>CP125975.1:41425962-42675962 GCA_030063025.1 Avena longiglumis | reverse complement strand
CGCAGTGTAAAACCTTACTGCTTTTCTCTCAGATTACAGGAATTGCGATGACAGGATTTATGCTAACAGCCTCATCCCCAAATCCTTAAGAGTCATGCCATGTTTTTTTTTTCTGTTTTGGAGCAATTCATATACACATACACCAATCATGCTCTGCTAAAACAAAGATACTGAGTATGAAATACTATATGATCTATACAATCGATTTTTTTTGCTCTTCTTTTAGTTTGGCCCGCCCATGATTTTGTTTGAAGCTCCACCGATGCACATGAGTAATTTCTATGTGGGCTGGTCATAGGACCTTGAGGTGATTATCGCACGCACGCACGCCCAGATCAAGATCAAGATCCCGTTACAATTTGTAATAATAAATTAAGATGCTACTTACTTAGACGGGCACTTGCTGAACCTAACGCATCAGAAATCAAATGGATTCAAGATCTCACCTTAATTGCTGAAGGTAGGTGGAGTAGATGAAGAGGGGGAGGGAGACGGCGGCCGGCGTCTTAGGAGGAGAGGAGGCAGGCAGGCGTCGCCGAGTGGCGCTGAGTCCAAGCGAGCGAGGGGCGGAGAAGGGGGACGTGATGGGCTGAGGCGAAGGGAGGACGGAGAAGGTGGATGCGGCGGCGCTGAGCCTAGCTAGGGAGGAAAGGATGTGGGGGGTGGGGGTGGGGGTGGGAGCAAGTCCAACAGACAGATGATGGATTTGTTTTATCAGCCTATTTCTTTTTCTTCTCAGATGAAACAGAGACGGAGGTCATCGATCGCATGCGCCGCCGGAGATTCAGGGGCGATATATGCATCTCGGTAATAAGAGCATCTCGATTCGTCTAGCCAGAACGTCAATCCAAACGAGTTGAATTTAGGCCCGAACACTGAAAATCGGTCCAGTTGCGTGGATTAGAAATCTGTTTTCGTCCGGATTTGGACGAACTTTGTTCGGCTTTTCATGCCGTATCCAGGATCCCGGGTACGTCCTAGAAACGCCGGACTCAGCGAAAACGGACGTGGGCCAGCTCTATCGGCGAGAGAAGACTGAACTCCCGCCTTTTTCTTTCTCCCCTCTCGCATTTCTTCCCCATTCCCCTCCGGCCACTCCGCCGAGCTCCCGCCCACCATGCCGCCCAAGAGCTTCATCCAACCCAGATCGATTCTCGGCGAGGGTCCGGCGGAGAAGAAGGCGAGGAAGCCGAGAGCGCCGCCAAAAAAGCCGGAGAAGAGGGCCGAGAAGACCGACGAGCGTTGGAAGCAGTTGATCGAGACCAAAGGGGAAAAGAAGGCCCTCATCAAGGCCAACCTCGCCGAGAAGAAGGCCAACTACGCGCCAAAAAACGCAACACGGATCTCAAGTTCCTGATGGGCGGCGAGGACACGTCGAAGATTAGCTCGCCGGTCAAGGCCTGGTACATGGCGCAATGTCAGGCCACCCTCCAGGGCGAGATCACGCCTTCCCCTTCCTCTGCGCCGAACGTCCCCACGCCGAGCTATGCTTCCACTTCCTCCAACCCGGCGGCATCCGCCGGCGAGACGGACGACCACGCCGCGTCGGCCACGCCGCAGGAGCTCATCCCCATCGACGACTAAAAGATAGTTGAGCCATTTTCTCTGTTTTGTAATAATCTGTTGCCGAACTTGTGGGCGTAAATTCTGTCGAACACCTTGTGGCCGAGCACTCGCCGGCGGAAACGATAAAAATTCAAACATGTCATCGTTTTCTGTTCGCCTGGATACTCGGTCTGGGTACGCGAGTGAGAAACTAGGCGTACCCAGGCCGAAATCAAGTTCCGTCCGACCAATAAAAGGTCCGGATTTCAGTATGGGTTCGCCCAACGAGTGGAGATGCTCTAAGAAGGAAAAATTCTAAAATAAACCTTAAATTTGTAGGAGCTAGCTAAATCAAATCTTAAACTTAATTTTTTTGAAATTGGTCTATTTCAGGGATTGTTTAGCGCACTGAGAAACAACAATCCTGACCGGGAACTCAGGCTACCCCATATCGATCCCAACTCTGTCTCACTAACAAACATGGCCCACATGTCATATTTATCCTATTCGTCTCAAACTCTATCCCGAGCAGCAGCGATGTGTCCTCGTTCCGATCAGCCGCGGCCACGCCCCCATCCAGGGGAGGCGCACGCCCCCTTCATGAACATCCAGACAACCTCAAGCCCCTATCTTGCTCGTCGGAGGAGCTACTGGTCGCGTCGCTAGTGGTCAATCTTGGGAGAGAACACGGCGCGTGGGCTTCTGTAGGCGTGTGACTTCAAAATCTTGAGAAGGTGGGGCGCGTCCGCGAGCTTGGGCACGCACGACCTGCTGATGCTGGGGCTTAGCGGTCACGCCGGTGGCTTTCAAGCTCTGTGTGCTCCTGTCGTCGGAACTGGTCGATGGGGGAGAGGCGCCACTCGGATTGCCGATGCTGGGGCCGAGCAGGGTGGGTCATGGTGGGGTTGTGAAAGTCGGGCGAGAAGGACGGTACCGAGGTGTGCGCAGCGCGGCTGAACTAATCTGGCCCTAGCTCGGCGTTACCTAGATGTGGACAGTCGATGCTGACAGGTGGCCGTGGCTGCTCCTCGTCGCGCTGACGGGAGGCCGACGGGTGCAGCGCAAGGTGGAGGTCACCTGCATAGAGCCGTTGCCGACAGTGCTGTCATGCTCACCGACGAGAACCAGACCGTTTATGTTACAGAGATTTGGAGATAGAAGATAGAGATGACATGTGGGCCAACTTGGTCGGTGAAAGCAGTAACTTGTTTTAATTGCGATGTTTTTTGTTTCAGTCTAGAAAACAGGTTCAAGGTCTGAAATAGACCGGGATTGGTAAGCTCGGTGTGCCAATTTCAGGAATTCTGAGTCAGGGTTTTATTTAGCTAGTGCCCACGAATTCAAGGGAATGACAACGACGCGATGAAGGTTGACGGGTCGTGTCGATCGTGGGGCAGGACGGGAGTTGTACAGAGCATCGTACTGTACAAGACTACATGTACAGTCAGGCTGCACGGAAACTCGTATGGGCGTGGCAAGTCCTTTTCCACGGATAGACGGCTGTATGCATGCACATGGTCGTTTTCCACGCACGTATACGTGCTCGGTGTTGTATGCTCACGAAGAGAGATGAGGCAAGGTAGCAGCAAGAGTTTTCTGGATGTCTGCTACCTCTTCGATTATTTCATGTGTACATGTAATGTCTGTCTGGATTAAGAAACACGTACAGGTAAAGTTTCAGACGTAATGTACGAGTGCTAGGGCAGTGGCGCTGAATCTGTCAAGCAGTTCAAGATAAGTCATCAAGCTGATCGATCAGTGGTGTCAACCGGTGGAGACTGAATGTGGCTGGGGACTTTCTCTTGCGGCCTCTCCACCTTCGTCGGACACGCGGAACCCGTCCGGCTGAAAACTCAGTGCCAGCGGTATCCCTATCCTGCCGGTGCCGACCGATGAAGAGATGGTCAAGGAGATCCAGGCCGCCAACGTGACCATGGACGACCCGGAGCTCGCCGAGGACCCCCGCAACCTCCCCTACTGGGAGCAGTTCTTCGCCGAGCGCCGGCTCCAGGAGCTCGCCCACCATGAAGGGTCGCTCGGCTCGCCGCCGAAGCGCAACAACGCGGTGGCGCGACGCCGGTGGTGGAGTGCGCCTGGACGGACGCTCACCGTCGTCCTGGGGCACATCCATGCCGGCAACAACCCCAGGCTTGGCTTCCCTTGGTAACCGGCGCCGGCAAGGCAAGCATCCTCGCCAACTAGCCGCCGGAGGATGGCGGCCTCGCTCCTTCTCCGCCGCCTCGGGCCTCGCTCCTCGTCCGCGCGCCGATCGCCGCCACTTTGGCCGGTCAAGCGCGAGGCAGACATGTCAGTCCACTCGCCGCCGCGGACACGCTCGCGGGGCATCGTCATCAACGAGCCCCGCACGCCAACGCAGTTGCCGCCAACTGGCCGTCTTTGCCTTCGCTAGCCGAAGCCGGAGCCGACAGACTGGGCGGTGTCGGTCGACGAGGACGCCTTCGCCATGAAGATGGCAATGGAGAGGTCCTCCGAGCGGCGACATCGCCGCCCGATGCCCGCTCGACATCCTCGTCTGGTCCAGACGGATTGGGAAGCGGTGGCGGCCAAGTTCAGCGACAATAGGAGGAGCGCCAGGCCAGCGCTCGCCGCGAGCGTGCCTACAGGGCGCGCCGCTCATCGTCCTCGACAACGATGACGAAGTCGTCCCCTCCTACCAGCCGTGGAGGTACGGCGACCCCGGCGAGGGCAGCTCCCGCCTACCGTAGCCGCCGAACGACGACGATGGCGGCAAGACCGAACCCGGCTACACCTACTTCTACAACAACTTCGGCATGTAGAAGCGGCGTCCGGCGGCATCGGCATTGTCCTTGGCCTTCTTTAAGTTTTCTTTTAGTTTTTTAGCCTAAATGAAGTCAGAATTCGGGTGTTCGCCCGAGTTTGATGTAATATTTATGAATTCTCCCTATATTAATGAAAACAGCGTATATCCGCCCAAAATTTGCCGTGTTTGATTGAATTTTGGTCAAACTCGAAAAATCGGTCTGGAAACACGTGGGAAACTCAGACCAAATTGTTTCGTCCGGCTAAATTTAAGTTCAGATTTCAGTCTGAAAACGACCAACGAATGGAGATGCTCTTACTCACAGCCCAAGAATTTTTTTAGATCAACAGGGATTCACCCCGGTTCCATTATGAAACCACTGCACACGTTTCAGGTTCAGAATACAGAAAAGCTAAGGAGCCAAAGACTACAGATAGGGGAAACTAGCCCTCAAACTACAGCTAAACAAAAGCTAAACCAAGCAACCCAAAGGGGAACCAGATTACTCAAAAGGGAGAACTAGTACCGGTTTTTAAGCAGAAGCTATTACACCCAAGCTGAAAAGGTAGGGAAAAACAGGCTATCAGCAACAAACACTTTCTCTGACTCGGATCACCACATGAACCTCATTAGAAGACTCAGGGTGTGCCTCCAGAAATGCCATAGTAGCACGCCCCCGTAGCTCGACGATGCAGTGGTTTTTCAAGTAGAGATCCACTCAAACCCATTGCAAATCGGGTTGCCATGAGCTCCAGCGGGTTCTTCAGCCTGTTTGTCACTCGTTCCATGAACAGAGTGATCATTCCTCCCTCCAGCTCTTTGAATGGGATCTTCCAATTCCTTAGATAAGATAGAACCAAACGCCACACCTGTTTCAAGTTAATCCAAGGGGTATGGTTAAAGACTAGATTATTCCTATTATTCCAGATGCTCCAAAGAACTGCAGCAGAAACCATATTGAAATGTAAATGTTTCTTACTAGCAAGCCATCTCAAAGCAATGGATTCAAAATTATCAACTAGAATTCCAAAGATGTCCTGAACATCAGCCCAGATCATCCTGGAAACCACACATTCAAAAAACAAATGCTTAACAGATTCTATTTCTTTACAAAGAGTACACTCCAAAGGTTTTGGGATACCCCTAGCTCTAAGGTTGTCTCTGGTGAGAATTTTATTTTCAGATAAAAGCCCACTTTCAAGAAGGTTCTCTATTAGAGGATGGAGATCCTCTCTCCTCAACTTATCAAAATGCAGAGGGATTCCTAAATATTTAACAGGGAAACTACCTTTCACATATTCAAAAATGTCTAGGTAAGGTTTTGAAGGGTTTCGCGGCATAGTAAATCAAAATTTTCTACGGATGCGAACAGAGGGAAAGCCAAGATCTAATCTAGGAGATGCAATCAACGAGAGAGATTGGATTAGATCTTCATACCCTTGAAGATTCACACAATGGGCGTTAACGGGCGTGGGTGATGTAGTCGTACTCGCTTCTCCTCCTCGCGATCCGATCCGATCTAGCACCACAAGTGGCGGTGCCTCCGTGAGATGCACACGTGCAGCACCTCGACGTCTCCTCCTTCCTCGGACCAGCAAGTATGGTGGAGAGATAGATTGGATCTACAACACGACGGCGTGGTGTATATGGTGGAGAATTTCTGCTGCAGGGCTTCGCCTACAAACAGTCGGGAGGGAGATAGGAAGGTAGCAAGGCAGCTAGGGATTGGAGGAAGGTGTGTGTGGGGGGGAGAGGGGGCGCACCACCCCTCTATATATAGAGGGGGGGCGGCCAGCCCTTGCCCCTCCTCCAAGCCTATCTCTAGTTTAAACAATTTAAACTCTCCCTTATCTAGAAATCCTATCTCTAGTTTAAACGATTTAAACTCTCCCTTATCTAGAAATCCTATCTCTAGTTTAAACGAGTTTAAACTTATATAGGATCGGTTGGGCCCTATGGGGCCTTGTGCCCCTGGCCCAATGTGGCCAGGACACTCCCTCATAGGCCCATGCCCCCTCCCGGAAGGTGGGGCCACGTTGGTCCCCTTCCGGAAGGTTCTAGAAGCTTCTGGTACAATACCGATTAACCCGGAACAATTCTGAACTCCAAAAACTGCACTGCCTTATATGAATCTTATTCTCCGGACCATTCTGGAACCTCTCGTGATATCCTGGATCCCATCCGAGACTCCGAACAAAAATTCATAAACCAATTATCCAATCTATCCTAGCGTCGAGACACGTTAAGTGTGTGACCCTGCGGGTTCGAGAATATGCAGACATGATCTTCTATCAATAATCAGCGGGGTTGCAGGCACCCATATTGACTCCCACATTCATCGATGATCATATCGGATGAACCACGATGCCGATTCAATCAATCCCATATATATATTCCCTTCGTCTCGCGATATTTTACTTGCGAGATCCGATCGTCGATACCGTCATACCTAGTTCAATCTCGTTCACAAGTACTTTACTTCGTAATCCGACATCACTTTGTGATTAACTCCTTAACCACATGCTTGCAAGCGGTGTTGATATCGATTACCGAGTGGGCCAAGTATATCTCTCCGACTTGGGAGGACAAATTCCATCTCGATACATACAACCCAATGATACTTTCGATCACCGAGAGACACCTTTATGATCACCCTCTCATAGGATGACGTTTGATGACCTCAAAGCTTTCTTCCGGTACTGTGGAGTTGCATTATCTCATGGTCTAAGGAATACAATATTTGACATAGGAAAAGCTTCGCAAAGATGAACACGATGAAACGATCTAATTGCTTCGCTTAGTTTGGGTCATCCATCATATCATTCTCCCAATGATATGATCTCATTATCAATTGACAACTCATGTCTATGGTTAGGAAACCTTAACCATCATTGATCAATGAGCTAGTCCTTAGAGGCGTACCAGGGACACGGCGTTGTTCACAAACCACACAAGTATTAATGTTTCCGCTTAATACAATTCTAGCATGGAATATAAACTTTATCATGAACAAGAATTATAATAATAACATCTTTATTATTGCCTCTAGGGCATAATTCCAACAGTATCCCACTTGCACTAGAGTCAATAATCTAGTTTACATCGGCAACAATCTCACACCCATGGCAATCGAGGTGTTGATCATGTTTACGTGGAAGAGGTTTAGTCAATGGATCTGCGACATTCGATCCGTATATACTTGCTAATCTTGATCTCCATCGCTATATAATCTCGGATTATATGAAACTTCGGTTGATATGCTTGGTCTTTGGATGATATCTTGGTTCCTTAGCGAGTGTTATGGCGCCGGTGTTGTCACAATATCTCTAGTGGGTCCAATGCACTTGGAACCATGCCAAGCTCGATGATGAAGTTTCGATCCAAACTCCTTCACTTGACGCTTCTGCGGACCATGTATTCCGCTTCTCTGTAGATCACGCTTTGCTTGCAGCTTCTCCACTCACGCTCCTCCATTCAAAATATAAACGTATCACGTGCGAGATTTGGAATCATCCTTGTCGGTGTCAAAACTAGCATCGACGTAACCTTTTACGACAATGTTCATCACCCCCATAGACTAAGAACATTTCTTTAGTCCTATTCGGTACTTTAGGATGTTCTTCACGGGCATCGATGTTCCACTCTGGATCACTTTGATATCTGCTCGTCAAACTAAGAGCATTGGACACATCGGTCTAGTACACAAGATGGCATACATGATGGAACCTATGGCCGAGGCATAAGGCACTTTGCTCATAGCTTCCCTATCATTTACCTGGTGGACCTTGAGCCTTGCTCAATATCTTACACGACAACATAGGCTTTGAACCTTTCTTTGCCTTATCCATTCGAACCTTTTGAACTTTGTCTAGGTATGTACTCGGCTTAAAGCTATCAGCGTCTTTGTCTATCTCTATAGATTTTGATGCCCAATATATAAGCGCTTCACCTAGGTCTTTCATTGAAAAACACTTGTTCAAATAACTCTTCACATCGTTAAGCATGTTGATGTCATTTAGATAATCAATATGTCATCCACATATAGTACCAGAAACATCACCGAGCTCCCACTCACTTTCTTGTAGATACAAGCTTCGTAGCAATTTGGAACAAATCCAAAGCTCTTGATCACTTGATCAAAACGAAGGTTCCAACTCCGAGATGCTTGCTTCAGTCCATAAATGGAACGCTGAAGTTTGCATACTTTACTAGCATCCTTAGGATCGACAAAACCTTCGGGTTGCATCATATACAACTCTTCATCAATGTTGCCATTGAGGAACGCAGTCTTGACATCCATCTGCCATATTTCATAATCATAAAACGCAGCAATTGCTAATAAAATCCGAATGGACTTAAACATCGCTACGGGAGAGAAAGTCTCATCGTAGTCAACACCTTGAACTTGTCGAAAACCTTTTGCGACAAGCCGTGCTTTATAGACGGTAACATTACCATCGCGTCCGTTTTCTTCTTGAATATCCATTTGCACTCAACGGCCTTTCGGTCGCTAGGAGGATCCACCAAAGTCCATACTTGGTTTTGGCTCATGGATCCCAATTCGGATTTCATGGCTTCCAGCCATTTCTTAGAGTCTGGGCTCATCATCGCTTCCTCATAGTTCGTAGGTTCACTGTCTTCTACCAACAAGACAGTCAAGACAGGGTTGCCGTACCACTCAGGAGGGGCACGCGACCTTGTCGACCTGCGACGTTCGATGTGACATTGTCGAAGCTTCATGATCCTTGTCATTAGCTTCCTCTATTGTTGGTGCGGTGACCGGAACAATTTCAGGTCTTGCTACTCTCCAATTCAAGAGAAGGTTCAATAACCTCGTCAAGCTCTACTTTCCTCCCACTCACTTCTTTGAGAGAAACTCCTTCTCAAGAAAGGAACCGTTCTTCGACAAACACTTTGCCTTGGTTACGTGATAGAAGGTATACCCAATAGTTTCCTTAGGGTATCCTATGAAGACGCATTTCTCGCTTTGGGTTCGAGCTTGTCGGCATCAACTTCTTGGCGTAAGCCGCATCCCCAAACTTTAAGAAACGACTTAGGTTTAGCACCAAACCACAGTTCATACGGTGTCGTCTCAACGGATTTAGATGGAGCCCTATTTAAAGTGAATGCAGCGGTTTCTAATGCATAACCCCAAAATGATAACGGCAAATCAAGAAGAGACATCATTGATCGGACCATATCTAATAGGGTTCGATTCGGCGTTCAGACACACCATTCTTGTTGTGGTGTTCGGGTGGCGTGAGTTGTGAAACGATTCCACTTGCTTTAAGATGCGTGAAAATCATAACTCAAATATTCACCTCCACGATCGGATCGTAGAAACTTAATCTTTACATTACGATGGTTCTCCACTTCATTACGAAATTCCTTGAACTTTTCAAATGTTTCAGATTTATGTTTCATTAAATAGATATACCCATATCTACTTAAGTCATCGGTAAAGTGAGGAAATAGCGATATCCACCGCGTCGAAACACTCATCGGTCCGCATACATCGGTATGTATGATTTCCAACAAGTCCGTTGCTCGCTCCATCATACCGGAGAACGGGGTTTTGATCATCTTGCCCATGAGGCATGGTTCGCATGTGTCAAATGATTCAAAATCAAGAGACTCCAAAAGTCCATCAGAATGGAGTTTCTTCATGCGCTTTACTCCAATATGACCTAGACGACAGTGCCATAAATAAGTAGTATTATCACTATCTACTTTGCATCTCTTAGCCTCAATGTTATGGATGTGTGTTTCATCCCTTTCGAGATTTAGAAGAAATAAACCATTCACAAGAGGTGCATGACCATAAAATATGTTACTCATATAAATAGAACAACCATTATTCTCCGATTTAAATGAATAACCGTCTTGCAATAAACACGATCCGGAAATGATGTTCATGCTCAACGCAGGCACATAATAACATTTATTAAGGTTTAAAACTAATCCCGAAGGTAAAACTAAGGAGAGCGTGCCGACGGCCATCACATCAACTCTTGATCCGTTGCCACCTCATCCCTCGCAAGCCGCCGTCTATTCTGTAGCTCCTGTTTCGAGTTACAAATATTAGCAACTGAACCAGTATCAAATACCCAGGCACTACAACGAGGGCTAGTAAGGAAAACATCAATAACATGTATATCAAATATACCTTTGATGGTGCCAGCCTTCTTGTCCGCTACTTTGACAACATGCCCAAAGTGACCCCTGTCCTTGCAATAGAAGCACTCAGTGTCCGGCTTAGGACCAGACCTGAGCTTCTTATCAACAGGGGCATTTCGCTTGCCGCCGCCCTTCTTGAAGGGATTCTTTGCTCCCTTACCTTTCTTAAAAGCGGACTTGTTGAACATAACCACATCATTATCATTCTTGATGTCCACCTCGCAGCCTTGACTTTGCGAAGAGCTCGGTGATCGATCGATGGAGCCAATCTGATTATGAGTCACTACAAAACTTTTGTAGCTGGAGGAGTGATTGCAGAACCACAATCTTGAGCTCCTCCGAATCGTGCATTCCGGTTGCTCAAGCGTTGAGTGTAGCCCGACATCTTTATGGCGTGCTCACTAACGGAACTCCCTTCCTCCATCTTGCAGTTAAAGAACTTCTCGAGATCTCATATCTCTTAACGGGCTTGAGTCTCAAACATGGTTTTCAGCTCCTCGAGAATCTCAAAGGGCCCGGATAGGTTTCAAAACGATTTTGAAGCTCGGTTCCATAGCAAACAACATGGTGCTCTTAATCACACCATAATCATCTTTCTTGTCGATAGACAACTTTCTCATCAGCCAGCGATTGCAGGGGGTCACCTAATGCTTTACCAAGGACATAGTCCTTTTGTCCGCCGCATGTAATGATTCTTAGATTGGAACCAGTTGGTGAAGTTAGACCCATTGTTTCTAAGCTTTTCTTTCTCAAAGAAAAACGTTGAAGTTGAAGTTGGACTTGGCCATTGGATCTACGATTTGCAAGTACAATTTAGACTATGTTCATGATAAATAGTTCAACTTAATCAAATTACTAGATGAACTCCCACTAAATTCAACATCCCTCAAGTTGTTTAGTGAACACGATCCAAATTCACCACACCTAATCCGATCATCACGAGAAGAGATGTGGTTTCAATGGTGGACAACAAAGTGTCGATCATATCATTCATATGACTCATGCTTAACCTTTCGGTTCTTGTGTTCCGAGGCCATGTCCGTACATGCTAGGCTCGTCAAGTTAGACCCAAGTATTTCCGGTGCAAAACTGGCTTGCACCCGTTGTATGTGAACGAGAGTCTATAGCACCCGATCATCACGTGATGCTTGGAAACGATTTAACTTTCGCAACGGTGCATACTTGGGAGAACACAGTTTTATCTTGATCTTTAAGTGATGAATCATCTTATAATGCTACCGTCGCGATCTAAGCATAATAAGATACATAAAGGATAAACATCACATGCATATAACTTTATGTGACATGGTATAGCCAATCTTGGCGCAATGATCTCCATCTTGTGCTCGCATGATCTCCATCACTCCACCATGATTGCCTCCACCACGAATAACAACTACAACTATTGCTAACTACTTAGCGATAAAGTAAAGCTATTACATGGCGTATAAGAAGTTGACTCAGGTCATACACAATTATAAAGACAACCATATGGCTCCTGCCGGTTGTGTACTCATCGACATGCAAGTCGTGAAACATTACAAAACATGATCATCGCATACAATATACACATCACATCTTGGGCCATACCATATCACAGAAAACACTCCCTGAAAAACAAGTTAGACGCCTCTACTTTGTTGTTGCATGTTTTACGTGGCTTGTGGGAGTAGATGCTAAGAACGATTCTTACCTACGGAAAGCCACAACGGTGATATTATGGTTGCCAAACTCCGGTGTTAATCCCATGACAACTATAGTGAGAGAACGACATCCACCACCGCATGTGTGGAACAAGCCACACGTCAAGTGCGGAGCCGGTCTCATGACGACGTCGCGTAAGGTTGGCCTGGACCGCTTCAATCTCACTATCCCGCGTCATAAGAAGAACACAAACAAGAGGTTTGCAACAAAAAACATCAATGCCCGCAACAACCATGTTGCGTTCTACTCATGAAACACATCTACGCATAGATCTAGCTCTGATACCTTTGATCAAGGGTTTGGGCATAGTAAATCAAAATTTTCTACGGATGCGAGCAGAGGAAAGCCAAGATCTAATCTAGGAGATGCAATCAACGAGAGATTGGATTAGATCTTCATACCCTTGAAGATTCGCTGGCGGAACGCTCGTCGGGCGTGGGTGATGTAGTCGTACTCGCTTCTCCTCCTCGCGATCCGATCCGATCTAGCACCACAAGTGGCGTTGCCTCCGTGAGATGCACACGCAGCACCTCGACGTCTCCTCCTTCCTCGGACCAGCGAGTATGGTGGAGAGATAGATTGGATCTACAACACGACGGCGTGGTGTATATGGTGGAGAATTTCTGCTACAGGGCTTCGCCTATAAACATTCGGGAGGGGGAGAGGAAGGTAGCAAGGCAGCTAGGGCTTGGAGGAAGGTGTGTGTGGGGGGAGGGGGCGCACCACCCCTCTATATATAGAGGGGGAGGCCCTTGCCCTCCTCTAAGCCTATCTCCAGTTTAAACAATTTAAACTCTCCCTTATCTAGAAGTCCTATCTCTAGTTTAAACGATTTAAACTCTCCCTTATCTAGAAATCCTATCTCTAGTTTAAACGAGTTTAAACTTATCTAGGATCGGCTGGGCCCTATGGGGCCTTGTGCCCGGCCCAATGTGGAGGCACTCCTCATAGGCCCATGCCCCTCCGGAAGGTGGGGCCATGTTGGTCCCCTTTAGGAAGGTTCTAGAAGTTTCAGACGATCGATTAACCCGGAACAATTCGAACTCCAAAACTGCACCGCCTTATATGAATCTTATTCTGGACCATTCCGAACCTCTCATGATATCCGGATCCCATCCGAGACTCAACAAAAATTCCTAAACCAATTATCCAATCTATCCTAGCCGAGACACGTTATGTGTGACCTGCGAGTTCGAGAATATGCAAACATGATCTTCTATCAATAATCAACAGCGGGGTGCAGGCACCCATATTGACTCCCACATTCATCGAAGATCATATCGGATGAACCACGATGCCAGGATTCAATCAATCCCATATATATATTCCTTCGTCTCGCGATATTTTACTTGCCCGAGATCCGATCGTCGGTACCGTCATACCTAGTTCAATCTCGTTCACGCAAGTACTTTACTGTTCGTAATCCGACATCACTTTGTGATTAACTCCTTAACCACATGCTTGCAAGCGGTGTTGATATCGATTCAAAGTGGGCCCAAGTATATCTCTCCGACTTGGGAGGACAAATTCCATCTCGATACATACAACCCAACAGATACTTTCGATCACCGAGAGACACCTTTATGATCACCCTCTCATAGGATGACGTTTGATGACCTCAAAGCTTTCTTCCGGTACAGGAGTTGCATTATCTCATGGTCTAAGGAATACAATATTTGACATAGGAAAAGCTTCGCAAAGATGAACACGATGAAACGATCTAATTGCTTCGCTTAGTTTGGGTCTGTCCATCATATCATTCTCCCAATGATATGATCTCATTATCAATTGACAACTCATGTCTATGGTTAGGAAACCTTAACCATCATTGATCAATGAGCTAGTCCTTAGAGGCGTACCAGGGACACGGTGTTGTTCACAAACCACACAAGTATTAATGTTTCCGCTTAATACAATTCTAGCATGGAATATAAACTTTATCATGAACAAGAATTATAATAATAACATCTTTATTATTGCCTCTAGGGCATAATTCCAACAGGTTTAACCTTATCATCATCTAAGTTGATAGGAATGAGTTCACTTTTGTGATAATTTATCCTCATCCTAGAGATTTGCTCAAAACAAGTGAGGATCCATTTGAGATTAATGGCACCAAGTCTATCAGGTTTTAGGAAAAGCAAAGTGTCATTTGCATACTACATGCAACTAAAACCACCAGGCACAAAATTAGTACATAGACCAACTATAGCTCCACAAACAGAACCTTTAGATAACATTCTAGAAAAAACATCAATCATGATGTTAAATAACAAGGGGGCGATGGGATCACCTTGTCTAAGACCTTTCCCAGTCAGAACGAAATCACTCTCAAAATCATTTACTTTGACCCCTATGGACCCTCCCAGAGAGATTTGTCTAATGAATCTAATGAAAGTAGGTCAAAATCCTCTAAGTTCTAAAATTTCAAACAAAAAGTCAAGATTAACTCTATCATAAGCTCATAATCTATCTTAAGGACAAGCCCTTCACTTTTATTTATATGCACCTCATGGATGATCTCATGAGTAGTCAGCACACTTTCTAGAATAAATCTACCTCTAATAAAAGCAGATTGATTAGGAGTAATGATTCTACCTATCACTTTGGCTAATATATTCGTCAAAACCTTAGTAAAGATTTTAAAAGAACAATTCAACAGACTAATAGGCCTAAATTTCTTCATGGTTTTAGCATCATTCTCTTTGGGAATTAAAGTAATCATGGCAAATTCAATCTAAAAATATCAAGATGATCAGCATGCCATGCATTGAACATGGATACCAGATCAAACTTGTTAATATCCCAAAAGGATTGTGGTAAAACAGAAAGGAAAGACCATCCGGCCCAGGAGCACCTTCAGCATAAGAGCCAAAAACTTCCAACCTAACTTCTTCTTCAGTAAAAGGAGCACCCAAGACTAAATTTTCCTCATCACTAATTTTCTCTTCCTTAGAGAAAAAATCATGTTTAAGCCTTATATCAGGTCTAGGTTCCCAGGCAAACAGCTCCTTATAGTAGTCCATAGCAATTCTAATCATACCACTAACCTCTGTAACCGGTCCATCTGGCCCTTCTAGGACAGAAATTAACTTTTTTCTCCTTCTCTGATTAGCTACTGCATGAAAATATGCAGTGTTCATATCACCTTCTAAGATGTTCCTATCCCTAGACCTCTGCCTGGCCTTGGTTTCTTCCACAACCCAGTAAATCTGGAGATCTTTAAAGATCCAATCTACTCTATCTCTCTCTTCATCAGAGAGCAATTGAGTCTCAGCTTTAATATCTAAAGAGTCATACTCCTCCATTAGATCTTTCTTATTTTTCCTAATAGCAGCCTCAATATTAATATTCCAACCTTTAGCTAATTTCCTAAAATATCTAACTTTACCTTGCCAAACATCCATAGGATTAGCACTATTAATCCTCAGAGACCAGGCCTTACTAACAATATGTTTAAAACCAAATCTAGCTAACCACCATTTTTCAAACCTAAATCTGGAGGGTTTTGGAACACAATGCTCACCTGAATCCCAAATGATTGGAGTATGATCACTTCCCAATCTAGGGAGAGCTCTAGCACTAGCCAGAGGGAATTGCATATCAAAACCAGTAGTACAAAAAATCCTATCTAATTTACACATAGTAGGGTCTACTTGATTATTGCCCCATGTGTAATCTCTACCAGATAACCCAATTTCCATGAGAGTCCAAAGCTCCACCCAAGCATTAAACTTATCTACCCACTTAAAGTCTATGTTACTATTATTTTTGTCCTCAGGGGACCTTATCAAATTAAAATCTCCACCAATCATTGCAGGACCATCCCAATTAATGAACAACTCATGCAACTCAGAGATAAAAGCTTGCTTTCCTTCCTCATAAGCAAAACCATAGACAATAGTAATCCTACAGAGAAACTCAGTATTTTTATTCTTAACCACTACACTAACTGAAAATGATTTAATATCCCAAGCAACTATATCAGAAAGGTCTAAATTAACACCAACTAGTATACCACCAGCAGTGCCACTAGAAGGCAAAAAATTCCAAGCAAAATTTATATTTCCTAGTAAATTCTTTAAGAAAGAATGACTAAAACTATCTTTTTTGGTTTCTTGGAAGCCAATATAATCTACTCTTAAAGGAATGAAATTATCCTCTATGTATTTCTATCTACCAGGAGCATTTAAACTCCTACTATTCCAGAACACACTAATCATATGGATTTTTTCCTGGGGTGCTTGCCCCGAGATTTATGTAATACCTCAATCCACTCTTCTGCTTCCTCATCTAAGTTCCTAGGACCAGATGAGGCGGCAGTCAAACTAAGATTAATATCTACATCATCAGTAACACTATCACTAACTACAATTCCTATCTTATCTGACAAAACTTCTAATTCTACAGGAGAAAGAACTGTAAAGAGATTATAACTCATTATACCTTTCAGATTTTTTGGGACCTCTAGATTGTTTTTCTTCTTCAAACCAACAGCTCTGGCAAGTATGTTTTTAGACCTATCCACTCTTGTGCTCTGTCTAGTGGGCTGAACAGGGCCCACTGTTTCTGTCTCTTGATAGCTTTTGTCTCCAAGTTGGAGTCTTCTCTCTCTCTCTCTCACCCTGATCTTTAAAGCTTGGCATAATATCATCAGGTAGCTTCAAACCATCATCATACCTTTTCTTGGCTGCTAAATATAGTTTCTGAGCAAAGCTCACCTCCTCATGCTGCCCCTGCATCCAGAACTGCTGCACTTCAGAGTCAACACCAGCTGCTACAGGAGACTTGTCCCAAATAAAGTTTCCTTCAGAGTCAACTACACCTTTTTGGACCATCAATTGAAACAAAACATTAGCACTGAAATCAGAATTAGCTGCCATCCTCACTCTACTAGCACCTTGTCCACCATTCCTAGACAGGTTACTAGAGCTAGCTTGCTGAGAGGACAGACCACTTCCTAAGCTAACCTCATGGTTCATCCCATCTCCCTGACCAGTGGAATCATCAGCATTCTTTTTACTCTGATCATTCTGATCTTCAGTAGATTGCCCATCATCACACTCAACAGCAGGAACAGTAGTATCCAGAGTGAAACTTAGGTGGAACAAGTGATCATGGAAATTAAAGAGTCTTCCAGCAGGAATTTTGGTAGGATCTTTGCATTTAACCAAAACCCTGACATCATTAGCATTATTCCTGAAGATGCTCTGCCAATCTACATCCTCAATTATGCCACATGTGGATACATCTTGGTCCAAGTACTCCATTCACACCACTTAGTTTGTAGGCCAGTGATAATCACCCAAACTTTCTTCAATGAGTCAACTGGCTCTAGGTCATCATTCCAAGCCTCAACTTTGACCCAAACTCCTGGCTTTGACACACCAAACTTGGGATAACCAATGACCTATTCCACTCCAATGTGTGGAGGGAACTTAACCAGAAAAGTGTTTTCAACCCCTAATTCTCTAATTTGCCATGGCCAGTTTGTCTTGTAGATCTTGGAGAACTCCTGAGCCAATTCAATAGCAAACAGAGAACCTTCATCAATTAAGACAATCCCACAATTTTTTGTGGAGGCAATAGGATGCATAACCACCTCAGGCACCTCAATGTGGTAGAAACCCAGACCAGGAGCTCCACTACCAACATATCTAGCCATCTGGTGAGGCCTTTTCCTCATAGGACACTTCTCAACAGCATGTGAGGAGCTTTTGCAGATGAAACAGAGGGGAGTTTTCTCACAGTTACTCTGCAGGTGACCTGGTTCACCACAACACATGCAGATTGCATCCACATAGTTCCGCTGATTGTTAGTGATCACAGGAGCAGCAATATCTTTCTGATTAGGCCCCTGTTTCTTCTTAGCCTTTTGCTGAACTTTAGTTTTCTCATTCATCTCAGGCCCTTGGGGAGCTTGCTGTTGCTGTGAAGCAACCCACTGATTTGATGGCATACTAAAAGGCTGCTGATTAGGGAAAGCAGGGAAAGGATTGTTGAAACCCCATGGTGGTTGCATACCTGGGATGAAACCATAAGGAGGCTGGCTGGGGTAGAACTGAGGATTGAACTGTCCCATCTCAAAAGGGTTCTGCTGATACATCTGTTGTTTCCCTCCCTGCCGAGACCAACCCTCTTGTTCCTTGCCCCTCCCTCTACCTCTCCCCTGGTTTCCCCTGCCATGATCTCCCATCTCCCCTTCACAGGACTTATCAGAAAGCAGTTCTTCAAGCCCTAGACACTGCAAACCAGAGGTGAGCTCGACTACCGTCGCCACCAGGATGGAGGAGGAATAAACCCTAGGACGAGAAGAAACCTTGGTTAAAAAGGGAGGGACAAGTGTATTGTTAGAGATAGGACATGATGGGGGTGGTGGTTGTGGTGGGTGTGGTGGTGGTGGACAACACATGTGCTGCAAAGGACAACACCACAACTGCAGGAAAAAATCATCCAAGTCCTCTGAGCCACCCATTCCAAGCCCATCCACATCCATCTCAGAACCTTTTACTAGCTTGAATTTCCTCTTCTCCTTGCAGCAAGCATCAAACCCTGTCGATTCCATCGCTTCCTCTCGAGACCCTCTTGTTTTCCGATTCGAGGCGAACATCGCAGAGCAGATTTGCTTGAACCTGGAGATCCAACAAACCTACTGCTTCCCCCATTTCCATTCTCGAAAAACCCTGTACCATCTGAACCGTAGCACGTCGTTTGAGCAGAGGGCTCCGTAGATCCTGTACCAAACTCGACATGGGGGATGAAGCTCTGCGAGGCCTCCCCCGCTTGCAGGAGCTGCCCTTGAGAAGATTCGCATCCACGCGTGTCTGCTGAACCATCAAGATCTTCTCCAGCGACCCCAATCTCCGCTTCGCCCGCGAAATCGAGTTCAGGTCGCAGAGCAGACGAGTTTTCTGCCCCAAAACATATCGGGCCGAACGATCCAATGCAGAAACTGAATCCATCTTCAGACGAACAGGGAGAAGGGGCCTTACAGAGCGGAACTTCTGCAACCCCCAAATCATGTCGATGGAGAGGATACGGCCTGTAGCCTCCGAGCTGCTCTTCTTCTCCACCGCCTTTCGGGCCAGCACCCTTCCGCGACCGGGTTTCCATCCTCATCCGGGTTTCCATCCTCATCGCTTGACAGCATCAGTCGACGGGGAAGTCCAGATCAAGGTGCAAAACGCAGCAGAGACGGGGGAGTCGGCGATGTCTAATCCTGAAGCGAGTGAGAGAAGGGTGGAGTAGGTGGAGGGGAGGTGTCCGATGACGCGTGGCTACCTACGCTTCTCCGGGGCCAGCCATGGGGGGAGATCGAGGCAGCCCCGCTATGAACAGGGGCGTAGCTCCGGTGCGTGGAGAGCACGGGAGGAGCGTGTCGTGACATCCTTCGTTTGGCACAGCCCAAGGATGGATAGTGTAGAGTTTTGATCAGTTGTTTCTTCCGCTTTGAAGATGTCCGCAGGTAAATTTGACCGTGTAAGAGGAAGACAGGAGTGTTCTTTCTTCTTTTGGAAGGAAAAATCTAAGAACCGGTCAGCAAGCGTACCGACAGAAGTCACAGATAATTGGCGTTGACAAGGTCAGTCAACACGTGACGCGAATGCACGGCTGACTAACCGGCATGGACCGATAGTATATTTGCAACACACGCAGTCGGTGGCGATCGCATATCGACGATGACGATTCCGGCGGCGACACTGACGGTGGTGTTGCCGTTGATGCTCTGCTTCTCGGCGGCGGCTCAGGTCACAACAGGAGGTGCAGCAGGGCCGCCGGCAGGCTGCCCGACCAGCTGCGGCGGCGTGAGCGTGCCGTACCCTTTCGGCATCGGCGAAGGGTGCTACTGGCCGGGCTTCAACCTCACCTGCGACCGGGCGCGCGGCCGGCTGCTCATCGGCGGCGGCGGCGGCACCCTCGAGGTCGTGGAGATCTCGCTCGCCAACTCCACGGTGCGCGTCATGGACACCGCGGGCGCAGTCAACATCACCTACCACGGGACCCCCGACGGCAACGGCACCTGGGGCGGCCCCCTCGGCGGCGCCGGCCCGTTCGTGGTGTCGGAGACGCGCAATCGGTTCGTGGTCACGGGGTGCAACGTGCAGGCCACCCTGCTCGGGGACACCGGCAACGTCATCGCCGGCTGCTCCGCCTTCTGCGCCATCAACGACCGGTGGGAGCAGGGCACCACGGCGAGGTCCCTCGACGCCGTCGCCGCCTGCTCCGGCATCGGCTGCTGCCAGACGCCCATCCCCATCGGCCGCCCCTCCTACGGCGTGGAGTTCAAGTGGATCGACCCGAACCACGAGAAAGACCACGAGCTGCCCAGCGCGGTGCGCGTGGCCGAGAGGGGCTGGTTCGAGGGCGCCTCCGCGGCTCTGCTCAACAACTCGCTCGCGGACTCCTCGCCTCGGACGCCGGTCCCCGTGGTGCTGGAGTGGGCGGTGGAGTCCGCGCCGCTGGCGCCGCCGGCGCTGGCGACGACGGGCTGCCCCCAGGACGCGGCGGCGAGCGCGTGCCGGAGCAGCCTCAGCTCCTGCCGCAACGTCACAGGGAACTACCGCAGCGGCTACGTGTGCCAGTGCCAGGACGGGTTCCAGGGCAACCCGTACGTCGCCGGCGGATGCCAAGACATCGACGAGTGCGCGCTGCCCGGCATGTGCTTCGGCGAGTGCACCAACACGCCCGGCGGATACACATGCCGGTGTCCCCGTGACGCGCGTGGCAACCCACGTATCAAAGACGGCTGCATCAAATCTTCCCTAGGTGATCACAGAATCAATGATGAGAAATGCCGATTGCACATCAGCGGGAAAGAGATTGCATCGGTTCTTGCTCTGTTTCACATCAGAGATTTTTCCAGAACAATGACAGATCTTTTCTCATATTTTTCAGGTTTAAGTGTCGGCGTAGGAATTGGCAGCGGCGCTGGCCTTCTACTCCTGGCACTTGGTGCCATTTTTGTAACCCGGAAGCTGAAGCATCGGAGGGCAAAGATGTTGAAGCAGAAGTTCTTCAAGCAAAACAGGGGACATCTGCTGGAACAATTGGTGTCACAAAAGGCGGACATCGCCGAGAGGATGATCATCCCCTTGGTGGAGCTGGAGAAGGCCACAAACAATTTCGACAAAGCTCGCGAGATCGGAGGAGGAGGACACGGCACAGTGTACAAGGGGATCATGTCTGACCTGCATGTTGTGGCGATCAAGAAGTCCAAGGTAGCGGTCCAAAGGGAGATCGACGAGTTCATCAACGAGGTAGCCATTCTCTCACAGATCAACCATCGGAACGTGGTGAAGCTCTTTGGGTGCTGCCTCGAGACAGAGGTGCCATTGTTGGTGTACGAGTTCATCCCCAATGGGACCCTTTACCACCATCTTCACGTCGAGGAGCCTGAACCATCGTTGCCATGGGTGGATCGTCTGAGAATCGCAACGGAGACTGCCAGAGCTCTTGCGTACCTTCACTCAGCGGTGTCAACTCCTGTAGTACATAGGGATGTCAAGTCGCAGAACATTCTGTTAGATGGCACTTTCATTGCAAAGGTGTCGGACTTTGGAGCTTCAAGGTGCATTCCGGTCGATCAAACAGGGACCGCAACCGCCATCCAAGGGACATTCGGGTACCTAGACCCCATGTACTATTACATGGGACGGCTAACAGAGAAGAGCGATGTTTACAGCTTCGGCGTTCTTCTCATGGAGCTTCTAACCAGGAAAAAACCATGTTCATATCGATCTGCCGACGAGGAAAGCCTTGTCTCATATTTCACCGCTTTGCTTGCGACAGGGGAACTTGTCCATGTCTTAGATCCTCATATTGTGGAGGAAGGAGGCAAGGATGTTGAAGAGGTAGCTATGTTGGCGGCGACATGTGTGAGAATGGAAGGTGACCACCGGCCGACCATGAGGCAAGTCGAGATGACACTCGAGAGCCTTCATGTATCCCATGAAAATACTGTGATGTGTGATAGAGATGCACCAAGTTATGCAGTGTTGAAGGCGACAAATATGGAGGAGATGAGCAGACAATATAGTTTGGAAGAAGAGTATTTGTTGTCTTCAAGGTATCCCCGGTAGTAATTGTATAATGTGGCAGTTCAATTTAACTAGCGAGGTGACTTGGTCACTTGTGGAGCTAGATTTTGATAATATTGTTAAACATGTGGTGTAAACTTGTTCAGTACGTAACTATATTATTATTCTTCATATTAGTATACATGTAATTATGAGGAAAGACCTTCTAGGATGTCATCTATTTAAAAAAAGACACAGTCTAGGTTTTATTTCTCCACAGTTATTTCCTCATGTTGTCAAATGAAATATGCTATTTATTAACACATCATATTATTTACCGGTATAATTCATGGATATAAAAGCTTGGATACGTTCGAAATGTATAAAATATTTTATACAAATGAACTATATAACAAAATATTACTGGAATTTATCTCAGTATGTTACATTGTTGGTTTTTTTCGAAATGGGAGAAGATTGCTCCGGTCTCTGCATCTGTTTTATTAGATTATTCTCAAAACCTTACAAGAGGAATTACAAAGATAAAAAAATCCCACCAAACAAGCGACAACTCGCTAGTCCTACAACACAGATGAAGGGGTGTCCATGAACAGGGCCAATATCCCTGACATCACACCAACGCGCAAAATCTAAAATCGAAGGCCTCGACAGGTCGCCCAATGGCCAGCAAGTGCCACAACCAGTCCGGCAGATCCTCGGCGCGTATCATCATACATGCTCGAGAAACTCCTAGCCGCCACCTTATTCCGCAAAACTATCTTCGGAAGAGATCAATGCAATGACCTTCCGAGGCCTGCCATCGATGCCACCATGACGCCAGACGATGCCACCGCCCTGCGCATGTCCATCAACAAGCACACGCGATCGCCACCGAGACCTCTTGGCACCATGCCGCTGAGTCCCGTCAACTGACGCGGCTAGAGATCTCCAGAAGATCAGCCGTGTGTAGCACCTACAACATCAGGCATAATTGAGTGTAGCACCTGTCAGTTAGGAATAACTTGACATCTCCACTAGAGTCTCCGTGCAAGATGAAGCTGCTCCACCACCTCTCTCTGCGCATCCAGTGCTACTCCACAAGCAATGCTCCCAAGAGAGAATATAACACCGCAGCGCCGCCATCATCACCCGATCCAAAGAACCAGATTAGGGTTTCCCACAGAGTAGCAGGAGTGGCCTGGCCTTCAGCCGACATTTGCTCCAAAACCGATGCCCCCCGAGAGGGGAATCGATGCCAGGCGTCGCCATCATCCGATCCGGGAGACCCAAATCTGGGGTTTCCACCGGAGCATCTCGAGTGAAGTGACAAGACCAGCAAAGACGATGCCTCCAACAATGTAGCAACACCAAGTGACGTCTCCATCGTCCGCCAAGATTAGTCGAGCCTCGGTTTTCACCGGCTGCCATGTCACCCTCCAAACTCGACACCATCTAGATATTCACCACCATAGATCGGTGTGGGATCCTCACTGGGTCCCAACATGGTCGTCCACCTCCAGCGGAGGAAGTTGATGAGTGCATAATTTTATCATGTTTTATATTATTATTTTGCATTGTAGTGGTAGGATATTTGTATTTTACGGTGTTCGCGTGCACCTTTTATGTTTATTTTCACTAGGACCAGATCAGATGATGGGTACGATGGACACAATTCTTTGACCAATTATATTGGAGCGAAAAGGAGCCAAAAACAACGTAAATTGCTTAGTTAGAAAATATTAATAACACCAGAAGAAAATCCGAAGCAATTTGAGTATACAGAAGGTTTAATGATCTACTATACGGTGGGAATAAATATTCCGGCTGTATAGTTCCTATCGTATAGTTGGCGCCGACACTGCCTCCTCAAATAGTTTCACCCCGTGCAACTGGATCGGAGAGACGACATATAGAACACCCAGAATCGTCGAAACCTCACCTCCGGAAGGCATCTGGAGGGGGAAATCATCCACCGGGGATCCATCTTCGCGTTGCGTAGATCCGGGAGGCTAAGGCATCGATCTTCATCATCAACCGCGGCATCACCACCATATCCATCCATCCCATCTACATCTTGTCTAGATCTTGTTGTAATTTATGTACTCGTTGTGGATTTATACAAGTACTATTCATATATGATAGATTGCATTACTTTTGCCATGATGTTGATTGACTCCATGTCTGAGTAAATCATTAGTTCTTGGGGAGATGGAGAAACCCTAGCATGAGATTGAAATAAGATAAAGTTTATTATGATATTCATCGTTGTGACCATGTTTTAGATTGTCTTCATCTTGTTGGGAGAAGTCGATCTCTCAATATTTGCCTCTTGTGGGGACTTGATGGAGGGAACTACTTGTTGGTAGACAGAGGTGTGCTAGCACTTATAGTGACTATAAATCTGTTGGCACCCCTTACGTATCAACTTGAGAATGGAGGAAACTCATAAAAAACTATCCATGCCATGGGATACATCCTACGGGATTATGTCCCTTAATAACGCAGTAATTCAATTGGTGTTGATTGTGGTCTGTTGTGGTTATGAGGATGATGTGAGCAGTGGTTGCTGCCTAATTGTCTACATACATAGTTGAGAATGTTCATGATAATAATCTTTACCTTAGCCTTTTATAATGCTAATGGCGTATCCACTAATTCCTGAGAACGATTTTTCCCATTGAAGTTTCAAATCTCTTTTACATAAGCGATACTTATTTTCTATATTCAGTTTTGTTTAATTTATTTATTGTTATCTTATACCAAAAACCCAAAAACACCTTTTTACACAATACTCGCATTTTATCTTGTCACTTAGAACTTTATTTAGCATTTCTATTTTCATTAGTTATTTCAAGAATTCTTAGACTTTAGACTCCTGCTCCCTTTAGGATCGATATCTTTATTTCAAAACTAGCTACAACCGATCTGTGCACTTGCAGTCATCAAGCTATTTTCTGGCGCCGTTGACAGAGAGCTAAGAGCTGTAAGTCTTTCAGTTTTTGCTTATTTATTTTAGTCTTGCTAAGTTTTGTTTTGAGTTACAGGTTTCCACCAACATGATGAAGTTTGAGCATATGACTAGTGCTAACCCACTCAGCCATATGAATTATCTAAAGAGATTTATTAGATTCAAATATTGTTTTGCAAGTTGTTAATTTATAGAACATATCAAAGCTCCAAAAGAGGGTTCAGCCAAGTATGATCCACCACACGAACCTGAAAAGAAAAGAAAAGTTAAAGCAACATTGGCCTCCCTAAAATCAATGTATGAGATACCTTTCCCTAACACTACACAAAAGAATATTTTGGAATATGAACAGGTCAAGGCAGTACAGGAGGAGAAAGAAGAGGAAAGTGTGCCAACAATTGAAGAACCTCTAGATGAAACCAAAGATGAAGAGGTAACCAAGGAAGCAATTATGGCTTTGTATGCACATTGTAACATAGTTGAACTTGATGAAGAGACTTCTATATTGGTTGAAGGTAAACCTAAGGTAAAAAATGTGGGTAATCCTATTCTTCCCTGCATATTTAAAAAAAACCTCGCACTACGGTTTATGTGATCTTGGCACCAAAGTTAATTTTATATCTTATGATTTTTATTTAGAAATAAAAAAAGAGATGGCACTCGCTACAATAGAAAATACTGATATGACAATCATGTTAGCCAATAAAAATCTTAGAATTCCAATGGGAGTAGTTGAAGATACAACTGTCACAATTTGCAATAAAAATCTTCCTATCGATTTTGTAGTTGTTGACATGCCAGCTGACACTCTTTGCCCAATCATATTTGGAAGAAACTTTTTGAGTAACGTAGGTGCCACAACCAACTTCAAAAAGGAGGTTGTATCCCTTAAGCTTGGGAAAGCGGAAAAAGAAGTCCACTTTTCCAAATTTAAAGACAAACCTCTACATATACAAGGAGAAGAGAAGGAGAAAAGTAATGAGGAGATGGTAGCTATTTTCTTAAGTAATCAAAAAGAGGAAATAAATGAAGACTCAAATTGTGAAGAAATAACTATGGAGGACATAACTCTAGAGGAATTAGAAAGTGAATTTGATTCATTTCCCTTTTTAGAACCTCCAATTGATGAAGCTTTCGAAGAGCCAGAAAAGAGAGGGTATGAAGAATTATCACCCTCATAATTAAAAACTTTACCTGATAATCTTAAATATAGATTCTTAGATGATACTAATAAATTTCCTATTATTATTAGTGCTAAACTTTTAGGGGAAGAAGAAGAACTCATGAAGGTACTAAAGGAGCACCGCAAGGCCTTCGGGTACTCAATGGACGATTTGAAGGGCATTAGTCCCATGATAACCGTCCATCGAATATTCATGGAAGAAGGTGCTAAACCTATTTCAGAATTTAATAGAAGGCTAAAGCCTGAAATGAAGGAAGTGGTAAGAAAAGAAATAGTACGCCTACTGGATGCAGGTATAATTTATCCTGTAAAAGAAAGTGAACGGGTAAGTCTTGTTCATTGTGTTCCTAAGAAAGGAGGATTTATTGTTGTTCCTAATGAAAACAATGAATTGATATTGACTAGAACTATTGTTGGACATAGGATGTACATAGATTTCAAGAAACTGAATAAGGAAACTAGGAAAGATCACTATCATTTACTGTTCATTTGATACAAGGTTACGATCATAAGCACCTTATCCATGTGATCAATGCACGTCGATAGTGCATGCATACAGATCCTAGTTAGCTGATATACGCTGTGTTCATTGGTATTATTTTGGTAGACTATTTTAGCATAGAAAGCTATTTTATGTTTAAAAACAGTGGTAATAAAAGCTAATATAGGCCAACTTACCTAATGCATGCATAAGTCATAACATGTCTAGCATGAGAGTAATTAGCGTACATTCTCCATTTAGTTGGTATCGCGAAGGAGAAAATAGCCACTCTCAGCCATACTTAGTAATGCATACGCCCTCCGTATGTAAATAGGCTGCTGCTACATCAGGTGTGCATGCATGTTCCACATACTCAACACACAATAGGACGATGCTTGGTTGAGTACGAATACAAATGGATGCATGCTCAGACATATGTGTAGGACAAGTTGGTGTTTGTCTCTACTTGTTTCTCGAGCCTCGTATCAATGACATGTGCAGGGAGCAGTTTGTTCACTCTCTAACACACACACACTTCTCTTGTCACGTTTATGATATATCAGTGGTTAGTTTTATTAGAGGGATATGTGTACCAGCGTGTGATGCAAAGCTAAGTAGTTCTGGCACATATCTCAAAGATTTGATCGGGTGGTCTCTAGGTGGGGGGCAGCTATCCCCCGTGGCAGCACAATATTATCCATAAGAAGTTTTCTTGGTCATGTAGGTTTTTATAGAAGGTTCACTAGAAATTTTTCTGCAATTTCTAAACCTTTGACTAATCTGTTGTAAAAGTGAGTAAGATTTAACTTTGATAATAAATGCCTTATTGCCGTTGATAAACTTAAATATGCTTTATCTCATGCCCCTATTATTAAACCACATGTATGGGATATGACTTTTGATTTAATATGTGAAGCTAGACATGATGTTGTAGGAGTAACTCTGGGACAACACATAGGTCATAGATTTAATATTATAAATCATGCTAGTAGAACTCTCAATAGTTCAAAAGAATTATTGTAACATCCCAGCATTAGATCCTAGAAATAAGCTGAACCCAGATGTGTGCATTGCATTCATGCATAGAAAATCCGAAAAAATTTCGTGCTTTTGAACAAAACTTGTCAAAGTGATTGAAGCTTCTCTTAACTTGATGAAATTGAAGTAGATCATCAAGTTGACTGCAATAAGTTTCAATATGACCTTTGCTAAAACCTTATTTTGGGTAAGGGAGATTTGATCTAAGGGTAGATCAAATGTAATAAAAGTTAAACCCTAATACATTATGATTTATATATGATCCTTAGGTGATCATATCATAGTATTCATTATAATCATTCATAAGTACCAAGTTAAGGATATAACACAAATAATAAGAATGTAACAACTATATCTTAATCTCATCTGCATATACCATGAGAATCATGGTAATACCTAACCCTACTTCTTGAGTAAGATTGAGTGGGAAAGAAACTAAGTTTAGATCATTCACCATATATCTTTCTTTCCATATCAATCCTTATCATCTCTATTGAGTTATATTCCAATATCTGTTGTTCATCAATGTTGAGAAATCAACTATTGATTCACCAATTCTCAATCTACCAACTCTTGACCAGAACATAGCCCACATTTAAGTGTCTATAAAGAAACAACTAAGAAGAGGTAAATAGTAATTCTAGTTTTAGACATCATCTATAGGATGAGAATGATTGAAGAGAATCAAATCAATAGGATAATTGATGGAGCTAAATCACTCCTAAATAAATAGAAGAATTATTTATATCATCTAATTATAGGGTAGTTAAGAAGATTACAATAATGAACCCTGAAGATAGTTACCAGTAATAATTCTATTGGATCAAGTGGGCATAGTCCATGAATAACAACTTTAATCCAATGATACTAAGAAGATAATTCCAATAAAATTGAAAGGTTTTAGTATTGAAGTCTTGATTAGTCTATTGGAAACCTAAGCTATAAATGATTAAATGATTATAATGATCATGCTTGCTCACCAAGATTGGATACTTATATCAAGTATAAGTGATATTGGTGTGTAGAACATGATTAAAACCCTAGTATAGATAAGTTATCCTAGAGTAGTTATTTCAGGTCACAATAATATAATGTGAGGTTGGAGTATGAGTCATTAGAGTAAGGTAAGACAGTAAGATTCAATTAAAGCTAGTATAGCATTGAGTTTTGGAAGTAGTGTTATTCATCTTAAAGGATAGTAAGCTTTAGAGAAAGGTAGTTAGATGTATAAATCTAATGAATAAATATTAGTGATGGATGATTAAGAAAGATTGTGAGTGGAATTTAAAAGAAATACTTGTTGGATTGAAGATTATCAACAGTAGAGTAATGGGTATAACCAAGCAAAGATATGAGAAAACTATGAAATGCCGTAGTATCAAAATCATTGGATTCATCCATGAGTTTAGAGGAATAAAAGGTGAATAAGAATATTGTTATGAAGTAAAGCTCATCATGTTAATAATGATGATAGATAGGAAAAGGTGGTATATCTAGGAAAGGAATTCCTTAATTAGAAATCCAGGATTGTGAATTATGGAAAACAGAAATTCCTGGTAAACACTCAACTCTAAATCTTAAACCAAACATAATATCCATTTCATGTTATTGATCCATCATCTTATGTCTACATCACTTTATAGGACTGCTTTCCTATAGCAAACCACATAAGCACATCTCTATCAATTCTAATTATCATAATTATATGTGCTTAGGAATATCCTTATCAATTCCTTTTTGAAGAACATTCTAAATATAACTTTCTATTTTAAAAAGGTGATGTTATCAAATATCACAAACATAAGCCTATATGCTTAGTTATTAAATCTTTACTCACATCAACAAAAGAAATATAAGTAAATTAAGAACCCTAAACTTATATGTTTACCATAATAAATATATACAATACCATTTTCTAAATTAATGAAAGTAATATTAACCATATTAATTTCTTTTATATTTTATGCATCAAATAATGATATAGGATCATTATACATATAAAAACTTCTATTCAAACTATGAGCCAACTAGAGTTAAGTTTTATAAACCAATAAGGAAATATCATTTAATAAATCCGTGGTTAAAAGTGGAAAGAAAAATAATAATAAAATCTTCTACAAAATATTAAAAAAAGGGGGTTCATATAAAGAAAATGAAAGAAATATAAAACATTTATCATAAAGGTTCACAAAAGGAATCACAATAAATACAAATTGTTGCTGTAAGTATTCAGCAAATAAAATTTATTAGAAAAGTTCAAAATATAGAGAAAATTCAAATCTGAAAGTAAAACAGAAAATAGAAAAAAAAGGAAAACAAATAAAAAACAAATCCTGGCCGTGGCCTAACTCCTCTTTGCTTACCTTTCGCTCAGGTGCAGCCCACAAAATCCCAATAGCTAGCCCAGGTCATTTTCTTCTGTGACTAACAGGTGGGACCAGGGAAGGATCGCGGGTTGAGAGGAAAAAAATGCCAGGGGTGTTCTGCAAAACTGTCATCGTCGTCTTCCTCCAGCTGGAAGCAGCTCGGTGGCGATGCCGAGACCGTTCGCCGTCGCCCTTGCGCCAAGATCCATGCCGCCATCGCCAGGAGAGGATAAGGAGGCCACCGCGACGCCCCTGCTCATCCTTATCCCCATTTCCCCCCTCTGCAAACTCCTCTACCTCGTTTTCCTTTTCTTCACCGAGAACCCTAGCTCGGAGGTAAGCCGGAGCCGGCGATTCCGTGCTCGCCTCGGCCAAATAAGACCACGGTGGAGACCGCAGTGCTCTTCTCATTCGATTGCCCCAACTCGCACTTGCGGAGGAGGCATGAATCGACCCAATCGCGCCCTTGGTTCCCGGCGCTGTTCGTCGACCTCACCGTTGTCTCCGACCACGCCTCGCCGAATCAATCACACCATTGCATTCCTGGTGAGTCACTGAGTATCCTAGCATGCACTGATGCCTTGTTTGCTTCCTAAATCCACGCCACCATAATCACCCGCAAGCACCACCGCATAAGCTCGTCGCCGTTTTCTCTCCGATGACCAAAAACCAACGGCGCCACTACTATCTTACTCGCCTTGTTGTTCTGGTTCGAACAAGCCCATGCACACCCGCTCACTCGCACGCTACTTTCCTCCTCGCCGTCGTCTGCCATGCCACCGGCGAGATGACGTCAGGGTGAGATCACCCTGGCCACATCAACGTGTTTGACCTAGTTTTGGCTCACGTAGCTGATGACATGGGAGTAGAGACAGGGTTGATAACAAATACATTTACTAACCCGAGAGCTGAGGTGGACATAGGCCCACTGGTCAGTGACTAGGGCTAGGTGTAGGTGCGGTGTAAAAAGTATTTCATGTTAATAAATAAATAAAACGTTATAATCTCAATTATTAATATTCCAAAAATCAAATAATAGCTTAAATCTTGTTTAATTAATAACTTTTGATTTATAATTCAGAAAAATGTGTATAATATATGAAAATTTGTAGAAAAATAAAATCTACAACTTAAAATTATTATCAAATATTATTATGATGATTATTTAAATAAATATTATTTAATAACAGTTATAAAAGTAATAAAACTTTGATATTCCTATTTTTATAATATTAAATGTTAAAAATATAAATAAAATACTAAAAATATTAGAAAAAATAAGAACTATAATTTAAAACTATAATCATGCATTATTATTTCACTTAATTAAATATTTATTATTTGTTAAGTATTTATAAAGTAATAAATAGTGTCAAAATCATATCTTATTATATATAAATCACAAAAATAAATGTAATATATCAAAATAATCACAAAAATAATACCTACTTGTTAAAAAATATAATATTTCACTTTTAAAGTAAATAAAAACTTAATACTCTAATAACTTGAATTTAAAGCTATTTCCTTAATTAATAATTCATGTAAAGATAAATAAAATTTGCTAATAATTCTAAATATTAGCTAATTGAGTCAAATAAATAGTATTAGCTTTAAGTATTGATAGTATAAAATCAAAATGGTTTAACACACTTTAAATACAGTTTTATTAAATTATTCCTCAACCATTAATGTAGATTATTTTATAAAAAGGATCCTTATCTAATCTAAAATCTCTGAGAATAATTATAATGAGATAAAACCCAATCCTTTACTTTAACCACAAGTTTATAAACAAATCAAAACACTATAGTGAGTTCATAAGTAGTAAATAATATTGTTTACTTATTCACAAACCTTAACCACACCCTTGTAGGGAGATAAATCTATTTAAACATTTATAAAATCAAGAAAACCACTATAGCAAGTTAAAATATAACCATTCTTAAGTAACCTTAAGACAACATTACCAAGTACACCAGGTACAAAGGTTATAAGCATCATACTTGCAAACTATCTTTGTTTTAAAGTTAACTTTAGTCTACAAGAATCTAAATATAATACTATAAACATTGTTAGACGTTTTATAGTTAACTTTAGTCTGATATAGTTAAGTCATAAAGCATCTCAAACCCAAACTATTCAAGCAAACACAAATAACATCAACCAGACTCAACTAACCACAAAGGTTGTTTAGACCTTAGAAAAGAAATCTTTCCTTCAAATGTTATTATTTTTGCCACTTCAAACAAGAACTCTTATATAAACAATCTTGAATAGCATTTCATAGGTGTATATTTTATTGCTGCATAAATATGTGTTGTTCACACACACTCACAAGCCCTAATAAGAATCACAAGTGTGAAACTTATCTAAAAGGACAACACATTCTAAAGTAATCATTTCCGGAATCCAAACCCTAGAACAACGTTATCCCTAGGATCCGCGTTCCTAAAAAGTGCATCACATTATTTATGCATAAGAGCATATTGCTTCTTTAAACATTAGTCCTTACCGGACCACTGATGACGATTTCAGATTTTGGATCTTATACTGACTCGAAGACCGTGAGTGTAATCTTGCAATCACAAAAGGCAAGTTCACACTTGCTCATGTCCTTTGTTTATTTTCTGTAAAGTATTTTACAAATCCAGTGTTGTCATCACCTGCATTTGAAAAGGGTCAGAAAACACTATTTTTGATAATAATGTGAACTATTGGTTACTGATCCAGGGTGACAGCTAATCTATTAAATCTGACAGTTGGAAAACCACTGTTTAGAACTATATCACCTAGGACTTAACAACCAATGTCGCCAGTGATTCTTGCGCCGTATATTACGTGTTGACCATGAGATTTGGAATGGGACAGAGAAGTCAGCTGTATCTTCTTCCTCTCGCATGAAGCCGGATGTGCAGGTCGTGCATGTTATCCTCATAGCGTGCATATTAATTGGTACTTCGTAGAGGATATGCAACATATGGGTGGGAACCCTCATCGTACCACGATAGTTCTGGCATCTAACGGTTTGTACAAACCATTGTCGTAATTCTTTATGTGGGCATGGTGTACACCAAGGAGGCATGCGAGGTCGCGAAGGGGGCAGTGATTGGCTTGGATCATCTTTGGGCCCCACATCATGGAATTGTCGACGGGAATAAGCTGCCCGGTTGTGCAACAAAGAGTTGATCTCTAATGGGTAAAGTGACGCACCTCTGTAGAGTGTAAGAACTGTAACTTGTTACTCCCTGTTCCGGGAAGGAGCTAAAAACACGGCGGGAAAGGAACTCCATGAAAGTTCTGATAAACGCGTGAAGGCTGACGGACATAGATTTTCAGAATAAAAGTAACCTTTGAAGAAATGTTTATGAAAACTTGCATTGCCTACGACCTACGGTCTGTGGCTGTAGATATAGTGCAACAAACACTCCTTTGTACTGAATTTGCTGAGTACGCTCGTACTCAACGTATCTTCTTTACCCTTGCTAGATTCTGAAGCCATTAAGACGACGTCTACACCAAGTCATACTCTAGGAATCATCATCCAAAGCTAAAGCTCTTCAACGAAGTCAAGGAAGTCAAAATATCCATCAACACAAGTGAAGACGAAGTTACTGATTAGATAGTAATATACACTCTATAACCAAAGAACCTAATTTTGTAGTGCGTTACAATAGTAGCAATGCCAACCCCTTAGTTAAAATACTAGTCTTAATAGTATAATAGTCTTGCGTTGTTTATCTTTGATTCTTCTCCGTAAGAAGTTCTTTCTCTCTTTTTAACCTAGAGTGTTCTCTGGATCTTGTGTAAAGAGTGAGTTGTAACCTTAAACCATGTATTGGACCCGCTGTGTTTCTGTTGTGCCGTTCTGAGGGATGTAATACTAGTGAACGGTGTTTCATTGGTGTTATGTCAACGACTATAGTATACTACATCATGAAGTGGTATGCTGGGTCACCGTAGTTGGTATTAGAGCATATGCTTTGACCTTAGGTTGGAAACCTAGTAAATGGGTAGAACCTATAGGACTCATCCTAGCAATAATAAAGAGTTCTCTAGTGATATGAGGGATATTCACTTGAGAATAATCCTATTGTGTTACTAGTGCGATAACTCTTTAGTATGATTGCAATTCCGATCATTACCCAAGAGTTTTAACTCTATGTGACTGATGATAATTTCTTATCTACAGTTCCACATGGCACCTCGATATCCACCTCGGAATGTTCAAGTGATGAACATGACGTTGAATGACTACGGAGGGGATTGGACAGATAATCTCCAACAACTTCTATGGAGTTTGGAATGTGAATCGAGACTTTTGGTCAAGATTTACAGTTACTATGATGGGCGGGTATTAGCTAAATACCGTGTCATGATCATGTTACCCAAGAAGTTAGGACTTAAGGGAGAAATGCCATCAGGAGAAGCAAGATGCATGGCATCTGCATATCATATTTCCGTAGCAGCAGCCATAACCATGATCCGAGAACAAAAATCCCAAGCTCTAGAAGGTAGTACTCATACCATTGTACCACATGAAACCTCAAACCCAGAGCATGAGTTAGATCACTCTACCCTAGTCCAAGCTGAACCTACTCTAGCTGTAGAATATATGGATCGTTATCGGTCTTTGCTAAACACTTATCATAACACTCACCAAGTTTTAGTTCAGGAGCTGGATACGATCATTGAGGATTTTACTGATCCTGATAAAGCAATGGCACGTAGGAAAAAGTTAGATAAAGAAGCTAGGCATCCCAAATACATACCTTCAGGAGAAGTGTATGAGGAAACTGAGTTTGATGATCCAAACTCGGAAAATTATGCCTACTACCAAACTAAAACCCAGCCACCTGAAGATTTATGGACCAAGTACAACTCCGAACAACAAGAATGGAATAGAGTTATTCCAACTAATCCTGAGTCAAGCCAGTATGGATGGGGAGTAGAATCCCAAGGTGGAACCATAGGAAATTCTATACCTTGTGATGCAGGTATCAGAGAAGAGACCAATTATAACCATAGAGAACCTTATGGACCATATGGGGTGATACCAATGTAATCGACTTAGAAGAGTATTCTGATAGCTACTATACCAATATGTACGACTGGATCCAAGAAAAGGCTAAGGAGCCAACTTACTATGAGGAAGCATTGTCGGAAAACCAGGAATATTATATAGAGGATTACGCCAACTCTAGTCATTTTTCAATGACTAATCTCAGTCTCGGTACCTCTAATAAAGAATACACACCTCCTGGATGCTCTTACGCTCCAGAAGGTAGTCGTAGGACTTCACGTAATCATGGACGGAACTCCAGGAAGCACTAGAGGAAGATGAAAGTAAGGAAGGAATGACATCCCAAGGGATGAGTGCTTGAATAAGGTACATAGAGGGTAATGCGTATTGTAGTTTGAAAGGTTTGCAGAAATAAGTGAGGATATACTCACAAGAACAAGAGGTTCTTGTAAGATAGTTGTGTAAGTAGGTGTGGAGCAAACCGTTGGGACATCTAGTACATTTGTAAATTATATAAAGCCTATGTATAATACATGATATATGTTTTGTTGTTTATCGACTTTTGGATCTTCTTGAATCTTCTTGATTGACTAGATCTATACATAAAGTTAATTAGGTGTGCAAATGCATGATGTAACACCCAGTTATTACTTGATGTTATAGACCTAGATAGGAATGGGAATTCGTGTAAGGGAGTGACGAGTTCCAACGATCAAGACGAAGACTTACACAAAGGATGAAGCAAAATCTAAGGAGTATTAGTATAATTTGGAGCATAGGCCATATCTATCCAGCTTTGGAAGAAAGTTTATTGTAGAAGATTTATGGAGAAACAAGAAGTAATAAACTTAAGGTCCATTCAAAGTAGGTAGCATTGCTACGAAGTTAATAAAGTAGTAATACCCAGTTTATGGAAGCGTCATGAACTAGTACAAAGATGAAGTTGTGGAGCAAAATGGTATGTAAGCTCTGACAATTCAGGGGGAATGTCAGTAGTAGGTCGGAAACAGTAGGGTAATCCATACAACCTAGGATGATCCGCAGCTGGTAATTTGATCCACAATCAGTATTTCGATCAACAGTTGGTATCTTGTTTGCAGCCGTTGTGGTTGACATAGTTAACCAGATCATCTTAATGGTTGCATAAAGAGCATAAAATTTGGCCTAAATTTAAATAAACCTAAGGAGGTATAAACATCTAAGGCGATCGTCTTTCGAGCGCAGGGTCAGACTTATCCAAGCGTAAATGTCCAAAAGTAAGTAGACATATAATGCTGAAATAATTGTTTCAGAGATCCACAACTATGTGGATATACCGTACAATCTTTCATCAGACCCTAATTAGGTAAAGTATAAACTGAATAGAGACCAACATTCTAGTTATAAAACCAATAAATACTATATAGACAATTTAAAGACTATTAGTAAACCCTAAGGGAGAGAGTAGACATTATGAATGAAAGTTGAAGAAGTACTATAGATAATAATAAAAGATTATCTAAAAACGTAATGAAGTAAAAGCATGAAGGTGATAAAGGTTAATTATAACCGACTAATTCTAGAAGTAATAAAGAACACCCAATTGGACAAGTACTGAGGAATAAGGAAATTCCAAAGGGTATGGACTAAATGAGTTCAAATTCAATCTTGGAAGGAGTACCAATACAACTCACATAATGACAAATCAAAGATTAGTCTTTTGATCACAAATATTGTCTAATAAAATTTGGAACACTGTTTAGTGAGATTTCCTAGACCTTATATAATATAGTAAGAAAGCTCAATAAGTAAATAAGACGAGTTGGATTAGGATACCTAACCGGGATATAAAATGCTAAAAACTATTTTCATTTAAGGTCACCATAGAATGGAGAAATGTAGCAACCACTACAATTCAATTCCTTACTCTGAAATGTGAGAGTTTGCGAACTTCGAGGACGAAGTTTATTTTAAGGGGGAGAGTCTGTAACATCCCAACATTAGAGCCTAGAAATGAGCTGAACCCAGATGTGTCATTGCATTCATGCATAGAAAATCCGAATAATTTTCGTGCTTTTGAACAAAACTTGTCAAAGTGATTGAAGCTTCTCTTAACTTGATGAAATTGAAGTAGATCATCAAGTTGACTGCGATAAGTTTCAATATGACCTTTGCTAAAACCTTATTTTGGGTAAGGGAGATTTGATCTAAGGGTAGATCAAATTTAATAAAAGTTAAACCCTAATACATTATGATATTTATATGATCCTTAGGTGATCATATCATAGTATTCATTATAATCATTCATGAGTACCAAGTTAAGGATATAACACAAATAATAATAATATAACAACTATATATTAATCTCATCTGCATATACCATGAGTATCATGGTAATACCTAACCCTACTTCTTGAGTAAGATTGAGTGGGAAAGAAACTAAGTTTAGATCATTCACCATATATATTTCTTTCCATATCAATCCTTATCATCTCTATTGAGTTATATTCCAATATTTGTTGTTCATCAATGTTGAGAAATCAACTATTGATTCACCAATTCTCAATCTACCAACTCTTGACCAGAATATAGCCCACATTTAAGTGTCTATAAAGAAAACAACTAAGAAGAGGTAAATAGTAATTCTAGTTTTAGACATCATCTATAGGATGGGAATGATTGAAGAGAATCAAATCAATAGGATAATTGATGGAGCTAAATCACTCCTAAATAAATAGAAGAATTATTTATATCATCTAATTATAGGGTAGTTAAGACGATTATAAGAATGAACCCTGAAGATAGTTACCAGTAATAATTCTATTGGATCAAGTGGGCATAGTCCATGAATAACAACTTTAATCCAATGATACTAAGAAGATAATTCCAATACAATTGAAAGATTGTAGTATTGAAGTCTTGAATAGTCAATTGGAAACCTAAGCTATAAATGATTAAAGGATTATAATGATCATGCTTACTGACCAAGATTGGATACTTATATCAAGTATAAGTGATATTGGTGTGTAGAACATGATTAAAACCCTAGTATAGATAAGTTATCCTAGAGTAGTTATTTCATGTCACAATAATATAATGTGAGGTTGGATTATGAGTCATTAGAGTAAATGTAAGACAGTAAGATTCAATTAAAGCTAGTATAGCATTGAGTTTTGGAAGTAGTGTTATTCATCTTAAAGGATAGTAAGCTTTAGAGAAAGGTAGTTAGGTGTATACATCTAATGAAGAAATATTAGTGATGGATGATTAAGAAAGATTGTGAGTGGAATTTGACAGAACTACTTGTTGGATTGAAGATTATCAATAGTAGAGTAATGGGTATAACCAAGCAAAGACATGAGAAAACTTTGAAATTCTTTAGTATCAAACTCATTGGATTCATCCATGATTTTAGAAGAATAAAAGGTGAATAAGAATATTGTTATGAAGTAAAGCTCATCATGTTAATCATGATGATAGATAGGAAAAGGTGGTATATCTAGGAAAGGAATTCCTTAATTAGAAATCCAGGATTGTGAATTATGAAAAATAGACATTCCTGGTAAACACTCAACTCTAAATCTTAATCCAAACATAATATCCATTTCATGTTATTGATCCATCATCTTATATCTACATCACTTTATAGGACTGCTTTCCTATAGCAAACCACATAAGCACATCTCTGTCAATTCTAATTATCATAATTATATGTGCTTAGGAATATCTTTATCAATTCCTTTCTGAAGAACATTCTAAATATAACTTTCTATTTTAAAAAGGTGATGTTATCAAATATCACAAACAAAATCCTATATGCTTAGTTATTAAATCTTTACTCACAGCAACAAAAGAAATATAAGTAAATTAAGAACCCTAAACTTCTATGTTTACCATAATAAATATATACAATACCATTTTCTAAATTAATGAAAGTAGTTTTAACCATATTAATTTCTTTTATATTTTATGCATCAAATAATGATATAGGATCATTATACATATAAAAATTTCTATTCAAACTATGAGCCAACTAGAGTTAAGTTTTATAAACCAATAAGGAAATATTATTTAATAAATCCATGGTTAAAAGTGGAAAGAAAAATAATAAGAAAATCTTCTACAAAATATTAAAAAAGGGGTTCATATAAAGAAAATAAAAGAAATATAAAAACATTTATCATAAAGGTTCACAAAAGGAACCACAATAAGTACAAATTGTTGCTGTAAGTATTCAGCAAATATACTTTATTAGAAAAGTTCAAAATATAGAGAAAATTCAAATCTGAAAGTAAAACAGAAAATAGAAAAAAAGGAAAACAAATAAAAAACAAATCCTGGCCGTGGCCCAACTCCTCTTTGCTTACCTGTCGCTTAGGTGCAGCCCACAAAATCCCAACAGCCTGCCCAGGTTATTTTCTTCTGTGACTGACAGGTGGGACCAGGGAAGGATCGCGGATTGAGAGGAAAGAAATGCAAGGGGGTGTTCTGCAAAACCGTCATCGTCGTCTTCCTCGAGCTGGAAACAGCTCGGTGGCAATGCCGAGGCCGTCCGCCGTCGCCCTTGCGCCAAGATCCACGCCGCCATCGCCAGGAGAGGATAAGGAGGCCACCACGACGCCCCTGCCCATCCTCATCCACATTTTCCCCCTCTGCAAACTCATCTACCTCGTTTTCATTTTCTTCACCGAGAACCCTAGATCGGAGGTGAGCCGGAGCGGCGATTCTGTGCTCGCCTCGGCCAAATAAGACCACGGTGGAGACCACCGTGCTCTTCTCATTCGATTGCCCCAACTCGCACATGCAGAGGAGGCATGAATCGACCCAATTGCACCCTCGGTTCCCGGCGCTATTCGTCGACCTTACCGTCGTCTCCGATCGTGCCTCGCCGAATCAATCACACCATCGCGTTCCTAGTGAGTCACTAAGTCTCCTAGCATGCGCTGATGCCTTGTTTGCTTCCTAAATCCACGGCACCGTAATCACCCGCAAGCACCGCCGCATAAGCTCATCATCGTTTGCTCTCCGATGACCAAAAACCAGCGGCGCCACCACTATCTTACTCGCTTTGTTGTTCTGGTTCGAACAAGCCCATGCACACCCGCTCACTCGCACGCTACTGCCCTCCTCGCCGTAGTATGCCATGCCACCGACGAGATGACGTCAGGGTGAGATCACCCTGTCCATGTCAACGTGTTTGACCTAGTCTTTGTCTCACGTGGCTGATGACATGGCCTTGGGCCCATATGTCATTGTCTGGTAATAGAGACAAGGTCGGTAACAAATACATTTACTAACCTGAGACCTGAGGTGGACATAGGCCCACTGGTCAGTGACTAGGGCTAGGTGTAGGTGCGGTGTAAAAAGTATTTCCTTTTTAAGAAATAAATAAAACGTTATAAGCTCAATTATTAATATTCCAGAAATCAAATAAATGATTAAATCTTGTTTAATTAATAACTTTTGATTTATAATTCAAAAAAATGTGTATAATATATGAAAATTTGTAGGAAAATAAAATCTACAACTTAAAATTATTATCAAATATTATTATGATGATTATTTAAATAAATATTATTTAATAAAAGTTTTAAAATAATAAAACTTTGATATTCCTATTTTTATAATATTAAATGTTAAAAATATAAATAAAATACTAAAAATCTTAGAAAAAAGAAGAACTATAATTTAAAACTATAATCATGCATTATTATTTCACTTAATTAAATATTTATTATTTATTAAGTATTTATAAAGTAATAAATAGTGTCAAAATCATATCTTATTATTTATAAATCACAAAAATATATGTAATATATAAAAATAATCACAAAAATAATACCTACTTGTTAAAAATATAATATTTCACTTTTAAAGTAAATAGAAACTTAATAATCTAATAACTTGAATTTAAAGCTATTTCCTTAATTAATAATTCATTTAAAGATAAATAAAATTTGCTATAATTCTAAATATTAGCTAATTGAGTCAAATAAATAGTATTAGTTTTAAGTATTCATAGTATAAAATGAAAATGGTTTAACACACTTTAAATACAGTTTTATTAAATTATTCCTCAACCATTAATTTATATTATTTTATAAAAAGGATTCTTATCTAATCTAAAATCTCTGAGAATAATTATAATGAGATAAAACCCAATCCTTTACTTTAACCACAAGTTTATAAACAAATTAAAACACTATAGTGAGTTAATAAGTAGTAAATAATATTGTTTACTTATTCACAAACCTTAACCACACCCTTGTAGGGAGATAAATCTATTTAAACATTTATAAAATCAAGAAAACCACTATAGCAAGTTAAAATATAACCATTCTTAAGTAACCTTAAGACAACATTACCAAGTACACCAGGTACAAAGGTTATAAGCATCATACTTGCAAACTATCTTTGTTTTAAAGTTAACTTTAGTCTACAAGAATCTAAATATAATACTATAAACATTGTTAGACGTTTTATAGTTAACTTTAGTCTGATATAGTTAAGTCATAAAGCATCTCAAACCCAAACTATTCAAGCAAACACAAATAACATCAACCAGACTCAACTAACCACAAAGGTTGTTTAGACCTTAGAAAAGAAATCTTTCCTTCAAATGTTATTCTTTTTGCCACTTCAAACAAGAACTCTTATATAAACAATCTTGAATAGCATTTCATAGGTGTATATTTTATTGCTGCATAAATATGTGTTGTTCACACACACTCACAATCCCTAATAAGAAGCACAAGTGTGAAACTTATCTAAAAGGACAACACATTCTAAAGTAATCATTTCCAAAATCCAAACCCTAGAACAACGTTATCCCTGGGATTCGCGTTCATAAAAAGTGCATCACATTATTTATGCATAAGAGCATATTGCTTCTTTAAACATTAGTCCTTACTAGACCAATGATGATGATTTCAGATTTTGGATGTTATAATGACTCGAAGATCGTGAGTGCATAATCTTGCAATCACAAAAGACAAGTTCACACTTGCTCATGTCCTTTGTTTATTTTCTGTAAAGTATTTTACAAATCCAGTGTTGTCATCACCTGCATTTGAAAAGGGTCAGAAAACACTATTTTTGATAATAATGTGAACTATTGGTTACCGATCCAGGGTGATTAGCAAATCTATTAAATCTGACAGGTGGAAAACCACTGTTCAGAACTATATCACCTAAGACTTAACAACCAATGTCGCCAGTGATTCTTGCGCCGTATATTAGGCATTGACCATGAGATTTGGAATGGGACGGAGAAGTCAGTTGTATATTCTTCCTCTCGCATGAAGCCGGATGTGCAGGTCGTGGCTGTTATCCTCGTAGCGTGCATATTAATTGGTAATTCGTAAAGGATATGTAGCATATGGGTGGCAACCCTCATCGTCCCACGATAGTTCTGGCATCTAACGGTTTGTACAAACCATTGCCGTAATTCTTTATGTGGGGCATGCGAGATCCTGAAGGGGGAAGTGATTGGCTTGGATCATCTTCTAGGCCCCACATCATGGAATTGTGGACGGGAATAAGCTGCCCGGTTGTGCAACAAAGAGTTGATCTCTCATGGTTAAAGTGACGCACCTCTGCAGAGTGTAAGAACTGTAACTTGTTGCTCCCTGTTCTTGGAAGGAGCTACGAACGCGGTGGGAAAGGAAATCCATGAAAGTTCTGGTAAACACGTGAAGGCTGGCGGACATAGATTTTGAGAATAAAAGCAACCTTTGAAGAAATGTTTATGAAAACTTGCATTGCCTATGACCTACGGTCTATGGCTGTAGATATTGTGCAACAAACACTCCTTTTCTAGTGAATTTGCTGAGTATGCTCGTACTCAATGTATCTTCTTAACCCTTGCTAGATTCTGAAGCCATTAAGACGACTTCTATACCAAGTCATACTCCAGGAATCATCAGCCAAAGCTAAAGCTCTTCAACGAAGTCAAGGAAGTCAAAATATCCATCAACACAAGTGAAGACGAAGTTACTGATTAGATAGGAATATACTTTCTCTAACCAAAGAACCTAATTCTGTAGTACTTTGCAATAGTAGCAATGTCAACCCCTTAATTAAAATACTAGTCTTAATAGTATAATAGTCTTGCGTTGTTTATCTTTGATTCTTCTCCGTAAGAAGTTCTTTCTCTCTCTTTAACCTAGAGTGTTCTCTCGATCTTGTGTAAAGAGTGAGTTGTAACCTTTAGCCATGTATTGGACCCGATGTGTTTCTGTTGTGCCATTCTAAGGGATGTAATACTAGTGAACGATGTTTCATTGGTGTTATGTCAATGACTATAGTATACTACATCATGTAGTGGTATGCTGGGTCACCGCAATTATCCTATGGAAGAAAGAGAACTCTTTGATGTATTTTTCTCTTGTGATAAGTTTCGTTCTTATATTGTTGATGCAAAATTAAGAGTTCATACGGATAGTGGTGGTTTAAAAGAACTCCTCGAGAGGAAGATTCATAAGACAAGACTGATCCGTTGGATCCTTTTACTTCAAGATTTTGAGTTGCAGATTATGCAGAGTCAAGAAGAAAAGCTAGCAGATGCAACATCTATATTTGCCCAGCAAGATATCGATCTTATTGAGAGGAGCTTTAGTACTAGTGATTTTTGTTTTCAAGAATTATTATATGAGCTAAGGTCAAATCCTCCTCCTCCGAAGAATTCCTTGTTGTTGGAGGAGCTTGCCACTCCCGATTAAAAAACGATAAGTGGAAGGTAAGTTTTCTAACTCTAATAAGTTATTTGTCTTTGTAATTTCTACCTCTAAAAAATCCGCCATTGAATTCCTCTTGTTTTTCTGAAGATTTTAAGGGGTTTCTATAACTATATGGGCGCAACTATAAGGCCAGAGAAAAATATCCCGCCGTATAGTTGGTCGTTGAAGCTACAGTACCCCTCGCAAAAATAATTTTCGCTGTGCAGTATCTATACGTCCGGAGAAAAATCTCCCGCCGTATAGTTGGTCGTCAAAGCTTCTGCGTCATCGACCCGTTTTTGTTCTTATTTATACTTTTATTCGTCTAAAAAAAGTTTTGTTGGTTCCTAGTCGGTAATCTAACTGACCTGGGTTCGAGATTGTAAATATCTGCCTGGAACCAACTATACGCTCGTAACTATAGTGTCCGCGACCGTATAGTTAGTCGTTGCGGAGTAGGACTCTTCCAAATTCATGATTTCTTTTCCTAATATGTTTGGATTCTTTTCTTGGGCGTGCATTTGGTGTTTCTCGCGAGCTTTACCGACCTATGACCCCTCTTATATACTAACATTGTGCCTCTCTCTAATCATAATCACTAGGAACCAATCTACTTCTGGCTCCTACAAGAAAACACACCACATAGAGCCACCGGGTTCCAAGAAGCCAAGGAGAGAAGTTCCCATGGAGATCGGAAGCAATAACGAGCAAGGTGGGGGGTCAAGACCACCCCTATGGAGTTCTTTGATGCCGACAAAGAACGTCGTTAGAAGGAGTTTAAGGCTCTCGAGCTGAAGCTTGAAGAGATGGATAAGGAGGAGCCAGGGACACCCAGGCATCTTCTATGGTGATACGTCCAAAACGTCTCTACTTTCTCAAAAACTTTTGCTATTGTTTCCCCTCTAATTTGTATGATTTGGATATAACTAACACGGACTAACGTTGTTTTCAGCAGAATTACTCTGGTGTCTCATTTTTGTGTAGAAAATCAACTTTTATGAAAAATCCAAGAAAATATGCCAAAAATACTATTTTCCAAAAGACTCACGGAGCCATAAGATGGAGGGGAGAAAAGACCCGAGGGGCCCACACCACCCCCAGGCGCGGGCCAGGCCTGGCCGCGCTAGGACATGGTGTGGTCGCCTCGGACTTCGCCTCGACCTCTCCTTTTGGCTACATATACCCTCTGACCTTACAACACCGGGGTGTTTGAAGTTTTTCTAGATAGAGTTCCGCTGCGCCGCCACCATCAGAAAATGCGATTCGGAACCAGAAACTCAGTTCTTGCACCCTGCCAGGACGGTGAATTGGAGGAGATCATCACCATCATCATCACCGACGCCTCTCCATCAACCATCCATGTTGCCCCCATCCATGAGTGAGTAATCCCCGCAGTAGGCTATAGGGATGGTAGGGATTGGATGAGATCACTCATGTAATTGCATAAGATTGTTAGGGCATGGTGCCTAGTATGTATTGTTAGTGCTTTTGACATTGTTGCAACTTGTTGTGCTTAATGCTTGTCACTAGGGACCGAGTTCCATGATATAAGATCTAAACATGTTATTGATTCATGATGATATTATTGTTTGTGATCTTACCTGCAAGTTGTGTACACATATCGTTGTCCGGAACCCGAGGCCCTAAAGTGTCAGCAATTGGGATAACCGGAGGGGATGGATGTGATATGAGGATCACGTGTGTTCATGGAGTGTTAATGGTTTGCTCTGGTGCTCTATTAAAAAGAGTACCTTAATTTCCAGTAGATTCCCTTGAGGCCTCGCTGCAAACAGGCAGGCAGGACAAAAGATGTTATGCAAGTTTCTCATTGCGAGCACGCATGACTATATACGGAACACATGCCTATGGTTACTTAGTACTTGGATGCTTTATCTTTATTATCTGCAAATGTCTTTGTCTTTATTATTACATGAATTGTCTTGTCCATGCAACGCCCATCCATCCATCCCTATGGCTACCGCATTTTAATCATGTTGTTTATTACAATTGTTACCGCTGTCCTTATTTTACTGCTGCTGTTATTTTGCCGCTGCTTTTACATAATTTTTGCTACTTATAAACTATTGCGAGCAAGACTGTTGCGTTTGTGTGTAGACCGTACTCGCCGCCTTATGCTGCTGAAAAGCCACCTCATTTTCATTATGAGCAACATCGTAGGTCGCGTAAAACTCATGCTACAATTTCAAATACAATGAATCTCGTTAATACTTAGCCATGCAGGAACGAAAGGCGTAAAGATGATGAAAATAAGGAAACTTACATCATCTGTGTAGGTGGATCGACGAGGCCGTCCACGAGCCGGGATAGGGGGGCCATCGGCGGGGTAGGTAGCCTTGAGACGCGTGAAGCTCGTGTTGAGGGTAGGCTTGACCTTTTTATTAATAATATTGAGACGTCCATGCTCTAATCCTTGGCTAGATAGGACCAACGACTCCTCGTCGATCTCCGTGTTAATGGGTCATCCACATGCGGGTGACGAGCCTTCACCATCGTGGTGTCGGACTGCAAGTGTTCCTGGGCATTTCCAAAGAACACGGGGAGCGAGGGCTGAGGCTTCGAGAGATCGGGCTTCTTGAGCCACATCTTCTCATAGACCGCGACGTCATGAATCACCTCCCCGGGTGGTGCCTCAGCCACATGTGTCGCAAAAATAAATGTTATGCATATCAAGTAGGAACTGTTGGAGATATGCCCTAGAGGCAATAATAAATGTAGTTATTATTATATCTTTGTGTTTATGATAAATGTTTACATTCATGCTATAATAGTATTAACAAGGAAACATTGATACTTGTGTGATTTGTAAACTTAATTTGAAGTCCCTAGTATAGCCTCTATACTTCACTAGCTTGTTGGTTGATTAATGATTGTGGTTTCCCTATCATGAACATTGAGATGTTATCAACAACAAGATCATATCGTTAGGAGAATGATATGGTGGACATACTCCTATAGATAAGCGTAGCATAAAGATCAAGTCATTTCATTAGTTCAATTGCTATATGCTTTACGATACATAGTAACCTAATTCCTTCGACCATGAGATCATGCATATCACCTTTACGGATGGATGCTTTGATGACATCAAACACCACACCGTAACGGTGGTTATAAAAGTGGCATTGAGTGTTCGGAAAGTATTGGTTGAGACACATGGATCAAGAGTGGGATTTGTCCATCCACATGACGGATAGATATACTCTGGGCCCTCTCGGTGGAATGTCATCCAATTAGCTTGCAAGCATGTGACTTGGTCACAAGGGATCACATATCACGGGAACGAGAAAAGAGTACTTATCAGGAACAAGGTTGAACTAGGTATGCAGAGATACCGACGATCATAACCTTGGGTAAGTAACATATCGTGAGACAAAGGGAAATTGGTATCGTATGTAAGTGGTTCATTCGATCGCAAAGTAATCGTAGAAATATGTGGGAGCCATATGAATTTCAGATTCCTCTATTGGTTATTGTTCGAAGTGTCTCGATCATGTCCGCATAATTCACGAACCGTAGGGAGACACACTTAAGGATTGACGTTGTTTGAGTAGTTATGGTATTATGAGAAAGAGACCGAATGTTGTTGAGTCTCGGATGGGATCCGGGATATCACGAGGTGATCCGGAATGGTCCGGAGAATAAGATTCATATAAGGAAAGTCCGTTTGAGTTCGGGAATGATTAGTGTTTTCATCGGAATGTTCTAGAAGGTTCGGATTGTCCGGCACTCCGGGGAAGGGTACATGAATGTGTCATTGATCATTGAATGATTGCATCATGTACTAAGTGTTATTGCTGTCCCAAATAAAGGATTAAATTGAATCCTAAAACAGAAAAGTCAAATGTCGTTTGAAAGTCAAACCGCCAAAACAAGAAACTGGGAAACAAGCAAGAGGAGTTGGAACCAACTTTGGAGGAGTAGGACTCCTCCGGGCGCCCAGCCCAAGGCCGACTTGGGAGGGACTCCCTCCCTCCTGGCCGCCAGGACCTCCCTCCCATAAAAGGAGGGCAGGGCTCCTCCATAGACGCTTTACTTTCTACTCTAGATCTCCGGTTTAGAGCTGTTTTGGTTTAGAGCTTCTAATTGCTTTAGCCAACAGTTTAGAGCCTTCTAATTGGTTTAGAGCCCTCTAATTGGTGTGTCTAATTACTAGGCCACTAATCCTCTCTCATAAGCTCCACCATACTGCACCGGCTTAAGCGAAGCCTGCGGATCTCCCTCTACTTAGGTACCACGCCGTTGTCTTAGGAATAGCGAGGAGAGTGCTACAACCTCCATTCTGCTGGAACAAGGAGAGGAAGGTCTTCGTCAATCCGAACGTGTGATCGATTGCGGGAGCCTGCTTTAACGTGGCCTGGAAGGATCGTCTACACGATCTTGAGATCGGGAAGAGTACGACTACATCACCCGAGAATCTCTCGTTAACCACTTTGGAATCTTCGAGGGTGAGTTCCTCCATCGACTCGTTGCTACAATCTAGTAGATAGATCTTGGCTTGTTTGTTTGTATGCGATAGAAAATTTTTGTTTTCCATGCTACGAACCCCTGATGGTATCGAGCCGTGTCTATATGTAGATCTGTTGCACGAGTAGAACACAATGGTCATTGTGGGCGTTGATGCTTTTATTGTAGATTGCTTTTGTGTACTTTGCATCTTGCGGTATGTTGGGATGAAGCGGCCGGGCTAACCTTACATGACATCGTTCATGAGACTTGCTCCACGCTTGACATGTAACTTGTATTGCATAAGTGGCTGCGGGTGCATGTTTCTCCTAGCATAGTTAAGATCCAATTTACAACGGGTGATCAACAATGCTAGTATCAATGTTGTGGTTCTTGTTCGTAAGATAGAACGACACTTATTGAAAGCCCCAAACCACGTAAAATATGCAAAGAAAGTAGAAGCGTCTAACTTTGTTTTGCAGGGGTGTCTGATGATGTGATATGGCCATGATTGTGATTATATTCGATGTATGCAATGTTCCTTATTGTAAGTCAACAACCGGCAGGAGCCATATGGTTGTCTTTAATTTATGTTAAGACCTGCGTGTCTATTCAAATAGTTGTAATAGTTGAAGCCGGTGGACGACAACCATGGAGAAGCGTCATTGACCTTGATGCAATGCCGATGATGATGGAGATCATGTTCGTGCTTGAAGATGGAGATCGGAGGCACGAAGAAGAAAGGCCATATCATATCACATATATTGAATTGCATGTGATGTTAATCCTTTATGCATCTTGTATTGCTTAGTAGACGGTAGCATTATAAGATGATCCCTCATGCACATCAATTTCAAATCATAAAGTGTTCACCCTTAGTTAGCACCGTTGCTAAAGCTTGTTGTTTCGAAGCACCTCGTGATGATCGGGTGTTCTAGATTCTGCAAGTGTATACAACGTGAGCAAGCCAGATTTGCTCATGCAGAAACTAAGGTTTGATCTTGACGAGCCTAGCATGTATGGACATGGTCTCGAACACGGATTCGAAAGGTAAAGCATGAATCGTATAGTAGATATGATGAACATGATGATTGTTCGCCATTGAAACTATATCAACTCTCGTGATGATCGGTGTTGATGTAGTGGATTTGGTTCGTGTTATCACTAAAACAATGTGAGGATGTTGTTTTGGTGGGAGTTCACCTAGTTTAATTTCATTAATTAATTTGAACTCAATTTGTCATAAACTTAGTCTAAACTATTGCAAATATGTTGTAGATCAATGGCAGCCCTACCATCAATTTTAATGCGTTCCTAGAGAAAGAAAAGTTGAAAACAATGGAAGCAACTTCATGGATTGGTTCCGCAATTTGAGGATTGTCCTCACAGTGGTAATTTGACCTATGTCTTTGGATGCACTCTGGGTGACCCACTGCGGTGATGCTCCCGATGAAGTAAAGAACGTTTACCTCGCTTCTAAGAATCGGTACTCCATAGTTCGATGTGCTATCTTGTATGGTTTAGAATCGGAGCTTGAAAAGGTTTGAAGAGTCGGACCCACATGATATTGTCGAGGATCTCAAATTAATTTTTGAGACTCATGCGGCAATTGAAAGCTATGAGGCTTCGAAAAGTTCTTTAACCGCAAGATGGAAGAAGGCAGCTCGTCGGTGAGCATGTGCTTAAGATGTCCGGCACGCAAAACAAACTTCAAAGCTTGGGTATAGTGATTCCTAATGCTTTGGGGATTTACCGTGTCCTACAATCACTACCACCAAGTTACAAGAACTTTGTGATGAACTACAACATCGAGCGTAACATGAACAAGACGTTGCGAACTCTTTGCCATGTTGAAATCTGCGAAGTGGAGATCAAGAAAGAGCACCAAGTGTTGTTGGTCAATAAGACCACCAAATTCAAGAAAGGCAAGTCTAAGCAAAGGGACACTTCAAGAAGGGTGGTAAGAAAGCTACCACGCCGACGAAGAAGACCAAGGCTGGACCTAAGCCTGAAACCGAGTGCTTTTTTGCAAGGAGAAGGTCCTCGAAGCGGAATTGCCCAAAGTACTTGGCGGATCAAGAACGGCAACATCAAGAAGAAAGGTATATCGATATACATGTTATTGATGTGTATCTCACTAGTACTCGTAGTAGTGCCAGGTATTTGATCTTGGTTGCTCATATTTGTAACTCAACAGTCTTTGCAGAATAAACGGAAGCTAGCGAAGAACGAGGTGACGATGCGGCGTGGGAAGCGGATCAAAGGTTGATGTGATCGGTCGGCACGCTACCCCTTCATCTACCATCGGATTAGTTTTATACTTAAATAATTGTTATTTAGTGCTGCGTTGAGCATGAACGTTATCTCGGGATCTTGTTTATTGTAGACGGTTACTTGTTTAAGTCGAGAATAATGGTTGTTCGATTTATATGAGTAATATGTTTTACGCACATGCACCTTTGATAGATGGTCTATTCTTATTGAATCTCGATAGTGGAAATACACATATCAACAACATTGAGGCTAAACGTTTGAAATCAGCGATAATTCGACCTATATGTGGCAATCGTCTTGGTCACATCGAGTGAAACGTATGAAGAAACTCCATTCCGATGGACTTCTTGAATCACTTGATTTTGAATCACTTGAAAGATGCGAAGCATGTCGATGGGAAAAATGACTAAGACTCCATTTTACGGTATGATGGAGCGAGCTACGGACTTATTGGAAATCATACATACCGATGTATGTGGTCCAATGAGTGTAGCATCGCGGTGGTTATCGTTATGTTCTTACCTTCACGGATGACTTGAGTAGATATGGGTATATCTATTTCATGAAACATAAGTCCGAAACTTTCGAGAAGTTTAAGGAATTTCAAAGTGAGGTAGAGAATCAACGTAACAAGAAGATTAAATTTCTACGTTCTGATCGTGGAGGTGAATATCTAAGTTACGAGTTTGGCGAGCATTTAAAGAAGTGCGGAATACTTTCACAATTGACACCGTCGGGAACACCACAACGTAATGGTGTGTCTGAACGTCGTAATCGAACTCTCTTAGATATGGTTCGTTCTATGATGTCACTTACAGATTTACCGCTATCATTTTGGGGTTATGCATTAGAAACAGCCGCATTCACTTTAAATAGGGCACCGTCTAAATCCGTTGAAACGACACCGTATGAATTATGGTTTGGGAAGAAACCTAAATTGTCGTTCCTTAAAGTTTGGGGATGCGAAGCCTATGTAAAGAAGTTACTGAGGACAAGCTTGAACCCAAAGCGGAAAAATGCGTCTTCATAGGATACCCAAAGGAAACTATTGGGTATACCTTCTATCATAGATCCGAAGGCAAAACATTCGTTGCTAAGAATGGATCCTTTCTAGAGAAGGAATTTCTCTCGAAAGAAGTGACTGGAAGGAAAGTAGAACTTGACGAGGTTGTTGAACCTTCTCTCGAAATTGCAAGTAGCGCAGCACCGGAAGAAGTTCCTGTGGTGCTGCACCAATAAGGGAGGAAGCTAATGATGATGATCATGAAACTTGGTTGAAGTTGCTCTGAGCCTCGGAGATCAACGAACTCGTACCACTCCAGTTGGTATGATTCCGTTATGAATGTCATGGTGGTGGACAACACCGATGACCCCGAGACATATGAGGAAGATGATGAGCCAGATTCCAATAAATGGCAAGAAGCCATGAAATCCGAGATTGGATCCATGTGAAAACCAAGTATGGACTTTGGTGGACTTACGGATGGCCGGAAGGCTGTCGAGAACAAATGGATTTTCAAGAAGAAAGCAGATCTTGATGGTAATGTTATCTATAAAGCTCGACTTGTCGCAAAAGGGTTTCGACAAATTCAAGGAGTTGACTACGATGAGACTTTCTCACCAGTAGCGAAGCTAAAGTCTGTGAGGATTATGTTAGCAATCGATGCATATTATGATTATGAGATATGGCAGATGGATGTCAAAACAGCGTTTCTCAATGGAGACATTGATGAAGAGTTGTATATGATGCAACCCAAAGGTTTTGTCGATCCTAAAGATGCTAACAAGGTATGCAAACTTCAACGGTCCATCTATGGATTGAAGCAAGCATCCCGAAGTTGGAATCAACGTTTTGATAAGGTAATCAAAAGTTTTGGTTTTATACAAACTTATGGAGAAGCTTGTATTTACAAGAAAGTGAGTGGGAGCTCTGTAGCATTCTTAATACTGTATGTGGATGACATATTGTTGATTGGGAATGATGTAGACCTTCTTAATAGTGTCAAGGAATATTTGAATAATAGTTTTTCAATGAAGGATCTTGGCGAAGCAGCTTACATATTAGGCATAAAGATTTATAGAGATAGATCGAACGCCAAATATCATTGTCACAAAGTACATATTTGGACAAAGTTCTAAAGAGATTTGGAATGGAAGAAAGCAAGAAAGGGTTCTTGCCCATGTTGCTCAATACGACCTTGAGTAAAACTCAAAGTCCGACATACATCGGAGAAGATAGAGAAAGGATGAGTAAGACTCCCTATGCCTCAGCCATAGGATCTCTAATGTATGCCATGCTATGTACTAGACCCGACATTGCATATGCCGTTAGTTTAACTAGCAGATATCAAAGTGATCCAGAGTGGATCATTGGACAATGATCAAAAACATCCTTAAGTACTTGAGAAGAACTAAGGATATGGTTCTTTCTTATGGAGGTGATGAATTTCGTTGTTAATGGTTACACCGATGCTAGTTGGAACACCGATCCGGATGATTCTAAATCACAATGGATACGTATTTATTTTGAATGGTGCAATTAGTGGAGGAGTGCAAAGCAAAGCGTTGTGGCGAGATCTTCAAGCGAATCGGAATACATGGTCGCTTCCGGAGGCTTCACAAGAAGCGATATGGATGAAGGAGTTCATTACAGAGCTGGGTGTGGTTCCAAGTGCTACTGGACCCAATGTCTATCTCTTGTGATAACATGGGCGCCATAGCCAATGCGCAAGAACCAAGGTCACACAAGAAGTCATATCAAGATGCGTTTTCACGCTATTCGAGAACATATCCAGGATGGGGATATAAAGATTTGCAAAGTACACACCGATCTGAATGTGGCGGATCCGTTGACTAAACCTCTCCCGAGGGCAAAACATGACCAACACCAAACTGCCATGGGTGTTCGGTATATTACCATGTAATCTAGATTAGATGACTCTAGTGCAAGTGGGAGGCTGGAGATATGCCCTAGAGGAAATAATAAATGTAGTTATTATTATATCTTTGTGTTTATGATAAATGTTTACATTCATGCTATAATAGTATTAACAAGGAAACATTGATACTTGTGTGATTTGTAAACTTAATTTGAAGTCCCTAGTATAGCCTCTATACTTCACTAGCTTGTTGGTTGATTAATGATTGTGGTTTCCCTATCATGAACATTGAGATGTTATCAACAACAAGATCATATCGTTAGGAGAATGATATGGTGGACATACTCCTATAGATAAGCGTAGCATAAAGATCAAGTCATTTCATTAGTTCAATTGCTATATGCTTTACGATACATAGTAACCTAATTCCTTCGACCATGAGATCATGCATATCACCTTTACCGGATGGATGCTTTGATGACATCAAACACCACACCGTAACAGGTGGTTATAAAAGTGGCATTGAGTGTTCGGAAAGTATTGGTTGAGACACATGGATCAAGAGTGGGATTTGTCCATCCACATGACGGATAGATATACTGGGCCCTCTCGGTGGAATGTCATCCAATTAGCTTGCAAGCATGTGACTTGGTCACAAGGGATCACATATCACGGGAAGAAAAGAGTACTTATCAAGAATAAGGTTGAACTAGGTATGCAGAGATACCGACGATCATAACCTTGGGTAAGTAACATATCGTGAGACAAAGGGAAATTGGTATCGTATGTAAGTGGTTCATTCGATCGCAAAGTAATCGTGTAAATATGTGGGAGCCATATGAATTTCCAGATTCCTCTATTGGTTATTGTTAGGAGAAGTGTCTCGATCATGTGCATAATTCACGAACCGTAGGGAGACACACTTAAGGATTGACGTTGTTTGAGTAGTTATGGTATTATGAGAAAGAGACCGAATGTTGTTGAGTCTCGGATGGGATCCGGATATCACGAGGTGATCCGGAATGGTCCGGAGAATAAGATTCATATAAGGAAAGTCCGTTTGGAGTTCGGGAATGATTAGGTGTTTTCATCGGGAATGTTCTAGAAGGTTCCGGATTGTCCAAGACTCCGGGGAAGGGTACATGAATGTGTCATTGATCATTGAATGATTGCATCATGTACTAAGTGTTATTGCTGTCCCAAATAAAGGATTAAATTGAATCCTAAACAGAAAAGTCAAATGTCCAGTTTGAAAGTCAAACGCCAAAACAAGAAACTGTGGGAAACAAGCAAGAGGAGTTGGAACCAACTTTGGAGGAGTAGGACTCCTCCAGGGCGCCAGCCCAAGGCCGACTTGGGAGGGACTCCCTCCCTCCCGGCCAGGACCTCCCTCCCATAAAAGGAGGCGGGGCTCCTCCATAGGCCTTTACTTTCTACTCTAGATCTCCGGTTTAGAGCTGTTTTGGTTTAGAGCTTCTAATTGCTTTAGCCAACAGTTTAGAGCCTTCTAATTGGTTTAGAGCCCTCTAATTGGTGTGTCTAATTACTAGGCCACTAATCCTCTCTCTCATAAGCTCCACCATACTGCACCGGCTTAAGGCGAAGCCTGCGGATCTCCCTCTACTTAGGTACCACGCCAGTTGTCTTTAGGAATAGCGAGAGAGTGCTACAACCTCCGCTTTCTTTGGAACAAGGAGAGGAAGGTCTTCGTCGAGTATCGATGTGACCGACTGAGGCGCTTAACGGGCGATGGCTGGAAGGATCGTCTACGATCTTGAGATCGGGAAGAGTACGACTACATCACCCACGAGAATCCGCTCTCGTTAACCACTTTGGAATCTTCGAGGGTGAGTTCCTCCATCGACTCGTTGCTACAATCTAGTAGATAGATCTTGGCTTGTTTGTTTGTATGCGATAGAAAATTTTTGTTTTCCATGCTACGAACCCCTACAGGAACATGACGGGAAATAAATGCAGGTCGTTCCATGTGTATACATACCAACTTCCCCTTGAAGCGGTCAAAGTTGCGGTTTCCTGCGCATCGTGTTCCACCATCGCCTCGGTTCTCCGCGTTCCGCCTCGACAAGGCTGCAAACTCTTCATCTACTCTGAGCCACCTCGTCCTAACGAGGTCCTCCCATGCGTCTCGATGCGGCTCAGCCTAGTCGGGGACAACCTGAAAATGCAATAATCAACTCCAGATAATGCAATGGAAACTTAGCAGCAATGTATAATCTCATAACATTTTACTCACCGACATGTACTCTTCCGGAGTCATCGAGTAGTCGAGATTAGGATTTTTACCGACAATTTCCTCCTTCTTGACCCTCACGCCCTTTTTATCCTAGAAGTGACTAGCGGCCGTGAACTTTTGGTTGTACCACACCTGCGGTGTCAACTTCACACAAGCCCCAAGCAAAGTCCTGTTCGCCTTCTCCTGTTGCTCCTCGTCCACACGATAAAAGCACTTCAATCATGCAAAAAAACAATTGTTAGAGTCATGAATTAGCACGGTGGGGTCATCAACTATGAACGAAACTCGAGAAATATGTCTTACCCAAAACTTGGTGATCACAGCATCAGCAGCTGTCGGAAAGCCTGGATAATGGTAGTCTGGTAGTCCGCCCAAGTAGTGGCCCCGGATGGTCTACCCCTATACCTGTCTCCATACGAGGGTAGCCCGGTGGACCTTTCTATTTGTTTTGGTTTGTTTAGGACATGTGTACATGGAGAGCAAAGGTTGGGCCAACTTTGCCGCATTCTAGGCTCCGGTTGTCCCGCGGCGGGAGTTTCCACGTACAGATCCAGGATTTTACTAACTGTTAACGCATGTCTGGGAAGGGGGTCACACCTGGGGCCTACACATGGGGCCTACCAACCTTGCACCACTCTCACACACACATCCTAGTGGCACATGCAATTTTTCGTGTGATTCCAACGATCCGGGGGTCCTCCTCCGGTGAAACCCTAGACCTGGGGCACAAGATCGTCTACCCCTATAGCTGTCTCCGTACGAGGGTAGCCCGTTGGACATTTCTATTTGTTTTGGTTTGTTTAGGACATATGTACATGGAGAGCAAAGGTTGGGCCAACTTTGCCGCATTCTAGGCACCGGTTGTCCCGTGGCAGGAGTTTCCACATACAGATCCAGGATTTTACTAACTGTTAACGCATGTCCGGGAAGGAGGTCACACTTGGGGCCTACACATGGGGCCTACCAACCTTGCACCACTCTCACACACATATCATAGTGGCACATGCAATTTTTCGTGTGATTCCGACGATCCAGGGGTCTTCCTCCGGCGAAACCCTAGACCTGGGGCCCCGGATCATCTACCCCTATAGCTGTCTCCGTACGAGGGTAGACCGGTGGACCTGTCTACTTGTTTTGGTTTGTTTAGGACATATATACATGGAGAGCAAAGGTTGGGCCAACTTTGCACCATTCTAGGCACCAGTTGTCCCGCGGTGGGAGTTTCCACGTACAGATCCAAGATTTTACTAACTGTTAACGCATGTCCGGAAAGGGGGTCACACCTGGGGCCTACACATGGGGCCTACCAACCTTGCACCACTCTCACACACATATCCTAGTGGCACATGCAAGTTTTCGTGTGATTCCGACGATCCGGGGGTCTTCCTCCGGCGAAACCCTAGACCTGGGGCCCCGATCGTCTACCCCTATAGTTGTCTCCGTACGAGGGTAGCCCGGTGGACCTTTATATTTGTTTTGGTTTGTTTAGGACATATGTACATGGAGAGCAAAGGTTGGGGCAACTTTGCCGCATTCTAGGCACCGGTTGTCCCGTGACGGGAGTTTCCACGTATAGATCAGGATTTTACTAACTGTTAACGCATGTTCGGGAAGGGGGTCACACCTGGGGCCTACACATGGGGCCTACCAACCTTGCACCACTCTCACACACATATCCTAGTGGCACATGCAAGTTTTCGTGTGATTTCGACGATCCGGGGGTCTTCCTCCGGCGAAACCCTAGACCTAGGGCCCCGGATCGTCTACCCCTATAGCTGTCTCCGTACGAGGGTAGCCCGTTGGACCTTTCTTTTTGTAGTAAAACTATGTCGAGAACTTGAATAAGATAACTAATATCTTGATTGTGGATGTTGAATATGAAGAATCGCAACGTCATTTCATGTGGGCGTGGAGACGTCTATGCTATTGGGAGGATACCAATCCGTCCAATTATTTTAAAATAGAACAATGTTGTAATAATTGCTACTAATTAATAAGTACAAGTAAAATACAAGTTAATAAGTAGAAAAAAAGGAGCTACGCCGACGGCCCCCCTGGACGTAGGTCTAGCAGATATTTTGGGTGGAGGAAAAGAAAACTGTAACATCTACGTCGACGGTCACCCTCGGCGTAGACCTAATGCGGGCGCGAGACAGGCTGGGCCGGACTATGCCGAGAGCACTTGTACGCCGAAGGTAGCCGTCAACATACCTCGGCCTACGCTGACGGCAGTTGTACGCCGACGACAGCGTTGGGGAGCTGGCCTGGGCGACGTCTACGCCGACGGCCCCGACGTTTGGCCGTCGGCGTAGCTCCCAACCGTCAGCGAAGATACCTATTCCTATAATGGTCAGAGACGGCACTTGTATAAAAAGAAGGATTTTAAAAGGCATAGAGTCACAAATGGTCCATGTTGCTAAAATTCAAAGCCGAAAAAGGGGTAGGAGATGACATGCTTTATTGTTTAGTAGTGTGAACTCCACCAGAATTGTTTGGTACTCTTAATATGAACTCCAACGCCAGAGAAGCCACGCTTCATTGTTTGGTAGTATGAACTCCAACAGATGAAGCATTGGGTCACCGTTTTGTTTCTAAAATTCAGATGTCAAGGCAACTCGATAAGAGGCAAGGTCCGCCATACCTCCAAGCCACTAAATCACCGGAGACGAAACGGACTAGCGCCGTCACCGGCGAGGGGGACAAAGCCCTAGATGGGTTTTGATTGTGGCACCACGCCTCTTCCTTAGCTCTGGTACTATACCGGTTCGATTTGTCATCCACGTGTTACCTAAACGTGTTTTATAATGTATTTGTACATGCAAATCTATACAAATTTGGGATACCTTTTTTAGTACAGATGGAATATATATATATATATATATATATATATATATATATATATATATATAATGTAAAATCTAACAATTTAGGTGTAGAGAAACTTTTCTATATACCACTACAGTTATCATGTAACTACATCCGTTCAGAAAAAAATGTTGCGGATTTATTTAGATTCGTATATATATATATACTAAAACATGATACATATAAACTACAATTCGCAACTCGAATGACCCAAAAACAATCCACCCACTTTCATTACGAAGGACGACACTTCCGTGTCCTTTATCCATTCACTTAAATTCAGGGCATGTTTCAAACTTCTTTTTTGAGATGGTATGTTTCCAATTTGAGCACTGTCACGACTAGAACGTCTCTGTCTTATCTATTTTATCCAAAGCATCACTAGTTTTTTACTCGATTAATTGTACTTGTTGATATAGTGCACTATCTTTACTTATTGTCGTGTTTATAGGTGTTGTGTCGTGGTTCGGTTTAAGTCTGTTCGGTGCATGCTCTTGTTAGACCTTGTTGAATAAAACTTAAATAAACGTGTATGCATCGGCCAAGGATATCAACCTCTTTCGAAAAAAATGCAGTATCATATAGTAAATGTTTCTTAATGAAAACATTACATGTATATTTCAAAGAATTGAATCATCCCTGTACATAGTGCATACTCCATACAAAGACAGTATATATAAGAGGATATCCTCTACTCAGCCGGGGCATCGATCGATCGGCGGCATCAACTATTAACTAATGTGACCCATTACCTACTTTAACTAAACAATACGATCGTTCATTGAATCGATATTGGTCTCGCGACTCTCGAAATAGGCTTTCGCCCAGCTTTATAAATAAAGCAACATCCACATACAAGGTTCATACAACGCCCGAACTGGCCGAAGCCAAGCAAAAAGAGAAACGGTACGGCGAAACGCTGGGGCCACAGCACAAGCACGCCCAAACAAGAAAGGAAAAAGGCAAGACGCTGAAGCTCATGCCACCGAGGACGACCGGGCCGGGGCGAGGAAGCGCCGCTGCCCTCAGGGATCGAAGCAAGTCGTCAAAGGCCGCCCGGTCACGCTGGCGCACCAGGGGAGACCACTGCAGAAGAAAGGCCAAGAAAGAAAAAACTGGGTCAGTCACGCGGGACGGGAAGACCTTCTCAATCACCATTTTATTACGCACGTTCCAAAGGGTCCACGAGATGCCCGCAAACACGAGCGAAGGCGGCGCCCTCCTCCGGCCCGTAAGCCTGGGTTTGCAAGAACTCCCGAGCTCTGCGCCCGCCAAGCAGGCCCCGCGCCTCTGGACGAAGGACCATAACGCACGCAGCCGAAAGCAGAGAACACAATATGGGCACAGGATTCGGAGTCCCACATAGGGGACACCGGCCGTTGCCCTGCCACCGCTTAGAGACCTCGACACCGAGGGAGTCTGTCCCAGCAGCCAAACGAAAATCTGAATACTAAGCGGAAGGAGCCTTCCACAAGGGGGTCAGGACAGCTCCGGTCCCTGGAAAAGGGCCCGGTAGGCCGAGCTAACCGAGAATACCCCCGAGGCCGACAGCTGCCATGAGGCCAAATCCGGGGAACGAGCTAAGCTTCCGGGGAGGGAGTCCCGGAGAAGCAGGAGGTCCGCGGCCTCGACTTCACTGAGGTAGCGACGAACAAGATGTTCCAGTGGCCGCCCTCAAAGCTGTCCGCCACAAGAGCCGCGGGGGAAGAGGAGATGGCGAAAAGGCCGGGAAACTGGACCCCTAATGGGATAGGAAGAAGCCATGGGTCCAGCCAGAACCGAACCCCTTGGCCATCCCCCGCATGAAAAGAGATCCCAGGCCAATGAAGGGCTTAATCTCTGGATGGCCCTCCAGAACGCGAGCCCTCACGCCGCTCACAAGCCCGATGAGGGCGACCCAAGGTACTTGGCCTTGATCAGCTGCAGCGAGTCCACCATCATCCCCGAGGATGCGCTGACCCACTTCAACATCAGCGCCACATTAAAGTCCGAGTCGAGGATCCCCAATCCCCCAAGACACTTGGGAGAGCAGATATCTGCCCATTTGACCATATGGTATCTCTGGTGCCCATCCCTAGCCGCCCAAAAGAACCTAGATAACTCCTTGGCGAAGTCAGCATGGGTCCCTTCCGGCAGGAGGTATAAGCCCATCTGGTACATGGGCAGGCTCGAGAGGCAGGAGTTGATCAGAATGGATTTGCTCCCCTTGGACGTAAGGCGGGCTCTCCAGGGTTCCGCGCGTGAACGTACCCTCGAGACCAAGGGGGACAGATCCTTGATCAAAACTCTAGTCTCCCGGATAGGCATCCCCAGATAGGTAATGGGGAACTCAGCCAACTTACAATTCAGGTTGTCCGCGATCCTCGGCGCTCCTCATCGAATAGCCCACCATCACCTCACTCTTGTCGAGTTGATCGTCAAGCGGAGAGGGACTCGAAGCAAAGGAGCAGGAATTTCAAATTAATGATATCGAGGGCCGAGCCACGGACCATGATCATGGTATCATCCGCGTCTTGGAGGTGGGAGATCCCGCCACGGGATCGGATGGCCCACCACCCCGAGATGTGGGCTACTCGCCCTATCCAAGATCTCTGCCAGGCATCCACCGCGTTGAATAGGAGAGGGAAATAGGATCCCTGCCTAACCCCGCAGGATGGGAAAGTAAGGGCCAATCGCCATTAATGTTGATCGCCGTCGTCCGCTCATCACGAATTGCATAATCCAGGTGAATCATGCGGTCGCCAAACCCCGCCTTTCCGGTACCAACCTCAAGAAGGCCCAGTCCAAGCGGTCATAGGCCTTCTGAAAGTCAAGCTTGAGGAACACCCCACGTTGACGCTGAGTCTTGACCTCATGAATAATTTCATGAAAGGCCAGGACATCATCGTGAATGAGGCGTCCCTTCAAAAAGGCGAATTGAAGGGGGTGAGTAAGCCGCTCCAACACCGGAGCGAGCCGTAGAGCACAGACCTTGGCAAAAAGACGCTGGATGACGTTAATCACAGTAATCGGACGGAATTGGCGAATATCCGTGGCCCCCACTACTTTGGGGATCAGGGTAATCACGCCAAGGTTCAGGCGAGACATCACCAGGGTCCCAACATAGAACTCCTGGAACATCTGGAGAACCACCATTGGGCGAGGCCGAGGCAGATGGAAGAAAGCCACGGGTAACCCATCAGGACCCGGGGACGAACTAGCCTTCATGGATTTAAGGGCTGCCGACACCTCCTCCAGGAGAAAAGGACGGGTAAGGTCCTCATTCTCGGTCGAAGAGACCAAAGCCCCAGCCGCCCAGAAGTCCGGCGCAAGCGAAATACCCGAGGGGGGCGATGCCGAGAAGAGATCCCGGTAGAAGGCGTAAATATGGGCGGACAGGCCTGAGGGTTTCAAAGGACCTCACCCGCCCAGGCGAGATCGAGCACTTCCTCCTCCTACCGTTCGCAGCATGGAAGTAAGCCGTGTTCGACTCCCCTGGACAGTCCAGTTGGCGGCTCACGCCGAACGCCTCTTCTCCCTTGTAGATCTCCATAATGGAGGACTCAAGGGAGTACCTATGGGACCACTCCTCGGCGAAAGGCCGTGCTGTCCGCCTCGATCCAAGGACTGAATGGCCTCAAGAATAGGCATATACGGGCACGAAGGTCCGCCCAGTTGCCCCAACCCCTCATGAATGGCGCGATAACACGCAGTGGTGCGGATGTCCACCGCAAGAACCCGAGGTCGAGGTGGCCGCCATCCAAGCCCGAACCGCCTCCACAAAGCCTCGCTCGGGCCGAAGGATTCAAAGTGGAAGCGGTTCGACGAGGGCGGCCCCTCGGAAGAGAGGAGGAGCGGGTATGATCGGACCCAATCCTAGTGACCGCCTTCAACAACGGTGGGAAAGCCACTTCCCACTCAATGAAACAAAGACCGGTCCAGACGCTGCGGATGGGATGGAGTTGCTTATTTGTCCAAGTATATCTAGCGCCCACCGCGTAATCTCACGGAGAGCAAGGTCGCGATGCGATCGTTGAACATACGCATCCTAGGGAGGTCCACGTTAGCCGAGCTCTTGTCCTCAATAGAGCGGATCAGATTGAAATCGCCAGCTATAACCACCGGGATCTCCGTCCGTTCCACCTTCGAATTGAGCTCGAGTAGAAACTCAGTGGACCTCCTATGGTCCGCGGGGCCATAGACAATAATCACCTCCCATTTGAAGTGAGTTTGTCTATGGGTGAGGTCCATGCTCACGAAGAAATCCCATGGTCCATATCGTCAATCTCAAAGGTATCCTCCTTTACCCCGGAGGATGCCCCAGTGACCGCAGGAGCCAGGACGGGAGAACTTGCAGCTAAGGGCCTCCAATTCGCGATGGAGAAGTCTTGACGAATCGTCTCTGAAAGCCAACAATATCCGCAACTCGACGCAAGTAGTCCTTGATCTGCCGACGCCGACCCTCGTGATCGAACCCCGGATGTTCCAAATAAACATCCGGAAGGCCGAGGAAATCCATCAGACCCTCGGGCAGGCGGTCCCTTAGTGGGGACCGAGCGGGCGAGAGAGACCGGACGCAGTAGCCTTGGGAGGTCTCGCGTTGCCTACCCGAGGGGTGGGCATCGGTATCCTCCAGCATCGAGGCGAAGGATCCCTACTAAGGTCAGGCCTGAAAGCCTGTCCTCCATAAGGATCCGGGGCGTTCCGTTCCCGGCGTCACGCCCGGCAGCGATCGCCCCAGCGTTCTCCAGCGCCTTAATGGCCGCTAGCTGCTCGAGGCAGGCCCTTCTCTCCCGAAAAACAATCCCACATCATCCGCCACCTCGCCCGGTGCGAGACCCTGAAAGCACACAGCGGAGAACCCGATACCCCAAGGGGTCCGGGGAAGCGGGAGAACAGAGCGGAAGAGGTACTGAGAATCGTGCGCGCCGCGACCCGGCTGAGCCCTCTCCGCCACGCAGTCGGCTCGGCCGGACAGACCTGTCCGGGAGTCGTGGCGAGGCACTTGTGGCGGGAGGGAGGCGGGCGAGGCACAGGGGCCTGGCCGGCGCGCAGAGGCCGCCGCCGGTGTGGCGGGGTCCCGGTGGTGAACGAGACCCAAGGTCGGTGTCCGGGCGAGGGAGTAGCACACCACCCCTGGGAGGCGGGGACAGGTTGAACACGACCAGCCCTCACTCCCGAGGACTCCAGCACAGAGGGGACGGGCGGAAGAGGGAAGCTGGGCGAAGGGGTGAGACCCGGGAGAGGTTGGAGCCGTCTTGCGATGTCGGGTCGATGGAGGCAGGGGGGTCCGGGCGGAGGCAGCGAGTGAGATCCACCGGGGCCAGCTTGGCCGGGGCACTCCGGGACAGGGGACGCCTCCCAGGGAAGAAGGGATCCCTTCCGGAGGCTAGCCGACCGAGAGGGGGCCAGGCCCCCTCCAGTGGTACCCTGGGCGGGGCGCTGCGGAGGTGGCGAGGCGTCGAAGGGAAGAGGCGACTCAGGGTCGGATCCCGAGTCACTGTCGTCGGAATGCTCGGCCTCGCGACCCGCCCCTGGGTTACCATCGTCCGGGGGAGGGAGGCTGGGCGGGGGGCTGACCTCCGAGGTGACCTCCTCCTCGTCCAGCTCCACCAGGAGGTCCCGGCCAACACGGTCGAAGAAGAACCGTGGGAGCGAGACCGGAACACAAGCGGGGCGGGAGAAAGGCGAAACCTGATCGCGCCGTGGCCCTCCAGAGACCCCAAGTCCATCTCCGTCAGCTTGCCGACCGCCTGGGAGATAAGGGCCACAACCTCAGGGGTGCGGGCCTCGAAGGGGACCCCGTGGAGGCGAACCCAGACCTCCGAGAGGGTGGCAACCGTCTCCTGAGCCGCCGAGGAAGGCTGGATGGCAACCTTCAGCTGGTGGAGGGGGAGCGTGAAGGAGGAACCGAGGGCGCACATGCGCAGGACCGCCACCGAGGGGAAGGATACCACAAACTCGGAATCAGAGATGCGGCGGACCGGCCACTCGTGACCCGGCAGCACCGCGCGGAGTTCCTCCTGGAGGAGGGACTCCGTCACCGTCACCGAGAGGGGAGGCCGCTGGTCCGGGAGGATCATCACCCTCGCCAGCGTCTCCGGAACCGTCATCTGTACCCCGCCAAGGTCGATGAAGTAGAAGCCCCCGTCGACGCCGTGACCGTAGTATTCCAGAGTCTCTCTGGGCATGGGATGGCGGCCCGGCGCCGCCACTCCGGGGCCACGGGGGCAGGCGGCGGGCCCGAAGTCCCAGCCGGCAAAGGGTGCTCTTCTTCTTCTTCTTGCCCTTCTTCTTCTTTTCTTGGTCAACGCATCCACCATGTCCACGCGGCGGGCACGCACTCTGGGAACGAGCCGGGCCTCCCGCCAGGGCCAGCGTCCGCTGACGGTCGCTGGCGAGCGAGCCGCCCGCTGCTCAGCTGCAGCAGAGGCGAGCTTCCGGTCCTCTGTCGGCCGCGGAGGGCAGAGAGGCCGCTGGTCCTCCAAGCGACGCCGCGCGAGGAGGCGAAGGCCGGGCGGGAGGGACCGTGAGGCGTGATCGGCCGGCCCGCGCCCGGCGGCGGCGGCGGCGGGTGGCGGTAGGCCCCTGCAGACCCGAGGGCGCCAGTGGTGGCGACGCAGGAGAAGGCGGCCTGGGGAGATAACCGGAGGAGGCGGGCGCGCCGCCCGGCGGGCTGCGAGACGGGGACCATCGGCGGCGAGTGGGCGGGAGAGCACAGGGTCGGCCGAGGCGTGGTGGGGTGGAGAGGCGGCGAGGCGTGCAGGCGAGGCAACAGAGGCGCCCACGCCACTGGGCGTGTTGGGCCTAGGGCGGCGACCACGTGGGCCCCACCGCAGACCGCTGGCGCCCGGGACGGATGGGCGCATCACCGCGAGCCGTGGCCTGGTGGCCCAGCCCCCATCCTGACACACCGGCCACCACCCTCCCAACCCCGAGCCCTTGCCGGGCGCCTTGGCCGGGGACCTCCCCTGGCGGGCCGCCGGCAGCAGCCCTAGCCAGGAGAAGTCTCGAGGACGGAGGAGGAGGAGGTGGGCGGCAATGGGCCCGCGGGACGCCGCGTTCGCCGTCGGATTCCTCGCCCTCCAGACGCACCCCGAGCACCGTCATAGTCGCCGGCACCACCTGCGACGGGGCCGTCCTCGCATCACGCGACTCCGGCTCCTCCTCAACATCCCCCCAGGCCAGGCCGTGGAGGTCGGCGAGCGCGGCCACCTGCTCCGGCGGGAGCGGGTTGGGGGGCGGCGGTGGCGGCCGCAGACGAGGGCGGGAGAGAGGAGATGACGGCGACGGGAGGCGGGCTCCCACCTTCACCGCGTGCGCCGGGAACAAGACGGACGCCCCCTGCCTGACGAATTCGTGGCGGCGGCGGTCCCTAGCGTCCACGACGACGCCGGCCCCGTTGAGGAGCACCAGCCGGCCCTCCGCCGGGCGGAGGATGAGGGTCGCCGTCGACCATCCCGGGCGGCAGCCGGCGAAGCGCGAGGACGAGGATGCCCGCCACGTCTCGCGACTCACAAGTCACGACTCACTGCTGGCCTCCGAAATGGCGCTTAGCCTTTGTACGCCTGCACGACTCACTGGCCTGCTCGCCGTCTTGCGCGGGCCGTATTTTCCGTAAACGTGGTATTACATTCGCCGTCTCGTTCGCCTGCGTCGGCGACAACTAGCGGCGCCACTCGAGCAGCCTTCTGTCGTCCCTTGCGGTTGCTGGCCTTGACGGCGGCGAGCGTGGAGCTGGTGACCTTCACGGCGAGGGCGGCCATCTCCTGCCCGGAGAGGGGCCGGCGGAGCATGGACACGGGAAGCACGAAGTATACCCACCCAGGCCGCAGCGCCTCCTCAGGTGCCAGGGCGCGGGAGGGCGTGTCGAAGCGGAGCTCGTCGGAGCTGCACAGGAATGTCGATGCGCTGTTGTTGGCGGAGTCACCCAGCGCCTCCCTCGCCGTGACGGGCGTCGCGTACTGCGCCACGGAGCCGTCCACGTGCACCACCTTCGCCGTGGCCACCGTGGGCAGCGGCGGCGAGCGGCAGACGCACGAGCCCATTTCTTCCCCTGTCGGCGCGGCTGTGTCGATGTGTGTCTCAGAAAGTGGATCTGTCTATCCGTTGATGATCTGGTTACGGGCACATCATGGAACCTATGCGATGCTGCTTTATATATACTAGACAGTATATTGCACGTACAGGGAGCTGCACGTTTATCCGATGACGCATGCGAAAGCGTCATGACCTGCGCTGTCAGTGTCAACGGAGGCAGCAAGGGGAGCATCATCTTGGCCTCTAGCTTAGCTAGTGAGCGGTCAAAGGTTCAAAACAAATCAGTGAGCGGAAAACGACTCTCTGGAGCTCGCGATTATTCTTCGATTTCGATCGGGCAACTTGGAATAAATATTATGGAGTCGTTAGTGTACGTGCGGTGACAGCGACATGGCATGCATGCACATGCACGCACATCGTCACGGCTCGCGGCAGCTGATCGCGACGTTCGATTAACTTTCTCATGGACTGCACTGCACGTGAGTACTGTGACACGGGGCTTAACTTAGTCGCCACTCTCGACCACGTACATCGATTGAAGTAGCAGTACTCCTTCTGAACTAAATTAGTTGAATTAGATTTGTGTAGATTCCTCGTTTATATCTAGTTATAATTTAATGTTAGACTTATTCATATCTTAAAAAATTTGAATCAACTAATTTGAATAGAAGGAAATAATATTTTCAAAACACTCCAGTTTATAAGTCGCATGCACGAATGGGTAGCTAGTTAGACTGGACTACGATTTATTTGTTGGCCATCGATGAGCTGCACTTGAGGTCTTTAGCAATACCATATACGCCATCTATTTTAAAATATAAGATATTTTAGCTTTGTAAAAAAATGTATCGTCTCTTCTTTTAGTGTATAGAATTATTCTAAATCTAAGTAAAACTACACACTAAAAAAAGTCAAAATATTTTTACTCTACAAAAGTAAAACATCTTATATTTAAAACGGAGTATTGTACAAGCAGACGAGTCCTGTCTGTAAAACTCAGTATTTGATCAGGTAGATAGGGGCTCCCAAATTGTCACACCATAAACATGGAACTTGATTTGACTTAACTCCTAGTTCTGTAAGCAAGGACTGAACCCATATTATTTCTGCAGTAGCATTGGCAACAGACTTATACTCCGCCTTAGTGCTTGATCTGGAGATTGTAGCTTGTTTCTTAGCACTCCAGGAAATCAGATTTGGACCATAGAACACTGCAAACCCTCCAGTTGAGCGTCTATCATCAACACAACCAGCCCAATCTGCATCTGAGAAAGCACTGACTAAGGTAGAACTAGATCTCAGGAAGGTCAGTCCAGTACTCATAGTACTCTTAACATACCGCAAAATTCGTTTAGCAGCAGTCCAGTGTATAGTGGTCGGAGCATGCAAATATTGACAAACCTTATTAACTGCATAGGAGATGTCAGGCCTTGTGAGAGTCAGATACTGTAGCGCGCCAACCATGCTTCTATAATTGGTGGTATCATCACAACCCAACTTATCTCCTTCTTGAGCAGTTATTTTTTCAGAAGAAGACAATGGTGTAGAAACACCTGTACAATCTTTCATGCCAACTCGTGCAAGAATATCTTGAGCATATTTCGCTTGACTTAGTACTATGCCATCATTAACTTTGTGAACTTCAATGCCCAAGAAATAATGAAGATCACCGAGATCTTTAAGTGCAAACTTCTTGCTCAAATCCTTGAGCAAAGCATCTGTTGCTTCTTGAGAAGAACTAGCCACTATAATATCATCCACATATATAAGCATGTAGATTGTGACATTGGACTTGTTATATATAAACAATGATGTATCAGACTTAGAGGCAATGAATCCAAACTCAATTAACTGAGAACTCAAACGAGAATACCATGCTCTCGGTGCCTGCTTTAGGCCATACAGTGCCTTGTCTAGCTTGCAAACATAATTCATCCTTCCCCTGTCTTCATAACCAGGTGGTTGTCTCATATAGACTTCCTCTTCCAGAACACCATGAAGAAATGCGTTCTTGACATCTAACTGTCGCAAACTCCATCCTTTGGAGACAGAAATAGCCAATACAAGTCGAACAGTGGCTATCTTAACAACAAGACTAAAAGTGTCCTCGTAGTCAATGCCATAGTGTCGCTTAAACCTTTAGCCACTAGACGAGCTTTGTATCTGTCAATAGAGTCATCTGCCTTATGTTTAACTTTGTATATCCAACGATAATCAATAATATTTATACCTTTGGTTGGAGGCACCAATCTCCATATTTTATTATTCATCAAGGCACCGGTCGTGTTTTAGTTGGCCATTTTACGGCATGCGAAACTAAATTAAAAATTTCAGAATAATATCATTTCTAAAGAGCGTTTAGATACATCTATTTTAGAAAATAAGTAAAATATCTTATATTTTGGAACCGTGGAAGTGCAATGGCTTAATTTGTAGTACTATTAGATTTGAAATAGCCATATATATATATATATATCTCTGTGTGTGTGTGTGTGTGTGTGTGTGTGTGTGTGCAGGGCCGGTCCTGAGGGGGGACTAGCGGGGCAGTCGCCCCGGGCCCGAAAAATGTAGGGGCCCAAAAATTTATAAGCCTATTATACATCGTAAAAAAAGATATTTTTTCTGGCTATATATCGACTCCCTCGCTACCAGGAAATAGGCATCGATCACTCGCCTGCCTCGACGATCGACTCCCAGGCCAAGGAAGTGATCACTGGGCTCGAAAACTCCCAGGTATCGGTGCATCGCTTGACCATGATCAAGGCATGTGCTCGACTCAATTACTCGACGACTCTAGGAATTGGTCTAGACTCTCTTATTCGCTTCGGCTTCCCACGTACCGGCCATGCCCTGCTTCCTGAGTCCCGTCGCCTAATTGCCTCTCGAGCGCCCTGCCTCAAGCCCTTTATGATCGACCACCAGGCACACCGCATGCAGGAAGGCCATCGACGATCTTAAAATCTGCTTGATGTCTGCCCTCGCCCAGCCCTAATTCTTATTTCTTAGTTCTTAATTATAGTTAGTAATTGTTGTTCTTCATTTCTTGTTTGTAGAGAGTGAGGTTAACTGATTATGGCGCCTAAATTCGGTGCTTAGAAAAGAAAAATGAGAGAACAAGAGATGAATTAATAGAATCATAGAGAGGTCTTTTCATAAATTTTTGAAGAGCAACACGAGCACTACGAGCAATTCAGATGAGTTGGCGCTAGTTCTTGTGGGGGAACACACTAATGTTGATTCAGAAGATAATGCCGGTATAGAGGACGATGTTCATATCAACACAAATGATGATAATGTGAGTAATCATAATGATGAATCTGCTAATATTGTTATCCTAATATTTCCATCGCTTATCAGATCTTATTTACTATGCCAGTGACTATTGCATAAGCTGAAAGAATATTTTCAAAGTTAAAATTATTGAAGAACTATTTGAGATTTGTAATGTCTCGGGAGAGGTTAAATGGTTTGGAACTTTATGCATAGAGAAGAAGTTAGTTGACAAGATTAATATTGATTCCATCGTCACGGACCGTGCTTCTAGGAATTTTCGAAGGAAATTTTAAGGTATCATGCAAACATTGTTATTTTTATAAGAATGTTATAGTTGAGAGTATACTTAAAATATTTATTTTTCATCATCTCATATATGCATAATTTTTTTATAATAAGGGGCCCAAAATTTTAACTTCGCCCCGGGCCCCTGAAATCTCAGGACCGGCCCTGTGTGTGTGTGTGTTTTTAAAAAAAAAAAACAAAAAAATATAATTTTAAAACGGAGAAGGTACAACGGAATAGTTCATTGAAAAACCGAACGCTAAAATTGTGAATGCAGATGGATGGAGAACGACCAGGTGCATCCGTGGAAAAGGACCGGTGGATGGATGTCCTCTAGAAGCTAATCATCTCTTGGCATCCGCGTCACACCATATGCGATTGTACTATGTACGTCGTGTGTGCCTGCTTGATGTGCCGGTCTTTGTAAGTTAATTTTTTTTATAAATATAACCCCTGCAATTTTACATAGCCAAAACTATCCCTGTCACTGTAAAAGGCAAAACTGCCCTGGTGGGACGCTAGGAAAGTGACGCGTGTCACATCCCGCCAGGGCCAGTGGCGGGAGGAGCCTGCCGCCAGCGCGCGCGGCGGAATGAGGTGGGGCACGTGGCGGGAGGCAGGCGCTCCGCTGGCGGGACAGGGGCGGTGGCGGTATGTTTTCTCCGCCCTAGGCGGTGGCGGTATGTGCTCCCCCTCCCCCGGCAGCATATATGACCCTGACTAGACTTGACCTATACAGTAATTAGACTAAAGCGTTTATACAGAAATTAGACCACCGACGGGAGCTGCTCGTTGAAACTTGTAGCTACTTTTGCTTTCTTGAAACTTGTTTGTTGTTCTGCTTAAATAGATGCTCCGTCCGTTCCTTTAAATACCGCAGGTGCTACTCAGTTCACTCACTCTGCGACTCTGTGACATATTTCGGTCTGTTTACTCACACGCTCTACTCTGTGACATATGCTCTCTCTAATCGTGTGAGGCTGCATTAGTATTCGTTTGAGGCTGCATTAGTGTCCGGAGGCTGAAAAAAGACACTCATCGATTAAGGTAAGTTCTTTTCGTTGATTTTTTTTAAGTTGTACATGTTGTATATTAGTTAGTTTTTAGGCCATATTTTACTATCAATTCGCTTTGCAACTTAGTTAGCTTGGGTAGAAATATTTTGATTTCGTATAGCATACGAGCGTCGTGTAGAAAATGTTGAGCTCTTATAGTAATAATCTAGATAAGCAACCTAATTATGTCGTGTAGAAATATTTGAGGTCTTGTAGTAATATTTTAGTAATACAACCTAATTAGATTTTGTAGAAATATTTAAGCTAAGCAACGCAATTAGGTTGTGTAGAAATATTTGTGCTCTTCTAGCAATATTGTAGGTACGCAACTTAATTGAACGTGTAGAAATATTTGAACTCATCTAGTAATATTTTAGCTATACTATCTTAATTAGGTCATATAGAAATATTTTAGTGGTGTAGTAATATTTTAGTTATGCAATGTAATTACGTCGCGTAGGAATATTTAGGCTCTTGTAGCTATATTTTAGGTATACAACTTAATTAGATCGTTTAGAACGTGTGATAATATTTCTTGCACGTGGGTTAGACAATTACGTAGTAATGTATTTTGTTAATATAAATAATTATGTTAATAAACTATGGTTATGGTTATATATAATTAATATGGTTATATTAATGTGATGCGCTTAGGTACGATGAACACTTTGTATGTTTTTTATGGTGAGGACATCACTAGCGATGGGCCGTCGGGGCTTGGTCTGTCGCGTTGTGAGACAAAAAATATCATAGTGGAAGAATTGGTGAATACTAGTTTCACAGACATTAGAAGACGCAACCACGCAGAGTTTGGGCCAGAAATGGCCCGAAAAAAGATGACCGTTGAAGCGGTCGTTTGCAAGAGAGTGGGAGAAGATTACCGGTGGGCACTTTGACAGGTTAAAGGCGAAAATTCGTGGGGTTCATACATGAAATTTGCAAGCACACCTGGTGCGCCCATGTATGGGCAACCGATGGTGTATGTGCAGTTTGTTGATGCCAATGACATACCTGGTAGCAGCACCGCAGTCGGTGAGCTCCAACTATCCATCGCCGCAATGGCTATAGATTCGGAGACGGTGGAGAGGAGACATGTGGAAGATGCCTTTGTTCCCAGCCAGAATAATGGACCTTATTCCATGGAGATTGTCGACCTCAATGAACGGATTGAGGGACAGTCAGACAAGATTGATTCTGGTGACGACGATCGTGAATCGTCAGATGATGATAAAGATGAAGGAGGCGGTCCGAGTCAAGTGAGAGCAGTGGCGCCAGCAAAGGCACCTGGGAACATAGAGGCTCTTGTCATCGGTCACGATGATACCTCTGTCCGTGGAGTCGGAGCTACCATCCTAGAAGAAAACCAACAGTTCCCGAGCAAGGAGGCTGTGGACATGGTGATCGTAAGATATGCGTTCTCCATTTCCCGAGAACATAAAGTGAAGAAATCTGACAAACATTTGTTGAAGGTTCTCTGCATAGAGTCTGGTTGTCCTGGAAGAGTCGTCGCTCGTCAACCAGTGGGAATATGCAAGCCTTGGACGATAACTCGCATGGTTCCCCACAGTTGTGAGCTAACTGGCACTCTTCCTGAACACCGCAATGTCAGTGCCGCATATGTGGCACAGGTCATTGCACACATGGTAAAAGATAAGATCAGTGTATCGGTGAAGGCATTACGAGAGGGTGTGGCAGATGCGATAGGCTTCCCGGTGAGCTATGGCAAGGCCAGGCGTGCCAAGGAGTCTGTTTTTGAGGGGATGTATGGCACATATACGGAGGCTTACAACATGGTTCCGAGAATGCTACATCAGATTACTGAAGCCAACCCTGGAACTGTCACCTATAGGATGGAAAGGAACCACCCGAGTGGCACTCCTGATCATTTCATCCTGGACCGTATCTTCTGGGCATTCAGCCAAACTATCCAAGCATTCCACCACTGCCGTCCGGTGATATCAATTGATGGTACCTTCCTCACCAGACAATATAAGGGTACTCTCTTGGTAGCTGTGGCATCATATGCAAATAACCAGCTTCTTCCTATTGCATACGCACTCATTGAGTCCGAGAGCACGTTAAGTTGGTTGTGGTTTCTGTAATGCTTGAAGGATGGTGTTGTGAAAGATAGACCTGATGTATGCATCATTTCTGATCGCAACCAAGGGCTTCTCAGTGCACTAGAAAAAATAAAGCACGATGTACCAATGGAGTTCCTTTGGCCTGATCTTGAAACTAGGAGGTGCATGAGGCATCTAGCAGCAAAATTTTACTCTCGCTTCCGGAACAAGGAGTGTTTCAAGGCCTTCAAAGTGATGTGTATGCAGAACCAACCGCGGAAATTTGATGCCCACTGGATGGCATTGAATGCCGCAACGACCGTAGCTTCTGGCGATGCACCAGCTAAGCACAGTAGGACCCACAGCCCGCTCTGGCCTCCGAAATGGAGAGGCTGACGAAGCACCATGTAGATACATACATACTGTACAATACACTGCCCGCTCTGGCCTCCGAAATGGCGCTTAGCCTTTGCATGCCTGCACGACGATTACTGCCCGTCGTGGGCGGGCTGTATTTTCCGTACACATGGTGGTGACTCCATACGCCATGGTCAGAGACGTCGACGAGCGGTGCCACCTGAGCTGCCTTCCGCCCATTTCCTTCGGCCGCGACGAGGAGGAGCCACCTCAGTACAAACTGTTAGAACTCAGAGTATTGAGAGTAAAACTTGTTGTCTATTGCTTGTGGGCAAAGCTCTATTTATATAAGAGTTTGGGGTATCATTGGTGCTTGTTACAAGAGACATGACTCTTACAAAAGGACACAACTATTGATATAGAGACAAGAGGGAATGGACGTGTCCATTCGGTGCTTTGGACATAACTAACATGTGCTAATCTAAAGGGACACGATGGTTGGCTCCAAGTCGGTTCCTGTAGAGGGACATATCCGTTGGATTTTAACACTCCCCCTTGTACAAAGCTAGTTCTCTTATGTCTTGTATTCCTTGTATATCTTGAAAATATTGACCTTGATCACAAGCAAGTATCATGTTGAATAACTCCTCCAAAAACCCCGTGGGAAAAATATGAGGAGAATAGTATTTGATATGTTGCGAAAACTCCTTTAAACCCAATGGAAAAAGTAAGGAGAAAATGATACAACATATAATGATTATTGTCTCTTTGATTACTTATATGAGAAAACCTTGAAAGGATAAAACTCAATGGTAAGTTTAGAGAACAATTAATATGTCTCATATACGCCCGTTAAAACCCTGGTGGGGAAAATAGGAGGTATGACATATATTCTTATGTTGATACTACCTCATTAAAAACCTTGATGGGAACCATGAGAGTAAACTCATAAAGGGAAAAAGAGTGTAATATAATGTTTGATTGGGTTATTATTTCAAAGAGTTACCCCCCTGATCCTTGCAAATCTCGAAGTCGTCGCATACCAATTCCGTGAACATATTTTTCAAATGTTGAAGATGGTAGTGACTTTGTGAATAAGTCAGCAAGATTATCGCATGATTTGACTTGCAAAATGTTTATCTCCCCACTCTTTTGTAACTCATGAGGATAAAACAATTTAGGTGCAATATGCTTAGTGATATTGCTCTTTATGTAACCCGTTTGCATTTGAGCAACACAAGCAACATTATCTTCGTAGATAATGGTTGGATATTCGATAGAACCTTTTCCACATGATTGTTGTATGTGGTTTACCATTCTGCGAAGCCAGACACATTCACGTGATGCTTCATATAATGCGATTATTTCAGAATGATTGGTGGATGTAGCCACTAGAGTCTGTTTGGAAGACTTCCATGAGATGGATGTCCCACCGTGTAGGAACACAAAACCGGTTTGTGATCTGGCATTATGGGGGTCTGATAAATAGCCAGCATCGGTATACCCAATCATATTAATGTCCAGATTTTTCTGAAATTGATAATATAGGCCAAGATCCTTTGTACCTTGGAGATATCGAAAGATATTCTTGACTCCTGCCCAATGTCGTTTAGTGGGAGATGCGCTATGTCTAGCTAGTAAATTCACTGCAAATGCAATATCAGGCCTGGTGCAATTTGCAAGATACATGAGCTCAACTGCCTTTGAGATATGGAGTTTCAGATCCAAGTATCTCTTCTTCATCATCCCTTGGTCTAAATTGATCTTTCTCGTCTAGAGATCGAGCGACCATGGGAGTTTTGGATGGATAGGACTTGTCCATACTGAATTTCTCCAATATTTTTGGATATAAGCGGTTTGATGAACCAAAATACACGAGGAAGGTGCTCGAGTTGTAATCCTAAGCAAAATTTGGTTTTACCCAAATCCTTCATCTCAAATTCCGTCTTTAGATGACCACGTGCTTCATCAATATCTTGTGTGTTGCCAATGATGTTAAGATCATCTACATACACTGAAATAATGCAAAATCCAGTTTTGGACTTCTTGATGAAAACACAAGGACAGTCATCATTGTTGGAGTACCCCTTTTTCACAAGAAACTCACTAAGTCGGTTGTACCACATGCGTCCCGACTGTTTTAAGCCGTATAGTGACTTATTTAGTTTTACACAATATATGTTGCGTTTTGCGTTTGAATTCGGAATTGGGATTCCATCAGGAACCTTCATGTATATGTCCGAATCAAGTGAGCCGTAAAGATAAGCGGTCACTACATCCATCAACTGCATAGATAGATGATTTTGTACTGCCATAGATATAAGGTATCGGAAAGTAATGCCACTCATTACTGGAGAATATGTTTCATTGAAATCAATGCCAGGTTTCTGCGTGAAACCTTGGGCTACAAGCCTTGCTTTATATCTCACCACCTCATTGTTCTCGTTCCTTTTGCGGACGAAAACCCATTTGAATCCCACAGGGAAAACTTTGGGAGGTGTAGGTATCGCTTCAGTGAATACCTTCCGTTTGTTGAGCGAGGCTAATTCTACTTGGATTGCATCCTTCCATTTAGGCCAGTCGGAGCGTTTCTCACACTCTGCCATGGTCTGTGGATCATGATCGTTTAGAAGGTTGTTTGCAATGGCAGTTGAGAGATATATGTCGAAAATTGTAGACTTACGGTTGTAAGATTCTCTAGAGTCTATATAGTTTGTGGAAATTTCATTTACCCTTGTTGACTCGTCATTATTTCCCAATACGGTTGAGTCTGGGTGATCCGATGTCCCAGTCATTGTGTGCACAACTGAGCTGGGTTGTGAAGTTTGTCCTTCTATTGGGTGTATATTACCCATTTGATTATCAACATTAGGTTGATTTTCATTTACTGGTTCAGAGGGTTTCTTCCTCTGTTTCCTTTGTTGCTTGCGAGGGGCTGATCCCTGTTCTGTGGTCGTACTTCTCCCCCTCTTTTTTTGAATAGGGGGTTGAGTGGTTTTTGGTACCTCCACTCGTTCAGGCGCATTTATTGCAGGATTGTAGGATTTAGTAACACCTTTATAGTCAGTAAATGAATCTGGCAGGTTATTTGCAATGTGTTGCAAATTAATTATTTTTCGAACTTGAAGTTCATTTTCTTGAGTACGTGGATCTGAGGAGGAAATTCCTTGGGAATTCCAATCGATTTTCGGGCATTCTTTTTGGTACTTGATATCTCCCTCTAATGCCGGGAAATGGTCCTCATTAAAGATGCAATCAGCGTGACGGGATGTGAATAGATCCCCTGTGAGGGGTTCAAGGTACTTGATTATTGACGGTGATTTGTACCCCACATACATCCCCAATTTCCTATATGGGCCCATGGATGTACGCTGCGGTGGTGAGATCGGCACATATGTGGCGCATCCGAATTTACGCAGATGGGAAATGTTTGGTAGATTTCCATGTACTAATTGCAGAGGGGAAGTGCTGTGATATGCAGTTGGTCGCAATTAAATTAAGTCAGCAGCGTGTAAAACTACATGACCCCAACATGAAGTTGGTAAATTGCAATTCATTAGCAAGGGTCGTGCGATGAGCTTAATTCTCTTAATTAGAGATTCTGCCAATCCATTTTGTGTGTGGACATACGAGACCGAGTGCTGAACTTCAATTCCTAGGTCCATGCAATAATCATTGAAGGCATGTGAGGAAAATTCAGCAGCGTTATCCATTCGAATTGTTTTAATTCGATTCTCAGGATAATGAGCTTGTAATTTAATAACTTGTCTCATTATTTTGGCAAATGCATGGTTTCGTGTGGATAGGAGGCACACGTGGGACCATCGTGTAGATGCGTCTATTAGAACCATGAAATACTTAAAAGGTCCAGACAATGGTTGGATCGGACCACAAATATCACCTTGAATTTGTTCAAGGAATTGGAGTGGTTCCGCTTGAATTTTAAGACGAGAAGGTCTTAAAGTTAGTTTTCCGGTAGAACATGCAGTGCACATGAAATCCGTAGATTGTGGGAATTTTGCTTCATTTAAGTCATGACCATTTGAATTGCAGATAATTTTTCTCATCATCCCTATACCAGGATGACCAAGGCGATCATGCCAAGTTTGGAATGCATTGACATTCTGAAAAATTACCTTATATGCAACTGTTGCCTGCCAAAACCCACCGGCGAGCAGCGACGAGCAACACGAAGAGCCGGGAGGCTCCCAGAACTGCTGGTGGGCCCTGGTCCCTCGGGCAACGGCCCGCAAAACTCCGGCACACGTCCTGGCTTGGTTCGAGGGCGTGCCACCTGACCTATACCTGGTCAGGAAGGTGAAGGATTGCTCCGATTGATTTCCTGCATGGTAAACAAGTATACGTAAAATTCGAGCCGTGACCGGCTCCCAGGTTTCCCTGTGAATCGGCTCCTAGAGCCGATTATCCCATGGTTCTGCATTAGATTTACGATAACATGGGGTTTTGCTTTATCATTACAAGTTAAATCGATCTACGACAGTTTAACGTTTTCACCACGAAACTGGAACGTCCTACACGTAATTGAGCCTGGTAGACACAAAAGATGATAGAAAACTAACCCTAGAGGAGGCCTAACAACCGACGTAAAGTCAATTACCGGAACAACTTCTCTGGAACTAGTAAACCACGTCTTTACGTACTACTGGATCGTTCAACCCGTTTGCAAGGCCTGACTACGCAGATATCAAACTAAACCTTGGAGAACAAGGCATAACCATAACAGATCGAATCAGCTAAATAAAGATCAAGCAAGATGCTACCCTTGCACTTGGGAAAAGGTGCAAAGGTAGCGAGGTAACTAGAGGCAGCATAACTTAAACAATTATAGCGAAGAACACCGATGCTAGCCTCAACAAATCTATGATAGTAGTGTTACTCGCCATCAACAAGGCTTCAGTACGAGTAACACCAAATAACGCATAAGTAAAAATACTGCCTAGATCGCAAGATGCGATCTAGGCAGCATGACACTTACCCGAAAGAAACCCTAGAAACAAGGGGTGGCGATGCGCCGAGATTGTGTTTGTTGTGAACGTGATTGTCCTCTTTTTCTCGATAACCTTAGGTACATATTTATAGTCCGGAGACTTTCTATCTTTGGAATAACTCTGCAACTCTATCTTTACCTAAACTGAAACGGAACCTACTACGATACAAGATATACGGGCAATTTAGCCCAAATCCACGCACAAGGCCGATTCAACAACACGTTGAATATACGTATCTTCCAAGCCCATCTTGATCACGGCCCATCTCCTTGTTTGGCCAAAATATGGCGATAACACATGCCCCCTGGTTTTGGCAATAATAATTCCGAAACCACTCTGCTGATGTTTTTTCTTCCCATCGGGTTACGCGTTGCAGAGTAGAATCGTCACGCCACCTCCTCATCATGATGCCCTGTCTTCTCAACTCCTTCGCAGTGCATGATTTGACAATTTTGGCAGCACATTCTGGGAAACCGCTATGGCATTGAACCGCCTCCCACTATTCCCCTTATTTAAATTCATCTGAGCAGTTCGCAGTCCCCATCTTCCTCCAGTAGCCAAAAAACCCTCTTCCTCCGCAGAAAAAACCCTCTTCCTCCGCCATGGCCTCTTCCTCTTCCGCCTTACAGAGAGTAGAGCCGACCTGCCTGATCCTCTCACCAGCCAAAGGTGTTATTCCTTCTTTGATGCTCTGACCATCCCAATTCCCAACGACCTCAACTTTGTCTCATCAACCGATGGCTTTGAAGACTGGTGGTCAATGTGGAAGACTCACGCCTTCAGGAGAGCTCTGGGACCGTTGCTGAAAAACAGATGTCGACTATCTATGACATCCCCATGGAACAGTACCACTTGCAAACTTTCTTGATGCAGCTTACAAATGATTCTTCTATTAATCCATTCTTTCTCTTTGCAGCAACAAGATGGTCCTGCACCTACGCACAGTGATGGCTCCCCCTTCGAGTTCTTTCCGCCAGCTCCTGTGGTTCTTTTCTGCAAAAACTCGCCATCTCTAAAAAAGGTCATAATGCAGAAACAGCCGATATCACCACAATCGGCTTCCAAGAACCCAGCAACCTCTAAGTCAGCTGCCCCTCGAGTTCCAACTAAAACAAGAACGACGGCGAGGAAGGTAGCTGCCAGGAAGACCTTGAGGCGCCGGAGCCCTTCTCCAGAAAGATCGCATGTAGGGTGATCTATGCCTTGGTCGATCCTTCTAATTCTTCCATCCTTGCAGACATGCTTGTGCTCACTGGTTCTCCTTTTTTATAGGCTTCCGTCAAAGACACCTCCAGCGAGAACACTCAGACCAATCGAGGAGAACTGGACCCAACAGATTCTGAGAGGACCATCACACCGAGCCAGCCAGATTCATCACCATCGGCTTCCAGGAAAAGGTCTTTTCCTGAACCTCCGCCTCGAGCACCCGAGGCGGGGCCACCAGGTCCCAAGAGAGCTCGCAAAGGACTGCAAGCTTCTTCGTCGAGCCAGGAGGTTTCGAAAATCATCACCCTTTACGCTCTTACCACTTACTTCTTTTTATCTGCCGATTAATCATTATTTATATCGGCTAAACACCTTCCATGCAGACGACTGACGTTTCTAGTGGGAAAGCTGGGGCAGTGCCGATGCCTTTAGCCAAACCGGACCTAGCAATCCCCGAAGGTGCAGATGAAACGGCTACCACTCCGGCCAAGCCCCCAGCAACCACACACAAGCCGATCGTCTCCTCATCTGCTATCCCCCCGATCTTAGGAGAGGTACGTTAGCTTCTTTCGGCTCATCCTTACATGTTTGGATGCATACTGACGCCTTTTCGGGCTTCCAGGGTTGTGATATTTCAGGTTTGCTGACGTTCGACCCTGAATCCATCGAACCAACTCCCTCTGTTGCTGATGATGAGCCACGATCCAGGGCTGTTCCACCTCAATTCCAGCGTCTTAAAGCCCTGTTGTCCTCCCCAATCGAAGAGTTGATCGAGGGTTCTGAGGAGGTGAAGAGCGTTCTGGCTGAAATAAAAGACCAGCTCCCAGTAGCATTGCAGGTGAAGCTTTGGCCAGTTGTAACCCTGTCTTTCTACGGGTCAAGGGTGAAGTTAGCTCGTGAGAGGATCGATCGCCACGCCCAACTTCCATGAAGGCCAATATCGCGCATGATGCCAACAGCTCAACGAGAAAGGCGTCTCTGGATGCCAAAACTGACACCTCTGTCAGTACCGCCAAGCTCGCATCCTTGAAAAGGGAGCTGGAAGATCTTTAAGAGAAAGTCCGGGAGACTAAACAGCTCATTCGCAACAAGGAATAATCCATCGCGTTCCCAAGGCGAGGCGAAAGCCTCAAAGCCCGAAGACCGATCTGGCAATCGTGCCTGAACAAGCAGCTAGTGACGGGCAAGGATGAAGATGACGGCCGAGATCGCCGAGGTGGATCGTGTCCGTCTTGGCGCCTCCACGCCTTGAGCATTTCTTGATGGCTCGTATGTATGCGCACCTGTTTGTAACATGTGTGAACCTCTAGAGTCGATGACCGTGCATCGGCTATATATTTTTGTTTTTATTTGGCCGATTTCATGTATCGGCCCCCACATTTTACTGTCCAACGTCTCACGTGCTTTTACTTGGCCGATTTCATGTATCGGCCCCCATATTTTACTGTCCATCATCCCACATGCTTGGGAAATATTTCTTGAGATGTTGACCGTTGACCGCCACTGGGAATTTTACGCCGTCCAGCTCCTCAAGCATGTATGCGTTTCCTCTTAAAACTTGATCGACCCTGTACGGCCCGTGCCAATTTGGAGACCATTTACCATATGTTGCATCCTTAGTCCCTAATGGCAACACAGCTTCCCATACCATATCACCAACGTGGAACTCTTTTGGCCTCACTTTCTTGTTATATGCACGAGCTACCTTGGCCTTGTTCTCTTTGATTTTCTCAAGCGACCACAGCCTGAGCTCAGTTAAATCCTCAACACTGTCACTCATCAGGGTTGCATATTCTTCAGTTGTTAGATTGTTCTGAAAAGTGACACGTCTCGATCCAGCCGTAATTTCCCAGGGCAATACGGCTTCTTGTCCATATACTAGATGGTATGGCGAGGTTTTTATCGCTCCATGGCATGACATGCGATAAGCCCATAACGCCTCTGACAAAACCTCGTGCCAACGCCTAGGGTGCTCATCGACTTTTCTCTTGATCAGCTTGATGAGGCTCATGTCATCCCCAATAAGCACATACTTCATGGCCTTGTACCTTATCCGTTTAGGTGCCCCCCGAGCCGAATCCTTCAAGTAATTGAAGATATCGGCTCTCGATCGTCGACTTCGAGGCTGTGCACGAACATCGGCTCCCTCTACATCCTTGTAGCAAGCCATTGTGCAAGATCATTCGCCTCGGTGATTCTGCGATGCGGATCGGTGAAGTTTATGTACCGGAACTGCGCCATCGGCTCACGGCGGCAGCCATAATGGGAAGAGGACTCGCTCTCACACTTGTATTCCTCCGTGAGTTGGGAAATCACCAACTTGGAGTCTCCAAAAATTTCCTGTACGCTCCGGCCGATGAGCAACTCCATTCCCTTGCGTATAGCCTCGTACTCAGTGACGTTGTTGGTGCGAGGGGCAGATAACCTGATGGAGAAGGAAAATGTTGCCCCCCGGGGCGACACGAGTAGCATGCCGATGCCGCACCCATCGTCACAAACCGATCCGTCGAAAAACATAGCCCACGCTCGTATAGACAATGCTGCTATATTAGTGTTGATCCTTTCGGCGATAAGGTCGGCCAACGCCTGTCCCTTAACTGCTTTCGCGGGTTGATACCGGATGTCAAACTCCGATAATGCAAACATCCATTTGCCCAGTCGGCCTTTCAACATAGGAGCCGACAGCATGTGCTTTATGACGTCTGATTTGCATATGATGACAATCTCCGCTGATAGCAAAATGTGGCGCAACTTGGTGCAGGTGAAAAACAGGCAGAGGCACAACTTATCGATATCAGGATACCTTGTCTGCGTCCGGCATCCTTCGCTTATGTAAAATACGACTCGCTCCAGCCCATCATAAACTTGCACCACCACCGAGGCGATGGGCGTGTCCATCTTGACAAGTAAATGTAGAACGGTGCTGTCGGTGGCGGAACCAACACCTGGCGGCTTCGGATATTCTTTGATCTCGTCGAAGACTCGTTGTTGTTCTGCCCCCCAGCGGAATTCCTCGTCAGATTTAATTTTCACCAGTCCCATGAACGGCTCTATTCTTCCTGACAGATTGGAGATGAATCTTCTGACGAAGTTGATCTTGCCGATGAGAGACTGCAGTTCTTTCTTTGTGGTAGGTGGCTTCATTGTTACATTGCCTGACTTTTCAGGCCGATCTCAATTCCGCGTTCATGGACCAAAAAACCCAAGAACTGACCGGCCGTCACCCCGAAGGCACACTTCTTTGGATTCATCCGTAGCCCGAATTTTCGTGTTCGGTCCAGGACGCATTGCATATCTTCCAAGTGTCCTTGCACTGAAGCAGACTTGACCACCACGTCATCGATGTAAATTTCCACCAGCTTGCCGATCAGATCATGGAAAATATAATTCATGGCTCTTTGGTACGTGCGTGGCATTCTTGATCCAAACGTCATGACTACATACTCAAACAACCCCACCGACCCTGGGACTCTGAATGCAGTCTTGTGTATGTCTTCTGGAGCCATAAAAATTTGGTTGTAACCGGCATTGCCATCCATGAAGCTCAAGATCTTATGACCAACCTCTGTGTTGATTAACGTCTCTGCCACCGGCATCGGATACTCATCCTTTGGGGTAGCTCTGTTGAGATCCCGAAAATCTATGGCAACACGCCAACGGCCATCCTTTTTATCTACAGGTACGATACTAGAAATCCACTCAGCATACCTGCATGGCCTGATTAACTTGGCTGTCAACATTTTCTCGACCTCCTTCTTGACTTCTTCCAGAATTTCGGCCTTCATCATCGTGCTCGCCTTTGGAATGGCGAAATCCTTTTTGCGAGTCGATGCTCAATGATGCTCTGTCTAACCCATGCATCTCTGTATAGTCCCGGTAGCGATCTGGATATTTTTCAACAGGCTATCATCGGACCCCGGACTCGGATCTAACTTTTGTCGATAAATGTTGGTCGTGGCTTATCCCCGGGACCAATGTCGATTTCTTCTAGTTCATCGTGGATGTAAACCCATACCCTAGCTTTAGTCACTGTCAAATCGATGCTAAACACGGGGCAAGCGGTAGGTGAGGATAACAAAAATAATTTGGGCGATTGCACGAATCGGCCTCCTTTTGATTGCATTAGTCAAGGGCGGTTTACACCTTATTGTTTTACAATGGCGGGCATCTCCCCTTTCGACTACGTGATCTGCTTGTCGTATGATTGCTGCTTTTTATTTTTTGTGGCCGATCGCAGGGATCGGCCGTACCACGCATGATCGTGGACTTTTCTACTCTGTCAGGCCAGTGGATAAGACCAGCCTCACTCCGTTTTTTGTAGCTTCAATGCGCTCACAGCCGTCTAGACTGATTCCAGAGATCGACTCTTGATTTTCTGCTTCCCAGACGTTCATGCCAGCTATGGAGATCTCGATAGAATCATCTGCATGGATGACCTCCACTTCATCTCCATCCCATTGTGAAACCGGTGCATCGTGGACGGAATGCAGCAATTAGCGTGAATCAATCTCTTCCTAGCAACACGCGTAGGTGCTTTTCTGTCCACGACGAAGAATGACGTGGGGATGGTTTTTCTTCCACGGTCGGATCCACGTTCAAGACGCCTTGCGTTTCAAGTCGGCCGTTGAAGTCGCTTAACGTGGCGTTGGTTTTGATCGGATCTGCGTGGGCGTCCCAAACACCGTAGCATGGAGTATGGCATTATATTGACTGCCGCTCCGGTGTCCACCAACATCTTGCTGACAGGTTGCCCATTGATGTAACCTCGTAGGTACAGGGCTTTCAGATGTTTGTAACCCTTCTCACGTGGCTTCTCAAAGATAACCGGCCGTGGGCCGCAGTCGAACTGTGCCACTGGTAGCTCATTGGTTCTTGGCGCGCAGAATTCTGACGGAAGTATGAACACCATGTTTGTGCCAGCCGATGTCTTTGCATCGGCTTTTACCGGTTTGGGGCGCCACTCTTTCCTTTTCGGGCGGTCTTCCGTTTCCAAGGTCTGCCTAATTTTAACGGCCAGATCGGGCCGTGCTTTCTTTAAAGCGTGGAGATACTGCGCTTCGGCTTCCTCCAAGTTACGCAGCCGCTGCACTCTACGCTTTTGGGTGTGTCTGAGTCCGTCGGGACACCACCTTGGACGGTGATATCTGTCTTCTTCTTTGTCATCCCTTGGCTTCTCGAGGTCTTTTGCTCGAGCGGACTCCTATGCGGCTCTGAGGTGGGAGAGGCCCTAGACGTTTGAACACTGAAACTGGCCCCGTGTCCTCCCTCTGCTGTCCACATTCCGGGCAGTTGTCGACTGTAGGCAATCGGCTCATCCCCGCATCCCAGTAGTACTTGAAGAAAGGACAATCCCAATGTTTTTCTGCGCCTTCCTTTTCTTTTGACGGTCCCCTAGCGAGGTGCTCATATCCTTCATCGTCTCCATCGCGCCGGCGACGTTGGTCATACTGACGCTCATACTTGTTAAGGAGATGCGTGGAATGTGGCTTCTGATATCGCACTCTCCTCACCTGTTCCTCTGTTAAATACCGCCTGTGATTGTGGATGGGCCGGTCGCGTGGACCAGCCTCCTCTCTTTATTTGCCCCGAGAGCGACCGCCTTCCTCCTTGTGTGTGCCAAGGTGGTACCCAGATCCTGCCATATTAACATCGAACGAGAACTCCAGCTGACGCCTCATGGAGTGACTGTGTTCTACCATGTTGACGCCAGGAAATGGGTTTGTGTCTACTTTCATGGCGAACTGCCCCAGGATCAGACGGCCTTGCTCTATTGATGTTTGGATCTGGCGACGTAGCTCTTTGCAATCATTGGTGGTGTGGGTGAACGAGTGATGCCACTTGCAGTATGGTCTCCCGTTCATTTCCTGAGCCGTAGGGATTTTGTGGCCTTGGGTAACCTCACCGCTTCTCCTTTAGCAAGAATCGAATATCTGCTCGGCTTTGCTCACATCAAGTCGAACCCTTTTGCAGCCCTTCTGTTTCACCCATTTGCGGATATGGATCTGCCCCCGAGCCCATTCACGGCCACCTCCTGGTCTTGTGTAGGATCATCTTCTTCAGATCGACCAGGCCTATCGGACGTTTGAACTTGTCTTGGTACAACTCGGTGGCGCTGTTCATACATTGTCGACTTCGGGCCATGTGCGCCAATGAGTTGTACTCTACTTGGAAAAAGGTCCTTGATGGGTCTTGAGAGACCCAACACGCTAGCTCGATCGCTTCTTTCTCGATTAAATGAGCTGAGTAACATCGGTTCTTAGACGGTCTGAGCGCTGGATGTACTTTACTGATTTCTCCCCGCACTTTTGTGCAGTCGCAATGCCACCTCGGTAGCCTCGAATGATATTGGATGTGGAACTGCTCTTCCGATTGCTTCCAGGTCTGAATCGAATCAGGTGGCGAGGTGTACCACCCAAAAGCTGGTCCTGTCAGAGATTGCGCAAAGAACCTTACGCGCAACTGATCCGATGCTGAAATCATGCCTAACTGTGCCAAGTATCGGCTCACGTGCTCGATCGAGCTCGACCCTTCTGATCCGCTAAACCTTGAGAACTCAGGGAGCCGATACTTGGGTGGCAGCGGAATCAGATCAAACTCGTTGGGATACGGCTTTGAATAGCCGATTGTTCTTCTCTTCGGCACGAAGCCGAACTGGTCTCTCAAGATGGTCCGGATTTGCTCCACTGTTTGAGCTGCAGGGGCTAGATTCTCATGACTCGTTCCAGTGGCATACTTGGCTAGCCACGCCTGTTTGTCGGCGTCCATCCCAGACATCGCTGCTCCAGAAACGCCTGCTGAAACCCCTGCTCCAGGAGCTCCTGCCGCAGAAATACCTGCGGTTGCAATCTGGTTGGTGCGTGTCAGGTTGTTGCGGTCCGGCACGTAAGTGCACACATATCCATGTGGGATTTCTTTAGGTGGTTCAAACAGGAACTGGCAATCGCCTGGGTCGCCTCCGACCTTATAGACGACGTACGCCGCTGCCCCTGGTGGCTCCGGAGCTGCAAGTGTGAATGGCAGCGGCGGCCTGGTCTAGAGCGGTCTTTCTCCCTGGTGGGTCCCCAGAGTAGGCCCTGACGGAGAGTACTGATGTTTCATGATCTCCTGAACTACGCGAACTGCGATCCGCTCGAAAGCGTTCACCAGGCTCTCAGAATGGCGGTGAAGAGAATGAGCCACCATGTAGTTGACTTCCTGTCGCAGAGCTCTGGTGCGCTCCTCCGAAGGAACAGAGAGATCCACCTCATCGAGAGCACCCTCGGGTGAGAACCCCCTCCACTTGATGCCATGCTTACGGGTCCTCTCAAAAGAGCCGATGAGATCGGCTTCAAAGAGAGCTTTGATGTCATCATACTTCGCCTTGTGCTCTTCAGGCAGCTCGTCGTACGTGACTGGTCTGTCCCCCATCTCAGCGTCGGATGTTGATGCAGATGTTGTTGAAGGTCCCACCGGGCGTGCCAGAATGTGTTGCCTGCCAAAACCCACCGGCGAGCAGCGACGAGCAACACGAAGAGCCGGGAGGCTCCCAGGCTTTGGTGGGCCCTGGTCCCTCGCAACGCCCGCAAAACTCCAGACACGCCCCGGCTTGGTTCGAGGCGTGCCACCTATACCTGGTCGAAGGTGAAGGATTGCTCGATTGATTTCTGCATGGTAAACAAGTATCGTAAAATTTGAGCCGTGACCGGCTCCTGTGTTTCCTATGAATCGGCTCCTAGAGCCGATTATCCCATGGTTGCATTAGATTTACGATAACATGGGGTTTTGCTTTATCATTACAAGTTAAATCGATCTCTGACGGTTTAACGTTTTCACCACGTAATGGAACGTCCTACACGTAATTGAGCCTGGTAGACACAAAGATGATAGAAAACTAACCCTAGAGGAGGCCTAACAACCGGCGTAAAGTCAATTACGGAACAACTTCTCGGAACTAGTAAACCACGTCTTTACGTACTCTTTGGATCGTTCAACCCGTTTGCAAGGCCTGACTACGCAGATATCAAACTAAACCTTGGAGAACAAGGCATAACCATAACAGATCGAATCAGCTAAATAAAGATCAAGCAAGATGCTACCCTTGCACTTGGGAAAAGGTGCAAAGGTAGCGAGGTAACTAGAGGCAGCATAACTTAAACAATTATAGCGAAGAACACCGATGCTAGCCTCAACAAATCTATGATAGTAGTGTTACTCGCCATCAACAAGGCTTCAGTACGAGTAACACCAAATAACGCATAAGTAAAAATACTGCCTAGATCGCAAGATGCGATCTAGGCAGCATGACACTTACCCGAAAGAAACCCTAGAAACAAGGGGTGGCGATGCGCCGAGATTGTGTTTGTTGTGAACGTGATTGTCCTCTTTTTCTCGATAACCTTAGGTACATATTTATAGTCCGGAGACTTTCTATCTTTGGAATAACTCTACAACTGTATCTTTACCTAAACTGAAACGGAACCTACTACGATACAAGATACACGGGCAATTTAGCCCAAATCCACGCACAAGGCCGATTCAACAACACGTTGAATATACGTATCTTCCAAGCCCATCTTGATCACGGCCCATCTCCTTCTTTGGCCAAAATATGGCGATAACAGCAACATGTGTTACGGGTTTAATGTATGTGTAGTACAATCCTGATGATAAAGAAGGAATTTTCTCAAATATTTGTTTGCCATATCCGTTGTCTTTGGTAAAAAGGAGATATTCCTCTTTGTTGTCTTCATGGGTTTCAATGTGAAAGCCATTTTTCCGGATATCTCTATACCCTATGAGGGTACGGGTTGAATCCGGATACAATAAAGCATCCTCAATTATATTATGTGTACCCATAGGGAGGGTAAATATGGCACGTCCTGTGCCAACAATTACCGCATCGCGTCCAGCGATTGTTAAAATATCTCCATTTAACTTTTTAAGAGTTTGGAAATACTTCATTTCCCTAAGTATAGAGTTTGTGGTACCACTGTTCACAAGGCACATTTCCTCCTCCATTTGGATTGACTCCCGTAGAATCTATATATTAAAAATATTGAATTTTCAGTGATGAAAATACTTTTATGGAATATATAGAATATTTAAAACTTTATTGATATCAAAGTGCTGATACAATATATATATTTTGCTTTACAATATAGGATGAAGACAACAACAACAATAATAATATGGTTTATTACAACAATTCGATAGATGTACATAAATATATTATCTAATGGAGTTGATCGACTAGTCAAAGTCCCCGAATACATCGTTTGAGGCGTATTCAATCATCATGTTCTCCTTGTCTAAGGAGTCCTATGGTAAATGGAATTCCTTGGTGTTGCTTGGTTCTCCTTGAACATCTTGCAAACATCCAGTTTTCATGTTGTTCTCAGGTTGAAGATTGAAGTGTGCTTCATATCTTGCTCCTTGGGTAGGTTTGTTACGTCCCATGGATTGTAGGTAGAGGTTTACCAGATGTCTTGGGGTGCGACATTTCTTGGTGGTGTGCTTGTAGCATCCACATTTCTGGCAAAGAGTAGTTTTATCAAACTTCTTCTTTGCTATGCCCTTCCCCTTTTCTGAATTATGTGGCATATTCTTCTTGTCGCGATAGCGGTTGGTTTTACCCTTAAAGTTCTTGGTTTGGCCTTTGAATGGACCATTGAACTTGTTGTTTTTTCTGAAAATTTGCATGTACCTCAGGCAGAGGAGCAGCCCCAACTGGGCGTTGATGACTATTCTTCAAAAGAAGTTCATCATGTTTCTCAGCCTGGAGAAGCACATGTATAAGTTCAGAATAAATTTGGTAATTCCGGGCACGATATTGTTGCTGTAGGATCCTATCAGCAGGGAGCATAGTTGATAGAGTCTTTTCTATCTTTTCCACTTCTGAAGGTTCCTTCTCGCAAAACCGCAGCTTTGAACAAATCTTATGGACTTCGTGATTATAAGCTCCAACGGATTTGTAATCCTGGAGCCTTAAGTGAGTCCATTCATGAATTGCTTCAGGCAGTCTGACCGCCTTCTGCTGTTCATATCTTGTTTTAAGTGATTGCCACATATTTCTTGGAGATTCCTCCATCAAGTATTCAGATTTTAAATCTGGGTGAATATGGTGTCTTATGATGTATAATGCACCATATTTCTGTTGCTCAGTTAATTGTGCAACTCCGTCCTGAGGAGGATCCTCGGGTGGTATGAGTGCACCTGCAATGCCACGGGATGAAAGACTTATCTTAACATCCATAGCCCATGTAGGGTAGTTATGCCCGTCGAGCGCAAGCTCTTCAAATTCTTTGGCAGTCATTTTGTCCTTTCCCTTCCTCCGTTCTTGTTCTTTTCTTTCTTTGATCGCTCTTGGAGAGTCTATGTGCTGATAACGTGTTAGAACTCAGAGTATTGAGAGTAAAACTTGTTGTCTATTGCTTGTGGGCAAAGCCCTATTTATACAAGAGTTTGGGGCATCATTGGTGCCTGTTACAGGAGACATGACTCTTACAAAAGGACACAACTGTTGATATAGAGAGAAGAGGGAATGGACGTGTCCATTCGGTGCTTTGAACATAACTAACATGTGCTAATCTAAAGGGACACGATGGTTGGCTCTAAGTCGGTTCCTGTCAGTAGCGGAGGTGGCAATTTTTTTGAGGTATGGCCAACCCAAGCATCCATGTACGCAAGAACAATAGTTGAAGTTTCTGAAGAGGCAACAATGAAGTTTTTGTTGTATGGACGAGTTTGTGGTGTGGCAGAGGCCAAACCTTGCCAGATTGCTGCCTCCGCCACTGGTTCCTGTAGAGGGACATGTCCGTTGGATTTTAACACAAACCTTTGGGAGAGATGCACTCCATTGGGCCATCGAGTCTCTTCCTCATTTAGCTACGTTTGGGCTTTGTATATAGTCCTGCCAGCTGGGCCTTTTCCAACTTATTTTATTCAAAATTGGGTTTTTTTATTACAAAGTCGTTGACTGCGGAATATAATACTGTCCTTTTAATTGGGCCTGTTTTGTGTTTCCTTTACTGCCAGCTTTGAGTTTTACAATATTTTTATTCGCATATATATTTGTAGGTTTTTTTAGGGATTCTATTTTCGTGTTTCTGGTTCGTTAGCATTATTCACTTTTTCCCGACCGCTCAATTTTTTCTTATTTTTTTTGTCAAAACTCATCAAATAGCTCGAACGGCATCTACCGTCAGGTTGACCGTTGGCTGACGTATGAGGTTGCGTGGTGTGTGACCACGTGGGTTCGGTTGGTTGGGAATGCGTTATACTAACGTGTGGGGTCGTGTCATGAGAGACAACGTGAAGCCGGTTGGTTGGGACCGCGTTATGAGAAACTTAGTGTGGGACCATGTGGGACGTGTTTTGGTAGTCACACCATGTCGCGTAAATGAAAGTTTTTTTCTTACGATTGGCTTTTTTTAGGATCATTTTTACCCTTTTTCTCGCTAATAGTTGTGTTTCTTTTTCCAAAAAGATAGCGAATGTCAAGCAGCTTTTTTCTTCATTTATTATTCTTTTTGGACCTTGTTTTCTCATAGTATATTCCAGTATTCGCCCCCAGCCCCTGATGCGAATAGAGATTATTGGCTTCTAGAGGGCACGAGTCCTTTTCCACAGATGCACCTGGTCGACTCATCTGCGTTCACATACTGCATGGTACTACTGCTCAAGACCCCAAGTGCAGCTCATTGATGGCCAACAAATAAATCAACTCGCCACCCATTAGCGACTTATAAACTGGAGCGTTTCGCGAATTCTTTAAAAAAAAGGAGTGTCTAGATCTCAGGCGAGAATTAGTTATGTCTAAGTCGTTGATGTCATCTTAATATTTGTGTTAATTACCAAGCAACTCATAAGATTCTGTTCAGATTATCTTAGTTACCATTCTAACCAGATTGAACTCATTAAATTCGATTACATCCAAGTTGCAACTTATGTGTAGCACGAATCACGAGGTAAATCAAATGGTGAAAGAGACGACTGGGACTTAAGAAGTTCTCAGGCGCCTGATAACTAGCAAATCCGTTAAAAAAATATACTCTTTCCGTCCTAAGATATAGATGTGTTAAATTTATCAAATTTAAATAAATCTAGACATTATTTAGTATATAGATTCATCCAAATTTTTAAAAAACTAAGACATTTGTTCTTAGACGGAGGGAGTAAATTCAATCCATGTAGTACGTGCTCGAGAGTGGCGACTAAATTAAAACCCCGTATCACACTCACGTGCACGCGTCCATGAGAAAGTTAATAATCGAACTAGACGGACTAGCCACACGAACGTCGCGGTCGGCTCCCGCGCGAGCCGTGACGATGTGCGCGTTGCGTGCATGCAGGCCATGTCGCATTGTCGCTGTCACCGCAAGTACACTAACGACTCCGTACCAAGTTGCCCGATTGAAATCGAAGAATAATCGAGCTCCAAATAGAGTCGTTTTCCGCTCACTGATTTGTTTTGAACCTGTCACAAACTAGAGGCCAAGATGATGCTCCCCGTGCTGTCTCCGTTGACACTGACAGAACACGTGCACTGGTTCATGACGCTTTGGCATGCGTCATCAGATAATCGTGCAGCTTCTCTGTACGTGCAATATACTGTCTCGTATATATAAAGCAGCATCGCATAGGCTCCATGATGTCCCCATAACCAGATCATCAACGGATAGACGAAATCCACTTTCTCAGACACACACATCGACGACAGCCGACAGGGGATCGGAAGAAATGGGCTCGTGCGTCTCACGCTCGCCGCCGCTGCGCACGGTGGCCACGGCCAAGGTGGTGAACCTAGACGGCTCCATGGCGCAGTACGCGACGCCAGTCACGGCGAGGGAGGCGCTGGGTGACGCCGCCAACAACAACGCATCGACATTCCTGTGCAGCTCCGACGAGCTCCGCTTCGACGCGCCCGCCCGCGCGCTGGCGGCCGAGGAGGCGCTGCGGCTCGGGTGGCTCTACTTCGTGCTCCCCGTGTCCATGCTCCGCCGGCCCCTCTCCGGGCAGGAGATGGCCGACCTCGCCGTCAAGGCCAGCTCCGCGTTCGCCGCCGTCAAGGCCAGCAACCGCAAGGGGCGACAGAAGGCTGCTCGAGTGGCGCCGCTCGTCGCCGCCGAGGAAGCAGGCGAACGAGACGGTGAATGGTCGAATCACCACGTGTACGGGAAATACGGCCCGCGCAAGACGGCGAGCAGCCGTCGTGCATGCGTGCAAAGGCTAAGCGCCATTTCGGAGGCCAGTGAGTCGTGATCGTGACTCGTGAGTGGCCCAATGTGGATCAACTGATTCAACGGTTTAGTATTGTTTAGTTAAGTAAGATGAGGTAGTATTCCTTCCTTTGGTTAGTTCGTTGTATTCAGTCGATCGCTCGATAGATCGAGATCCCCCAGCTGAGGAGGAGGTACGCGCGCGTATACTGTACAGTATGTATGCTTTCCATTCTTTGACGTGCACGTGTAATGTTTGGATTACAAAACGCGTTTAGATACAGCACATATGCAGCTGGTACAATGAATCGAGTACGCTGTCGATGTTTTGCAAAGAATAGGTAAAAAAAAGTGGTATTCTAGGCGTCATGCATGTGTTCAAGTTGGAAACGTGCACCGTACCGAATTTTGTATGTAAGGACTCACCTGATGAATGGATAAAGGACACGTAGATGCTATCCTTGGTTACTGAAAAAGAGTGGCTTATTTTAATGCTTAATGCTTTTTTTCTCTTGAGATTTTTTTCTGGAGTAAATGGTCCAATCCAATCGATATTCACTTTTGTTATTCAAGTTGCAAATTGTGCTAGACCGGCCACAGACTTGCCTAAATGTGTGCCCGTGGTCAGACTACCACGTAAACTTGGATAGTCCAATTACACATGCATGAGCACAAAATTATTAAATACAACATCTTTTAAAAAACACAATTTAAGACAACTTGATTAGTAACATAGTCCTACATGTATTGTCAACTACGCATTAAATGACATGACATGTAATTAAATGATGAAAAAGATGCTTATGTTAACTACTCCCTCCATCACGGGTTTGAGGGCGTCTTTCAAAAGATATGCGTTTCTAAAACTCCTCTCCTCCTAGGCAGACTTTATTACAAAATGTCCCATTTTTTCTCCCCACTTCCTACTCCATGCAGCTAAGGAATTAATTTTTGCATGCAACTCCACCAATGCATGCGCCTAAACTCCTCGTCCGAATAATTAATGGACACATGTTTTGGCACAAACCTGGCCCCAATCAGCGTCCATCTAGGTTTCAACAATCTATCTAAAATATCCTCCAAACAGTGACGGAGGGAGTAGCTATATTATCATAACATCACATATTTTAAGACAAAATAAGTCTACATTACAATAAATAAGACTTTGCATGATACAACACCTATACTTTTTTCCACTATAGAGGTAGTAACTTAGACTACTAACATATGCATGATACACCTTATTGTGATAGTTGTTTTTTTAAGTTTTAATAGCTCCTTAAAAACATGCTAAAATACACCCTATTGGAAAAGGCCTAAGCGTAAGGACTTAGGCTGCTCATAGTGCATAGTAATGTTACTCCCTTCATAGTGCATAGTAACAATTAGGTAGTGTCATAGAGGACTATATTAATTAGCTCGTAGACTCATTTCTTTTTAAAAAGTGTGATGTTATGGTAACTTAGCTAGTTACCACCTCCATCTCTCTTCTTATTTAATAGTATGTCATGTCATCAAAATGCCTAGTTGTCATTCCATGTAACTGTATGTTACTATCTTAGTTACTTCCACTATGACTAGTCTTACCGGATGAATGGAGTGTCCTCGGTTACTGAAAAAGAGTGGCTTATTTTAATGCTTAATTAGTGCTTTGTTTTTCTTGAGATCCTTTTTTTGCTATTTTTTCTTGAGATCTTTCAAGTTGCAAATTGTGCTAGACTGGCCACAGACTTGCTTGAATGTGTGCCCGTGGTCAGACTACCCGCTGACATGACTGCGGGCCCATTTCACTACCTCACGTCGGGGTATTGGAGGCACTTTGATAGTATCACTATATCTGCAGCCTTAAATTTTTATTTTTGAAGTATTGATAAGCAATGCCTCAAATGATTAAGAAACGAAAAATAGTTTTTTCAAGTGCCACAAAAAACACCATTTATAGCAAAATAATAAGATTGCCTCTAATAGTTAACATTTTAAAGTACTTTCATACCATGTATGCCAAAAACTTGTGGAGACAATTCTACCAAAGTGCCTCCAAAGGCTAACTACTAGAAACATTCTTGATACTGTAACTTTTCAAGGCACTTTTATACCACGTATGCAAAAACATGTTGAGGCAATTCTACGAAAATGCCTTTAGTCTCTAAAGATATTCTTGATACTGTCTCTTATAGTTAACTTTTCGAGGCACTTTCATGTCATGTATGCAAAAACTTTTTTTTTGTGAACTATGTATGCAAAAACTTGTGAACTATGTATAGTTAACTTTGGTACTGTCTCTTATAGTTACTGTCACTTGTGAACTATGTATAGTTAACTTTGAACTATGTATGCAAAAACTTTTTTTTTTGTGAACTATGTATGCAAAACCTTTTTTTTGTTGCATATTCATATACTGTCTCTTATAGTTAACTTTTTTTTTGTGAACTATGTATGCAAAAACTTGTTCAGACAATTCTACCAAAGTGACTCCAAAGGTTAATCACTAGAGACATTCTTAATATTAACTCTAATAGTTAACTTTTTGAGACATTTTCATACCATTTGAGTCACTATTCCTATAATCAAAGCTTATAGGTGACGCCTCCCAGGTTCCAAGATTCCTATGCACCTCTAACGAGCTCCGCTTCGATGCGCCTGCCCACGCATTAGCCGCGGAGGAGATGGTGCAGCCCGGGTGCCTCTACTTCGTGCTGCCCATGTCTATGCTCCGCCGGCCCCTCTCCGGGCAGGACATGGTCGCTCTCGCCGTGAAGGCCACCTCTATGCTCATCGCTATCGACACCGGTGGCAAGGGACAGAAGGCAGCTCGAGTGGCGCCGCTCGTCGCTGCCAATGACAGTGACCGAGACGACAAATGGAATAACCAGGTTTACAGAAAATATTGCCCGCGCAAGACGGTCAATAGCCATCAGTCAGGCGTGCAAACGTTGAGTGCCATTGTGGAGGAATACAAATGTATTCCCTCCGTCTCAAAATAGATGTCTTAGGTTTTTTAAAATTTAGATAAATCTATATACTAAATAGTGTCTAGATTTATTTAAATTTTAATAAATTTAAGACATCTATTTGGAGACGGAGGGAGTAAATGATCTTGACTCCGGTGGTTGGTTTGTTGGTTCTCACACGTGGAAAGGCAATTTGTTTTCATCACTGCTGACAGGGTAAAGGAGGGTCTCACATGTAAAATACGAGTTAAGCAGACGACCAAGGAACGGCAGCTTGCATCACATCTGTCCATGGACACCGCGTCGGCTAGTATCATTTCTCCAATTGACCGATTCATAGTGACACCGTCTTAATTTTCGCGTAAACTGTAGACACAAAATTAACCGATTCGTATTGGCACAGTCCCAACTTCTGGGTGAAATGGAGATACAGTCCTAATAAACCCATTAATAATTTAAGAAATGCTTCCTCTGATGGGGTTCACACTAGCAAACAATGAAGCATAGCTTCTCCTACTCTTTTCTCGCCTGGCCTTGACATCTGAATTTTAGCAACAATGAAACATCTGACTGTTGAAGCTAGAAAAAAGCCACCCATCCTTCTTAAGTTCTTCTATACTATACGTACTTTCTTTTTAAAACTATCATTTTCATCAACCTCTTCAGTTAGGCTAAAAACGTCCCATCCGGCATGACCGTCTGTAGTGTCCCCCAATTAAGTAATCATCTTGCGTGTATGACCAGATTAGTTAATTAGCACAGTCCCAATAGCCGTAATCAGGTGCTGCGAGCCACATAGACGTCAGCCATGACACCTAAATCCATGTCACTCAGAGGTCTCTGCAAGGCGTGGCGACATAATACGGTCCCTAAAGTGGTAATCAGCTGTTGCTAAAATATTACACCGTGCCTGAGCTATGGCGGTCTGGGCGGGAAGTGGCGCCCGAGAAGGGGAAAACACGAGGGCAGAAAAGGTCGCACGCGCTCGCAAGAAGCTTGACTCGACGGCCTACCATGGCAGAGCCACCATCACAAGGAAGAACGAGAAACGAATTTTTTTTACTCCATCCGTCTTAAAATAGATGTAAAGGATTTATCAAATTTGGATGAAACTAAACACTATTTAATATATAAATATATCTAAATTTAGACAAAGTTTTGATATTTATTTTAAGACTAAGGAAGTTTCTGGGACGCAAAAAAAAAACGTCTCTCCTCTCCCCCCCCTCCCCTCCCGAGGGCGACGAGAGCGCTCCCGGGAAACCCTAGCCCAGCTCCTCCTTCCTTCCCTCCCCTCCGCCGCCGCCGGCATGGGCCGCCGAGCAAAGCTCGTGTGGCGCCGGCGGAGGCGGATTCTCCCTGCCTCGCGCATTAGGAGCGGAGATCGGGGGCTTCCGGCCTGACGGCGGCGAGCAGTGGTGGCGGTGGCGGTCTCTCTCGGCCGGGCTTGGTGGTGGCTGGCGCTGCCGCTGGCACTTGTGGCCGCGGTGGCAGCCTGCCTAGACTGGCCCCGTGCTAGCGGCTGCGGGCCGGGGGCCCGGGTGGCGACGCTGTGGAGCGGGAGGGCTCGTCCGGCGGTGGAAAGGTGACGGCGATTCGGCACTCTCTCCCATGGATGCCGCGGGGGGCCTCTTCCCCTATTGTTGCCCTTGTGCTGGCTCGAGGAGGTCCTGCAGCGGCGATGTCCCTGTCTGCGGCGACAGAGCATAATGGAGGACGGTTCGGTGGGGATGGTGCTGGGAGGACGTGCTCCGGTGCTTGGTCGGCGGCAACCAAGGCGCAACAGCGGGGCTGATCTTGGCCAGATCTAGGCCTGATCTAGGCATGTGGGACCGTGGGGCCTGCGGGCTGATATGGGCCCGATCCCGGTTGATCGGCCTTGCCGTTGCGTCCGGACAGCGGCCACCTTGGGCGGCGGTGGGTAGTACCCCGCACTTTGGTGGTTTCACGGACTTACAGACTCTAGAGTTAGCGCTCGATCGCCCTACCCTCTCCGGCGGCTTTTAGAGTGTGAGCTGGCAGAGGTTGGGACTCGAGCTCGTGGACGGCTTCGACGTCCCTCTGGTGGAGGAGGATCCGGGAGGTGACGTGTGATCCCTAGACCGGCGGCGGTTTGGCAGGCCCGGGGGAGCTCGGTGGCATCGGTGCTGCTGCTTGGCGACCGAGATTTTCCGTGGTGGCGGATCTCCTGGTGGAAGTAGGAGTAGGGATGGGGTGGAGGTTTTGGCGTGTTCGGTGGTACCCTTGCTGTAGTGCGGCGGAGGGACTTCACGAGCCTCCATGGGATCGGCCGGGCCCGAGGGCCTGGTTTGTCTTGTTGCTGCATCCGGTCGGCTACCACCTGCTGGTGGTGGAGGTTGTTACCTCTCGCGTACTATTGGCATGGAGCTCATCGCCGAAGTCTCCGCTTTCTTGGCCTACCGGCTTTACTCCGTGGTTCCCTGTGTGACGGCGGTGGCGACTTCAAGACCAGGGTGGCGCGTGTTCGTGGGTGGCGTGATTGGTGGAGTTTTACAAAGTGCTCGGGCAGGTGGGTCTGGTGGGGTCGGGAGAAATCCTTGTCTGTTGACACTGGCACGGTGACGCCCGCGGGTATCACCTTCCTTCTTGAAGGGTGTCGGGGGCCTCCCTTCCCCACCCCCCGATGCGTACCAGGGGAAACCCTTGGCCCTCGGCCGGACAGCAGTGCCATCGTCGTCACTCCCCTTCTTGGAGGTGCTGTCTTGGTACGCAGGCGCTTTGGACTGCGGGATGTGTGGTGGTACTTCTCGGGCGTTCGCCATGAGTTGTTTCCGTTTTCGGCACACCGTCGTTCTCGGCTTTCTTTTTTTCTTTTATTTCTTCTTGCGTTTCGGGTAGGCCTTGGGTTCTCCCCGGCGCCTTGTATCCTCCGGTGTTTGTTCCTTTGGGCGATGTACTGTCTGGTCCAGCAGCGATCTTACATGTATGTTTTATTTATAAAACGGGGCAAAAGTCTATTTAGAGGAAGTATGTGGGACGCTGGGTGCGAGCAGCGATCCTAATTGTGTTCTCCACGGGATTGAAACGGGCGAAAACTGACCATTTTGGTGCTGTGCCCGTTTGGTATGCCCACATTATTTGAACCCTACTAGTGGTCATAGTTTTCTGACGTTGACTGTGCAGGGCAACATACAATACAAACGTGGATTTTGTCGCCACGAATCTATGCAGCCACAGCCACAGCCGCAGCCGCAGCCGCTATCCCTGTCCGTGGATGACGAACTGGCCTGCGTCATCGCGTAAACATGCATGCGCCATTTCCACTCTGCTTCTGCCGCCTCCTATATAAAGCTGCGCCGGCCAGACGGACTCACGGCACACCTGCACGTTTCGTCACTAGCTCGATCACACGGACTCACGTCGTCTCAGAAGAAGAAGAAATGGGATCGTGCGTATCGCGCTCGCCGGCGCCGCCCACGGCGAAGGTGATCGGTCTCGACGGCTCCATGGCGCAGTTATCGGTGCCCTTCACGACGCGCGAGGCACTGGGCAGCAGTGACGCCGCCTTCCTGTGCATCTCCGACGAGCTCAGCTTCGACGTGCCCCCGCGCGCGCTGGCGGACGAGGAGGCGCTGCGGCCCGGGTGGCTCTACTTCGTGCTGCCACTGTCCATGCTCCGCCGGCCCATCTCGGGGCAGGAGATGGCCGCCCTCGCCGTCCAGGCCACCTCCGCGCTCCCCTCCGCCGCGAGCCGCAAGGGAAGAAACGCGGCTCGGGTGGTGCCGCTCGTCGAAGAGAACGCCGAACGAGACGGTGGTGGATGGAGTCTCCAGTCCTACTCGTACGGGGAAAACGGCGCGGTCAAGACGGTGCACAGCCGCGGCCATGAGACGATCGGGAAGACGAGGAATGGAGCGGCTGGTTACGGAAGCGGCACTCGTCGTCACCGTGCTGGCGTGCAAAAATTGAGCGCCATTTGGGAGGGAGATGGCTCGGAGTAAGCCCCAAGCCGATCCTCGCAAGCTGTTAATTAAGTTTTGATCATGGTTACTTTAGTAATTAGTTGATTCACTCCGTCGTCGTTCGCTCGATTCCCCATGCTGAGGTGGAGTTCCTTGTATATATACTGGATGGTGGATAGTAGTATATGTGTACAAATATACTTCGACGTTTTGTTGTGTATGCATGTCATGTGAATTATCTTTACTATTAATTTCAAAAGCGTGGTGAAGCGTGGTGTCACAGTCCGAGAAATTACGCACAATATGCCACTCCTCTTAACAAACTCCACGCATCCGAGTAATAATTAGGAAAGATACCACCGGCCATACCCCCCGTTTCGTGCACGCTTTTCTCCTCAAATTGTGGATCTCTTGTTCACGGCCCTTTTAGCTGTCATGGTATAATCGGTCAAATCGGTCAGTATGTTGAGATGAGATGAACTGCTTGCAACAAACCCGTTCGTGCTTCTTTCATCAGTCGGAACAAATAGCAGCCTTGGTGAATATGGGAATGAGATCCAGTGGCGTGGGTTGTATGGCGCCGGGGCAGGTTACTTCTTAGAAGGCCGACCGTCTCGTCAACATGTCACAGGAAATTCGCATCGCCATCTTCACGCTACCTTGGCTCCCGGCGATGCGTTTAGGCCAGGTCCCTATAACCAGATAGGTTTGCTTGCCGCCTTGGCTCCCGGAGGTTCAAGCTGGCCGATGCAGCGCCGTTGCATCTGTCTCCACCGTCAAATGCTCTACCCTGCTTCGGGGTACCTCCCTTGCCGTCGTGGCTCCGCACCGGCCGGGTGGAGGGCCGAGCCCCATTATGCATCCTCCAAGAGGAAGAGGCAGGATTCATAGTTAATGGTGGGGGTGGGGTAGTCCTCTCCGCCGGCCGTATCGGGGCACGGTCGATGAAGCAAAACAAGTAGTGTCACTCAGTCTCCTCCCATAGTTGGGTAATTGCTCCTCCATATCTGTAACAAATTTATCCATTAAAAATTCCGCATGATGCTTAATTTGCTAATCGTCCATGGGTAATTGCTCCTCTCTTTGTCTTTGCATCATCTGCTATTTGTGTTTTAATTAATATTCTTCTAAACTAGCATTAGGCACAAATTTGAAAATTCTGAAAATAAACTGAAACATGCTTAAAAATAATAAGACCAGCTGGGGGAAGAGCCCCTACGGCTTTTTAATCGCGTCCACCGACCGGCTGGGTCACTCCATTGAGCTCCAACCAGTGGACCTATGGTCCATCCACCTGAAACATGCTTACGATCCAGTCAAGAAAATGAATTTTCTGTATCTGCAAATCATGTTCACTAGCTTCTTAAGTTTGGGTACTTCGATATGGTGAAATAGTGTTAATCAGACATGTACGATTAGTTTTTTTGATCGTCTGTGAGTCTATGGTATTCAATTATAAAATAAGGTCAATATGTATATTCTGGAAGGCTTTTGTGACGCCGTCTGCTGGTTGAAGCAGAGGTACTAATACTTTCTGCATGAGTTTTTGTATGTCAATTCTGTCAGCACGTTCTTTCTGAATTTTCTTGATCAACGTCAAGATATGAAGTTTCCGTATCTTTATGTTATTCATAGAGTATGTTTATGGGTGCATCAGTTTCCCCATGGAGTAATCCATGGTTCAGTAAGACATGTGCTCATTTTTAGTTTGTAAGTGCAATATGTCGATGCACTTCAAATAATTCTTGCTTGGTGCAGAGATCTCGATGCAGATGCCGACACTGGAGAAGTGCTGGCCCTTGTGCTTGGGGAAGCTGGCATCATGCCCATCCAGTACCTATGGTATGCTCCATGCTTGCCTGCGTTATTTGGTCCACGTCAGTCTACTTTGCATTCGGTGCAAAATCTGGGTCTGGAACCAACTCCTTATAATAAAACCGTATGACTCCCTTTGTTAGATTTAAGTGAACAGTTCTATGGATTATTAACAAAGTTGTTGGTAGGATGAACCACTCAATCTATGATTACCGAATGGTGATACAAATCTTGATGCAATGAATCTCAAATTTGCATCATAAATATCTGATTTTCGTATGCATTGAGGATGACAGGGGTGGCCGTTAATTATAGTTTGCCCATTTCATAGAGCTCACACTATACTGATATATATGTTGACATAGGTGGCTTCTGGTCGGATATGCTTGCAATGGGTCAACAAGCTTACTAAATTATTCGAACTGATTATCCTAAGAGCAGAGTGGGGGATGTTAAGAAAAACTATCACTCGGTTCGGTTCATATTTGTTGTTTGATTCCTCTGTCTAATTAGTCCCTTTGCCATGAGAAAGGTCCTCATTCATCTCTTGAAACCATTAACCATGCATCTGCTATGTTTATGAGCTTACCTGATTATAATGACGTGCGGTAACTTGGACGTGTCTAAGATGAATTTAGTAAACTAAGATATGTTTTGTTGTTTTCCCAGTGATGGTAATTCCTTACAACCAGACATATATCAGAGGGACTGCTACCGCTATGTTGGTAAATATCCTGCTTCAACAATACAATTAACTTAGACACATTATGAAGAAACCGTGATTGTGCTGCTTTAAAAAAATCATTTTGGTCTATTTCTCTGTAGGATTGATTCATCTATATATATTTTGCTTAGCTTGTGCTAAGTAGAGACCTATCAGATTTTAAAAAAATTAAGTATGAATACGTGAGTGATATTGTTGTCTTTACTTGTTTAATTTCATGAGCAGTACCCTTTGTTATTTCTCAAGGTTCCTGGACAAACTCCATGGCAGATCCCTGATTCACATTGCAAACTTACATTGCCATGTATTACGTTGCCTAACTAGCATGCGTGAACATGACAATCTGCTTTAAGCCCTACCAACCTTATTTTAAATTCACAATCTTTTAAGATGTGGCAGATTCTAATGCGGAAGCGTTGGCTAGAATCTGATACCGCATGGCTTGGCTTATAGAGAGGAGAACCCAATCCTGAATCGTATGACGGAGAGATGCTTCAGCGGTGAAAAATCAGGCATGGACTCAAGCGAAAGTGGCTAGCTGCTCTGATTGATTGTAGTCGTGATGAAATTTGGGATTGGGTTGCCAAGAATCTGAACAGGAGGTGGCTGGGTTCAGAAAAGGGATTAATATTGGAGGGATGTCCGTGCTTGGAAATTTCATGATGTTGTAGTGAGTATATATCTTGCTTAATACTAAGAGATAATTAGTTGGTATATGATTGCTTTCTACACATGTTGTGGAATTAAGTAAAATGAAAATGTTAATATTTTAAAATACTACATTGATAAGTTTTGTATATACTTCAATATTGATTTCTATAGTTGGCTCACGCCCCGGTCGCCTCCCCAAACGAGGCGGACGGGGTGCCCCCCCCTCCTTTCTCCCCTCCCTAGAGCTTCTCCCCCATCACCTCCCCTTCCGCTGTTGTCGCAGGGCATTGCCCCTGCGGTGCCGTGCGCGACCGATGGCGGTGGAGGTCAGTCCCTCCCGCTTGGCTATTGTACTTTTCCCCTAGCTAGATGCCATTATTCTCGGTCTAGCCAATTGTTGGTGACTACAAGACAGTGGTGGTGTGTGCTGGTGAGAAAAAAGATTGATGGAGAACTACGGATTGTCCGGGTGGTGGTTTTTGAGGGTCGGGAGAATTCTCTGTTATCTCAGTACCGTCGCGGTGACGCCTGTGAGTGTTGCTATTCATTCCTGAAGGACGTCGGGTATACCTCCTCCCGTGGACGCTATTCAAGGTATATACTTTAATATTTAAGTGTGATTTTATATGCTTACACATGCAAAAGGTGTAATGTTAGAAAAATAAAGAACCGTAGCAACATACGGGCATTTAACTAGTACAAAATTAAGCAGGATCATTTCACTACTCCCTCTGACCCATATTAATTGACTTAAATTGTCTAGATTAGATGTATCTAGCACTAAAACATGTCTAAATACATATAAATCTAGACAAATTCAAAACAATTAATATGGGTAATGGAGTAAATAAAACAGAACATATCAACACAATGGCAGGTGCTAATACCTACCCTCCCGGCGGCATTAAACAACCCCAAAAATGTGTAGCCACATCAATGATCCTGTTGAAATATATATCCTAGCCGCCTTTCTCCATCATTTTAGATTTTTGGTTAAACTTGTCGGCCTATCAATTCAACTGGTGTCAGAGACTTGAGGTCTCAAGTTTAAGACCCAGGTTATACACTATTAATCTAAAAAATAGTTGCAGCATGAGGGTGTGTGTTCCCTTCTCCATCAATTCGAGGGAGCCAACCCTATGATTGTGTGTACTCCCGTTGCCATGACGTTGCCCATGGCAACAATCTATCTGGCTATTTTCCTTCTGGCAAGCATATACCTTTACCCACCTAGGTGGACCTAAATACGACAACTGCACGGGGGAGTGCACAAGCTCCCCTGGTAGTTGCTCAAGGGCGACAACGACGGTACCAGTGCAAAGAGGGCATACATCTGCCCAGTAGGATAATGCATCAATAGTGACTCGGAGAGGGCCTCTCTGACCTCACAGGGATCAAGAAGCCCTACGTGAAGCGATGCAGAAGCAAGATCGGGCACTGTCATTGGTAATGATGCTGATGTCAGCGCAGAGCCATAAAAACACGACATACTGTATCAGTGAGGTTCGATTAATCGTCCTTTGTTCACTTATATACTATCTGAATAATGTTGTACTTAGTACATATGATATTCATTCTTGTGTATATAGTTCGTTATTGTGGAGGGGAATTTTTTTTGCGTCACTGCTGATGAGGATCGATCTCGTCAATGCCCATTGTTATGAGCTTGGGTTTTAGAGAAGATGGGAATACTGGAGATCGCGGACGGTTAACAGATAAGCAACCAGGGGACACGAGATTTACCCAGGTTCAGGTTTCGGAGGGAAAACCCTACTCCTGTTTGTCTACTCTTGATTAGGACGGAACCGAAAGTTATAGGGGTGCGCAGATGCAATCTGGCGTGGAGGTGTGTATGCGGTGGTATGCGAGGTGTCCTCCTCGTCGTGTCCTCCTAGCCTTTATATAGAAGTAGACAGGTCCCAGACACAGATCAAGTCGGTTATAGGTTTAGGGTTTGCCCCTTTGAATATTCTATCTAATCTAGTCTTGCTCTCCAAGGATCCGAAGATGTCATGAGCTTGGGCCACCCGAAAGTCTTCATGGGCCGTGTATATTCTTATAGGCCTTCCTTGGGCTGGACCAGGTATGCTGATATCGTGTACCCGTAGGGTATAACCATGTCAGTAGCCCCCGAGTGTTCAGTCGAATCGTAGATTCGGCTGAGGACTCTTCAATCTTTCGGGTGCAGCTGTTTCTGTTTATCAGAGAATGATTTTAGGGTGTAGGGATTGTTGATGCATGTGCCTGATTCTCCCGACGGACCAGGGCCGGTTAACTGTCTTAGGACAAAACAACACGATAATCTTTAGATTCGAGTCCCTCGACTCAAACCCGGAACAAATGCTGGCGTAATTCAACTCAGGCCGTTGAGGACTTACAGGAGTAGAATTCCAGTAATTTTCGAATGATGTATTCAAAACGTCCGTCGGGATTTTCATCGCTCCTGCTGGCACGGATTATTACTAGCAGAACGCAGTCGAGTGCGTTGACAGGCCATCAGATGGTATCTATAGGTCTTATCTGTGCGTCGCAGACACAACATACGGAATTTTATCACCACGGATGTGTTTCGGGTGGCCAAGGAGGATGCTTCTCACTTAGCGTTAATCGGGGCAAAGTTGCTGAAAAGTTTTTGCATTCTGATCCGAAGGATTGCACTCGAAGAATTCATAGGGTGCGCGACCAGCGCTCCCTATGGGAGTAGCCCCCGAGTGTCTGTTCGAGTCGTAGACTCGAGCAGAGACTTTAATTCAGCCTTTGTTTGCTTCAGGTCCGTAGGACACAATTTTTTCGGATGCTTGAATCGATCCTCCCTATGGGAGTAGCCCCCGAGTCCGTAGTGGAGTCGTAGAATCGACATAGGACTCGAAAAATAGTTCATTGGCGTAGTACACTATTCATGTTTTGGGTGCGCGGCCAGCGCTCTTGATAGGAGTAGCCCCCGAGTAGTTGCTCGAATCGTAGATTAGAGTGAGTACTTTAGCTGTTGAGCCGAAAATTTGTAACCGTTGCTAGTATAGCTTGGATGACGTTAGTGCTGACGATCGGTGACCTCAAGCGTCTGAAGCGCCAGAGGTGACGCGACTGGACGAACGTGGGTCCCACTTTCTGACTTGGAGTTGACTGGACACGCGCGACGTGGCTATAATTACGGCGTACCCTCGGTTTCCGTGCTTAGTGTATGGCGTGCGAGCGACGGTTCGCTGCTGTGCTGACATGTGGACGGCTTGGATTTGATGCTGGCTCTAGGGATTCCCTATGGACAGTCCCTGTTTATCGTCTTCGTCTTTATAATCTGTGGGGAAAATTTTGTTTGTTTTCACCGCAGCCATTCACTTTTCACTGCTTCCACTTTTTTGAGTTTTTCTCGCCGCGCGCTGGAAGTTCTTCGATCCTTCCCGTCCTCTTTTCTGCGCTCACACCGCCGCCATCGTCGCACTGCAATGGGGAAACCGAAGAAGGCCTCCACCACAGTGGGCACCAGCGCTGCTGCTGGCGACAAGAAGGGCACTGCCGCCACTCACGTCACCGACGGTGGCTGGCGACGGTCGGAGACGCGCGAGGGCGACCTGAGCAAATTTCGTGAGCGGGGTGTGATCCCGCAGGACAAGGAGGCCGTCAAGATTCTCGGCGACGAGGTAATTCCCCGTCCACCTGCAGGGTTTCGGGTCATGTTTGTTGCTTTTGTCCTTCGGGGCCTCTCTCTCCCAGTCCACGATTTTCTCTGTGGACTGCTTTTTTTTCTATGGCATCCAACTCCATCATCTCTCCCCAAATTCTCTTCTCCACATCGCCTGTTTCATCACCTTCTGCGAGTGCTGGCTCGGTATCGAGCCGCACTTTGGCCTTTCCGGAAGCTCTATTCCGTGAATAGGCAATCCGGCTCCGACGGAGTTTATCCGATCGGTGGCTACATTATTTACCTTCGATCCAATTTTCTCTTCTTTTCATTTTTGATGTCCGAGTCCGTCCAATACTGGCGGAGGAGGAGGTTTTATATCCGCGACTCCACAGTGGACGGGCAAAACTTTGGCCTTGCCCCTTTCGACTCCACCCAGACAATCAAGCCGAAGAGGTCCTGGAAGAACCACATCCTGGAGGGTGAGGTGGAGGATATTGAGGAGCTCTACCATCGGGGTGATTCCGGAGAAGGAGGTGAACGGTGTGGATATTATCCGCACCTTCCTCAAACATCGGGTGTAGCCGCTCCAGGCTAGGGCGCACCCGATGTTCCTTTATTCTGGCCAACACGAACCGACGAGAGTTACGACTGAGGAGCTCTCCAAGGGGGACCTCGTGTAGGTTCGCAGCATAGAAAACAAAAATTTTCCTACGATGGGAACTATGTACCAAGATCTATCTACTAGATACAAACAACGGGCGGATGTATATCCGTAGAGAACATACCCTTGAAGACCGACAAAGCTTAACGAGTTCAACTCGTGGTTGATGTAGACGATCTCTTGCCGATCTCAAGATCGAGAGGAAGTCCTAGCGCCCCAAAGCAGCAGCGCATCCGTGCTCGCACACACGTACAAGACACCGGGCAACCTCCGCCTCCTCGCTCCAGCGATGCAGCGGAAGCACAACCCTTTCTTGCCGAATAGCCACCGGAAACATGTATCTCGCTAGTCTGAGACCATGGGGGATAAATTCTAGAGGGGGAGAGAGATCCTTCACGAGGAGGTGTGAGAGACAAGTGAGGAGGGGGGATCCTTTTATAGGAGGAGGGGGGGCACCCAAGGGGGTGGCCGCCGGCCATGGGGCTGCCCCCTCCCCTCCTTCATTCATGTGGGTGGACACTCCACTCACAAAATGATCTGCGAGGTTCGGTAGTACTCTCTTTCGGAGTTTCATGATCATTATCATTAGTTCCCTCTTCAACAGGTGGAGCCAACTTCGGAACAACTTCCGGTGCTGCACTACTCGCCATACTTTGAAGAGAAGGTTCAATAACCTCTTCGAGTTCTACCTTCCGACTACTCACACCTTTCGCGAGAAACTCTTTCTCTAGAAAGGATCCATTCTTGGCAACAAAAACCTTTCCCTCGGATCTGTGATAGAAGGAATACCCAATAGTTTCCTTAGGGTATCCTATGAAGACGCATTTTTCCGCTTTGGGTTCGAGTTTATCCGATTGAAGTTTCTTCACATAAACATCGCATCCCCAAACTTTAAGAAATGACAGCTTAGGTTTGTTTCCAAACCACAATTCATAAGGTGTCTTTTCAATGGATTTAGATGGTGCCCGAATTAAAGTGAATGCAACAGTTTCTAGTGCATAGCCCCAAAATGACAATGGCAAGTCCGTCAGAGACATCATAGATCGAACCATATCTAATAAAGTACGATTACGACGTTCCGACACACCATTTCGCTGTGGTGTTCCGGCAGGTGTGAGTTGTGAAACAATTCCACACTCTTTCATGTGACTCGTAACTTAGATACTCACCTCCACGGTCGGACCGTAGAAATTTGATCTTTCTATTACGATGATTTTCTACTTCATTCTGAAATTCCTTAAACTTTTCAAAGGTTTCAGACTTGTGTTTCATTAAGTAGATATAACCGTATCTACTAAAATCATCCGTGAAAGTAACAAAATAACGATATCCACCTCGCGCCGACACACTCATTGGACCGCATACATCAGAATGTATGATTTCCAATAAATCTGTCGCCCGTTCCATTGAACCAGAAAACGGCGTGCTAGTCATCTTGCCCATAAGGCATGGCTCACATGTATCAAATGATTCATAATCAAGTGATTCCAAAAGTCCATCCGAATGGAGCTTCTTCATGCGTTTAACGCCAATATGACCTAGACGGCAGTGCCACATATATGCGGATATATCATCATTTAGTTTAATCCTTTTAGCATCAACATTATGAATATGTGTAACATTATTATCGAGATCCAAAAGAAATAAACCATTCATCATCGGTGCATGACCATAAAAGATTTCATTCATATAAATGGAACAACCATTGTTCTCGGATTTAAATGAATAACCACTTCGCATCAAACACGATCCAGATACAATGTTCATGCTCAGTGCAGGCACCAGATAACAATTATTCAAGTTTATAACTAATCCCGACGGCAAGTGGAGAGGCAGCATTCTGACGGCGATCACATCAACGCTTGATCCATTGCCGACACGCATCTTGACCTCACCCCTTGCTAGCGGTCGCTTGTTCCGCATCCCCTGATTCGAGTTACAAATATTAGCAACTGAACCGGTATCAAATACCCAGGTGCTACCGCGAGCACTAGTCAAGTACACATCAATAACATGTATATCATATATACCTTTGTTTGCCTTGCCGGCTTTCTTCTCTGCCAAATACTTGGGGGCGCCAAGGTGCTGCGATCCCCTTACAATAGTAGCACTCGGTATCAGACTTAGGTCCAACTTGGGGTTTCTTTTTAGGCACGGCAACAGGCTTGCCGCCCTTACTTCCCTTCCGTTTTCCCTTCTTGTATTTCTTGAAACCAGTGTTCCTATTGATCATCAACACTTGATGTTCCTTTTTGATCTCCACTTCTGCAGTTTTAAGCATTGACAGAAGCTCGGGGATAGACTTCTTCATGCCTTGCATATTATAGTTCATCACGAAGCTCTTATAGCTAGGTGGCAGAGACTGCAGAACATGATGGATGCCTAAGTCAATGGGAATCGATATTCCCAAGGACACAAGCTTATCAGCGTAACCCGACATCTTGAGTACATGCTCACTAACGGAGCTGTGCTCTTCCATCATGCAGCTAAAGAATTTTTCTGAAGCGTTGTACCTCTCTACAGCAGCATGTGTGTCGAAAATCATTTTCAACTCACCCATTGTATCAAAAGCATTGCCATTTTCGAAACGCTTTCGATGTTCCGGCTCTAGCCCATACAAATGCCGCAATGAACTAAGTTGTGGTCCTCCTGACGAGTCTGATAGACATTCTTCTCCTCGTCAGGGGCATCATCAAAAGGTGGGGGGCCTAACGGCGCTTCTAGCACATATTGCTTTTGTGCAGCAGAGAGGAGAATCCTCAAATTCATGGCCCATTCGGTAAAGTTGCTACCGTTCGTTGCAAGTTTCTCTTTCTCCATGAACACATTGAAATTAAAAGCAGGTGGTGCCATCTACAACAGAATTTGTAAAGTTTAGACTAAGTGTATGATAGATTGAGTTCAACTAATCCATATTACGAATGAACTCCCACTCAAAAACGACATCCCTCGTGCCTTTTTGGTGATTACATGAACCAAATCCACTACACCAAGTCCGATCATCACGTGAGTCGGTGTAGCTTCAAAGGCGAGCATCAAATGGGCATCATATCAACTATATGACTCATGCTTAACCTTTCGGTCCGTGTTCCGAGGCCATGTCTGTACATGCTAGGCTCGCCAAGTTAGAACCTTAGTATTCGCGTAATCGCTTTTACACCGAAATATGGTCGTGGATCCAAGAACACCCGATCATCACGTGATGTCTTGGAGCGACGAAAACATAATCGGTGCATACTAAAGGAAGAACACATTCTTATCTTGATATTTAAAAGAGGGATCATCTTATGCTAACAAAGTGCTAAACAAGCAATATAAGATGCTATCAAACATCACATGTCTATTAGTGAAATGATATGGTTCCCGCATTTGATCTCTATCATGTGCACCGTGGTATGATCACTATCATACCTATATGTGAGTCCAAGGTCTATGGAGATTACACGTTATATATGTTGTAAGAGTATCATCTCATACTTCTACTTACAACATTACCATATCATAACACTAGCCCAGCAACAATCTAGACTAGACGCCTCTAATTTATCCATTGCAAGTTTTACGTGGCTTAGGGATTTCGAGATAGAACCATTCTTACCTACGAACATGAACCACAACGAGGATAACCAAATTGTTGACAACTCGTTTGCAAAATAGATATTGACTATAGTAGGAGAGACAGACACCCGCTAGCCACTTATGCAAACTAGTTGCATGTCAAGCGTGGAACAGGTCTCATGTGCGAGGACATGTAAAGTTTGTCCGGGCCGGTTCATCCCACTATGCCACCAATATCCAAAATTACAACAAAGGAGAAAAAACATGATCATCATCACCCACATACTCATATGTGTACTACCCGTGTAAAGTATCTACGCATATATCCGGCTCTGATACCACTTTAGGGTTCGCAGCATAGAAAACAAAAAATTTCCTACGATGGGAACTATGTACCAAGATCTATCTACTAGATATAAACAACGGGCGTATGTATATCCGTAGAGAACATACCCTTGAAGACCGACAAAGCTTAACGAGTTCAACTCGTGGTTGATGTAGACGATCTCTTGCCGATCTCAAGATCGAGAGGAAGTCCTAGCGCCCCAAAGCAGCAGCGCATCCGTGCTCGCACACATGTACAAGACACCGGGCAACCTCCGCCTCCTCGCTCCAGCGATGCAGCGGAAGCATAACCCTTTCTTGCCGAATAGCCACCGGGAACATGTATCTCTCTAGTCCGAGACCATGGGGGATAAATTCTAGAGGGGGAGAGAGATCCTTCATGAGGAGGTGTGAGAGACAAGTGAGGAGGGGGGCTCCTTTTATAGGAGGAGGGGGGAACCCAAGGGGGTGGCCGCCGGCCATGGGGCTGCCCCTCCCCTCCTTCATTCATGTGGGTGGACACTCTACTCACAAAATGTCCTTTAAATTCCCTCCACTCAAAAGTCCACTCAAATTCCCATTAAATTTCCACCAAATTTAATGCAAACTCTCATTAAATAAAACTCTTTTATTTTTATTCATAATTTTTTCAATTACTTTAATGAAAAACATTCACAAATAACCCCTTGCTAGAATTCCATTTCACATGCATAACCACTTTATGCAATTTCACCCGAAAACCTGTTTCGGTATCTAGTAAAATAAATTCCTGCGCTTGTTTATTCTTTCGGCATGAAACATTTGCTCCAACTGGATGCCCGTGTCCCTTAAGTGTGTCACCCTATGGTTCGCGAATAATGCGGACATGATCGAGACCCTTCTCCGATTAATAATCAGTAGCGGGACCTGGAGATCCATACTGACTCCCACACATTCAACGATGACTTTTCCTGTGATCGTCGGAACCTTTTACGCTTGTATCTTAATCCCTTTGTTTCACGATATATTACATGTCCGAGATTCGATCATCGGTATCTCCATACCTAGTTTGATCTCGTTACTGACATGCACTCTTTTCTCGTTCCCGTGATATAACATTCTAGTGATCAAATCACTTGCTTGCAAGCTAACCAATGTGATATCACCGAGAGGGCCCAGAGCATATCTATCCGTCATCGTGATGAACAAATTCCACTCTTGATCCATGATTCTCAACATAAAACTTTAGTAGCTTTGAAGCCATCTTTATAATCACCCAGTTACGGAGTGACGTTTGATGTCAACAAGAAACTCTTCCGGTGTTAGTGATTGGCATGATCTCATGGTCTAAGGATTAGGACTACTTCATAGTTTGTTTATAGCAATATAAACTTAATGACTTTGATCGTAATGCTATACTTCGGATGAATGTTCATCACACCATTACACTAATGTTGTGATTTTGTTATTAACAACATCCAATGTCTATGATCAGGAAACCGTGATCATCTTGTTAATCAACGAACTAGTTTATGAGAGAGAGGCATAACTAGGAACTTTATGTTTGTTTATTAAACACACATGTATTAACGTTTCCGTATTAATACAATTATAGCATGCAAAATAAACATCTATCATATACTTGGAATACACATAATAAACATTTTATTATTGCCTCTCAGGGCATATTCCCTTCACCTCGACGGAGTCCTTCAGCCGCTGCTGAAGTTCAAAGCTGACGAGGACCTTCCGGGTAGATCGCTGACCCCTCCGTTCAGCGCCTCTTGACCGGTGCCGCAGGTGTAGATCTGGGACGTGAGTGTAGCGCTTTTTCCGACTGTGTTTTCTTGTACTTATTTTGTTTTGAAAGTTTGTTTCCTTTGTGCAGGAGTTCAAGGTACCTGGCTTGGTGCCTCCACTACCCGAACGTTTTCCGGATCCGACGGACAATGAGGTAGTGGACTCCATGTCTGAGCTTCACTCGGCGCGATCACCGATTGAAGAAACCTTTGAGTCGAGCAAGGAGCAGACCCGAAAGCGGACACAGAGCTCGAGCGAATCGTCGGATGCTTTGACTCCGCCGACGCCTAGGAACCCACCATGCCTTGTGCGTCATAGTGGAGGTGATGGTGGTTCTTCCTCCCCTATTCCGGCCATGCCCGTGTGGGCTATAGCGCCGCAGCCGCCGGCGAAGCGAAAGAAGGAAGAGAAGAAGGCAAGAGGACCTTGAATGTCTTCAACTTGAGCGATATGGACTCGTAAGTACCTTTGGTTGCCTTTTGCTATCTTTCATTGTTGCTTGCTTGTCCTTGATTGGTGTTGTCCGTTGCAGCCACTCCTCTGATGGCTCGTTTAGCGATGGCACTCAGGAGATGGTGGGGGAGTCGAAGATTACGCCTCCTCCTTCTCAGACGGTGGCCACCTCTGGGGGCATTGATCCGAACCCCTCCCTGCAGGAGGCTCGGGTGATCGACTCCCAGAAGACTAGAGCTGGACCTTCGGAGTCTCCGTTTTATCATGTAAGTGTTTCCGTTCTTGCCATGGGGGGGGGGGGAGCCCCCGAGCGTTTTTCGTATGATCTGCTGATCAGTGCTTCTGTTTTGTGCGTGTCTCGGGGGGAGCCCCCGAGCGCTTTTCGTGTGCTTTGCTCGTTTCTTGGGCGTAGCCCCCGAGCCCTTTTCTTGATGATTTTTTCTTCTTGCAGCCTTTTGTGCAAGGCACCAATCAGCTTGTTAAGCAGCACTTGGCGTTGGAAGCCAACCTGCAGCGGCTTCAAGGTACGTCCTCAACTAGGTCTTCTACTTCTTTTTCTGCTTACCCACCTGCAAAGCTCATGCGTGCTCTTGTTGTTTTTTGGCAGATGAAAATAACACTGCCCTCCGCGAGCTTGATGCTCTCAAAAAGAGCCTCGGGCGAGAGGAGAAGAAGGCCAAAGACGTTGTTGGCACTAAGGAGCGCCTCGAGCAGGAGCTAGCCGACGCAGCTGCGGCCAAGGAGCGCCTGCAGCAAGAGGCTACGGACCGCGAGGAGCAACTCGCCACCGCCGCAGCTTCGCGCGAGAAGGAGGTATCCGACAAGCTGATGGATGGTGCCAAGGCTATTTCGGGTGAGTAATTTCTTCTCTGGTTTCGTTTGATTCTCACTTTGCCTTTTTCGTTTATCTAGATGCCGCGGGCATTGAGTTTGATCGCAGTGCTCTAGATGATGCTACTGCGGCGGTCGAAGACCGCTGCAGCACTATGGTTGGCTCTCTTGCCAAAGCCAAGGGGGTTCTCGGGCGCTTCTACAAGGAGCTCGTCCCCAAGGGCGTTTCCCTTGAGGATGTCGACTTGTTGGCGGATGCACTGTCAGTCGAGGCGCCCGCGACGTACAAGCGCAAGCAGAAGGGCATCGGTGCGTCCATGGGGCTGGCGATGGCCATGGCGTCTGGAGCGGAGCTGGATCTTCATCATGTCACCTCCCAGATGCCAACGGCTTTCGACGGATCTGAGATAGCTTTTGCCCTATATGCTACCCGCTGTAAACGCTATGGGACGAAGTTGATTGACCTGCTGGCGGAGTATGCGGTGAGTGAAGGGAATATGCCCTGAGAGGCAATAATAAAGTGTTTATTATGTGTATTCCAAGTATATGATAGATGTTTATTTTGCATGCTATAATTGTATTGATATGGAAACGTTAATACATGTGTGTTTAATAAACAAACATAAAGTTCCTAGTTATGCCTCTCTCATAAACTAGCTCGTTGATTAACAAGATGATCAAGGTTTCCTGATCATGGACATTGGATGTTGTTAATAACGGGATCACAACATTAGTGTAATGGTGTGATGAACATTCATCCGAAGTATAGCATTACGATCAAAGTCATTGAGTTTATATTGCTATAACAACTTACGAAGTGATCCTAATCCTTAGACCATGAGATCATGTCAATCACTAACACCGGAAGAGTTTCTTGATAACATCAAACATCACACCGTAACAGGGTGATTATAAAGATGGATTCAGAACTAATAAAGTGTTATGTTGAGGCTCATGGATCGAGAGTGGAATTTTTTCATCCCGATGACGGATAGATATACTCTGGGCCCTCTCGGTGATATCACATTGATTAGCTTGCAAGCAAGTGATTTGATCACTAGAATGTTATATCACAGGAACGAGAAAAGAGTGCATGTCGGTAACGAGATCAAACTAGGTATGGAGATACCGATGATCGAATCTCGGACATGTAATATATCGTCAAACAAAGGGATTAAGATACTAGCATAAAAGGTTCCGACGATCACAAGAAAGTCATCGTTGAATGTGTGGGAGTCAGTATGGGTCTCCAGATCCCGCTTCTGATTATTGATCCGAGAGGGGTCTCGATCATGTCCGCATTATTCACGAACCATAGGGTGACACACTTAAGAGACACCGACATCCAATTGGAGCAAATGTTTCATGCCGAAAGAATGAACAAGCGCAGGAATTTATTTTACTAGATACCGAAACAGGTTTTCAGGTGAAATTGCATAAAGTGGTTATGCATGTGAAATAGAATTCTAGCAAGGGGTTATTTTTGAATGTTTGTCATTAAAGTAATTGACAAAATTCTGAATAAAATAAAAGAGTTTTATTTAATGAGAGTTTGCATTAAATTTGGTGGAAATTTAATGGGAATTTGAGTGGACTTTTGAGTGGAGGGATTTTAAAGGGCATTTTGTGAGTGGAGTGTCCACCCACATGAATGAAGGAGGGGAGGGGGCAGCCCCCATGGCCGGCGGCCACCCCCTTGGGTGCCCCCCCTCCTCCTATAAAAGGATCCCCCCTCCTCACTTGTCTCTCACACCTCCTCGTGAAGGATCTCTCTCCCCCTCTAGAATTTATCCCCCATGGTCTCGGACTAGCGAGATACATGTTCCCGGTGGCTATTCGGCAAGAAAGAGTTGTGCTTCCGCTGCATCGCTAGAGAGAGGAGGCGGAGGTTGCTCGGTGCCTCGAACGTGTGTGTGAGCACGGATGCGCTGCTGATTTGCGGCGCTAGGACTTCCTCTCGATCTTGAGATCGACAAGAGATCGTCTACATCAACCACGAGTTGAACTCGTTAAGCTTTGTCGGTCTTCAAGGGTATGTTCTCTACGGATATACATCCTCCCGTTGTTTGTATCTAGTAGATAGATCTTGGTATATAGTTCACATCGTAGGAAATTTTTTGTTTTCTATGCTGCGAACCCTACAGTGGTATCAGAGCCGGATCTATGCGTAGATACTTTACACGGGTAGTACACATATGAGTATGTGGGCGATGATGATCATGTTGTTGCTCCTTTGTTGTAATTTTGGATATTGGTGGCATAGTGGGATGAAGCGGCCCGGACAAACTTTACATGTCCTCGCACATGAGACCTGTTCAACGCTTGACATGCAACTAGTTTGCATAAGTGGCTAGCGGGTGTCTGTCTCTCCTACTATAGTCAATATCTATTTTTCAACCGAGTTGTCAACAATTTGATTATCCTCGTTGTGGTTCATGTTCGTAGGTAAGAACGGTTCTATCTCGAAAGCCCTAAGCCACGTAAAACTTGCAATGGATAACTTAGAGGCGTCTAGTTTAGATTGTTGCTGGGCTAGTGTTATGATATGGTAGTATTGTAAGTAGAAGTATGAGATGATACTCTTACAACACACATAGCGTGTAAAATCCATAGACCTTGGATTTACACATATAGGTATGATAGTGATCATACCACGATGCACATGATAGAGATCATCTGCGGGAACCATATCATTTCACTAATAAACATATGATGTTTGATAGCATCTTATATTGCTTGTTTAGCGCTTTGTTAGCATAATAATATGATCCCTCATTTAAATATCAAGATAAGAATGTGTTCTTCCTTTAGTATGCACCGATTATGTTTTCGTCGCTCCAAGACATCACGTGATGATCGGGTGTTCTTGGATCCACGACCACATTTCGGGTGTAAAACAGTTACACACGCAAATACTAAGGTTCTAACTTGGCGAGCCTAGAATGTACAAACATGGCCTCGGAACACGGACCGAAAGGTTAAGCACGAGCCATATAGTTGATATGATGCCCATTTGATGCTCGCCTTTGAAGCTATACCGACTCACGTGATGATCGGACTTGGTGTAGTGGATTTGGTTCATGTAATCACCAAAAAGGCACGAGGGATGTCGTTTTTTAGTGGGAGTTCATTCGTAATATAGATTAGTTGAACTCAATCTATCATACACTTAGTCTAAACTTTACAAATTCTGTTGTAGATGGCACCACCTGCTTTTAATTTCAATGTGTTCATGGAGAAAGAGAAACTAGCAACGAACGGTAGCAACTTTACCGAATGGGCCATGAATTTGAGGATTCTCCTCTCTGCTGCACAAAAGCAATATGTGCTAGAAGCGCGTTAGGCCCCACCTTTAGATGATGCCCCGACGAGGAGAAGAATGTCTATCGACTCGTCAGAGGACCACAACTTAGTTCATTGCGGCATATTGTATGGGCTAGAGGAACTTCAAAGCGTTCAAAACGGCAATGCATTTGATACAATGGGTGAGTTGAAAATGATTTTCGACACATGCTGCTGTAGAGAGCTACAACGCTTTAAAAATTCTTTAGTCTGATGATGGAAGAGCACCGCTCCGTTAGTGAGCATGTACTCAAGATGTCGATTACGCCGATAAGCTTGTGTCCTTGGGAATATCGATTCCCATTGACTTAGGCATCCATCGTGTTCTGCAGTCTCGCCACCTAGCTATAAGAGCTTCGTGATGAACTATAATATGCAAGGCATGAAGAAGTCTCTCCCGAGCTTCACCAATGCTTAAAACCGCGAAGTGGAGATCAAAAGGAACATCAAGTGTTGATGATCAATAGGAACACTGGTTTCAAGAAAGACAAGAAGGGAAAACGGAAGGGAAGTAAGGCGGCAAGCCTGCTGTCGCTGAAAAGAAAAACCCGAGTTGGACCTAAGTCCGATTCGAAAAGTGCTACTATTGTAAGGGATGCCATCGAAGCGCAACTGCCCCAAGTATCTGGCTGACAAGAAGGCCGGCAAGGCAAACAAAGGTATATATGATATACATGTTATTGATGTGTACTTGACTAGTGCTCGCAGTAGCACCCGGGTATTTGATACCGGTTTAGTTGCTAATATTTTTAACTCGAATCAGGGGCTGCGGAACAAGCGACACCGCTAGCAAGGGGTGAGGTCAAGATGCATGTCGGCAATGGATCAAGCGTTGATGTGATCGCCGTCGGAACGCTGCCTCTCCACTTGCCGTCGGGATTAGTTATAAACTTGAATAAATGTTATCTGGTGCTCGACCGAGCATGAACATCGATCTGGATCGTGTTTGATGCAAGTGGTTATTCATTAAATCCGAGAACAATGGTTGTTCCATTTATATGAATGAAATCTTTTATGGTCATGCACCGATGATGAATGGTTTATTTCTATTAGATCTCGATGATAATGTTACACATATTCATAATGTTGATGCTAAAAGGATTAAACTTAATAATGATATATCCGTATATATGTGGCACTGCCGTCTAGGTCATATTGGCGTTAAACGATGAAGAAGCTCCATTCGGATGGACTTTTGGAATCACTTGATTATGAATCATTTGATACATGTGAGCCATGCCTTATGGGCAAGATGACTAGAACGCCGTTTTCGGTTCAATGGAACAGGCTGATTTATTGGAAATCATACATTCGATGTATGTGGTCCAATGAGTGTGTCGGCGAGGTGGATATCGTTATTTTGTTACTTTCACGGATGATTTGAGTAGATACGGTTATATCTACTTGATGAAACACAAGTCTGAAACCTTTGAAAAGTTCAAGGAATTTCAGAATGAAGTGGAAAATCATCGTAATAGAAAGATCAAATTTCTACGGTCCGACCGTGGAGGTGAGTATCTAAGTTACGAGTTTAGCACTCACATGAAAGAGTGTGGAATTGTTTCACAACTCACACCTGCGGGAACACCACAGCGAAATGGTGTGTCGGAACGTCGTCATCGTACTTTATTAGATATGGTTCGATCTATGATGTCTCTGACGGACTCGCCGTTATCATTTTGGGGTTATGCACTAGAAACTGCTGCATTCACTTTAAATCAGGCACCATCTAAATCCGTTGAAAAGACACCGTATGAATTGTGGTTTGGAAACAAACCTAAGCTGTCATTTCTTAAAGTTTGGGGATGCGATGTTTATGTGAAGAAACTTCAACCGAATAAACTCGAACCCAAAGCGGAAAAATGCGTCTTCATAGGATACCCTAAGGAAACTATTGGGTATTCCTTCTATCACAGATCCGAGGGCAAGGGTTTTGTTGCCAAGAATGGATCCTTTCTAGAGAAAGATTTTCTCGCGAAAGGTGTGAGTAGTCGGAAGGTAGAACTCGAAGAGGTTGTGGAACCTTCTCTTCAAGGTATGGCGAGTAGCGCAGCGCCGGAAGTTGTTCCAGAGTTGGATCCACCTGTTGAAGAGGGAACTAATGATAATGATCATGAAACTCCGAAAGAGAGTACTACCGAACCTCGCAGGTCAAACAGACGTGCGCAGCTCGGTCAGACGGAAATCTGTCATGAATTTCATGGTTGATGAAAATGATGACCTGCGACGTATGAAGAAGCGATGATGAGCCCGATTCCAAAAATGGTTAGAAGCCATGAAATCCGAGATGGAATCCATGTATGAAAATCAAGTTTGGAACTTGGTGGAATTACCTCACGAGAAAGGCCGTGGAGAACAAATGGATTTTCAAAGGAAAAGCGATCTTGATGGTAATGTGACCGTCTATAAAGCTCGACTTGTCGCAAAGGGGTTTCGACAAATTCAAGGAGTTGACTACGATGAGACTTTCTCTCCCGTAGCGATGCTAAAGTCAGTTAGGATTATGTTAGCAATTGCTGCATATTTCGATTATGAGATATGGCAGATGGATGTCAAAACCGCGTTTCTCAATGGTAATATTGAAGAAGAGTTGTATATGATACAAGCAAAGGGTTTTGTCGATCCTAAGGATGCTAACAAGGTGTGAAAGCTTCAGCGATCCATCTATGGATTGAAGCAAGCATCACGAAGTTGGAATCTCCGCTTTGATAAGGTGATCAAAGAGTTTGGATTTGTCCAAACTTATGGAGAAGCTTGTATTTACAAGAAAGTGAGTGGGAGCAATGTGGCATTTCTGATATTATATGTGGATGACATATTATTGATCGGAAATGATATAGATCTTTTAAACAGTGTTAAAAGTTATCTAAACAGCAAATTTTCAATGAAGGACCTAGGTGAAGCGTCATACATATTAGGCATAAAGATCTATAGAGATAGATCTAGGCGCCTAATAGGGCTATCGCAAAGTACATACCTTGATAAGATTTTAAAGAAGTTTAAAATGGACGGAGTAAGAAGGGTTCTTACCTATGTTGCAAGGCAAGACATTGAGTAAGACTCAAAGTCCGGCCATGGAAGAAAGAGATAATGGACAAAGTCCCCTATGATTCAGCCATAGGCTCTATAATGTACGCCATGCTATGTACAAGACTGGATGTGGCACATGCTATTAGTTTGACTAGTAGGTACCAATCGGATCTAGGTTCGGAACACTGGATAGCGGTCAAGAATATCCTTAAGTACTTACGAAGAACTAAGGATATGTTTCTTGTATACGGAGGTGAAGATGAGCTCGTCGCTAAGTGTTATGTCGACGCTAGATTTGACACCGATCCGGATGACTCTAAGTCTCAATCCGGATACGTATTTCTCATGAATGGCGGAGCGGTTAGTTGGAGGAGCTCCAAACAACCTGTGGTAGCGGGATCAACAACGGAGGCCGAATATGTTCCGCTTGAAGCGGCTCAGAAGCGCTTTGGATGAAGGAGTTCATATCCGAACTAGGAGTGGTGGCAAACGTTGGACCCAATGGTGATCTATTGTGACAACAATGGTGCCATTGCCAATGTCAAAGAGCCAAGGTCTCACAAGCATTCCAAGCATATTAAGCGGTTTCACTCCATCCATGAGCATGTTAAGGATGGAGATATAAAGATTTGTAAAGTACATACGGATCTCAATGTAGCAGATCTGTTGACTAAAACTCTCCTAGAGAAAAACATGATCAACACGAGAACTCAATGGGTGTTAGATTTATCACTATGTAACTAGATTATTGTCTCTAGTGCAAGTGGGAGAGAAGGAATATGCCCTGAGAGGCAATAATAAAGTGTTTATTATGTGTATTCCAAGTATATGATAGATGTTTATTTTGCATGCTATAATTGTATTGATACGGAAACGTTAATACATGTGTGTTTAATAAACAAACAGAAAGTTCCTAGTTATGCCTCTCTCATAAACTAGCTCGTTGATTAACAAGATGATCAAGGTTTCCTGATCATGGACATTGGATGTTGTTAATAACGGGATCACAACATTAGTGTAATGGTGTGATGAATATTCATCCGAAGTATAGCATTACGATCAAAGTCATTGAGTTTATATTGCTATAACAACTTACGAATTGATCCCAATCCTTAGACCATGAGATCATGTCAATCACTAACACCGGAAGAGTTTCTTGATAACATCAAACGTCACACCGTAACAGGGTGATTATAAAGATGGATTCAGAACTAATAAAGTGTTATGTTGAGGCTCATGGATCGAGAGTGGAATTTGTTCATCCCGATGACGGATAGATATACTCTGGTCCCTCTTGGTGATATCACATTGATTAGCTTGCAAGCAAGTCATTTGATCACTAGAATGTTATATCACAGGAACGAGAAAAGAGTGCATGTCGGTAACGAGATCAAACTAGGTATGGAGATACCGATGATCGAATCTCGGACATGTAATATATCGTGAAACAAAGGGATTAAGATACTAGCGTAAAAGGTTCCGACGATCACAAGAAAGTCATCGTTGAATGTGTGGGAGTCAGTATGGGTCTCCAGATCCCGCTTCTGATTATTGATCCGAGAGGGGTCTCGATCATGTCCACATTATTCACGAACCGTAGGGTGACACACTTAAGAGACACCGACATCCAATTGGAGCAAATGTTTCATGCCGAAAGAATGAACAAGCGCAGGAATTTATTTCACTAGATACCGAAACAGGTTTTCGGGTGAAATTGCATAAAGTGGTTATGCATGTGAAATAGAATTCTAGCAAGGGGTTATTTGTGAATGTTTGTCATTAAAGTAATTGACAAAATTCTGAATAAAATAAAAGAGTTTTATTTAATGAGAGTTTGCATTAAATTTGGTGGAAATTTAATGGGAATTTGAGTGGACTTTTGAGTGGAGGGATTTTAAAGGGCATTTTGTGAGTGGAGTGTCCACCCACATGAATGAAGGAGGGGAGGGGGCAGCCCCCCTCCTCCTATAAAAGGAGCCCCCCTCCTCACTTGTCTCTCACACCTCCTCGTGAAGGATCTCTCTCCCCCTCTAGAATTTATCCCCCATGGTCTCGGACTAGCGAGATACATGTTCCCGGTGGCTATTCGGCAAGAAAGAGTTGTGCTTCCACTGCATCGCTGGAGCGAGGAGGCGGAGGTTGCTCGGTGCCTCGAACGTGTGTGCGAGCACGGATGCGCTGCTGATTTGCGGCGCTAGGACTTCCTCTCGATCTTGAGATCGACAAGAGATCGTCTACATCAACCACGAGTTGAACTCGTTAAGCTTTGTCGGTCTTCAAGGGTATGTTCTCTACGGATATACATCCGCCCGTTGTTTGTATCTAGTAGATAGATCTTGGTATATAGTTCACATCGTAGGAAATTTTTTGTTTTCTATGCTGCGAACCCTACAGTGAGGCAGCAGGGAGAGGCCAAGAGCAGACAATCTGGCTCCGAGTCCACTCAGGATGCAGCTGCTTAGGCCTTGTAGTTGTAGGATGGTTTTTGTCTCCTTTTGTTGTAATATATTTACAAACACTGCTTATGCCACGCAGTGTATTTTGTTGTATATAATGAATCTTCGAGTTGTTGCTCATTCGTGTGTTTGTTTATATCCTTGTATCTTTGCCTCTAGGGACTTTCGGGTGATGATCCCTTCGATACTACGTCTGCTCCGCAGCTGCGACCATCCTTGGATGATGCGTTGCAGCTTGTATATCTTCGTGACCGCGTCCGTAGTCTTGAGAAGGAGTTGCTTTGCATCCGAGGCCACACGGATGTTTGGAAGTCGAAGGTGGAGCGAGGCGCTGCCAGGGAGGAGTATCTGATGGGGGAGTTGCGGCGTTTGGCCGAACAACTTCAGTGTAAGTTTCTTCGAGCTGCTGCTCATTTTTGGATGTGCCTGTTGGCTTGTCATCTTACTTTGTAGGTGCTGCAGGTGCTAACCTTGTTCCTAGGGAGGAAAAGGAGCGCGTTGCTGTCCGGATCAATTGCTTGACGCAGCAAGATATAGAAGCCGGTGGCTTTTTCTGGATGGATCGCGATCGTGCCATGGTCCTTGCGACTATGCAGGATCGTGTTCACCAGGTGTCACGGGTGCTGCGTCAAGTGAAGACTTCCTTGGCGTTAGTTCTGCACGTAATGTTTCCCCTGGATGAGGCGCCATCGACTCTCTGGGGCTTGTTGGCGAAGTTTCGAGATGTACATCATGTCAGGGAGTTGGTGCGGCATCAGTTGGTTGCGGGGGTGAAGGCCGCGCTTTCCCTCGTGCGGCTGCATCGCCCTGATGTAGATCTTGATGCTGTTGCGGCTGGGCCGCCTCCTTGGCCAGATGGTGGCATGTGGGACTTGTGTCCGCACTATGCGGCTGTAAGGCAGTATGCCTAACAAGTTGTAGATCTCTTTGAGCATCGTACGCAGGTGATTCTTCAGAATAGGTAGGACCTATAAAAAGATAGATGTAAAATTTGTATATATTCGACTAGGCGTGTTATGCCCTTTGATGTAAATGTTGATTGGTTTTAGCACGTGGTGCTTTGTTTCTATGCATGCCCTTTTCGTTAGCCTGATGTGATTAGCTACTCAGGTGTACATGCGTTATCCTCAATCGACGAAGTCGCGAGGTGAGGGGGAGCCCCCGAGTGTGTTGTAGCATAAAGAAATGCGAGTGAAAGATAAATTTTGGGGCGAGACACTTAGCTTTTATTTATATCGTAATGAGGAGGTACATTGTTCAGCTGAGTAGCCTTATTGAAAGTAAAGGGGAGATAGCTAGGGGTAGAAGCGTCGCAGTTGTGCGACGTTCCATGGGTTGGAGTATGCGGCTCCAGATTCCACGTGCTTGAGGCGATAGGCGCCACCTGGGATGACTTCGGTGATGACGTAGGATCCTTCCCAGGGTGACTCGAGCTTCTTCGGTTGCTCTTGCTTGAGTCGTAAGACTAGGTCTCCTTCGATGAAGGACCTTGGGCGCAGCCGGCGGCTGTGATAGTTGCGGAGGCTCTGCTGGTAGACCGCTGATCGGGCTGCGGCGATGTCGCGTGCCTCGTCGAGTGTGTCGACGACGTCTTCAAGTGCGGCCGTCGATTCGGCTTCGTTGTAGGCGACGACCCGTGGGGCCTTGTTGCGTACTTCTGCAGGCAACATGGCTTCGGCTCCGTGCACCATGAAGAAAGGCGTGTAGGCAATTGAGCTATTTGGTGTTGTGCGCAGGCTCCAAAGGACGGAGGGTAGCTCTTCTGGCCAGGCTCCCGCAAGTCGCTGGAGCGGTATCATCAGACGTTTCTTGATGCCGCCGCCGATGAGGCCGTTGGCCTTTTCGACCCGCCTGTTCGTTTGCGTGTGTGTCACTTAGGCGTATGTTATGTTGATCCCGAGGCCTTTGCAGAAGTCCTGGAATTCTTTGGAGATGAAGTTCGACCAGTTGTCGGTGATGATGCTGTGCGGTACGCCGAACCTGTAAACTATGGATTCAAAGAATTTCATGGCTGTTTTACCCTTTTGATTAGTAACGGGCATGGCCTCGATCCACTTGGTGAATTTTTCGACTGCGACTAGGAGGTAGACGTGGCCTCCTTTCGAGGACTTGGGCAGTTTGCCGATCATGTCGAGGCCCCATTGGGCGAAGGGCCAGGCCAGGGGTATGGGCCTGAGCTCCGATCAGGGTGCGTGCGGTTTGTCTGCGAACCTCTGGCACCCGTTACACTTTCGGACGATGTCCTTGGCGTCATTCATGGCCGTTGGCCAGTAAAACCCAGCTCGCAGAGCTTTGGCGAGGAGCGAGCGGCCGCCCGCATGATGGCCGCAGATGCCCTCGTGGATGTCTTGGAGGATAGTTTTGCCGTCACCGATGGTGACGCACCTTCGGAGTACGCCCTAAATGCTGCGCTTATACAGCTCACCATTGATGATGGTGAAGGCCTTGGACCGGCGAGATATGCTCCGAGCATCTGTCGGGTCATCAGGAAGTTCCCTGTCTATCAGGTGAAATGATATGGATGTCGCCTAGAGGGGGGGGGGGTGAATAGGCGATTAAAACTTTTCCTAGAGTGGCTCAACAAAGGCGGAATAAAACTAGTATTTACTTTGTTAAGCACAACCTAGAACAACTAAGGTTCACCTATGTGCACCAACAACTTATGCTAAGCAATACAAGCAACAAAGTGATAGCAAGATATATATTACTTCAAGCATGAAGGCTATCACAATGTAAAGTGCATAAGTAAAGAGCTCGGGTATAGAGATAACCGAGGCACGCGGGGACAACAATATTTTACAGAGTTCCTCCCAACATGGAGTACGTCTCGTTTGGAGAGGGGGTGGTATCAAACCACCAACGCCACAAAAGGCCTCCCATATTCTCCGGTGAATCTTACCCCAACAGGATCGATCCACACTTCCACTATCGGTGCTCTTGTCGGTGGCAACCGGAACCTCTCACAAGGTTGGGGCACTTCTCCACAACTTAATTGGAGGCTCCCAACAAACGCCACCAAGGCCACAAGGTTGGGGCACTTCTCCACAACTTAATTGGAGGCTCCCAACAAACGACACCAAGGCCTCAACCTGCAACACCACAAACCGTCTAGGGTTCCAATAACCCAAGAGTAAAAAAGCTTCTCACCTTTCACTCAAACGAATCCTCACCGAGAACTCAAACCGATGCACCAAATGCAATGGCAAGAACACAAGAAGTGCTCAAATCCTTCTCTCCCAAATTCCACCAAAGCTACAAAAGCTTGTGGGGGAATAAGATAGGAAGAACAATGGAGGAAATCCAAAAAAAGACTCCAAGATCTAGATCCCAAGATGTTACCCTCACTTAGAGGAGAGATGGATTGGTGGGATTGTAGATCTAGATCTCCTCTTTCAAATCCCTAAAGTATATGCAAGAATCAAGGGAGGGATTGAAGGGGGAGCAAGCTCAAGAGGGTCAAGAATGGAGGAGAAAGCCTGTAAAACTCGAGCAAGGACATTCGGGAAGAAGGGCCCCTTTTTATAGGCCCACAGATTTCTGACCGTTTTCTGCCAGTTAGGGAAAAGTCAGACCGGAGACTCCAGTCTACACCGGAGACTCTGGTCTATACCGGAGATTCCGGCCAATCTCCGGACCAGCCTCCGGACCGCCCATCTGAATGACCTGGTCCATCCATGACCCAACAAGACAGGAGACTCCGGTCTTCCAACACCGGAGACTCCATACTGAGCCAACACTGGAGACTCCGGGGTAGCCTCCGGACCTGGCTCTGGAACCCCATACAGTATGTCCCAGCCCTGATTCTGAGGTCACCACCGGAGACAATTCCGGAAACTCCGGACCACACCGAAGACTCCGGTCCACGCAGACCGAAGACTCTGGTGTGGGCCAAATAAGAGGCAAACTTCAAATGGCGATATCTAGAGTTTGGAAACTCCGATTGACCCGAAACCAATTTTGTTGGAAAGAGGACAACAAGAGGTACCCAACAAAAATGTGAGATACCTCTCTTGGTGAGAAATCGGAAAAGCTCAAAGATCAAAAACGCAATATGATATAAAAGGGAAATTCGTTTTTGATGAACTAGGGATTGTTATGAATATTACCACAAGCTCTAGAACCTCACATGGATAAGATCCAAATAACAACCGAGAAAGGATGATGCAAAGTATGCAAAGGTTTGAGCTCTCTCTGAACGATATGATCGAGTTACTCACTTGAGAGCCCCTCTTGATAGTACGGTTATCTATCCTATAAACCGGTCTCCCCAACTAACATCCCAAGACCGGTAAGAAAGAAACCCTATCAAGATCTTACCTTTGCCTTGCACATATTCCACTTGATTATGATGTAGACGGTCTTGTCCTTCTCAAGATGGAACACCTTTCTTGATTGCTCTTGCACGCACTTGCTTGATGAAGACTTGCAAGTTACTCCCCCATACAACATGGAGAAACCTTTACTTTGACCTTGTCTTCATCGATCCATGATCACCGAGGTTGGCAAGCTTCAACCATGAGATCTTCTACATATTGCACATCTTTAGCTTGCACATCATTTCTTCTTTTCTTCATTATGTTGATGCCTTGAAGGTGCACCACAGATATTACTCCATCTTATTCTTCAAGACATACTTGCCATAGGTTTAACTCTCACATGACCAATTTGTGGATCACTCTTTGAACACCTTGGTTACCACTTGATCCTCTTCACTTTCTTCTTCTCCAAACCTTGAAATGGCCATCTGATATTTAGCAAGTTTAATACAGTGTGGATTCAAAAATTAAGGACGCTCGCCTTCATTTTATTTCTCCGACGACCCGTAGATGCATGTAAGTGAATAATCATTCAATTTGCACATGTAACAATCTTTTCTATATGTTTATATTTATCACTTTGAACAACATGTTGTACTATATTTGCAGATCCTTGGAGCAATACTTGCAAGAACGGAAGTGCCCAACCTACAATGAGTGGCATCTACCCTCTTCGGTGAAGTGATATCACGAATGGATTAATCTAGCTCCAGCGTGGTGCACGGTGATGGTGACTCAAGGATAGGTGGTGAAAATCTTCCATTTTATCATTGCAAGGTCCCTGACACAGAGACAAAGACAAAGCTGTAACCAAGAAAGCTACAAATTCTCCTCTTTTTATGTATCTTCTGGTTTGTATAGCTACCAAATGAATCCATGTCGCAAATGTATGTACACAGATGATGTATCAATGTGCAATTAAATAAAATTGAGGTTAGATATTATATTTGCATACTATTAGCATCTTGGGTCTGCATTAGAATCGACGGTTGAGAGTAAAGGCATTTGCAAATGTCTGGAATCAGCATATAGCTAGTTATAACTAATCATGTGCGGAATGAGAAGAATACATATGATCACACAACACAGACGGTCAACAAGAAAAACTTGTCTACAAACGCCATTTATTTCGCAGACGGTTGGATTTCTGGAATGGTATGACCCTTCGCACATGGGAAGTTAAACCCTATCCATAGTAAAGGCTCATCGCCCACCCATGTTTAGCGAATATTTGATTCAACGTGTGTGAAGCATAATCTGTACCGTGCACGAAAACCCGATATGTACCAGTGCCATATGCCTAAGAAAAAACTATTTCAACATTCGACAGACTGCTTTAATCTATGTAGTATGATCTACTATGTATTCGCTTCGATTCAAAATAAGTGTCACAGATTTGTACTATATCAACGACACTTATTATGGATCAGATGGAGTCATATGTTTACCTTCTATTTCCTTGCTTGCAAATACTTCTTTTGTAATTCAAAATAAGGTGATTATGGTGGCATCAACCTAAGCTTCTCGACAAAATGTTACTCGTTCATAATGACTAGCCTTATGTTGGGTTTTCTTGAGTTGATGTTAAGCTCCCATGAATGTCACTCTCCCTTTGTTTCTGATCTCAAACAAGTGGACTCTGAAATAGTGAGACGATTGACTTGATTGGCAAGTAATAAGCATGTATGGAACCGTGGTAACCTTTAAGAAAACAAAACTTTTTATTAAAAGTTCAGAACATTAAACAACATGGATAACTTGATACAATTGTTTCGTTGGTTTACCAAGTTTCCCGCTTTCGTTTGTTTTTATGGGTATATGTCATTTAAGTTGGTTTGTGATAGCTCACAAACATCCTACATGGGGTCGAGCTTATTATGTTTACGTTCTTATCTCTTATTTGTCTTCTACATATACACCTCACCACCTTTAAGTGACAGACATACTAATATTCCGCAACTACAAGCATGTATCATCTGTATTAGACAATGTGATGCAGCCCGTCCTACGGACACACCTCCATCTACAACACCTAGCCCCCCCAGTGGACCAATGACACGCGCCCGAGCGAAGCTCCTACAAGCCAAGGTTAACTCGCTCCTTTTCTTGTGTGATTTCGATACTCCCCTGGATGGCTTGCTACTTCATACGCATACACTGTGCATCATCATGTATGAAGAGAAGGACCCATGGGATGGAGGAACCGGAGCGGAAGCAACCAGGCGCTGCCAGACTCAAGCGGTACTACCGGATCAGGCGACCGGTACTACCGGACGCTCCAGGAAGAACCACCCCACGCCCCAGACGCCTGCGGTACTACCGGTCGGGGCACCGGTACTACCGGAGGGCGGTACTACCTCCCACTTCTACCGATCGCTACTGGCGACTCCGACGGAAGCTCCAGGACCTCCAGCGGTACTACCGCACGCGGAGCGGTACTACCGGTTACGACCGGTACTACCGGTACTACCGGTCCTGACTGAACCAGAACGCATCAGTTCGGCCCAACGCCCTGTACCCCTTTCTATATTTTCCCATTTCGTTCCGAAACTACCCCTGTTTATGTGGCTGGCCTATATATAGCCCCCACCCTCTATTGTAAACCCTAGACTTGGATAATAATATATTAAGGACAGCCTTTGAGGATCTTTCATCTATTGGTCTCATGCTCCTACCAAGGGGCACCCTATTATCCACCCCTCTTGGATCTTGCCTAGTGCGTTCAAGATGTACAAGGCCTTGGGTTCTCGGTTTCTCGCCCCCAAGTCGTCAAGATTTCACCAAGCACCTCGTCCCCCGTTGTTGGTCATGGAGAGAGAGCTTCGCCCAACACTGATCCTAGGGATTATGTTGGACAGGTTGCCACCGGCGTGAGTTATCGGCGTGTATCGTGATTCGTGTGCATGAGTTCATCGGGATCTTAGTGTGCGTGTGTTCATGGATTTCGTCCCCTTTTACCCTTCCACCGCTTTCCCCTCGATCCCCGCGGAGATTCGTGAAAGATCGGGCCACCCCAAGGGGTTACCCCATAACATATTGGTATCAAGAGCAAGGTTGATCACGATTTTCCCCCCAATTTTTCTCCTAGCCCCTTAAAATCGAAAATCCCACCAAAAAGAGCCCCAATTTGCCTTCGGACCGATCTTTGGATTTGGTGAGTTTTTCGTGGTTTTGGTCCATAGATCTGTTGCTTTTGGAGTCGATCTATAGCCTTTTTATGTTCCTAGCCCAGCCTTTCGGTCAGATCACCACGAATTTGAGGATTTTGTCAAGTTGATCTCGTTCCAGTTCCGCGCCTGGCGGTACTACCGGTCGTACGAGCGGTACTACCGCAAGTCACCGGTACTACCGGTCGCACAAGCGGTACTACCGCTCTCCGGTACTACCGGTCGTGCCTGGCGGTACTACCGCCCGCCTCTGACCGTGTTTCTTTTCTCTTTGACGCCTCAACTTTGTTTGTTGACTTTTCCTCGTAACTTGTTCGTGTTCCGCGTGTTTGTCGCCATTTTAACAACAACTTTCGCATCAAAGTCACCACGCGCTCAACGACACCGCGACACTCGAACATCATCCCCACCAAAGGTTGCAAGTCGTCAACAATACCAAAGGTATAACTTGCGCCACTTTGACATCCCCATATCTTCCTTTGTGTGTATCTATCCTATGAGAGCAACTCATTTTTTGTTTGTCTAAGCATTGTGCACTTGCCTTTGGAAAGTGAGAGTGTGAGGCCAAATACAAAAGCTAACATAGTAGCATAGAAAGGGAGAAAAAGAGAAAAAAAAGAACAAAAGAAAAATAGAAAAGATACATAGTCTTCCAATACAACAGAATACCAAGCTTGTAAGCCGAAAAGAGAGAGGAAAGAGCGCACCAAGGCAAGTGCACAAATATGTTGCTTATCCTCTTTTGGCAAACGAGTTGTGGTCTCTCCTTGAGTTGGCACGACAACCGAGCGTAGTCTTCATTAGGACCTTTTGTGCTCATTTTCATAGTCGTGCTAACCCCGTTTTTCTCCACGTGTGCGTTTTTCCGTGTTTTTGTAGATCGTATCCTTTTGATTTTGATCTTTGGTTCTTTACCACTTAGAACAATAACCTTTTGCTTGGATCGTTTCGTTTGGTTTTCCACAATCCTAACCTTCCACCAAAAGCTTTTGAGAGTTGTAGCGTATGGGTGTGTGATTTTCTTTGCGATTTCACTTTGAACGCCATTAATTCTCAAGTGTGGCAATTGGTTTGATATAATCTCCAAGGTGAGGTAAACGGCTAACTCCCCGCATCCTCTTTATCCATATACAACCCTTGTCGGCTTTGCATCATGGACAGGAATGGAGAGCCGTCCCAACATCCACCTCCGGAGGACGACACACAATACATGACAAGATGGGACCATTGGAAGGTCCGAGGAGAATTCAACTACCGTTGTGAAGCTCTTGAGCGGCGCCAAGATGAACAATTTAGCTAAACCCGCGTGGAGTTCAAGAACATCGACAACCACTTCGAAGAAGTCCGAGGCCAAATGCATGCCGTGCAACACAACCTCGGTCATCAAAATGAAGCTCTTGGTCGCGCCCCCGCCTCAACGGATGAGAAGCTTCAACGCCTCATTGATGGGATAGCAAGGCCACGCTCGCGCGATTCAAGCTCATCTCGGCACTCCTCAAGTGAATCAAGTGCACCCCGCCGTCACGCTTCAAGGCACCGGGATGGACCCGTCCTTCAATCCATGAGCTCTTCTCAAGCGGTACCATCTCCGCGACACGCCGCAACGTCAAGCTATGATGGTGACCTCTCCGCAAGACCTCCAAGACGTGAAGCGAACCGGCCACAACCAAGGGCACTTGTGATTCAACAAGAACAACCTCACATGGACCACCAAGGCCATCGCCGTCGACATGTTCTTTCAACAACAAGTGAAGCATCCGAAGTGAACGAACAAGATCACCGTCGGCGTGAAGCACTCTAAGATCCACCAAGGCGACATCATAGACATGAACGTCCACGTCGACAACATGATCCCCATGAAGAGCCACCTCCACATCAGGAAGAAAGAGAGCAGCCCATTGCGCATGCGGCTAGACGTCCTCCTCGCCACATGGCACAAGACAATGCTCCTCGGCATCAACCACGACAAGAACAAGAGCAAGCTCCCCAAGATCGTCGTGAGGATCAACAACCTCCTTCTAGTCCGCAACCGCGCCAACAACACGAGCAATCTCCCCAAGCTCGTCATCAAAACCAAGTTCCACCACCAAACGTGGCACCTCAACAACCACAAGGGCAACGCAACCATCACCAAGCAAGACATGAGAGCTCAGATGATGATGACGACCGCCAAAATCATGGCAACCGCCGCCACCGGAACCGCAATGGAGAAGAAACTTTCGTCAAGCTCAAATTTACCATGCCCAAGTTCACCGGTTCCAATGAACCCGAAGAATATCTCTCGTGGGAACTCAAGGTTGACAAGATCTTCCGCATGCACAACTATAGCAATGAGAAGATGATGGCCATGGCATCCCTCGAGTTTGACGAGTATGCCAACCTTTGGTGGGAACAAGTCCAACTCGCTCGTAAAGCAAAAGAAGAGCCTCATATCTCAACTTGGCAAGATATGAAGGCTCATATGAGATTCCGCTTTATTCCTTCGCACTACACGCGTGACCTTTTCAACAAGCTTCAAACGCTTAGTCAAGGGACAAAGACCGTGGAAGAGTACTTCAAGCAAATGGAGCTCAACATGATACACACCAACATTGAAGAGCGTGATGAGCAAACAATGACACGTTTCCTCAATGGCTTGAACCATCCAATCAAGCGCATCACCGAGTTCCAAAAGTACAACAACATGGTTGAGCTGGTGCACATCGCATCAAAGGCCGAGCGTCAAGTACAAGAGGACATCAAGTACAACAAGCCAAAGACGTACTTCACATACAAGCAAGCCTCAACCACTACTCCAACAACACCAAGTGGAAGCTCATCAAGTACCACCAAGCTTCCCTTCAAGCCAACACTTCCTCAAGGAAAACAGCCCCCAAGAGGCAAATACACAAGGGATGATCAACCATTCAATGGTGAGTGCTACAAGTGTGGAGGCAAAGGACACAAGTCGGCCGCATGTGGGAACAATAAAGTTTTGTTCATCCATGACAATGGCGACGAAGAATACTTGAGTGAAGATGAGTTTGATGCAAGGGTCAAGGAAGCATTGGCAAGGCAACATTTGGAAGAGGACCAAGAACTACTTGTGTGTGAGCATGACGCAAGTCCATCGCTTGTGGTCACAAGGGTCTTAACTACTCAAGTCAATGAGAATGAAGACCAACGATCAAACATCTTCCAAACTCGTGCCGGTATCAATGGGAAGTCCATCAAAGTTGTCATCGATGGAGGAAGTTGCCACAATCTCGCAAGCACGGAATTGTGTGAGAAACTCAACCCCACCCTCCATCCGCATAAACACCCCTACCATATCCAATGGCTAAGTGACCAAGGATCCGTCAAGATCAAGCACACCATCTCGGTAACGTTCTCAATTGGACCATACAAGGAAACGGTGGAATGTGACGTGGTCCCAATGACGGTTTGCCATATGGTGCTAGGAAGGCCGTGGTAATATGACAAGCGTGCTTTGCATGATGGTCACTCAAACACTTATACCTTCAAATGGCTTGAAACAACTTGTGTGTTGCAACCAATGACTCCTAGCCAAATAATTGCGGACAATGCAAAGGCTTTAGCGAGGGCGCAATACACAAAAAAAACTTGTGAGAAGAATGGTGAGCGAGAGAACCACACTATAGTGAGTGAGTGCCACAAGCCAAACTCGAGTGGAAAAACTAAGAGTGTTCTTCTTGCCACCAAAAGTGAGATGAGAGAAGTGCGGAACAACCCATCCATCTTGCACTATGTCCTTATATGCAAGGGATTAGCGCAAGGAACTAATGACTTGACAAATGTTCCTCCTTATTTGATGGCTATTTTGCAGGAATTCCAAGATGTATTTCCCGAAGAGCTTCCTCATGGCCTTCCTCCTCTTCGTGGAATCGAGCACCGCATCGACCTCATACCCGGCGCCCCACTTCCAAACTGCGCCGCGTATCGCACGAACCCGGAAGAGACGAAGGAGATAGAACGACAAATCAACCAACTCGTCTCCAAAGGTTTGATCCAAATGAAGCGCGACGTGGAGCGCCACGTCCAACGATGCACTACATGTATCCAAGCTAAGTCTAAGTCCAACCCCTTTGGTCTTTATATGCCATTGCCTATTCCTCATGCACCTTGGTCGGACATTAGCATGGACTTTGTGTTAGGATTTCCTAGATCTAAACATGGACATGATTCTATATTTGTGGTAGTGGATCGCTTTTCCAAAATGGCACACTTCATTCTGTGCCATAAGACCGATGATGCTTCACATGTAGCAAATTTGTTTTTCAGGGAAATAATTCGGCTACACGGTGTACCAAGAACAATCGTCTCCGACCGCGACGTCAAATTCATGAGCTACTTCTGGAAGACACTCATGGCCAAGCTCGTCATCAAGCTCCTCTTCTCGTCCGCCTTGCATCCTCAAACCGATGGACAAACCGAGGTCGTCAATCGAAGCCTTGGCACACTTCTACGTGTGTTAATAAAGAAGAACCTTAAGGATTGGGAGGAATGTATTCCACACGCTGAGTTTGCCTACAACCGCGCCAAGCACTCCACCACCATGAGGAGCCCGTTCATGATCGTCTATGGCTTCGAGCCTCTCACCGCGCTCGATATCCTTCCACTTCCGCTTCATGACCGTGCCAATATGGACGTTGTCAAGCGTGCCCAAACAATGAAGAAACTCCATGAAGACACTAGAGCTACGATCGAGCAACAAGTCCTTCGCCAAGCATCAAGGCTAAACAAGAACAAGAAAGAGATGATCTTCGAAGAAGGCGACCTTGTGTGGATACACTTGAGTAAAAACCGCTTCCCCAAGGACCACGACTCCAAACTCAAGCCGAGAGGTGATGGACCGTTCAAAGTACTCAAGAGGATCAACAACAACGCCTACATCATCGATATCCCAACATCCAAGTATCTTGTGAGCCCGACGTTCAATGTCAAGGACCTCTCACCCTACCATGGATAAGATGAAGTTGAGAAGGTTGAAGAGTCGAGGACGACTCTTTCCCAAGGGGGGGGGAGCTAATGCAGCCCGTCCTACGGACGCACCTCCATCTACAACACCTAGCCCCCCAGTGGACCAATGACTCGCGCCCGAGCTAAGCTCCTACAAGCCAAGGTTAACTCGCTCCTTTCCTTGTGTGATTTCGATACGCCCCTGGATGGCTTGCTACTTCATACGCATACTGACATGGTTATACCCTACGGGTACACGACATTATCATACCTGGTCCATCCCGACGGAAGGCCCACTCGACGACCTGCCAGGGTCCATGAAGACTATGACGGTTCGGCTACTATGAAGCCCATATGGACACGGACTCCCAAACGCGCAAGACAAGGAAAGCTCAAGACTAGAGTTTGAATACAACTTGTAACCTACTCGTATCGGTACCTGAGACCTAGCCTCCCCATATATAAAGGCTAGGAGGGTCCAACGAGGAGGCACGTACGCAATAGACCTAGATCTCTTGACTCATACTTCCGCACACGCCTCCACGCCAGATCGAATCTGCGCACCCTGTAACCTTCGATTCCGCCGTAATCAAGAGCAGACAAGCAGGAGTAGGGTTTTCCCTCCGGGAGCCTGAACCTGGGTAAATCTCATGTCCCCTGGTTGCTTGTCTGTTAACCGTGCCACGATCTCCAGCATCCCCATCTTCTCCAAAACCCAAGTCCATAACAATGGGCATTGACGAGATTAAACCTCGTCAATTGACGCCGTCTGTGGGAATCGGGGCTGCTGATTGTGCGGTCGTGACGGTTCCATCACCAGCAGTCTACGACTCGATTACCTTTGAAGATCATATCCAATTCGGCTCGTCATCGGCGGCCGACCAGATCGAATCTGGTTGTTTGTCTGTGGTGGCACGGTTGATTCATCTTCACCAACCATGCAGCGGGAGCTCGATTTCCCCATTGGCCTGCGGACGTGGATCGCTCGTCGGATCATCATGATTAGCGACGCCACGGTAGGACTAGATTGCATTACTTAGCCGCAGGCACCTGTGCGTCCTGGCCCTGTACGCGACGTGCGGAGCCAGTAATATTCTCAAGATCTTGACGAGATTCGTGGCAAAACAATAACACATCAGTTCGGACCAAGTCCCGGTACCCAAGATTGTTTATTCCATTTATATGAAGAATCGATCGTGGATCATGACTCGAGCGCTGATCAGTGAAAGCTGAAGAAAAATCGTCGGATTAGTACCATGTCGGGTACTCATTTAAAGAGGAAATTCAGAAAAAGTAAACAGTAGCCGCCGAAGGATCAGTTCCCAAGGTTGCGGAAGCTAAAGAGTTCTTCACGTTCGTGTAGCACAGGGACCAAAAGAAGAAAAAAAAGGAAAAAGGATACGTACAAGCACGGATCACCGGTTACAAGAGAAAAGTTCAAGCGGCAAGCGATTGATCAAGGATTCACTGATGCATGCATGTGAGGATTCTAAAAGCTACACGACACTGTTTTACCCTCTGAGCAGCATCGTGCGTCAGTATTCGATACCGATCCGTCGTCAAGGCTGCGTGACACCCCCACGTCCGGCTTAGCCACCACCGCGGATTATTTCGGCTCTTCTGCAAGCTACATCTTCTTGGACGCATCTTCACAAGATAGGCTCATGGCCTTGACGACGTGTCCACTATCCGTGCGACCCGTTGTAGCCTTCGCCTGCGGTGACCCGATGCATCCTTCGGATGCAGTGACCCGATGTGATCTTCGATTGCGGCGACCGGCCGCATCTGCTTCAACGACTCGGAGGCTTGGGTGCTGTGGCATCCCGCAAAACCACTACTAGAAAATCGCGTTGTTTTTGTGTATTGCATCATCATGACCGCATGCTCATGTCATCATGCCACATTGCATTTGGGCATCGTCATCATCTTGCATGTGCTTGTATAAAACTATTTTCGGAAAAACCGGTTCTTGTTTTCCAAACGCCCCGTCTTTATTCAAACGCAAACCCGGGTCGCCGGAATATTTTGTTTTGACTAAATATGTTTTGCAAACGGTCCGTTTAAATAAATAAAATATTGCATTATTTTTAGTGGGGCAGTCGAACGGGCCGAATCGACCCGAACGACCACCCCAGAAATTATAATCGGTCCACCCCTTAATCCTAAAATATCTAACCAGTCCCACCTAAATCCCTAAGTCACCTATCCTAATCCTACCCAGCCCCCAGCCACCTCAGTCCCTCCAATCATTGAACGCCACATCAGCCCACCCCTGATTCCAACCAATCACAGCCCGCCACTTCCAGCCCACTCTCTCCTCTCTCCTGTGGCCCCACCTAACCTCACCCACCCCACACGCACACCCTGATCCACCCACACGCACGCACACACCGACACGGGCCCACCGAACCGCCCCAGCCCCTGGTCCCGCCCATGGACCCACCCAGTCCCACACCGCATCCCCACGCACGCGACCCCAGCGCTGCTCCACCTCCCGAGCCGTCCCTCACCTCTCGCTCTGCCCGATCCCTCCTCCCTCTCTCTGTTCCTCTTCCTCCCTCCACGCCCGCGCTAGCCGTCCCCTCCCTCCAGCTCGCCGCAGTCCTCCCTCCTCTCTGCGTCCGTCCGCTCGAGCCTCCGCCGCGGCGCCCCTCCTCCCCAACGCCTCTCCCGCCTCCAACCTCCTCCGCGAGCAGCCCCGCCTCGACGTCGGCGACCTCCTCCGACCTCTCCTCTCCTCCGCCGCCCCTCTCCGCTCCCTCTGCCCCGTCTGCGAGCCTCCTCCGGCCGCCCATCGCCGCCCTTCCCGAGCCCGCCGCCGACGGAGGCCTCCCTCCCGACCATCCTCGCCGCCAGGGGCCCGCCTCTCCTCCAGTGCCGTCGTCGAAGACGCGGTCCCAGCCGGCGCCCGAGCCCGTCCGCGCTCTGCTGCGCCCGCCGCGCCAACGCCGCCTCGCCCGGACCGCCCGCCCGCTCCAGCCTCGGCCCGGCTGCCTCCTCTCTCGCGGCCTCGCCCAGCGCCTCCGCCTCCTCCGGCCCGAGCTTGCCGCCTCCGTGCCTCCCTTGGCGCCGTCCCATGAAGCTCCGTCGGCCGCCCCTCGTCGCCTCCCGTGCGAGTACGCTCCGCCGGGGATCCCGGGCGTCGCCTCTGCGCCGCTCCGCCCTCTGCTCCCGCCCAGCGACCTCGCCGCCCGGATCTGCGAGCTCCCGAGCCGCCACCGGCGCTACGCCCTCTGCCGATTCGTTGCCCCTAGCGGCGTTGGCCCCCACAAGTTCGCCTGCATCGTGTTTTGCGGTCCGATGAGGTGAGGTGGATGAGTTGTTCCACATTGCGGTGATCGATGCCTCGCCAAGATCTTAGTAGACATGTATGTAATCCGAGAACGCATAGCGACCATCGGCGCCAAGCCCAAGTCCGACACCGCAAACCCGGAAATCGCTAGAAGAATCATCGACAAGATCTTCTACAAGTCGCCAAGCCGTCAAGATCCTGAACGCCGAGGTCGTCTACACGGAACGCCAAGATCTTCTCGGGACATCGAGTTCGCCATCACGGATGACAAGCACGCCTTCATGGAACCGCAGACACGGAAACCGCAAGACCTTCTGCCCGGATACTGCAAGTACCCCCCTCGAGGACGCCGAGATCCACAATCGGACCCAAGGACACCGAGACCCCGACGCGACAAGTACTTCATCCCGAACGCCATGACCGACAACATGACCCGAAGACCCCGGATGCGCCAAGACCTACCCCGTTATCCGAGACCTAACCCGTCGAACCCTGGACCCTGAGACCGACCCCGAACCCCGGAACCCCAAGTTCGTCGAGACCCCCCTAATGTGTGAACCCCTTCCCGCAAACCCTATTTTATAATATATACAACTTGTCGCATATTAAATGTTCCTGCATACATCCTTGTCTGTGGTTTGGGGGCATTATGCCGATTCACCTAATAATTATATATGGGGCCCATATGCGGGCAAATCTAGCCTTATATTGGCCTCATTTAAATTTGTGCATCGAACCGTTGTCATATCTTGCCTTGTTAAAACAACATTTAAAATGCGGGGTATCTAAATAACATGAACCACCTAAATAATTGTCGGGACCCCGGTTCCGCTTAATATGACCTAATTGCATTGAACCCTTGCCTTGTCATACATCATACATGCATCATGCCCGATCTTCTGCCGTCGTGATAAATAGTGCATCCGGTGTTTATTCTAGCGTTTTGCTTCTTTGCGGATAAGGCCGTTGAGTTGATGTGAGCTTCGCCCCGATCTTCGGTTGAACCTTCGGCAATGTTTTCAGGCGAGCATCTCCCCCTTTCTACCTATCTTACTTTTATAGTATTTATTCCCTCTTGTTGATCTATTGCTATCTGTGTTGCGATGCTTTAGTTTCCGTACCTGTGATATACCGTGCAGCCCTATATTGCCTTGGACACCTCCTATTACCTGTTGGTTGGTAGATAGTTGGACTTGCGTGTCGTAGTTGCTTGCTCAAGTGCTGTTGCGTGTCGTTCAGTGCCACAGTTGTTGATGTATTGCCGCATGTTGATGATGGAGTTGATCATAGTTTTACTTATCGTTCACTTTAATTCCTGTTTAACAACTAAAATTGAAGTAAGCAGAGGCATCGGTGGGTGATAGATAATATTTGGTTTCGACGCCCACTTGTGTCCCGTAGGACCCAGTACTTGATACTGTTCCTTGATTTATCGCGCTATCCACATCCGGGAGGTATATGGGACCCCCGAGCGAGCTTGATTCGGTCTTATTTCTTGGGGCCACAAACTAGTTTGAGGTTTTATTTACTATCTGTACTTATGCCATGTTACTTACGATTGTGCGAGGAGCACCTGTCTTGTTAGGAATTGTGACCCGTTTACGGTATCGACAAGCCCAGTTTTGGGTTCCCAGTCGCTTACAGCCGGACCCACAAACCTTGAGTCCGTCTCGGAGCTAGCTTACTTCGTTGCGGGTAAGACTACAAGGGGTGGCCCCCTGAAATATTTCTGAATCCTGTGATTGCTTTGTCGTGAAAGCCTCGTTGGGTTTTGATTTAGTTTTTCCGAGGTTGATCGAGCGTGTGTTGCTATTGGTGCACCCCGTCCGGGTAAAACTTTCTGAAAGCCGTGTCCGCGGTTATGGACGACTTGGAGCACAGTATCTCGACCATAGACAAGCATAACTAAAGTTTATTCCTATAAATTTGACTTTATAATGACTAGTAATCAGCTTCACTATAATGGAATGGCTAAATAATACTGCCCACAATTGCTTGTTTGAGTTGTCGCTTGCGACCATTGTACCTGACTAGTATATATTGCAACTACAACGGAATGGCTGAATAAAAGTACCAACAATTGTTGGGTTTTGGGTTATCTCATGCTAATTGTACTTGACTAGTAAGTGTTGCAACTATCACGGAATGGTTAACTAAAAGTGCCCACTGCTTACTTTATCAGGATGATTATCTAAACATGACTAGTAATTGCTGCAACGATAACTGAATAAATAAAACTGCCAACGATGTGAGTTCCTCGGTTGACTTCCTCGATTGGTCTCGAGGGGGAAACACCAGGATGGGTTTTGTTTGGTGATAGTATCAGGTTGGTTCCGAATAGGTCTTTCTTCTCCCTCTCTGATTGCCGTCAGTTGTATCGAGTCTCTATAGGTTGTTTAGTGCATCTTTTGCCGCTTGATCCACCATACCTATGTGGCGAGGACCGCGAATTCTAGCCTCGCCGTGTCTTGGCCTCGATCTTGGCGCTCCTTCTTTTCCTTTGCCCTTTGTCGGCACCTTTTGTTTAAGCAGGTTTTGAGATCGGCGTCGTTAGCGGGGTTACCCTTCCGGCTTGGGCAGGGTTATGGGCGCCATTGGTTATTCTCCGGGGCTCTTAGCTCAATTTGCATCTTGTCCGTAGTCGGACTCTATCATTTTCAAGGTGATTTGGATCTTTGTATATTATATCGTATTCTTGACTCAGAGTCGTGTTGTATATATATCTTACGTGGGTCCCATCGAGGACTTTGTTGTGTTATTACTTGCCGTTTTCCACCATGCGAAAGTGCCTGGTGGGCACCTTTGAATCGTTTCTATGCGGGTTTGGCGGGTTTCGCTAAAACTTGCATAGGCCCGATTCTGAGGGTGTTACAGAGTGGTATCAGAGCTCAGCAGTTGCGATACCCCACAAGTCCAGCCTGTAGGATAACCTAGCTAACGATCGAAGTAGAGTGTCAAAACTATTTTGCAAAATCGGTTGGATAGTTCTGATTAGGTCTGATTTTACTCCTTACCCCTCTGCTATTCTCCTCTTACCTCTACGTGTTTTCAATCCGCTCTCGTCTTTTTCTTCGAGTCCAGGATTTCTCGTGGTTGGGTTCCGTCGTACCTTCAGGGTTTCGCTTCCTTCTTTGATAACGGTGCTCTACCATCCGGTGTTCATGCTGCTGAGGAATCCTTCGTCTGTGGTACCATTCTTTGTTCTTTGTTTGTGTCTTCCGGTGTTTTCGGCCGACGACATCATCGCCAGATCCGATCTGATCGCATCACTCCTTTGTTCCGAACCTCGATTGTCGAGATCTTGATCGATTCGAGAATGGTTGCACTCTTTTCTCTGATTGTGCAAGGTAATAGTTTGGGTGCGTGATGGATTGGCCCCATGCCGACTACCATTTCTATTCGCTTTTGTACATTGAAGTGGATGAGAATGCATCGGTTCCCTCTTTCTACGGAGTTAGAGGTGGCTTTATTTGTTGATACCTCTACCTTGACCTTTTGTTCGGAGTGTTCTCTCGGCGATCACGGACAACAACCTCTTGTTAGTGGTGTCGCGAGGATCTACACAGCGCCAAGAGCGATTCGCCGACCTTTCCTTCCGGTACCATGAGGCGGATCTCGAGGCGAGATCCATTGTTAGTGGTGTCGGTGTGGCATCCCAAAACCACTACTAGAAAATGGCGTTGTTTTGTGCATTGCATCATCATGACCGCATGCTCATGTCATCATGCCACATTGCATTTGGGCATCGTCATCATCTTGCATGTGCTTGTATAAAACTATTTTCGGAAAAACGTTCTTGTTTTCCAAGCGCCCGTCTTTATTCAAGCATAAACCGGTCGCCGGAATATTTTGTTTTGACTAAATATGTTTTGCAAGCGGTCCGTTTAAATAAATAAAATATTGCATTATTTTTAGTGGGAGCGCAGCAGGCCGAATCGACCGACGACCACCCGAAATTATAATCGGTCCACCCTTAATCCTAAAATATCTAACAGTCCCACCTAAATCCCTAAGTCACCTATCCTAATCCTACCCAGCCCCACCACCTCGGTCCCTCCAATCATTGAGCATACATCAGCCCACCTGATTCCAACCAATCACAGCCCCACTTGGCCCAGCCACTCTCTCCTCTCTCCCCTGGCCCCACCTAACCTCACCCACCCCGACACACACACCCCCTGATCCACCCACACACGCACGCACACACTGACACCGGGCCCCACACCACGCCCCCTGGTCCCTGCCAGGGACCCACCCAGTCCCACCCGCCTCCCCACGCCGCGACCCCACGCAGCTCCACCCTCCCGAGTCCCTCCTCTCGCTCTGCCCGATCCCTCCTCCCTCTCTCTCTGTTCCTCTTCCTCCCTCCACGCCCGCGCTAGCCGTCCCCTCCCTCCAGCTCGCCGTAGTCCTCCCTCCTCTCTGCGTCCGTCCGCTCGAGCCTCCGTCGCGGCGCCCCTCCTCCCCAACGCCTCTCCCGCCTCCAACCTCCTCCGCGAGCAGCCCCGCCTCGACGCCGGCGACCTCCTACGACCTCTCCTCTCCTCCGCCGCCCCTCTCCGCTCCCTCTGCCCCGTCTGCGAGCCTTCTCCGGCCGCCCGCCCGCCCTCCCGAGCCCGCCGCCCCGGAGGCCTCCGCCCGACCATCCTCGCCGCCCGGCCCCGCCTCTCCTCGGCGCCCGCCGCGCCGCGCCCTGGCCCCGAGCCGTCCACCTCTGCGCCCGCCCAATGCCACGCCGCCTCGCCCGGGCGCCCGCCTGCTCCAACCTCCGGCCGCCAGCTGCCTCCTCTCCCTCGCGTGGCCTCGCCCAGCGCGCCTCCGGCCTCCTCCGGCCCGAGCTCGCCGCCTCCGTGCCTCCCGGCGCCGTCCCTTGAAGCTCCGTCGGCGCGGCCCCTCGTCGCCTCCCGTGCGAGTCCCGCCGCCGGGGATCCCGGCGTCCCTCTGCGTCCGTCGCCTCTGCTGGCGCCGCCCTGCCTCACCCCTCGCGCCAACCTCTCGCCCCGGATCTGCGAGCTCCGAGCGCCTGCCACCGGCGCTCGCCCTCTTCGATTCGTTGCCCTAGCGTTGGCCCCGCCACAAGTTCTGCACTCGTGTTTTGCGATCCGATGAGGTGAGGTGGATGAGTTGTTCCACATTGCGGTGATCGATGCCTCGCCAAGATCTTCCGTGAACATGTATGTAATCCGAGGGCATAGCGACCATCGGCGCCAAGCCCAAGTCCGACACCGGCAAACCGGAAATCGCTAGAAGAATCATCGACAAGATCTTCTACAAATGCCAAGCCGTCAAGATCCCGGCGCGAGGTCGTCTACACGGAACGCCAAGATCTTCTCGGGACATCGAGTTCGCCATCACGGATGACAAGCACGCCTTCATGGAACCACAGACACGGAAACCGCAAGACCTTCTGCCCGGATATTGCAAGTACCCCCCCCCCCTCGAGGACGCCGAGATCCACAATCGGACCCAAGGACACCGAGACCCCGACGCGACAAGTACTTCATCCCGAACGCCATGACCGACAACATGACCCGAAGACCCCGGATGCGCCAAGACCTAACCCGTCGAACCCTGGACCCTGAGACCGACCCCGAACCCCCGAACCCCAAGTTCGTCGAGACCCCCCTAATGTGTGAACCCCTTCCCGCAAACCCTATTTTATAATATATACAACTTGTCGCATATTAAATGTTCCTGCATGCATCCTTGTCTGTGGTTTGGGGGCATTATGCCGATTCACCTAATAATTATATATGGGGCCCATATGCGGGCAAATCTAGCCTTATATTGGCCTCATTTAAATTTGTGCATCGAACCGTTGTCATATCTTGCCTTGTTAAAACAACATTTAAAATGCGGGGTATCTAAATAACATGAACCACCTAAATAATTGTCGGGACCCCGGTTCCGCTTAATATGACCTAATTGCATTGCACCCTTGCCTTGTCATACATCATACATGCATCATGCCCGATCTTCTGCCGTCGTGATAAATAGTGCATCCGGTGTTTATTCTAGCGTTTTTCTTCTTCGCGGATAAGGCCGTTGAGTTGATGTGAGCTTCGCCCCGATCTTCGGTTGAACCTTCGGCAATGTTTTCAGGCGAGCATCTCCCCCTTTCTACCTATCTTACTTTTATAGTATTTATTCCCTCCTGTTGATCTATTGCTATACGTATTTGCGATGCTTTAGTTTCGTACTGTGATACCGTGCAGCCCTATATTGCCTTGGACACCTCCTATTACACATTGGTTGGTAGATAGTTGGACTTGCGTGTCGTCGCTTGCTCAAGTCTGTTGCGTGTCGTCGATTGCCACATTTGTTGATGTATTGCCGCATGTTGATGATGGAGTTGATCATAGTTTTACTTATCGTTCACTTTAATTCTGTTTAACAACTAAAATTGAAGTAGCGAGAGGCATCGGTGGGTGATAGATAATATTTGGTTTCGAGCACTTGTGTCCGTAGGACCCAGTACTTGATACTGTTCCTTGATTTATCGCGCTATCCACATCCGGAGGTATATGGGACCCCGAGCGAGCTTGATTGATCTTATTTCTTGGGGCCACAAACTAGTTTGAGGTTTTATTTACTATCCTGTACTTATGCCATGTTTACGTATTTACGATTGTGCGAGGAGCACACTTTATCTGTTAGGAATTGTGACCCGTTTGCGGTATCGACAAGCCGGTTTGGGTTCCCGTCGCTTCTGCGGACCCACAAACCTTGAGTCCGTCTCGAGCTAGCTTGCCGTTCTTGGGTAAGACTACAAGGGTGGCCCCTGAAATATTTCTGAATCCTGTGATTGCTTTGTCGTGAAAGCCTCGTTGGGTTTTGATTTGATTTTCGAGGTTGATCGAGCGTGTGTTGCTATTGGTGCACCCGGGGTAAAACTTTACGAAAGCCGTGTCGCGGTTATGGGCGACTTAGCACGATATCTCGACCATAGACAAGCATAACTAAAGTTTATTGCTATAAATTTGACTTTATAATGACTAGTAATCAGCTTCACTATAATGGAATGACTAAATAATACTGCCCACAATTGCTTGTTTGAGTTGTCGCTTGCGACCATTGTACCTGACTAGTAAATATTGCAACTTCTAGCGGAATGGCTGAATAAAAGTACCAACAACTGTTGGGTTTTGGGTTATCTCATGCTAATTGTACCTGACTAGTAAGTGTTGCAACTATCACGGAATGGATAACTAAAAGTGCCCACTGCTTACTTTATCAGGATGATTATCTAAACCTGACTAGTAATTGCTGCGATAAGCGAATAAATAAAGCGCCAGCGGTGTGAGTTCCTCGGTTGACTTCCTCGATTGGTCTCGAGGGGGAAACACCAGGATGGGTTTTGTTTGGTGATAGTATCAGGTTGGTTCCGAATAGGTCTTTCTTCCCCCTCTCTGATTGCCGTCAGTTGTATCGAGTCTCTATAGGTTGTTTAGTGCATGCTGTTGCGCTTGATCCACCATACCTATGTGGCGAGGACGCCGAATTCTAGCCTCGGTGTCTTGGCCTCGATCTTGGCTCCTTCTTTTTCCTTTTCCCTTTGTCGGCACCCCTTTTGTTTAAGCAGGTTTTGAGATCGACGTCGTTAGCAGGGTTACCCTTCCGGCTTGGCCTAGGCAGGGTTATGGACGCCATTGGTTATTCTCCAGGGCACTTAGCTCAATTTGCATCTTGTCCGTAGTCGGACGCTCTATCATTTTCAAGGTGATTTGGATCTTTGTATATTATATCTGTATTCTTGACTCAGGGAGTCGTGTTGTATATATATCTGTTCTGTGGGTCCCATCGAGGACTGTTGTGTAATGTTATTACTTCGTTTTCCACCCTTGCGAAAAAGTGCTGGTGGGCACCTTTGAATCGTTTCTATGCGGGTTTGGCGAGTTTCGCTAAAACTTGCATAGGCCCGATTCTGAGGGTGTTACAGAGTGGTATCAGAGCTCAGCAGTTGCGATACCCCACAAGTCCAGCCTGTAGGATAACCTAGCTAACGACCGAAGTAGAGTGTCAAAACTATTTTGCAAAATCGGTTGGATAGTTCTGATTAGGTCTGATTTTACTCCTTACCCCTCTTCTATTCTCCTCTTACCTCTATGTGTTTTGAATCCGCTCTCGTCTTTTTCTTCGAGTCCAGGATTTCTCGTGGTTGGGTTCCGTCGTACCTTCAGGGTTTCGCTTCCTTCTTTGATAACGGTGCTCTACCATCCGGTGTTCATGCTGCTGAGGAATCCTTCGTCTGTGGTACCATTCTTTGTTCTTTGTTTGTGCCTTCCGGTGTTTTCCGACGCGACGACATCATCTACGCCAGATCCGATGCAGAGTCTGCATCACTCCTTTGTTTCCGAACCTCGATTGTCGAGATCTTCAGTCTGATTCCGAGAATGGTTGCACTCTTTTCTACTGATTGTGCAAGGTAATAGTTTGGGTGCGTGATGGATTGGCCCCCATGCCGACTACCCTTTCTATTCGCTTTTGTACATTGAAGTGGATGAGAATGCATCGGTTCCCTCTTTCTACCGGAGTTAGAGGTGGCTTTATTTGTTGATACCTCTACCTTCGACCTTTTGTTCCGGAGTGTTCTCTCGACGATCATGGACAACAACCTCTTGTTAGTGGTGTCGCGAGGATCTACACGAAGCGCGAAGACGCAGTTCGCCGACCTTTCCTTCCGGTACCATGAGGCGGATCTCGAGGGCGAGATCCATTGTTAGTGGTGTCGAATTGTGGCATCCCGCAAAACCACTACTAGAAAATCGCGTTGTTTTTGTGCATTGCATCATCATGACCGCATGCTCATGTCATCATGCCACATTGCATTTGGGCATCATCATCATCTTGCATGTTCTTGTATAAAACTATTTTTGGAAAAATCGGTTCTTGTTTTCCAAACGCCCCGTCTTTATTCAAACGCAAACCCGGGTCGCCGAAATATTTTGTTTTGACTAAATATGTTTTGCAAACGGTCCGTTTAAATAAATAAAATATTGCATTATTTTTAGTGGGGCAGTCGAACGGGCCGAATCGACCCGAACGACCACCCCATAAATTATAATCGGTCCACCCCTTAATCCTAAAATATCTAACCAGTCCCACCTAAATCCCTAAGTCACCTATCCTAATCCTACCCAGCCCCCAGCCACCTCAGTCCCTCCAATCATTGAACGCCACATCAGCCCACCCCTGATTCCAACCAATCACAGCCCGCCACTTGGCCCAGCCACTCTCTCCTCTCTCCCCTGTGGCCCCACCTAACCTCACCCACCCCCAGCACACACGCACACCCCCTGATCCACCCACACACGCACGCACACACTGACACCGGGCCCCACACCGAACCGCCCCAGCCCCCTGGTCCCTGCCCGCGGGACCCACCCAGGTCCCACACCCGCCTCCCCACGCACGCGACCCCCACGCGCGGCTCCACCCTCCCCGAGCCGTCCCTCACCTCTCGCTCTGCCCGATCCCTCCTCCCTCTCTCTCTGTTCCTCTTCCTCCCTCCACGCCCGCGCTAGCCGTCCCCTCCCTCCAGCTCGCCGCAGTCCTCCCTCCTCTCTGCGTCCGTCCGCTCGAGCCTCCGCCGCGGCGCCCCTCCTCCCCAACGCCTCTCCCGCCTCCAACCTCCTCCGCGAGCAGCCCCGCCTCGACGCCGGCGACCTCCTCTGACCTCTCCTCCGCCCCTCTCGCTCTCGCCCCGTCTGCGAGCCTCCTCCGGCTGCCCATCGCCGCCCTCCTCGAGCCCGCCGCCGACGGAGGCCTCCCCCCCGACCATCCTCGCCGCCAGGGCCCCGCCTCTCCTCCAGCACCCCGCCGCCGCCCGAGCCGCCCGCCGCCTCCGCCGCGCCTGCGCCTAACGACAACGCCACCGCCGCCGCTGCCGCCTGCCCGCTCCAGCCTCCGCCGCTGCCTCCTCTCGCTGCTCGCCCTAGCCTCAAGGCCCGCCTCCGGCCCGAGCTTCGCCGCCTCCGTGCCTCCCCGCCGCGCCCCTTGAAGAAGCTCCGTCGGCCGCGCCTCGTCGCCTCCCGTGCGAGTCCGCCTCCGCCAGGGATCCAGGCGTCCCTCTGCGTCGCCTCTGCGCGCCTGCGCCGCCCCTGCCTCTGCTCCCCACCGCCCAGCGACCTCGCCGCCCCGGATCTGCGAGCTCCCGAGCCGGCCCTGCCACCGGCGCTCTGCCCTCTTCTTCGATTCGTTGCCCCTAGCAGCGTTGGCCCCGCCACAAGTTCTGCCTGCATACGTGTTTTTGTGATCCGATGAGGTGAGGTGGATGAGTTGTTCCACATTGCGGTGATACGATGCCTCGCCAAGATCTTCCGTAGACATGTATGTAATCCAGGAACGCCAACGACCATCGGCGCCAAGCCCAAGTCCGACACCGGCAAACCCGGAAATCGCTAGAAGAATCATCGACAAGATCTTCTACAAGTACGCCAAGCCCATCAAGATCCCGAACGCCGAGGTCGTCTACACGGAACGCCAAGATCTTCTCGGGACATCGAGTTCGCCATCACGGATGACAAGCACGCCTTCATGGAACCACAGACACGGAAACCGCAAGACCTTCTGCACGGATATTGCAAGTACCCCCCCCTCGAGGACGCCGAGATCCACAATCGGACCCAAGGACACCGAGACCCCGACGCGACAAGTACTTCATCCCGAACGCCATGACCGACAACATGACCCGAAGACCCCGGATGCGCCAAGACCTACCCCGTTATCCGAGACCTAACCCGTCGAACCCTGGACCCTGAGACCGACCCCGAACCCCCGAACCCCAAGTTCGTCGAGACCCCCCTAATGTGTGAACCCCTTCCCGCAAACCCTATTTTATAATATATACAACTTGTCGCATATTAAATGTTCCTGCATGCATCCTTGTCTGTGGTTTGGGGGCATTATGCCGATTTACCTAATAATTATATATGGGGCCCATATGCGGGCAAATCTAGCCTTATATTGGCCTCATTTAAATTTGTGCATCGAACCGTTGTCATATCTTGCCTTGTTAAAACAACATTTAAAATGCGGGGTATCTAAATAACATGAACCACCTAAATAATTGTCGGGACCCCGGTTCCGCTTAATATGACCTAATTGCATTGCACCCTTGCCTTGTCATACATCATACATGCATCATGCCCGATCTTCTGCCGTCGTGATAAATAGTGCATCCGGTGTTTATTCTAGCGTTTTTCTTCTTCGTGGATAAGGCCGTTGAGTTGATGTGAGCTTCGCCCCGATCTTCGGTTGAACCTTCGGCAATGTTTTCAGGCGAGCATCTCCCCCTTTCTACCTATCTTACTTTTATAGTATTTATTCCCTCCTGTTGATCTATTGCTATCTGTGTTGCGATGCTTTAGTTTCCGTACCTGTGATATACCGTGCAGCCCTATATTGCCTTGGACACCTCCTATTACCTGTTGGTTGGTAGATAGTTGGACTTGCGTGTCGTAGTCGCTTGCTCAAGTGCTGTTGCGTGTCGTTCAGTGCCACAGTTGTTGATGTATTGCCGCATGTTGATGATGGAGTTGATCATAGTTTTACTTATCGTTCACTTTAATTCCTGTTTAACAACTAAAATTGAAGTAAGCAGAGGCATCGGTGGGTGATAGATAATATTTGGTTTCCGAACGCCCACTTGTGTCCCGTAGGACCCCGAGTACTTGATACCTGTTCCTTGATTTATCGCGCTATCCACATCCGGGAGGTATATGGGACCCCCCTGAGCCAGAGCTTGATTCAGTCTTATTTCTGGGGGCCACAAACTAGTTTCAGGTTTTATTTACTATCCTGTACTGAGGAGCACACTGTACTGTTTAGGAATTGTGACCCGTTTACGCGGTATCGACAAGCCCAGTTTTGGGTTCCCATACACCGCCCCACAAACCTTGAGTTCGTCTCGAGCTAGCTTACTTGCTATGGGTAAGACTACAAGGCCCCTGAAATATTTCTGAATCCTGTGATTGCTTTGTCGTGAAAGCCTCGTTGGGTTTTGATTTGGTTTTTCCGAGGTTGATCGAGCGTGTGTTGCTATTGGTGCACCCCGGCCGGGTAAAACTTTCTGAAAGCCGTGTCCGCGGTTATGGACGACTTGGAGCACAGTATCTCGACCATAGACAAGCATAACTAAAGTTTATTGCTATAAATTTGACTTTATAATGACTAGTAATCAGCTTCACTATAATGGAATGACTAAATAATACTGCCCACAATTGCTTGTTTGAGTTGTCGCTTGCGACCATTGTACCTGACTAGTAAATATTGCAACTACAACGGAATGGCTGAATAAAAGTACCAACAACTGTTGGGTTTTGGGTTATCTCATGCTAATTGTACCTGACTAGTAAGTGTTGCAACTATCACGGAATGGTTAACTAAAAGTGCCCACTGCTTACTTTATCAGGATGATTATCTAAACCTGACTAGTAATTGCTGCAACGATAACTGAATAAATAAAACTGCCAACGGTGTGAGTTCCTCGGTTGACTTCCTCGATTGGTCTCGAGGGGGAAACACCAGGATGGGTTTTGTTTGGTGATAGTATCAGGTTGGTTCCGAATAGGTCTTTCTTCCCCCTCTCTGATTGCCGTCAGTTGTATCGAGTCTCTATAGGTTGTTTAGTGCATGCTGCCGCTGCCGCTTCAGTCCACCATACCTATGTAGGCGAGGACCGCCGAATTCTAGCCTCGCCGTGTACTGGCCTCAGTACTGACGCTCCTTCTTTTTCCTTTGCCCTTTGTCGGCACCCCTTTTGTTTAAGCAGGTTTTGAGATCGACGTCGTTAGCAGGGTTACCCTTCCGGCTTGGCCTGGGCAGGGTTATGGACGCCATTGGTTATTCTCCAGGGCTCTTAGCTCAATTTGCATCTTGTCCGTAGTCGGACGCTCTATCATTTTCAAGGTGATTTGGATCTTTGTATATTATATCTGTATTCTTGACTCAGGGAGTCGTGTTGTATATATATCTGTTCTGTGGGTCCCATCGAGGACTGTTGTGTAATGTTATTACTTCGTTTTCCACCCGCACGAAAGTGCCTGGTGGGCACCTTTGAATCGTTTCTATGCGGGTTTGGCGAGTTTCGCTAAAACTTGCATAGGCCCTATTCTGAGGGTGTTACAGGTGCTTCCTCTTCTTCGGCGACCCTCCGCGGCCTTCGGCTCCGGCGGCCTGGGGTCTTCTTCGACTTCGACGACCCGCCACGGTCCATGGATGCGGCGACCCACCATGTCTTTGACTGAGGTGACCCGCCACATCCTTCGACTTCGGCGACTCTCCATCACGCCGACTCCGCCGCGTCGATTATGTTCGCCGCGTGACCCTCTACCACGTCAACTACATCCGCCGCGTGACCCGTTACCATGTCAACTTCGTCATGACAACCAACAAATCTAAGTTTCCCTCTACTTAGAGCTGATTTCTTTTTTAACTCGCACTCGAAACACTCGGGAGATACGCCCTCTTCGAGTAACCTAATGTGCCATCGGCTCCACGCACTCGAGCACCTCGAACGCGACAGCCCGATTAGCTGATTCTATCTGATCGTTGAATCCTTGAACTCCGAGTGCCTCGGCAAGGTACTGAGACTAAGGGTAATCAGGCTAACGAAAAGGCCTAGCATACAGTGCAAAAGTGTCGACTCGATCGGCACCAGAATTTTACTATACAAGCCGACAGGCAAATATTCTTTCCAAGATACAAGTACTTCACAATTCTCCATGTTTTCTGCAGCTTACAAGGATGTCAAATGCGCCAAGCTATTCTATCGGGTCCTCCAACGGAGTCGACCAGAGCCAGTCACGTCAACAGACGCCAAGAACTGAGTCGAAGCATTCCTCGGATGACCACATCAATCATCGACAAATGCGACGCTGGTCGCGCACCTGATAGAATCAATGGCGTCGACTTCATCCGCAACATCGAGTCCTTCCGGATAAATGTCGCACGACTCCGCTACGTCGACTCCTGGCTCCTTATGTGTGAGATGCTGACTCGATGCACTTCCGGGTCAGTGGTTTCTCCTCGCATGAGTCTCCACTCGAGTCTGCGACTCGACTAGACACTCGGGGGCTACTCCTATCAGGAGCGCTGGTCGCGCACCCGATGTACTTTTGGGTCAGCGGTACGCCCATGAGATTTCCTACTACAACTGCACGATACAAGACTTGAGTCTCTGCCCGAGTCTATGACTCCGCCAGACACTCGGGGGCTACTCCAAACTGGAGCGCTGGTCGCGCACACACAAGATCTTCGAGTCCTACGCCGAGTCTACGACTCCACTACGGACTCGGGGGCTACTCCCATAGGGAGGATTGATTCAAGCATCCAAAAAAAATGTGTCCTACGGACTTGAAGCAAACAACGGCTGAATTAAAGTCTCTGCTCGAGTCTACGACTCGAACAGACACTCGGGGGCTACTCCCATAGGGAGCGCTGGTCGCGCACCCTATGAATTCTTCGAGTGCGATCCTTCGGATCAGCATGCAAAGCTTTTCGGCAACTCTGCCCCAATTAACGCTAAGTGAGCAACATCTTACTTGGTCACCCGAAACACCTCCGCGCTGATAAACATTCGGATGCTGTGTCTGCGACGTAAAGATAAGATCTACAGATACCATCTGATGGCCTAGTAACGCACACGACTGCGCTCTGCTAGTAAGAATCCGTGCCAACAGGCGCGATGAAAAATCCCGACGGACGCGTTGGGTACATCATTTAAATTCACTGGAATTCCACTCCTGTAAGTCCTCCGCGGCCTGAGTCGAATTACGCCAGCTTATGTTCCGGGTTCGAGTCGAGGGACTCGAATCTGAAGAAGACCGTGTTGTTTTGTCCTAAGACAGTTAACCGACCCTGATCCGTCGGGAGAGTCAGGCACATGCATCAGCAATCCCTACACACTCAAAACACATTCTCTTGAAAGACAGAGATAGCTGCACCCGAAGGATTGAAGAGTCCTCAGCCGAATCTACGATTCGACTGAACACTCGGGGGCTACTGACATGGTTATACCCTACGGGTACACGACATTAACATACCTGGTCCATCCCGACGGAAGGCCCACTCGACGACCTGCCAGGGTCCATGAAGCCTATGACGGTTCGGCTACTATGAAGCCCATATGGACACGGACTCCCAAGCGCGCAAGACAAGGAAAGCTCAAGACTAGAGTTTGAATACAACTTGTAACCTACTCGTATCGGTACCTGAGACCTAGCCTCCCCATATATAAAGGCTAGGAGGGTCCAATGAGGAGGACAGATTAAGACCCACACACGCCATACCCCCGATAGACTAGACCACAATAGATCTACAGATCTAATCTCAACTCATACTTTCGCACATGCATCCACGCCAGATCGACCAAGACCCTCAGAACCTTTCGCCGTAATCAAGAGCGAGGAGTAGGGTTTTCCCTCCGGGGGCCTGAACCTGGGTATATCTCGTGTCCCCTGGTTGCTTGTCTGTTAACCGTGCCACGATCTCCAGCATCCCCATCTTCTCCAAAACCCAAGTCCATAACAATGGGCATTGACGAGATTAAACCTCGTCAATTGACGCCGTCTGTGGGAAACTGGGGACGCTGATTGTGCGATCGTGACGGTCCCATCATCTACGATCTATGATCTGTCAGTTCATGGGGAGCAGATCCTCTTTAGCTCCATCACTATCAACCATAGTGAGATCGCATCTGGCCGGCAAATCCTCCTCGACGGCATCAACATCTTCAATCGCCAGAGTGCAACACACGCGTACCGGCGTGCCGCAGGACACCGACAAAGACTACACCAGGCGGAACACCGTTCGATTAAAACTGTTGGCCTGCTGCAAGCGGATTTTCATAGTTTAGCTGGTTCCAGACACTGTTCGTGTGATTCCATCTGGTTGCGATTCGTGGATATCTATTTCTCTTGTCGCATTGGTCGTTGCTTTTTCTTCTGTGGTGGCCAATTCAATGCAACCCTCAGCTGATCAATCAGAGCGTGCATTATTTGTTTGAAGCATGGCCGACAGTTCACATCTCGAGAATCTATCAAATCTTGGTGGAGAGGAGCAGAGCTATTCGATCGTGTCAATCGGCACGTGATCAAGTCCAACACAAAATTCCATGAGTGGTTTGCTCTGTCTACACATGAAGACCAAATTCAATACTCCGTACCTGATATTACTGCTCTCCACCGATAGCAGCAATAAGCTCCTTTGACGGTCAAGATCAAGGATAAGAAAAAAAGGATATAAGATTAGTTTCTTGATGCAAAGAGCACCGATTAGTTGCAAGAAATATTTTGGCCAGCAGCGCATGCACGTATCAATATGCGGAAGAACAAGACATAGTCAAGATTCATCGCCGAACTATACACGGCTACGCAGGCGGGCTCGCAACAACGTCGACTTCAAATTTGATTAACCCATTCGACTTATCGTACCACACGATCTCACCGTCGGGTCGACTCCATGTTCACCGCATGACTTCATCGGCCTCGACCACAGATCTGCCCCGACGACTCCATCGACCATGCTGGCTCTACACCCGGGGGATGCGCCCACTCCGCCCGACGATCCGCTGCGATCTTTGGCCGCGTGACCCGCTGCATCCTTCGGATGCGACGACCTACTGCGATCTTCGGTTGCGGCAAACTGCCGTCACCATTGGTTTCGGTGACCCGCTGCCGCGTTGACTACGGTCCGCCGCATCAGGTCTCGAACACTGCCCCAACCACATCAAATCCACGCCCGGGGGCTGCGCCGCCTCCGCTGGGCGATCCACCGATTCTTCGGATGCAGCAACTCGTCATCACCATGCGGCTCCGGCCCGCCGCGTCGACTACGTCTGCCGCATGACTTGCTGCGACGTCAACTACATGTCTGCTGCAGTTTTCGACTCCGTCGATCCTCTACGATCTTTGGCTCCAATGACTCGGGGGCTCGGGGGCTCCCTCGACATCGGCGACCCAATGCAGCTTTCGGCTGCGATGACCTGATACATCCTTCAGATGTGGCGACCCGGTGCGGTTTTCGACCGCGACAATATTCGGATGTGGAGCTCTCTACTACCATCAACTTCGGAAACCCGTCGCTGCTATGACCATGGACCGCCGCGTCGACTACGTCCACCGCGTGATCCACTACCGCGTCAATTTCTCCACAACTACCAATAAAGCTAAGTTTCCCTCTACGTATAGCTGATTTCTTTTTTAACTCGCACTCGATACACTCGGGGGATGCGCCCTCTTCAAGTAACCTAATGTGCCATCGGCTCCACGCACTCGAGCACCTCGAACGCGACAACCCGAGTAGCTGATTCTGCCTGATCGTTGAATCCTTGAACTCCGAGTGCCTCGGCAAGGTACTGAGACTAAGGGTAATCAGGCTAACGAAAAGGCCTAACATACAGTGCAAAAGTGTCGACTCGATCGGCACCAGAATTTTACTATACAAGCCGACAGGCAAATATTCTTTCCAAGATACAAGTACTTCACAATTCTCCATGTTTTCTGCAGCTTACAAGGATGTCAAATGCGCCAAGCTATTCTATCGGGTCCTCCAACGGAGTCGACCAGCGCCAGTCACGTCAACAGACGCCAAGAACTGAGTCGAAGCACCCTCGGATGACCACATCAATCATCGACAAATGCGACGCTGGTCGCGCACCTGATAGAAGCAATGGCGTCGACTTCATCCACAACATCGAGTCCTTCCGGATAAATGTCGCACGACTCCGCTACGTCGACTCCTGGCTCCTTATGTGTGAGATGCTGACTCGATGCACTTCCGGGTCAGTGGTTTCTCCTCGCATGAGTCTCCACTCGAGTCTGCGACTCGACTAGACACTCGGGGGCTACTCCTATCAGGAGCGCTGGTCGCGCACCCGATGTACTTTCGGGTCAGCGGTACGCCCATGAGATTTCCTACTACAACTTCACGATACAAGACTTGAGTCTCTGCCCGAGTCTACGACTCCGCCAGACACTCGGGGGCTAATCCAAACTGGAGCGCTGGTCGCGCACACACAAGATCTTCGAGTCCTACGCCGAGTCTACGACTCCACTACGGACTCGGGGGCTACTCCCATAGGGAGGATTGATTCAAGCATCCGAAAAAAATGTGTCCTACGGACCTGAAACAAACAACGGCTGAATTAAAGTCTCTGCTCGAGTCTACAACTCGAACAGACACTGAGGGGCTACTCCCATAGGGAGCGCTGGTCGCGCACCCTATGAATTCTTCGAGTGCGATCCTTTGGATCAACATGCAAAGCTTTTCGGCAACTCTGCCCCAATTAACGCTAAGTGAGCAGCATCTTACTTGGCCACCCGAAACACCTCCGCGGTGATAAACATTCGGATACTGTGTCTGCGACGTAAAGATAAGATCTACAGATACCATCCGATGGCCTAGTAACGCACACGACTGCGCTCTGCTAGTAAGAATCCGTGCCAACAGGCGCGATGAAAAATCCCGACGGACGCGTTGGGTACATCATTTAAATTCACTGGACTCCTGTAAGTCCTCCGCGGCCTGAGTCGAATTACGCCAGCATATGTTCCGGGTTCGAGTCGAGGGACTCGAATCTGAAGAAGACCGTGTTGTTTTGTCCTAAGACAGTTAACCGACCCTGATCCGTCGGGAGAGTCAGGAACATGCATCAGCAATCCCTACACACTCAAAACACATTCTCTTAAAAGACAGAGATAGCTGCACCCGAAGGATTGAAGAGTCCTCAGCCGAATCTACGATTCGACTGAACACTCGGGGGCTACTGACATGGTTATACCCTACGGGTACACGACATTTGCATACCTGGTCCATCCCGACGGAAGGCCCACTCGACGACCTGCCAGGGTCCATGAAGCCTATGACGGTTCGGCTACTATGAAGCCCATATGGACACGGACTCCCAAGCGCGCAAGACAAGGAAAGCTCAAGACTAGAGTTTGAATACAACTTGTAACCTACTCGTATCGGTACCTAAGACCTAGCCTCCCCATATATAAAGGCTAGGAGGGTCCAACGAGGAGGCACGTACGCAATAGACCTAGATCTCTCGACTCATACTTTCGCACACGCCTCCACGCCAGATCGAATCTGCGCACCCTGTAACCTTCGGTTCCGCCGTAATCAAGAGCAGACAAGCAGGAGTAGGGTTTTCCCTCCGGGGGCCTGAACCTGGGTAATCTCGTGTCCCCTAGTTGCTTGTTTGTTAACCGTGCCACGATCTCCAGCATCCCCATCTTCTCCAAAACCCAAGTCCATAACAATGGGCATTGACGAGATTAAACCTCGTCACATACACTGTGCATCATCAGGTACGAAGAGAAGGACCCATGGGACGGAGAAACCGGAGCGGAAGCAACCAGGCGCTGCCAGACTCAAGCGGTACTACCGGATCAGGTGACCATTACTACCGGTACAAGCGGTACTATCGGACCCTGCTACCGGACGCTCCAGGAAGAACCACCCCACGCCCCAGACGCCTGTGGTACTACCGGTCGGGGCACCGGTACTACCGCCCACTCCTACCGCACGCTACTGGCGACTCCGACGGAAGCTCCAGGACCTCCAGCGGTACTACCGCCCGCGGAGCGGTACTACCGGTTGCGACCGGTACTACCGGTGGCCCGACCGGTACTACCGGTCCTGACTGAACCAGCACGCATCAGTTCGGCCCAGCGCCCTGTACCCCTTTCTATATTTTCCCATTTCGTTCCGAAACTACCCCTGTTTATGTGGCTGGCCTATATATAGCCCCCACCCTCTATTGTAAACCCTAGACTTGGATAATAATAGATTAAGGACACCCTTTGAGGATCTTTCATCTATTGATCTCATGCTCCTATCAAGGGGCACCCTATTATCCACCCCCTCTTGGATCTTGCCTAGTGCGTTCAAGTTGTACAAGGCCTTGGGTTCTCGGTTTCTCGCCCCCAAGTCGTCAAGATCTCACCAAGCACCTCGTCCCCCGTTGTTGGTCGTGGAGAGAGAGCTTCGCCCAACACCGATCCTAGAGATTATGTTGGACCGGTTGCCACCGGCATGAGTTATCGGCGTGTATCGTGATTCGTGTGCGTGAGTTCATCGGGATCTTAGTGTGCGTGTGTTCGTAGATTTCGTCCCCTTTTCCCCTTCCACCGCTTTACCCTCGATCCCCGCGGAGATTCGTGAAAGATCGGGCCACCCCAAGGGGTTACCCCATAACACAATGTTGCAGGGTATATTTACTTATCATGGCTGCGATGTGTTTTAGACCATAAACTGTTATTTAACAAAGCATATAGCTCTAAATTAGTCGAATTTTAATATCTTTCTTAAAGAATATTTAATATCTTTTGGGCGGGCTACAAATATGAATGCTTGCTAGGAAAGTCTGCGCAATAATTGACTTGAGAGTGGAAACCAGGCTATGTAAAAGCCCCCACCACCACCACCCCACCCGCCCCCTCTCAATTTGGTGGTCTCATCCCCAAAATAAGCTAAATCTTTGTTAGGATATTTTCTCGTACAAAAAATAATACTCATGGACTTGGATACATAGACAATTGCACAACAGGAGCACGCCAAAATTATAGGTTAACTAACTGCTGATCTGTTATACGATCATGCATGATAGCCAAGTTAACATACATGTACGCATATGATTTAGCCACATATATGTAGCTATAGATTGCCCATGATAATTAAGCAGATATAATCTTTCTTTTCATTTCCTAGCAAGCTTACGGAAGATCATGGTTGCGCCATCCATTGGCTTTGGGTGCGGAAGGTAATTGATCTTTGCATCAGGATTCAGCAACTCCCATCTAGAGTTCATAATACATGAAGGAAAAATTAATTAATTGCAAAGAGACAAGACTATCGAGCAAATAAAAATAATCTACTACCTATATACTCCAATCGCATTGGCAACTGGGCCGACTCTTATAATCACTTATTTGAATTAAAACTTCTAGCTAGTACTCACTCGTAGCCGATAGAGAGGTGATGGAGCATGATGGCGATCTGCAGCCTAGCGAGCATATTGCCGGGGCATATCCTGCACCCTCCACCAAACACCTGGTACGTCCCTGGCTTGGTCGGTTCCTGCAGCGTCCATTAATAATTCTTCATCAATCTTCATTAGCTGATTCATGTAAAACTCCAATAATTCTATACTTCCTCCATTTTAAAATATAAGATGTTTTAGCTTTGTGAATCAAATGTATGTAGACTACTTTTAGTATATAGGTACACTTAGGTTTAGAGTGAATCTACACATTAAAAGAAATCTAGATACATTTTCTTCACAAACCTAAAACATCTTATATTTTAAAACAGATAGAGTATAAGATAGTACCAAAAAAACAATATATATTCTACTTACACTCCATCTGTCGGGGTTGAAAGTAAGTGGATCCTGGTAGTAGTTCGGGTCGGTGTGGAGTGACCTCACCATCACCATCACGTGCCACCCCTCTGGTATGATGTACCCACCATACTCCACGTCCCTCTTCGCCACGCGGTGCGCCATGGACGCGATGTTGGCCATACGGATCGTCTCCTCCACGACCTTCGACGTGTACTTCATCTTCAGGATGTCATCGTGCGAGATAAAATACGAGCCACCTTTGGTTTCATTCATTGCCACATTCTCCTCCTAGCAACATGAGAAATTACTTTGCTTGGGGTGACTCCTTGTTTTACAATATCTTAACAACATCAGTGACCGAAAAGGTTGAAATAATTAAAGTATAGAAAATGGTTGGTACCTTGTAGGATACTTAATATTATGATATTAATCTAATCTTGATTAAATCATGCCTTAGTAATGTTTGTTTATGTATGATGATGTCCATCTCAAATGAAGGTGTTAAGAGAATAGCTTTTCTAGAGAAAAGTTGCGAAAGGATGACCAAAATTAAGTGGGTTCTTCTTTGCGCAATTACGTACTCCCTCCATTCAGAAATATAAGACGTTTTAGCTTTGTGAATCGAATGTATCTAGATGTATTTTAGTGTATATATTTGTTGAGGTTCAGAGTGAACCTATATACTAAAAGGCATCTAGATACATCCATTTCATAAAACTAAAATGTCTTATATTTCTAAACGGAGGAAGTAGTAAGTGTTGTTTGATATGGGATGCCGATACTTCCTCACTGGTTGTGACATTGACGTGGGTCTAAGAGGGAAACAAAGCTCCTATATGTTGGACAGGGAGATGGGCGGTGGAGGGAAAACTATAGGGAGATGAGAGGAGAAGAGATCGGGTCTAGATGGGATAGAAGAGTGGCAGAGGGGAAGCTAACCGGGAGTGGACGCAAAGGAAGTGTCCGGTTAGGGATAGATTCACATCAATGAATATCAAATAACTATACTCCCTCGGGTCCATATTAATGGCATCAACTTTATCTACATTAATATGGACCAAACGAAGTATATGAAATGGTTAAAGAGTTGAGCTCCATATTATTTTTGATATCATGCTATTATTGAAAAACTGCCACGGGAAAAACCAACCATTTGTTGGGTGGTTAGAAGAGTGGTTCCATCCACATTTGAAGATATCAAACTCCAGATTTTATGTGTTTATGTCTCATAAGGATATATTCTTTAGTATGAAAGACATTCCCATGGATTCCAAGTTGTACGTGGTGATTTCGTCAATCTCGAGACTCCGCGACTCTAGCCTTCAGTAGTCGATCAATGAATATGTGTGGTGTGATGTGTGTGCGCGTCTACATATGTTTTACATGTTTCTAGAAAAGTGGTGCAGTCTGAGTTGCTTTGTGAACATTATTAGTAGATGCACACGAGCTTGTTTGGCCTATATTAGTCCGACCACTACTATATGGGATAATTAACATGATAATATGATATGATTATGTGTCTTACCCGGAGCTTGGCAAGGGCATCGGGGGATTTGGCGAGGTGGTACATGGCCCACATGATGGCTGTGGCGGTGGACTCGTAGCCAGCAAAAACAGAGGACACGATGTTGTCCACCACCTCATCATTGTTCAACTTATTTCCTTGCTCGTCCTCCATTTCCATAAACCCACTCATCAAATCGTCATACTCTTTGGCCGTATTTTTTCTCGCCTCCAACTCCTCCCGGAACACCACGTTCAGCTTCTGACGACACTTGCGAGCACCATGGATCGCCGTCCCTGGGAAATCCAACGGCAATGCCCTAAGGCCTGCGGCCAAGCCGGTGAACCATTGGTCCATCTTCACCATTAGAGGTGACGAATCCATGCTTATAAACATCTTGCATATATTCATGAAAGTCACCTGCAAGCACGAATCATTTATTTTTAGTAAGCAACGATTAGCATTTGATTATATTTTTTATATTTCTAAAGCAACAAAGAAATCTCAAAGCGTTTCTTCCCCATATATAGCATTCGTTCGCATGATCCTGTCTTGTCGATTGCTCGAAGGCAGCAGGTTCAGCCGAATTCGCTATGCCGCCATAGGAATGTGGTCTATGCCGACGGTCATGTTGTGCCAACGGTGCCGACGGCCCCAATAAATCGCCAGCGACATAGCATTTGTCCATGGGCCTAGCCTAGGTTTCCTGTAGTGGGCGTGTTTGGTAATAGCTTTGTGTAATTCGCCAAAGAACGTTCCGCCGTTATAAGCTCAATCCACCATACACGCCCTTGGCGTTCTTGCTAACCCCGCCTAGTCATGGAGGAAGCCCATGCCTCCGCGTGGTGGACGTCTGTCCTGCGGGCGCATGACCTTGACCTTGATCAGACAGCGTCCTCTCGGCTTCATCATTGCACAACCTCAGTAATCTGATTCGAGACTTAAGTAGCTAGCCACAAAGTGTTTTTCTTTTGAATTGAGCTACCATATGCGTAGGATCAGTTACCGGTAACACTGGTTGAAATTATAAAATATCACTTGAGATTGTTCAAACAAATTTTCAGATATGTCAAATCTTGATCAAGGTTCGTTGAATTTGACCAAATCATGTGAAAACATGTAAGGTGGGGATTGCCGGCCGGTGACGAAATATTCCAACCACTACGGGACACGCGCGCTACTAAGTATAATTAGTGTTAAACATGTAAGGGCAAAAGGCCGTCGGCGTAGGCCAAAATGCCCTCGTCGTATGGTACGCCGAGGGCAGCCCTCGGCAAAGATCTCCCTCGGCGGAGCACAGTCAAGCCGTCGGCGTATCAAAATGCCCTCGACGTATGCTACGCCGAGGGCTTTGCCGTCGGCGTAGCGGCCGTCGGCATAGCCTGTCGACCGGTTGCAAAAATATTTTTTTTTTGAATTTTTTTTTGAAAAATAATATTTTTTTTATTTTTTTTTCTCAATTTTTTTATTCCTTGAATTGTTTCACTTGTTAATCTCCTACTTTGAACATTTTTAACACTAATTATACTTAGTATTTAATTAAATTCCAGTCTTAGTCAAACTTCCCATCAGGTCACCCATCCTAATACTACTCTTTCAAAGACGCTTAACTTCCTCGCCTTCGTAATCCGTTTCCGCAAAGTAATTCATACATTGGTGTCAATACTATGATATCAATCTCATTAACTCTTATATCATCATGTCACATGTTTGTATTTTTTGAAATTACAAACAATTATTTAAGTAAATATTAATGAATAAGTAAAAATATTATTGAATTCAAATAAAAATATAATAATTTTATTTTTTTTGTATTTTTTATTTAATATAGAATATTTAATATCTTTAAATCTGTAAATCGAAATTCAACAAATAATATGTTTAAATTGATCAGAAAAATGAGAGGAATCCAAATATGATATCCATATCAACTAATCACAAATCCTGTAGTTCATATCTGACCCACTTCCTGTCGATTCGGCAGGAATTTGTCTTTTTCACCAAAGGTGGACGGAAAGGTTTCGGATCCCCTGTTGGCACATTATCCATATAAGGTGGTATAGTATTTTTGTAAAATGTGGTGATAGTATTTTGAATTAGCCATTTGGTGGTTGCTTCACAAAACCGTCCGTTTTTTATGCTCGAAAAATAGAAAATGGATTCTTGGTGCGACGAAAAGGAAAACTTCCTCCTGCAACATTGTTCGCCATCCCATGATGCATGTGTATGCATAATATAGGCATATTATCACAAACTATGCCTTGATTCTAGCCATAACATTGGTCATTTGACCCGAGAGCCAAGAAACCTCAAATGAGATAGGTGATTTTGTGAAGGGTTTTTTGAGACATAATCAATATATCAAGTTTGCTATTTTTCCTTATAAATATGTCACATAATATGACACCACGCGAAGGTTTCGCATTGTTTCGATCGTTTTTGATTTTTTTATACCCGTTTTAAACTATCGTCAAACTTTGTCGAACGACGGACATAAAGATTCTTAGCTCGGGGCAGAGCCTCGCTAAACTTTCATTAGATCTTTGATAAAATAGCATATTGTGAACCTAAAAATGATTTTTGTAAAAAAACATGAGCATCGGATCATGTACCTGTAGTTCATATATGACCCACTTCCTACCGATTCGGCAGGAATTTGTCTTTTTCACCAAAGGTGGACGGAAAGGTTTCGGATCCCCCTGTTGGTACATTGTCCGTATAAGGTGGTATAGTATTTTTGTAAAATGTGGTGGTAGTATTTTGAATTAGCCATTTGGTGGTTGCTTCACAAAACCGACCGTTTTTTATGCTCGGAAAATGGGAAATGGCTTTTTGGTGCGACAAAAAGGAAAACTTCCTCCTGCAACATTGTTCGTCATCCCATTACGCATGTGTATGCACAATATGGGCACATTATCACAAACTATGCCTTGATTCTAGCCATAACATTGGTCATTTGACCCGAAAGTCAAGAAACCTCGAATGAGATAGGTGATTTTGTGAAGGGTTTTTTGAGACATAATCAATATATCAAGTTTGCTATTTTTCCTTATAAATATGTCACATAATATAACACCACGCGAAGGTTTCGCATTGTTTTGATCGTTTTTGATTTTTTATGCCCGTTTTAAACTATCGTCAAACTTTGTCGAACGGCGGACATAAAGATTCTTAGCTCGGGGCAGAGCCTCGCTAAACTTTCATTAGATCTTTGATAAAATAGCATATTGTGAACCTAAAAATGATTTTTGTAAAAAAACATGAGCATCGGATCATGTATCTGTAGTTCATATCTGACCCACTTCCTACCGATTCGGCAGAAATTTGTCTTTTTCACCAAAGGTGGACGGAAAGGTTTCTGATCCCCCTGTTGGTACATTGTCCGTATAAGGTGGTATAGTATTTTTGTAAAATGTGGTGGTAGTATTTTGAATTAGCCATTTGGTGGTTGCTTCACAAAACCGACTGTTTTTTATGCTCGAAAAATGGGAAATGGCTTTTTGGTGCGACGAAAAGGAAAACTTCCTCCTGCAACATTGTTCGCCATCCCATTATGCATGTGTATGCATAATATGGGCACATTATCACAAACTATGCCTTGATTCTAGCCATAACATTGGTCATTTGATCCGAAAGTCAAGAAAGCTCGAATGAGATAGGTCATTTTGTGAAGGTTTCTTTGAGACACAATCAATATACCAAGTTTGATATTTTTCCTTCTAACTATGTCACATAATATAACACCACGCGAAGGTTTCGCATTGTTTCGATCATTTTTGAATTTTTTATGCCCGTTTTAAACTATATATAATGTTTTATGTTTTACTTAATTTTTATTTATAAATGTGTAATATTTGAGTGTAGATAGATAGGTCTTATTTTTCTGCAATTTTTGATATATTATTTGTATTTTTCCGAATTAGAATGATTTAGTTATGATTTTTCAAAGTTTAATGAGATAAAATAAAAAATAGCTACGCCGAGGGCAGCCGTCGGCGTAGCATAGAATATGCCGAGGGCAATTTTACGCCGACGGCTGCTTGGCGGGGCTGGCCTGGACGATGGCTACGCCGACGGTCCCGACGTTTGGCCGTCGGCGTAGCTTCCCGTTCCTGTAGTGAACCAGAGAAAAATTGCATGCCAAACATCTTCCGAGACGGAGCAGCAACTATGATCACTAATTAGGGCTCCGCCGGCAGAAGGTCCCAATAGTACTCAATGGATTTTGTTAATAAGAGTCTTCGTGTATAGAATTATATGCCTAATGAACCGGCTAAGGACTATCTCAATAATTGGCTCATAACACGGTATCATAGCCAAAATTTATTGAGGTGGAACCATAGTTATTGAGTAAAAAAAGTAATATTGTATCTTAGCTAAGACCATCCACACATTGTCGATTCTTTTGAAGAAAAAACACACTGCTTAGAACCACTCTATTTTCACTCTAGTGTTAGAATCGCTTGTCATGTGAGAGGCAATATTTTATCTATCATATCAGTCTCTCTCTTCAAAGTCATTTCTCTCTTATTTCTCCCGGTCTTGTGTGTTTATTACTTCCTTCGTTCAGAAATAACAGATTTTAGTTTGTCTAAATTCAAATATATCTCTACACTAAATGCGTCTAGATACATTTAAATCTAGACAAACTCAAATCGGTTATTTCTAGACGAAGGGAGTACAATGTTTGCTCCTGGCACACTATTCTTTAACCTGAACCAATTAGTTAAACCGCTTCAATCGTCGGACCGCATGCATCTGTTTCACGCACTGTGATGAGTATATGGTGTGGATGGTCTAACAAAAGGCTCTTGGACGTGTTCATAGGGAGAAAAATTATTGCCCAAGTGCAAGCATGAACTCTAAATGAATTAAATACAACCTCTCTTAGATACAACACTTGAAAAACAATACATTGGGTAGTTCTCTCTAAATTCTTGTATCTCATACGATAGAGAGGTAAAAGACAATTCTTCCCTCAATTGAAGGCCTATAATCTTTTTTGAAGTTAAAATATGTAAAGTTTGATCAAAAAGTTTTTAAAAGAACTTACAATAACTGTAATAATACATTGACGTGCGGTAGGCAGGTGCGCACTACAGGAATAAATCAAGACGTCTATGGCCAAACTCTACGCCGACGGCTATATGCCTGGGCCATCGGTGTAGGCCTCGAGGCGGGCATCCGAGCAAACCGGTCATCGACCTAGTTTGGCCGTCGTCGTAGAATGGGATGAGCTGACAGCAGCCGTCGGTGTAGACAGGGCCGTCGGCGTAGTGGATATGCCGTGACGGCGATGCGACGGTGTCAAGGCTACGCCGACGGAAAAGCCATTGGCCTAGGTTTCATACTTTCCCATCGGCATAGCTATTTTCCCTTTTTACCATATTAATACTAAAAAAATCATAATTAAATCATTCTAATTTAGAAAAATACATATGATATATCAAAAATTTCAGAAAAATAAGATCTATCGAACTTAACTCAAATATTACATATTTTTGTTGAATAAAATAAAAAAAAAATTATATATACTTTCTTATAACACATTTTTATTTTTGAGTGCCAAAAACATTTTTTGAAGCAATCGCCAAAAACATAATTCAAAATGCTACCGCGTCATTTAAAAAAAAATACTAGACCACCTTAGATGTACAATATCCCAACCGGGATATCTCAAACCTTTCTGTCCATCCTGGTGAGAAAGACAAATATCTGCCGAATCGATAGGAAGTGGGTCCGATTTGAACTATAGGTACATGATTTTATGTCCATGATTTTTTTGTAAAAATAATTTTGAGCCTCATAATATGATGTTTCTTCATAGAACCAATGCAAGTTCAGCGAGCCTCACACCCTAGGTAATAATCTTCATGCCCACCGTTTTGATCATAGTTTAAAACGGACATAAAAAATTAAAAAGTGGCCCAAACAATGTGAAACATTCACGTGGTTTCATATTATGTGATATACTTGCAAGGAAAAAAATACCAAACTTGGTATATTGATTGCATCTCAAAAGAAATCTTCTCAAAATAAGCTATCATGTTCGAGGTTTTATGACTTTCGGACCAAATGACCAATATTATGACCAGAATCATCTATATAGTTTGTGATACAGTGTCTATATTGTGCACGCACATCTTGTGATGACGAACAATGTTGCAGGAGAAAGTTTCTTTTTTGTCGCACGGAAAATCTATTTTCCATTTTCCGTTTGCCAAAATGGGACGTTTTATGAAGCAACTACGAAAGGCATAATTCAAAATGCTGCCACCCTATTTTTTAAAAATACTAGATCATCTTACATGGACAATGTCCCAAACGGGTATCTCAAACGTTTCCTTCCATCCCTAATGAAAAAGACAAATATCCGCCAAATCGATAGGAAGTAGGTCCGGTTTAAACTATATGTACATGATCTAATGCTCATAATTTTCTGCAAAAATCATTTTAGCCTCACAATATGATGTTTTTTTAGAGATCCAATACAAGGATAACTGTGTCCGTTGTTTTAACCATAGTTTTAAACGGGTATAAGAAATTCAAAAAATGGCTGGATAGGGTTTGCAGCTAGCCACCAAGGTAGACCACTATTTTGCAATACTACATATATTATATGAAAATTTATTCCGTAATGTATCTAATAATATTGATATTGTGTTGTATTTTTTTTCAAATAAGTAGGTTAAATCTTACATAGTTTGAATTTTTTAAATATTGTAAGCCTTTTTAGGAATGGAGGTACTATATTGGGAGAGGCCCAAAACCCATCTAATAGATAGACGAATGCATCATTGATTCATTTCCAATTGTTTGAGGGCGATGTAGGAAAGAGCCTCATGAGAACATTTATGTAAGTACAAAGTATACTACTCCCTCCGTCTCGGTTTATAAGACTTATACGTATTTTTAGGTTGATAAATTAACCAACTTAGTATGAGGTATACAAGATAAAAACTATATTATTAAAAACTTCAAATATTATATTTTATAATAATATAATTTATTTTATATAGCTCATGCGGACGAACTAGGTATACGCGTAAGTCTTATAAACTGGGACGGAGGGAGTATTAATGCTTACTTTCTTGGCCTCGTCGGAGGCGACGATGGTACCCATGTCAGCCCAGGAGTTGAGCGCCGCCACAACACCCGGTTGCACTACAGCGGCGATGGTTCGGAGCGAGCTTGGCCGGTTGATTGCGCTGAGTAAGACTCCCCTCATCCTGGTGTGGTTGCCGCCCTCGACGTTCCCGATGGCGTTCAACCCCACCAGCTCAGGCACCGGCCAGTGGATGCCGAAGGTATCGTCGGCGGCCTGGAACACGAACTTGTTGGCCATCGGCGCGCATACCACGATGGCGGGGGACCCGAACAGGTGTGTCCGGTACATACCCGCCTTCTCGCCGCCGTACGCGCGCCTCCTGACGCCGATGAATTCGTCGGGGCGGCCCGCGTGCTTGAAGTACCAGAGCAAGGACAGCGTCTCGCCGAGGAACGGCAAGCCCATGTGGCCCGGCGGGAGGCGGCGGCGGACGCCATCGCTGCCCCTCTTGTAGCCGTGCTTGAGGAAGAATGCGGCACGGTACCATGCGTCGGTGGCGTGCCAGAAGGCCAGGCACAGCAGCGGGACGGCGCCCAGCAGCCACGCCCACGAGACTACCATTGCCACCATGGATCGAGCAGGTGCGACTTAATTCTCTATTTCTCTTGGAATTATAATCTGGAGATCGACGGCGATCGATTATAATTGGAGGTACCCACTGTGTCCACGAGCGTATATATAGACGAGTGTTGATTCCAAGTGACTGATCCGTTGGTGTCTGCAGCCAGATGACAACAAAAGGGATGACACGATATACACAGGTAGTACGATATATGAATCCTTATCGGATCTTGTACACAGGCACCATGTGCACATCTCCAGGTCGCCGGGTCAGATCCAGGGAGATAACTGACCAGCCCGTTTTTAATACCGAGTATTAATAAACTTGCATTATGAACAATGATGCTGCAATAATTCATTACTCACATGGAATAGGTGATTTGTTTTCTAGGAAATGGTTTATCCTTGCCTCACATGTAGTGGTGGTTGGTTCACATTTTTTTATTTTCCGTAAAATATGTAGCAGTTGGCGTGGACGCCATGATTTGGATGGTACGGTTCTCTAATACTCCCTCCAATCTAAACAAATAAACTTTAGATTTGTCTATATTCTGATGTATTTAATACTAAAACACGACTAGCTATAAATTCAAATTTGGACAAATCAGAATTCGTTATTTTGGATCGGAGGGAGTAAGATTATTGTCCATTAATTTCGAGAGCACCACAGACCCGGATTTATGATTAATGCCATTAGTATGCATTTCCATTCCAGTCAAAATAGTACCAGGTTTTCTCCAAAAAATAATAGTACCAGGTCGACTTTCTTAGGATCAACAAAATATATTATAGTTTGATTTCTTTGGTATTTACACTAGAGTTTTATTTTGATAGGATTTGGTTACCTGCATCTATGTTAACACTAAACAATACTATAATGTTGTGGTTCTTGCAATCATCGGTTAAAAATTTCACAAACATAAAATGTAGTGCGGCTCACCATAATTTTAAGATATGTGCTGGCATTGACTTCTTTAGAAGTTGGGATTATATTTTAGAGAAAACCCAATGTATTATATATTTCTAGTATCATTTGAGATGACATAGGTCATTATTTTCAAACACAAATAGGGTTGAGACAAGGTCATCCGCTCTCGCCGATTCTATTTCACGGGATCAGGTGCTCCCTTATATCTAGTGAAGAAATTAGAGCATAGGCCTACTTGCTAGGCTAGTCAGGAATAACCTCCATTACCCAACCCCGTGAAGCGATATGCCTCTTCTCGGAAACAAGGCGGGACCATGCGACGGTAATCTCCAGCACGACGTCACCTAGAACAGGCATGAGTTAATCAAGATTGTCTTGATCCCCTTAGTCCTGAGTCGTGCTCGCCAGGATTCAGCTTTCGACTGAACTCTCGTGACTAGGGGTCCAAATCCTTGATCAACACGCGAGTCTCCCTAATAGGCATCCCTAGGTAGGTGATAGGGAAGTCCGCCAATCTACAGTTGAGGTTGTCAGCAATGCGTTGTCCTTCCTCATCCGAGTACCCCAGGATCATCACCTTAGGGCGTGTTTGGTTGTCCCGATCTTTGTTTCTCACACTGGGCCGGAAGAAATAAGCCCGTTTGGTGTCTCGTGGCATGCCGCGGATTTGGCCCCACGGGTCTTAAAGAACCTCTCATCCTGGCTCCGGAGGAACGCCAAAATCGAGCGTTTACACCAGGACATGCCCTGGCAAGCGCAAGGGGAGGAACGGCGTGTGCGGGGAGGCATCCGGGAGATGGCGGGAGCCGAAAGAATCACAGCGCCGTACGACGCGAAAAGTAGGCTCACCTCCCACTTATGCTACCACCTCCCGCTAGAAGATAAATCCCTCCCTATTTTCCTCTTGTGCAACAGCTTTGGCGGCGGTGGCGGCGATTTAGATCTCTGGCAGCGGCTTCTAAGCACACTCTGGCACCGACAGTCGTCTTCTGCTCGACTCTGGCATCTGTTGGCTTGCAGATCTGTGGCATCGACTTCTCCCCCGTCTTCTTCTCCGCCTGCGGCAGGTCCTCGACGGCTACCAGCATGAAGGTAACAACCATGAATTCTCTCCATCTTTTTTACCAAGGTAGTTAGCTCGACATTAGGGTAGTACGTACACTGTGCTTACGTAATTCCACTATGTTTAGGGCCAACAACTGAAGGTTATCATCTAGGCAGCTGCTCTAGTCGTTGTGATTCAGGCATATGTTCCTGATCTACAGAAGAGCGGCTGGTAGGCATAACAGCCGGCCGTGAAGTATGATCCTATGATGCAGCGCGACAGGGAGAAGGTGGCAAATATGAACTATATCTACAACAACAACGATGTGGAGGCTATCGCCATGCTCAGGATGAGAAGAGTCCTATTTAACCATCTTGAGCAGACTTTTCGGGTCTAGGGGCTGCTCAAGGACATCATTAACTGCTGTATCAAAGAACAGGTGGCTCTGTTTCTTCATGTTCTAGACCATAACCAGAGATTCCAAGTGATCCACAACACATGGAGGAGATCAACCGAGACAATTTTTCGGTATTTCCATCAGGTGTTATATGTTGTTGGAGAACTCAGAGAGGAGATGTCAAGCCACCATTTGGTCAAATTCCCGCGAACATACATGGCAATGGTCGATGGTTCGCCTTTTTCAAGGTGAGCAACTCTAGCATGTTCTTCTTTGGCTGATTGTATTGGACAGCCGACTAACATTCTTGTAATGTCAGGATTGTATTGGAGCAATTAATGGTACTCATGTGATGGCTAGAGTGCCGAAATATGAGCAGACTGCATATAGGGGGAGGAAGCACTACCCCTGTCAGAATGTGCTTGTCGTCGTTGATTTCGACATGAAGTTCACATATGTGCTTGCCGGGTGGGAAGGATCTGCCCACAACGCGAGGATTCTGGCAGACAGCCTTAGCAGACCTCATGGCCTGAAGCTCCATGGTGGCAATTTCTACCTTGCAGATGTCGGTTATGCCTGCCGACCTGGAATTCTGCCACCCTTCAGATTAACAAGGTACCATCTCAACGAGTTCTCTGCTAGGAACTACCCAAGAACTCTGAAATAACTTTTCAATCTTAGACACTCTAGACTTAGAGTCACGGTCTTTGCTGCTCTGAAGAACGGGTTTAAAATCTTTGATTAGAAGCCTTTTCACTCTTTCCCCACCCAACTTAAGTTTGTTCTTGCATGTTGCATTCTGTACAACTGGATCTTGCAATTTGACGCCGATGAGTACTTCCTAGCTGAAGAAGATGTAGTTCCTCACGACAACGACACTAATGATGGCCATGGTGTTGCTCAAAACGACTGTGATGTTTGAAAGAGCAATGATACCACTGTGGGCTCTCGACATGTTGACCGACGAGAGTATAATTTCGAAACAAAGTGCGGGAAGCGACGGCGACCTGTCAGGCGCGCGGATGGCAGCAGCTGACTACAACTACTAATCGTTTTGTCATTGCGTGAGTCTCTAGAAGCGAGCAATCACTGATCCCTTTGACCACCACTATCCAGTTTTCTATCCAGTACGACGTGGAATTTCTCAGCACTAACCTAAGCAGACTCCCACAACTTACTTGTCCTTCAATCGATTAGCTTGCAGTGCAAGTTGTTGTCTCCGTTGACACTGACAGCTGACAGCTGACAGCTGACAGCAGCAGGAGCGCCTGACGAAGATTTTTTTACAAATATGACCATTGCCAAAAATACCCCTCTCGCTTCACAAAAGTCAAAAATGTCCTGGCGAGGGGCTGAAAAGGCGACACGTGTCACCTTCCGTCACGGGGGTGGCAGGATGTTCCTCCCGTCATAGGGGGTGGCGGAATGTTCCTTCTGCCTTTGGCGGTGGCACGACCAAGTGCTCATAGCGGTCAGGGGCATTCATATCCGATCAACACTTGGGCACTTGGTCCTTCCTCTTGAAATATTACGAGCATGATTCATCGGATAAATAAGGTCTGTTTCACAAGCAGGTTGCTTTCGAACTGAAATTCAGGAACCCCTATCATTTTATAGGATCAATATTATGGGCACATCCATGAATATCAAATAAGTTAAGGAGGTGAGCTCTGGATTATTTTTACAGTCATGTCATTAATGAATGAACTGCCACAGAAAAACTAACAATTTGTTGGGTGGTTAGCAGAGTGGTTCCGGCCACATTCCAACATATCAAACTCCCCATAAGACATATGAAATGACATTTCCATGGATTGCAAGACGTACGTGATGAATTTTTCAATCTTGAAACTATTTGACTCTAGTTTTTAAGTAGCCGAATGTATGTGTGTGTGTGCGTCTATATATGTTATGGGTGTCATTTCTAGAAAAGAGTAGTGCGTCGTTTTGGAGGACGAGCTCCAGTGAGGACTTTAATTTTTTTTCGAAAAATTCAAATTTAAATATCCAAACAAATTCAAAAAAATACTAGGTTGTAGGTAATAATTTATAATACATAGGTGCAAAGAATAATTCGAATATATTTTGTATTCTGGCCACGGCAAAAAGGAGAAACTTTCAGATCTGGACGTGATAAATATGAATGGGCCTCAGTTTTTCTTAGAATTTTTCATACTATGCAAAAAATACAAAGTATTTTTGATTGAAAATTTGCATACATGTATTTCACGTTGTTTTATACACATAGGTATTTTTTCGAAAATATTTGATAATTTTTAAAAAAATTAAAAACAGGCTCCATGGAACCCGTCCTCTAAAAGGATTTTCCGTACGCCTGAATTGCTTTTTGAACATTATTAGTAAATACGCTACCAGTTTGTTTGACCTACATTAGTCAGACCACCATATAGGATAACCGAGATACTCTCTCCGTCCCAAAATAGATGTCTTAAATTTGTTAAAATTTAAATGAATTTAGACACTATTTCGTATATAGATTTATCTAAAATTTGAAAAACTCAGGACATCTATTCTTGGATGAAGGGAGTACATGATTTGGCGAGGTAGTAGGTGGCCCACACGATGGTTGTGGCGGTGGACTCATACTATGTTGGTACTCCTTAGAAGCAGGACGAAAGCAAATCTACTCACTGATTCCTTTGACCACCTATACATAGTTTTCCATATATCCATTCTTTTTTGTCGGTCTCTAGAAGAGATGACGCATAATATGTTTATTTTTATTGATTTCTCTAGAGGACGTGAAAGGCTTAGTGAAAACTCGAATTCTATACATACATGTACAATGGTAGAGAAGTGAGTCTTCTCTTAAATTGTACAACGCATCAACCTTATTATCATCTCTAACATTTAATCTAAATTAACTAATTTTAGTAAGAAATTATCTACAACTTAGAAATAGCCTTCCCTCATTTTATCTTGTAAGATATCATCTTTTACCTAAGGAATGATAATTTCGTGTTTTTTAATTCTCTTTCCTCAAATTAAGTAAAATCCAACATGTTAAAAAAAGAGTAAAATCCAACATGTTAAAAAAAGAGTAAAATCCAACATGATAAATACAAGAGGAGACTGACCTTCGGCCTTCGGGACGCTGGGAGATGCGGCATTCTCAACTGTAGCCATGCTCTGACCTTTTCTTCGGTCTCTAGAAGCGAGACGTACGTAAGCAGATCTACTCGCTGATTCCTTTGAACACCGCTATACAGTTTTGTATATATCCACTCCACGGCCACGCACCATGTGGACTTTCTCGGCACTAACCTAAGAGCATCTCCATTTGGGTTTCAGGACGCTGGGATGATTTTTAGACGCCAAAAATTGGCCAGTCGTATTCCCAGGATCTCAATTTTGTCTGGATTTGTCAATTTTGGTCCGGACTTTCCAGGCTGAACCCGGGTTCCTGGAAACGCCGGACGGAACGAAAACGACGATGGGCCAACTCTGTTGGCGACTCTAGGCCGAAATCCCACCCTTTTCTTCTCCCCTCCCGCCTTTCTTCCCCATTCCCCCACTCCCGCCAGTTCGCCGAGCTCCCGCCCGCCATGCCGCCCAAGGGTTTCATCAAACCCAGATGTAACCTCGGCGAACCGGAGGAGAAAAAGGCGAGGAAACCGAGAGCGTCGACGAAGAGGCCGGACAGATTGACCAACGCCGATTGGGTGGCCATTGTGCAGAAAAGAAAGGTCGAGTCATGCGGCCGCACGGAGAGGAAGGAGAGGGCGAAGGCGGCGAAGGAGCTCGCCGAGGCCCAAGCGCTCGTGGAGGCCCAAATGATCGTTGACGATCAGGCGGTGAGGGCGAAGCAGGCGGCGACGTCTTGTGCGGCGATGCCGCTCCCGAGGCCAATCGTACCCCTGCAGTACGCCACCCACTGGGGGAGCCAGCCAAGCATCAGCTCGCCGGCCGGGTTCTCGCAGATCTCGCCGGCCGACTTTCACGAGAGCCAGGACCAGCGGCAGAGGTACTCCTCGTCCCCTGAGTTCGATGGCGGGTTCAACCCGAACATGGTTTTCCTCTACCCTGCTCCTCGCCCTCCTTCGGCCTTCAACATCGACATCAGCGTCTCCTACTCCACCTCTTCGGCGTACGCAGACCCTTCGTCGTCAACGCGCTGCGGTCCACTTTCATTCGGCGGCAGCTCCTCGCCCGCGACCTTTGGCGAGGTCGACGCGCACAACCTTTATCGGCGGAATGTTGGCCGAGGCGTACATGCAGGACATCATCGCCCAAGGTTCGGCAAGAAAATATCTACCGGTTTACTCGGGCTTACACAAATGGAAACTGGGCTGCCAAACAGGTTACCGAGTGTTTTTTTGAGTAATAGACTGGACCCGGTAATTTACAGGTGAGACTGCATGAAAACAGGGCTGCCAAACGAGGCCTCAAAACGATTAGCTTGCAGTGCAAGTTGTTGTCTCCATTGACACAATGGAAGCATTGTCTCGATATATGTTGGGAAAAGTGTGGAGGAAAAGTAGACTGACTTGCAAACCAACATGTGGTTGGATGGTTAGGAGGGTGGTTGTACTCTTAGCCCACTAGAGTTTAAACCCTAGGTTTGATACTGTGTGTTGCATAAAAGGCGAAATATTCTTTCAGTGGGAGACGACGTTTCCGTCAATAGCAAGACGCTTGTGGTGACTTCATCAATCTCAAGATCCGATCCGCCAGCTCAGTTTTCGGAGGTGCTCATAGGGATAGGGTGTGCGTGTATGTGTTCATAGCGGTGAGTGCATGTACGTGTTGTGGGCGTCTTTGATTGTACTGTATTTCTAAAAAAAAAAAAGTAGACTGACTTCTTTGTGCCATCAGGCACGATCAAGTGCTCATAGCGGCCAGAGGCATTCATCTCCAATCAACACTTGGACACTTGGTCCTTCCTCTTGAAATATTACGAGCATGATTCATCGGATAAATAAGGTCTTTTTCACAAACAGGTTGCTTTCGAACTGAAATACAGGAACCCCTATCATTTCATCGGATCAATATTATGGGCACGGATCCATGAATATCAAATAACTTAAGGAGGTGAGCTTTGGATTATTTTTACAGTCATGTCATTATTGAAAAACCCGTCACGGGAAAGCTAACCATTTGTCGGGTTGTTAGTAGAGTGGTTCCATCCACATTCGAACATATCAAACTCCCGATAAGACATATGACAAGAAATTTCCATAAATTGCAAGATGTATGCATGTGATGAACTTTTCAATCTTGAAACTATGTGACTCTATGTGCGTAGCGTGCATGTGCGTGTGTGTGTGCACGCGTGCGTGCGTGCGTGTCGTGTGTCATTTATAGAAAAGAGTAGGCCCGAGTTGCTTTTTGAACATCTAAAGAATATATTGTAGCCCTCTTTCCAAGCTCTTAGAGGCCATGTATGGTCCCGGCCGTCCGATTGGGGTTCTAAGTCAATCCCAGCAATCCACTCAGCCTTCTCCCGCGCATAGGTGGTCCACGCCCGGATACAATTCTGACCGTACGCCTACTTACCACTTGGGTAATGAAAATCTACCCGTCCTCACACTAAAGCTAGCTACCGTCACTGATTTTGGGGCCTGCTTTTTACAGAAACCGCTAGTCAGTGAGGGGTGAAGCGTGGCACAGGGTCGGCCCTGGAAGCCACCCATTCCCGTGCCCTTTTCTCTCCCCTTCTCCTCCACTCAAACCCTAGCCACCACCCCTGGTGCCTCCCCATCGGGCTCGGGTGCAGAAAGTACGGCGAAGCAGAGGCGACAAGCCAAGCCCCGCCCGCCTAGGGCTCCCATGCCCAGCCGCCCGAGTCATCCTCCTCCGACGAGGAGGGGAGGATCAGAACCATCTCCGAGTCAGAGCCGACGGCCGAGAAGGCCAAGAAGGTCGCAGCCGAGGAGGGGGGGAGGAGGGGGAGGGGAACGACGATGGGGCTCCAGGTGGAGGACGACGACAGACACCAACGTAGCAGCCGGTTCCATCTCCATCTCCTCCTTTGTGACGCCTCCTCCAGTGCGCTGGTGCCGGGTGGGTCTTCTTTGAGGCAAGCAGAGCCGCCGCATCGACCTTGGCCCACTCCACCTCCCTCTCCTCCTTGGTCTTGCCCCTTATCCTTCTTCCCGGGTGTCTGGAGGGTGCCTAGAGGCTGCCACCTCCGATTCCCTATGGAGGTCATGGGAAAAGGTAGAACAAGCAGGAGGTGAGCCCGTGCTTCGGCAGCAGCAGCAAAATTGCCAAGGTATGGATTCCTCTTCCCGCTTCTTCTTTTCTCGCTTTCTTGTTACTTGTTCCCCTCCCTCTCTCTCTCACTCTTTCTCTCTCTCTCTCCGGGGGTCATCTCGGCTCAACAATGGAAGATACCAACATGTATGGTTCCACCGATGCCCATGGATGAATAGATCGACCGGCCACAGCTCACATCAGGTGCATCCAGAGCACGATCTATTTTTTTATGGTCATGAATACCTAAAATGCTACCTTCAATTGTTGATATTTTCTCTTGCCATCATCTTAAGAATGTATATTTAACAGACCCATAGTCTATGATAAATATTTTCTTGAGGTCGAAACGTCTTTGAGAATCAGCTTGAAAAGATCCGTACTACTTATTTGCTATTTTCTTCATTAATCATCACATTGGATATTTATTTTGATAGGAGCATATCTAAGAACAAACCGAATATGTAAATAGTCGGTTGAAACTCTAGAAAAATTTAGGCTTATCTTTCAGGGATAGTTAGTCCAAAGGTTTTTCTTCTACTTGTTTCCCTGATTTATTGTGTTTGGTACATCAATTCTACATGGACGTAGATTGCATGGCGAGGTGGACGTGAAGATTCCAAATAATCCAAAACTGTAATACAATGTTTTTCATACCAGCCTGATGGTAAATGTTGGATAAGTGATTTTTACTTTGAGGTGAGGTATCAATAAAGATGGCAATTTTACCCATGGTACGGGTATCTGCGGGTACCATACCCGCATGGGTAGTGTATGCGCATACTTTTAAACCCACGGTTAATATTTATACTCTGCCTGTTAAGTCATGGATATGAGCATGAGTATAAGGTTGTACCCGTGGGTATACCCATAACCTTCCCATTTAGATTGACTTGTAAAACTTACCTGAAGAGTTTTAGCCTATGCGGCGGACACTACTAGGAAAATGGTCGTCTGTGGCGCACCTAAAAGGCCCATCCGTGGCGCACCTGTAGTGCGCCACGGGCCTTGCGCTACGGCTATCTCTCAGCCGTGGCGCACTGCCTAGTGCGCCACGGTTGTGTAAGATCGTGGCGCACCTCTAATGCGCCACAGAAGTTTGGCGTGGTGCGCTACCTTGGATCTTCGTGGCGCTACCTAGTGCGCCACTAAACATCCATGGTGCGCTTTAGGTGTAGTGCTCCACAGAAGGTAGACCATGTGCGCCACAGATGTATTTTTTGTTTTTTTTAATTTCCAAGCCAGATTATATGCAATACAGATTATATACAATATTACAGCAGATATACAGACACAGATACAAGATATACAATTATATATATAAATACTCAATATGAAAAACAAGATTGAAACAAATACATATAGATAAGTCTCATACATGAATACATAGTCCAAGTTACATTGTTTTGATCATGTTACAAAGTAGTAGTTGGTGACATGCGAATACATGTGTCGATCGAACAAGTTAGAGCTCGGGCTCGCCTAGACATCTAAACTAGCTAGCTAGACACAAATGCGGATAAATAACCAAAGAAGATAAGCATGATCACCGCCTGACGAAGGTGTAGGTCTTCATCCGGTTCCTTGTCCTAACTCCCGCTAGATAGCGCGTGTATCTATCTTCCGCCTCCGCCATAGTGTTGTACCCTTTGTAGCTATTGCCGCTGAAGCGGGGCACATGTCTCGGGCAGGCTTCCCAATGATCGTAGACTCAGAACCGTCCCTTGTACACGACGTACCACGTCATCTACAAGTTGACAATAATAACTAACCGGTGATTGAAAAAACATGTATAATTAAAGTCGCATATGAAGATACACTTATAGAAAGTACTCTTAAATCAAAAAGAGCAAACTCGAAAAGAATGCCTCATATATAACTAGCTAGGTCGTTGGACACAGGAATATGCTTATGACGGGACTGTTAGCCAAGTAGGATGCACAATTCCTGGACTTGTGCATATCACAAGGCTAACAATCCCGTCATAGCACATTCACATATATATTGTGCCACGACATTTCAATCATCGGCATATTCTCGAAAAAGACAAAAATAACTCGAAAAGCATGCCTCATATATAACTAGCTAGGTCGTTGGACACAGGAATTGCTTATGACGGGACTGTTAGCCAAGTAGGATGCACAATTCCTGGACTTGTGCATATCACAAGGCTAACAATCCCGTCATAGCACATTCACATATATATTGTGCCACGACATTTCAATCATCGGCATATTCTCAAAAAGACAAAAATAACTCGAAAAGCATGCCTCATATATAACTAGCTAGGTCGTTGGACACAGAATTGCTTATGACGGGACTGCTAGCCAAGTAGGATGCACAATTCTGGACTTGTGCATATCACAAGGCTAACAATCCGTCATAGCATATTCACATATATATTGTGCCACGACATTTCAATCATCGGCATATTCTCGAAAAGACAAAAATAACTCGAAAAGCATGCCTCATATATAACTAGCTAGGTCGTTGGACACAGAATTGCTTATGACGGATTTGTTAGCCAAGTAGGATGCACAATTCACGGACTTGTGCATATCACAAGGCTAACAATCCCGTCATAGCACATTCACATATATATTGTGCCACGACATTTCAATCATCGGCATATTCTCGAAAAGACAAAATAACTCACACTTGTCGTCCGAGAACCAAAGAGTAAGCAAAAAACCAAAGAGTAAGCAAAAAAACCAAGCATTGATTGATATATAATAATAATAAGAAAAATAAGTAAGCGGTGATTCATAAACCTAATAAGATAAGTACACTTGTCGTCCACACACACACAAAGGTCATCTATAGTTTGCAACTACAACTAGGCCAACATCAAGCCTTCTGGCTCGGCTTAGGGAACGGAGGGCATACCTTCGTCATGAACTTCCTATAGTCACCCTGCATCTCTAGGCGATCTTCTATGTCACGGTTATTCGGGATATTTCCTCCGTAGAAGATCCCCCCCGAAGTCATGACATCACGAAAGATGATTGCCCCAAAGCTGCCTTGGATGCGATACATCTCTTGTCTAATATCCGAATCATTGATCTTGGCCTTTGCTTGACCTTGTTTGAGATGATCCGCAGCGTAGAATTCAGGTCAAGTAGGAACGCCTCATGTGATGGAGTGCGAGTAGGCTTCCTTCTTCTTGTTTTCCGGCTTCTTCACGCGGGGAACTCATTACGTGGTTGAAGGCGTGCTGCGAACTTGACCTTCTTACGCACGAAGCTGGTGCCTTCCGTCGAGGCAAAGCCGGTGAGAGCATCATCCGAACTTCCTTGATCTTGTCGTATTTTTCTTCTTTTCTAGACTCCCGAGACGAAATCGTGGCATGGGAATGCTTGGCGATAAGGAGATGAGCGCAGTGTTCATCTGCGCAAAAATTCAAATGGAATGTGTTGAAAAAGAATGATGATGATCTAATAAAGCCAATCGATGGTGGCGATGAATAACGACTTACTCGGGAAAGTAAGGCACGAATGTATTCCTTGGTCTTGTTCGCCACGAGGATTCTTTTTAGGCACGAGGCCACGATACGTCGTTCGGCGGGGGAACCCAAGCAGCCGTCACGCATGTAGTAGGGGTCCACTATAGCGATGCCCGGTGTGTTCTCTCTAATGATCTGCATGGCGGTGAGAGAAAAGAGCGGACCATGGTATAGTGCAGCGGTATAGGTGGAACATATTGAAGATGTCCTCGAACGCAGGGGAAACAGATCCATGAGGCGTGTCGACGAAGCCCAAGCCTGGTGGCACCTTAACCACGAATACCGGGTGTGAGGGATCTTAACCACCGATAGAAGGCGTCTCTCTATCGTCAGCACGCCGTCATGAACACTCTGCAGTTCCGAACTGGCGAGTTTCCGCAAATTCTTAGGTAGCATGGGCTCACCCGCCACATGAATCCTCCACATAATACCCTCGGGTCTTGGTGGCCCGTCCCGAAACCTGATCGGATTCGCAGTTGTTGACGCCACCGGCTGGCTCGAGCTGCTAGATTTTATTTTCCTGCCCTTTTTTCCTTTTGGAGAGCGGGCAGGCACCGCAATCTGAGCACCGGCCTCCCTATGTAGTGTGTCAGGGCTTAGAATAAAGGGCCGGTTGGTTGTATCAGCTGGCTCTGTAAAGGCGCAAGATGGAGGCGTCTCCTGAGAACCAAACAGACGCTTGGTGATAGTGGCTTTCTCTGTGGGGCCACCAGCTAGGTCTTCTTCGTTTAAACCGAGTCTGAAGAAGTGATCATTCCAGTCTTGAAGTCCTCGGCGGATCTGCGCCATGTGCATATCATCAACATGATCATCCGACCCACCGCGTGGAGGTGGCGGCGGTGAGGGCCTTGCCACCGCTTGTCGCCGCACGACACGGGTGTCTGTTGTCGTGGCGTGATGGCCCCGCCGTCCCCAAACGGATCATGCTCTTTGGCCATAGCAAGAACAAGCGAAGCAACTTCGAGGACATACGGCTCTTCTTCATCCGCTCTGGGGTTGAATGGGAGGTTCAGTCGTCGCAGCCTTAGCACCCGACTAATTTTAACCACATGCACGCTATCCGCATCGGCTTTGAGTGGAGCGTCTTGTGCAAGGGTTGAACGACGGTACCCTTGGCAACATCCTCACTCGTTGTTCACGTAGCATAAGAGAGTGCAAGGAACATCCGTCTGCGGAAAACATGTACGGCGTCGTCAGAGCGAGATGCCACAAGACTAATATATAGATGGCATGAAAGGCGGTAATTAAAGCAATTTGTTTACCGTGATGGCGTCGAGATCGACTAATGTCGACGCGCATCTGGCGGCGTGCAAAGAGCGGAAGGGCTGCTTGATGGCGCGGTGCGGCGCCGTGTATTCTCCCTATCGACGGGTGCTTGGAGCTCCGGTGCCGCGCGCGACGATGGCGGGGCACCAACATGTACTCCGGCGCGCGGTGATGGCGAGTCACCAACACTTGCGGCGCCCGCGGTGCTACGGGCGGAGTCACGAACACGTAGTTCGCTGATTAAATCGGCGCCGCGTTGTTCGAGTGGCTGCGACCATGCTTGAATCGGGCGGCCCTACTCGACCACCCGCACTCCGATTCGCTATTGACTCCACCAAGGTAGGCGGGAAGGGCGTAAGGGTGATTGCCGGTTGTCTTGGACGATCTGCGGGATCCGCGCCACTTGTGCCTTAAGTTCTTGAACCTCTCTGTTTTCCTCCTCTCTCCTTCCCGACGGCGCCACATGCGTCCTCGGCGGTGGACCAAAATGATCCACCCAATTCTTACCCCCGAGGCCGGCCAGACGGCCCGGCAACGGCTTCTTCGTAATCGGCTCTATTTTCTTGGCCCGGTTCATCGCCTGTAAAGGTTATCCACCGGGTGGCGCCGTCGACCCACAGGATGAGGAACCACAGGATCCATGACTAGCAACAATTTCCTCCTCCTGCGGAAGAAGTAATGATGAATCATTTAGATCATCGATTAGATTGCAATCGTGTTGATCACCGTAATTAGATTATACTTACCACAATTTCCTCGAATTCCTTCACCGCAGGATCGCGGTGAGTTGTTTGGTTTTGGGTCCACATGGTAGCGGTCCTCGATGAAGTTTCGAACCTGCCGGGTTCGAATTTAGCAAAGGGATTTCTATCCCTTGGATCTATACTCTTCGTCCTCCTTATTCCATTTGGCCTCTGCGGTTCTGTATCCACGGATCCGAGATGGTGATGACCTATATTCATCGCTGCAGCCTTTCCCGATTACTATTGGCGGGCTCTTTTGGATTCACACCTCTCCTTGAACTCCGGAACTGATCTTGTGATCTGGGTCAATCTTCCGGATCTCCTCGAGACTTTTGCCTTCTTTATAGATCTTATTCGTATCCGGGTTCTCCGGTGGCGGTGCTCATCTTTGTGAGGCGGATTTGTTTACCGTTCCCATGATAATTTGTGTTACGATACTTAGCGGGAACTTGTATCTTGCGTCAGCTTCTCGAGGAGTGTGCAAGTAGCCATTATCTTTATGCCGGAGATTCTCGGTGTTGATCGAGATGGTTGTCCGGGTGATCGCCGCCACTTGCCCACCGTACCTTTGACGACAAGGCGGGCTCCAAAGGAACCCGATGGGCTCACTTGGTAATTTCCTCCCCGTGCCGACCGTGTTCGGCGCGGTCCTTGGCTTCTTCTTCTTAGGAGGGTTGCTACCACTCGTGCCCTCGCCGCCATCGGTGGTTTCATCGTCCGCGTTCCTTGGCTTCTTCCTCCGTCTTCCATCTCATCATCCTCGCTCTCCGAAGGATGGTATTCTTCATCGTCTTCTAGGCGGGCCGCCTCGAGAATGTCAATTGTTTATTCGGAGGTCTGAGTTCTCCTTCAGCGCTGATGCTTAGAACATCCAGCCTCGTCGTTGTCACACATCTTTGCACTAATAAAAACAAATAATTGGTTAAATGCGGAAAAATCCGGCATGACCTTTGCTAATTTTCTTAAACTAGAGTGCCCGATTTACGCAAAGCGGAAGTTAATCAACATTCCGCAAAAATCGGGAATCATTTCATACAAGAACCTGCATTCAAAAAGAACAAGTTCCATTCCTGGTTTTCCATAAGGACCAAACCACAGAAGCAACACCTACTGCTACCAAACTTCACAGAATAAAATGGCACTATGTTCGAATGTTTTCAGGAATATATTATTACAGAACACTAAAAGGCACACTTGTTGGGCAATGACTGTAGATTATGAATACAAGGAAACATAAAAGCAAAAGGTCCTTAAATTTGGCATTCCATCCCTAGATCCATCTATCTATTCCTTGGCCACTCAGCGAATGCAAAATGTAAAGCAGATATTTCTCAGAACTTGCTAATAGATTTTTAAGTCCAAAGAAAGAAGTTACCATCTGAACCAAAAGGTACTCAAACAACATTAGTGCCTAAACTGTGCTGGCATTCATATATAAAATTTTCAGCAGTTTCATAAACCAAGGAAATTAAGTTCAGAACATAAACAGGCGAGTGCCTTCAAATCAGGTAAGTAACCAATGTTCTATGAATTGTTAAATTTATTTCATCAGAAAAAGAGAAGTGGCACTGACAAAAAAAAGGATAGATGGAGGTGCTTGAGTACCACTGCCCAACAGAACCTTAGGTACAGTAATAGATCTCCCTTGCAAAAAAAAAGAAAATCAAATTGTTTAGCCAAGCGGCCCACTCCTTGTACTACAGCTATGGCCTCACGAGAAGTGTGAAGGCCTGGGATGGAAGATAGGCCTGCTACTGAACATGAAGCCGTCTCTACGGAGTGTATGCCTGGTACAGAAACTTTGGTACAGTACCACCAGCTTACATCTAGACTAAGGTGAAAATGTTGTTATTCCTCTTGAGGGCAGTGTAAAACTGACAAGTTAAATCTCTGTATGTGGTGCGTGTTGATGTCCAGAATTAAGTTGTTAAATTTAACAATGTAAAAACCAGTTGTTAAATTTGATGTAGATGCTGCATTATGTACTGAAACTAACGAGGATGGTACAAACTTTGAGGTCCTATTTCTGTCCAAAATGTGTACGATGTGTCCTTTGTTTAAGCACCATCTTGAAAACTTACATGACAAATATGACAAACCTTATCTTCAATTCTCAATTTTCAAGATAACCCATATGGCCATTTGCTAGTTTTCTTGATAACCTTTATAGTTTATATTTTCTTTTGCCATGTGAATAATTCAATGTGAGCGGTAGCTAGGAAAAATGTAGCAGTGAAATGTTGAACTAAAGAGTTAGAGCAATTTTCCCAAATTAGAGAACTCCTACCCATGTACCCACACATTAATATTTCTATCAAATAAAATCAAGGAAAATGACTCCTAAAATCTGCCTAAGTCTTGGTCTAATTAGTTCGCCGGTTTCATCTTCTTGATAAAATTCTAGAGTTTTATCTCAAATTTGGGAACAACACACATCTAGAAAGGCGAGAGGATAAAACTAAGGCCAAATATGACATTATCATGGACAACTAAAGGAGATAGGATTGAATCAAGAGAGCGGGACATGGGCGAGACCTCTGAACCCTAACCATGGCTGCGAGAGAGAGGAGAGAGGTGAGAGAGAGGGAGAGAGGGAGAGAGGGAGAGAGGGGAGAGGCGACGCTCACCTCTGACGGGCGAACGACGGAGTGCGACGACGGAGTGCGACGACGGCGGCCTCCACCTCCTGAGACGCGGCGGCTGCCCCTCCTCGGAAACGGGCCTCCTCCTGAGACGCGGGCCTCCTCCTGAGACGTGGGGAGCCCTCCTCCTCCTCAGACGCGGCGGTGGCGGATCGAGAGCGGCGGCGGCAGATCGTGCTCGATTGGGCTGAGAGATGGAGAGATGGGGATGAGAGAGGGGGGGTCGAGCGCACGTGTGTATAAATCCACTTAGGAAGAGAAGTGAGCGGGGACGGGAAGAAGAAGAGGAGGCACGCGCTGTTATAACTAAAGGGCCTTTAGTCCCGGTTCGTGGCTCCAACCGGGACTAAAGGTTCCTCGTCGGTTGGAGCCACCAACCGGACCTATAGTCAATTTTCAGCTGAAGAAGGCGCATGAAGAGCTCTTCGTCGGTTGGTGGCTCCAACCGGACGTATTCTATTTTCAAATTTTTCAGTTATTTTCTCTCTGTTCCGCCTTATTTTTTATTTTGGGGTTTAAATTTGTAATGTTTTTAAATGATAATTACTTTGGAATTTAGAAAAACTTTAAACATAAAAAGTGTTTGGATTTGAATAACTAATTCGAAACCATTTTCTGTTTTGAAAAATAATTAATGTAACCATTTAAACTACGAACCATTTAAAATTAATAATGAAATAACTTATATTTTTTAAATATTAATTTGGAATTTAGAAAAACTTTAAACATAAGAAGTGTATGGATTTGAATAAATAATCCAAAACCAATTTATATTTTTAAAAAATAATTAATGTAACCATTTAAAATTAATTAACTTATATTTTTGCATATTAATTTGGAATTTAGAAAAACTTTAAACATAAAAAGTGTTTGGATTTGAATGAATAATTCAAAACCATTTTGTGAAGGTTTTTTCGAAACATGATCAATATACCAATTTTTTGTTTTGATTTAAAAACACTTTTAAATATTCCAAAAAATGCCCAAAAGTGGTGATATATGCCATAGAAGTTTTCTTTTTATTTTAAAATACTTTTAAATATTCCAAAAATGCCCAAAAGTAATAATATTCCAAAAATGCCCGAAAATATGATTTAAAGTATAACTAAATTTCATAATACTTTGTTCATGAATATTACAATCTTTTTTGACCACGCGTTTACAATATTTTTTGAGCTAGCGTTTTACAATCTTTTTTCCCTTCTTTGTCGCGGTTGAATAATTTAGCCCCGGCACTTTAATGTTTCCTCTTTTGAACGGGCTACCTTTTTTGGGTAGGGTTGTCCTTTTTCTTCTTGTGATGTATGTTGATGCATCGTAGTCGTCGTCATCTTCAATCTTTGGATCGTCTTGGTGAAGTCTTGCTCGTTGGCGACTCCATCCATTCCGATGATGTTTCTTTTCCTCTCCTCACGACAACCGGCTAGGCTTTGTCGGTCGGTAATGAAAAACATTGGTCCACTTTGGTAGCAGTACCCACGGTTCATTTTTCGGCCACGTTTGCACCGTGACCTTGGATTTGCTGCTTGGGTATAACCATGGTTGTGAAATACGGTCTTCTCTTCGACGCTCTTTGCCCATCGACACGGAACATCGGCACCTTTTCTCCACGATAGTCGAGCTCCCGGATCTCCTCGATTCTTCCGTAGAATCTTTCCTTCACGTTGTCATCGGTGTAGAATTCGACGTTACGCTGAGTTACGATAATCACACTTGTTGTCCTTTTCCTCCGTGTAGAATGTGTAGCCGTTGATATCATACGCTGATAGGTCACGGGTTTTGCATCGGTCCTGCGACAAGGTGAATATGATCTTCTCCGTGTCGGAAGAATGCGGCGGGATTATCAAGGAGCGTCTGCCTAAACCAACGCGTGAAATCTGAGTTGTGCTCTTTGATTATTTCTCCCTCGTCCTCTGTATGCCCCGTCCTTTGTACTTCTTCTCGATTAACCTTTTGTGCTTATGCCCAAGGATCGACCAGTTCTAAATCTGTAGCGCGACGAGGTTTGCTCGATCAAAGTCTGGCGTCGAAAATCGAAATGCGCATGCGATGTCGGCGACCCTCTCGGTGACCAGATCCGTCGAGCTTGCCAAGGTGTGCATTGGACGGAAGACCGGCGGGGTTCTCGATGTCTAGATAATTCGTGCGAAGAGATGCACTCTTGACGAGAAAGCCCTTGGCTATGCTTCCATCTGGGCCGGGACTTGCGACGTATCCTTTGATGTGTCCGTTCATCCTTTCGACGCCATCATGCTGCGGAGAAACATCGGCCCGAGTTATGCGATGTCCTCCACGACATGGACCAGCGGATGCACCATAATGTCGAAGAATGCGGGTGGGAAGTAGACCTCAAGCTCACATAGTATCACCACGATCTCCTCCTCAGCCTTCCGAGCTGATTCAAGCCAATCGACTTCCTAGAGATGACATCGAAAAAACTTGCATAGGCCAAATAACGTTTCACGGACGTGCTCGTCCATTATCCCTCTTAGTGCGACCGGAAGTACTGCGTCATTAGCAGCACGGTCGTGAGACTTCATGCCCTTGAACCTCTGCCGCCTCGTCTAGGTATCCGCTTATCTTGCCAGCGTGGCCGTAAGGAAATTTGACTCCTAGAAGGCACTTGAAAACTTTGATCTCATCACGGCTTAGAGTGAAGCAAGAAGGAGGCGATATTCGTTCTTCTTGAACTTTTTACCCTTAGCGACCTTGTGTCGTCTCCGACTCATGATCATCGTCATCTTCCGATCATCGAGTAGTCGTCCTCCGTGAAGCTCCTTCCGGATACCCAAGCATATCAGTCGTGCCTTGCTTTCGGACCATCTTCGTCCTATCCGGCATGTTGATTATGGTGGCGACAGACTCTCGCACACGTTTTTCGTGATATGCATGATGTCGAGGCTATGAGGCGTCGGAGAAACTTCGATATGGCAACTCGAAAAACAGACCTTGTTTTCCATACCTTCATCGGCTTGTCTTGTTCTTGCCTCTTTCGCTTCTTTCGGGCTTAGGACAATCTTTCCGGTTTTGCAACTCTTCCACTTCTTCGCTGCTCCCTCGCTGGGATTCCTCGGGTCTCGATTTGCCATCGAACAGGTCTCCATGTTTTCTCCATGGATCATTCTTCTTGAGCCACCTCCGGTGCGCCATGAACACGGTTTTCGATGACCTGGATCTTTCTCTAGTTGGAGATAGCTTGTGTTATCCATGCACCTAAGGCATGCGTAGAATCCTTGGATAACCTGCCCCGAGATATACCCGCAACTGGATAGTCTTGCACCGTAGTGACCAACGCGGCTCTCATAGTGAAATAATCTTGTGCGGCGCGTCGTAAGTATTGGCTCGATTCCCATAACGTGGCTAGCTCCTCTTTCAACAGCCGAGATACTGATTGATGTCGGTACAGGTTGTTTCGCCCTTGAATTAGCATACTCATTTGTATGTACTTCTTCTTCATGCACAACCATGGAGGAGGTTGTACATCCATACAAACACAGGCCAAGTCGTGCGTGCTTTCACGGCTACGAGCGGATTGAGTCCATCGGTGCTCGCACCAAGCGATGTTCCTCGAATCTCCACGAATTGGAATTCGAGGTCCAATGCTTTCCAGCGGCTAGCATCGAAGGGTGCGTCGGCGCTCATCCTTTCGGGTCATCATCATCTCTGGCTTCTTCCTTTCCGCATGCCATCGCATGAGCTTCGCTTCCTTAGGGTCCGCGAAATAGCGGCTGAGCGAGGGTGATAGGAAAGTACCATACCACTTTTCGAGGTGTTTTCTTCCCTTTCTTGTATCGACTCACGCACACGGACATGTGTTTTCTCGCGTCCTCGCCCGATAAATGATGCAATCGTTGATGCATACGTGATATCTAACGTGCGGTAGATCGAGAGATGACGATTTTCTTGGCATCCTCGATACTAGTTGGACATGTGTTCCCCTCCGGGAGACGATCGTGCGAATGCCATCATATCGTCGAAGCTTGCGTCGCTCAATTTGTGCTTTGCCTTCATCTCCATAGCCTTGGCGTTACATTCAACCGGGTATCATCAGGCTGCATCCTTCATACAATGGAGTAACCGCGTCTTTCTCAAGTTGCAAGCTTGGATTTCTCTCTAGCGGCAGCCTGGCGTTACTAAATGCGCTTGAGAAGCAGCTCTTGCACATAAGGGTCCCGCACCCAGCGACGTTGTTCCATCGTAAATGCGCTCCTCCGGCATCTAGATCATCATCATCCGATGCCTTCACCTTCACCATCTCCGGAGACTCTTCATCATCTCGCCCGTTCTCGCCGTGATGATGATCATCGTCATGTTGGCCACCTTCTTCACCGTCTCCATCATCTACGCCATCGCTTATCCAGCGAGTGTATCCATCCATGAAACCATGGCGGAGCAGGTGCGCCTGCAGATTCGCGGAATCTGGGTCGATCACCCAGTTGAGTTGGCATCTTCTACACGGACATCTTATATCTGTCTTGTTATTTCTTGTCATGTCTGGCGTCGCACATTTCAAAATCTAGCCACAATGCCTTCGCTCATTATGCGGACCATTTTGCTGCACGATGTACACGGTACAATTTTGAAGTCTATTAGAACCACATAATGAATGCATGCATGCAATGGTCGATAGAAAATTTCGGCATGACCTATCCTAAAATTAGGACCTTTGCGAAATGCCAAAGTCTTGCCAAAATGGAAATGAATCAACATTTTGGCAAAACAAATCACAACTTGTTCACATACAAACACAAGAGAGAGAGAGAGAGACCGATCCATACACACATGAACATATCATTATCCTCTCCATACACACATGCATGAGCATCATCGATACTCTCCATATACACACACGTATGACCATCGATCCTCTCCACATACACACATCATGAGCATCGATCATCTACATACATATGAGCACATGCATCATCCATATACACATGAACACATCCTTACATGGACAACTTACGAGATGAGAGACCGATCGCGAGAAAGATGGAAAGGAGAGGTCTGCAGCGTCGGAGACGGATAGATGAGAGACCGGAGACCTCCTCTATTACTTATGTAACATCCAAAGCAAGTTTTACATGCTAAAAATGGTGAATGTATGGAGAAATTGAGGTGGGAAGGAGAAGATCCCGACTAGATCTAAGGAGGAAGAAGAAGGGGAAAGTGAAGTGTGGGTGGTGGATGTGTGGGCACACATGTGCACATAAAGTGCTGTCCTAAAAGAATCGACACATCCGTGGCGCACACGGCCCCAGTGCGCCACAGGGAGTACAAACTTCTGTGGCGCACTAGGCCGAGTGCGCCACAGATGCTCCTAGTCCATGTGGCGCACTAGGCGAGTGCGCCACAGTTGTGGCCGTTTGAGCGGGAGGGCATGCGCTTAGGCGTGGCGCACGTGCACACGTGCGCCACAGATGACCCTAACAACCGTGGCGCACATGACTATAGTGCGCTACAGATGTTTGGCGTGTGGCCAACAGGGCCCTGGCCCACACACATCTGTGGCGCACTATAGTCATGTGTGCCACGGTTGTTCTAGTTATTAGTAGGGCACTGCCCACAGGTGAGCCACGCCTGTTTTAGCCGTGGGGCACTTCAACCATGTGAGCCACGGATGTGCCGATTACCTATAGCCGTTTTCCTAGTAGTAGGAGTAGTCTAGGGGCAAGTATGAGATTGTAATTTCTAAACTTTGATAATTATAATATATTCGCGCTGGGTGAGTCAGTTGGCTATAAGAATTAAAATATTATATTTGCGCTGAGTTGACAAAAAGAGCCAGCTTTTGCACGTACTCCTAGACAATTTATAAGATTAAAAGGTGAGCCATATGTTAATAAGTAGACCATTTTTATAACTAGCTATTTGTAACTAACTCAGTGAATTACGCTCCTAGATACAAGCCTGTATGAGCGGAAATGGTTGAAATAGTACGGTGGGGCCAAAGGCCACTCACGGGTAGACCTTTCGGCTGTCCCAACCATTTCCAATCATCGGGACCTGTACGGGCGACGTAATCGGCAGGTGAAGGGATCAACTACATACATGTAACACCCTCAGAATCGACCCTATGCAAGTTTTAGCGAAACCCGCCAAACCCACATAGAACCGATTCAAAGGTGCCCACCAGGCACTTTCGTGCGGGTGGAAAACGAAGTAATAACATTACACAACAGCCCTTGATGGGACCCACAGAACAGATAGATATAACAGCGACTCCATGAGTCAAGAATACAGATATAATATACAAAGATCCAATCACCTTGAAATCGATAGAGCATCCGACTACGGACAAGATGCAAATGGGGCTAAGAGCCCTGAAGAATAACCAATGGCGTCCATAACCCTGCCCAGGCCAAGCCGGAAGGGTAACCCTGCTAACGGCGTCGATCTCAAAACCTGCTTAAACAAAAGGGGTGCCGACAAAGGGCAAAGGAAAAAGAGGCGTCGATCACGAGGCCAAGACAGCGAGACTAGAATTCGGCGGTCCTCGCCTACATAGGTATGGTGGACTGAAGCGGCAGCGGCAGCATGCACTAAACTCCCTATAGAGACTCGATACAACTAGCGGTGATCAGAGAGGGGTAAGAAAGACCTATTCGGAACCATCCTGATACTAACATCAAACAAACCCATCCTGGCGTTTCCCCCTCGAGACCAAACGAGGAAGTCAACCGAGGAACTCACACAGTTGGATTTTTTACTTATTCAGTTATCGTTGCAGCAATTACTAGTCAGGTTTAGATAATCATCCTGATAAGGTAAGCAGTGGGCACTTTTAGTTAACCAGTCCGTTGTAGTTGTAACACTTACTAGGCAGATACAATTAGCATGAGATAACCCAAAACCCAGCAGTTGTTGGTACTTTTATTTAGCCATTCCGTTATAGTTACAATACTTACTAGTCAGGTTCAATGGTCGCAAGCGACACTCCAAACAAGCAATTGTGGGCAGTATTATTTAGCCATTCCATTATAGTGAAGCTGATTACTAGTCATTATAAAGTCAAATTTATAGTACTACTTTAGTTATGCTTGTCTATGATCGAGATACTGTGCTCCAAGTCGTCCATAACCGCGGACACGGCTTTCAGAAAGTTTTACCCGGCCGGGGTGCACAAATAGCAACACACACTCGATCAACCTCGGAAAAACCAAATCAAAACCCAACGAGGCTTTCACGACAAAGCAATCACAGGATTCAGAAATATTTCAGGGGGCCACCCCATTGAGTAGACCATAGCGAAGTTAGCGACTCAGACGGACTCAAGGTTTGCGACAATGGTAAACGATCGGGAACCCGAAGTGGCTGGGCTTGTCGATACCGCTAAAAACACTCCGCTTACCTAAAGCGATGCAGTGTGCTCCTCGCACAATCGTAAATCTGAAGTAGCATGGCATAAGTACAGGATCGTAAATAAAACCTCAAACTAGTTTGTGGCCCCAAGAAATAAGATGAATCAAGCTCGCTCAGGGGTCCCATAATCCTCCGGATGTGGATAGCGCGATAAATCAAGGAACAAGTATCAAGTACTCGGGGTCCTACAGGACACAAGTGGGCGTCGAAACCAAATATTATCTATCACCCACGATGCCTCGCTTACTTCAATTTTAGTTGTTAAACAGAATTAAAGTGAGCGATAAGTAAAACTAGGATCATCTCCAACAACAACATGCGGCAATACATCAACAAGCGTGGCCTTTGGGCGACGACACGCATAAAGACTTGAGCAAGCGACTACGACGCGCAAGTCCAACTATCTACCAAACAACAGGTAATAGGATGTGTCCAAGGCAATATAAGGCTGCAAGGGATAACACGGGTACGAAAACTAGAGCATCGCAGCACAGATAGCAATAGATCAACATGAGGGAATAAATACTATAAAAGTAAGATAGGTAGAAAAGTGGGGAGATGCTCGCCTGAAAAACATTGCCGAAGGTTCATCCGAAGATCGGGGCGAAGCTCACATCAACTCAACGGCCTTATCCGCAAAGAAGCAAAACACTAGAATACACACCGGATGCAATATTTAAGATTACGGCAGAAGATCGGGCATGATGCATGTATGATGCATGACATGGCAAAAGTGCGATGTGATTAGGTCATGTTAAGCGGAACCGGGGTCCCGACAATTAATTAATCGGTTCAAGTTATTTATCCACCCCGCAAATTAAATGTGGTTTTAGCATGGCAAAAGATAGCACCGGTTCGCTACACAAATTTAAATGAGGCCACTATGAGACTAGAGTTGCCCGCATATGGGCCCCATATTTAATTATTAGGTGAATCGGCATAAGGCCCCTAAACCACACAAATATGCATGCAAGTATGGCAATTAATATGCAACAAGTTGTTATTATATTATAAAATAGGGTTTCGGGAAGGGGTTCACACGTTGAGGGGTCTCGACGATCTTGGGGTTCCGGGGTTCGGGGTCGGTCTCAGGGTCCAGGGTTCGACGGGACCGGCGGGAACGGATACAAAATGGGGAACTCGTCGTGCCGTGCCGGAGATCTTGGTTCCAAGCGGTCGATCTTGTCGGACCCACGGATCGGCCGGTCTTGTCGTTCGGAAGTAGAACTTGTCGTACTTGTGGCGTGCTTGGCGTCCTTTCGGTTCGGGTTTCGGCGTCCGAGGGAAGCACTTGTCGTATCTCCGTGTCGAAGGCTTCGGGTACTCCAGTCCGTGTGGGCGATCTTGTCGTTTCGGGGGGTTTTCGAGTTCGGTCTTGGATCTTCGACCCGTGAATGGCGCTTGGTTACGGTTACGTGTTGGAGATCTTGATGTCCATGTGGCGATCTTGTCTCTCCGGTTAGGCGTCCTCGGCGTCGTAGTGGTCGATGTCGAACTCGGATGGCGCCGGGTGTTTGGGTTCGTCTTCAAGGTCGATGGCCAGCACAGAGAGACGCGACAACAGGCAGGGGCAGCGCCTCGGGCGGCTCACCGAGGGGAGGAGGAGGCCCGGCGACGGCAGCTGGGTGACGTGCTCGCAGGGCAACCGACCGAAGAGGGTCCGGGAAGGAGAGGCCGGGCAGCGCGCAGAGAGGGCGCGACGGCGCTGCTCACGCGACAGAGGCGGACCGGCGGAGCTCGGCTCGGCGCTTCGAGATGCGGCCAGCACGACGAGCGACAGCAGAGAGACGCTGGCGCGGCGCCCAGACGAGGCAGAGCGGAGGAGGCGAAGGATGGGCGGCAGCGGCAGAGGCGCGGCTGGAGGAGGCGGCGGAACCGAGGGAGGAGACCGAGAGCGGCTGTGCGCCGCTTGCTGCAGAGGAGGACGCGAGGCGGAGAAGGGCGAGGGACGAGCGAGGCGTGAGGAGAGGCGGCACGGAGCTTGGGGCAAGGAAGAGCCGGCGAGGGGAGGATTCAGGCGATGGCGGGCGAGCGGAGGGTGGTTGGGAGAGGAGGGAGGAAGGCCAGTGCGGGTTGGTGGCGGTGGAGGCGGAAGGCGGTGGGCGGGAGGCACGGAGGTGGCTGCAGAGCCACGGCGGAGGAGGGGTCACCCATGGGCGAGCAGCGCCTCGGGGAGAGAGAAGAGGGTGGAGAAGGAAGGAGATGGGTGGGGGGAAGCGGTCGCGCGGGGTGGGGCCCGGGGTGGGCCACAGGCGGGTGAGAGGGAGGGACCGGTTCGGTGGTGGGGAGGTAGGGCCGCAGGGAGAGTGGGGTGGGGCCAGAGAGGTGAGTGGCGGGTAGGTGTGGGTGTGGTGAGGGTGTTGTGTGGTGTGAGCTGGTTGGTGGGGTGGGGAGAGAGGGAGGTGAGTTGGCGGTGTGGGATAGGTTAGAGGGAGGGGAGAGGTGACGTGGCGTTCAGGGATTGGAGGGGGTCAGGTGGAGGGGGTGTGGGTAGAATAGGTTGGGTAGTTCTAGGATTAAGGGGTGGACCGTTTTGAACTGGTCTGGACCGATTGTACTAGGGGTGGTCGTTCGGGTCGAACCGGCCCGTTCGACTGCCCCCACTAAAATAATTTAATATTTTATTTGTTTAAAACAAAGTTTCTGCAAACCGATAGCGGACAAAACAAAATAATCCGGAGACCCGGGTTTTGCGTTTGAATAAAGATGGGGCGTTTAGAAAACAAATTAGGTTTTTCTGCAAATAGTTTTATGCGAGCAACTGCAAGATGATGACGATGCTCAAATGCAATGTGGCATGATGACATGAGCATGCGGTCATGATGATGCAATGCACAAAATCAACGCGATTTTCTAGTAGTGGTTTTGCGGGATGCCACAATACACAAATGAGTATGTATGCAAGCCACCATACAATAGTACATCAGAGCCATTCCATCTAAAAAGAAAGTAAATATAGCAACGCCATACGACAAGATTCAAATGTCCTAGATAGATATAATAGTTTAGGATATTTCCTCATACATCACACATCAGAGCATCAGGCGGAAGCGGCAAACAAGATCCGAGTACGGATAAGAAGCAAATCGGCATAAGATGCCCAGAAATAAGCACATCCCGCCCACAGATCTCACAGATCCCCGTTCCCGGAATCTCTACACCGAACAATCGTTGCCCACATCATCAGCCTCCTCCACCCAGTATCTGTCTTGCGAGTGTACCTGTTCATCTGAACCAATAATTTATCGTGTGAGACCCTAGGGGTACTCAGCAAGTCTTTATGCCTCTAAAGGGGACACAACCTGGGGTGACGCAATTGCAACAAAAGATAAACCCTAACAGTTCTATAGATACTCGCTAACAATCCGCCTAACCAAAGATAGACGGATGTCCGTGAATTTAAGGACAACAGTTATACGGCAATATCATCAGATCCATCCTCCTCCTCGCTTACCAACGAGGGAGCGGACGAACAACCCCCCCATCTGTTGGCAATTTTATTAACCATTCCATGAGTGTTGCACTATTTACTAGTCAATTACTTGGTCAAATTTAAAAGCGGTACTTTAGTTATGCTTGTCTATGATCGAGAAACTGTGCTCCAAGTCACCCATAACCGCGGACACGGCTTTCAGAAAGTTTTACCCTGCAGGGGTGCACAAATAGCAACACACACTCGATCAACCTCGGAAAAACCAAATCAAAACCCAACGAGGCCTTCACGACAAAGCAATCACAGGATTCAGAAATATTTCAGGGGGCCACACCATTAAGCTACCATAGCGAAGTTAGCTGACTTGAGACGGACTCAAGTTTTGGCGCCGATGGTAAAACGATCGGGAACCCGAAAATGTGGTGGGCTTGTCGATACTAAAAACACTCCGCTTACCTAACAAAGACAGGTGCTCCTCGCACAATCGTAATAAAGCAGTAAAGCATGGCATAAGTACAGGATAGTAAACAAAACCTCAAACTAGTTTGTGGCCCCAAGAAATAAGACTGAATCAAGCTCTGGCTCAGGGGGGTCCCATAAGCCTCCCGGATGTGGATAGCGCGAATAATCAAGGAACAGGAATCAAGTACTCGGGGTCCTACGGGACACAAGTGAGCAGGAAAAACCAAATAGCATATATTGCTCACCGGTGTCACTTTCATTAGTTCTCCCATTACTACTCAAATTAAGTTGTTTAGGTACCTCGTTATCCATCAGACACGCACATACCCTACACATGTTGTTCTACGACTCGCATGGCTCAAACAACTCCTGTAGTAATGGCTCATGGGATGGAGGAACAAGCTTGGTGGGGTTTTAAAAGTAAAGGCTATGCAATACTTGGGATTCAGTTTAATGCAATCGCGACTCAATGATGCAAGAATAAGATAGAGGCAATAGGTACTGTATGTATGCAAGCATGTGGTAGTGCTTGCCTGGCAACTCAGTTGAAGCGAGAGACGGATCTGGGTAGTGCTCCTGGTTCTCTTGATATATCCCCTGCTCAGTGTCTATTCAAAGAAGAACCAAACAAACAAGGGCCAACATAAATAAAGTGCACAAGCATAGGAATAAAATGCGTCAAGCAAACAATCATGCCATGATGAATGATGCACAAGTTGCATGGCAATAATGTAGCATGGCATGGGTGAGGTGTAGAACACAAGAATAAGTTATTTTTATTGAGTTTTGGTCACATTTTATTGTCATATTAGTTGCTGTATACTATATATTTATATGATGCATGCTGCAATTGAAGTCATGGGTAGCATAAACAGAAAGGTCTCGTCGAGCTGATCATTTTAGACATATCATTTGTTAAATTTGGAGTTATAAAACAAAAGTTATTAATTAATTAAGGTGGAAGGGCAATTTATTGTAATTTTAATTAACTTGGAAAAATAAAGTGCTCAAAATATATTTTGGATGGCATATTTGAATTCCTCACATTTTTCTGATTCAAAAACATATATTATTTGTATTATTTGGAATTATGAATTTAAATTTATTTTATAGTCAAAATTATTAAATAGGGTCAAAGTCAAAGGTTAACTAATTAAATTAATTCTGAAATTATTTGATTAAATATTTGAATTAACATTCAAAAATAAAACATTTTTCATATTAAGTTTGAATTCAAAATCTAAACCATTTGAAAGTTATGATTTAATTCATATTTAAACAGATTTGTAAATAGAATTTGAATTGATCTATTTTGAAAAGAAAAGAATTCAAAACAGATACAGGGAAAATACTTTTTGCACTCAGGCAATTCTAGCCACTACCAATGACAGGTGGGGTCAGGCGCTGACTGGCAATAGGACAGGTGGTTGAGGGCCGCGGGTTGAGGATGAAAAAAAATGTGGGTGCCTTTTTACAAAAAACCCTGAAGGGAGGGGCCACGGGTTGAAGACAAGGGAACCTAGGGGCCTAATTAGAAAAGCGTCCAGGAGGGTCGGTTAGACTGACGAAACTGAATTTGACGTTTGCAAAAACTGCTAGCTTGCGCGATCTTTGGGCGACGATGGCGAGCAAACTAAGGCAGATCTCTCGATGCCGCAAAAATGAAACTTGTAGAGGGACGATAGGGCTACAACTTTTATCAAGGGATCATCGTCGTAGGAGGCCTACAGCGCGCGGGGCTCGACGAAGAACAGAGGCGGAAAAGTTGTTGCAGCCGCTGCTGTCGAGCGCGTTCTAGTCACAGACGGTGAGCGCGGCGTGGCGCGACGCGTGGCCTTGACGAGCGCGGCGAGGCTTCAGCGCGTCCTGGCGAAGGGAAGGTACAAGGAGGTAGGGGAAGGGGTGCTCACCTAGACCGATTCCCAGCGGATTCGAGGAGGGGAGTGGTCGGAGGTGATGACGACGATGGCGGTGTGGTTCTGTGCCTGGTCAGGAAGAAGAGGAAGCAGAGTCGCCACGTCTAGCTCCTCCTCGAGCTCACGAGGTGGTCGACGAAGACTGCCTGCACACCCTCCGGCTCCAGAAGGGAATCAAGGCGACGGCGCGGCGACGCTCTCCTTGCCGAAGCTCTCGGGCAGGGTGAGCATAGCCGGGCGCAGAGGTAGGGGATGGCGGCGGAGAGGAGGGGAAGGGAGGCTAGGGTTCGAGGGGGGGGCCTCCGCGGCTTGGGGATAAGAAGAGGAGGGGGATGACGCGGCTGACGGCGGGAGACGGCCACCTGCTCGCTGCCGTGAGCGCTGCAGAGAGGAGGAAAGCGACGGAAGAAGAAGAACAGGAGACGGCGTCGGGAGCGAAGGGTTACTGGGCCAGGGGGAGGAGAGAAGGGAGGGTTCCTGGGTTGCTGTTTCACTTGGGCTGCTGCGGCTGGTAAGGCCCAGGTAGGCTGCTGCTGCTCCTCTCTCACAAATCTCTTTTTCTTTTATTTTTGTTGGTTTTGTATGTTTCAAATTCAAGCAACCTTTTTATTTCAAATCTTTTTGAACCTTGCAGATAGCTTTGAACAGAGAATTTGGGAAGGCCAAGGATAGAAAAGAGGGAAACTAAAAGTGGAGATGGTTGATGCCTTCATACATAATTTATGAATGTGCCAAATGTGGCATTTTACAAGAATATGAAGATTTGGGGTTTTACAAATTGGATAAAACTTTTGTAGAATTAGTGAACCTGCACATGGATCCAAGCTGGTGGGAAAACAAAAATAGAGGGATAGAGATGTGGTGGTTCTTGCATGGCCCATGCAAATAATAAATGCCATGCATTCATATTGTGAAAACAACATAAAATCACATGGCATTATTCCATGCATTCCCAAAAGGTGGAATAAGGCCAAGCAAAAAGGGACTAGTATTGGATCCACCCAACCCACATGAGCTAGGTAAACTCAAATGAATGCCAGCTCATATTAATTGGATGGTGGAATTATAAGGTGGTGAAGAAAAGGTGGTGGAGTCAATAAAAGATATCCCCCCAACTCAACTTGGGCATTTAACAATATATCAAGAACCAAATACAATATCAAGAGGCAATATAAATAATAATGCATATGAGATAAGAACCAAAACACAAGGGTCTTTGTATGATGCTCAAATGCAAGGTGGCATGATGACATGAACATGATATGATGATGCAACAATTATATGTAGGAAGTGGCCATTATATACTAAACCAAGTAGCATTACAAATGTTAGACAATTGGGATGCTACACTATTATACCTATTTGGCTATAGTGTTGGCTATAGATGATATAGCGGTGTCTTATAGCCAGCAATCGGCCATACTATTAAATTTGCTCTTAGGTGCAAAGGCCCTTTAAATCTTGCCGTGATGTTGATCTTGTTCATCTTCCGTGACAACCAAATTTTATTTGCGAAATTCACCGATCTATTAATAATCATCAACATGAGTACAAAGGGTCCTAAAAGTAATAAAAATTACAAATAGGTCATTGGACCACCTAGCGACGACTACAAACACTAGCACGAGCCGAAGGCGCGCTGCCATTCTCGCCCCTCCATCATCGGAGTTAGGCAAAGCTTGACGTAGTAGAGCTTGTTGTAGTTGACTGACGGGAAGTCGTCGTGCTAAGGCCCCAAAGGACCAGCGCACTGGAGCAGCGACCATCGTCGAAGATGACAAACGTAGATCAGAAGAGACTGACCTCAAACGACACCAACCAATACGAAGAACGACCGGATCCTAAGGAATTCGTCGGACACATGACTCCACGCGCCATCCGTTGATGCTAGAAACACCACCAAAGCAAGGATAGGACGGGAAGGACCTTATTCTGATCTCAGGACGTAGCCGCAATCTCAACATCCTGAAGAAGACATTAAAAACAGTCTAAACAAAAAACGAAGACCTCCCGCCGACGAGGGGGCCGTGGTTCGCCACGCCTCCAAGGCCCTAAGGCCGTCGGAGACGGGACGGACCGATGGCATCATCGGCAGAGGGACTCGAAATAAGCTTTCGCCCCGCTTTATAAATAAAGCCAAACGGCCGAACAGATACATAGTGATGAGGGAATCCTCTTACAAGCAGATCAAAGATAAACAATAAAAACAAAGAAGCAACGAGCTTGCCACCGAAGAAGCCGTAAGACAAAGGAAACCTAAGCTCCATGACGACGCCCCCAATGAGGTCACGACGCAACAAGCGCCGCCGCCGCCAAGACCACAGAGGTCTAGGATTTTCACCCGGAGTGATAATGTGGAGAGGGTAGACACAACGATGCCCTCAGGAGGGTCACGACACCCGCAGGTGTCGCCGTCGTTGGCGCCAAAACGCTGGGATTTCGCCCGAAAAAACCCTACCCACACATGGTACCTCGACCTACAAGTCGTCCCCGAGCCGAGCTTCCAACACGCGATCTGGGCATTGGCCATGCCGAGGCGCCACCAACACCAGGCGCCCCCGACGCCCTCTCCCCGCCACCCTCATGGCGCCAAGAGACGACCATCACCACTGCCACGTCGCCCGCCGTTGAGCCGACCGTGCAGTCCACCTTCCAGGGCCACCGCCCTGGCATCCGCGAATTCGTGCCTATGAAGCGAGGTCCACCGCGTGACCTTGAGTCGGAGTCAGTATGAAGGTAGGAACCGGAGTGCGACAATAGCACAACCACCTAGAGGACATCCTCCACTGCCGTCGGCAGGTGCCGACCGGACGCATCAGTAGGAACATACCAGACCCATAGGATCCGGCCGGGCCTAGGTTGGGCCCGTAAAATTCCGCCGCGCTTGCTGCACGAGGTTGCCGCCGTCGCTACCCTCCACCCCGAGCCGCACCACGCCCCGCCTGACCACCGGACACATGCCCGTCCGGTAGGATCTGGCGCCTAACCATGACGGGTATGGGGATGAACCCTCCTCCCACCACAGGCAAGAGGGGCTAGGAAAACCATTAGCCCATGGCCATGGCGGCCGCAGCCCGAAAGCCTAGATTGGGCCCTTCGGCCCAGATCTAGCCCGTCTCCCAACCACAGGGGCCTCACCGCTGCATTCCGGTGGCTTGTGCTGCTCGGGCGATCCCGCCACCTTCATCGCCGCCCGGACGCTGCCGCTGGAAGAACCACCTCCAGGCCGAGCTCGGCAAAGCAAGGTGCACCGCCGCCAGGGGTCCCGCCTCGCAGGAGCCTCCGCCGGGTAGAAAGAAGACCGCCGCCCGGCACCGCTGAGCTTTGCCCGGCGTTCGCCGGGCGACGGCGGAGAGGAAGGAGGAGGGTGGTTGGTGGCGGAGGTCGAGGAGCCCGTCGCCGCCATGAGGCGAGACCGGGCCAAAGCGTTTTAGGCGCCGCCGGCGGAGGGAAGGAACCCTAGATGGGTTTTAGGCGCCGCCTCTCTCTGATTTCTAATCTCCTGTACCGGTTTGACTCCGTGACAACCAATTAGTTTGTCCGAAATTAGAAGTCGTAGTCACTGCTCGTACTTTGTTCCGAAATTAGCTGACACTCATTTTTGTCATTGCGTGAGTCTCTAGAAGCGAGCAACCACTGATTCCTTTGACCACCACTATCCAGTTTTCTATCCAGTACAACACGTGGAATTTCTCAGCGCAACTTGCCCTTCGAGCGTTCAGCTTGCAGTGCAAGTAGTTATCTCCGTTGACACTGACAGCAGAAGCAGAGTGTGACGAACTGGCCTGCGTCATCGCGCAAACCATTTGCTATTTCCGCTCTGCTTCCTTCCGATGCCCTCACTATATATAAAAGGCTGCATCAGAAGCTCCGGCTGCGCGTATCAACGGATCACCAGATCAACCAACCACATTCCACTTTGCACTTCTGCTCCGACAGACTCACGGCACACGATTACACGTACGTAGTAACACGTCGTCGCAACAAAGGATATGGGCTCCTGCACGTCGCGCTCGCCGATGCCGGCACCGGCGTCGGGCTCATCGGGAGGGAGGGTTGCCACCGCGAAGGTGGTCGCCCTGGACGGCTCCATGGCGCAGTACGCGGCGCCGGCCACGGCGCGTGACGCCCTGGGGGACGACGGCACGTCGTTGTCGTATGTCTTCCTGTGCAGCTCCGACGAGCTGCGCTTCGACGCGCCTCCGCGTGCGCTTGCGGACGAAGAGGCCCTGCAGCCCGGTTGGCTCTACTTCGTGCTCCCCGTCTCCATGCTCCGTCTCGCGCTCTCCAGGCACGAGATGACCGTCCTGGCCGTCAGGGCCAGCTCCGCGCTCGCCGTCGCCAGCGGCGTCGCGTCCCCTCCGCGGCACAAGGCCGGGACCCGAAGGATGTCTGCCGCCAATGCCAAGCAACGGAGGACGGCGCGAGTGGCGCCGCTCGCCGTCGCTGCTGACGAGGACGCCGAACTAGCATACGGCAGCGATGAGAAGGTGGGGAAATTAGCGAGGAAGGGTGCTGGCAGCTACAGAAGCCACGGCGGCGCTCGTCATCGTCGTCGTGCTGTAGGCGTGCAGAGGCTAAGTGCCATCTTAGAGGCGGATGAGCTTTGACTTTTGACCCGATATCGATTCAATGACTCGATCTTGCGTACGTGTGATTAGTTAGTTCAGTTTTGTTCGGTTGGTTGGTTCTTTCGATCTGTCGATCCCACCAGCTATGGTGGAGATTGTACAGGATGTTTCAAGTCTTCTAGAAGGACGATGCCGATCTCCAAGTCGCTTATTTCTAGACAGGAGAGAGCACGACTACTGTGTAAAGGACCATTATTTGCCCCGAACATGTCCACAATTAATTTCTGAATGGTTTGTTCCACGTATGGAAAGCTGTATGGGTTAAGAGTTAAATAAAGTATCAGTCCCTATAATTGTCAGGCTAGCTCGATTTAGTCTTCGTATTCGGAATTTGCTAAATTTTGCCCATGTACTTGTGAATAGTTTAATTAAGTCTAATTTGATGTTTGCCGTCGAATTTGAGCTGACGAGGATGACACGTGTACTGAAATCTTTCAAAACCACCCTCACATATCTGAGAAAATTGCAAAAAATAACCACAAATATTGCAAAATACAGGATTAGTCCATGTACTTGTCCAGATGACTCGATTTAGTCCTGATACTTATCAATTAGACTTGATTTAGACCAAATGCATGTTTCCTGTCGAATTTGAGCTCATGCGGAGGACACGTGAACATGCATTTGGTCTAAATCGAGTCTAATTGACAAGTATCAAGACTAATCGAGTCATCTAGACAAGTACATGGACTAGTCTCAAATTCGACGGCAAACATCAAATTAAACTTAATTGAACCCTATTCACAAGTACATAGACAAAATTCAGCAAATTCCGAGTACGAGGACTAAATCGAACTAGCCCGACAAGCATAGGGACTGATACTGTATTTAACTTGGGGTTAATATAGAGTGCCATTAGATAGAGAAGACCAAATGAAGGCAGTTAACGGTGAAAGACGCAGCATTAATGATCTTCGTGTCCTTCTCGAATGATACCCTGCATTACATGATCGTGAGGACTATAACCATTCCTAAGTAATAATAAAGCAGCAGGCAGAGGCTACTATAACAAGATTTATTCCAGTTTCGTAATCTGAAAAGGTAAAAAGCATCACAGTTTCATAACACTACAGGAAACAGGCCAGGCACCAACGGCCAGACCCCGTCGGCGTAGCCCCTGATTGCCGTCGGCGTAGGCTACGCCGACGGCAACCGTCGGCGTATGACCATCGCACTAGTGCAGAGCCCCCCTTTTAACTCCGGTTGGGAGGGCCCTCTAACAGCGGTTCCCCAACCGCTGTTGAGGGTTCGGTGTTAGAGGGGGGGGGGGCCTTTAACACCGGTTCTTATACGAACCGGTGTTAAAGGGTGGCGCACGTGGGGCTGCCGCAGGCCTCAGGCCCCCCCTTTAACACCGGTTCGTATCTGGAACCGGTGTTAAAGGTTCTTCTGGCAGATTTAAACCATTTTCCTGCCGCGGCGAACTCTGCGCATGGCAGAAAACGGCCTAAATCTCTGCAGCATTTCTCTGCCCGTTCGGGCGTATTTACGGGAGGGAGCGAGGGAATTGATCGAGGCGGTATACTTATAAATCGCATCGGTACATACGAGTACATGAATAATTAAGCAACTATTATTATACACAAACATCGTCATCGACACATACATAAATCATCGTTCATTTTGGTGGATATCTAAAGAGTTCTCCGCCAGGCGTGACGACCTCATCAAGTATGAACCCCGCCAATTCCTCTTGAATGGCTCGTATGCGTTCAAATGGTAGGAGTTGGTCCCACATCCGTTCGATCTGAATATATATGAAGAATGGGCCGTCAATATATATATAAGAATAAAACTCAACACAATTGATGGTAATAAAATAATGTTGTGGACTTTGTTTACTTACTCTAAGTTGTTCTAGTGCGGCTTGGCCCGTCGCACATATCGTGTTGCGAATGAATTCGCAAACATAGTACCCACATAAGTTATTGTCGTGTCCCTGATGCGCGCATTTTACGAGAATAGAGAGTTCAATCAAAATAATAATCAATAAAGCATGATATAATGGAATTGGAAGCTAGCTAGTATTACTTACATTTTGGTATATAAATTTTAGTTCTTCTGACCATTCACCCACGGCCCTGCCCGTGAACATTTTCCAAACCCTGTCCGACAAAGAAAATGGATAAAGGAGTAATTAATTACTTATTGTCACGAAAGTTGCCGATCTAGTGCGATAATATGATTGAAATTACCTCTGGAGCATCTCTCTAAAGTCTGCCCATAGCTCTTTTTCTTTTCGTGAGTCCATGACAAGGACTTTTCTGAGTCGGGTTGAATGACTAGCGAATAAAGTGGAACCTACGCGCATAACTCATCATCAGTTACACTTAACATCGAGTGGAAAACAAAATGTGTACAAGAGAGAGGGTACTCACGAGAAGTTGTAAGGCAATAGTATTTCCCTTTTGGTTTGTTGTCTCGGTAAAGACTTTAGCAAGTAATCTTACATTTGCGGGTTTGTCTCTTACCACTTCTTCATGAACTCTATTTGGGTCAACGAACCCAATGTCAAAAGGGCCTCCTTTCATGCATTCCATAACCTTTTTCCTGCATAATAGTATATACATATATGGTGAGCATATATATATACATGCAATTAATAAAGTGAATGAGATGAGATAAAAATTACAGAAATAGTACTTACACACAATAAAGGCTGATGGCAGATTTGTCGAGTTCCTTCTGATTGAATAGAAAATGCAAGTCTTGAATGTTGAAGTTGATCGCGTCGTCTCCGCACAAGAAAATCTGATCTCTTATATGCGCCGTGATCCATTCTTCTTTTCTCGTCTTGCAGAAATGAAGGTACCACTTGTGCAATTTTCGCATCTTTGTTGGTAGATTCTTGAGCTCCTCTTTCTTGACTAGATTCTTCCCATACTTCCATGGCTGTATGGGGTTGACATCGCATTTGGGCAAGTTGTCTCCCATGACGTTCAAGTATGCAATGTAAGTCATCCCCATCTCATTGGCCTTTCTTTGTAGCTCGCCTCGTAATCATCTACGGAGGAGCGTCCCGTTGTCAAACATTTGGAGCGGGCGCATGATTGGTTTTCCTGCTCTCCGAGCATGGGAACTGTTTTACAGGGTGCCTCACATCGCTACTTTCAGTCTCCCTGCGGCGCCTTGCATCCGCCTTCAAAATCTGGCGCTCGTAGTCCGGCACAAGTGGGGTTTCCGGTTTCAAAAGATTTTTGTAAAACTTCTCCACCACCGCCGGATCTATTTTCTCCTTTGGCTCGGCTCGTCTAGGTGCAAAGAATTTCTTGACCTGTTCTTCCGAGATCCTATTGGTCTCCTCGTAGCTGCGATTCCACGGTAAAACCGGCAATGGCTTGGCGGAAGGCTGCGGGCGTAGTTTTTGAACTCTTTGGCGTCACGGTTTCTGCGGATTTCTTTGTGGCAGTCTCTTGATGCTCCTCGTGGCAGTGCTCTTCCGCTTCTGTTGAGGAGATGGCTAAAGCACGGAGATGGCCCGGGGCGGAGATGGCTGCCGCAGAGAGATGGCCGACGGGCGGAGATGGCTGCCGACAGAGATAGCCCAGCTCGAGGCTGGCAGACGGGGGTGCAGTGACCTCAATTTGGAAGCACAATGTGTTCCTTCTTCCAAAGAATGGTTGTTTTCACTGCAAATTTGAGTTGAGTTTCCCTTCACCGTAGCATGGTCAAGCTGTGCTTCCTCATATTCCTTCACAACCTCATCCACCCGACAATAGCATAGCCATCCGGAATCGGTCGGCGGTGGTAAGTTCCACCAGCTGAGGAGGTAAGGCATAGCCGTACCACCTTAATGGATAAGCCCATTAATCTCACATGCATCTCAGCGTGTTCGCTCTCCGTGATCTCATCAACGGGTATCGAGGACCCGTCATTTCAAGCGTGGGCTGCGTTCTCCGTGGAAGCCACACTGCTTTTCATGCAGTCCGGGCGCGGGCAGCTTCCAATGCAGGCTCTTCGTGCGCTGAGATGGGCGGTAGCTTGATGGCTCATTGTGCATTCACTTGCGTCTGCAGTGCCGCAAGTGCATGTTCTATCTGTCATCCGCTCAGACGCTCTTTTTCTTTTCTGCCGCGCCATCTGTAAGAGTCGCTCCAGTCGGCAAACTCATCCTTCCACGTCATACCCCCTGTGCCTCGTGCATGTCCAGGGTGTTCTTTTTTACCGATGGCGCGTGTGAGCTGGTCATTCTCTCTGTCGGGATGGAAGGTCCTGGCGGATGTTTCCTCGTATGTCGTGATGAGTTCAGTGACGGGTTTGGCAAGGATGGTTGGGAAGATACACAATCCTTTCGGGTCCAACCTTGCCCGATTCCGTAGAACCAAGTCTTTGCACGTAGGTCCCACCCATCTATGCAGGGGTGTGATCCTCTCTCATGCCAGGCCCTCTCAGCTTCCTCCCACTTAGGCCTCTGAGATATGTAGCCACCTGACCCCGTCCTCTGGTGATATTCCTTCTTCAGGGCATTAAGCGTATTGGTTTCTGACCTCTTTTTAGCTATAGCACTTTTTTATATGTCTCAAATTCGGGCCAGTGAGGTCTTATCTTCGCATAATATGCGTCTTCGAAATCTGGAGTCTCGCGAGCTTTGACAAATTTGTTCAATTTTGTCTTCCAGTTGCGGAAAGCCTCAGCCATCTTCTTTAGAGTCCACTCTTTGACCTTTTTCTTTATAACCGGGTTGTTTTCATCCTCCTCTGGCGGAAGGGTGAAATTTACCAACAACGAATTCCAAAGCGTTTCTTTGGATCTGTCATCGACAAAGGTACCGTCGCCCTTCTTTGGCTTATTCCAATATTCAATTATGATTGGGATTTGGTCCCTAACAAGAACTCCAGCCTGACGTATAAATTTGTCTGTGGCCTTCTTGGGCTCCATCGGCCTGCCATCAACACGGACTGCTTCGATCGTGAACTTTGCACGATCTTTCAACCGCTGGCTCGCGCCTCGCTTGCTCTTTTTCGTAGAAGAAGATGGTTGCTGGCTGGTCGATCCAGAGGGCTAAAAGAAGAAAGAAGCATTAATTAATACATGTAGAAGAAGATTGTTGGTGGAAGTCAGCTGAGGCTTAATCAATGCATATACCTCGCCGGACTTTGTAACCATTAAATTGCGTTCACCGGAGTCTTCATCTTCTCCATGACTAGTACTTGAGCTGTCGTCGTCATGTCCCTCCAAGTTCAGATATTGTGAGGTGTCCTCATCAATAATGTTCTCCATTATTTCTTCTTCTTCAAGGTTTCTACTAAGTGGATCCATAGTTTCTAAAACAATAATATTATCTAGAGTAAGAGTGTAAACATTCAAGTGGACTTGGATTCATACACAAATATACATATTATTCATACCAAAATACACAAATAAATACACAAATGAGTCGAGGTCCAATTTGTATACAAGTTTTAATCTATGCATGTAGTACAATTTATCGAGCAAACAAGTTTTAATCGGGATGAGTCGCAATCATACACGTGGCGGAACACGTGGCGCTCACCAGTGGGGTGACGTTGGTCTCGTCGTCTTGGCGGTGCTAGGCGGGCTGCTCGGTGGCGGCGGCATCGGCGTTTAGGCGTGGCCTATGAGCTCCGGCGGCGGCGAGACGCAGCTCTGCAGGAAGAGAGCGAGGTGGTCAGTTAGGGTTTAGGCGTGGCCTATTATAATATCTTTGCTATAAGCTATTTTATTTTTACTCCACATGCTTCTAATTCACATGTGCAAGGTTTAGATCGTCGGGGGTCGATGTCACTATGTTCATCTCTCCCATCTTTGGCACCCTGGAATCGCTCCGAACGGGTAGTCATGAGTGTGAGTGGTGGGCTACAGCATCCCCCCTGTGGAGTGGAGTGGAGTCGAGAGCAGCGAGGAGCTGGCGCCAAGAGTGTGTGTGTGTGCTGACTTTTCCCTTTCAAGAAATGCTACTAACACTGGACGGTGACATGACTAGTATTTCCAGCACTCCCACACCGCCTTTGTGGGATGAACGCAGGGGCTGCCATGCAGCTCGGGATGGACTCCCTCAAGGATAAACACTGCAGCTGTGCAGCAACCACAGATCCCGAGTGCAAAGAAGCATGGACAAGATCATCACAAAGCATGGACGATGAGAAAAGTTGGATTCTTTTCTTGCACAAGATCTGGAGCAACTGAGGGATGATGAGATTGTTGATCACAAAGCTCTTCTTACACATTGCAATGTCACTACTTCACACTAACATACTACTAGTCCTACTACGACTACTACTACTTGGGCAAGAACAAAGCTGAACAAGAACAGCTACTGCATCGCCATCCATTATTAACTCGCCGATTATCATCACCGAACCAACTAATTAGCCGGGAAAACTAAGCATACGACCAGGGGGAAAAAAGGAGCCCATCTTCCGTTTCCGCCTTCGATCTTGGTTTCTGGAGGCATGGGGAGGGGGGCTCAGGAGGCGTAGATGACGCCGGAGGAGAGCGCCATGAGGAGGATGGCGGCCTTCTCCTCGCCAAAGCGCCTCTGCGCGCATCCGCCGCTGCTTCAGCACCACCTCCTTGCCGAACCCCACCATGCGCTTGCTGGAGGAGCGGCGAAAGCGAGAAGGGATAGGCGGCAAGCAGAGAAGGGAGCATGCTCACCACGTCGGTGTCGGGTATGTGGCGGCCGGACAGAGCGGCAGACAGCGGTGGCGGTCGTCGGCTTGTGGCGCGAGGACGACGATGGCGGTCGTCGGCTTCGTGGCGCTTGAGACGACGAGGCGGTGGCGGTCGTCTTGTGGTGGCGAGGACGGCGAGGGGTTCGCTCTGGCGGCGTGGCGCGATCGCTCGGGGAAGAAAGGAGCGAAGGGGCGCATTTAATACCCCTTTAACACCGGTTCGTGGCAGGAACCGGTGTTAAAGAGAGGAAATCGTTCTGCGTATTTACCACTTTAACACGGTTCGCCACGAACCGGTGTTAAAGCGTGGTCTGTGAAGCGAAATAAATGCCTTTTTAACACCGGTTCTTGGAACCGGTGTTAAATGGGCATTTATTTCATGCATTAAAGGGCTTTTTAATTCAAAAATATGATATGAATTTAGAAAATTCATATCTTTTCATTCAACACAAAAAAATATGAATAATATATCATAATTTTCAGAAAAATAATATCTATCCATTCATGTAAATCATTTTATATTTACTTTACATGAAATTTTTTAAAATAATTAAAACACTTATTTCATGCATTAAAGGGGCTTTTTTAATTCAAAAAATATGATATGAATTTAGAAAATTCATATCTTTTTCATTTCAACTCAGAAAAATATGAATAATATATCATAATTTTCAGAAAAATAATATCTATCCATTCATGTAAATGATTTTTATTAGATCAAATCATATTTTAATGCCGCATCTTTTGTATTAACATTTTTGAATTGATTGGATATTTAAATGTCGCATCTTTTGTATACACTTGAATCTCACCAAGCCTCTCTCAACTTGCATTGTTTTTTGATCAATGTGTTGGTGGTTTTTTGAATTAGCCATTTGGTGGTTGCTTCACAAAACCGTCCGTTTTTTATGCTCGGAAAATGGAAAATGCCTTTTTGGTGCGACAAAAAGGAAAACTCCTCTTGCAAACTATGCCTTGATTCTAGCCATAACATTGGTCATTTGACCCGAATGAGATAGGTCATTTTGAGACAGTTACATAAAGCCGATCTGGAACTGAAAATTAAGATACATAAAAGAACTGAAAATTAAGATACATGGCCAGATTAAGTAACAATCGGCCGAACTGGAACTGAAAATTAAGATACATAAAAGAACTGAAAATTAAGATACATGGCCAGATTAAGTAACAATCGGCCGAACTTGTTTCGGAATGTTGGAGTGATTGATCATGCTCCGCCTACACCTGTAATACTGCCATCAGTAGTCATTACTACTTCCGCCGTCATCGCTGCCGGGTCGCCAGTAATTGAACCTCTGGAAATACGCGTGGGCTGGACTTGAGGGTAGCGTGGGCTGGACTTGAGGGTAGCGCAGACGGGGTTAGAGTCGGCGGCGGTGTCATAGGCCATGACGCTCTGGAGAGTCCGACTGTGCCACCATAGCCCGGCCGACTAGTTGAAGTTAGGAGGAGGTGGGCCGTCCTCCTCGTGCTCTGGCGCCCTCTCATGCCGATCCACGAAGAAGGCTTCCCAAGTAGGGAAATAGTCGGGATGCCATCTAGGATTCCTCCGCTGCTCCGGCGTGAGCTCGAAGTAGTAGTGGTTCGTGATGGCCATCCGGCGCGCCACACCTAGAGGGACAGGAGGAACCGGCACGCCTCCGGCGCTCAGCATCCAGCCGACGGGGACACAGTAGCCCGGCGGGCAGGGGTAGTTCGAGGCGCAAAGCGCCTCCGCCTCCCTGGGGGTTAGTGCTACGGTGGAATCCATGGGAAAGAGTGATGAGGTTGCAGATATGAGTCTAGAGATGTGCAATGACAATGGAGGCCAATCCCCTACATATATATATAGTGAACTAGCGGGAAGAACTGGAGGGAAGAAAAATGGCGGGAAGAAAAATGGCGGGAAGAACTGGCGGGAAGAAAAATGGCGGGAAGAAAAATGGCGGGAAAAAATGGCGGGATGAACCTTTAGTCCCGGTTGGAGACACCAACCGGGACTAAAGATGAACTCTAGTCCCGGTTGGAGACACCAACCGGACAAAACACGATCAGCACTAATAATAGGGGTGAGTGCATGTCGACATTATGTCATGCGGCGTGTACCTTGTCCGGATGGTGTCACCAAGGACTAAAGATGAACCTTTAGTCCCGGTTGGAGGCACCAACCGGGACTAATAATAGGGGTGAGTGTCGACATTATTTTGTAAGTGTCAACACTATGTCGAGCTGCTTGTACTATAAATAGGCATCCTTGTGAGTCTAGTCCTCTAGCCAGTTTGAGGCAGGGACACCACTACGGCCAGTTCGGGGATGCTGAGCCGGGCCCGATCCTCCGGCATCTCCGAAACTGGTCATAGAGGCACTCCCTAATATGTGAAATTAGTTAGCTCCCTGGTGTATTGATCTAGTTAGAGAAGTTACAAAGCTGCAAGATGGTTTTCGAGAGCAGGGACACCACTACGGCCAGTTTCAGGGAGATGCCGACGGAGCCTAGTCCTCCGGCATCTCCAAGAAACTGGTCATAGAGGCACTCCCTAATATGGTAAGTACGAATCGGGACAACTTCTTCTCATAGTCCCGGTCCATCCACAAAACATGACTAACACTCAAGACATGTATTAATATTAAAAACATGAACTAGAGTTACATAATATGAGCATGAACTTCTTGGCATATGCCCTTCAAATTCTTATACCGCAGTGCAGTGCATACCGGGCATGCATCCAAATTCTCGTACTTCTCACCGCGGTAGAGGATGCAGTCATTAATGCAGGCGTGTATCTTCTGCACGTCTAATCCTAGAGGGCAGACAACCTTCTTTGCTTGGTATGTACTGTCAGGCAACTCATTATTTCTTGGAAGAAGATTCTTCATTTTTACCAACAACTTTGAAAATGCAGTCACACCATTCTCTGCCTTCCATTGCAGCAAATCCAGTGTGGCACCTAGCTTTTTGTGGCCATCTTTGCAAGTTGGATACAACAATGTTTTGTGATCCTTTAACATCTGCTCCAGCTTCTCCTTCTCCTTTTCAGTTTCACATTCTTCCTTTGCATCAGTAATGGCCCGACCAAGATCGTCATCAGCGGGCCCATCTGCTCCCTCTTGATCTTCATTATCTACCTCCGTTGCATTATCATCATATTCAGGATACATATTATGATAGTTTTCATCATCCTCTTCTTCTTCCTTGTCTTGCATCACAACCCCTTTTTCTCCGTGCTTGGTCCAACAATTATAGCTGGGCATGAAACCAGATCGAAGCAGGTGGGCGTGAATGGTTCTGGTATTTGAGTAGTCTTTCTTGTTCTGACAGTGAACACACGGACATCACATAAAACCATTGTGACCACGGTTTGCATTAGCCACAACGATGAAATTTTGGAGGCCCGTAATGTACTCAGAAGTGCGGCGGTCACCGTACATCCATTGCCGATTCATCTGCATTAATATGTAGTATATATCAAAAATAATAGGAGATGACCATTTATATATATAGTACATCAATGACACATGAAAATATAGTTCCCGACATAGAAAGATAAGGAAAGAGCAACAATAAAGCTTATTTTTAGCTCTCGGGCATTTCACCGAACACCTCTAGTGCATATGAAAAAAACACAAACTAGCACTCTTCACACCCTCTTGCTAGGCTCCAAAATGTGAAAGAATGGAAGAGTGGGGTGTGTGTGGGATGGGGTGGTGTCTTATATAGCCCCCCCCTTTAACACCGGTTCGTGCCACGAACCGGTGTTAAAGGGGGTGCGGGCCAGTGCAGGGACCTTTAACACCGGTTCGTGCCACGAACCGGTGTTAAAGGGGGGCTCCTTTAATGCCACAGAGGCCACGCTGGTACGGCCCCCCCTTTAACACCGGTTCGTAGAAGAACCGGTGTTAAAGCCCATTTTCGGGATCAACAAAAGCCCTCGTTTCCACTAGTGTCGGCGTATGACCCCGTAGGCGTAGCCCGTTTGCCTGTCGGCGTAGAGTATACCGTCGGCATAAAGGATGTGGGATCCACATCACACGGTTGACGGTCGTTTGCCCTAGTGGCTGCGTAGGCATTGCCATCGGCGTAGAGCTACGCCGACGGAAAAAAATTCAATTTTTTTTGTTTTTGTTTTGAATTATTATCACAATTATTTTTTTTAATTATTTGACTCATTAATCTCACAAGTATTTTTTTAACTCTAAGTATAATTAATTTCTAGTTAAATTATACTAATGGTCAAACTTCCCCATCGGTCACCCATCCTAGCACTACTCCAGCCCCGGTATACTTAACTTCTCTGTTCCTTCCAGACAAGCTTCCAATCAGGAAACTAGACCTTGCTGAAAATATTACCATATCAATCCTATTAACCTTTGGAGAATGGTATAACGCGCCTTTATTTTTAAATTTTAAAACATTTATTTAAGAAAACAACAATGAATAAGTAATAATAATCTTGAATTCAAATTAAAATAAAACAAATTTTATTTATTTTGCCTTATTCTATTTAATATTGAATAATTCACAACTACAAATCCAGAAATCATAATTCGACAAATAATATATCCAAATCGATTAAAAAAATAAGAGGAATCCAAATATGACATCCCTATCATATATTTAATTATGTATCATATCTTTTTAACACTAGAACAACCGAAACTATGTTAGGATTCATGAAACACCCTTTTTGCACTAGGAAAAAAGGGAAAATGGCTTATTGGTGCGACGAAAAAGAAAACTTAAAGTGGATCTCTAATGAAATATAATATTGTGAGACTAAAAATGATTTTTGTAAAAAATTATGAGCATCAGATAATGTACATATAGTTCAAATCAGACCCACTTCCTACCGATTCGGCAGAAATTTGACTTTTTCACCAGGGGTGGACAAAAAGGTTCGAGATCCCCCGGTTGAAACTTTGTCCATTCAATATGGTCTAGTATTTTTAAAAAATGTGGTATTATCATTTTTAAACTTTCATTTGGTGGTTGCTTCACAAAAACACCCCGTTTTTTGCACTCGGAAAATGAAAAATGGCTTTTCGGTGCAATGAAAAGGAAAACTTCCTCCTGCAACATTATTCACCATCCCATGATACACATGCGTGCACAATATGAACACATTATCGCAAACTATATCGCGATTCTAGCAATAACATTGGTCATTTGACCTGAAATCCAGAAAACCTCGATTGAGATAGGTCATTTTGTAAAGGTTTTTTGAGACTCAATGAATATACCAAGTTTGGTATTTTTACATGCAACTATGTCATATAATATGACACCAAGCGAAGGTTTTGTATTGTTTCGATCGTTTTTGAATTATGTATGCCCATTTCAAACTATCGTCAAACTTCCTAAATCGAGGGGCATGATGATTCTTAGCTCGGGGTTGAGCCTCACTAAAATTGCATTATATCTCTAATGAAATAGCATATTGTGAACCGAAAAATGATTTTTTCAAAAAAACATGAGCAATATATCATGTACCTGTAGTTTAAATCAAACTCATTTCCTACCGATTCAGCAGAAATTTGTCTTTTTCACGAGAGGTGAACGGAAAGGTTTGAGAAACCCAGGTTGGGAAATTGTCCATTCAATATGGTCTAATATTTTTAAAAAACGTGGTATTATCATTTTGAAACTTTCATTTGGTGGTTGTTTCACAAAACACCCCGTTTTTGGCACTCGGAAAATGAAAAATGACTTTTCGGTGCGAAAAAAAGGAAAACTTCCTGCTGCAACATTGTTCACCATCCCATGATACACATGCGTGCATAATATGGATACATTATCGCAAACTATACCACGATTCTAGCAACAACATTGGTCATTTGACCTGAAATCCAGAAAACCTCGATTGAGATAGGTCATTTTGTGAAGGTTTTTTTTTGAGACTCAATGAATATACCAAGTCTAGTATTTTTCCATGCAACTATGTCATATAATGTGACACCACGTGAAGGTTTTGCATTGTTTCGATCTTTTTGAATTTTTAATGCTCATTTCAAACTATCGTCAAACTTTCTAAATCGAGGGGCATGATGATTCTTAGCTCGGGGCTGAGCCTCACTAAACTTGCATTAGATCTCTAATAAAATAGCATATTGTGAACCTAAAAATGATTTTTCCAAAAAATCATGGGCAATATATCATGTACTTGTAGTACAAATCTAACTCATTTCCTACCGATTCGACAGGAATTTGTCTTTTTCACGAGAGGTGAACGGAAAGGTTTGAGATACCTAGGTTGAAAAATTGTCCATTCAATATGATCTAGTATTTTAAAAAAACGTGGTATTATCATTTTGAAACTTTCATTTGGTGGTTGCTTCACAAAACACCCCGTTTTTTGCACTCGGAAAATAAAAATGGCTTTTCGGTGCGATGAAAAGGAAAAACTCCTCCTGTAACATTGTTCCCCATCCCATGATACACATGCGTGCACAATATGGACACATTATCGCAAACTATACCGCGATTCTAGCAATAACATTGGTCATTTGACCTGAAATCCAGAAAACCTCGATTGAGATAGGTCATTTTGTGAAGGGTTTTTTGAGACTCAATGAATATACCAAGTCTAGTATTTTTCCATGCAACTATGTTATATAATATAACACCACGCGAAGGTTATGTATTGTTTCGATCGTTTTTGAATTTTTATGCCCATTTCAAACTATCGTCAAACTTTCTAAATCAAGGGGCATGAAGATTCTTAGATCGGGGCTGAGCCTCACTAAACTTGCATTAGATCTCTGATGAAATAGCATATTATGAACCTAAAAATGATTTTTTCAAAAAATAATGAGCAACATATCATGTACCTTTAGTTCAAATCTAACTCATTTTCTACCGATTCGGCAGGAAATTGTCTTTTTTTACGAGAGGTGAACGGAAAGGTTTGAGATTTCTAGGTTAGGAAATTGTCCATTCAATATGGTCTAGTATTTTTTAAAAATGTGGTATTATCATTTTGAAACTTTTTTTTGGTGGTTGCTTCACAAAACACCCCGTTTTTGCACTCGGAAAATAAAAAATATGTTATACGAAAGTATTTGTATTTTTTGAATAAAAATATACAATATTTGAGTTTATATAGATAGATCTTATTTTTCTGCAAATTTCGATATATTATATGTATTTTTCTGAATTTAATTGATTTAGTTATGATTTTTCTAAGATTAATGTGGCAAAAAAGAAAAATAGTTACGCCGACGGCAAACCCTCGGCGTAGATTTGACGCCGTTTCTCTGCCGTTATCCCAATAGGCTATGCCGACAGTCCTGTTTACGCCGACGACGGCCGTCAGCCTAGTCATTCTACGCTGACTGCAAAACTGGACCGACGGCTCCTCAAGCTACGCCGACGGCCCCGACATTTTGCCGTCGGCGTATAAAAAGACCGTCGACCTATTTGGTTATTCCCATAGTGTAACTTTGTTCTAGAAGGGATCATATAAATATGCGCAAATGGCTATCAACAGATTAACAAGATTGAAAGGTTCGGTAATTTTAAGAAACTTGTATTCCACTGCGACAATCCCCAGCACAAACAAAAGGTAATTTTAAGAGAACCAACCCGTGGTTGGATGGTTAGGAGGGCAGTGACACCCACAACCCACCAGAGTTCAAACCCCAGGTTTGATGCTTTAATGTCTTATAAAGGCAGAATATTCTTTTAGTGCGAGGCGACGTTCCCGTCGATAGCGAACCGCTAGTGGTGACTTTGTCAATCTCAAGACCCGCCGGCTCAGCCTTTTGGAGGTGCTCATAGGGGTAAGATGTGCGTGCGTGTGTTCATAGGGTGAGTATATGACGCATTATGAGCGTATGCGTTTGTTCTGTGTTTCTCAAAAGAAAAAGTTATAGTACCAAACAATCATAATAGAAGCATTGTCTCGATAAATGTTGGGGAAAGTGTGGAGGAAGAGTAAACTGACTTCTTTTGCCATCAGGCACGACGAAGTGCTCATAGCGGTCAGGGGCATTCATCTCCAATCAACACTTGGGCACTTGGTCCTTTTCCTCTTGAAATATTACAAGCATGATTCATCGGATCAATAAGCCCTGTTTGACAAGCAGGTCGCTTTCGAACTGAAATTCAGGAACACCCTATCTTTTCATCGGATCAGTATTATATATGGGCACATCCAGGAATATCAAATAACTTATGGGGTCGTGCTTTGGATTATTTTTACAGTCATGTCATTATTGAAAAATCTGCCACCAGAAAACTACCAATTTGTCGGGTGGTTGGTAGAGTAGTTCCATCCACATTCGAACATATCAAACTCCCTATAAGACATATGAAAAGACATTTCCATGGATTGCGAGATGTATGTGATGAATTTTTTAATCTTGAAACTATGCGACTCTAGTTTAAATAGGCGATGTGTGCGTGCCTGTGTGTGTGCGCGCGCATCTATCTATGTTTTTTTTTGAACAAGGATGTTCCTGAAGGGACTGGAAGCATATATTAAATCCAAGCGATGGATGTACAACTGATAACAAAGGACCCCATAAAATAAAGAAAAAACATAGGTCCCTGGTAAAGCAGAAAAGACCTCGCTAAAAGATGAAAGATAACAATCAGGTCCTTCTCTTTCTCCACCGCCGAGCTGGAAGTCGAACACACCGCCATCAAACTCGGACGCGGGGACAAAACCACTTGCTTCCGAGCAGACGGGAAACGCGATCGTCGACCTCGATAGGGGCCTCTCCGAGGAGGTTTGACAAATGCCGGGACCCTTCGCCGGCTTCTGGATAGGCCGTTTTCTGGCCTTGGATGTCGGACGGCTATCACCTGCCGCCGAGGTGGTGCTCAAGAAGATTGCTTCCCAACTCCATTGCTTTTTTGTTGCTTCTGGGGCCGAGCTCGCCATTACACCCAGGAGAGCAGATAGCACCGGCCCTCTTGCCGGCGAGATGACACTCGCGGGGAATCGCAAGCTGATGACCCCATCCACCACCTGCCTCGCCCAAGAAGAAACAACAAGGTCTCCACCCTCCCCCTCGCCGCCACGGCCGGCCGAGAGGAGGGAGAACCACGCCGCGTCCCCCGGAGCAAGACAGGAAATACGAAAGCGCTTATTCCAGTGGAAGCCCGCAACCGAGACGCACCTTGTCTTCCTCTTCCATGGAGGCACGGCGCAGAGGCTCGGCACCTCCCCGCTGGCGCCGCGCCACATCACCACAGGGATGACTTCCCGGCCTCCTTCCCACCGGCTCCTGGCCCTGCTCTCACACCTTCGTCCCTCGCCGCCACGGCCGGCCAACAGAGGAGGGAGAAGCAGAGGAGGCACCACAAGAGGGAGGACGCCCAGGTCCTTATTTATGGAGCAGCCATGGCCCCCCTCCACCAACAGCTCCGGCCACCGGAGAAATAGGAGGAGCACCACCAGCAGGCAGGGGAGGAGCTCGGCCTGAAGAACTCCACACCAACTCCCGGCATCATGCCAGACTACGGCATCAAGCCACACTCTAAACCTACCAGACCTAGATCTAGCTCCGGCGCCTCTCCGTTCCCAACTCCGGCCGGCTATTCCGGCGGAGAGGGCGGCGGATTGGGCCGGCCGGCGGCGGCGGACTCTCAAGGGGCGAGGGGAAAAGAACGGGGCGAGGGGATAAGGTGGGGGAGGAGATGATTGCATCTATCTATGTTGTGGGTGTCATTTCTAGAAAAGAGTATGCCCGAGTTGCTTTTTGAACAATATTAGTTGAGACCATCATATGGGATAACCAAGATACATGATTATGTAGTTCACTCCAAGCTTGGAAAGAACATCGGGGGATTTGGCAAGGTAGTAGGTGGCCCACATGATGATGGTTGTGGCAGTGGACTCATACTACGCTGAAACTCCTTTTTGTCGGTCTCTAGAAGCTTTTTGTCGGTCTCTAGAAGCGAAACGAAAGCATATCTCTACTCACTGATTCTTTTGATCACCTCTACATAGTTTTCTATATATCCATTCCTTTTTGTCGGTCTCTGGAAGAGATGACGTATTGTACGTCTTAATTTTATTGATTTCTCTAAATGACGTGAATGGCTAGGAGAAGAGACTCGAATTCTATACAAACAGAGAAAATGACAAAAAAACCACCATATTTAAGGACGCGGGGACATGAAACTACCACGTTACGGTTTTTTGACACATAAATACCATTTTACAGGACGGGCTGTGACGCGGGGCACTGATTCCTCGTGGTTAACCCTCTAACCAAGTTTCTGGCAAGTGGGGCCCACTGTCAGTGCACACGTGGCGGGGTGGCGGACGGACCGACCAGACGGCTGTTAACGGCCGCGTTAGGGCACGGTTTTAACCGTTGCGCCGCCGCATCTGAGCTTATTCCCCTCGCTCTGTTCTTGGTCTGCTCGCGCCTGCCATTGTCGCGCTGTTGCCTCCCCGACGCCGGTGAAGAAGCAGGGTGCGCCGCCCTTTCCGCCATGGTGTCGTGGTCCGATGGAGACGAATCGCCTCTTGATGTGAGCTCTGACGACGAGAGTGTAAGTTCTTGCCACTGGATTTGGGGATTTTCGGGCTCATTGCTATTGTTGATTTCTAGGGTTTGTGATGAAATTGTTATTTAGGTCAAGCCTAGTCTAATTTGCTATTCCATCTGCACTTGTTAGAGCATGAATGTCATATATGATTCGGATTGGTGCGGTTTAGCCGACGATGGGGCTGAGCCCATTCTCTGTAAATGTGGATTTGTGGCGGCTAAATTTGTTGGATTTGAGGGCTACAACACTGGTAGAAGGTTTCTAAGCTGTGAAGGGCAGGTGTGTGATCAAATGTTTGTGCCATTTTCTCTTATATTCATAGTTAGTTCTTCTTTTAACTGAAATGTCACTGAATTTTAGGAGGAATTGAAGTGTGACTTTCTGCAATGGGTTGATCCAGTTCCTACTGATGCTATGATGAAAGCAGTAGGCAAGCTATGGGATATGTATGGAGAAGTTAAGCAAGCCAAGACCACCGATGCCCTGAATTTCATGGAGCAGAAGTTTGATTATCAAGATAAAATAAACAAGCTCCACACTGATCTGAGGAATTCACAAGATGAGCTAGCTAAACAAGTGGAAGAAAAGCAGGTGACTTTAGCCCACAAGGCTATAGCTGAACAAGGATTGATGGATGCTAGGGCTGCATTAGAGGGGAAAAGGATCACTGATGAAACAACTTGTAAGATGCACAAATGTTTGCTGAAAAAAGCAGAGAATGATAGGGACAAGTACAAAGAAGATAAGAGGAAGTTGGAGTCCATCATTTCTGACTTGTTGAAGCAGAAAGAAGCTTACAAGAGCAGGTTCAAGAAGATAAAAGATCTTTGTGATGTGTAATTTTATCTTCATTAAGTAATGTTCAATTATGATGTGTTGTTGAACTGTGATGGGTGCTCTCAGAGATGAATTCTTAAGTGTTTGTGAGTTGTAATAAGTACAATTATTGTCTGACTGATGCTTTGTTTGTTGAACTATGAGATGAGCTTTGGTTTAAATTCTTAAGTATCTGTGAGCTGCCAGAATTTATATGTGAATAACTATTGTCTGAATGATGTGTTTCAGGTCTTCTCCTCTGAATCCTGCAGTCTGGAAGTTGGCATAAATGTGTCTAAGACAGAATCTCTGGGGTGAGTTTGGGAAGACAGTGGTCACAGCTTTTATTAGCCCTTTCTGCCTGTCAGACATGATGGTGTACTGTCCAAACTGGCCTTCCTCTCCACCAAGTGCTTCCTTCAACTGCTCTAGAAACCACTGCCAATTCTCAGTATCTTCTTTTGCTACAATGGCCCAAGCTATTGGATAAATGTTGTTATTTCCATCTCTGCCTGTAGCTGCAAGGATTTGAGCTCCAGTGGTCAGCTTTATGAAACAACCATCCAACCCTATGAAGGGCCTACATCCCTCAAGAAATCCAAGCCTAGCAGCATTGACACAAAAGAAAAGCCCATGGAATCTTGGCTTGTCACTAATGAAAACCTGCTGCCCTCTTTTGATAGCTTCCTTCTCTTCCTCTGTTGGGCCAGTCTCAGTGGTGACAATGCATCTAGATCCTGGATTTTTGTCAATAACAGTCTGCAGTTAATCCCTTATTCTATAATACTGCTTCTTGTGATCTCCCATAACAATCTCTCTTGCCTTTGTCTTTGCCCTGTATGCCATCCTTTTTGGCACATCTACACCAAAGTCCTTTCTAGCTTTGTCAACTAAAGATCTAATACCTGTGTTTGGGTCTGATCTGAATTTGTCAACATAAGCACTGCTCAGCCACTTACTGTTAACTCTGGTGCTTGATGGTTCAGTAGGACAGCAGTGCTCCAAGTGCATCTTCTTTATGCAGAAGGTAGTTTCATGCTTTATCTTTGAAGCAGAAATGAAGAACTGGCAATTGTACTTCTCCTTTTTCTCTGTCCTACACCACACAATGATCCTATCTGGGCAATTTCTGTGGTAATGGAAATTCCTAACCAGCACAATATGTAGTCTACACAGTGCCTGCCTGAACTGATACACATACTTAAAACAAAGTTTTAACCTGAATTGTTGCTCTGGATTTTCCCTTGTCTCATCATACCACACCCTCTCTGTCTGCTTCTTTGCTCTGCTCTTCCTCCCATTTGGCAACACAAATGGCAAAGGCTCAAACCCATCATCATCCTCTTCTCCAAGGAAACCAAACTCCTCTTCATCATCAGAAGGAGCCCAATCTGTCATAACTGCTACTTCTGCATGAGAGTGTGATCTGGTTGTTGGGCCCTGCCTCTTAACTGTCTTCTTCACTGGCTCCTCTAGAATATAAGAGTCAAAAATATCTTCTGGATCTGACTCATCCTCATACAAATCCTCATCTACCCTTCTCTTCCTCTTACCAATTCTTTTCTGCATTTCATCAACCTCCTTCCTTCTCAACTTCTCTGTCTGAACTGAATCATACTTGGAAGGATGCATGCAACTGTCATCTTCATCTGCATCTCCTTCTTCCTCTGCATCTTCGCCTTCCTCTGTATCTTCTCCCTCCTCTGCTGATTTCTGCATATTTTCATCTGTAGGGTTCGCAGCATAGAAAACAAAAATTTTCCTACGATGGGAACAACTATGTACCAAGATCTATCTACTAGATACAAACAACGGGCGGATGTATATCCGTAGAGAACATACCCTTGAAGACCGACAAAGCTTAACGAGTCCAAACTCGTGGTTGATGTAGACGATCTCTTGCCGATCTCAAGATCGAGAGGAAGTCCTAGCGCCAAAACAAAGCAAGCATCCGTGCTCGCACACGCTCGAGGCACCGAGCAACCTCCTCCTCGCTCCAGCGATGCAGCGGAAGCACAACTCTTTCTTGCCGAAAAGCCACCGGGAACATGTATCTCGCTAGTCCGAGACCATGGGGAATAAATTCTAGAGGGGGAGAGAGATCCTTCACGAGGAGGTGTGTTGTGAGAGGAGGAGAGGGGGGCCTTTTATAGGGGAGAGGGGGGGCACCCAAGGGGCATGGCGCCCAGCCATGGGGCTGCCCCCACCTCTTCCACATTCATGTGGGTGGAGCTCCCACTCAAAATGAAAAGCCTCCACTCCCATTAAAAAGCCTCCACTAAAAAATCCACTCACATGCATTAAATTTCCAACAAATTTAATGCAAGCTCTCATTTAAATAAAACTCTTTTATTTATTTATTCAGAATTTTGTTAATTACTTTAATTAACAAACATTCACATAAAACCCCTTGCTAGTATTCCATTTCACATGCAGAACCAGTTTCAGCAATTTCACCCGAAAACCTGTTTCGGTGTCTAGTGAAATAAATTCCTGCGCTTTCCTTTTCTTTTCGGCATGAAACTTTTGCTCCAATTGGATGTCGGTGTCTCTTAAGTGTGTCACCCTACGGTTCGCGAATAATGTGGACATGATCGAGACCCCTCTCAGATCAATAATCAGATGCGGGATCTGGAGACCCATACTAACTCCCACACATTCAACGATGACTTTCTTGTGATCGTCGGAAGCTTTTACGCTAGTATCTTAATCCCTTTGTTTCACGATATATTACATGTCCGAGATTCGATCATCGGTATCTCCATACCTAGTTTGATCTCGTTACCGACATGCACTCTTTTCTCGTTCCTGTGATATAACATTCTAGTGATCAAATCACTTGCTTGCAAGCTAATCAATGTGATATCACCGAGAGGGCCCAGAGTATATCTATCCGTCATCGGGATGAACAAATTCCACTCTCGATCCATGACCCTCAACATAACACTTTATTAGTTCCGAATCCATCTTTATAATCACCCTGTTACGGTGTGACGTTTGATGTTAGCAAGAAACTCTTCCGGTGTTAGTGATTGACATGATCTCATGGTCTAAGGATTAGGATCACTTCGTAAGTTGTTATAGCAATATAAACTCAATGACTTTGATCGTAATGCTATACTTCGGATGAATGTTCATCACACCATTACACTAATGTTGTGACCCCGTTATTAACAATATCCAATGTCCATGATCAGGAAACCTTGATCATCTTGTTAATCAACGAGCTAGTTTATGAGAGAGGCATAACTAGGAACTTTATGTTTGTTTATTAAACACACATGTATTAACGTTTCCATATTAATACAATTATAGCATGTAAAATAAACATTTATCATAAATAGGAATACTATAATAACCACTTTATTATTGCCTCTCGGGCATATTCCCTTCAGTCTCCCACTTGCACTAGAGACAATAATCTAGTTTGAAAATTTGTGTATTGAACACCTATGGCTTTCTGGTGTTCCAAATACGCAATTGCAAGTGGTTAACATAATCTCTGGATCGGCCTTGGTCCGTGTGTATTTGCATGTCTTTGCGTCTCCACGCATCACTCATTCTCCAATGAGATGGCATTGTATAAATTTGGTCTTTTGGTGAGACCTTTAGTTCCTTGGGGTTAAAACACATCGATACTATTGTCATACAATATATCTTTAGTGTTAGCCCGTTGCGAACCACACCTTAGTTTGATAACAAACTGCTTGACACAAATTCCCTCCTTTGCTGCTACTATAGCAGTCATATACTTAGCCTTTTGTTGTAGTATTCGTCATAATGTCTTAATTTTGGAACTCTTCCAAATACATCATGGAATCTCCTTTCCATTACATTGTGCCACCCATAGTTTAAATTGAGATAAACTTAATTTGTATCTTGTGACAAAACTAGTATCAATGTAACGCTTTACAATGAACTATTTGTAATTGTTTGTCACCTCTACACAAATATATTCTTAGTTCTTCCAAAAGATCATAAGAATATCCTCACTATCGTCCAATGATCATTTTATGATTCATTCTGGTATATGCTCATAACACTTAGAGCATAGGACATATCTGGATGTGTACATATCATGGTATGATTGATCAAGACATTCTTGTGATTTTACTCATCAAGTGTCAAAGCACTTGAATCTTGTTTCACTTATCAAGTGTCGATACACTTGAATCTTGATTCAATTCCTTTCCATGCGACAAGAACCGTTTCTTGTTGATTCTATATTGAACTCCTTCAATATCTCATATATGTCGTTTGGCACAACCATATTGGCGTTCTGATCATCCACTATAGACATTCACGCTAAATATTCGGGTTTTGCCTAAGTCTTTCATCGAAATGAAATTCTTAACCTTTGTCAATAAAAGATACATCATTTCTAATCAACAAGATGTCCTTCACATAATGTATTAGAAATATGTCTCAGCGCTCCCACTTAATTTCTTACAAATGCAAGCATTTTCATCGTCTCCTGATGAAAAACTCCTTTTCATCATGGTGAAGATTCCAACTCCGCGATGCTTACTTCAACCATTGAAGTTTGCATGCCCTTTTAACATTCTTTGAATTTAAAAAAACCCTTTGGACCGTGTCATGTACACGTTCTAGGTAACCATTCTATTAGAAGAACTTTGTTTTGTTTATTCATCAACCATATACCAAATTATATGTAGTGATTGCTACTTTAATCCGTTCAGACTAAATATCGCTATGAAAGATCAAATCTTGTCATAGTCAACTCTTTGAACATTGTCATAAAATACTTTACGACATGTCGAATATTTCATAGATGTGAGACATCCATGTCTGTTTCTTTATAGATCCAAATACGACCGATAGGTTTTTACACCTTTCCGGAGGGTCTTCCAAGTTCAAAACTTGATTTCTCGTATATGGAACTATCACGGATTTTATGGCTTCAAGCCAATTGACGGAGTCAGGGCCCATCATCGCTTCTTTGTATGTATTCGGTTCATCATTGTCAAACAATAATGATTTACTCTCAAATCTTAGCATTTGATTGTTTAACCGACCTTCTTGGTTCAATAGGAACTTTAGACCTCCGTGACCACAACCTTTGAGGCACATAAGCTATGAGCATTATCGCAGCCTCCAGAACGATTTCGGCGCTTAACTCAAAGACATTTAGCTAAGGTTCGTTAACCTTATCAAAGTTCTATTGTCCTCCCACTAAACTTTTGCGAAAAATTCCTTTTTCAAGAAACTTCACATTTCAAGCAACAAACCCTTTTGTCCTCGGTTTTATGGAGGAATAACCAATTGTTATTCGGAATAACCTACAAAGACATGCTCATCCGAATTTGGTTGTAAACATCTTACTTATGTTTAGCATACCAAAATTTAAGAAATGACAACTTGGGTTTTACCCCAAACCATAACTTCCATGGTGTCATTTCAACGGATCTATATGGAGCTCTTTTCAGTGTAAAAGCGGTAGTCTCTAAAGCTTTAATCTTTTAAAACATAATGGCAGTTTTATAAATAACACCTTTGATCCAACCATGTCTCACAAGGTTTCATTACAAATCTCAAACACTCCATACTCCTATGGTGTTTCGGGAGATGTAAATCTAGGTGTTTTGCTAAACTTGCAACTCAAATAAATCCCTTTATGATAAAATCATAATTCATTTATTTTCTTGTTACACTTGTAACTCAAATAAATCCTTTATGATCAAATCATAATTCATTTATTTTTCTTGTTACAATGATTTTCCACTTCATCTTGAAAGTCTTTGAAACATTTTCAAATATTTCATACTTCTTTCTCATTAAGTGAACATTCACTCAAAATTCGGAGAAATCATATGAAGTTGAAACCCATAAACTACGACTACACATAATGGACTACATACATCGATATGTATAAATTCCAATAATTTAGTCGTTCTTCTTTGGTCTTTGAACGAAGTTTTAATTATCACGTGGAAAGTCTCCAAGCGTCACTTGATCAAATCAAAGACTCCAAAAATCCATGAATATGGAGATTCTTCATGTTTTCTTTCCAATATAATTTAAACAGCGATGTCACTTCATAAGTGATCTTTCAATCATTTGTCTTGCGACATTTTAGCATTAGGTTTTATGGATGTGATTTCTTCAACTAGATTTGTAAATCATCCATCTTATATGGAATACGGTAATTATTTGAACAACCTTTGTTCTCATAATACCTGATTCAAATAACAATTATTAAAACAAATCTTGAAGTCAAGCTTTGATGTCAACGAGAAATACAAACAACGGTTTATTTGTTTTTGATGAACATCATCACATATTCTCTTGCTAGTTACTTAGGCCATTGTGGTTCATGAATTGCGTCATTCCGTATGAAATTTCATACCAACCAATTCGGTATCCAATACCCAAGAACCACATTGTTTAACAAGCAAAGAATACAACCATAACATGTATATCATCTATATACCTAAATTGGATATTTCCAATCTTTTCTTTTCTGCCAAATATATTTTATCGATTCTCTTTCAGCATTTCCTTTTCCTTTTAAAAGAATCTATCAACATCAAAAGTGGCGCCATATACATGACACATAGTCCAAAGCGTGTATTGTAACACCCTTAGAATCGGCCCTATGCAAGTTTTAGCGAAACTCGCCAAACCCGCATAGAAACGATTCGAAGGTGCCCACCAGGCACTTTTGTGCGGGTGGAAAGCAAAGTAATAACATTACACAACAGTCCTCGATGGGACCCACAGAACAGATATATATATAACGGCGACTCCAAGAGTCAAGAATACAAATATAATATACAAAGATCCAAATCACCTTGAAAACGATAGAGCGTCCAGCTACGGACAAGATGCAAATGGGGCTAAGAGCCCTAAAGAATAACCAATGGCGTCCATAACCCTGCCCAGGCCAAGCCGGAAGGGTAACCCTGCTAACGACGTCGATCTCAAAACCTGCTTAAACAAAGGGGTGCCGACAAAGGGCAAAGGAAAAAGAGGAGCGTCAAGATCGAGGCCAAGACACGGCGAGGCTAGAATTCGGTCCTCGCCTACATAGGTATAGTGGATGGCTGAGCGGCAAAGATGCACTAAACAACCTATAGAGACTCGATACAACTGGCGGCGACAGAGAGGTAAGATAGACCTATCCGGATCCAACCGAAGCTAACACCAAACAAACCCATCCTGGTGTTTCCCCTCGAGACCAACGAGGAAGTCAACCGAGGAACTCACGGTTGGCAGTTTATTTATTCGATTATCGTTGCAGCAATTACTAGTCGGTATAGATAATTGTCACGATAAAAGAAGCAGTGGCCTTTTAGTTATTCATTCTGACGGGTGTGGGTTGGCGTGAGTGGGTCCAGGAGAGAGGGGAGAGAGAGAGAGTGGCTGGCCAAGTGGCGGGCTCTGGTTGGGTGGGGTGGTGGACAGGGCGACGTGGCGACATAGGATAGGTTGGGGTGAGGTGGAGGGTTGGGCTGGGTAGGTAGTTTGGTAGCTGTAGGAAAAAGGGGTGGACCGATTTAATCTGGGGGTGGTCGTTCGGGTCGGAACGGCCCGTTCGACTGCCCCCGCTAAAACAATTAAAGATTTTATTTAATTTGCGATGAACTTTTGCAAGTGGTTTTTAGACAAATAAAATATCCGGCAGCACCCGGGGTTTGGCGTTTGAATAAAAGACGGGACATTTAGAAAACAAAACGGGCTTTGCGAATATAGTTTTTGACAAACAACATATGATGATGACGATGCAATGCACAAATTCAACGCGATTTTCTAGTAGTGGTTTTGCGGGATGCCACAATTCGACACCACTAACAATGGATCTCGCCCTCGAGATCCGCCTCATGGTACCGGATGGAAGGTCGGTGATCTGCATCTTCTCGCTTCGTGTAGATCTTCGCGACACCACTAACAAGAGGTCGTTGTTCCTGTTCGTCAAGAGAACACTCCGGATAAACAACGGACGAAGTTAAAGGTAAGGCCACCTCTAACTTCCATGGAAGGAGTAAAATTGCATCGATCCACCATTCTATATACAAAGCAAATGATAAGAGTAGTGGTATGGTCGCGACACCATCCAGCACTCAAAGCATTACTCTGTACGAATAGATGATTATGCAACCAACTCTCAGGATTCAGACTGAAGATCTCGACAAGCGAGGTTCGGAACAAAGGAGTGATGCAGACTCTGCATCGGATCTGGCGTAGAGGATGTCGTCGCGTCGGAAAACACCGGAAGGCACAAACAAGGAATAAAGAATGGTGACACCGTAGACGGATTCCTCAGATAGTATGAACACCGGATAGTAGAACATCGTTATCAAAGAAGGAAGCGAAACCCTGAAGGTACGACGGAAACCAACCACGAGAATTCCTGGACTCGAAGAGAAAGAAGAGAGCGGATTCAAAACACGTAGGGATAAGAGGAGAATAGCAGAGGGGTAAGGAGTAAAATCAGACCTAATCAGAACTATCCAACCGATTTTGCAAAATAATTTTGACACTCTACAGCGGCCGTTAGCTAGGTTATCCTACAGGCTGGACTTGTGGGGTATCGCAACTGCTGAGCTCTGATACCACTCTGTAACACCCTCAGAATCGGCCCTATGCAAGTTTTAGCGAAACTCGCCAAACCCGCATAGAAACGATTCGAAGGTGCCCACCAGGCACTTTCGTGCGGGTGGAAAGCAAAGTAATAACATTACACAACAGTCCTCGATGGGACCCACAGAACAGATATATATATATATATATAACGGCGACTCCAAGAGTCAAGAATACAAATATAATATACAAAGATCCAAATCACCTTGAAAACGATAGAGCGTCCAGCTTCGGACAAGATGCAAATGGGGCTAAGAGCCCTGAAGAATAACCAATGGCGTCCATAACCCTGCCCAGGCCAAGCCGGAAGGGTAACCCTGCTAACGACGTCGATCTCAAAACCTGCTTAAACAAAAGGGGTGCCGACAAAGGGCAAAGGAAAAAGAGGAGCGTCGATCGAGGCGATGCAGCGAGGCTAGAATTGGCGGTCTCGCCTACATAGGTATAGTGGATCGGCGGCGGCAAGATGCACTAAACAACCTATAGAGACTCGATACAATGGCGGCATCGAGAGAGGTAAGATAGACCTATCCGTATCAACCTGAAGCTAACACCAAACAAACCCATCTGGTGTTTCCCCTCGAGACCAACGAGGAAGTCAACCGAGGAACTCACACGGTTGGCGCTTTATTTATTCGATTATCGTTGCAGCAATTACTAGTCGGTATAGATAATTGTCACGATAAAAGAAGCGATGGGGCCCTTTTAGTTATTCATTCTGTTGTAGTTGCGCAATTACTAATCGACATGATAGCATGATATAAACCCAAAACCCAGCAGTTGTTGGTACTTTTATTCACCAGTCCGTTGTGGTTGCAATACTTACTAGTCAGTACAATGGTCGCAGCGACACTCCAACAAGCAATTGTGGGCAGTATTAATTAGTCATTCCATTATAGTGAAGCTGATTACTAGTCATTATAAGTCAAATTTATAGCAATAAACTTTAGTTATGCTTGTCTATGATCGAGATACTGTGCTCCAAGTCGTCCATATCCGGACACGGCTTTCGAAAGTTTTACCGGCCGGGTGCACCAATAGCAACACGCTCGATCAACCTCGGAAAACCAAATCAAAACCCAACGAGGCTTTCACGATGAACAATCACAGGATTCAGAAATATTTCAGGGGCCACCCTTGAAGTACACCATAGCGAAGATAGCTGACTCGAGACGGACTCAAGGTTTGGGTGGGCGGTCAGAGCGATCGGGAACCCAAAATCGGGCTTGTCGGCACCGCAGAACGTGTCCCGATCCTAACAGACAAGTGTGCTCCTCGCAATTTAAATACATAAGTAGCATGGCATAAGTACAGGATTGTAAATAAAACCTCAAACTAGTTTGTGGCCCCAAGAAATAAGATGAATCAAGCTCGCTGTGGGGTCCCATATACCTCCCGGATGTGGATAGCGCGATAAATCAAGGAAGTATCAAGTACTCGGGGTCTTACGGGACACAAGTGGGCGTCGAAACCAAATATTATCTATCACCCACCGATGCCTCTGCTTATTACAATTTTAGTTGTTAAACAGGAATTAAAGTGAACGATAAGTAAAACTATGATCATCTCCAACATCAACATGCGGCAATTCATCAACAACTGAGGCACTTGACAACACGCACAAAGACTTGAGCAAGCGACTACGACGCGCAAGTCCAACTATCTACCAAACAATAGGTAATAGGATGTGTCCAAGGCAATATATGGCTGCAAGGGGAGATCACGGGTACGGAAACTAGAGCATCGCAACACAGATAGCAATGGATCAACAGGAGGGAAGTAAATACTATAAAAGTAAGATAGGTAGAAAGGGGGAGATGCTCGCCTGAAAACATTGTCGAAGGTTCAACCGAAGATCGGGGCGAAGCTCACATCAACTCAACGGCCTTATTTCGCGAAGAAGCAACACGCTAGAAGAAACACCGGATGCACTATTTAATACAACGGCAGAAGATCGGCATGATGCATGTATGATGAATGACATGGCAAAGGTGCGATGCAATTAGGCAAGATTAAGTGGAACCGGGGTCCCGACAATTAATTAAATGGTTCAAGTTGTTTAGAACCCCGCAATTTAAATGTTGTATTAACATGGCCAAGATATAGTACCGGTTCGCTACATCAATTTAAATGAGGCCAATATAAGGCTAGATTTGCCCGCATATGGGCCCCATATTTAATTATTAGGTGAATCGGCACAAGGCCCCCAAACCACAGAAATATGCATGCGAGAAGACAATTAAATATGCAACAATTTATTATTATATTATAAAATAGGGTTCTCGGAAAGGGGTTCACACATTAGGGGTCTCGACGGTCTTGGGGTTCCGGGGGTTCCGGGGTCCGGGGTCGGTGTCGGGGTCCAGGGTTCGACGGGTCCGTTCTCAGCGGGATCGTTCTCGGCAACGGAGTAGATCTTGTTGTTCGGGATGAAGCACTTGTCGCACAGGGGTCTCGGTGTCCGGGAGGAAGTACTTGGCGTCTCCGCGTCGGTGGCCTTGGCGGTATCGGGTTCGGACTCCGGATCCGGGCACGGTCTTAGCGCCCGTCTTGATGTCGTTGGCGAACTCGGGCTCGATACCGGGGCCCTTCGATCCCCGAGGCGACCTTGGCGTTCGGGCATCTTGTCCGTCCTCGACCATCGTGGTCCATGACGAAGATCTTGGAAAGGCGCCACTTGGGTTCGGTGTCGATCTTGGCGTTCACTTGTACATGTGGCCGTCTCGTTGAGGGGTGGTCTTGAACGCGCGGCGGAGGGGGCTTGCGGCGATGAAGGCAAACGATGGTGGTTGGTGCTGCTCGCGGAGGAAGCTCGGGTAAGGCCCAGGACGCTGGCTCGCGGACAGAGGCGTCGCTTGCTAGGGAAGGACAACACGGCGGTGCAGAGGGGCACGGGGCTCGCACGGGGAGGCGGCGACCTGAGACGGTGCTGCGGTACTACGGGGTCGAGCTCGAACAGAGGAAGGCCGGACCGACGAGGGCAAAGCGAGCACGCTGGGACGGGACGCTGCGTCGGGCTCGGCCGGGCGGCAGCTCGGCCCTCGCGGCGCGAGCTGGCGAGACGGGGAAGGCTCGTGCGGGGAGGCGGTGAACGGCGGCGACGTGCGGCGGTGATGGCGGCGGCACTGGCCGGGCGGGAGCGTTGGAGACGCGTGGGGCGTGGCGAAGCTGGCCGGCGAGCTGCTGAGGAGGCAGCAGGCCATGACGCGAGCAGCGAGGGGAGGTAGGTGGCGGAGCGAGGAGCGAGCGGGCGAGTGGCCAGCGAGGCGGAGCGGGTGTGAGCGGCTGGGCGGAGAGGAGAGGCGGGGTGTTGCGCTGGGAGAGAGGAGGGGAGGCGGTGAGGGGCAGCAGTGGCAGAGCGGGCGGGCGAGCGGAGGTGACAGCGAGGTGGAGGCGGCTGTGTGGAGCTCATGAGAGGCGCAGAGAGGAACGGGCGGAGCGGCGGGCGAGCAGCCGGCGGCGGGGAGGAAGCAGAGGGGCGGCGCAGGCCGGCGGAGCGAGGTGGCGAGGCCGGGGGAAGGGGAGGAGAAGGGGCTGCGTCGGGCCTGGGAGGAAGAAGGTAGGTGCGGGTGGTGGGGCTGCTCGGGGGAGGGCCCGGGGTGTCAGGGGCGGGGCTGGTTGGGCGCGTGTGTGCAGGCGTTGTGTGGCCAGGGTGTGGGTTGGCAGGGTGAGTGGGTCCAGGGAGAGAGAGGGGGAGAGAGAGAGGGAGTGGCTGGGCCAAGTGGCGGGCTCTGGTTGGGTGGGGTGGTGGACAGGGCGACGTGGCGACATAGGATAGGTTGGGGTGAGGTGGAGGGTTGGGCTGGGTAGGTAGTTTGGTAGCTGTAGGAAAAAGGGGTGGACCGATTTAATCTGGGGGTGGTCGTTCGGGTCGGAACGGCCCGTTCGACTGCCCCCGCTAAAACAATTAAAGATTTTATTTAATTTGCGATGAACTTTTGCAAGTGGTTTTTAGACAAATAAAAATATCCGGCAGCACCCGGGGTTTGGCGTTTGAATAAAATACGGGACATTTAGAAAACAAAACGGGCTTTGCGAATATAGTTTTTGACAAACAACATATGATGATGACGATGCAATGCACAAATTCAACGCGATTTTCTAGTAGTGGTTTTGCGGGATGCCACAATTCGACACCACTAACAATGGATCTCGCCCTCGAGATCCGCCTCATGGTACCGGATGGAAGGTCGGTGATCTGCATCTTCTCGCTTCGTGTAGATCTTCGCGACACCACTAACAAGAGGTCGTTGTTCCTGTTCGTCAAGAGAACACTCCGGATAAACAACGGACGAAGTTAAAGGTAAGGCCACCTCTAACTTCCATGGAAGGAGTAAAATTGCATCGATCCACCATTCTATATACAAAGCAAATGATAAGAGTAGTGGTATGGTCGCGACTCCATCCAGCACTCAAAGCATTACTCTGTACACGAATAGACAGATTATGCAACCAACTCTCAGGATTCAGACTGAAGATCTCGACAAGCGAGGTTCGGAACAAAGGAGTGATGCAGACTCTGCATCGGATCTGGCGTAGAGGATGTCGTCGCGTCGGAAAACACCGGAAGGCACAAACAAGGAATAAAGAATGGTGACACCGTAGACGGATTCCTCAGATAGTATGAACACCGTATAGTAGAACATCGTTATCAAAGAAGGAAGCGAAACCCTGAAGGTACGACGGAAACCAACCACGAGAATTCCTGGACTCGAAGAGAAAGAAGAGAGCGGATTCAAAACACGTAGGGATAAGAGGAGAATAGCAGAGGGGTAAGGAGTAAAATCAGACCTAATCAGAACTATCCAACCGATTTTGCAAAATAATTTTGACACTCTACGGCCGTTAGCTAGGTTATCCTCATTTGGACTTGTGGGGTATCGCAACTGCGAGCTCGATACCACTCAGTAACACCCTCGATCGGCCCTATGCAAGTTTTAGCGAAACTCGCCAAACCCGCATAGAAACGATTGAAGGTGCCCAGCACTTTCGCATGGTGGAAAGCAAAGTAATAACATTACACAACAGTCCTCGATGGGACCCACGTAGCAGATATATATATATATATATATAACGGCGACTCAAGAGTCAAGAATACAAATATAATATACAAAGATCCAAATCACCTTGAAAAGCGATAGAGCGTCCAGCCGGACAAGATGCAAATGGGGCTAAGAGCCTGAAGAATAACCAATGGCGTCCATAACCTGCCAGCCAAAGGAAGGGTAACCCGCTAACGACGCCGATCTCAAAACCTGCTTAAACAAAAGGGGTGCCGACAAAGGGCAAAGGAAAAAGAGGCGTCGATCGAGGACAAGACAGCGAGGCTAGAATTCGGTCCTCGCCTACATAGGTATAGTGGATCGAGCGGCAGCATGCACTAAACAACCTATAGAGACTCGATACAACTGGCGACAGTCAGAGAGGGGTAAGATAGACCTATCCGGATCCAACCTGAAGCTAACACCAAACAAACCCATCCTGGTGTTTCCCCCTCGAGACCAACGAGGAAGTCAACCGAGGAACTCACACAGTTGGCAGTTTTATTTATTCAGTTATCGTTGCAGCAATTACTAGTCAGGTATAGATAATTGTCCTGATAAAAGAAGCAGTGGGCCCTTTTAGTTATTCATTCTGTTGTAGTTGCGGCAATTACTAATCAGATACAGATAGCATGATATAAACCCAAAACCCAGCAGTTGTTGGTACTTTTATTCAGCCAGTCCGTTGTGGTTGCAATACTTACTAGTCAGGTACAATGGTCGCAAGCGACACTCCAACAAGCAATTGTGGGCAGTATTAATTAGTCATTCCATTATAGTGAAGCTGATTACTAGTCATTATAAGTCAAATTTATAGCAATAAACTTTAGTTATGCTTGTCTATGATCGAGATACTGTGCTCCAAGTCGTCCATATCCGCGGACACGGCTTTTAGAAAGTTTTACCCGGCCGGGGTGCACCAATAGCAACACACGCTAGATCAACCTCGGAAAAACCAAATCAAAACCCAACGAGGCTTTCACGACTGAACAATCACAGGATTCAGAAATATTTCAGGGGGCCACCCCTTGAAGTACACCCGCAACGAAGATAGCTGACTCCGAGACGGACTCAAGGTTTGGGTGGACGCCAGTGAGCGATCGGGAACCCAAAATCGGGCTTGTCGGCACCGCGTAAGCGTGTCCCGATCCTAAAGACGATGTGCTCCTCGCACAATTTAAATACATAAGTAGCATGGCATAAGTACAGATTGTAAATAAAACCTCAAACTAGTTTGTGGCCCCAAGAAATAATCTTGAATCAAGCTCGCTCGGGGGTCCCATATACCTCCCGGATGTGGATAGCGCGATAAATCAAGGAACAGGTATCAAGTACTCGGGGTCTTACGGGACACAAGTGGGCGTTCGGAAACCAAATATTATCTATCACCCACCGATGCCTCTGCTTATTTCAATTTTAGTTGTTAAACAGGAATTAAAGTGAACGATAAGTAAAACTATGATCATCTCCAACATCAACATGCGGCAATTCATCAACAACTGAGGCACTTGACAACACGCAACAGCACTTGAGCAAGCGACTACGACGCGCAAGTCCAACTATCTACCAAACAACAGGTAATAGGATGTGTCCAAGGCAATATATGGCTGCAAGGGGAGATCACGGGTACGGAAACTAGAGCATCGCAACACAGATAGCAATGGATCAACAGGAGGGAAGTAAATACTATAAAAGTAATATAGGTAGAAAGGGGGAGATGCTCGCCTGAAAACATTGTCGAAGGTTCAACCGAAGATCGGGGCGAAGCTCACATCAACTCAACGGCCTTATTTTGCGAAGAAGCAACACGCTAGAAGAAACACCGGATGCACTATTTAATACAACGGCAGAAGATCGGCATGATGCATGTATGATGAATGACATGGCAAAGGTGCGATGCAATTAGGCAAGATTAAGTGGAACCGGGGTCCCGACAATTAATTAAATGGTTCAAGTTGTTTAGAACCCCGCAATTTAAATGTTGCATTAACATGGCCAAGATATAGTACCGGTTCGCTACATCAATTTAAATGAGGCCAATATAAGGCTAGATTTGCCCGCATATGCGCCCCATATTTAATTATTAGGTGAATCGGCACAAGGCCCCCAAACCACAGAAATATGCATGCGAGAAGACAATTAAATATGCAACAATTTATTATTATATTATAAAATAGGGTTCTCGGAAAGGGGTTCACACATTAGGGGTCTCGACGGTCTTGGGGTTCCGGGGGTTCCGGGGTCCGGGGTCGGTCTCGGGGTCCAGGGTTCGACGGGTCCGTTCTCAGCGGGATCGTTCTCGGCAACGGAGCAGATCTTGTTGTTCGGGATGAAGCACTTGTCGCACAGGGGTCTCGGTGTCCGGGAGGAAGTACTTGGCGTCTCCGCGTCGGTGGCCTTGGCGGTATCGGGTTCGGACTCCGGATCCGGGCACGGTCTTAGCGCTCCGTCTTCAGTGTCGTTGGCGAACTCGGGCTCGATACCGGGGGCCCTTCGGATCCCTGAGGCGACCTTGGCGTTCCGGGCATCTTCGGTCCGTCCTCGACCATCAGGGTCCATGACGAAGATCTTGGAAAGGGCGCCACTTGGGTTCGGTGTCGATCTTGGCGTTCACTTGTACATGTGGCCGTCTCGTTGAGGGGTGGTCTTGAACGCGCGGCGGAGGGGGCTTGCGGCGATGAAGGCAAACGATGGTGGTTGGTGCTGCTCGCGGAGGAAGCTCGGGTAAGGCCCAGGACGCTGGCTCGCGGACAGAGGCGTCGCTTGCTGGGGAAGGACAACACGGCGGTGCAGAGGGCACGGGGCTCGCACGGGGAGGCGGCGACCTGAGACGGTGCTGCGGTACTACGGGGTCGAGCTCGAACAGAGGAAGGCCGGACCGACGAGGGCAGCAAGGCAGGCACGCGGGGACGGGGACGCGCGCGTCGGGGTCGGGCTCGGCCGGAGCGGCGCGGCCTGCGGCGGCAGCGAGCTGGCGGCGGGGAAGGCTCATGCGGGAGGCGATGAACGGCGGCGTGCGGGCGGTGAGAGCGCTGGCGGCGGCCTGGCCGGGCGGGAAGCGGTGGAGGCGTGGCGGCGAAGCTCGGCCGGGCTGCTGAGAGGAGGCAGGCCAGGCAGCTGACGAGCGAGGTAGGTGGCGGCGAGAGAAAGCGGCGGCGGAGCGAGGTGAGCGAGCGGCGGGCGATGTGGCAGCGGCGGGAGCCAGCGCTGGAGAGAGAGAGGCGGGTGCTGCGCTGGGAGAGGAGGGGAGCAGGGCGGCAGCAGTGGCAGTCGCAGAGCGCGAGCGGAGGGTGACCGAGGTGGAGGGCGGCGATCGAGCGGAGCGGAGGAGCGGGCTCATGGCCAGGAGGAGAGGCGCAGAGAGGCAGGCGGGCGGAGCGAAGCAGCCGGGCGGGAGGAAGCAGAGGGGCAGGTGAGCAAGGTGGCGAGGCCGGGGGAAGGGGAGGAGAAGGGGCTGCGTCGGGCCTAGGAGGAAGAAGGTAGGTGCGGGCGGTGGGGCTGCTCGGGGGAGGGCCCGGGGTGTCAGGGGCGGGGCTGGTTGGGCGCGTGTGCTAGTGACCAGTGTGGGTTGGCAGGGTGAGTGGGTCCAGGGAGAGAGAGGGGGGGAGAGAGGGGGGGTGGCGGGGCCAAGTGGCGGGCTCGGGTTGGGTGGGGTGGTGGACAGGGCGACGTGGCGACATAGGATAGGTTGGGGTGAGGTGGAGGGTTGGGCTGGGTAGGTAGTTTGGTCTGTAGGAAAAAGGGTGGACCGATTTAATGGGGGTGGTCGTTGGTCTGAACGGCCTGCTCGCCCTCGCTAAAACAATTAAAGATTTTATTTAATTTATGGCGAACTTTTGCAAGTGGTTTTAGACAAATAAAATATCCGCAAGACCCGGGTTTGGCGTTTGAATAAAAGACGGGACATTTAGAAAACAAAACGGGCTTTGCGAATATAGTTTTTGACAAACAACATATGATGATGACGATGCAATGCACAAATTCAACGCGATTTTCTAGTAGTGGTTTTGCGGGATGCCACATGTATATTCAAATAATAATACCTTTGGACTTGCACTTTGAAGTAGATCACCATCATCAAAATGATCGGTATTCTTTCAAAATCCATTCTTTAGTAATCTTTTAGTGTAGTAAACACTTTACATACATCTTCTATTCATCCTTATCATGACGACTTTCATGATCAAGCCAATTTAGCTTATAAAGGAGAATCGTGAGTATAACATTACTTTCCAAAACCCTTTTGGATGATTAGGATGTCTAGCATCTCCAACCTTCGTAAATTCTCATCCAATATGAGAACATATATTATACTCTATCATATTGCAACCAAAACATTGTTTTATATATCTGTATATCTGCCACACATGATGGTTTCTGAAACAATTCTTTCAGCTCCTAGATAAACTTGATATTAAAACAATCAAGAATCATGGAGGCAAACATGATACTTAAGATACTAACACTGGAATTGTTACTCTCGATTTAATACCAATTATTAAATTTCACGGAGTAAATAGAGTTTGCTGAAAGTTTGCAATAGGACTTTAAACTTTAGATTGACACTCAACACAATACGATACCAGTTCGTAAAGTAAATATCCAGAATTCTATAGTTCTATTATCTCAATTACAACTATGCATAAGGTGGTGAACGAATGCCAATGACTACAACAAATTATGCAAATTCACTTTGATTTAATTTATGATAAATTGAGTTCTACTAATCCAAATTAGAAATGAACTCCCACTCAAAAACGACATCCCTCGTGTCCTTTTGGTGATTACATGAACCAAATCCACTACACCAAGTCCGATCATCACGTGAGTCGGCATAGCTTCAAAGGCGAGCATCCATATGGTCATCATATCAAAACATATGACTCATTCTTAACCATTCGGTCCGTGTTCCGAGGCCATGTCTGTACATGCTAGGCTCGCCAAGTAAGAACCTTAGTATTCGCATGTGTAACTGTCTTACACCCGAAATATGGTCGTGGATCCAAAAACACCCGATCATCACGTGATGTCTTGGAGCGACGAGAACATAATCGGTGCATACTAAAGGAAGAACACATTCTTATCTTGATATTTAAATGAGGGATCATCTTATTATGCTAATAAAACGCCAAACAAGCAATATAAGATGCTATCAAACATCACATGTTTATTAGTGGAATGATATGGTTCCCGCATATGATCTCTATCATGTGCACCGTGGTATGATCACTATCATACCTATATGTGTAAGTCCAAGGTCTATGGAGATTACACGTTATGTGTGTTGTAAGAGTATCATCTCATACTTCTACTTACAACATCACCATATCATATCACTAGCCCAGCAACAATCTAAACTAGACGCCTCTAATTTATCCATTGCAAATTTTACGTGGCTTAGGGCTTTCGAAGATAGAACCGTTCTTACCTACGAACATGAACCACAACGAGGATAACCAAATTGTTGACAACTCGTTGCAAATTAGATATTGACTATAGTAGGAGAGATAGACACCCGCTAGCCACTTATGCAAAACTAGCTGCATGTCAAGCGTGGAACATGTCTCATGTGCGAGGACATGTAAAGTTTGTCCGGGCCGCTTCATCCCACTATGCCACCAATATCCAAAGTACAACTAAGAAACAATAAAATGATCATCATCGCCCACATAATCATATGTGTACTGCCCGTGCAAAGCATCTATGCATAGATCCGGCTCTGATACCACTGTAGGGTTCGCAGCATAGAAAACAAAAATTTTCCTACGATGGGAACAACTATGTACCAAGATCTATCTACTAGATACAAACAACGGGCGGATGTATATCCGTAGAGAACATACCCCTGAAGACCGACAAAGCTTAACGAGTCCAAACTCGTGGTTGATGTAGACGATCTATTGCCGATCTCAAGATCGAGAGGAAGTCCTATCGCCGCAAAACAGCAGCGCATCCGTGCTCGCACACACGTTCGAGGCACCGAGCAACCTCCGCCTCCTCGCTCCAGCGATGCAGCGGAAGCACAACTCTTTCTTGCCGAAAAGCCACCGGGAACATGTATCTCGCTAGTCCGAGACCATGGGGAATAAATTCTAGAGGGGGAGAGAGATCCTTCACGAGGAGGTGTGTTGTGAGAGGAGGAGAGGGGGGCCTTTTATAGGGGAGAGGGGGGCACCCAAGGGGCATGGAGCCCAGCCATGGGGCTGCCCTCACCTCTTCCACGTTCATGTGGGTGGAGCTCCCACTCAAAATGAAAAGCCTCCACTCCCATTAAAAAGCCTCCACTCAAAAATCCACTCACATGCATTAAATTTCCACCAAATTTAATGCAAGCTCTCATTTAAATAAAACTCTTTTATTTATTTATTCAGAATTTTGTTAATTACTTTAATTAACAAACATTCACATAAAACCCCTTGATAGTATTCCATTTCACATGCGTAACTGCCAGTTTTCAATTTCAAACAGTTTCGGTGTCTAGTGAAATAAATTCCTGCGCTTTCCTTTTCTTTTCGGCATGAAACTTTTGCTCCAATTGGATGTTGGTGTCTCTTAAGTGTGTCACACTACGGTTCGCGAATAATGTGGACATGATCGAGACCCCTCTCAGATCAATAATCAGATGCGGGATCTGGAGACCCATACTAACTCCCACACATTCAACGATGACTTTCTTGTGATCGTCGGAACCTTTTACGCTAGTATCTTAATCCCTTTGTTTCACGATATATTACATGTCCGAGATTCGATCATCGGTATCTCCATACCTAGTTTGATCTCGCACGACATGCACTATTTTCTCGTTCTCGTGATATAACATTCTAGTGATCAAATCACTTGCTTGCAAGCTAATCAATGTGATATCACCGAGAGGGCCCAGAGTATATCTATCCGTCATCGGGATGAACAAATTCCACTCTCGATCCATGAGCCTCAACATAACACTTTATTAGTTCTGAATCCATCTTTATAATCACCCTGTTACGGTGTGACGTTTGATGTTATCAAGAAACTCTTCTGGTGTTAGTGATTGACATGATCTCATGGTCTAAGGATTAGGATCACTTCGTAAGTTGTTATAGCAATATAAACTCAATGACTTTGATCGTAATGCTATACTTCGGATGAATGTTCATCACACCATTACACTAATGTTGTGACCCCGTTATTAACAACATCCAATGTCCATGATCAGGAAACCTTGATCATCTTGTTAATCAACGAGCTAGTTTATGAGAGAGGCATAACTAGGAACTTTCTGTTTGTTTATTAAACACACATGTATTAACGTTTCCATATTAATACAATTATAGCATGTAAAATAAACATTTATCATAAATAGGAATACGATAATAACCACTTTATTATTGCCTCTCGGGCATATTCCCTTCATCATCAATCTGTGTGCACAGAGGCTCAAAATTGCCACTATTCTGAGTCTGCAACATGTTGTTGTCACAATGCTCTTCCTCATCCAGATCAACTACAATGTGGCTAGGATATGATCTAGCATACAACTTTTGTTTTCCCTTCTTGCTCTTCACAGGGGACAACACAATGGCTTGCTTAGCCTTGTCCCTCATCACTGTCAACACAAGCTTTCTTGACCTTTCATACTTTCTCAGCATTTCTTCCACCTTAATGTTGTTGTCCACTAATTCTAGGCCATTCAACCCCTCTCCTTCATTTTTCACATAATAAATTGAATCACACAGCCCATACCCTTCCTTCTCCATCAGTCCCAACAAGTTTAGAAACCTAATATCAGACCGACGCATGGTTGTTGACACAAATTTGGCCCCATCAAATTGAATAAACAGTTCCCACATCTCTGAATGTTCCCTAATATGAAATAAAACAGCATATTGCCCTGATGTTCTGAACATTCCAAAAAATTTAGTACAGAGAACAGGGGAAGGGACTTTTTCCTTACCCGTAGTCGGAGCGGTAGTGGCTGAGCGGGTCGTTGCTACACTGGCTCGCCGGCTCCAGCTGCGACGACGCCTCCTCCGGTGCACCATACTGCTCTAGCTGCAGCGACATCTCCATCGACTCGCGGTCGTCATCGCTGTCCAAATCGACGGCGCCCATGTTGAAGCCTGGCCCGAACAGCACCTGCTTCACGTATCTGCCGCCACCGCCTCCAATCGGCCCGGCGCCGTGCCCTTCCGGCGAGCCGCCGCCTCCTCCTGTCGCCATGGCACTCGCGGGAGCTAACTGGCGAGAGTAAGCGATCCGGACAGCTCGAGCGCGGCTCGGCCATCTGCCCTTGGCCGTTAACGGCCGTCTGGTCGGTCCGTCCGCCACCCGCCACGTGTGCACTGACAGTGGGCCCCACTTGCCAGAAACTTGGTTAGAGGGTTAACCACGAGGAATCAGTGCCCCGCGTCACAGCCCGTCCTGTAAAATGGTATTTATGTGTCAAAAAATCGTAACGTGGTAGTTTCGTGTCCCCGCGTCCTTAAATGTGGTGGTTTTTTGTCATTTCCTCATGTTATTGATTCCTTTGACCACCACTATCCATTCCAGGTACAACGTGGAATTTCTCAGCACTAACCTAAGCAGCCTCCCACAACTTGTGCTTCGAGCGTTAAGCTTGTAGTGCAAGTAGTTATCTCCGTTGACACTGAAACTGACAGCAGCAGGAGCGTGTGACGAACTGGCCTGCGTCATCGCTTTAACCATTCGTGATTTCCACTCGATCTGCTTTCGATGCATGCCCCCACGCTATAAAAAGCTGTGTCAGAAGCTCTTTTTGCCAGTATCACCAGATCGATCAGCCAACACTTGTGCTTCGGTATACCCCCTGAGGGCAATCGAAGAAAAAAACCGGGTCTGGGTGGGTTTCAGGGTGGCTGCTGGTCGGTACGGACCGGTGGAAGTCGTATTAGCCGGGGTGTGGGTATACGGTCACGTGTACGCACGAGTGTATCCATGTATGGTACGGTTGAGACGTCATCCTCCCCCTTCGTATATAAGCAACAGCCGAATCATCCGCCCTCCTTCGACGTTTCATTCCCCACCTGGATTTGGCAAAAGATCTCACCAACCCACTCCCACCGCCCACACCCAGCACTAGCCACCGGGGTCGCCTCGCCGCATCGGCTTCTCTCCAACTAGGTCGACGATGGAAGGCCGCGGCCGTGCCGTGTCCGTCGCGGATCTGCAGCAGAGGGAGGAGAAGGGCGAGGCCGTGGTGCACGAGGTGGAGGTGGCCATGGAGGTTGCAGAGGAGAAGGAGGCGGGGGTGGAGGTGATGGCGCCCGCTGCTGATCTGGAGCGGAAGCGCGCGAGGAAGGAGGATGTGGGGGGGCTCTTCTTCTTGCAAGAGGAAGAAGGAGGCGGGAGACGAGCTGGAGGTGGTGCCGGAGGAGGGCGGTGCCGAGTCCGCTCTCGGTGCTGATCTGGAGCAGGTGGTGTCGGAGGAGGCCCGGGCGGTCGTGGATCTGGTGGTGGGCGACGATATCCTGGCGGGCGTTGATCTTGTTGTGGCAGATGTGGGGGCACATGTGGCGGTGCAGGACGTGGCGGAGGATGCCGTGGAGGTCACTTTCGTGGTGGTGGCTGCCGTGGATGCGCCTGCCGTGGCGGTGCCTAGCGTCGCGGAGCCTGCCATCGCGGATCCTGCAGTGCATGTTGTTGAGACTCAGGTGAGTTAAATTTGACGGTCTCTTTTAGATTGTAGGGTTCGTAGTTAGGGTTTTGATTTGTACTTTGGGTTTGTGGTTAGGGTTTTGATTTATAGTTAGGGTTTGTACTTAGGCAGGGGCGAATCTACCGGCTATGCTTCATTGGTCTAGAGTGATTGAAACCAGAGTTTTTCCCCTCATCTTGTATTTATCTATAAGCCGCGTGATCTGGAATCGGTGATCTTTTAGATGATGGAATTTCCTATTGTAAGGGAAATGGTTGGATTGGATCAAAGCCAGATTTTTTTAAATGATGTAATGTGATCTATTTATCATTTTGGAGTTCACATTAATTCTTAAAAATAGCGTTTGAAGCCCACTGTCGGCTATATCTGCATCGTCAGAGGAGCAAATCCCACTGTTGAGCCATCAGTAATCATAATTTTCCAAATTACCCGAATAAAAACTTTTTGATTATCCTATTTCCATATGTTGCTAGCTAGGTACAGAAATTATAGCATAAAGATATAAACATTAATAATGAAGATGGAAATACATAATAACATTCATTATTGTCCCTAGGATATTGATGGTGCATAAGTGTTATGACATGATCTTCTAAATTTATTTCATCCTATTTTCATATGTTGCTAGCTATCTAGAGTAGATACTTGTGATCTTTCTATGTAAACTTAGATGAACTGCTGCTACAAACTTGATCTAGCTAATCAACCTGTTGTTGAATTGTAGCTTGTTTTTTTGGATGTTGAGTAGCCTACTTCTTATGGTTATTGTACTTCCCCTAGATGTTTGGCATGTTTCCAAGATTCTCTAGCTCGCCATCTTGCTCTAAATCAATTCTTGGGTGTTCCTAGCTTTCTTGTTGGTGTGTAGATGGGAAACCTTGCTTTCGAAGTCTCCTGTATGGCCAGTGTTGCTTATATGTTGTTAATGATGTTTTCTCTAGGTTGATGCCAAGATAAGTTGCATCCTTCCTGTGTGTTTCTACCACGTGGTCCCATGTGATGCAAGTTACCACATGTCCTAGTTTACTTTCCCCTAGTGGTTTGTTTCATATGATGCATGTTTATCCATGTTGAGGTAAATTTTGTGGGTTTTGAAGTGGAAATATGTGATTGGTTTATTGCTTAAAGCCTCTGATTTTATCTATGGGCTTGTCAAGATTATCCTTTGATAGAAAATGCATATTATTGACCAATTATGTCCATATAAATTAGTGTTATCCATTTGTTTTTCATATATATAGTTTATTCCAAAGTGTAAAACAATTAACTTTCATCTGTTTGTTTTAATATGAAGGAGGTAGAGTACATTGATCCATATGAGTTCCAGGAGGATGGAAGCCCACTTTCGGTGATACATTCAACTTTTTCCATATTACATTGCACATTCATTTTGTAATATTTTTTTTTTTGCATTTTGTAAGATTGAATATTTGTTGTGTGCATTGTAGTTTGACTCGCAGGACAGTGTTGAGTCTGTGGACAAGAGAAATGAAAATTCCTTCATTGAGAAGGAAGTGATCCAGCTGCAAGCAAACAACCGCGACCCATATGTCGTGAACAACAAGTACAGGTGCCCATACCATCCAAGGAAGCCTAGGGGTGGGAAGCTTGAGAACCCGCTGCAGCATGTTCAGCAGCTCGCCAGGGAGTGTTCAGATGCTCGTGAGAAGGCTCAGCATAAGGCTCTGTGGGAGGTGCTTGTCCAGGCAGACTTGGTGTAGTTTTTAGTTTTGAATATTTAGAATGTTATATATGGTATGTAAGAACATCTTGGCTATGTTTGTTAGTTCTGGACATGGCAGGTATGATCTTTGGTGCACTTTGCTGTGATGAAGGTGCTCTTTTGCTCTGGATGTTGGGAACAATCTAATCTTTTAGTTATCTATGACAGTCTGAATCTGTCCTTTTAAAATGTGTGTGAAAATACCTGTTATTTTGCAGTTTTGCCATTATGTTTGAAATTGTTTTTTAAAAAATATGTTATGTTTTTTGTGAATCACACATGGCGACCTTGTTGCATCCTAGTAGCAGAACGAGGTAGCATATTATCTTCCAAGCGACAGACCACAACAGCATCCTAGTAGCAGAACGAGGTAGTAATAGTCACAGCCGAGGCTCCAGGAATAAACCCATGAGGTAGTAATAGTCAGAGCCGAGCCTTCAGGAATAAACCCTTGTCAGAGCAACAAACCACACTTTTAAAATTATTTGGTGATTCAAAAGTAGGTGCATGTAGAAATTTTAAAATACAAAATCACCTAAAAATCAAATTTGAATTTTGAACAAGCAAACTTTTAAATTTTGAACAAGAAAAAATACCATTTTCCATTTTAAATACCAATAGGTGTCTGTCACCAAGTATGCTTGTAAATACCATTTTCCATTTTAAAATTTCAATTCAGCTATATGGAAACCTTTGTTTCACCAACATGGTTAGGTAGATGGGGACAATTGGTGGGAACATAACCACTTTGTTGGTCTTTAATTTCTATTTTGCTCAATTTGTACCACAAGTCAAAGTTTGGTCAAATATGGTAAAAACAAGGAAAATTTGAACTAGAGCTACACAATTGGAACCTCAAATATTTTGGAAAAAATCATTTTTAGGCCCACAAGATGTGGTTTAACCGTGGATATATTGGTAGATCAGCTAGGTTCATCCATATGGCTACTCGGTGTTCGACGCAAATTTTGACCAGACTTTGACCTGACAGTACACGATCACAGAAAATCAAAAAATAGTGAAACCATGGCCATTGGTCTTAGATTGTACCCTAGTTTGAAGGAAAAATAATAAACCTTGAGTTTGTGGAAGCAAAGATGAGTTTGCTCTCTCACTCTTAGTTCCAAGTGTGAGTCTCATGGGTGTGTACCCAAATTTCATAGGACATGACCAGCTCCATGTCATACTTTCTCAGAATTGACTCAAACTTGGCAGGGAGGTGTGTCTTGGCATGGCAGACATTTAACCTTTTGGTGTCTGTCACCAAGTATGCTTTTAAATACCATTTTCCATTTTAAAATTTCAAATTTAGCTATATTTTGTGAAGGAAGTACAAAATTTATAGTTGAAACCTTTGTTTCACCAACATGGTTAGGTTGATGGGGACAATTGGTGGGAACATAACCACTTTGTTGGTCTTTAATTTCTATTTTGCTCAATTTTTACCACAAGTCAAAGTTTGGTCAAACATGGTAAAAACAAGGAAAATTTGAACTAGAGCTACACAATTGGACCCTCAAATATTTTGGGAAAAATCATTTTTAGGCCCACAAGATGTGGTTTAACCATGGATCTATTGGTAGATCAGCTAGGTTCATCCACATGGCTACTCGGTGTTCGACGCAAATTTTGACCAGACTTTGACCTGGCAGTACAAAATCACAGAAAATCAAAAAATGATGAAACCTTGGCCATTGGTCTTAGATTGTACCCTAGTTTGAAGAAAAAATAATAAACCTTGAGTTTTTGGAAGCAAAGATGAGTTTGCTCTCTCACTCTTGGTTCCAAGTGTGAGTCTCATGGGTGTGTACCCAAATTTCATAGGGCATGACCAGCTCCATGTCATACTTTCTCAGAATTGACTTACACTTGGCAGGGAGGTGTGTCTTGGCATGGCAGACATTTCATCTTTTGGTGTCTGTCACCAATTATGCTTTTAAATACCATTTTCTTTTTAAAATTTCAAATTCAGCTATATTTTGTGAAGGAAGTACAAAATTTATAGTAGAAACCTTTGTTTCACCAACATGGTTAGGTAGATGGGGACAATTGGTGGGAACATAACCACTTTGTTGGTCTTTAATTTCTATTTTGCTCAATTTGTACCATAAGTCAAAGTTTGGTCAAATATGGTAAAAACAAGGAAAATTTGAACTAGAGCTACACAATTGGAACCTCAAATATTTTGGGAAAAATCATTTTTAGGCCCACAATATGTGGTTTAACCATGGATATATTGGTAGATCAGCTAGGTTCATCTATATGGCTACTCGGTGTTCGACGCAAATTTTGACCAGACTTTGACCTGGCAGTACAAAATCACAGAAAATCAAAAAATAGTGAAATCTTGGCCATTGGTTTTAGATTGTACCCTAGTTTGAAGGAAAAATAATAAACCTTGAGTTTTTGGAAGCAAAGATGAGTTTGCTCTCTCACTCTTGGTTCCAAGTGTGAGTCTCATGGGTGTGTACCCAAATTTTATAGGACATGACCAGCTCCATGTCATACTTTCTCAGAATTGACTCAAGCTTGGCAGGGAGGTGTGTCTTGGCATGGCAGACATTTAATATTTTGGTGTCTGTCACCAAGTATGCTTTTAAATACCATTTTCCATTTTAAAATTTAAAATTCAGCTATATTTTGTGAAGGAAGTACAAAATTTATAGTTGAAACCTTTGTTTCACCAACATGGTTAGGTAGATGGGGACAATTGGTGAGAACATAACCACTTTGTTGGTCTTTAATTTCTATTTTGCTCAATTTGTACCACAAGTCAAAGTTTGGTCAAATATGGTAAAAACAAGGAAAATTTGAACTAGAGCTACACAATTGGAACCTCAAATATTTTGGGAAAAATCATTTTTAGGCCCACAAGATGTGGTTTAACCATGGGTTTGAAAAAAAAGAATAAAGGATTATTTGAAAAAAATATATGGGTTTGAATCATATTAAATTTTATTTGAAAAAAGACAAAATACCTAATCATAAATAAATATTAAATCACAAGAAAATTATAATTAAGTGTATTAAATAACACAGTAAAAAATAAGATGAAACCTACTGAAAAGGTTTAGTAAAGGTTTGAAATCAAATTGAGTTTTGAAATCATTTGATTTGAATTGAAACAGAAATTAGAAATGAAAAAAGAAAAAGAAATAAGAAGAAAAAGTAAAGAAACGTACCTGCCAACCAGGCCCAGCGAGAGAACCTAACCCAATGGCCCAACTCCTGTGCCCATCGCAGCGCCGCATCCTGGTGGGTCGGGAGTAAAATCAGCCCGTCTACGCGTGTTGCGCGCGGTGATGGTAGGAGTTTTAGTCCCACCTCGCTAGTTGGAGGCGAGGGCGACCAGCTTATATACCCCGTCAAATGCTCACCCTCGAGCTCCTCTCAAAAAACAAATCTGCTGAATTCACCCTCCTGTTGGCCTGACCTCTAGGGCCGCTAGGTAGTTCTACTCTGGTCTAGTTCGCCTGTAATGGGCTTGAGCTAGGCCCGTGTGTGGAATCCAACCTCCAGAGTGTCAGGTTTTTTTCGTTTGTTTTTTGCCAATATTCTGCATTTGCGAACATATCTTTTTTGTTATGTTATCCTGGAGTTCGAATTTTACGTAATTAAAAAAAAGTTAATTGGGCCGATTAATCTACTGCATACCTCGGCCTAAATTGGGCCTTTTTAGGGTCGTTTCCACAAACGTTTTTAATCAAACGCGCAGTTTACAACCCACGACCTGATAGGCACGACCGCGTCGTGGCTACATCGTCGCCCTACCGCCGCCTTCTCTGTCGTCCCAGTTTACTACCCACTTTCGAGTTGACTCGTTCGAGGTGCGACGGTCTCATCCTTGCGGCGACTCTGCAGACGCCTGCGCCATTTGTATAACGGCGGCGCGCGGGAGCAATACTGTGGCGGCCCATTAGGTATGTCTCATCCATCTGATCGCATGGATCTATGATCGCATGCACCATAGCTCAGTGTACGTAGATCTATGATCGCATGCACCGTCGCGGCTGCAGAGAGGGGTAGTGGCGGGGCCAGGTGGGACATTTTGAGGTGTGGCGACAGAGGTAATAGGGTAGGGTGCAGCGTTGGTGGGGATTACAAGCACTGGCGGACCTTGCAGAAAATATGGGGGGGGGGGGGGGCGAACCTATAAAATGACATGAAATTTTGTATTTGGAAGGCAAATCAAATGATAGCAACAAGATAGAATGTGTAGCATTTTCTAAACCATATATACTAAGATTGATCTTGTCCACAAAATACAGTTATAAGATTAATATATGCATAAGGTAGTCTAAAACAAAAGAAACCATCTACTACATAACCATATATTACTAGCTCTGTATTACTTTGCTGTCCAAATTCGAGTAACAAGACCCGGAGTTGCACATGAATGGGTTCTACTAATATTGGTTCAGGGTATGCTTGTTCAGAGTCATCTTTTTTTTTTTGAAAAATGAATAAATGGTTTTGTCTTTGCCCATCGCCACCTCCTGCCTAACGGTGAAACAACGATCTTTAACCAATAATTTTAATTTATGGTAAAATATATGACTAACCGGCATTTTTCCCAATTGTATAATGCAAGAAATCGTAACAAAAAGAACTAGAATTGAGAGTTTAGGAATGTATACGTAAGGGGTAAGGGGAAAATTACCAGCTGGTCGCCGGTGGCCGGGCCGGCCGGAGAGCTAGCTAGCTTCGGCTTCCACGGGACGATCGGTGGTTTGAGATCGAGCTCCCTGACTTGCGAGTCTGCTGCTGTTGTTGTTTAGCTTCTCGACGTGTGGGCACGTGACCAGGACGATCTGTAATATATACATTAGCTGCTTAACTAGAATTTCCTTTATATATGCATTCACTACAGGAATGGCCAGATGCGCCGACGGCCAAACGTCGGGGCCGTCGGCGTAGCACCGCACCGTGCCAGCCCAACTGGCCAGCCCTTGGCGTAGCCAAGCCGTCGGCGTAGCATACACTACACCGACGGTCACCCTCGGCGTAGTGGCGGCCCTCGGCGTAGCTAGCGGACGCGTGGCACATGCCGACAGCACGGACGACGCGCTAACGGTGCCGTCGGTTAGGCCGACGGCGACCCTCGGCATAGCATACGCCGACGGCCACCCTCGGCGCATTAGAACGTAGACGACGGTCACCTCGGCGTAGCCTTCTATTTTTCATATATTTTGTATTTGCATCAATTATTTATATATTTTTTATTAATTGGATAATTTCGCACTCGAATAGCAGTCTACACGTCCACATGAAACGTCGTTGCGAATCTTCTCACACCCCGAGAAATTTCTATATGTTTGTAAGTGTTATTATCGCATGTGGTTCTCAATAGCACTCACCACGACCACATGAAATGCTTGCATGTGTCCCCCCTCGCATGCATGCGCTCTAACCTAGAGGCGAAGGTTCCGGGCCCCGTATAAGGGTGGAATCTCCCCGTCGAGGTGAAACCGGGTAGGATAGTGCCCCAACTTGTGAACCAACATGGTTTGACATCAGCCTATGACCTAAACAAACACAAAACAAGAGAGAGCTACGCCGGCTACCTCGCCGAGGAACGCCTAGGGGGTAGACGATCCAAGTGTGCACAGAGATCGTGGTTTCACGGAGGAAGACCACGAGAACATCGGAATGAGATGAAAACTTGCATGTGCCCCTAGCATATGTGTGTGTGAGTGTGGTTAGAGGTTGGTATATAGGTGCTTGCATGTGTTCCCCGCATGCATGCGCCTAACCTAGAGGCGAAGGTTCGGACCAGATGAGGGTGGAATCTCCCGCCGAGGTGAAACCGGGTAGGATAGTGACCCAACTTGTGAGCCAACATGGTTTGACATCACCCTATGACCTAAACAAACACAAAACAAGAGAGAGCTACTGGCTACCTGCCGAGGAACGCCTAGGGGGTAGACGATCCGAGTGTGCATGAGATCGTGGTTTCACGAAGGAAGACCACGAGAACATCGGAATGAGATGAAAACTTGCATGTGCCCCTAGCATATGTGTGTGGGTGTGGTGAGAGGTTGGTATAGGTGCTTGCATGTGTCCCCCTCGCATGCATGCGCCTAACCTAGAGGCGAAGGTTCCGGACCAGATGAGGGTGGAATCTCCCGCCGAGGTGAAACCGGTAGGATAGTGACCCAACTTGTGAGCCAACATGGTTTGACATCAGCCTATGACCTAAACAAACACAAAACAAGAGAGAGCTACGCTGGCTACCCTGCCGAGGAACGCCTAGGGGGTAGACAATCCAGTGTGCACAGAGATCGTGGTTTCACGGAGGAAGACCACGAGAACATCGGAATGAGATGAAAACTTGCATGTGCCCCTAGCATATGTGTGTGTGGGTGTGGTTAGAGGTTGGTATATATAGGTGCTTGCATGTGTCCCCCTCGCATGCATGCGCCTAACCTAGAGGCGAAGGTTCTGGACCAGATGAGGGTGGAATCTCCCGTCGAGGTGAAACCGGTAGGATAGTGCCCCAACTTGTGAGCCAACATGGTTTGACATCACCATATGACCTAAACAAACACAAAACAAGAGAGAGCTACGCGGGCTACCTCCCTGTCGAGGAACGTCTAGGGGGGTAGACGACCCGAGTCTCCACAGATCAGGGTTTCGCCGGAGGAAGACCACGAGAACATCGGAATCAGATGAAAACTTGCATGCCTCCCTAGAATATGTGTGTGAGTGTGGTGAGAGGTTGGTATAGGTGCTTGCATGTGTCCCCCCTCGCATGCATGCGCTCTAACCTAGAAGCGAAGGTTCCGGCCCCGTATAAGGGGGAATCTCCCCGTCGAGGTGAAACCGGGTAGGATAGTGGCCCAACTTGTGAACCAACATGGTTTTACATCACCCTATGACATAAAAAAACACAAAACAAGAGAGAGCTACGCCGGGCTACCCCGCCGAGGAACGCCTAGGGGTAGATGATCCGAGTGTGCACAGAGATCAGGGTTTCGCCGGAGGAAGACCACGAGAACATCGGAATGAGATGAAAACTTGCATGTGCCCCTAGCATATGTGTGTGTGGGTGTGGTTAGAGGTTGGTATATATAGGTGCTTGCATGTGTCCCCTCGCATGCATGCGCCTAACCTAGAGGCGAAGGTTCCGGACCAGATGAGGGTGGAATCTCCCGCCGAGGTGAAACCGGTAGGATAGTGCCCCAACTTGTGAGCCAACATGGTTTGACATCACCATATGACCTAAACAAACACAAAACAAGAGAGAGCTACGCTGGCTACTCGCCGAGGAACGCCTAGGGGGTAGACGATCCGAGTGTGCACAGAGATCGTGGTTTCACGGAGGAAGACCACGAGAACATCGGAATGAGATGAAAACTTGCATGTGCCCCTAGCATATGTGTGTGGGTGTGGTGAGAGGTTGGTATAGGTGCTTGCATGTGTCCCCTCGCATGCATGCGCCTAACCTAGAGGCGAAGGTTCCGGCCCAGATAAGGGTGGAATCTCCCGCCGAGGTGAAACCGGTAGGATAGTGGCCCAACTTGTGAACCAACATGGTTTGACATCACCCTATGACCTAAACAAACACAAAACAAGAGAGAGCTACGCTGGCTACCCCTGCGAGGAACGCCTAGGGGGTAGATGATCCGAGTGTGCACAGAGATCGTGGTTTCACGAGGAAGACCACGAACATCGGAATGAGATGAAAACTTGCATGTGCCCCTAGCATATGTGTGTGTGGGTGTGGTTAGAGGTTGGTATATATAGGTGCTTGCATGTGTCCCCCCTCGCATGCATGCGCTCTAACCTAGAGGCGAAGGTTCCAGACCCGTATGAGGGTGGAATCTCCCCGTCGAGGTGAAACCGGGTAGGATAGTGACCCAACTTGTGAGCCAACATGGTTTGACATCACCCTATGACCTAAACAAACACAAAACAAGAGAGAGCTACGTCGGGCTACCCCTGTCAGAGGAACGTCTAGGGGGGTAGACGATCCGAGTGTGCACAGAGATCAGGGTTTCGACGCAGGAAGACCACGAGAACATCGGATTTAGATGAAAACTTGCATGTGCCCCTAGCATATGTGTGTGGGTGTGGTGAGAGGTTGGTATAGGTGCTTGCATGTGTCCCCCCTCGCATGCATGCGCTCTAACCTAGAGGCGAAGGTTCCGGACCCGTATGAGGGTGGAATCTCCCCGTCGAGGTGAAACCGGGTTGAATAGTGACCCAACTTGTGAGCCAACATGGTTTGACATCACCCTATGACCTAAAAAAACACAAAACAAGAGAGAGCTACGCCGGGCTACCCCTGTCAGAGGAACGTCTAGGGGGGTAAACGATCCGAGTGTGCACAGAGATCAGGGTTTCGCCGGAGGAAGACCACGAGAACATCGGAATGAGATGAAAACTTGCATGTGCCCCTAGCATATGTGTGTGTGGGTGTGGTTAGAGGTTGGTATATATAGGTGCTTGCATGTGTCCCCCCTCGCATGCATGCGCTCTAACCTAGAGGCGAAGGTTCCGAACCCGTATGAGGGTGGAATCTCCCCGTCGAGGTGAAACCGGGTAGGATAGTGACCCAACTTGTGAGCCAACATGGTTTGACATCACCCTATGACCTAAACAAACACAAAACAAGAGAGAGATACGCCGGGATACCCCTGTCAGAGGAACGTCTAGGGGGGTAGACGATCCGAGTGTGCACAGAGATCAGGGTTTCGACGGAGGAAGACCACGAGAACATCGGAATGAGATGAAAACTTGCATGTGCCCCTAGCATATGTATGTGGGTGTGGTGAGAGGTTGGTATAGGTGCTTGCATGTGTCCCCCCTCGCATGCATGCGCTCTAACCTAGAGGCGACGGTTTCGGGCCCGTATAAGGGTGGAATCTCCCCGTCGAGGTGAAACCGGGTAGGATAGTGACCCAACTTGTGAGCCAACATGGTTTGACATCACCCTATGACCTAAACAAACACAAAACAAGAGAGAGATACGCCGGGCTACCTCACGAGGAACGCCTAGGGGGTAGACGATCCGAGTGTGCACAGAGATCGTGGTTTCACGAGGAAGACCACGAGAACATCGGAATGAGATGAAAACTTGCATGTGCCCCTAGCATATGTGTGTGTGGTGTGGTTAGAGGTTGGTATATATAGGTGCTTGCATGTGTCCCCTCGCATGCATGCGCCTAACCTAGAGGCGAAGGTTCCGGACCAGATGAGGGTGGAATCTCCCGTCGAGGTGAAACCGGTAGGATAGTGCCCCAACTTGTGAGCCAACATGGTTTGACATCACCCTATGACCTAAACAAACACAAAACAAGAGAGAGCTACGTGGCTACCTCGCCGAGGAACGTCTAGGGGGTAGACGATCCGAGTGTGCACAGAGATCAGGGTTTCGACGGAGGAAGACCACGAGAACATCGGAATGAGATGAAAACTTGCATGTGCCCCTAGCATATGTGTGTGGGTGTGGTGAGAGGTTGGTATAGGTGCTTGCATGTGTCCCCCCTCGCATGCATGCGCTCTAACCTAGAGGCGAAGGTTCCGGGCCCGTATAAGGGTGGAATCTCCCCGTCGAGGTGAAACCGGGTAGGATAGTGCCCCAACTTGTGAACCAACATGGTTTGACATCACCCTATGACCTAAACAAACACAAAACAAGAGAGAGCTACGCCGGGCTACCCCTGTCAGAGGAACGTCTAGGGGGGTAGACGATCCGAGTGTGCACAAAGATCAGGGTTTCGCCGGAGGAAGACCACGAGAACATTGGAATGAGATGAAAATTGCATGTGCCCCTAGCATATGTGTGTGGGTGTGGTGTGGTATAGGTTGGTATATATAGGTGCTTGCATGTGTCCCCTCGCATGCATGCGCCTAACCTAGAGGCGAAGGTTCAACCCAGATGAGGGTGGAATCTCCCGTCGAGGTGAAACCGCAGGATAGTGACCCAACTTGTGAGCCAACATGGTTTGACATCACCCTATGACCTAAACAAACACAAAACAAGAGAGAGATACGCCGATACCTCTGCCGAGGAACGCCTAGGGGGTAGACGATCCGAGTGTGCACAGAGATCAGGGTTTCGCCGGAGGAAGACCACGAGAACATTGGAATGAGATGAAAACTTGCATGTGCCCCTAGCATATGTATGTGGGTGTGGTGAGAGGTTGGTATAGGTGCTTGCATGTGTCCCCCCTCGCATGCATGCGCCTAACCTAGAGGCGACGGTTCCGCCCAGAGGGTGGAATCTCCCGAGGTGAAACCGGTAGGATAGTGACCCAACTTGTGAGCCAACATGGTTTGACATCACCCTATGACCTAAACAAACACAAAACAAGAGAGAGATACGCCGGCTACCCCGCCGAGGAACGCCTAGGGGGTAGACGATCCGAGTGTGCACAGAGATCGTGGTTTCACGGGAGGAAGACCACGAGAACATCGGAATGAGATGAAAACTTGCATGTGCCCCTAGCATATGTGTGTGTGGGTGTGGTTAGAGGTTGGTATATAGGTGCTTGCATGTGTCCCCCTCGCATGCATGCGCCTAACCTAGAGGCGAAGGTTCCGGACCAGATGAGGGTGGAATCTCCCGCCGAGGTGAAACCGGTAGGATAGTGCCCCAACTTGTGAGCCAACATGGTTTGACATCACCCTATGACCTAAACAAACACAAAACAAGAGAGAGCTACGCTGGCTACCCTCGGGAGGAACGTCTAGGGGGGTAGACGATCCGAGTGTGCACGGAGATCAGGGTTTCGACGGAGGAAGACCACGAGAACATCGGAATGAGATGAAAACTTGCATGTGCCCCTAGCATATGTGTGTGGTTGTGGTGAGAGGTTGGTATAGGTGCTTGCATGTGTCCCCCCTCGCATGCATGCGCTCTAACCTAGAGGCGAAGGTTCCGGGCCCGTATAAGGGTGGAATCTCCCCGTCGAGGTGAAACCGGGTAGGATAGTGCCCCAACTTGTGAACCAACATGGTTTGACATCACCCTATGACCTAAACAAACACAAAACAAGAGAGAGCTACGCCGGGCTACCCCTGTCAGAGGAACGTCTAGGGGGGTAGACGATCTGAGTGTGCACAAAGATCAGGGTTTCGCCGGAGGAAGACCACGAGAACATCGGAATGAGATGAAAACTTGCATGTGCCCCTAGCATATGTGTGTGTGGGTGTGGTTATAGGTTGGTATATATAGGTGCTTGCATGTGTCCCCCTCGCATGCATGCGCTCTAACCTAGAGGCGAAGGTTCCCGACCCGTATGAGGGTGGAATCTCCCCGTCGAGGTGAAACCGGGTAGGATAGTGACCCAACTTGTGAGCCAACATGGTTTGACATCACCCTATGACCTAAACAAACACAAAACAAGAGAGAGCTACGCCGGGCTACCCCTGTCAGAGGAACGTCTAGGGGGGTAGACTATCCGAGTGTGCACAGAGATCAGGGTTTCGCCGGAGGAAGACCACGAGAACATTGGAATGAGATGAAAACTTGCATGTGCCCCTAGCATATGTGTGTGGGTGTGGTGAGAGGTTGGTATAGGTGCTTGCATGTGTCCCCCCTCGCATGCATGCTCTCTAACCTAGAGGCGAAGGTTCCTGCCCGTGATAGGTGGAATCTCCGTCCGAGGTGAAACGGTAGGATAGTGCCCCAACTTGTGAACCAACATGGTTTGACATCACCATATGACCTAAAAAACACAAAACAAGAGAGAGCTACGCCGGGCTACCTCGCGAGGAACGCCTAGGGGGTAGACGATCCGAGTGTGCACAGAGATCGTGGTTTCACGAGGAAGACCACGAGAACATTGGAATGAGATGAAAACTTGCATGTGCCCCTAGCATATGTGTGTGTGTGGGTGTGGTGAGAGGTTGGTATATATAGGTGCTTGCATGTGTCCCCCCTCGCATGCATGCGCTCTAACCTAGAGGCGAAGGTTCCGTACCCGTATGAGGGTGGAATCTCCCCGTCGAGGTGAAACCGGGTAGGATAGTGACCCAACTTGTGAGCCAACATGGTTTGACATCACCCTATGACCTAAACAAACACAAAACAAGAGAGAGCTACGCCGGGCTACCCCTGTCAGAGGAACGTCTAGGGGGTAGACTATCCGAGTGTACACAGAGATCAGGGTTTCGATGGAGGAAGACCACGAGAACATCGGAATGAGATGAAAACTTGCATGTGCCCCTAGCATATGTGTGTGGGTGTGGTGAGAGGTTGGTATAGGTGCTTGCATGTGTCCCCCCTCGCATGCATGCGCTCTAACCTAGAGGCGAAGGTTCCGGGCCCGTATAAGGGTGGAATCTCCGCGTCGAGGTGAAACCGGGTAGGATAGTGCCCCAACTTGTGAACCAACATGGTTTGACATCACCATTTGACCTAAACAAACACAAAACAAGAGAGAGATACGCCGGGCTACCCCTGTCAGAGGAACGTCTAGGGGGGTAGACGCTCCGAGTGTGCAAGAGATCAGGGTTTCGCCGGAGGAAGACCAAGAGAACATCGGAATGAGATGAAAACTTGCATGTGCCCCTAGCATATGTGTGTGTGGGTGTGGTTAGAGGTTGGTATATATAGGTGCTTGCATGTGTCCCCCCTCGCATGCATGCGCTCTAACCTAGAGGCGAAGGTTCGGACGACCAGTATGAGGGTGGAATCTCCCGTCGAGGTGAAACCGGTAGGATAGTGCCCCAACTTGTGAGCCAACATGGTTTGACATCACCCTATGACCTAAACAAACACAAAACAAGAGAGAGCTACGCCTGGCTACCTGCCGAGAGGAACGTCTAGGGGGTAGACGATCCGAGTGTGCACAGAGATCAGGGTTTCGCCGGAGGAAGACCACGAGAACATCGGAATGAGATGAAAACTTGCATGTGCCCCTAGCATATGTGTGTGGGTGTGGTGAGAGGTTGGTATAGGTGCTTGCATGTGTCCCCCCTCGCATGCATGCGCTCTAACCTAGAGGCGAAGGTTCCGGACCCGTATAAGGGTGGAATCTCCCCGTCGAGGTGAAACCGCAGGATAGTGCCCCAACTTGTGAACCAACATGGTTTGACATCACTCTATGACCTAAACAAACACAAAACAAGAGAGAGCTACGCCGGCTACCTCGCCGAGGAACGCCTAGGGGGTAGACGATCCGAGTGTGCACAAAGATCGTGGTTTCACGAGGAAGACCACGAGAACATCGGAATGAGATGAAAACTTGCATGTGCCCCTAGCATATGTGTGTGTGGGTGTGGTTATAGGTTGGTATATATAGGTGCTTGCATGTGTCCCCCCTCGCATGCATGCGCTCTAACCTAGAGGCGAAGGTTTCGGACCCGTATGAGGGTGGAATCTCCCCGTCGAGGTGAAACGGGGTAGGATAGTGACCCAACTTGTGAGCCAACATGGTTTGACATCACCCTATGACCTAAACAAACACAAAACAAGAGAGAGCTACGCCGGGCTACCCTGCCGAGGAACGTCTAGGGGGGTAGACTATCCGAGTGTGCACAGAGATCAGGGTTTCGCCGGAGGAAGACCACGAGAACATTGGAATGAGATGAAAACTTGCATGTGCCCCTAGCATATGTGTGTGGGTGTGGTGAGAGGTTGGTATAGGTGCTTGCATGTGTCCCCTCGCATGCATGCGCCTAACCTAGAGGCGAAGGTTCTGGCCAGATAAGGGGTGGAATCTCCGTCGAGGTGAAACCGGTAGGATAGTGCCCCAACTTGTGAACCAACATGGTTTGACATCACCATATGACCTAAACAAACACAAAACAAGAGAGAGCTACTGGCTACCTCTGTCGAGGAACGCCTAGGGGGTAGACGATCCGAGTGTGCACAGAGATCGTGGTTTCATGGAGGAAGACCACGAGAACATTGGAATGAGATGAAAACTTGCATGTGCCCCTAGCATATGTGTGTGTGTGGGTGTGGTGAGAGGTTGGTATATATAGGTGCTTGCATGTGTCCCCCCTCGCATGCATGCGCTCTAACCTAGAGGCGAAGGTTCCGTGCCCGTATAAGGGTGGAATCTCCCCGTCGAGGTGAAACCGGTAGGATAGTGCCCCAACTTGTGAACCAACATGGTTTGACATCACCATATGACCTAAACAAACACAAAACAAGAGAGAGATACTGGCTACCTCACTGGAGGAACGCCTAGGGGTAGACGCTCCGAGTGTGCACAGAGAGATCGTGGTTTCACGAGGAAGACCACGAGAATATCGAATGAGATGAAAACTTGCATGTGCCCCTAGCATATGTGTGTGTGTGTGGTTAGAGTTTGGTATATATAGGTGCTTGCATGTGTCCCCTCGCATGCATGCGCTCTAACCTAGAGGCGAAGGTTCCAGACCTGTATGAGGGTGGAATCTCCCGCCGAGGTGAAACCGGTAGGATAGTGCCCCAACTTGTGAGCCAACATGGTTTGACATCACCCTATGACCTAAACAAACACAAAACAAGAGAGAGCTACTGGCTACCCTGTCGGAGGAACGCCTAGGGGGTAGACGATCCGAGTGCACAGAGATCAGGGTTTCGACGGAGGAAGACCACGAGAACATCGGAATGAGATGAAAACTTGCATGTGCCCCTAGCATATGTGTGTGGGTGTGGTGAGAGGTTGGTATAGGTGCTTGCATGTGTCCCCCCTCGCATGCATGCGCTCTAACCTAGAGGCGAAGGTTCCGGACCCGTATGAGGGTGGAATCTCCCCGTCGAGGTGAAACCGGGTAGGATAGTGACCCAACTTGTGAGCCAACATGGTTTGACATCACCCTATGACCTAAACAAACACAAAACAAGAGAGAGCTACGCCGGGCTACCCCTGTCAGAGGAACGTCTAGGGGGGTAGATGATCCGAGTGTGCACAGAGATCAGGGTTTCGCCGGAGGAAGACCACGAGAACATCGGAATGAGATGAAAACTTGCATGTGCCCCTAGCATATGTGTGTGTGTGGGTGTGGTTAGAGGTTGGTATATATAGGTGCTTGCATGTGTCCCCCCTCGCATGCATGCGCTCTAACCTAGAGGCGAAGGTTAGGACCAGATGAGGGTGGAATCTCCCCGTCGAGGTGAAACCGGGTAGGATAGTGCCCCAACTTGTGAGCCAACATGGTTTGACATCACCCTATGACCTAAACAAACACAAAACAAGAGAGAGCTACGCCGGGCTACCCCTGTCAGAGGAACGTCTAGGGGGGTAGACGATCCGAGTGTGCACAGAGATCAGGGTTTCGACGGAGGAAGACCACGAGAACATAGGAATGAGATGAAAACTTGCATGTGCCCCTAGCATATGTGTGTGGTTGTGGTGAGAGGTTGGTATAGGTGCTTGCATGTGTCCCCCCTCGCATGCATGCGCTCTAACCTAGAGGCGAAGGTTCCGGGCCCGTATAAGGGTGGAATCCCGTCGAGGTGAAACCGGGTAGGATAGTGCCCCAACTTGTGAACCAACATGGTTTGACATCACCCTATGACCTAAACAAACACAAAACAAGAGAGAGCTACGCCGGGCTACCCCTGTCAGAGGAACGTCTAGGGGGGTAGACGATCCGAGTGTGCACAGATCGTGGTTTCACGGAGGAAGATCACGAGAACATCGGAATGAGATGAAAACTTGCATGTGCCCCTAGCATATGTGTGTGTGGGTGTGGTTAGAGGTTGGTATATATAGGTGCTTGCATGTGTCCCCCCTCGCATGCATGCGCTCTAACCTAGAGGCGAAGGTTCCGGACCCGTATGAGGGTGGAATCTCCCCGTCGAGGTGAAACCGGGTAGGATAGTGACCCAACTTGTGAGCCAACATTGTTTGACATCACCCTATGACCTAAACATACACAAAACAAGAGAGAGCTACGCCGGGCTACCCCTGTCAGAGGAACGTCTAGGGGGGTAGACTATCCGAGTGTGCACAGAGATCAGGGTTTCGACGGAGGAAGACCACGAGAACATCGGAATGAGATGAAAACTTGCATGTGCCCCTAGCATATGTGTGTGGGTGTGGTGAGAGGTTGGTATAGGTGCTTGCATGTGTCCCCCCACGCATGCATGCGCTCTAACCTAGAGGTTAGGGCCCGTATAAGGGTGGAATCTCCCGTCGAGGTGAAACCGGTAGGATAGTGCCCCAACTTGTGAACCAACATGGTTTGACATCACCATATGACCTAAACAAACACAAAACAAGAGAGAGCTACGGGCTACCCTGTCGGAGGAACGCGTCTAGGGGGTAGACGATCCGTGTGCACAGAGATCAGGGTTTCACCGGAGGAAGACCACGAGAACATTGGAATGAGATGAAAACTTGCATGTGCCCCTAGCATATGTGTGTGTGTGGGTGTGGTGAGAGGTTGGTATATATAGGTGCTTGCATGTGTCCCCCCTCGCATGCATGCGCTCTAACCTAGAGGCGAAGGTTCCGTACCCGTATAAGGGTGGAATCTCCCCGTCGAGACGAAACCGGGTAGGATAGTGCCCCAACTTGTGAACCAACATGGTTTGACATCACCCTATGACCTAAACAAACACAAAACAAGAGAGAGCTACGCCGGGCTACCCCTGTCAGAGGAACGTCTAGGGGGGTAGACGATCCGAGTGTGCAGAGAGATCATGGATATTAGTAAACATCAATTGTTTCTTCTATTATAGTATACACAAAATAATATATTATTGTTTCTTCTATTGTTTATTCATTTGTTATATTAATAATGTTTTTGTATAATTTTTTATTAATAACAAAAATTAAAAAAAAAACTAGCTACGCCGAGGGCAGCCCTCGGCATACGCCTGGACCTCGGCGTAGCACTATCCATTAAGTGCTGCCCGAGCGGCCCACCCGGGCCACTTTCCCACTCCTGCCCCCATCCCCAACCTCCGCCCACTGACCACCGCCCGCCCCTCGGCCTCCGAGCCCGCCGATCGCCGCCTCGGCCTCCCAGCGCCGCCTCGCCTCCTCGGGCCGCCGCTGCCTCCCAGTCGCCCGATCGGCCTCCCGAGCCGCCAGACTCCTCCTCCCAAGCCACCGCCGCCAGCAACCCTCCCTCCCCCACTGCCCCGCCGCCACCCCTACTGCCCCGTCGCCTCCCCCACTGCCCCGCCCCTCCCCCACTGTCCCCACTACCCCTCCCCACCCCACCGCCCTCACCGCCGACCCTCGACCGAGCACACCCTCCCCCATTAGGTTAGTATTGGTAATTTAGTTAATTTTAGGTGTATTGTTAGATGTAGTTAGTTATATTTATTTAGGTGTATTGTTAGTATTGTTAGATGTAGTTAATTTTAGGTGTATTGTTAGATGTACTTAGTTATATTTATTTAGGTGTATTGTTAGATGTACTTAGTTATATTTATTTAGGTGCATATGTGCATTGTATATTGTAGATTAGACAATAATGGCATTTGTTGGATATTTAACCATCTTCTCATGTTTTTTGCGATTCTGGGAGGTGAGCGGGAGTGTTTGACGGCGGGTCCCGGATCATCTTCGAAGATTTGATCACGCTTCGAGGGTGAGAATCCGTTCGCCTCTCTTGTACCTAGGTTTATTTTCGTGTCTAGATCACCAAGTATGTCGCGTCACCTAGGCGCTTATCATCCGTAAGCGTTCTGCGACTTAATATGCATTAGTGGTCTCGCATATTTTGGACCGTAACGCTTATGGATTTTATCGGGCGGCGGATAGTAGTTGGGTTTGGTTCTCCTGGCTCTACCTCGATTCGAGACAGATTTCGTGGCGCCTCCTCGTTGTTCTCCGGATGCACATCCTCTTGGCTTTTGTCGAGACGTGTATCGGGAGCAGCGGAGGTGCCGCCAAATTCTGCTGGATCGGGTAGAACCAGGAGAACTTACCAATCTACGGATCCGTGCTGGTTAGGACCCTCTTTTCCTATTGGACATGTAGGTTAATGAATGCGTAAAAATATGAAGCATTTAATCTCCTGTTTGATATAAAATGTTATATTTGTTGTTTGTCTCCCAACAAAGCAGAAGAGGATGGCTGATAATGGGTGGATGTACAGTGGCCGTATTAGTGCGACTAATAAAATAGACGATTGGGTACGGAACACTCATTTGTTAGTGAATGAGTTAGCGCGTGGTTCGAAGGCAATTGTTCGGGCACTTTGTCCCTGCGCTCATTGCACTAAGCGTCATCGTCAGGGAAAGGATGACATGTACAAACACCTTCTGCAATATGGGTACATGTCTAACTATGTCACGCAAGTCGACTTTGCTCGGTATGAACGTGATAGAGGTGAGGTGATGCAAGTGATGGTTCGAGGGTATCTCCCCGAAAAAGTATGGCGAGTGCTTGCGGAGTTGAGCCATTTCTTCCGCACCCTCTGTGCTAAGCAGATATGTCCTCTGGTGATTGAGAAGCTGCAAGTTCAGGTGCCGGAGTTGCTATGCAATTTGGAGATGATCTTTCTGCCAGGCTTCTTTACTCCGATGGCACATCTCATTGTGCACCTCATGACGAGGCACTAATGGGGGCGGTGCAATTTCGTTGGCAATTTTTTATTGAGAGAGAGTTTAAGTATATTCGAAAGATAACTGGAAACAAAACCAAGATTGAAGCATGCATAGCTGAAGCAACATGCCTTCGGGAGATGGCAGACGCCGCGACAACCTACTGGCCCAATGATGTTCCCACTATGCATAACCCGGTCTCTCGTTACAATGTCGACCTGCCCAAGAATGACCCCAATCTCGAACTATTCCAATTTCTCGGTGGCAAGGCCAGTAAAGGACTAAAATATAGGTTGCCGAAGGAAGAGAAGGATTGCATAATGCTCTATGTGCTTATGAACATGAAGGAAGTGGTCGATTTCATTAGGTAAAATGGTGAACACCCTATTTCTCTATGCAGCTAGTAACTCGGTCTCCGTCTAATGCTTATTTTCTCCTTCTTAGCGATTTCACGGATGAACAGTGGCCGGGACCGACTGATCCCTCTCCCATGGAGTTGGACACTCTACTGAAAGAGGGTGCTCCCGGAAATAAAAAAAACTTTGTGTCCTGGTTTATGGAAAAAGTAATTTCTAACTTGTCCCTCTTACCTTGCAATATTTGACTTGTCGCTCTTATTCCACGTAACTCTTGAGCAACAAATTCCTCTTGTACCAGAGGGAGCTGATCCCAACGTTGAGATGTCGATGAGCTGAAATGTGTTTCCCAAGGTTGTATGATGTCGTCATGAAGTATGAGAAGTATGATGTGAATGGGTTTCGCTTCCATACGAGACGCACTGAAAGGCGGCATCGAATGCAAAACGGTAAATCTTGGGGTGTTCACCAAAGGAGCCGATTCCCTTGATTACTACGGAAGGTTAGAGAATGTATATGAGCTGACCTTCAATCGTACGAATGTCGAACTCAATCTTGTTGTGTTCAAGTGCCACTGGTTTGACCCAAGGGGTGGACTGAGAAGTACCCCTTCCATTGGGTTAGTTGAAGTTAGGCCTTCAACCACCTATAGCGGAGCCGACGTCTTTGTTGTTGCTCACCAAGCCAACCAAGTTTATTATTTGCCCTACCCATGCCAGAAAGCGGAACTCCAGGGCTGGGAAGTCGTGTTCCAGGTATCGCCACATGGTAACCTACCGATTCCCTCCGAGGACGATTACAACAACATTAACCCTTTAACGTACGAGGGAATTTTCTATCAAGAGCAAGAGGACTTCGGACACTTTGATTTAGAACCGGTTGATCTTGAGGATCTTGGGAATGATGTAGAAACTCGGGGTGAGTCAGTGGTGAATCTACATGACATAAGTATGCTCGAGAAGCTCCATACCGAGAATGACAACGATGATGAGCCTACACCCTTCGATGAGAATCCAGATTTCTACTCAAAAGATAGTGATAGTGAGAATGAGAATGAGAATGTGAATGAGAATGAGAATGAAAAAGATAGTGAGTATTTATTTTTTAATGCATTTTATTATGTCTTTGTGCTTAACTGTTTTCTTAATTGCATTATGCCTTTATTCTTTGTGTATACATTTTATTATGTCTTTGTGCTTAACTGTTTTCTCTTACTTAATGCAGGTGATTGAACAATATGAGCAGCGGCAAGGCAACCAGTTCATCCTTGCTTAATGCGCTGAAGCAGCGCAAGAAAAGTGCTACACGGAGTGGGAGACAGCCAAATCCCAATCCGCGTTACCCCGATCTTGCTCCTGCTGGCGGAGGACGGGGTCGAGGCCGAGGTCGAGGAGGACGAGGACGAGGTGCCACGGGAGGCGTGGACTTTGACCCACCACCCTCGCTTCACGGCGTGGCTCCTGAGTTGTTCCTGACAGAGCAGCCTTTCAGGGCCGAGAGGGAGGAAGAGTCCGAGAGGGAGGCAGAGTCTGAGAGGGAGGCGGGGACCGATACAGAGGCGGACACTAGCAGCGAGTTGGTGGGGCCGAAGAAATTGCGGAATCGTGGGGAATCGGGAGTCCATGATGAGAAGTTTGAGCCTAGGACTCAGGAGGCGAAATCCCTTATTATTTCAGATGGCCTTGAGTAAGTGTACTAATTTGGCAATTTAAAACATTTTATTTCATGTTGGTCATAAATAATTTGGCATGTGTACTAATGTTTATTATTGTGCAGCAATTGGACATTTCCTCCGGGAGAAGCCTCGTCTTCCTAACAGCCTTGTTGGAGCTCGATTAGGAAGTTCGGCCGGCTATCACATTACCCACGAGGGTGACAGAAGCTAGCTACCACTTGGGCGGACTACCCGTGTCCCGGGCTTTCCATTGCCGATGCTGTCATCACCAAGTTTTGGGTAAGGCATATTTCTCAAGTTATGTTCATACTTGATGACCCCACCGCTAACTCATGACTCTTATGCATGATTGAAGTGCTTTTACCGTGTGGCTGAGGAGGACCAGGAGAAGGCGGAGAAGACTTTGCTTGGGGCTTGTGTGAAGTTGACCCCCCCAGGTGTGGTACAACCAGAAGGTCACGGCCGCTAGCCACTTCTAGGCTGACAGGGGCGTGAGGGTCAGGAAGGAAGACATTGTCGGTAGGAACCCTAATCCTGGGTACTGGCGATGGCCTTGAAGAGTACATGTCGGTGAGTAAAATGTCAATGAGATTCTACATTGCTTCTAAGTTGCCATTGCATTTTCCGGAGTTGAGTATTGCATTTTCAGGTTATCCCGATTGGGCCGCATCGTCGCATGGGAGGAGCTGGTTAGGACGAGGTGGCTCGAAGACGCGAGGAGTTTGCAGCCTTGTCGGCGGAACGCGGATAACCGAGGCGATGGTGGAACGACCGCGAAACCGCAACTTTGACCGCTTCAAGGGAAGGTGGTGCGATATATATGGAACGACCTGCGTGCATTTCGCTTATGTTTGTACTTCATATGCATAATATTTTCTTTTCGCGATCTGGTGGCGAGGCACAACCCGGGAGGTGATTCATGACGTCGCCGTCTATGAGATGATGCGTGAAGAAGCCCAATTACTCGGAGCCTCAACCCTCGTTTCCCGTGCCCGGCCGAGTAACGACTTGGGAACTACTGACGATGGTGAAGGCTCGTCACCCCATGTGGATGACCCCATTCACGCGGAGATCGACGAGTTGTTGGTCCTGTCGGGCACGGATTGCAGCATGGACGCCTCAAGATTCTGAATAAGAAGGTCAAGCCTACCCTCGGACGAGCTTCAGCCGTCTCAAGGCTACCTACCTCCGACGGCCCCTATCCCGCCTCGTGGCCAGCCTCTCGCTCCGCCGAGGATGTAAGTTTTCTCGCTTTCATCATCTTTATGACTTTTGTTCTGCATGGCTAACCGCTGAGATTCCTTGTATTTGAAATTGTAGCCTGAGTTAGACGCGCCTACGATGCCGCTTATGAGGAATATCAGTGGCCTTTCGGCGCATCGAGGCGAATGCGATCTACATGCAATCGTAAATGTAAGTCCGAACCTTTATTTTTGCAAAGATACAAGTCCCACTTCCCCGTTTGTTGTACTACGGCCTGACTTCTAAACTATCTTGCAGCCATGATGGTGAATATTCAAACTGGCCAGAATAGAGATTTAGGGCCCGTGCCTCCCATGCCAGGTCCGATGCCATTTTGGCAATCGAAGGAAAGCTTCGCTAGGACCTACTACGCATCGACACCGGTAAGTTCTTTGCGAACCCACTGGTTATCTCTTTACTTTGCCTGAAGTTGCTAACATGTAGGCAACATGTAGGAAGGAGCTTCGGAACCGCACTTTGGCCACGCCTCGCCGGATGGGCGTCAGATCACACCGCTTCATGACGATAGTCCATCTCCTGGCCATTATGCAGGTGGTTCTCCCGAGCTTCACACTTCTCCTACTCCCTCGCCAGGTGGCTCTTCTGCTGCTTCTACTGGACGCAACCCTCGGCAGAGGTCGCCACTTTTCACCAGGGGAGATCTCGGGTACACCCCGTCTCCTCCAGAGTTGTAGGGATGTGTGATGATGTCGATGATCTTGTATGACTAATGTATGGATGATCTTGTATGACTGATGTTGATACATGTGTGGCTGTATGGATGATGTATGACTAATGTGTGGAATATATATTGCATGGATGTATAGATGATGTATGGCTGTATGGATGTATGCATGGATGATGTATGGATGTATGCATGGATGATGTATGGCTGCTGCTGAGAAAAATTCAAAAAAAAATTGTGTATGTGATACGCCGAGGGCATCAGGGCTACGCCGAGGGCACTGCCGTCGGCGTATCAGTGGGCCATACGCCGAGAGCCGTGGCCGTCGGCCTAGCGTCGGGCTGGGAGGCCTAGGCGCCTGCCACGTGCTCCTCGTACGCCGAGGGTTGGGGCCGTCGGCGTACGTCGCCCCCTGGGAAGGCCAGCGCGTGCCACGTGTCGAGGCTACGCCGAGGCGCCCGCGTCGGCGTCGTCTTGCCGGCCGTAATGTAACGGCGAGGATGCCGTGCGCCGACGGCTAATACGCCGACGGGCCGCCAACGGCCGTCGGCAAAGCCATACGCCGACGGTGAGTGGATACGCCGACGGCCAGTGTTGCTCCGCCGAGGGAGACCTCCGCCGAGGGAGCTACTAGCGTACGCCGACGGCGAAAGGGGCTACGCCGAGGGCTTTTTGCCGTCGGCCTAGCAGTCTGTTCCTGTAGTGATTTGTTGATCTGTAATATATACATTATATATGCCACCAATTTTCTTTACATAGTATAAACACATGCATGCACTAACATTATACTTGTTTATTTTTGTCATGGTGATTTTTCTTTCGACGTGATGGAACTGGATGGTGATATTGCTTGCTCTGATGAAACATGGTATAGACTTGTGGGCAATTTTACAAGTCAACAACGGAGCAAATTTATGGAATCAAATATGCGAAGTATGTTGTAAATTCCACCAATTCAGATGCGAGTTGTCTTGCTGCAGTACATGTTTCACATTTATGATCATGAGTCTAGCACTTTTGTCCTGCCTAATAAAGACAAATTTGCATTGACTGCACAAGATGTAGAGTGCATTTATGGATTGCGAAACTATGGTCTGTCTGCTAATCGTATAATTGATGAGGAAGGTGAAGACGGAAAATCCCGTATTCCACCATATTTTCTCAGGCAACTACTGGCAACATTGTTATTGAAGATTTAATAGCTGATATTGTCATGAGTAAAGCTGCGTACGATGACTTCCTCCGCAAATCTGCCCTTGTTCTCCTTGGGACAGTGCTGGCGCCTATGACTAAGAGGATTGTACCTAAGGATTATTGGGTACTAGTGGAGGACCTAGACCGTATGTCCACCATTAATTGGAGTGAGTTCATGGTAGATCATCTCATTTTATACTTCAGGTTTGTAACTAGATATAAACAAATTAGGCAGTGGCCTAAGGGAAATTTTTCTTTAATACAGGTATTAAATATTTTCTTTACATTATTTTTAATACTGCAGATCATCTCATTTTATGATGCACTAACATTACACTTGGTTCACATGCAGTATGTTTATTGGGAGAAGGTCAAGCATGTAGATGATCCTTGTAGGATAAATCCAAGTTTGTTCTTGAGACCACTCATGCATAATTGGACAGATGATGCTGCTAGGATTAGGGATACAATGGACTATGATCATGGTCGGGGTGAAGGACCTATTCTGGTAATGATCCTTGTTTCTAATATCATCTGTATATATATCATGTGGTTATTTTAAAAAACTTACGCCTATACTGTGATTAATAACATTGAGTTCTACTAATCTGTATGTATCAGGTTGAAGATAATATAACGTTGGAGTATAGGATTGAAATGCTAAATAAACCGGCTCATGTTCTCAAGCCAAAGGCAAGTTAGGCTAGGAAGGCTGTAGCCGGAAATTCAAACAAAAAAACTACTAAAAACGTGCAGGAGGTAGTGACGGAGTCTATGATGGAGCGAGTGATGGATCGAGTGATGGAGCGAACAATGAATAGGATGGAGTCAACAATGGAAAAAATCGTCAAGAAAATGATGGACTCATATGCACAGGTAATCACCGTGTTATTGCATGTACTATTGAGAGTTTCTATTTTTATATCTGATAGCCTACGAGTACATTATCTATTTCCATTTAATTTTTCAGGAATTAATTGTCAAGTTGAATAAAAATGGCATTATGTACAAAAGCAAAGAAGTTGAAAATGGAGATGACAACCTATCATTGAATAATGGATCCTCTTTTTCGGAAAAATAATTTTGGTATGGGAAAGAGTGCAGGTGCTTATGCTGATCAGATTATTAAGGAAATTATTGATTCTATGAAACACATTGGATTGAATGGTAATGCAACGCCCGAAGATGGCGCACATAAGGATGCTTGTAAAGATGCAATAGGCAGCACACCTTCCAATCCAGAGTTAGTGCTTGATGTTTCTACAAAAGCCGTGTCAGACCTTCCATCGGAAATGTACAAAATTAGCAAAAATGGGAAAGAGCTGATTGGAGCAACCGCATCAGACGATTCCAACAGCATCGATAGTAAGTTGGACGTTAACAATGAGCCGGAACAAGGTTTGGGGAAACGTAAGCGCAAAATTTCTACAAAACTTGAAGGTTACGTGGGATATGAGCCCCCCAAACGTCGTGCACTTAAGAAAGGTACTACAAATCGATTGACAATTATTTCATGGGTACCTACTATTTACATCTTTATGTAGTTATAACTAGTTTTTGTACCATTTTCTTAGGATTATTTGTAAACAGAGATGATGTTACAGGTGTCATGACTGCTCAGCAAATACAAGCAGCCGTGACATTGGTTGAAAACACATGCAAGGATGAATCAAATGGTAAAAAGGTTGTTTACCAACATGCAAATGGAATTATGTTGAATTCATTAAAGCTTAAAGATGTGTTGGACCATGAGTGGGTTAGTGATCGTGTAAGTTGTACTGTGTTATGATTATTTTATATCATGCTAATACATAATAATGTTACCACTCTGATAAAATTAATTCCTCTTGTTGTTATAGCTAATAGACAGTTACATTGGAGATTTGTCACTTCGTGTGGGACATGATCGGTACCTTTTCAGTGCATTAAGAACAACGTTCCTTGTGAAGAAGGGTACAACTTTGAAAGAAGCGAAAAAATCCAAGCATAATATGGACTTCACTATGTCCAAAGGTGGATCAATTGGAAGAGTCATGGATGAATATTTCTTGCGAAATAAGGTAATTAGAACGTATATCATTTTTATGTTGAAAAGTGTTATGTTGATTACATTCTTTAATTTCTGTAGGTATATTCCCTCTAAATATAAATGACGCGCATTGGACGACAGTTGGCATGCACATACCGAAACAAGAATTTCAAGTTCTAGACTCTTTGTACTCTTTATCTACAACGAAAAAAATAATTGAAACAATGGTAATTTAATCTCTTAACTTTATCATGTACTACCTTAATACTTGTGTACATTACACTAATTTTTGCATTTTTCAGAGATATCAAATAGCGTATGACATAAAACAAACTAACATGATTACAAAATCACAATACCCCGACGTATCAAAATGACCTATAAAACGTTATGAATTGGCTCGTCAAATAGATGGGTGAGTTTAGTTTACTTTTTTTGCCTTGTATATTTCATGTTATCCATCATGCAAAATAAAATTAATTCTTGTCCTGTGTCCCAGAAATTCATGTGGCTTATTTGTGTTGGAGTGTATGGAACACTGGGATGGCGATAAAATGACTAGGAAAATTTTGCAGGTTTGCATATTCTTTTAACTATCACTACCCGACCAGCTGTAGCAAAAATATTTGTAGTTACCTAGATTTGTCAATGCAGTCAACAGTGAATGATAATAAAAGACCGAAGGTTGCTTAGGTTGTTCTGTCTCCTTCAAACATCTGCAATGTCAAAACCAAGGTTCTTGAGGCGGCGAAGAACATGAAAGCCTGAAGAACGAATCATGGCTTGTAGGTTGGGTTTTAATCCCGTAGAAGGTTTCCCATCCTACAGTTTTTTTTGTTCCTATGATACCATGACATGCTTGTAAAATATACTGAATATTTTGTGTTTATACTCAATATTTTGTGTTTATTACTCCTGGTGTGAACATATTTAATATTTTTTGTTTATTAGTCCTAGTTTACTCTTGGTTAATTCGGATTACAAAATCATTGTTTGAGTGCTGGTCTGCCGCGGCAGAGAAACATCCACTTTTCCTGCCGCGACAGGTCTGGCGAGACATTTTTTCTGCCGTGGCATAGAAAATGCCGTTTTTTCTGCCGCGACAGGCCGTGTCCATCAAGATATTAAGGCGCACGATCTTCTTATCCCTCTAAACCATGCACATATTCTCCTCGGCCAGCGTTTTGATCGTCGCGCGGCGGCGCCAGCTCTCGGCTAAAGCTTGGCGCGGAGACGGACGATAAGGTGCTGGAAGGAGTCGGGATGATTCGCTACATAAACCGAATCACGCCAGGCATATCGTAGACTAGTTAAGAATACGTACATGATTCGGAAAGATAAGTGGCTCGTGTGCCTTGATACTTGGATGGACACGGGTCGTCGTTTGAGTTTGGTCCACGCAGAGGAGGCTGTGGACCAGGTCCGATAAAATTTTCCTGCCGCGACAAAATTTTTCTGCCGCGACAAATATTTTCTGCCGCGGCATAGAAAAGGATGTTTTTTCTGCCGCGACAGGGCTGCCAAATTTCTGCCGCGGCACGATTTTTCCCTGTTTTCCTGCCACGACAACTTTACACATCAACTTTTCATCATTTTTTTTGGAAACTTTAGCCACAACCATTCATACATAGCCATTATTTTCTTCAAAACGGATTGCAACATCAATCCAGCTTAATTTCATGCAATAACCAATCAAGATGACCAAACATGATACCCACATGTCGCTATTATGTCTCTAATCAAGCCTTTCATACCACTATTCAGATAACCAATCAAGATAACCAAACAACGTCCTCATAAACAAAATAAATACTCAACTACTAATTATGATCTATTCCACTTCTGGATAATCATGATGATGAGCTCCCTCTCTCCAGCATACTATGTTACTGCTGCTCACGTCGAACTAACATTTCTGCAAGATACTTGCAGTTTACAAACAAAAAAATCATAAATAACTACATTACAATAATTAATGTTGAAATTATATATAGTGGTTACCTATGATGGAGTTTGCATTTCACACTATTTTTGTTGTGTCCAAGCGTTTTGCAAATGGTAGACAACTTTAACCGTTTTTTATCATCATACCCGAGTGGTCTACCGTTTTTACTCACAAGATTGCTCTTCCCTTTATTCTTTCCCTTTGGAGCACCTTTTGTGTTGACTTTAGCAGGATCACCTATTGAGTAGTTGCACTTGCAGAAGGTCCTCCATCAGTATTAATGGAATTTCTTGGACCACGTACTCCTGTATCGTACGCCACTTTTTTCGATATAATTTCCTGGTAAAAGGTCTTTACTTGTTTGTACAACTCAGGATTATTGCAGGCTACATGTAATGCTTCAGACGACATCACACTGAGCTTGGAATACCGACTTCGCTCCTCTACCCCAGCAAATCCCCAGCAAACATATCGCTCGTGCGCCTCGAAGGTAACCCACTTCTGGCATTTTTGAGAACCGTGCAAGAACAATACACCTTGGTAGTTCAACCAATTTCAGCTTCGTCAACACAAACAGAATATGTTTGCAAGGAATGCCTCTAGGTACCATCCTCCGGCATGTGTAATCTATACTTTGTGCTGGATTGTTTGGTGTATAGTCCACAGAAAAATTATGGCGTCGGTTATTTGACCATGCCACAAGATACCTTGCCGAATCTTCTATTCCCACACTTTTTTCTACAGTCATCATGCCTTCAATCTTACGAAGCTCATCCTACAAGATATAAAAATTTGCTGGGGTGAATGTGCTGGCCATTGCTAACTCAATTTGCTGCCATTTGGTAACAATCACAGGCATAGTCTGTGAAGCCGTGCAATCATCTCGCGCCTCTGTTTCCCGGATACGTACAATGGCATTCTCATAGTGCACAATTAAATCCACAAGCGTCATCCCATAATCGAGGTGAAGATGAAGGGACGAGTTGAGACTTTCACTGCGCTGGTTGCTTTTCATCACTAGCCAAAATCCATCTGCGAGGTAAGCAGCCGCCCACATGTGCTTCTTCTTGTACATTCTACTTAGCCACGGTTTTGTCTTATCTGTCTGCCATTTTCTCACATATGCGTGCCATCCTTCCTCAAACTTGGCCTTTGTGGTGGAGTAATATAATAGAGACCGAAACTCTGGCAATGATTTGGAACTTAGGTGCTTGCACATGTTCTTTTCAATGTGCCATGTACAAATACGGTGTCACACATCTGGTAATACACTTCGTAGCTCTGATCATCGCAACATCCGCACCCGTGATTATAGACCGTGGCCTCTTCTGACACATTGCTTTCAAAAATGTTTTCAGGAGCCAAGCCTCGGTCTCGTTTGATATGATGGCACACCCGAATACGGTAGTCTTCCGGTGATTTTTCAGGCCGACAAACGGAACAAAAGGCATACCGTATCGATTCATCTTGTAGGTGCCGTCAAACACCAAAACGTCACCATAATCTTGGTAGTCCTGACGTGACTGAGAATCGCACCAGAAGAGACATTTCAAACGTCCCTTATCGTCAAGCTGATGATCATAAAAAAAGTCAGGGTCCTTTTCCTTCCTACTTTGCATAATGCCGATGGCCGTGGCCGCATCACCGCTTGAAAGTAGCTTCCTTTTCTCTCTGGCACACATGTTATACAAATCCTTCCTCGTGAATCCAACTTTATTGTATCTACCGTACTTGCTGATAAAAGAACTCATGATCATATGCTTTCTAATCCCACTAGCTGCCATTGCTAATATCTCTGCTCTTTGGAAATCTTTGATCTTCCTATGAGACCAAAGAAAAGGCACCTCATCAGGTCTAGCTAAAATATGATTGTTCTTATCATCAAACTTCTCAACACACCAAACATCTTTAGATTTATCTAGCTTCATGACCAGTTGCGCTGTGCATCCATAACGAGACTCTGCTCTTGGCTTGTATTTTCTGCCTTCCAAAGGCAAGTATTTGCTACTACGTTTCTCTTCCCTGGAGCATACAAACTGCCTCTTACGTATATCATGCGATGCATTTTTGTTTTCCTTATACCCTCCCTTTCTTATGCTGAATCCATGGTCTTTGGCATAGCTGTTGTAAAAATAATATGTCACAGGTTCAGAAACAAAAGTCATATCCATTATTTTCTAATACTTCTCCCGCTCTTCACCTGGATGCCCAATATCCCTGTCACATTCCCCCTTATATTCTTTCTCTTTAAAAACATTCCCAACCACCTACAAATCCATAACATATAACACATAAGTTATTAGTACAATGGTACAACTTGGGTATATATATCACATAAAATATGAAACACATACCTCAACATTATCACATGTCTCTAAGTCTGAATCACCATAGTAGTCAAAACTTTTATCACTCCCAACTATTAACTAAACAATTCAATACGAAAATAATAGTAAGTTATATTTTTATGCAATTAATTTCATCCACATATATACCTACAATAATGCACATAACTTATTAACATACTCACTGTCCAATACCTCAGAATCGTTCTCCTCATTAGCAACTTCTAACTCAATCTACACAACACAAAAGAAAATGTACATAAATTTATTTTGGTGACTTCATTGCAATTACTTGTACACCACATAAAATCAAGGTCACTCACATTTTCGTCTGATACATCATCAGGATGGACGTGCACATCTACATGAGAATCTGATCCATGGTGGTCAGAGGACTCGGAATCTGATCCATGGTGGTGAGAGGACTCGGCCTCATTGTACAAGTACTCGTCATCTACTTCCATCATACTTGAACCACTGCTATCCACCATTATCTGCAACCACTAGAAACCATGAGAGTCGGAATTACCTTACGACAACACGGAGGAGTAGGAGGAGGAGCCGTCACCGAACCCTAGCAGCCGACGAGATCTCACCTCTGACGCGTACTAGTTCCAGATCGTCTTCGATCTGGAAGTGCTGCGATCTAGACTCGTACGATCTGGATGTGCTCTGATCTCGAATTTGTCTAGAGGAGAGGAGCGGCGATGAGGTCTGTCCCGCGTCTTAGGGTGCCGCCGTGTCTAGAGGAGAGAGGAGCGGCAATGAGGTGAGATCTCGTCGGCTGCTAGGGTTACGCCGCCGGTCGATCGACGTGAATCTCCCAATGGCGCTACTCTGCGTAGAGGTTCTGAGTAACTGCACGACTAGAACGTGGGACCTAAACTTTTTTTTCCCCTAAACACGCCCTATACAAAACGGATACGTACATCGATACAAAAAATATACAACGCTAAACCGGCTCCTAAACTAACCCGGGACATACCGTCGAACCACCCAGACCCGGTTTTTCTCTTCGATTGCCCTCAGGGGAATATCGAAGCAAGCCTCATCAGCCAATCCATCTTGCACTTTTGCTCCCAATCCATCTTGCACTTTTGCTCCCACAGAGTACAGACTCACGGCACACGTTGCACGTAGCAACACGTCGCCGCCAGGGAGGAAATGGGCTCCTGCGCGTTGCGCTCGCCGGCATCGACATCGGCATCGGCATCAGGGTCATCGGGGCGGAGGCCAAGTGCCATTTTAGAGGCGGTCGAGTTTTGACTTTTGACCCGATACGATTAGATGACTCGATCTTGCGTGTGGTTAATTAGTTCAGTTTTGTTCGGTTGATTGGTTTGTTTTCGATCTGTCGATCCCACCAGCTAAGCTGGAGATTGTACAGGATGTTTCAAGTCTTCTAGAAGGATGACGATCTAGAAGCTCTCTGAATATGTATATTCTATTAGATGCAACTTTCGGCCGACAGGTTAGTTTTATGCTTAGTGGAAGTGCAAGTGGCAACTCATTGATGGAGCGATGCACATGAAAATAGCATCTGGAATTATACTCGATACGACCCAGAAAAAAATACTAGTACATGCTAATCTTGATAAACTCAAATAACTTATTTCTAAAAGGACAATTATTTGCTCCGAACATGTCCACAATTTCTCAATGTTTGTTCCATGTAGGGGAAGCTGTATGCGGTTAATGGTGAAAGATGCAGCATTTATGATCTTAGTATCCTTCTCAAATGACACCATGCATTACATGGTCGTGAGGACTATAACCATTCTTGAGTAATAATAAAGTTATACCAAACAAACACAATTGAGCCATTGTCTCGATAAATGTTGGGGAAAGTGTGGAGGAAGAGTAGACTGACTTCTTTGTGCCATCAGGCACGGCGAAACGCTCATAGCGGTCCGGGGCATTCATCTCCAATCAACACTTGGGCACTTGGTCCTTCCTCTTGAAATATTACACGCATGATTCATCGGATCAATAAGCTCTGTTTCACAAGCAGGTTGCTTTCCAACTGAAATTCAGCAACCCCGCCCCTATCATTTTATCGAATCAGTTTTATATATGGGCACATCCATGAATATCAAATAACTTAAGGAGGTGAGCTATGGAATATTTTTACAGTCGTGTCATTAATGAATGAACTGCCACGGGAAAACTAACAATTTGTTGGGTGGTTAGTAGAGTGGTTCCAGCCATATTCCAATATATCAAACTCCCCATAAGACATATGAAAAGACATTTCCATGGATTGCAAGACGTGTGTGATGGATTTTTCAATCTTAAAACTATTTGACTCTAGTTTTTAAATAGCCGATGTATGTGTGTGGGTGTGGTGATGTGTGTGTGCGTCTATATATGTTATGGGTGAACACCAATCCTTTCCTTTCCTTTCCTTCCGGGTCAAGATTCCACGCACCTCCCCGATACGCTCCTCAGGTCGCCTCCCCAAGGCGACCGAGGGGGCGAAACCCTAGCCGCTCGGCCGCCGCCACCTCCCACCGTCCTTCCTCCCCTCGTCGCTCCCGAGGCCGCTTCTGGTCTAAGCCTGGCAACGCCGGTGAAGGGGACGGCGGGGATCTACTGCCTCTCGGGTCCCTGCACGCCGGTAGGGGGAAGACCGCCGTGCTAGGGAACGGGGGCCGTCGCCGGCGGTCGCTGGGTCTGTCCCCTGCCACGCGGCGGCGCCGCCTGCTCCTTCCCTCCATCATCGTCCTCTTCCCCCCGAGGTTTGGCCCGTTTGCCCTGCTTCGTCCACAAATCACCACCTTCGCTGCCGCTGTTGCTGGACTCCGGTGTGCACGCCTCTCTCGCTCCTCTCCCCTTCCAGCCAGCTTCTGGTCGTTCCCACCCTCTCGACGTTGATGCGCCTCCTCTGCCCAAGCTCGCGCACGTTGCGTGCCTTTTCCAGATCTGGAGACTGGGCGCCGCCGGCTCTGCTGCTTGGCTCGACCGCGTCGGCTCCACAGCTTCTTCGGTCTGGGATCCGGCCCAATTTCTTGCCTCCTGCTGCTGTCGACCTCCATGGTGCATCTGGGCGGTCGGGTTGCTTTTTTGCCTCCTGAATCAAGGTGGGGATGGGTATCCAGGCGAAAGCCTGACGTCGGCGTCGCCCACGGGCGTCGCTATTTCTCCTTGGAGGCGTCGTGGAGGAACCCATCTTTTGCTTGTGGTCGGCTATTTGGGGATGTTCAGGAACCGAGCGAAAGCTCTGTCCTGACTTTGGTCAGTACTGGTAACGACGGCGCCCGAGGGTGTCGTTCACTTTCCTAGAAGCGTCATCTGGTTCCCATCCCCGGATTAGCTTTGGTGCTTCCGACTTGGGTGTTCTCGACAAGCTCCGGTCTTCGCACAATGCTCTCCATCTCCATGCCAAGCTATGTTCTTTGGATCTCCATGCAGTTTTGGTTGGCCTAATCTATGGGATGTTCGTGCTAGGGGTGTGATCTCGGTGACCGCGGTCCTTCGGTGGCGTTTGAGATTCTCGCAGTCTCGCTTTGTGCTCAGGTTCGCTTATCTATTGATGGTCGTTGAGGCCAAGAGGAGGTGCGGTGGTTGTCTCGGTGGAATCCTGCCCTTCGGTGGTGACCTTGGTAGGGGGATGCCCTTCGACGACAGCTGTGACTCTCCTAGTTCTTCAAGGTGTAGAGTGTTCGCTCGGCAGGCGGGCTTCGTTTTCTCGATGCAATCTTGACTTCGGGACCCCTTCGATTACTCCAACGGCACTCCTCGACCGCTTTACCAATAGTCGAGACTCAATCTGGAGACGTTTCTGCCTATATTCCTACTAATGTAATCTCTATTACAGATGGACAAATATTCTTATCTGCAGATCTATTCAATGCCGGAATTCGACCTGCTATTAATGTGGGTATTTCTGTTTTCAGAGTAGGATCCGCGGCTCAAATTAAAGCCATGAAACAAGTAGCTGGCAAATCAAAATTGGAACTAGCTCAATTCGCAGAGTTACAAGCCTTTGCACAATTCGCCTCTGCTCTCGATAAAACAAGTCAGAATCAATTGGCAAGGGGTCGACGATTAAGGGAATTGCTTAAACAATCCCAGGCAAACCCTCTCCCAGTGGAAGAGCAGATAGCTACTATTTATACCGGAACGAGAGGATATCTTGATTCGTTAGAAATTGAACATGTAAATAATGGTCTGTTCCAAGTTCGTTGGGGTCTAAGGTGTAATGGTGGTGTTGTAGGCCTTGTCCGTGTCTGGTTTCTCCTCTTTGTTTTTTTCGCTGTTTTTTAATTAGTGTTGTGTGCTACATGTGGTAGCCGTTGTGTTTGTATCCGGTTCGATCTTTATATGAAAATGATTCAGGCCGGCTTATGCCTGCCGTAGTTGCCTAAAAAAAAATGTTATGGGTGTCATTGGCGAGGTAGTAGGTGGCCCACATGATGGTTGTGGCAGTGGACTCATACCATGCTGGCACTCCTTTTTGTCGATCTCTAGAAGCGGGACGAATGCAAATCTACTCACTGATTCCTTTGACCACCTGTACATAGTTTTTATACATCCTCTCCTTTTTGTCAGTCTCTAGAAGATATGGCGTATTATATGTCTTATTTTTATTGATTTATCTAAAGGATGTGAAAGGCTGAGAGCAAACTCAAATTCTATGCATACATGTGCAATGGTAGAGAAGTGAGTCTTCTCTTGAATTGTACAACGCATCAATATTATTATCATCTCTAACATTTAATCGAAATTAACTAATTTTAGTAAGAAATTATTTTAATAAGGAAACACATACGGTACAACTGAGAAATAGCTTTCTCTCATTTTATCTACTAAGGGATCATCCTTTTACCTAAGAGCATGTACAACATTGGAGAAGGGATGTCTTCCATTAGCTCTCAACATCATCTAGAAAAGACACCATATATAAGTTTTTAGGTACAATGCATTATCTCTTAGTGTCATCTCTAGCAATTAGTGAGAATTAACTATTTTTAGTAAAAAATAGTTTTCTAAAGAATAAACATATGGTAGAGAAAATAGACTTATCTTATTTCTAAGAGATCATCCCTTAGCTAAGGGAAGACGATCATCTCTATCTTATTTCTCTCTCCATCAACCACGTAAAAATCCAACATTTTTTTTGCATGGTAATACGTGTCTTATTTCTATATCATAAAGATCATAGTACAAGTCACATAAACACCGACCTGACAAACCTGAAAAGACAGCATAACGCAAGCCTTTGCACAAATAACCACTAGCCAAGAAAGAAAACAATCTAAGCCGAAACAGTCTTTGACCTTGACGCCAACGGATCACCGCCACCACAACGCCCATCAGTTGAAGCTTTGCGGACCTCCAAGGTGGCTCACCCAAGGTGAAACCATTGCCGTTGAACTAATCAGAACAGGGCAACACCCCGGACACGCCATCGAGCTCTAGATCTAGCACCCCCGCACGACTAAGACGTCGAAGGAGGAAGCCACACCTGCCATCCACGAACCACGGACCCAGCACACTATCCGCCATCTTCCAGATGCAGTCGATGCAGACCACAATCTGCATCCGCTCCTGGACTACCTCCCTGGTTCCACACCAGCGCTAGAGCACACGCCGCCGCAACTGCGGAGCCTGAGGACACAAATCCACCACGAGGATGCCGCCACCGCCACACCATCCTTGCTTGGATAGACTGATCTCCAAATCCATCGGGGAGGAATCTGAAGAAAATTTATTAAGCGTAGTCATCGTCGCCCCCAAAGCCAAGACGATGAGCAGCCTAAAAACGAAGCTACTTTAGCCTAAAACTATCCACACGCGTGAATCCGGCGACCCCCCTCACCACCGATGACATATGTCGTCGGCGGGGGGAGCCGCCGGAGACCGGCGTTGGAAGGTGGGTGCCCTAAATCTCTCTTCCTCTCGTAGCGGCTGCGCGCGTGGGGGGAAAAGAAAACTGCCGTTCTAGTAAAATCCAACATAGCAACTATAAGGGAAGGCTGACTCACCGTATTGTACATGCCCTAAGAAATATTTCTTAATTCTTTTTCCACCAATTAAATAAACGCTAGTAGAAAACGACCCTTTTGTCCGGGACATTAGTCCCGGCTGTGGCTAGGGCCGTGACTAATGGCCCGAACTGGACGGCCCAAGTCGTACAACACCATAGGTCCCGGCCTGTTAGACACCACTAGTCCCGGTTTGAGATACAAACCGGGACTAAAGGGTCTGGGGTCTACCGCTCGCTGCGGGCACCCCCTTTAGTCTCAGTTTGTATCTCAAACCGAGATTAGTGGTCTGATCCTATATATATGGCACAGCCCCTTCCTCTCTCAACTGTTTTTTCTTGGTGGGAGAGGTGGTGGGTTTGTGCTATATTTTTCTTATTCATATGCACTAGAGGTGTTCGCTGAAATGCCCGTTAGAGCGATGCAACTTTAGGTCACACAAGACAGACATGATATGAGGTGCCCGAGCCACACTTAAGTTTTCTCATCTTTGTTTCCAAGTGTGCTAAAAGGTTAGCATCTACTTTCTCATTTAGACTGCGCGGTACTAATTTTAGCATTGTGATTGCATTTGATATATATTTGTATGATATAGATGAGACATCCATGGATGTACGGTGACCGACGATCTGCCCCTTTCAGAGAAGGCGTGTGTTCTTTTTGTCTTGTGGCTGAGGTGAACAAGCGGCGAGATGGTTTTATGTGTTGTCCATGTGTTGACTGTAGGAATGAGAAGGCTCACACTTCCGCAAGAATCATCCAGAGCCACCTGCTTTGGTCTGGTTTTATGTCCGGCTATAATGTTTGGACCAAGAATAGAGAAAGAGGGGTTGCGATAGAAGACGGCGATGACGAAGAGAATGATGATAAAAACTACCGATCTATGTTCCCTAAATATGCTGATACCACAATGGAAGACAATGAAGAAGAAGGATGTGAAGAACGGGAACCAGATGAGCCCGCTGATGATCTTGGTCGGGTCATTTATGACGCAAAGCGAGACTGCGACACAAAAAAGGAGAGGTTGCAATTCGAGCAGATGTTATAGGACCATAACAAATTATTGTACCCACCTTGTGAACATGGCCAGAAGAAGCTAGCTAGCACACTGGAATTGCTGAATTGGAAGGCAGAGACCGGTGTAACTGACTCGGGATTTGAAAAGTTGCTGGTACTCATGAAGAAGTTGCTTCCAAGAAATAACGAATTGCCCGCCATTATGTACGAAGCAAAGAAGCTCATATGTCCTCTAGGATTAGATGTGCAGAAGATATATGCGTGCTCTAATGACTTCATCCTCTACCACGGTGAGAAGTACGAGAATACGGATAAATGCCCGGTATGCACTGCTTTGCGGTATAAGATCAGAAAAGATGACCCTGGTTATGTGGATGGCGAGCCATCCAGGAAGAGGGTTCCTGCCAAGGTGATGTGATATGCTCCTATAATACCATGGTTGAAACGTTTTTTAGAAACAAAGAGCATGCCAAGTTGTTGTGATGGTACATGGAAGAACGTAAGAAAGACGGGATGTTGAGGCACCCCGCTGATGGTCGGCAATAGAGAAAAATCGAGAGAGAGACTTCCCGAACTTTGCTGGTGACACAAGGAACTTATGGTTTGGTTTAAGTACAGATGGCATGAATCCTTTTGGGGAGCAGAGCTGTAGTCACAACACATGTCCCATGACTCTATGTATCTACAACCTTCCTCCTTGTGTGCGTGAAGCGGAAGTTCATTATGATGCCAGTGCTCATCCAAGGCCCGAAGCAACCTGGTAATGACATTGATGTGTACCTAAGGCCATTAGTTGATAAACTTTTACAGTTGTGGGCCGAACCAGGTTTACGTGTGTTGGATGAGCACAAACAGGAGCCATTCGACCTACGAGCGTTGTTGTTCGTAACCATCAATAATCGGCTTGCTCTTAGTAACATCTCAGGACAGACGAACAAGGGATACAATGCATGCACACACTATTTAGATGAGACGGAAAGTATATATCTGGATAAATCTAGGAAGAATGTGTATCCGTACAATAGTCGTTTTCTTCCACCCAGACATCTCTTAAGGAAAAGGCAAACATTTCAACGGTAAGGCAGATCACCGGAAGAATCCTGACCCCCGTACTGGGCCTGATGTATTTGGTATGGTCAAGAATTTAAATGTAATATTTGGAAAGGGTCCTGGAGGATAACCTGTTATGAAAGACGCCGACGGACACACATCCATGTGGAAGAAGAAATCTATATTTTAGGAGCTACCCTATTGGGAAGTCCATGAGGTCCGCTCTGCAATCGACATGATGCACCTGACGAAGAATCTTTGCATGAATATTCTAGGATTCCTGGGCTTGTACGGGAAGTCAAAAGATACATCAGAAGCACGGGAGGACCAACAACGTCATAAAGAACGAGATGGCAAGCATCCAGGGCAGTTTCAAGGGCCTGCCAGCTACGCTCTTATCAAGGAAGAGAAGGAAATCTTTTTTTGAAGTCCTTTTTAGTATCAAGGTCCCGTCTGGCTTATCGTATAATATAAAGGGAATATTAAATATGAAAGAGAAAAACTCAAAAACCTAAAGTCTCATGACTGCCACGTGCTTATGACGCAATTGCTGACGGTTGCATTGAGGGGAATTCTACCGAAAAATGTTCGACTGGCCATTGTGAAGGTATGTGCATTCCTGAATGCAATTTCTCAGAAGGTAATCAATCCAGAAAGTTTATCAGGGTTACAGATTGATGTGGTCCAATGTCTTGTCAGCTTCGAGTTGTTGTACCCTCCATTCTTCTTCAATATTATGACGCACCTCCTAGTTCACCTAGTCGAAGAGATTAGAATTCTTGGTCCTTTGTTTCTACACAATATGTTCCCCTTGAAGAGGTTCATGGGAGTCTTAAAAAATATGTTCATAAGCATGCTAGGCCAGAAGTAAGCATCTCCTAGGGCTATGGAACAGAGGTCATTGATTTTTGTGTTGACTTTCTTCCTAACCTTAAGCCGATTGGTGTTCGTGAATCTCGGTATGAGGGGAGGCTGACTGGAAAAGGCACACTATGAAGGAAAGCGATGTTTGTATGGATGGGGATTCTTTCATTAAAGCACACTACACAGTTCTACACAATTCCACCTTGGTGGCTCCATATATCGAGAAACACAAGATTATTCTACGCTCGGAAAACCCGGGGAAGCCTGACTCCTAGATTAAAGTGGAACACGAGGCTAGTTTCGGCAGTTGGCTGCAGACACATCTCATGAATAACACCACTGTTTGAGATCAGATGTACTTGTTGGCACGTTTACCATCTTTAACTATATGTACTTTCCAAGGGTACGAGATAATGGTAATACAGAGCACCAACCAAAATAGTGGTGTCTACTTTGATGCAACAGATGACAATGGGTAGAAGGACACATATTATGGGTACATAGAGGAGATATGGGAACTTGAGTATGGACGTACTTTTAAGGTCCCTTTGTTTCGGTGCAAATGGGTCAAGATGAGAGGAGGCGGGGTACATGTAGACGAAAAGTATGGCATGACAACAGTGGATCTCAACAACCTTGCGTACATGGACGAACCATTCGTCCAAGCCAACGATGTGTCTCAGGTTTTCTATGTGAAGGACATGTCTACGAAACCGAGAAAAAGAAATCAGCAAAAGAATACATCGTCCGATGAGCCAAAGCACCACATATTTATTTCAGGGAAAATAAAAATCGTGGAAGTGGATGATAAGACAGATATGTCAGAAGATTATAATAAGTTTCATGAAATCCAACCTTTCAAAGTGAAAACTGACCCAAGCCTCCTGTTAAATGATGAATAGTCGCCATGGCTACAGCGCAGAAGAAAACCACAACACTAGGGATGTTGGTGATCTATGTAATATATTAAACCTTTGATGTAATAACATATTGTGAATCATATTGCGAGTCAAACATTTTACCCTGATCCACATGCATGCAATATTGGTCATTTTGACCGAAAGCCATGAAAACTAATACATCTTGCTCAATCAAACTGGACGACGACTCCCGGTGCCTAAGCCACGGGAGGTGAAAATCCAAAGAGATGGAACCATCACACGAGCATAGCTTGGGTGAGATCCCTGAAGAATCTGCCAGGTATCATTGACCCTAGTGTCCAACGCAGCCATATAGCAATGGACGTGCTCGTCCTCCACCCTGACACGACGTCGTACCACCTCCTTGGTGGCCGGCTCCCTCTGCACCCTTCCTGGATCAGGCGACCTCCACCAAAGAAGCTCTGGGTCGACGACGACACTCGGATTCCTCACCAAGCTACACGTCCCGGAAGGTAGCACCATCTAGTGCCAGCCTGGCGGAGCCCAGTCTCGGACATGCCCGGTGGAGCCCAGTACTCCATCGTTGTTGCCGAGTCTACTATGAGGATGCGGGATGGGCATCCTAAAATAGGCGGCAAGGAATGTGTGCATGTGTGGGTGGCCATGACGGTCGGCCTATAAATAGAGGGAAAGGGCGGGTAGGTTGGGTCGTGCAACCTATAAATAGATGGAAAAGCCTATAAATAGAGGGAGAGTGTTCATCTTTAGTCCCGGTTGGAGAAAAAAACCACGAGTGAAGGAATTGCGGTAGGCTGGGCCAGGCAGCACTAATGATAGGGGTGACTGTCAACATTATTACATGCGGCTTATACCTTGTCCTGGTTGGTCGCCAACCAGGACTAAAGATGAACCTTTAGTCTCGGTTGGAGACACCAACCGGGACAAAACATGAGTCAACACTAATAATAGGGGTGAGTGTCGACATTATGTCGTGAGTGTTGACACTATGTCGTGCTGTTTGTACTATAAATAGGCATCTTTGTGAGTCCAGTCTTCCAGCTAGTTTGAGGAAGCTGCAACATGGTGTGCAAGAGCAGGGACACCACTACAGCCAGTTTGAGGGAGATGCCGCCAGAGCCCAGTCCTCCAGCATCTCCAACAAACTGGTCATAGAGGAACTCCCTAATATGTGAAATTAGTTAGCTCCCAAGCGTATTGATCTAGTTAGAGAACATACAAGATGCAAGATGGTGTGCGAGAGTAGGGACACCACTATGGCCATATTTAGGGATATGCCGCCGAAGCCCAGTCCTCCGGCATGTCCCTAAAGTTGGTCATAGAGGCACTCCCTAATAAGTGACCACACGCGTTTGGAGATCAGATCTTAATGGTAAGTACGAATCAGGAGACCATATTCATAGTTCGGGAAAGTAGTTCTATGAATCGGAACTAAAGGCCCCCCTTTAGTCCCGGTCCAGCCACAAAACGGGACAAACACACTCAAGATGGTTTGTGGACAACACTATGCAGTCCTGGTCCAGCCACAAACCGGAACTAATACTCAATACATTTATTAATATTAAAAAACCGAGACTATGGAATCGGGACTAAATACCCCCCTTTAGTCATCCACATATCTATCCCTATAGTACTCAGATTTAGGGTCGTCTTCGTCTTTGTCATCATCGTGGTCGTTGCTAGGTGCATGCGGCTGGATCCTCAGCCCAGCCATGGCATATTGTGGGGGCACCTGCCACTCCGGCCTCGGATTGACGACGCGTGGGGGAGGGGTCTCCCGGATGACGATGCCGCTACACCCGCGACCTTCACCACCGCCACCCTTCTTATGGCTCTGTGGCGGCTGCGGGTACCGCAGGCGAGGATGGTCTCCCCTAGCGATATAGCGCATCACGCCGATGATAGTCCGGCTCGCCCACCACATGTGGTGTCTGGCTTCGTTGTAGTTCACAGGGGGAGGGCCGTCATCCTCGTACCTGGCGAGCTCCCTTTCCCGTCGGTTAGCAAAGAAGGAATTCTAGGTGTCATAGTTGTCGGGATCCCACCCGGGATCCATCCGCCGCTCCGGCGTGAGCTCGTGGTAGAAGTGGTTCATGATGGCCGCTTGGCATGCGGAACCTTGAGGAACAGAAGGGACAAGAACCCCTCCAGCACTTAGCATCCAGCGGCGGGCGGCTGGTAGCCCGACGGGCAAGGGTAGCTAGAGGCGCACAGCGCCTCGGTCTCCTCGAGGGTCAGAATGGCCCAGTAGGCGTTGTCCATTGTTGTGAGAGAGGAAGGTGTGGATAGATGGAAAGGTCAGGAAGCGGTGGGAAATGGCAGGAAATATCTTTAGTCTCGGTTAGTGGCTACAAGCGGGACAAAAAGCTCAGTTCAGAGGGAAAGGGCGGGAAAACTTGGCGGGAAGCGGTGGGAAATGACGGGAAATATCTTTAGTCTCTGTTAGTGGCTACAACTGGGACTAAAGATTCGGTCAGAGGGATTACTTATTCAAATTCAAGCACTTTTCATTTGAAAAGTTTAGTAAGATTCAAAAATATGCAAAATAGAATAGTTAATGCATTTTTAAATTGATAATGGCAAAATGGTTAATATTTGACTAGTTAAAATAATTATTTTATAAAATATAAAATGGATTTGGATTACTTATTCAAATTTAAGCACTTTTCATTTTGAAAGTTTAGTGAGATTCAAAAATATGCAAAATATAATTAATGCATTTTTAAATTGATAATGGCAAAATGGTTAATATTTGACTAGTTAAAATAATTATTTTATAAAACAGAAAATGGATTTGGATTACTTATTCAAATTTAAGCACTTTTCATTTTGAAAGTTTAGTGAGATTCAAAAATATGCAAAATATAATAGTTAATGCATTTTTAAATTCATAATGGCAGATGGTTAATAATTTGACTATTTAAAATAATTATTTTATAAAATAGAAAATGGATTTGGATTACTTATTCAAATTAGCACTTTTCATGTTGAAAGTTTTCTCCAAGTCATAAGTATGCGAAAAATGTATAATTTAAATGTTTTAAACAATATATTCAAAAATTTGAAAAAAAAGCACAGCGTGCGCTGGTTTTGGCCCAGCGCCCGCAAATTTGGGAGTTTAGTCCCGGCCCATATAACCAGCCAGGACTAAAGGGTTGCCCAGCACGCGTGCAGCCAAAAATCCCCCACCCTCTAGTCCCGGTGTGTGCACCAGCCGGGACTAGAGGCCACCAGGACTAGAGGAGGGAGGGGGTATAAAAAGAGGCCTCCTCCCCCGGTGTGTGCCACACACAGGGACTTGGAGGCTAAACGATGAACCATACGCCTCCAGGCTGCCCGATTCGCCGGCGAGAAGTACTACCGCCTCCACGCCTCCCTCCGTGCCACCTCACCACGCCACTGGCCCACCGCCTCACGCCTCTCACGCTGGCCTCTCCAGCCTCCCTGGCCACTTTCGACGCCACTCTACTCATAATTAGGTAATTTGTTTAGTGTAGGATTATTATTAGTTTAGGATATATAGTGTATTTTTTATATAGTGTAGTATTATTATTAGTTCAGTGTAGGATATATAGTGTATTTTCTTATTATTAGAATTTGTATATGATTAGTATAGGATTATGATTAGTTTATTATATGATTATGATTAGTTTAGGATTATTTTAATATAAATATAATCTAGGATTGTTTTAGTATATGATTATGATTAGTATAGGATTATTTTAGTATATATAATCTAGGATTATTTTAGTATAGGATTATTTTAGTATATATATAATCTAGGATTATTTTAGTATAGGATTGTGATTAGTATAGGATTATTTTAGTATATATAATCTATTACTGCTATTTGACTTTGTTGCAACTTGTTGTGCTTAATGCTTGTCACTAGGGCCCGAGTGCCATGATCTCAGATCTGAACTTATTATTGAATCATTATGATAGTATTGTTTGTGATCTTATCTGCAAGTTGTGTACACATATCATTCTCCGGATCCAAAGGCCCCAAAGTGACAATAATTGGGACAACTGGAGGGGATGGCTGTGGTGTGAGGATCACATGTGTTTACAGAGTGTTAATACTTTGCTCTGGTGCTCTATTAAAAGGAGCACCTTAATTCCCAGTAGTTTCCTAGAGGCCCCGCTGCCACGGGCTGGCTGGACAGAAGATGTTGTGCAAGTTCTTATTGCGAGCACGTATGACTATATTTGGAGCACATGCCTAAGATTGTTTAGTACTTGGATGTTTATTATTATTTATCTGCAATGCCCTAGATCTTGAAATTACATGTTTAGACTCCTCCATGCAACGCTCGTCCATCCATCCATATGCCTACCGCACTCGAATCCTACTATTATCGTTACTGTTACTATTGCTATTGTTTCACTGTTGCTCTTGCTGTTGTTGTTGCTTTGTTGTTGCTACTACAAACTATTGCTACTGATAAACTTCTGTGAGCAAGAACTATTTCTAGCTGCAGCTGAACTGAAAACTCAGTTGATAAGGCTTGCAAGTCTTTGGCTCCCCTTGTGTAGAATCAATAAATTGGGTAATACTACCCACGAAGACTGTTGCGATTCCCTATACTTGTGGGTCATCAAGACTATTTTCTGGCGCCGTTGCCGGGGAGCATAGCTTTATTTATAAGTTCACTTGGATATATTATTTTCCACTGCTACTCCTTTCATCATGGGGAAATCTCGTGATGGAAAGTTCCCTATTTTACCATCCACTACAAGAAGAGGTACAATGCTAAACACCTCTGTTGTTCTTGATTCACCGTCTGTTATAAGTAAGCTTGTCACACCACCACCACATACTCATGCTACACACACTGCTACTATTGCTGAGTCTGAAACTTCTTTTGATGCTCATGATGTTACTTCTACTGTGCTTGATGTGAGTGGTTCACTAGGTCCTTTTCTAGATGCTACTATGTCTAGTCTAGGAAATACCGAAACTTCTAGTGAAGCCACTGTTACACCTGTTAGCTCACCTGAGGCTAGTGAGAGTCATGATATTAATGATGGTTACATTGATTTCACTGATGATTTTGTTGAAGAGTGCCGAAACATACATGGTACTAGTGTATTAAGAGTCTCCTTGCTAGACGTACTATTATGCCTAAGATGACATCTGATCCTAAGTTTTCCACCTCTCCCATAGATATTAAATATGAAGATTATGATTTCTCTCTTGATTTATCTTACTTGGACATTGTTGAGAAAGAACCTTTTTGTGGGACTGAAAATGAGAGTGATGTGGCTCATATGAATGAGCTTTCTACTATGAGTGCTTTGTTCTCTAATGATTTTAAGATGCGCAGGTACTTTGTTACTAAGATCTTCCCTTTTTCACTAAAAGGAGAAGCTAGGGCTTGGTTTAATAGATTACCTCCTTGTTCCATTGATAGCCCTGATTGCTTGATTGCTTCTTCTTCCAGAAATATTTTCCTCCTAGTGCTAGACATGCTGCTTTGCAGAGACTTTTTGATTTTAAACAAGGAGAAGTAGAGAAATTGCCTAAGTCATGGACAAGGTTATGTGTCTTGATTCATGCACATCCTGGATGTCCATTACCTAAGAATGAACTTCTTGATATTTATTATAATGTACCAACTGATGATTCTAGGACATACCTAGATAGATTTGCTGATTGTGTTTTCAGGAAAAGGACTCCTGCAGATGCTGAAGATTAATGACCAAGATAAGCAAGAATTATGATGATTGGACTTTAACTGAGCTAAATACACCTGAGCCTATTACTCCTGAACCAGTTGTGCCTAAACCAATTCCAGCACCAACAACAAAGAAGAGGGAGTTATTGCATTAAATGATGAAGTGATGAAGAAACACTACAAGAAATATGTTTACTTGTGACCTTCTTATAGTGACGGGGAATGAAATCGTCATAAATCTATGACGATTTCACACAAGATGGTCGTAGACCGTTTATAGAGGTCAAAACCCTATAGAATTATGACGATTTGTGTCAAAATCGTCGTAATTTATTCATGTGAAATCGTCATAACCTACATAACATAGTTGAGAAACTTATTTATAGTCGATTATGACCATTTTAAATCATCGTATTGTTTAAAATATCATATATTAAATTGACTAGTCATCCACATCAGCTATTACGTCTATGTGGCATGTCTATGTGACAACTACTCCCTCCGTCTCAAGGAAAAGGGCGTAAAAAATTCACGTTTTCCCAAAAAACAGCGCGCAGGGTGCCTTATTGGTACGATTCTTCCAAATGTGCCCTTTACTCCATTGATGAAGGCGTCGGGGCTCGAACCCAGCACCAACCCACCCATAGAACCAACACTACCACCGCGATACATACTCGTTCATGTCATACTTCAGTAGTACTTTTATTTATCCCAATATCTATTTTGTCAACAAAAAGATCCAACAAACGAAAATAGGCAAAATAATGGCGGACCGGGATTCGAACCCGGGACCTTTCCCTCCTCGCCCACCAGGGCAACCACCAAACCACCAATGTGTTCGCGTCCATAATAGAAGTAGTTAGATATTAATCGTGTCGCTGGACAAAGACCTTCGGCCGGATGGGCCAACGATGCGCTAGAGACCTATTTTTTCCATTGATTTCCTGCTGCAACAATGGACTGCCATGGGCTTTGTTGTCCAACCCATTGACGGGCCACACAGTACCACTCGTGGGAGGGCCGATTGCGGCCCAAGACTGATTTGAAAAAAAAAATTTTCTTTTTAGAAATATAGTGGTAATTCCATCATACAATTTGCATACTATCTCGGATTAAGATGACACAAAAACCAATTTGGTTTGTCTCGATGATATAAAAAACTTTCGTGTGGTTGATCGAGACACTTGCAATATACCAAGTTTGGTATTTTTCCTTACAACTATGTCACATAATAAGACGCCACGCGAAGGATTTGCGTTGATCGGACCGTTTTTTATTTTTTTATGCCTGTTTCAAACTATGGTCAAAACGGCGGACAAGAAGGTTCTAGCTAGGGGATGAGCCTCGCTAAAATTGCATTGGATCTCTGATGAAACATCATATTGTGAGTATAAAAATGATTTTTGCTAAAAATCATGAGCATCGGATCATGTACCTGTAGTTCAAACCGGACCCACTTCCTACCGATTCAGCATGAATTTGTGTTTTTCGCCAGGGGTGTAAGGAATGGTTTGATATGCCCCGGTTGGTACATTCGTCCATGTAAGGTGGTCTAATATTTTTACAAAATGTGGCAGTACCATTCTAAAACTGTCATTTGGTGGTTGCTTCACAAAATGCCCCGTTTTTTGCGCTCGGAAAATGGAAAATGGATTCTCCGTGCATTGAAAAGGAAAACTTCCTCCTGCAACATTGTTCTCCATCACAATATGCACATGCATGCACAATACGGGCACATTATCACAAACTATACCATGATTATGGCCATAACACTGGTGGTTTGGCCCGAAAGCCATGAAACCTCATACATCATAGGTCATTTCTAAGAAGGTTTTTTCGAGACACTTGCAATATACCAAGTTTGGTATTTTTCCTTGCAACTATGTCACATAATAAGACGCCACGCGAAGGATTTGCGTTGATCGAACCTTTTTTAATTTTTTATGCTCGTTTCAAACTATCATTTTTATGAAACCAATCAGAAGAGAAAACCAGTACACCCACGGATCACCCACCCAATCAGATATCAGCCATTGATAGGGCCTCCATCCAACGCTCCAAAGTCGCTGCACCAGTTTTGTCCCACCTCCAACACTTGGGCATGAATAGACAGAAATTCCCTAGTTCACTGTATTGCACCACAGAAATAATAAGGGGCACTTCGGTAAAATCCTCCCACACCCATGACCATTGACCCGTCCGCCCAAACCCGACCCTAATCCCTACACGTTCTCGACCCCGCTGCCACTTCTTCCTTTTTCGGCTCCAGCAAACCCTAACCCCGGCGCCAGCAAACCCTAATCCCGCCGACACCTTCCTCCCTCTGCTTCGCCTACACCACCTACTTGCACCATCGCGCTGCCCTATATCTGCTTCATCTGCTAGAAAGCTCACCACCCCCCCCCTCCGCTCCCGTATCCCACCATGTCGGGTTCACCAGATCTGGCCACACTGTCGCTGGGCCGACCGGAGCAACAACAACGCGAACCTAAACTACGACGAGGGCGTTGTGGCACTGCGGATCTCCCACTCTGCCGTCGCACCACCGACTCCCCACCCAGTCTTCGCCCGCCGCCCGCGAGGATGTCGGCCGGGAAGCTCAGGAATCAGCCCAAGATCTCGTCGCTGTCGTCGGACCATCACAGATCGAGGCAAAGAGACCGAAGCTCAAGGACTGGAGAACCTGCGGCAGGTGATGCCCTATGAAGTGATTTCCTCCTTATCTGATCCCGGTGGCCGCTCCTCCTCCTCTGATCCCGGTGGCTGCCGCTCCCAGCATCGGTTGGTCTTCACCAACAAGTAAGTACTTCTATAGCTTCTTTCCCTATCGATCCAGCGACCCCCTGCCGAGTTTCTCGAGTGCTGATGGAATTGGGATTATATTGGGTTTGTATACAAGCCCAACAACGAATCTCGAGTTGATGTCGCACCCGGTTGTTGTGGTTCTAATAGATTAGCTCTTTATCTGCTGGCTAGGTCTTCAAATCTTCATGGTCTAATCTAAAAGCAATGAAGTGAGTAGAATTTACACCGTCTAATCTTCACGATCTAATCTAAAAGTAATGAAGTGAGTAGAACAACAGTCTAAGTGTTTCTTACCTGTTGTCCAAGTTCTTAAAAATTAATTTATTATGTGCTTTCATGTTTAGTAGATGCTAGTGTAGAGTCTATTAGCTTTGTGATGAGAATATATGTCAAATTTGCCAGAGGGGATCATACAAATATACTGTAGCATATATTAGTTCTATCTTGTACTTGTCTATAGGGATGTTGGATGAATGATTTGTTTGTAATGTATGGGTTCGTTGCATGGAAAACAAAAAAATTCTACCGCATGCACACAAACAAGCCAAGATCTATCTACTAGATTGTAGCAACGAGTCGATAGAAGCACTCACCCTCGAATATTCCTAAGCGGTTAACGAGAGCAGATTCTCGTGGGTGATGTAGTCATACACTTCCCGATATCAAGATAGCGTAGACGATCCTTCCGACACTGCGTTCTGGCAGCTCTTCCGCAGTTTGTCACACGTTCGGTACTAGATGAAGACCTTACTATCCCTTGTTCTAGCAGGCAGCGAAGGTTGTAGTTCTCCCCTCGCGATTCCGGCAGCATGACGACGTGGTGTTGGAAGTAGAGGGAAAATCCCGCAGGGCTTCGCCTAAGCCGGTGCGAGTTATGGTGGATCTAGGGTTTCCCGACGATCTAGGTTTAGAAGGCCGGGAGGAGGAGGAGGTGTCGGCAGCGGCTAGGGAGATGGCAATGAGGCAGCGGCGGCGCGGCGGCGCTAGGCGGTGGCACGACAGCGGCTTGGTGGAGGCAGCGGCGCGACACGGGTGGAGGGCTGGCTCTTGTGTGTTTGGGGCAGCCCCCCATCTATTTATGAGAGGGAGGGGCAGCCTTGGGAGGGGAGGGTTTGAATCCAAACCCAAACCCAAGTTGGATTAAAGGAAGGACTCTTTTCTTCTTCCACTAGGAAACCATTGTTTTAGTTTGACTTTTCAAACCTCCCGTTTGACTTTCAATTTAGAGCTTTAATTCTCTCTCGCCAATGCCCAAACCAAGTGACCTAGGATATGATCCAATCATTCCACTTACCCATGACACATTCATGGACCATTCCCCTTCCGGTCCGGTGAACCTTCTAGAACCTCTCCGATGAAAACATCGGAATCTTTCCCGAACTCTAGAATCGGACTTTCCTTATATGAAACTTATTATCCGGACCATTCCAGATCTCCTCATGATATCCCGAATCCCATCCGAGACTCTGAACAACATTCGGTATCCCTACTTACATTTCATATCTACTAAACAACATCGAATCCTTAAGTGTGTCTTCCTACGGTTCGTGAATTATGCGGACATGACCGAGACACTTCTCCGATCAATAATCAATAGAGGAATCTGGAAATTCATATGGCTCCCACATATTTCTACGATTACTTTGCGATTGAATGAACCACTTACATATGATACAGATTTCCCTTTGTCTCGCGATAGATTACTTATCCGGGGTTTGATCGTCGGTATCTCTGCATACCTAGTTCAACCTTGTTACCGATAAGTACTCTTTTATCATTCCCGTGATATGTGATCCCTTGTGAGCCAGTCACATGCTTGCAAGCCAATTGGATGACATTCCACCGAGAGGGCCCAAAGTATATCTATCCGTCATATAGATGGACAAATCCCACTCTTGATCCATGTGCCTCAACACATACTTTCCGAACACTCAATGCCACATTTATAGCCACCCGGTTACGGTGTGGTGTTTGATGTCATCAAAGCATCCTTTCGGTGATGGTGATTAGAATGATCTCATGGTCGAAGGAATTAGGTTACCATGAATCAAAAAGCTTATAACAAATGAACTATTGAAATGACTTGATCTTAATGCTATGCTTATCTATAGGAGTATGTCCATCATACCATTCTCCTAATGATATGATCTTGTTGTTAATAACATCTCAATGTTCATGATCGAGAAACCACGATCATCTATTAACCAACAAGCTAGTATTATATATAGAGGCTTTACTAGGGACTCTAATTTAGTTTACAAATCACACAAGTATTAATTTTTCCGGTTAATACTATTATAGCATGATTGTAAACATTTATCATAAACACAAAGATATAATAATAACCACTTTTATTATTGCCTCTAGGGCATATATCCAACATGTAAGCAGATGCTCATCTATTTCATCATGCATGCATTGACCTATTATTAGTAGTTTTTGATTTTTTTCTATTTACAGCAGTTTAAAGAAGTTAATGTATGCATAATAATGTATCTCTATAAACCATTGTTGCATGTTTCATGCATGTAAGACATCCTTGGTTACTTGTAATAATATATGCTTTTGACTTCATGCATGTAAGCTATCCTTGGTTACTTGTAATAATATGTTACCTTTGTTTCATTGCTGCTTCTACTGATAAGATTCATGTTCTCAAATATCATATGCCTTATCTCAACCTTATTTACCTGACTGTTTCCTCCAGCTATATTTTGACTGGTCTCTTAAATGTTTCTAATTCATTCATTCAAATGCTACTGAGTTAGTCCCTTCCACTATGCTTCCTAGTCCACACTATTCATATCTGGTACATGTACTGTATGTCAGGCCTGAGCTTCTCTTAACACTCTTGTGCAATGCTCCTGTTTACTAGACGGTGTTATTTGCCTACCATCCCTGAATTCTATCTTGTTTATATCTAATTGTTCTTGATTAGAACACTTAGTTCAGCCATGACTCATAGCTTCTAACTTTCTATTGTTTCTTATGAGTGTATTACTATGTGATGCAAAATAGTCGCTCAGTACGAATTCACTGTGTTTGATCCCCGAGCACGGAGCGAGCGGCAAGTGCACGAAGTAGAAGCGGAGGACCATGAACATGGACGATAGATCTGGTCCATGGGCACACTCGGCTTCGAGTACTATGTTGAGCCCCTCAAGCTCTACCTCAAACTCTACTAGGAGATGTTCCCCTCTCTCCCAGTATTCCCCTCTTCTCCCTGTCTACTCTGTGCTAACCTTGATTCTACACGTGAGCTAATTTTGCATAGATTTTCTGTGCATGTGAGATGAGAGGAAGGTAGAGGGTACGGTATTGGTCTGTATACATCCTAGGATTCCCAAGTATGCATCCTTAGTGTGAAATGCATTTTGTGCACTTGGATAATGCAAGGCTGCAGTTAGACAAAAAGCTAACCTGACTAGCTACATTTATGCAAAGTCATAGAAATATGGTTTGCATGTTGGAAAGATTTTATTTGAAATTCTATAGTTCTTTATTTTCACTTTAAGTAGATGTGCTTTGCTTACAATACCAACCTTTTTATTTTTGTTCACTTTAAGTAGATGCTTTAAGGAGGACTGTTGGCGAGGTGTTGGGCGATCAGGAGCACGTGGGGCGGCGATGCGTTTGCTGAGGAGACCCTAGGCAGCGTGATGGGCGATGCGCTAGCCTTTTTCCCTTGTCGGGGGCAACGAGACCATGGGTGACGTTCTGGCCTTTTCCCCTGGCCAACGTTGGGCGGGGAGACCATGGGTGGCGCACTGGCCTTCTCCCTGGACCAGCGCTGGGAGAGGAAACCTTGGGCGATGGTATGTGTCATTACTCTGTAGAGATTTATCTCAATTCTGCTTACATTGATCCTTGTGTACAGTCTACTGTTGTTAATTCACTTAATTCATAGCTTTGCCTCAACTATTGATCACTGTGTATTGGTGTGTGCATTCAGCTAGCTAGCTGCTCCAGGTTTAGGCATCATAGCTTGGTCACATGTAAAAGAATAAACCCATGGACTAATTTGCCTTTGGTGGTCGTTATCATGTAGGATGGATGAATGCTGATAGAGGCTTTGTTCTTTGACGAGTGGTGGTATGTGACCAGCTGCTGGGACGTGGTGCCGGAGGGAGTGGTGCACACTGGGAGTAGTCAGGCAGGTTTCCTTGGCATTGGTGGAGAGGGAGGTTCTGATGATGCTTCAACTGATGATCGATTATTCGTGCTGTAGGGATATGGTCCTGGGGGTCTCCATTTTGGGCTTGATTCTGTTGTAGCCTCTTTTCTGAAGACCATTTTGTGTAATATTTTGATAGCGTAGTTATTATTGTATGTATGGGATTTGAACCGAAATATTCTAATAGACTTATGGTTGTTATCAAAAGTATTTCATGTATTTCTTTGGTTTTTACTAAATTATGTGTGGTTTAATTGCTGTCAGATTGTGGTTTAAATAAACCTGATAAGTGGGCCAGTAGAAAAAGGAATCTCATTTTATTGATTAGTCTGACAAGTGGGACCCATCTAGCTGGTAGGACCAACCCATGAAGAAATGGACCTTAGATAGGCCAACACCTAGAATAGAAAAAGGCTCGAAAAAGGCTAAGGCCCAAAATTGAAATGGGCCATAAAGGACAAGATATAGTAAATACAAGGTTAGAATTATTGGGCTCAGCCCATATGTACCAACTAAATGGACTGGGCTTATTTTGCACCACGACGATTTTATTTCGTAAAAATTTTGCCACGTAGGACAAGCCACATAGGATCTGACGTGGTTGGGCTAGAGTGCCTATGACGATATTGGATCATCATAACGGTTATGACGATTCAATATCGTTATAGACAGTTATGATGATTTCATAGAAAACGCCGTTGTGTGTAATTACCGACGCTCAGTTTTTGACGATATGTTTTTCGTCATAAGATCATCATATATTATAGACAATGACAATTCTGTGACGAAAATGGAGGGTCATGTATCAGCAGATTCCTTTGTAGTGGAAGCTAAGAAGTGTCTAAAGGAGAAAGGTATTAGAGCTGAAGATGTGAAGAATTTACCTCCTATAGAAGAATTATGTAAGCCAATTCCCTACTCATCTACTATTGAGGTACACTCTCTCCAACACTTTGATGAAGGTGATATTCCTTATGGTAAGCCTCCTCATCAATGTTTAGAGGAACTTGACATCTTTATTGTTAAACAAGGGTATTTTAATAAACAAGTTCAGAATCATTAGTTGGAAAAATCTAGCGCTATCCATGAGTTGAAATATATTGTGGAAAGAACTTCTAATGATATTAAAATGCTTTGTAAACACTTTCAAATGGTTCGAACCAAACTTGATCAACTTTCTAAGGTACAAAAGGATATGCTAGTTAATGCTTCAGGAGATAAACATGCTTATGGAATTAGAACTAGGAGTGGTATAGCTACTCAAGATCCTTTATATCCTGAAGGACACCCTAAAAGAATAGAGCAGGATTCCCAACAAGGTGAAGATAGTGGTAGTCCTCGTAAGAGAAAGAAAAAAAACATAAGATAGTTGAGGAACCACTTGAACCTGATGTAGATCCTAGTATATTTATCTCTGATGCTGAAACTAAGAGTGGTAATGATAAAAATGAGTCTCCTGATAAGGAGGAAGGTGAGGAAGAACCTGAGAAGCACACTAAGAACACTAGGTACACAAAGGAAGATTTTATTGCTAATAAACATGGTAAAGAGAGAGAACCTTGGGTACAGAAACCTATGCCTTTTCCAGGTAAGAAACACAAGTCAAAGGAGGAAGAACAGTACAACAAATTTTGTGAGTGGATGAAACCTTTATTCTTGCAAATTCCTTTGACTGATGCTATTAAGTTGCCTCCTTATTCAAAGTATATGAAGGATATTGTCTCTAATAAAAGGAAGATTCCTAATGAGGAGATTTATACTTTTCTTGCTAATTACTCCTTCAATGGTAAGGTTCCAAAGAAACTTGGTGATCCAGGTATACCAACTATTCCTTTCTCCATTAAGAATAATTATGTTAGAACTGCTTTATGTGATTTGGGAGCTGGAGTTAGTATTATGCCTTTTTATGTCTACAAGAGACTCTAGCTAGAAAAGTTGATACCAAGTGATATACCTTTGCAAATGGCTGATAAGTCAACTACTATTCCTGTTGGTATATGTGAGGATGTTCCTGTTCAAGTTGCTCATAATTGCATGGTTTTAACTGATTTTGTTGTGCTTGAAATGCCTGAAGATGATATTAAGTCTATTATTCTTGGGAGACCTTTTCTTAATACTGCAGGTGCTGTCATCAATTGCAATCAAGGAAAAGTAACATTCAATATTAATGACAAAGAGCACACTGTCTATTTCCCCAAGAAGGTTGTTAAAAGCTATTGCCTGAATTCCATTGAAAATATAGAGAGCATCAAGGTTGGAGAAATATATTGTCCCATTCCACAAGAAAATTTTGAAACTATTATGATTGGGACCATTGCTATAAAGTATGAGGTAACATAATCACCTTGTGGAATGCAAAGTTTTGTTTCATATAAGATTGTTTTGGTAACAAGACTTGATCAACCTTGTTAACAAAAGGATTTTTATGAACAAAATAATGTTTCCACTATGGTTATACTTGCTTTATTTTTACTTTTCTCCCTCCTAGTCTTTGCTTTAGCTTTAGATTTGCTAGTTGTTTCCTTGTTTGAGTTTCTTAGAGCTCCTATAGTTTGGATTTTGGTTTGCTTTTGCTTCTTCTGAAAAAACTGTTTCTGCGAGAAAATCAATTTTCATACCCTGAAAATTGGCCAAAAATAAAGTTTCCCGAAAAATCCCAGAAAGTTCAAAATAAATTTTTCCTCAAAAAGGGGCAGAGAGGCACCTGAAGTGACCCAGGGGGCCACCCCAGGCCACCACACCCGTGGTAGGCACGGCCTACCAAGTGGCGGCGCCTGGGGGGTCTGGCCCACCTAGGCCCCTCCAGGCTGCCTCCTCTAAGCCATCTTCTTTATCTCTCCCGAAAAACACCTGAAAACTTGCTCAAGCTCGAGTTCTTGCTGTTCTTGCTCACGATTTTCAATCTCCTTGTTCATCCCATCTCAAGTGCTGATTTTTGGAGGGATTGCTCCTTGGTATGTGCCTCCTCCACTTGCCCAATTAGATTTGTGATTAGTAAATTGTATCTTGAGTATTTTGCTGCTATAGGTGATAGGTTGTTTGAGCTTACATGCTTGTTCTATGCTTAGAAACTTTGTTTTGATGCATGTGTAGTCCTCTAGAAAGTTCCTATAGTAGTTGCTAATCATTTATCAACTTAGAAATCACTTGGTTTGATGCTTGTTTAAAATTTCAGAAAAGTAAAGTCATGGACCACCACACATTTGGTGATATATTTGAGAGTGATGCACCTAGAAGGGCAAGGCTTCCAATGTCATCTAACAGTACTAGACCCTCATACAATGAGGATCTCATCACTTCGAGATTTGGTGATGAGGGAGATGAAGGGGATGCGCACCCCTCCACCTTTCCTTGCCAAACTTTCTTGCAAGCTGCTGGGATTCTCAACGACTTTATGACTTTGGTACAAGGAGCTGGTCTAACAAGTTACATGCAGGATGAGAGTGCACAATATGCTTTGATTACTAAAACATTTGTGGAGAGTTTCTCCTTTACTAACAGCATGTTCAAGCCTTCTGTGTCTTTCAAAATTTATGGCAGGGCTCACTCTATGACATTGAATAAATTTTGCAAGGCCCTGGGAGTTGGTACAACTGGGTAATCAAAGAAGATTCCAGCTCTTCCCGTTAATTTGTTGGAGATTTACCGAGGAATAACCAATGATGATGACCGCAGAGCTCAACGAGGTAAGATAAAGAATATTCAACTTCCAACCATCAGGTACTTTGCCTACTATCTTGCCACAAGTGTTCTTGGTAGGGAGAACACTAGTAATATTTCCAAGTATCAAATGGCCTTCTTAGCTTCTGCGCTCTATAGTGAGGATAAGTATAATCTTGGTTCCCATATTGCTCGTCGCTTAGCTGCTAAGGGACCCATTTATGGGGGAATTATTGCTACTCGTATTGTTGCTGCCTTGTACATTGCTACTGATCCACATGATACAGTTTTGGCTCCTCAGAGGCTTGATCTTGCTGCCATGAAGGCGCACCACTTTGTCACCACTAGCTCTACTCTTGATAACTTGTTTTATAGAATGCTGTTTATTGATGGGGAAGAGAGAGAGATCCCTCAACCCCAAACCACTTTGCTCAGCATTTCTCAGGGACCTTGGTCATGTTCTAAGGCGGAGATGGATGACAAGCTGCGCTCTCTTAACTTCCATGGGCGAGTCTTCGAGCTCGTACCAGGACGAGGGAGCCACCTCAACATACTATGGAGGTGCACCCTCATATGACCCCGCGGTACACTACACAGGGGAGTCTTCGAGCTCGTACCAGGACGAGGGAGCCTCCTCGACATACTATGGAGGTGCACCTACTTAGGCACCATGGGATTGAGCCCCACTTAGGCCAAAAACCCTAAGCTTGGGGGGAGGTATACCGACATCACGCTCATATATATATATATATCATGTTCGGTCGGTTCTTTGTATATCCATTGTTTTTTCTTTCTTTTTTGTTTTTTGTTGCTTCTTTCTCAAAAACACAAAAATACCAAAAATATTTTCGTTGTTTCTCTTGGTTTGTTTCTTTGTTTCCTTGCTTTGGTTTGCTTTAAAAGAAAATCCAAAAAGAGTTTGCTTTGTTTGGTTTGCTTTGTTTTTGTTTGATTTTTCTTTGTTTGCTTGTTTCTAAAAAAATCGAAAACACCAAAAATATTTGTTGTTCTTCTTTGGTTTTGTGTGTTCTTTGTAGGTTTCAGCCGTCCTCAGTGGATTTTGGTTTCATGTTAATTATTCAAGTCACACAAGTGAAGGGAAATAATGAAGATTAAGACAACTTGAGGTGTGGTAAGAGGCTGGTAAGGAACTCTATTTGTGTAAGGTTCCCAACCTTTAATAAGGTAGAGTCCCCTGTGTTTACAATGCTAGTCCCTGTATCAATAGCTAGCATCCACAGTTAAGATGTAATATCAAGAAACAAAGGTCATAATACAACTTTATAACCAGGAATAACATAATTTTATTACATCTTACATAGCTCATTTGGCTATTACATTACATTGCAGCAGAATATCTATAAGCATGGGGTCCTTCATATTCAAAGTGCCACAGGCAGACATGTTGGTTGTAGACTTGTAATCCTAATCATTAAACTTCACTAACATCAATCAAACCTGCAACATCACAAGTTACAGCCACAAGGGTCAATACATTTGAATTGTATTGGCAAGTGATACTATGGTAGTATAGTGGTGACTAGCAACTATATGCATTTGGCTAAGTGGAGTTGAGGCTTGCATTGCTCAAAATATATTTTTCCTTATCATTTGAAAACACTAAGTTTTTGCTTGACAAAGTAAATCTTTCCCAAGGCATCTCCCAATCAAAGATTGAAGTTCCTTTAACCCTTGTTCAACCACAAGTTTTTAACTTAGAAATTTGGATGATGAGATTCTTGATTGCTTCCATGTCTTGATGCTCAAATTGTCCTTTACCAGGGACATGGCTAAGTACTTAGATTTTACACTCTGCAGAGGTGGTGCACTTTCCCCACAAGACTTGGTTTCACCAAGACAAGATCTTTCAGAAGCCTTCCCTTAGACCAAAATGGACGCGTTCCAACCTATCAAACCCTACCACCAACTGTCCATATGGCTAAGTTCTTGCAACCTATATGATCCATGCAGAGCCCATAATGCCAAGTGGCTGCACTTGAAGCTTCTCAACATTTGACATCTCAAATCTCTTTGTTCCTGGGTGGCAATCCACAAGTGTGATACACAAGGTAAACCATATCCATGGGCCTTGTGTAACCACTCAACCAGAAACCACCAAGCAATTACCAATCCACCCAGGTGATTCATTAACTTAGTTGTTTTATTAAACAAAAACACAAGTCCTTAGACTTAGAAATTTTTCCATAGTATGAATGTATATTCCACCCTTGTTTTCTATTAGCTAAGCTAAGCATGATAGTAGTAGGAATCTTAACTTAGGAAATTTTCTACTAAGGTTTCATCTACTAGGTTTTCCCATAGCATGGTTTATACTTAGCAAAAATTCCATGCAAGTTTTACTTAGAAAAATCACTAATGCATAGTGAAAGTAATGGGACAAAAGTATGAAGCATCACTTGCCTTTTTGGTAGAGTATAAGTTCACTACTTGTCCTTGCTACAATCACACTCTTCAAGTCACTACAATTCAATCAAGCAAGGCACAAGTTCAATCCACCATTCAAGCAATTCATCACATAAAATCATAGAACCAAGATAATGCATGCCAAGGATTGTTTTATTTGGAAGAGTGGTTCCTAATGGGACATAAACATTTTAAAACACCTAATGGTCATTTTTATAAAGTGGCAAAGTCATTTGCAAAAGATTTCACTTCATAAACCATTTTCAAAACAAGGTATCATTTTATGTGGTGTAGAAATGTTTTTACTAAGGCATTAATCTATAGGGTTCACAAAATTCATTTTCAAATCATAAAACTTGGTGTTTGGGGTCAGAGAGTTTAAAACAAAACATTTCCCAAAGGTTTTCCTTCAAAACCATTTTTAATAAATAAACTATATTTTTATTTGACTAGAATTGGTTTTAAATCAAAGAATCATTCTTTTCCTTCACCAAATACATTTTTGAAACCACAAAGTGTTTCCTAGGGTCATTAGGTTCAAAACACACCATTTTCAAAAGATTTTATCCCCAAAATCATTTTTGAAAAAAATTTATAACCTAAACAAGCATACATAAGTTTCTGCAAAAACAAACATTTTACCAGAAACTTTTTACTAAACAAATGGCATGGTTGGCTAGGGCTTGTTCCACTGATTCCATTGATATAAAGTTTGCAAAATTTGAACGTGTACAACTAAAGTTATGTAATTTACAAATTCAAACCACTAATAGAAATGTTTCTGTCTTATAAACAAACTCCAGGCCACGTGGTGCAATCCTATTGGTCAAAAACATTTCGTTCAGATCGACAGACACAGACCGCAGGATCCAACTTGATCACACGGCACAGATCGATCGATACCCCTTCGGCTAAGATTCTATCGCGAGCGTAAGATCAAGATCCTACGGCGCGCAGCACGCTTGCCAACTAGTGGTGGCGCTGGCAGCGGCGCTCAGGCGGCAGCGCTCAGACGAGGTCGTCGCCGGTGATACAGAACGCAAGGGAGAGGAGGAGAAGGCTTACCGTGTTCGCTGAAGCTTGGGGAAGCTCAACGTGTGGTTAGTTTGTCGAGGGGCGCTCTGGTCCGACGTGGATTGCTCAACGGAGTCCACACGGCGTCGGGCGTTCTCTGGAAGTCGTCGAGGGCGAGGTTGCAGATCGTCCCAAAGCAAAATAAGTGCACGGTTAGATGCGGGCGAGTGCGGTGAGTGCAGGAGTGTCATCGGGAAGGAGAGGGGCGGACGCATGCTTATGGGGAGGGTCGCCGGAGAGGAAGCAAATGGTGGCGCTGCGCTCGGGGTGACGCTGTCGAGCTTGCAGAGCTCGCGCGGGTGAGCTAGCGATGCAGGAAGGTCTGCCAGGAGATGGGGATCACAACTGCGTGCTCGAGGAGGCAAGGGGTGGCGTGGGGCTGCCGGAATCTTCGCCGGAGCGTCGTCGGACAGTGGACGGTGCAGAGATGAATCGAGCAGCCTGGGGGCGTGCTAGAGTGAGGCGACTGGGGGAAATTGAAGAGGAGATGCTGGCGCTTAAGAAGGCGAGATTGCTCAGAGGAATCACTGCAGCATTACTGCGAATTTACGTGCGGTTCCAACGGCAGAAACGACAGCGGTGTCTGGGGGAAGAACAGGTCGCGGGTGGGAACGACAAACAGTGCTGTGGGTCCTGGTTGTCTGCGAGAGAGAGGAAGAGGGAGTAGGGTCCACCAGTCATCCTCTGTGCGGTTAAGTTCCTGAGTGAGAAATTAACGATTCGCTGGGGAGAGAGGTGGGCTGCTGGGCTGGGATGGGATTAGCTGGGCTGGGTCGTTTTTGCTCTATTTTTTTCTGTTCTGAAACTTTTTCTTTTTCTCTTTTGATTTTTTGTTTTGAAATTCAATCAAACCAATCAATCAACAAATCAAATCAAAACAAACTTCCACCAAACTTGTATTGAGTTTTAGTTCTGTTTAAGAACACAAAACCAAAGTCCCAAAATAAAATATTAATTTTATTCTTTTTAGAATCTATTTAATAATTAAATAAAATAGACCTTGATTATTAATTCAAATAGGTTTTGATTTATTTAATAAAATCTCCATTTGAAAACTAAATATTATCAAAACCAAATCAGTAGGTTTTATTTGAAAATAGAAGATACTTGGAAAACTTGTTTAAAATAAAATAACATTTTTATTTTAGGGTCCATTAATAATTAAATAAAATGGACCTTAGTTATTAAATCGAATAGGATTTGTTTTATTAAAATCTTTATTTTGAAATCTAAAATAAAACCAAAACACTTCAGCAGGTTTTATTTGAGAATATAAAATATTTGGAAAAGTTATTTAAAATAATTTAATAAGTTTTAGTGTTTTGTTAAAAAGGAAAAACCTTTACTTAAATAAAAATTGGATATTAATAAACACTCATTATTTTATTTAAATAAACCTTTACTCTTTTAATCAAAACAAATATTTTATTTCAAAAGCTTGGCCAAGGTTTAATTTGGCTCTATAAAATAATCCTTATTTATAAATCTACCTTTTCTTTTGAAAACCAAATCTTTTATTAAAAGATCCAAAAATAGTAATTTTAAATATTTTTAAGTTTATTGTTTATTTATCTTTTTAAATCCCTTTAGGATTTTAGTTGATCCAATTAGGTTTTGAAAGTTTCCAAATGGATTCAAAAAGTTTCTTCTCACCCTGAAAATCAACAAAGTTTTATTTTATTCATTTATTTTTCACATTACAAGATTTGGAAAATCTTGGGATGTGAAAATTTGTTTCATTTTTGTACATATACTCATCATTGTGAGCATGCTTAGCCTGTTTGTGTAAGGTGTATGTCATTATGGATGCTTAGTAGTTCTTGCTTGTCTATGATTAGCTCCAGCTTGCTAATAGTTTGTAGCATGTCATATGAATGTTTGCTTGCATTGTTTTATTCACACTTTGGTATGATATTGTGGTATCCTCCTATGAATGTTCATGTGAATCGACTTGGTACATGCTCACGCATGCATATGACTAATCAATAGTCATTAAACCTCGATGATTTATTTTGCCTTAGGGTTCTTGTATCACTTTCATGCCATAATTAGTCCTATTTTGTTGCAAGCATGATTATGATAGTTATGGCTCTCTCGTTTGTCGCTCCCTCTCTATTGCTAGCCTTCACTTGCACTGAGTATGTGCTCTACCAATATTGCCAGATGTGTCCACCATACCTACCTATTAGCACCATTTGCTACTTTAGTGCATATTTTATATATGCCATGTTTTCTTCCAAAATAAAATGTTTGTCTGTTTTGAGAAAGTTAGTTAGTAAAGCTCTCACAAACTTGATGGCACACTTTATTCTTTGTTCTTAATAATCTTGAACCATTGTGACTAGTCCATGAAAGTTATATGCTTGCTAATTATATGCTGGGAGTCAGCAGAACCGTGCTGTCACGAGCAACACTTTCAACACCTTTTGGATATCCTATCCAGTTGATACTTTGCTCTTTTGTTTACGGATGTCGACGATGTGAAATAAAAGGGGAGGTTGTGAGTTCATGGAGTTTATACATTATGTTAGAGAAACTCCTGAGTCGCTAGACTAAGCCATGCCTAATCATGGTGGAAACTTGCAGCATCACCATAATAAGCATCTATGAAGCATCCTCAATAAAAAGCTATGCATATGGTAAATAAAAATATTGCTGGGATGCTCATTGTCTGCTTGCCTTGTCATTCTGGTTATGGGAAAGCTCCTGTACCATGTGCAAGGGGTACCCCGTTGGCGGTTCTCGATGATATGCATATATTTACAATGACAAGAACTTTAAGGTAACCAAAGTTGAGTAGCATGCGGAGCGACCATCATACTCAAGGGACTTGGTATTTCCAGTTTATGGTCTGTCAAGCATATAATTCAGACTGGAACTCACTTTCACCTTAACCACATGAATATTCCTATGATAGGGGCAATGAGAGCTCAAAACTAATGAGTACGTTCCTTTCAACATTGGGAAGCCTTTCAAAACCGTTTTCACAACTTTGTTGAGTCACCACTTATTCTATGATCACCTTCTTGAGAGCATAGTTTTCATTCTTGTGTTTGTTCCAAAACTTGGTTAATTATGTCATGACTTTGATGGTTGTATCTCTAATATCTTTACTTATAGCCCTCATGCGAACTTCAGAGGTGCCTTGGCATTTATATTGTGCTTTTCAAACAAAGGCAAGCGAGATACCACTCTATCATACCTTATTATGAGCATTGCAATGTTGCTTATGTTTGTTTCATGCTACTTATTATTATTGAGTTGGTTTCTCTTCATAGCTTGCAATGACTATTGAGTAGACTTAGTTGCATACTTCTTATTATGAAATGTCTAAGCATCTACTCATGTGCTGAGAATATATACATCATATGAAGCAAAGTGTTCGTGAAAGTTCTTTTATCGCACTCAGTTTCCAACTGAATTGCTTGAGGACAAGAAATATGCTAAGCTTGGGGGAGTTGATATGTCCAAAACGTATCTACTTTCTCGAACACATTGCTATTGTTTCTCCTCTAAACTTGTGTGATTTGGATACAACTAACACGTATTGACGCTGTTTTCAGCAGAATTACCTTGGTGTCTTATTTTTGTGCAAAAAATGAACTATCAGGACAAAACCCAGAAAATATGCCAAAAATTATATTTCACCAGAAGATCCACGGAGCCAGAAGGGGAGAGGAGAGGAGGCCTGGGGGGGACCACACCCACCCCAGGCGTGGGCCCACCACTGGCCGCGCCTAGAGGGGATGCAGCCACCCCAGGCACCCCCTCGGCCTCCTTCTGCGCCTATAAGTTGCCTTTCGACCTAAAAACCGAGGGGGGGGGGGTCGATAGTTTTCCAGAAAGAGTTCCGCTCCGCCGCCGCCACCAGAAACCAAGATTCGGATCCAGAAACTCCTTTCTGGCACCCTGTTGGGACGGGGAATTTGGAGAGGATCATCGCCATCGTCATCACCAACGCATCTCCATCAACCATCGATGTTTCCCTCATCCATGAGTGAGTAATCCCCCACTGTAGGCTTGGGGATGGTAGGTATTGGATGAGTTATATCATGTAATCAAATAAGATCTGTTAGGGCATATTGCCTAGTATCTCTATTAGTGCTATTTGACTTTGTTGCAACTTGTTGTGCTTAATGCTTGTCACTAGGGCCCGAGTGCCATGATCTTAGATCTGAACTTATTATTGAATCATTATGATAGTATTGTTTGTGATCTTATCTGCAAGTTGTGTACACATATTATTGTCCGGATCCAAAGGCCCGAAAGTGACAATAATTGGGACAACCGGAGGGGATGGCTGTGGTGTGAGGATCACATGTGTTCACGGAGTGTTAATACTTTGCTCCGGTGCTCTATTAAAAGGAGCACCTTAATTGCCAGTAGTTCCCTAGAGGCCCCACTGCCACGGGCTGGCTGGACATAAGATGTTGTGCAAGTTCTCATTACAAGCACGTATGACTATATTTGGAGCACATGCCTAGGATTGTTTAGTACTTGGATGCTTATTATTATTTATCTGCAATGCCCTAGATCTTGAAGTTACATGTTTAGACTCGTCCATGCAACGCCAATCCATCCATCCCTATGCCTACCGCACTCGAATCCTACTGTTACCGTTACTCTTACTATTGCTACTGTTTCACTGTTGTTGTTGTTGTTGTTGCTTTGCTATTGCTACTACAAAATGTTGCTACTGATAAACTTCTGTGAGCAAGAACTGTTTCCAGGTGCAGCTGAACTGAGAACTCATTTGTTAAGGCTTGAAAGTATTCTTTGGCTCCCCTTGTGTCGAATCAATAAATTGGGTAATACTACCCGCGAAGACTGTTGCGATCCCCTATACTTGTGGGTCATCAGATATATATTATAATATTGTAAGTTTTTTATTGTAATATAATAGTGTAATATAGTTTTTTTGTTGTAATATTGTAAGACCCTCTTTGTAACCGGAGTTATTGAAAGGACATTGATTGTCATAATTTGGTGTTCGTTAACAACAAGTTGATCATTTTACAGTTTGTTACTATCCACAGGTTGTTATAATGATAAGTGAAAAGTACCCTCACACTATGAAAATATTCCTGCAAGATTGACATGGTTCTGGAAATTCCAGACTGGAGTCTCCGGTCTGGCTGGACCGGAGTCTCCGCAGGATTCCCTGGTGGAGGCATCAAGAACCTGGCTGGGACATTCGGTATGGGGGTGCGGAACATGGTCCAGAGGCTCCTCCGAAATCTCCAGTGTGGGATCAGATCGGAGTCTCCAGTTCTACTGGACCGGATTCTCCGGTCCACTCGGCTCACAGAAGGCCTGGGTCATACTGCATACTGGTCTGAGGCTGGTCCGGAGATGGACCGGAATCTCCGGTGTAGACCGGAGTCTCCGGTGTACAGACCGGAGTCACCATTCTGACTTTTTCCCAACGGTCAGAAACGGTTCGTGGAGGGGGCTGCTTATAAATAGGGAATCCTATCCCCTTCCTCCAGCTGCTCGACCTGCTCAAGAACACGAACTCCATTAGATCCACCAAATCAACAAGATCTCTTCATCCAACCATCCAAAGTCATTGATCTTTGAAGAATCGAAGGAGGAGGCCTTGATCTACAGCTTCACCAAGAGAGATCTTCATTTCCCCTCATTCACTTGAGGGACCCCATGCTCTAGTGTTTCTTTGGAAACCCTAACTTTGATTTGGTTCTTACAAGCTTGTCTTTGATTGTTTTGACAGCTTGCTTGTATTTGGGAGCCTCCAATTAAGTTCTGGATGTGTGCCTCGAACTTGTGTAAAGGTGTCGGCTTCCATCTCGAAGGTTGCCGATATAGTGGAAGGTGAATCGATCCCGTTGGGGTGAGGTTCATCGGAGAACAAGGGAGACCTCTCGTGGTGTTGGTGGTTTGAAACCACCCCCTCTCCAAACGTAGACGTACTTCCCCTCAAAAGGAAGGAACTACGGGAAACAAATCCTTGTGTCTCTGTGTCCACCACTTTGGTTACTTCTATCCTTTACCGCACTTTACTTACTTGTTCTTGTTTAGTGTTGTGCTAGTTAGTGCTTATTTGACATATAGGTAAATTCACCTTAGTTGCATAATCTAGAGAATTTACCTTTCTTGTCAAACCCTAATTTGAAAAGAAGAAAATTTGAAGTAGCACCTATTCACCCCCCCTCTAGGTGCCCATACGATCCTTTCAATTGGTATCAGAGCCTCGGCTCTTTATTCGGGCTTTACCGCCTAAGAGTATATGGGTAGCAACGATGGGGAAGGTGGTGATGAGCCTACCACGGTGACCATGGATGATCTCAATAACTTGGAAACAAGATTGAGCTCCACCATGGCCAACGAGATCAAACAATTGCACAAGTTACTTGAGCAACTTGTTAAATATAAGGTTGGCTCATCATCCCCTTCTCCTCAAGAGGAACTACCACCATTATCCAAAGAGAATGCCCTGGCATCTCCCACGGATAAGGTGGTGGGGGATAATAAAGGAAACATTAACTCCTCCACAAAAAGGGTTGGTGAGAAGGGAGAGCACCATGACTCTCATGGATGGTACACTCCCGACCCTCCAATTCCTCAGCCTCATATAAACAATAGAGGAGACCCACCAAATCTAGAAGCATCTACTTTCACTCAAGAAGAGAAGTTGTCAATAGTCAACTCAATGCCACCGCCATGCACATGATTCAACAAGGATTGGGTACAAAGGATTACCCACATATTGAGCACCTCAACACCGCCAAAGAAGCTTGGGATGCTCTCACAGTGTTGTTTGTTGGGAATGAGAGCATGATAAGGAACCGGTATGATGCACTAAGCAATGAAGCCAAAGGCTTCTACATGAAGGAAGGTGAAGATCATGAAGACATGTACCGTAGGCTCAAGACCACCGCCACCGCTTTTAGGAATGTGGGTGCCTGACATGTGGATGATGCTTGGATAAAAAGGAAATATGTGAGTGCACTCATGCCCTTTGAGCCCACCGACTTGAAGAGCTTACAAGGAAGGCACAACTACCACCTCATGACCTCCAATGAATTCATGCAAGAGATGGCCTCTTTCAAGGTTGCCGCCAAGAATGCCAAATATTCCCGTGCTCGAGCCCTTGGAATGAGTAATGTTGTCAACCTTGCATTGAAGGCCAAAGTTGTGGAACATGGGGATGAAGATTATAGTGATGAAGGCCTCTCCATGAGACACCCCGATGATGTCAAGATTTCTCATGGTCAATATATGGCTTTCTATGCAAAGAACTTTTGGAAGAACCCTGCCAAGGCCAAGATGGAAATTCAACGAAGAAGCAACCCAAATGGAAGAAGAGAAAGTGTCACTAAATTGAGAACTTGCTTCAATTGTGGTGACCGCTATCACTTTGTGGTGGGTTGTCCCTATGAGAAGAGAGAAGATCATGGGGGAAAACTTGTGCCAAAGATAACTTCCAAAGATCCTTACAGGAAACCCTTCATCAAGAAGAAGAAGGGCAAAATTGTATTGATCACTCATGAATAATTCTCCTCCGACAATGAAGATGATGAAGATGAGGAAGAGGAAACATCAAGTGTTGTGGTTGCTCTAGCCACTACATCTACTCTGACATTCTCACTCTTCGATTCTCCAAATGAGAATACTCCCAACAAGAATGTCACTTGCCTTATGGCAAGAGGAACGGAGGTATCCTCATCATCTCACTCCACTCCCTTAGCCAATGATGAATTTGATATGGAAGGATCCCGGCAAGTTCCTATCTGAGATTACCACCGGCCCTGCCCTGAGCTGACTTCTTTACTAGTAGTGAAGTGTGTTTTCACTTAGCTATAGATGTCTCTTGAAGTAAAAAGAGAATTAATTGCTTTTGATGATTTTGTGACTAACTTACAAGGGGAGGCCAAGATACATTTTGGGAACATCTTAGACCAACTTTCCCACACACAAGAGCTTCTTGATGTAAGATGTAAACTTGGGAGTGAACACATGATTGAGATAGAAGCCCTAAATAATGCTCTAGAATAAGAACAAGAGACTAGGATGTCTCCTGAACTAAAACTTGAAGGGCTTGATGAGGCCAATGACATAATTGTTAATAGACTCATCAAAGAACGTGATCATGCTATTTCTAAATACAAGAGGGCTAAAAAGGACAAGATTGAGTTTGGTGTGGTTCATGAAAAACTTGCCGAGGACTTTAGTTTGCTTAACAAGGCTCACAGGGCTTTGGAAAGTGAACTCTTGTCACTCACAAAGTCCCATGAAATGCTTCAAACTCAATTGACCAATATTCCTTCACCTAGTAATTTCATTCCTTCTAGTAGTACAACTATTCTTGAAGAAAATGCTAGGTTGAAGGGGGAGCTAGCCAAGGCCACATTTCCACAAGGTAACAAGTCCATTGATGATCTTTTGAGTAAGAAAAGGCCTAGTGGTGAGAAAGGGGGCATTGGTTTTGTCTCCAAATCCAAGAAGAAGAAGAAGAACAAGAATAAGAAGAAGAACAAGAAGAAGAAGAAGAAGGCCAAGCCCACATAAGAGAAGAACATGGCCATTGTGGATAGTAAGACCACAAGTGGTAAAACTATGTCTCATGATGATTTTGCGGGATGTGCTAACCCTCACTATGTTCTAATGCGTGATTATTATGGTGATATGTATGCACAATATGTTGGCCCATATGATGGTTATATTTCTTGGTCTATTTGGGTCCCCAAGACCCTTGTTGCTAACAAAAGAGGACCCATTGAAAAATGGGTACCTAAAAATTAGCTTGATCTTTTGTAGACATATTCTTCTGGAGGGTCAAAATGGGTACTTGATAGTGGTTGCACAAGTCATATGACCAGAAGCACGTCTATTGTCAAGTAATTAAGGCCAAATGATGATCAAATAACCGTGACATATGCTGACAACTCAAAGTCTAAGGTAATGGGTTTCGACAAGGTAGTGGTTGCCCACGATATTACACTCGTGGACGTCATGCTTGTTGAAACCCTTGGTTACAATTTACTTTCAATCCATGCTCTTGGAAAGATGGGCTTTATCGTCTTTATTGATGATGATACTGTGGTCCTCATGTGGAGAAAGTCTCTCAAGGTCGCTTTCGTTGGGTACGTCGAACATGACTTGTATGTGGTAGACTTTTTGGGGAAAACCACTACAAGTGCGATGTGCTTATTCGGAAAGGCCGATGTGGGTTGGTTATGGCATCGCCCACTAGCCCATGTCAATATGAGAACTTTGCAAAGTATCCACAAGGAGGGCCATATTGTTGGACTAAAAGAAAATGCTTCCTTTGCCAAAGATCGTGTTTGCAGGGCTTGTGTTCTAGGAAAGATGCATGATGCTCCCCACAAGCCAAACAACCGCGTCAAGTCAATGAGGATCTTGGAGCTCCTTCTTGTGGATCTCTTTGGTCCTCCATCTCATGCAAGTCTTGGTGGGAAGAAATATTGTTTAGTGATTGTTGATGACTTTTCAAGATACTCATGTGTATATTTCTTCAAGTTGAAAAGTGAGACCCAAAAGACCTTCATCGACTTCATCAACTTGGTTCAACATCAATACAATGTCCCCGTGTTGATAATAAGAAGCGACAATGGCACCGAGTTCAAGAACTACATCTTGAATGATTTCCTTGGTGATGAGGGGATAAAACATCAATATTCCGCTGCATATACCCCTCAACAAAATGGTGTTGCCGAGAGGAAGAACCGGAATCTTATCGAGATGGCTAGGACCATGTTGGCGGAGTTTAAATCTCCATACAACTTTTGGGCCGAAGCCATCTCCACCGCTTGCCATGCATCAAACCGGCTCTACCTCTACAAATAAATCAACAAGACTCCATATGAAATACTTACCGGTAACAAGCCCAACATATCTTACTTCCGGGTGTTCGGTTCTAAGTTTTTCTATCTCATAAAAGGTGTTCGTTTGTCCAAATTCGAGTCTAAAGCATTACATGGTATTTTTGTTGGCTATGGTCTCGAATATCACACTTATATAATCTATGATAATCTCTCCGGAGCCATCATAGAATCTTGTAGTGTGACCTTCAAAGAATATGATGGTACCCAAGGGGGGCGTGTTGATGCTTGTGATGCAGATGATGAAATGCCTCAGGATGCCATAGGAAGAATGGGTGTGGGATATATCCGCCCAGTTAAGGAACCCCTTATGGCGGATCGAGAAGAACTATGCTCTACTCAAGTGGAGCTCTCATCTTCACAACATCAACAAGCTCCATCCACCAAGGAGGACAATGACCCAAGCCAAAGACAAGCTTTGGACCTCAACATGCTGATCATGGCGACAACTTTAGTGAGGAAGAGCTTGAGTCTCCTATCTCCAGAATGTCAAGTGGTGCCAAGTAAATTACACAAGGGATATCCATACAAAGTGCCTTAAGACAAGCTCAACTGAATGCTAGAAACGTGCCAGATCAAGACCAAGGTCAATCTTTGTCTCTTAACGAAGAGAATGATTCCCGTGTTGATCAAGATCAAGATGATGGTCAAGACGAGAACCAAAATGATGAAGAGGGTCCTCCTAGAAACAACAAGGAAATCCACACTCGTCGTGAAGTTAGAACGGATAGGATGTTGGAATTAAGAGACCACTCTCTACAAAATGTGGTTGGTGACCTAGGGAGAGGCATTTCCACAAGAGCATAATTGAAGAGTTTTAGTGAAAACCAAGCACACATCTCAATGATTGAACCAAATAAAGTGTAGGAAGCTCTTGAAGATTCAGATTGGTTGGAAGATATGCACAAAGATCTCAACAACTTTGAGAGAAACAAAGTATGGAAGCTAGTTGAGAAGCCAAAGGATTGCCGCAATGTTATAGGCACCAAGTGGATATTCAAGAACAAGCAAGATGAGCATGGAATTATAGTAAGGAACAAGGAAAGATTGGTTGCTCAAGGGTTCTCTCAAATTGAAGGCATTGATTATGGAGAGACATATGCACCTGTGGCTCGCCTTGAGTCCATCTGTATCCTTCTTGCTTATGCGGCACATCATAACTTTAAGTTGCAACAAATGGATGTAGAAAGTCCCTTGTCCATTGAATGAGTTGGTGTATGTAAAGCAACCCCTGGGATTTGAGGATCCCAACTTCCCAAACCATGTCTACAAACTTGATAAGGCGCTCTATGGGCTCAAACAAGCCCCACGCACGTGGTATGAGCACCTTAGAGAGTTGTTGTTTGACCGTGGGTTTGAGGTTGGGAAAATCGATCCCACTCTTTTTACTAAGAAGGTCAATGGGGATCTTTTTGTATGCCAAATATATGTTGATGATATTATCTTTGGCTCATCTAACAAAGCTTTTAATGATGAATTCTCAAAGCTTATGACTAGTAGGTTCCGGATGTCTATGATGGGGGAGTTAAGGGTATTTCTTGGTTTTGAGATCAAGCAAGTTAGAGGACGGACATTCTTCAACCAAGCCAAGTATACTCCATATATGCTCAAGATATTCAATATGCAAGATTTAAATGGAGCTCCTAATCCCATGGCTACAAAGACTCATCTAGAACAAAATCCAAATGTTAAAGATGTGGATCAAAAGGTATACCAGTATATGATTGGTTCATTGCTTTACCTTTGTGCATCTAGACCCGATATTGTGTTGAGTGTAGGTGTGTGTGCAAGATATCAAGCGGCTCCTAAAGAAATCCATTTGATGGCGGTCAAGAGAATCTTTTGATATTTGATTCATACCCCACATTATGGTCTTTGGTATCCTCGAGGGTCAACATTTGCTCTTTGTGGATACACGGATTTAGATTGGGCTGGTGATAAGGATGATAGAAAATCAACATCCGGGGCTTGCCAATTCCTTGGTAGGTCTTTGGTATGTTGGTCTTCTAAGAAGCAAAATTGTATGTCTCTCTCCACCGCCGAAGCCGAGTATGTGGCCGCTGCTAGTGCTTGCACTCAATTGCTATGGATGAGGCAAACTTTAAAGGAATACGGTGTCCATTGTGACATAGTGCCTCTTCTATGTGATAATGAAAGTGCCATCAAGATTGCCTACAACCCGGTGGATCACACAAGGACGAAGCATATTGAGATTCGCCATCACTTCATTAGAGATCATGTTGATCGAGGTGATATTGATTTATATTATGTGTCAACCAAAGACCAACTTGTCGACATATTCACGAAGCCACTTGATGAAGCAAGGTTTTGCTATTTGAGGAATGAACTAAATATCATAGATTCATGGAGCTTGACTTGATCACCTTGCATACTCACCTATGTCTTGACCCTTATTTGGTTTAGGTGCATGCATGGATATAGGGGGAGAGCGGTTCTAATTGATTGGACTACCCCTCCCCCCATTATGCCCAAAGCAATCAAAATCATTCCTCTTAATATCATTTTGTGATATGTGATCTTAAATGATGAGTTTCAGTAATGGACCCAAGATATATCTTCGTGGTGCCAAGCCGAGTATACTCAAATATGGTATCCTAGGCTACCGCCCTCTCACATTCGAGAGGTTGGTGCTTACTCGTGTTTGACATTTGCTGGTCCATGTATTTTTGGAGCTTTCTTGAACATTTTTGTGAATTTCTATGGCTCTTATTGATTCTTCACAGATTGATATCTTAACCCAAGCCTATACCCTATCTTAAAACTCTCTATCTCTCATATATGTCCTCAAACACTTAAACTTGGAGTTTTTGGTCGAGGAGGACCGGAGTCTCTGGTGCACCTGCACCGGAGTCTCCGGTGTAGACCGGAGTCTCCGGTCCAGACGGTTTCTGCCACTTAAAGGGAGGGGGCGGAGTTTCATTCTTCCACCCCCGTTCCTCTCCTTCCATCCCGTCGCCCCTCCTCCAAAACTCCTCCCCGGAGGTCAAGAAGCCCCCGGGATCCGCCGTGCCGTCGGCCAATCTTCTCCTCTCCTCCATTGGGTCATTCCCACCGGAGGAATCGATCCCATGGATAGATCTAGTACCTCACCTCCTCTTTTTCTCCTAGGGTTCATCTCTAGATGTGTTTTTGAGGATTAGTGCTGATTTGTCCATTAGAATCACTTGTATGTGTGCACTCTAGTACTTTAGCCATGTTGCATTGTCTGATCTATGAGTTTCACCCCCACCAGCACCCTCCCAGCTCATGCCCGAGCCTCCCGACCGGAGATTCCAGCCCCTTGGCCGGAGACTTCGGTCCAGGCCGGAGACTCCGGTCCACAGGATCGGAGACTCCGGTCTGAGCCGGAGACTCCAGTATGAGCTACAGAGAATTCGGTGTGGGGTGACTCAAAAAGTCTCTGTAATGCATCAAAGCTCTTGTAATGCATCTTTGGGACATATATACTTATCTCCATGCTATCTCCCTCGCTATTGTTCACACTTGATGGTTCTCGTCGTCCTCCTCGCACCAAGGCCAAGTAAAAAAAAGGGCACTCCTCGTTATAATGAATCCCAGGGTCAGTTTATCGTGCCCCCTTCCAACCGGAGACAGCAGGCACGTGATGCATCTTATATGAGGAGGGAACAGGAAAGGATTGAACAAGAGAACTGCGCCAAGAAGGCCAAATATGAAAATCTTCAGTCTTTGACCAACATGTCAAAGGAGGAGTTCCGTGAGCTGAGGAAGACTGACTTCTATGAATTGCCATGTACCAGCGAGGATCCTCGTTATTGGAGGAAGGAGCAGGCTGTGTTCATGAAGGATGTGTATGGTGTGCTCACAAAATCACATGTGTGTCCTTAGAAGTTCATGAGTGTTGAGCAGATGAGGCTCAGCCCCTATTTCCATGATGCACTATGGATCTGTGAGAAGTTGGGGCTGTTTAACTTGATGGAGCTCCATGAAGACTACAATATCACTCTTGTGCAGCAGTTCTACACCACTAGAGTGTTTGGATCCGACCAATACAAGACCATGACTTGGATGACTGGCACCACCCGCTGCACAACTACTTTCCATGACTTTGCCAATGTCATCTTTGAGACCTTCCATGGTGTATCCACTCCTGTTGGGCTGCGCATGCACTCAGCGGCTCTTGGTGAGAACAAGACGAAGCTTGCACCATTGTATGGCAGCGAGGGTGTTGTAGGGGGGGTCCAAGGGACTCAAGCCTCTCTACAACCTGATGTTGAGGATATTCCGCCATACCATCTCACCAAGTGCTGGAAATGATGATGCTATTAGGTGTGGGCTAGTCAATCTACTCTATCATACCCACCAGACCTACAATGCAGGCCCAGAGGCAGAGGCTGATCCTATTGATGTAATGGATTTCATTTTTGAGGAGATGTTTCATGCAATTCTCTTCAAGAAGTCTCCTCCATATGCACCACTGGTTATGAGTCTCATCAACTCCAAGGAGCATGATTCCCCACTTGGCGTGGCACCCAATCTCACTGAGCACACTTTGGTATCTATGCAGCAAAAGGGGCGCATGGGGCCTCCCCCTAGGCATCGCTATGGCAATGATGATGAGGATGAGACTGAGAGGGCTCCCTCTCCCCCTAGAGCTCGGAGGAAGGATTCCTCCAATGCACCTATGCCTTCCATGACCCAGGACTATGTACATGAGAAGGTCAAGAAGGCCACTTTATGGGAGAGGACCCTATGTTGCATGAATATAGACATCCGCAAGCAACTACATGCCTCCTACCAAAGCAATCGGCGCATTGAGAAGCTCCTCAAGGAAATCAAGGAACAAGGCGAAGAGGATGATGAGGAAGGAGAGGGTGAGTACAATAATGAGCATGGTGCTCAGCAGTCCACTGAGTCAGATCACACTCTTTCCTTTGGGGCATGGAATGCCCAGCAGGACAGCCTAGTTGACTGGAAGACGTTTTCAGATGTCACCTCTGGATACGGTTACCAGGGTACCTCCTCTTCTCGCCCTCACAGCAAAGGGCCTGCAGTCCCTGATGATGATGACTTTGATGAGGATGGTGAGGATCAGGATGCGGATGAGGATGAGGATGACAAGGATGATGAGGACTACTAAGTTGTTGGGGCGCTAGCTTAGGTCTTTTCCCTTTTTCGGCGTTTTGATGCCAAAGGGGGTGAAGACACTGTCATCGATTTGCATGGGCTTGGGCTTTGGATTTGCTGTTATTTGCCTTTATTTGCTATATTTGAACTTCTATGTGTTATTTGTGTTATTTTCCACTTATGTGTGTGACTATGTGCTTGTGCATCTATTATTGTAACTCATGTGAGAATTATGTGCTTTATCTGTGATACCATCTATCTTGCATAGTTTACTTGTTTACCTTATTGCACATAGTTAGGGGAGCTTTACACAAATTATTCCATGCAAAATCACTTGTTGTCATCGAACACCGAAAAGGGGGAGATTGGAAGGACATTGATTGTCATAATCACTTTTGGTGTTCGTTAACAACAAGTAGATCATTTTACAGTTTGTTACTGTCCACAGGTTGTTATAATGATAAGTGAAAAGTACCCTCACACTATGAAAATATTCCTACAAGATTGACATGGTTCTGGAAATTCCAGACTGGAGTCTCCGGTCTGGCTGGACCGGAGTCTCCGGTGTGGATCGGAGTCTCCGCAGGAGTCCCGGTGGAGGCATCAGGAACCTGGCTGGGACATTCTGTATGGGGGTGCGGAGAAAGGTACGAAGGATCCACCAGAATCTCCGGTGTGGGCTTAGACCGGAGTCTCCGGTTCTGCTGGACCGGAGTCTCTGGTCCACTCGGCTCACAGAAGGCCTGGGTCATAATGCATACTGGTCCGAGGCTGGTCCGGAGATGGACCGAAATCTCCGGTGTAGACTAGAGTCTTCGGTGTACAGACCGGAGTCTCGGTCTGACTTTTCCCCAACGGTCAGAAAACGGTTCGTGGAGGGGGCTGCTTATAAATAGGGACTCATATCCCCTTCCTCCACTACAAGAAATCTGGCTATATATGACCCTCCATTTTCGTCACAAAATCATCATAGTAGTCCATTTATGACGATTCTATGACGATTTTGAGATCGTCGAAAGCTGGGCGTCGCAAATGAACTATAACGACGTTTTTGGTAAAATCGTCATAATCGTCTATGACGATATTAGATCGTCATAACGTCTATGACGATCCAATATCGTCATGGGCCATCTAACTGGCCAAGTCGGATCCTCGTGGCCGATCCTACGTGGCAAAATTGTGACGAAATTAAATCGTCTTAAATCAAAATCAGCCCAGCCCATTTCTAGGTTCCACATGGGCTCAGCCCAACTATTCTGGATTGTTTTTCTTTGCATTGGTCTTTTATATGGACAGATTCTTACTTTGGGCCTTCTTATTTTGGGCTGGTCACACCAGTAAATAGCCATTGTACTATCCATTTTATTTTGGACTGATTCGTTTTGAAAATGCGGGTCCAAATTGTCAGAACTGATAGACTGTGGGTCCCAGTAATAAGACTATTTTGGACAGGGGGTCACATTAATAACAAATCACACCAGATTAATATCAAAAATGTACCAATAAGTAGAAAATACACATCACAGCAAAGATGAGTTTATTACAATATTCTGGTCAGAATAGATGGAACACATGAAACTCCACTCATTCAAAATACAACTAGTTTAGAAATCAAATCTTCGATGATCTGGTACCTACAAATCAACAACTAAAGCTCTGAGCAAGTGTAAAAACTAGCTACAATTTGATCCTCTCGAACTTATGCATGCTTTCAGATCAGCCCGCAGCTCCTGTAAACAATAGGTTATCTGCAACAGTCCCAACAAAATAAAAACGTTATACTTGCAAATAAAAACATCTGTGTACACACTGCAAATAAAAATATCTGTGTACACACTACAAAGTAGCAAATAAAGGGCACATGAGAAACTAGCTACAAATTGAGGAAGGGCAATACATTAACATGCATCAGTACACAGTACAAAGACTGAAGCCTGAAGAATGGGTTTACAAAATAACTAGAAAGTTTAGAATATTAGACTAGGATTGTTACACATCCTAATACAGTAGAAACTAGACAGTAGTACACACTACAGAGCCTCGTTGGGATGGTCACCACCGAAATCAACATTATTGGAATCAACAGAAATCAAAGCATAGTAATTCATCGAAAAAACCCTCCATAATTTATATGAATATTGAGGGAATGTCAAGTAGAATCACCTGAAAGAGTTCTATATGTATAATATGGAGTAAACTACAGAAATTGCAAACTAGCTATTGCAGAAACTCCCATCTAGTTAAATCTATATCCTATGTCTCATATTATATCTCATATAAGCATATATAAAAGCAAAGCCAAAGTCAAATAAGGCCTTGACGCCACCTATATGAATTATGAGCCACTATTTTATTACTATGCCACGATGCATGTAAACATTAACAAAAATAATATTAGTGTAATAGTTGCACATCTGGACAGAAAATGGTGTATATACACCAAGAAATGTCTCTGTTTTGACAATATAGAGAAACATGGATAGTTGTACAGTAAGAAATGTTGTATATATAGCAAGAAATGTTTGTTGGCGGCGGCTGGTCACAGAACACATCACAGCATAATCAGCACCGAGATGGATAACAAAACCACATTGCACAGATTAGACAACTTGGGACAATACCTTCAGTGGGGGGTTATCAGGTGCAAGTGCCTCAGAAACAAACTGAGGCCCCAAAGATGATCCTCCAATGCCTATAGAGAGTATTTGAGTAAAAGCAGCCACTGAGATGACGGAGGCTTAATCTGCATTTTTATAGGAAACCTGGCTTATAAGAGGTTGTAATGGTTAAAATGAATAGGAAAAGCCTGAAAACATAACCATCATCTATCTTTGTACAATGCGCATTCCCTAGCATCCATTCATGTCAGCGAACAAACTGTGTGTGTGTTTGTATTACTATGCCAGAGGTTGTAATGATTAAAATGAAGATAGGAAAGGCCTGAATAGGCTAAACATAATCAGCATATATCTTTGTACAATGCACATTCCCTAGCATCCATTCATACCAATCAACAAGGACTCAACAATCTATATCATAATATGCATTAGTGAAAGCATTTCCTCGATAGATAGTACTACAATAGTAGAACAGATGGACCAATTATGGAAAAGACCACCTCATCCCTACAGTATTGAGTAGAGACTGGGGAAGTCTTCAGTGGGTCAAGCAGAATGTCATGGTTTATGATCAGGTCAAAGAAAAAAGAATTTAGGAGATATATGGACAAATTAAAGCTAGATTATACCATGAACTCTCATTAGGAATCAGATCTAATACGGGACTAACTAGCAGCACAAAACCCAGAATAGATCACTAGATAACATCCAGTACCACACGAATATTATAAAAATAAAGAGAAGGTCAACAAGAGGACAAAAAGTATAATTATATCATGCTAATTACAAAATTCAACAGAAAAAACTTAAGAAAGTGTCCCACTGTGATCGTTCTTAGTACATATCTTAGTCTTACTAATTTGTTAGCTTACCCTAGAATTCTCAAAAGTGAAATACAGGAACCTACCACCTTTTTACATGTGGAAGTGACCACTCTGATCAACCTTTTAGGTCCAAAGAAAAATTCCATAATCACCACTATGGAAAAACATAAGATATATATATATATAAACCATCCCTTCGTATTATTGCTGGGTAGTAAAGAAAGAAAACGATATTAATCAGTATAGTCCAGAAGAATATGAGATTAAGTATCACAGTGAAATTTATATCTTTGACTAGTCATCAGTTATTTTCATTTGCAAGACTACAAAGTCGCATGCATTCCTTTATCTTGATTGCCTAAACTAGATATCTTTCAAAGATTCATTGAAGTTGAATTGTCATGTATTAGTTCCTCGGAAGGTAATCTTACGATGCTCGTTATCTCTTGATGTCATCATGTGTAAATTTTTCAATACTAAAAATGCATGATTTTATAAGAGCACTAATAATAAGGAGCCCCGCTACACTAACAAGTAAAGAGGATTGAGGCAGAACCGCATCATAAGTACATATACTATTTACACTCTTAAAAAGAGATGGAAACTACTTAGTCATCGTCACAGCTATCAGGGCCTTAAAAAATTAAATTCATGGCAATTATCATTGTATGGTCCATTAAAATTATCATTGTGTGATTGCATACAGGAGGAACATACCATCGGAGAGAAAGAGCCATTACTCTGTGAAGAAGCCTCTCCAAGCTACTAGTTTCAGCAAATGTAATCTTTTGTGATAATCTACTGAAACTCAACCCTACTTTTCATATACTCCTACACCTTGCTCAGACACGCAAATAGAAGAAACACCATGAAAATGGAATGAGGAAAAGGTACCCAACAAACTAAGATGTTAAATTACATGAGATTTGAGTATTTGACCTGAGTAGTAGTTCCCATGTCGATGCCAAGCAAGAACCCCAAGGTAGTATATAATACTGAAGGGATATACTGGATAACTCCTTTGCTAACTTCTGAACTGAATATACTTTATAGCACCTAAGAAAAAATACAAGAGAGCAGCAACAATCAGTACCTGGATCCCTGCGTGCTTGCATCACTTATTCATCCATATACTTGATAACACCTACGAAAAAATACAAGAGAGCAACAACAATCAGTACCTAAGAAAAAAATACAAGAGGGAAGCAAACAGTGAGTACCATCAAAGGATTGCGATCCCTCAAAATATCTGCCATATAGATATTCATCCATATTCAAAATCCATGGATTTAAACTACAACATTTCTCAACCTGAAACAGAGAGAAAATCAGTAACCGCAGTAAAATAATTGACAAAAATAAACTGGATATACATATGAGAACATATTTTGTGGATTCATATTCGTGATCGTATTCTGTCTGTTTTGGTAATAGGAAAGGGATGCAAACGCCATTATATACATGGATTCAGTTGATCAGCACCTGCACACGCATCATGAATTGGTCATGTCGACGCATGGCGGCCGATGGCGGGTGCAGGGCAGCGGACAGAGGCGGAGCTCGACTGGCATGCAGGGAGGGATGGGAGAGTCGTGGCGGCGATCTAGGGTTCTGGGTTCGTCTCGATGGACAGGGTTACGGAGTTACTCTCACACCAGGAAGAATAGGGAGGCAGCGATACTATTAGTTAGGCTTGGCCCATTTGGGCACAGCGGGACACGCGAAGAGGAGCACGACGAAAGGGTACGACGTAGTGATGCGGAGGCAGAAAATGGAACAGATTACGGACAAAGAAATATATCAATCATATAGTATTCGAACAGCTGAAACAGAGTTGGTATTTGTTCTTCCACACAAGGAGATGTCAGATTATCTATTATTACTTTGATCATGGCATGTATCTGCAACTAGAAGAAATTCAAGGACGAGTATTTAACTGTCCTGTTTTAATCCCCGAATCATCTAAGTAAGCACCAACAGGAATGATCGGGCCTGCTAAAATTGATGACCTCAATTCAGTTCGTACTTCACCAAAGGAAGCACCAACATGACTTCACCGAAGGCATGACCAACATGACTGACTAGTAATCTATCTAGCACTTACTCGTCAAGTGGTTTTGTACTTTCGTGAGTGGACTATTTTAGGAGGAGGGGAGGATCAGATAGGGATGTAGGAACAAACCAATGGGGATTGTTGATGACGTCGATGAGCTTCTTCTCGCAGGGCACATTCTTCTCCTCCACCATGAGTAGCACCCTCTGGGAGAAGGGACCTATGGCCAAAATCAAATCCCATCCCCACGCAAAACATGGATCAGCAAGGACAGACCGATGAGAGTATGGGAGAGAGAGACTAACGGTATCTGAGCATCTAGAGGGGGGTGACGACGTCCTTGATGCACACCTCCATGGTCATGGCGATGTCGACGGAGTCCGAGTGGTCCTGAATCGTGTCTTGCATCGGCGAGGTTCCGGCTATGGGGGGAGAGTGAAAGGATGGGGGCTCCGGCGATTCATGCGCCACCGGCAAGAACAGGCACCCATCCGGCGCCCTTCCCTACACTTTCCATGTCGATGTCTGGCCACCAGCGAGGAGAGGCAGGACAGCGCAGGTGCTCCCTCGATCTGGATCAGGTCAGGCGTATAGGAGAAATCCCGTGAGCAGATATGGGGGTCGAGGGTGAGGGGGCAGTGGTGGTGCGGAGGGGTGCCGGTGGTTTGGGGTGGCCGGCGACGTGGTGCCAGGAAGGAGGAGATGGTATCAGGATGGAGGCGGCGCCCGCGGGTGGATCTGAGGAGAGGAGGCGAGGAAGGGTTCTGGCGATGGGGGTAGGTGGGGTTGGATGCGGCTGACCTAGATGATTATGCGTCTTGTTGGATGCCGTCATCGATCCACACAACAAGTTTCCATACTTCACCATCCATCCGTTCATTATGTTTACATCCTACGGCTGATATTGACCTTCTCTAATATCTCAACCTGTCTAGAAATTATGACGATTTTGTCCATAGAAATTACGACGTTTTTCACGAAATCTTCATAGTTTAATAAGGATTTGGCCCTCCCAAATAGCTTACGACCATCTAGTGTAGAATCGTCATAAATTTATGACGATTTTATTCAGGGTCACTACCAAAACGTCATAGTTTGACACATTTCTTGTAGTGCTCCAGCTGCTCGACCTGCTCAAGAACACAAACTCCATTAGATCCACCAAATCAACAAGATCTCTTCATCCAACCATCCAAACTCATTGATCTTTGGAGAATCGAAGGAGGAGGCCTTGATCTATAGCTTCACCAAGAGAGATCTTCATTTACCCCTCATTCACTTGAGGGACCCCATACTCTAGTGTTTCTTTGGAAACCCTAGCTTTGATTTGGTTCTTACAAGCTTGTCTTTGATTGTTTTGACAGTTTGCTTGTATTTGGGAGCCTCCAATTAAGTTGTGGATGTGTGCCCCGAACTTGTGTAAAGGCGCCGGCTTCCACCTCGAAGGTTGTCGATATAGTGAAAGATGAATCGATCCCATTGGGGTGAGGTTCATCGGAGAACAAGGGAGGCCTCTCGTGGCATTGGTGGTTTGAAACCACCCCCTATCCAAACATAGACGTACTTCCCCTTAAAAGGAAGGAACTACGGGAAACAAATCCTCGTGTCTCCGCGTCCACCACTTTGGTTACTTCTATCCTTTACCACACTTTACTTACTTGTTCTTGTTTAGTGTTGTGCTAGTTAGTGCTTATTTGGCATATAGGTAAATTCACGTTAGTTGCATAATCTAGTGAATTTACCTTTCTTTTCAAACCCTAATTTCAAAAAGAAAAAAAATTGAAGTAGCACCTATTCACCCCCCTCTAGGTGCCCATACGATCCTTTCAGTTAGGTTTAGGGTGAAGGTGTTGGTGCTCGGTGGTGACCGGAGTTAGGGTTAGGGTGGTGGTTCTCGTGGGAAGCCGAAGTCGCCTGCCGCTCCCGCGGCCACCATCACCGGCACCGGCCACCGCCACCGCACCTCCGGGTTTAGGGTTTAGGGTTTATTTATATTAATTTGTATTGAAATATCTGTGTATAGTAATATTTTGTATGATAATATTTTTTGTTATGTTCAAATAAATATTGTGTGCATCTCGCATTTTGCAGAAACTATGGATCCACCTAGTCCAATCCGCAGAGACCTAGATTCAGAACACATTCTCAAGGATATGATTCACGATGTTGATCCATCCAGTGAGGGATCTGGATCTCCCTCGAGGTATCTGAACTCATCCAGTGAGGGAGAGGAGATAAACCAACGAGAGGAAGAAGCCAACAACTCCAATGATGGAGAAGCCCATGGATGCATAACAAAGACCGACGAGGTATATATATGATGTCCGATGATCACTATATGTCTGGGAGTAGATGTATGTACCGATTTGTATATATATTATATTGACGAATATTTCTTCTCTTAGGCCTCCACATCAAGCAAAAAAGCCAAGTGCGGCCCAGTAAAAAAGTTGGATGCCCGTACGAATTATGAAATTACGGCGGTCTCAGCACATGGCGAACCATTGGAACCGAAAAAAGAAAAAAAATGTATTTATACAGCAATGCAGAGTTGTTGTTAGAGATCGTGTCCCGATCACCGTTCGAGAGTGGCATAATCCCAAAGAGGCGGAAGCGAGGAATGATCTGTATATCAATGAAAGGTACAAAGAGGAACTTTTTAATGACCTCATGGCACATTTCAAGATGCCAGAATGTGAGACTGATACCGAGACGGCTGAAATGAGAAATAAATTCAAGCAGTTTGCTCTTAAGAAGATGGCCAAACTATTCAAGAACTGAAAGAAATCATTATGGCTAAAGTATTAGAAGGACAAGAAAACTCCAATATTCGAAGGATATCTAGTGAAGCAGCAGGATTACTGGGATGCATTTGTGGAGTATAGGAAGTCAGGAGTTGCAGAGGAGAAGTCAGAAAAAACAAGATAAATGCTGTGAAGAAGAAATATCACCATAACATGGGGCCAAGGGGCTACACAACTGCCATGACAAAGTGGGATGCAAAAGACAAAGAACTGTCTGCTAAAGGGATCATTCCAGAACCAATTCATGAAGAATGGGATTTGAGGGCAAGAAATTTGTTCCCTGGGCATGGGAGTGAGTATGACGAACTTACAGGGGACCTTGTTTGCATTGACGGGATAAAAAAGTGGCTAAAAGTGGTGAAAGAGATTAAGCATGGGATAAAAAAGTTCCATCCCGATAGAGAGAAAGACTTGCTGACCTTGGTCCTCGGCAATGGCGAACATAGAGGACGAGTCCAGGGCCTTGACTATAGTTTCACGTGGGAGACTGGGTTTCCTAAGGACCAAGGTACTTATAGAAGCCGATAAAGAGCAAAGAAGCGACGAGAGGAGGAGGAGGGAGACATGTTCAACCAGCTTCTAGCAAGAGTTGAGAAGCAACAGCAGATCTACGAATATAGAGGAGTAGCGCGCCTGCAAGATCCTCCACTAGATATTACCGCCAACCCATCTCAGCGGAGAAGCAGCGTGGCTGAATCGGAGGTCCCTTCTAATGATGAAAGGATGATAGATGGCGGTCCCAGATACCCCGTGGATGGAATAACGGAGCAGATATCTTATGAGCTCCATCAGAAGGTGAAGAACATATCTGTGAAGGTGGCGGTCGGATCTGCTTTACCTTTTCCACCTGATGCACGCTGGCATGGCCGTGAGATTCCAACTGGCTATGCTAAAGTTGGGGTGGATGAAATCGTAACGGGGTGGGACTCAATGGATCTTCACATCCCTGGACATGAAGGTGATACGACACTCGGAGAAGTAATAGGTGGTATCATTATATGGGATAAGAACAACATCAATTTCCTAGGCTCCTCTCCAAGGCCAACACCACCTCCGAGTTGTCGCAGGTCACCTTCATATCCATCACCTCCAACAAGCCCAACCCATGATGACTACGACCACCACATCGCGAGTCCATCACAATCTCCGCCGCAGGTTCAGCAGTCTTCACCGCCCGCTAAGGACAATAAGAGAAAGCGTACTCCGTCAGTGACTACTAAACGACGCAGCATCCCAAAACGAAAAATATTGCCCCTCCCAATAGTGCCTCATAAGAACTTCCCATCAGACCTTACGATCGTACTAATGCGGAAACTACAGTGATAGAAAAGGCCAAAGTTGGGGCGCATTTTGAGAAGAAGAAACCCGAGCCCGCTCCGGTATACACCGAGAAGCAAAAGGCATATGAAATTGAGTTTCTGAACACAAAATCGCAATATGATTTGCACCATAAGCCAGATGACTATCTACGCACACTTTAGAAAGAAGTGATGAAGAGCAATCAAGCAAATCAAGTGCAAGCGGGAAAAATCAGCAAGTACAGGTGCAAGCGGGAGAAAAACAACAAGTAGTAAAAGATCAGACGTTCCCCTTCTCGGCCAACAGGCCAAACAAACGATCGCACCCCTCAAGGTGTTTTCTGAAAATGTTCCCCAGCCACTAGATATGGAAGCAGCTGCGGAGTTGGCGACCAGTATGAAAGTTAGTATTGTTGAACTATTAGGCTCCCAAGACGACCTTCTACCCAAGGCTGTTGTAGCCCGTAGATATGTCGAAGGTGAGTATTTGGTCAGCAAAGAGAGGCTGAAAGAACTGCCAATACAAATGCGAAATCTCCATCAATGGTATTCGACGGTCATAAAGCAGGGGAGAACAATGCTCATAGCCAAAGTCCCACGTGAGTACTACTTTAGACCCGAAGAGGTCCATATTGAGTTTCTAGAACTGTTAAAGTTATACCATCTTGACGCCCTGGACAAATCCATCCTCAGCTGCTATTGTCTGTAAGTTATAGAATTCATTGTCTACATGTTCATTTTTTCAGTTGTTCAGTTTAATAAATGTAATTATCCATATTATATCCTTTTGTACTCTATTATTATGCAGAATGAAGATCCTGGAATGTAAAATAAGAAGAATCTATAATGTTGGGTTCATTGACCCAGATAAAGTGCATATAAACACGCTAACGTCAGACCCCGAGGAGACGGAGGAAAACATTCTAAGGTTTCTAATGGAGCAAAATTTCTTTGACCACATAATGTTTCCTTACAATTTCAAGTGAGGGTCTTACTCTGTTGTACACATTTACTTTTGTTTAGTCGATGCTAAGTGTAATTGATGAGTTACTGATGTATATATAAATGTTTGCAGCTTCCACTGGATTCTGCTAGACATTCAACTTGATAAGGGAAGAGTTGATGTCATGAACCCATCAAAGAGACACCTGGTGATTTCCGCAGCATGCAGGACATGCTCAAGAAGTAAGTTTCGTGTTATATTGGTCTCTTTCGTTGATTTCCTGAGATATCAGGTAATGAATAACTCATTCACTCATTTTCTTCGCTGGGCAGGGTTTTGATCCAGTTCAAGCGCGAGGTTATGAGTGTATTTAGTCAGAAGCTGACGTTTAAGGCGATCTTGGTAAATATCACGTGATATGTCTACGCATCTCTTTACTTCTAGTTTCAATAAAATAATGATGCTAGATTATTATTTTGATTGAATTATATTCTCGTAAAGTGCGCGAGGCAGCCACAGGGGTCGAATATATGTAGATTCTATGTTTTCGAGTTCATTCGCATGTTAACACCGAGCACGAAGATTATAGAGTCGACATAAGCAATACATTCACATCATCATTTTATTACCATCACCTTTTGTTATCATGATTGATATTCATATTGATCTCCTTTTTCTTATATAGTCCGAGAGAATGCGGGATCAACTCCTACCAGACCAACGCGTACTAGGAATTACGGAGGAGCTAGCGGGATTTATTTTCAAAGAGATTGTAGACAATGCCGGAGAATTTAGTGTTAATAGGCGCTACTGATCTCCATGTAATCGAACATACGGGCTCTAGTCCCGATAATTGTGACCTCCATGTAAGTATCAAAATTGTATGCTTGATATCGTAATACAAGTTATATTTTATATGCATGAACGTGTACGATATGTGGTGGCGTAGAAATATTTAAAAACTATGTTGAAATGAAAAAGAAATAAATAAAACAATACAAAATGAATGCTCTGCCGCGGCAGAGAAAGGGCACAAAATGCTGCCGCGGAAGAGAACCACCAGTCCCGGTCCTTAACATCAACCAGGACTACTCGGGGTAGGGGTGGAATCGAGCCGAGCCGAGCCGGCTCATGGCTCGGCTCGATCAAGATCGGTAAAACTCGAGCCGAGCCCAAGCTCGGCTTGATGTTGAAAATCTGATGAAAAGAGGGCTCGCGGCTCGCTCGGTGAGGCTCGATGCTCGCTCGAACGGCTTGTCGAGCCGAAACCCTGACGCGCTGAGCCGATTACCCTTGCCTCCAGCCCTCCACTCCATCCCACGAGCCTGATGCCCCACCTCTCTTTCCCGTGTGGTTGCTCCCTCCCAAGCCCGACCCCATGCCCTCTTGCACCCATCTCCATGTGCCGCCACCACTTCTCATCGTCGTGCTGCCTGTCGCCCGCCATCGCCGATAGTGCCAGGCCCCATGTGCTCCTCCATGGATCTCACTAGTGGAAACCGCCCCATGTGTCCTGGTTGGTAAGGGCCTTTAGTCCCGGTTACCCAACCGGGACGGGGCAATCGGGACTATAGCCCCAATCTTTAGTCCCGGTTGCCCCACCAACCGGGACAAAAGGGCGTACACGTGGCCGCTGCTGAGTGCGAGAGGGGAGGAGCAATCGTCTCGGTTCATAACACGAACCGGGACAAATAACCCTCTGCCACGGCAGAGATTTGACACATTTCTCTGCCGCGAGAGAGAATTCATTTTGGCAGTCCACATGCGCAAGAGATTTGACATACATTCTGCCTGGCGAAGAATTCATTTTGGCAACCTTTTTTTGCCGCGGCAGCATTTTGTCCACTTTTTGTGCCGCGACAGAGAATTCATTTATGTTGTTTTATTTTTTATTTAGTGTTTTGCACTCATCAATGAAGGAACCATTATATTACACCAGATCATCATGACAATATAGATCCAAGTGTTGAACATATTACATTCGATACATGGAGTTCATGCACTACATACAAAAATAAGCTCTTTGTACAATCCCTATTGTATATACACACCCGAATAGTATTCTTCTTTTGGGTTTAGGACTTCTGCATCCAAGAATCCTGCCAATTCCTTCTGAATTGCTCGTACGCAATCCTTTGGCAGAAGACCGTCCCGTAGACGTTCGATCTGATTTAAAAAGGAGTCAACCTATATGAATGAAACTAAACACAATTTGATGGTAATTAAAAACTATAGAAATTGTTTACGTATGTGGAGTTGCTCTAAATTTCTGCCCTTCTCACAGCTCGCCTGACGGATGAACTCGCAAACATAGTATCCACATAAATTGTTCCCTGGTCCCTGCATCAGGTACTTTACGAGAACAGAGTTCAATAAAAAAATAATCAAGCATGATAATAATGGTATCAAAACTAGAATCAAAGAGATGCACATATATAGCTAGTGGTGCTTACATCTAGTGCTTGAAATGTAAGATCCTCTTTCCAAACACCCCTAGCCTTGTTGGTGAACCGTTTTCAAGCGCTGCCCAGCGAAGAAAACGAATAAAAGAAGTTATTAATTACTTGATATCATAAAATTCACGAATGTTGCCGATATAGTGTCGTAATGATTAGAATTACCGCTGGAGAATCATCTGCATGTCCTTCCACGACTCAAGGGGTTTATGTTTCGAGTCCATGACTAGTACACGCCCTTTGTCAGGTTGAATGATTAACAGAATATAGTGGAAGCTGCGCATGCATAACTAATCAATTATATACTTAACGTCGAATAAGCGAAATAGAAAGTGTATACAAGACAATAACACTTACTCGAAGTTGTAAGGAAATAGTATTTCACTTCTGGTTTCTTGAAACCTTAACGCGTGTACGATATTATTCTCCGTATCCTAGGGGTTTGTTTTGAGATTAGCTTGATGAACCCAATATGGGTCAATGAACCCAATGTCATAGATTTGTCCTCTGCTACATTCGAGAATCTTCATTCTGCATATTATAGTATGATTATATACATGCAATAAACGAGGTGAGCTAGCTAGAGACAAAATTAATTACAAAATTAGTACTTACAGACAATAGGCACTGATGATCGGTTTGTCCAAGGCGTCTTGATTGAATAATTGAAATAGTTCAACAAATTCAAAGGATATCATGTCATCTATTTCTTTACCATAATGCTTTTTTGTAACCCTCAACATTATCCAGTTAGCCCCGGCCTTTGTGGCATGCATGTACTGAAGGGTTTTGCAGCATAGTAAATTAAAAAAATTCTACGGATGCGAACGGGAAAGCCAAGATCTAATCTAGGAGATGCAAACAACGAGGGGGATTAGATGATATCTTCATACCCTTTAAGATTCGCACAGCGGAACGTTCGACGGAACGTGGGTTATGTAGTCGTACTCGCTTCTCCTCCTCGCGATCCGATCCGATCTAACACCGCAAGTGGCGATGCCTCCGAGAGATGCACACGTGCGGCACCTCGACGTCTCCGTCTTCCTCGGTCCAGCAAGTATGGTGGAGATACGTATTGGATCTACAACGCGACGGCGCGGTGCAAGTGGTGGAGAGTTTCTGCAGCACGGCTTCGCCTACGTGCAGTCGGGAGGGAGAGAGAGAGGAGGGCAGCAGGGCGGATAGGGTTGTGGAGGAGGTGTGGGGGGAGGGTGCGCCCCAGACTCTATATATAGAGGGGTGGGCGCCAGCCCTATCCCCTCCCCCAAGCCCTAGGCCGGCGGCCAAGGAGGGAGGAGTGGGGGGCAAGTCCCACCCCCCTTCTAGAAGCTTTCCTAGGGTTTGCCCTAGGTCTGGCCGGCTGGGCCCTATGGGGCCTTGTGCCCCTGGCCCAATGCGGCCAGGGCACCCCCTCATAGGCCCATGCCCCCTCCCGGAAGGTGGGTCCACGTTGGTCCCCCTCCGAAGGTTCTAGAAGCTTCCGGTACAATACCGATTAACCCGAAACAATTCCGAACTCCAAAAACTACATTGCCTTATATGAATCTTATTCTCCGGACCATTACGGAACCTCTCGTGATGTCCCGGATCCCATCCGAGACTCCAAACAAAAACTCACAAACCAATTATCCAATCTATCCTAGCGTCAAGACACGTTAAGTATGTGACCCTTCGGGTTCGAGAATATGCAGACATGATCTTATATCAATAATCAACAGCGGGGTCTGGAAACCCATATTGACTCCCACACATTCATAAATGATCATGTCGGATAAACCACGATGCCAGGATTCAATCAATCCCATATATATATTCCCTTCGTCTCGTGATATTTTACTTGCCCGAGATTTGATCGTCGGTACCGTCATACCTAGTTCAATCTCGTTCATAGCAAGTACTTTACTCGTTCCGTAATCCGATATCACTTTGTGATTAACTCCTTAACCACATGCTTGCAAGCGGTGTTGATATCGATTACCGAGTGGGCCCGAAGTATATCTCTCCGACTTGGGAGGGACAAATCCCATCTCGATACATACAACCCAACAGGTACTTTCCGATCACCTGAGAGACACCTTTATGATCACCCTCTCATCGGATGACGTTTGATGACCTCAAAGCTTTCTTCCGATACCAGGGAGTTGTATTATCTCATGGTCTAAGGAATACAATATTTGACATAAGAAAAGCTTCACAAAGATGAACACGATGACACGATCTAATTGCTCCGCTTAGTTTGGGTCTTTCCATCATATCATTCTCCCAATGATATGATCTCATTATTAATCGACAACTCATGTCTATGGTTAGGAAACCTTAACCATCATTAATCAATGAGCTAGTCCATAGAGGCATACTAGGGACACGGTGTTTTTCATAAACCACACAAGTATTAAAGTTTCCGATTAATACAATTCTAGCATGGAATATAAAATTTATCATGAACAAGAATTATAATAATAACATATTTATTATTCCCTCTAGGGCATAATTCCAACATGTACCAGTTATGCAATCTTCGCATTTTTGTTGGAAGATTATTTACCTCCTCAGGTTTGACGAGAGGTTTGTCGGGTATTTGTATGCTACTTCACACACGGGGAAGTACTGTAACTGGGATAAGTAGTGGGCAATACTCATACCTTGAGCAACGACAGCTTCTTCAGACAGTAACTACATCCGGATCATCTCTTCGCCGCATATTTGCTGGACCCCACATTGGTATGGGAAATCACCTTGAGAGGGGCGCAAGACTGTTTTGCTTGTTCTTCGGTGGGCAGATTTCCGCTTGCATCGATCTTGCTCTTGAGGCTTGTTGTGCCGCATGTGACTTGAGAATAGAACGCTCATAGTCTGATGACAGCTTTGGCTCGGGTTGATGAAGAGTCTTTAGCATTTTGAACACTCGGGCTTTTTCTTCTTTGGTGCTAAGGAACTCTGGCTCTTTCGGCCGCCTCAGCTTAGCGGAAAAAATTGTCATTTCCGCATCAACGATAGTCGTAGTCTCCTCTTCATTACAATCATAAGCTCTCTTGGGAGGAACCTTCGGTACTTTTGGAAGAGGCTCTTGTTTACGTTTTGGTGATCGCTTACCACTACGCAGAGTAGCGGTGGTAGGCTTACGCTTTTTATCCTGAGGCGCCGGCAATGGCTGCGCCGGAGATTGGTGAGGCGACGGAGCCGGGTGAGACGACGAAGACGGCTGCCGAAGCGGCGACGACCTCGCTGGAGACGGGTGAGGCGGCGGCGAAGATGGCCTTGCCGTGTGATTTGAAAGCACGATACATTCCTTTGGCCATAGAATGGTGACATTTGTTGCTTCTCCCAGTTCAGTCACATCCCCTTCACCTGCAGGGTAGTCAAGCTTCAAACCTTCAAAGGTGGGCATGATTTCATCCACCCCGACAACAACGTAGCCCTGTGGAACCAGACGACAGTGGTAAGTTGGTGTGGGTCCAATTGGTAAGGCATAGCCGACCGCCACCTTCATTGATATGTTCACAACTTTGACATGTAGCTCGTAGTGTGTCATTTGTGCGATATCATCCACTGGGTATCCAACAGGAGCCACCGTCGGTGCACCATCGTCATCGTCATTGTCATCACCCGGGACCTCGGTGGAAGCCACACTGCTTTTTCGATTATTCAATAGGCCGGTAGCATCGAATGTAGGTTCTACCACCATGTGCTGTTGAGATGGGCCGGTAGTACCTTGCTGGCTAAGTGCGTTAATTTGATCTTGTTGTTGCTTTATTCGTTCTTAAATTATATGCATTTTCTCTTTCTGAATATCTGCTTCAACTTCCGCCTTGTCCTTTCTCCTCTTACGGATTCTATCAGGATATTTCTTCCTCTCTTCGGGAAACCAGTGCTCCATGGTTTGGAGCCTATTGTGCCTCATGTTCATCCATCATGTTCCTTATTTCCAAGGGCGAGTGTGATCTCATCATTCTCTCTATCGGGAATGAAGTCCCCATCTTTAACAGCCTTTACTGCTTTTCTCATCTTCTCGATTGGCAAGGGGTCTTCTTTATGTCGTATGTTATATATACACTTCCCTTCCAAGTCCAACGTGCCCCCATGCCCGTAAAACCAATTCTTTGCACATTCCATCCAATCGTCTGTCTCTGGATGATCTTTTTAACACGCAGTTCATCCTCAAGTTTCTTCCACTTAGGAATGCCAGCCCTGTAGCCACCTTGCCCCATAGTTCTGTGATACTTCTTGTCAGTAGCATTCAGCTTATTCGTTGCAAAAAAATTCTTAGCGTTTTCTGATGTCTTGTAATTCACAAACTCAGCCCATAATGGTTTTATCTTCTAAAACTGAATCTTATCAAAATCCGGAGTCTTCTCTTTCACAACATAGTCAAGGTGCAATCTTTTCTTCCAGTTGGTGAAACACTGGGCCATCTTCTTCACAGCCCACTCCCTGAACTTCATCTCCATGGCTCGCGCATGTTCTAAGGCGTCCTCAAGTGGATGCTCCGTATTTGGATCCTCGTGCATGTTCTAAGGCGTCCTCAACCTCCCATGGTCTTCCAACTTTTTGGTTGGGCCTCGTCCGCTCTTTTTAGTAGATTTCTTTGATCCAGAGGGCTAAAAGAAGAAAGATCTTTGTTACTATTTCTATATAGATAGCAAATAATTAATTAATGAATTAATTATATTACATGCACCTTGCCAAAGAGGTCGTCTTCTCGATCACACAAGGCATCGCCTTCTCCCTCGCGCAAGGCATCACGTTCAACCTCAAACAAGTCATCTCTTCCGGCAAAAAGAGGATCACCCTCACCAGAGTTGTTCAGAAACGTCGATACATCTAAATTTTCTTCCTCGCGGATCACACCTTGGATCAACTCTTCCTTTTTTCGTCTCTGTCGTGTGGGTCCATATTTTCTGCATAGGTGGAAAAACGGATAAGTCAAAGCGGCTAAGGGAGAATGTTAGGTAGGGTGTTGAGAGATATAAACCCTCATTCGAAGAAACCCTAATATATACATACACAACAATAAAAATGAATTTACAATATCAGAAACCCTAATTCAGAGAAACCATCGGGCTCGGATCCTATCGCGAAGAACCAATACCGGAAAGAAAGACGACAATCAATACATGGCATAATACAATGCACAATCAATATGTATGACCAGTACTGACAGCTATGCATGGCTAAGTAGGACATAGATATAAGCTTTAGCAGTGCACACAAGCCAAACCTAGTTATTCTATGAGCAGTGGATCAGGTAATATAAGCTCACAGGGAGTAATGCAACAGATAGGACACTCTATCTATCGATAAAATACCAAAGTAGAATCGTATGCATCATGGCAAGAATTGAAATGCTTTCGAAATCATAGGATTATATCATGGTGGGGCTATGCTTGCCTTTGCCTGTTGATAGCCGAAAGCAGGGCTATAGGATCCTTGTACTTGACTTGATTACAATTGGTCAAGTATTTGTCTTCGAGTTTCAATGGTGTTGATCTCTGGCTTCGATCTCGATATCGATATCGTATTCTACCGGGAAGAACCAAACACCGGAAAGAAAGGGAAACAATCAACACATGGCATCGATGCAATGCTCAAGCAAGTATGATGATATGACACGTTGAATGGCATTGAAATGTAACCCTAAAGCATGCTCGACAATTAATCGGGGTTCCGAGGGGTGAAAACCCTAACTCGGAGAAACTTCAGAATCACCTGTGAGGGGTTACTATGTTCTTATAATTAAACTTGTTATGAAAGTTATTGAACAATGAATGATTATAGCTTAAATAGATAGTTCTCACTTTTATGAATATTTTGATATATTATACGTATTTTCTGAGTTATAATGAATTACCTATTGAATTTACAAGATTATTACATTTTCTGGAATTGTTTAATCAATTTAAATGGAATCATTGCATCACTGTGACATCAGCACAGGGGTGAGGGTCATTTGTCACCGGGGCACAGGCTACACACTACGGCTGACAGGTGGGGCCGAGGCCACGTCGTCAGCCAAGCAAGCGAATGGGGCTGGGGAGGGGGGTGGTTTGACCGGGCTGACCCACTGGCCGGCGTCACGTCACCCGACGGTGAACCTCTCAGGCGATGCACGGGGACAGCGAAGGAGGGCTCGAAGGACTATGTGGGTAGGCGGGTTGGATAGAGCGCACCACGGCGACCATATGGTGGTGGCGCCGCCCTGTTTTGGCAGCCGAATCTACGCCGGCGAGCATGAACAACGGCGGCAGAAAGCGACGCTCGACGCGGGCTCGAAACAGAGCGAGAGGGAGGATGGAGAGCTCACCACGAGCACGATGGGGTGGTTGGGGAAGCACGGCGTGGCCGGGAGCGGTAGTATTTGGCGGTGACGTCCGTCGGAGCAGGAGATCTTCGGGCTCGATTCCGGCAAGAAGGAGGCGCCCCTGCTTGTGTGTGTTGGCTAGAAGGACGAGGGTGACAGTGCACGGACAGGACAGAGGCGAGCTCGGGCAGCCTGCCGGCGTCGGGGGCGGTTCCTATGCATGCGTCGGTGAGAAGCTGAGAAATGAGATGGGGAAGAAGAAGAACAGGCAAGCCAGTTATAAACGAAGGGCCTTTAGTCCCGGTTAGTGGCTACAACCGGGACTAGAAAGTCACGTCCTGCTGGAGCCACCAACCGGACGATACTCCACTTTTTTTCATCGGCCAAATGCGAAGTCTTTAGTCCCGGTTGGTGGCTCCAACCAGGACATATGACCCTGTTTTCAAAAAATTGCAGGAATTTTCTCTCTGTTCCCATCTTATTTTATTTTGGGGTTTAAATTTGTAATGTTTTTTATATGATAATTACTTTGGAATTTAGAAAAACTTTAAACATAAAATGTGTTTGAATTTGAATAACTAATTCAAAACCATTTTCTGTTTTTAAAAATAATTAATGTAACCATTTAAAATTAAAAATGAATTAACTTATACTTTTTGAATATTAATTTGGAATTTAGAAAAACTTTAAACATAAAAAGTGTTTGGATTTGAATAACTAATTCAAAACCATTTTCTGGTTTTAAAATTAATTAATGTAACCATTAAAAATTAAAAATGAATTAAATTATATTTTTAATTTGGAATTTAGAAAAACTTAAACATAAAAAGTGTTTGGATTTGAATAAATAATTCAAAACCATTTTCGGTTTTTAAATATAAGTAATGTAACCATTTAAAATTAAAAATAAATTAACTTATATTTTTTGAATATTAATTTGGAATTAAGAAAAACTCTAAACATAAAAAGTCTTTGGATTTGAATAACTAATTCAAAACCATTTTTTGTTTTTAAAAATAATTAATGTAACCATTTAAAATTAAAAATGAATTAACTTATATTTTTTGAATATTAATTTGGAATTTAGAAAAACTTTAAACATAAAAAGTGTTTGGATTTGAATAACTAATTCAAAACCATTTTCTGTTTTTAAAAATAATTAACGTAACCATTTAAAATTAAAAATAAATTAACTTATATTTTTGAATATTAATTTGGAATTTAGAAAAACTTAAACATAAAAACTGTTTAGATTTGAATAACTAATTCAAAACCATTTTCTGTTTTTAAAAATAAGTAATGTCAGCATTTAAAATTAAAAATGAATTAACTTATATTTTTTGAATATTAATTTGGAATTTAGAAAAACTTTAAACATAAAAAGTGTTTGGATTTGAATAACTAATTCAAAAACATTTTCTGTTTTTACAAATAATTAATGTAACCATTTAAAATTAAAAATGAATTAACTTATATTTTTTGAATATTAATTGGGAATTTAGAAAAACTTTAAACATGAAAAGTTTTGGATTTGAATAACTAATTCAAAACCATTTTCTGTTTTTAAAAATAATTAATGCAACAATTTAAAATTAAAATGAATTAACTTATATTTTTTGAATATTAATTTGGAATTTAGAAAAACTTTAAACATAAAAAGTGTTTGGATTTGAATAACTAATTCCAAACCATTTTCTGTTTGGATTTTAATTAACTTATATTTTTTATATATTTATGGGCGGGAAAAAAGGACGGGAAATAATGGGCGGGAAGAAAATTTTATTACGATAGAACTGGAATTAAAGTACATAGCGCAACTAACACTGAGTTACATAAAGCATGACTGAAGATTAAGATACATAGAAGAACTAAAAATTAAGATACATGGGCAGATTAAGTTACAATTGGCTGAACTTGTTTTGCAATGTTGGAGTGATTCAGTCATGCTCCTGCCTACACCTGTAATACTCGCCACTCTAGTTGTCGTAGTCGTCGCGGTCGTCGTCGCTGTCATCATCGGGGTCGCCATAGTTGAACCTTGAAGGCTGAGTACGAGTGGGCTAGAATTGAGGGTAGCACAGGCGGGGGTTAGATTCGACGGCCGTGTCGTAGGCCATGACGCTCTAGAGAGTCCGGCCGCGCCACCACTGCCGACGGTCGGCCTCGTTGAAGTTCGGAGGAGGTGGGTCGTCCTCCTCATGCCTGGCGATCGCCCTCTCACGCTGATCCCCGAAGAAGGCTTCCCAAGTCGGGAAATAGTCAGGATGCAAGTTGGGATTCCTCCGCTGCTCCGGCGTGAGCTCGAAGTAGTAGTGGTTCGTGATGGCCATTCGGTGCGCCACACCTAGAGGGACAGGAGGAACCGGCACGGCCTCCGGTGCTCAGCATCCAGCCGACAGGGACGCAGTAGCCCGGCGGGCAGGGGTAGTTCGAGGCACAAAGCGCCTACGCCTCCCTGGGGGTTAGTCGTATGGTGGAAGACATGGGAAAGAGTGATGAGGTTGCAGATATGAGTCTAGAGATGTGCAATGACAATGGAGGCCAATCCTACATATATGTACTGAGAAATGGCGGGAAGAAAACTGTGGGAAGAAATGGCGGGAAAAAACCCGTGGGAAGAAATCGCGGGAAGAAATCACGAGTCTAAAATGATTTTTTCAAAAAATCACGGGCGTTAGATCATGTACCTGTAGTACAAACCGGACTCACTTCCTGCTGATTCAGCAGACATTTGTCCTTTTTACCCGGGATGGACAAAAAAGTTTGAGATGTCCCGGTTGGGAGATAGTCCATGTAAGGTGGTCTAGTATTTTACAAAAATGGAACGGTAGCATTCTGAAACAACATTTTGGTGGTTACTTCATAAAACGACCCTTTTTTGCGCTCGAAAAATGGAAAATGGCTTTTCCGTGCGACGAAAAGGGAAACTTCCTCCTGCAACATTGTTCTCCATACCAATGTCCATATGCATGCATAATATGGGCACAACATCACGAACTATGCCGTGATTCAGCATATAACATCGGTCATTTGGACCGAAAGCCATGAAACCTCGAACATGATAGGTCATTTTGTGAAGGTTTTTTCGAGACATGATCAATATACCAAGTCTGGTATTTTTCCATGCAACTATGTCACATAATATGACACCACGCGAAGGATTTACATTGTTCGGATTTTTTTTGAATTTCTTATGCCCGTTTTGAATTTCTAACTATGGTCGAACCAGCGTGCATGAAGATAGGGGACGAGTATCGTTAGAACTTGCATTTGATCTCTGAAGAAACCACGTATTGCAAGTCCAAAAATGATTTTTTTCGAAAAATCACGGGTGTTACATGTACCTGTAGTACAAACCGGACCCACTTCCGGCCGATTCGACAGACATTTGTCCTTTTTACCTGGAATGGACAAAAAGGTTTGAGATGTCCCGGTTGGGAGATAGTCCATGTAAGGTGGTCTAGTATTTTACAACAATGGGACGGTAGCATTCTGAAACAACAATTTGGTGGTTACTTCACAAAACGACCCATTTTTGCGCTCGGAAAATAGAAAATGGCTTTTCCGTGCGACGAAAAGGAAAACTTCCTCCTGCAACATTGGTCTCAATACCAATGTCCACATGCATGCATAATATGAGCACAACATCACGAACTATGCCGTGATTCAGCACATAACATCGGTCATTTGGACCGAAAGCCATGAAACCTCGAACATGATAGGTCATTTTGTAAAGGTTTTTTCGAGACATGATCAATAATCCAAGTCTGGTATTTTTCCTTGCAACTATGTCACATAATATGACACCACGTGAAGGATTTACATTGTTCGGATTTTTTTGAATTTCTTATGCACGTTTTGAATTTTTTGAATTTCTAACTATGGTCGAACCGGCGTACATGAAGATAGGGGACGAGCATCGTTAGAACTTGCATTGGATCTCTGAAGAAACCACATATTGCGAGTCTAAAAATGATTTTTTCAAAAAATCACGGGCATTAGATCATGTACCTGTAGTACAAACCGGACCCACTTCCTACCGATTCGGCAGACATTTGTCCTTTTTACCCGGGATGGACGAAAAGGTTTGAGATGTCCCGGTTGGGAGATAGTCCATGTAAGGTGGTCTAGTATTTTAGAAAAATGGGACGGTAGCATTCTGAAACAGGATTTTGGTGGTTACTTCACAAAACGACCCGTTTTTTGCGCTCAGAATATGGAAAATGGCTTTTTCGTGCGACGAAAAACAAAACTTCCTCCTTAAGTATTGTTATCCATACCAATGTCCACATGCATGCATAATATGGGCACAGAATCACAAACTATGCCGTGATTCAGCACATAACATCGGTCATTTGGATCGAAAGCCATGAAACCTTGAACATGATAGGTCATTTTGTGAAGGTTTTTTCGAGACATGATCAATATACCAATTCTGGTATTTTTTCCTTGCAACTATGTCACATAATATGACACCACGTGAAGGATTTACATTGTTTGGATTTTTTTTGAATTTCTTATGCCCGTTTTGAATTTTTTGAATTTCTAACTATGGTCGAACCGGCGTGCATGAAGATAGGGGACGAGCATCGTTAGAACTTGTATTGGATCTCTGAAGAAACCACATATTGCGAGTCTAAAAATGATTTTTTCAAAAAATCACGGGTGTTAGATCATATACCTGTAGTACAAACCGGACCCACTTCCTACCGATTCGGCAGACATTTGTCCTTTTACCCGGGATGGACGAAAAGGTTTGAGATGTCCCGGTTGGAAGATAGTCCATGTAAGGTGGTCTAGTATTTTAGAAAAATGGGACGGTAGCATTCTGAAACAGCATTTTGGTGGTTACTTCACAAAACGACCCGTTTTTTGCGCTCGGAAATTGGAAAATGGCTTGATCATTTGGACCGAAAGCCATGAAACCTCGAACATGATAGGTTCATATTTAGTCCCGGTTGGAGGGATTTCGGCAGGCTGGGCCAGGCAGCACTAATGATAGGGTGAGTGTCGACATTATGTCGTGCGGCTTGTACCTTGTCCCGGATGGTGTCACCAACCGCGACTAAAGATGAACCTTTAGTCCCGGTTGGAGATACCAACCGGGACAAAACACGAGTTAGCACTAATAATAGGGGTGAGTGTCGACATTATGTCGTAAGTGTCGACACTATGTCGAGCTGCTTGTACTATAAATAGGCATCCTTGTGAGTCCAGTCCTCCAGCCAGATTGAGGCATCTCCAATATAGTTTTCAAGAGAAAGGACACCACTACGACCAGTTTCAGGGAGATGCCGCCGTATCCCAGTCCTCCGGCATCTCCAATAAACTGGTCATAGAGGCACTCCCTAATATGTGAAATTAGTTCTAGTTAGAGAAGTTACAAGCTGCAAGATGGTTTTCGAGAGCAAGGACACCACTACGACCAGTTTCAGGGAGATGCCGCCGGATCCCAGTCCTCCGGCATCTCCAAGAAACTGGTCATAGAGGCACTCCCTAATATGTGAAATTAGTTAGCTCTCAGGTGTATTGATCTAGTTAGAGAAGTTACAAGATGCAAGATGGTGTCCGAGAGCAAGGACACCACTACGACCAGTTTCAGGGAGATGCCGCTGGATCCCAGTCCTCCGGCATCTCCAAGAAACTGGTCATAGAGGCACTCCTTAATATGTGAAATTAGTTAGCTCCCAGGTGTATTGATCTAGTTAGAGAAGTTACAAGCTGCAAGATGGTGTGCGAGAGCAGGGACACCACTACGACCAGTTTCAGGGAGATGCCACCGGATCCCAATACTTCGGCATATCCAAAAAACTGGTCATAGAGGCATTCCCTAATATGTGACCACGCGCGCTTGGAGATCAGATCTTAATGGTAAGTATGAATCGGGACAACTTCCTCATTGTTCGGGAAAGTCATTCTACGAATTGGGACTAAAGGCCCCCTTTAGTCCCGGTCCAGCCACAAAACGGGACTAACACTCAAGACATTTATTAATATTAAAAACCGAGACTACAAAACCAGGACTAAAGGCCCCCCTATATATAGTCCCGGTCAAGCCACAAACCGGTACTAACACACAATACATTTATTAAATTTGGAAAATTGCAAACATCATAAGATATCCTTCACAAAATGAGTTATCATGTCTCATGACATTTAGGTTCACAATATGCAGCCGACCGGCCAGACATGAACTAGAGGTACACAATATGAGCATGAACTTCTTGGCATATGTCCTTCCTTATGATCACTTTAGACGTAACCATGGATCATCTTATTTACTTAACGGAATGCTTGGGTCAATTTTCACTGTGAAGGGCGGAATTTCATCAAACTTATTATAATCTTCTGACATGTCTGTCTTGTCCTCGATTCCCACGATGTTTCTTTCCCCTGAAAGAACTATGTGACGCTTTGGCTCATCATATGATGTATTCGTTTGCATATTTTTTCTTTTTTTCGTTCTGGAGGACATGTCCTTCACCTAGAAAACCTGAGACACATCATTGGCTAGGACGAATGGTTCATCTCTATAACCAATATTGTTGAGATCCACTATTGTCATTCCATACAACTGGTCTATCTTTACCCCTTCCCCATCTAGGTTGACCCATTTGCAGCGAAACAAAGGGACCTTAAAAGAGACTCCACAGTATAGTTCCCATATCTCCTCTATGTAACCATAGTATGTGTCCTTTTTCCCATTCTCGTCCGTTGCATCAAAGCGGACACCAGTGTTTTGGTTGGTGCTCTTTTTTATCTTGGGCGATCGTGTAGAATGTATTCCCATTTATTTCGTACCCTTGGAAATTCAATATAGTAGAAGATGGTGACGCGGCCAACAAGTATAGCTGATCTCCAATAGTGGTGTCATTCAAGAGATGTGTCCACATCCAACCACCGAAAGACTTCATGTGTTCATCTGTAATCCATGAGTCAGGCTTCCCGGGTTTTTGGAGCATACAATATTCTTGTGTTCCTCGATATAGGAGCTGCCAAGGTGGAATTATGTAGAACTATGTAGTGTGCTTTAGTGAAAGAATCCCCGTCCCTACATATCATTGCTTTCTTTCCCAGCGTGCCTTTTTCACTTAGTCTTCCCTCATACCGCGAGTCAGAAACACCAATTGGCTTAAGGTCAGGAATAAAGTCAACACAAAACTCAATGACCTCCTCTGTTCCATATCCCTTGGAGATGCTTCCTTCTGGTCTAGCACGGTTATGAACATATTTCTTTAAGACTCCCATGAACCTCTCAAAGGGGAACATATTGTGCAGAAATACAGGACCGAGAATGGCAATCTCTTCCACTAGGTGAACCAGGAGATGCGTCATAATATTGAAGAAGGATGGTGGGAACACCAACTCAAAACTAACAAGACATTGTACCACATCCTTCTCTAACCTTGGCAGAATATCTGGATTGATTACCTTTTAAGATATTGCATTGAGGAATGCACACAGCTTCACAATGGATACTCGAACATTTTCCAGTAGAAGCCCCCTCAATGCAATCGGAAGCAACTACGTCATAATCACGTGACAGTCATGAGACTTCAGGTTTTGGAACTTTTTCTCTGCCATATTTATTATCCCCTTTATATTAGATGAGAAGCCAGAAGGCACCTTGATATTGTAAAGGACTTCAAAAAAGATTTACTTCTCTACTTTGGTAAGAGCATAGCTGGCACGACTTAAGTGACGCTCTTTATCCGTCTTGTTCTGTGTATGCATGTTCTTTGGGTCTTTCATAATTTGTTGGTCCTCCCGTGCTTCTGGTCTATATTTTCTCTTCCCATACACGCCTAGGAATCCTAGGAGGTTCACGCAAAGATTCTTCGTCATGTGCATCATGTCGATTGAAGAGCGGACACGTAGGACTTTCCAATATGGCAGCTCCCAAAATATAGATTTCTTCTTCCACATGGGTGCGTGTCCTGTAGCGACGTCGTTCGGAACTGATCAACCGCTGGGGCCCTTTCCAAATATTACTTCTATGTCCTTGACCATACCAAATACATCATCACCAGCAGGGAGTTCAGCTTCTTCCGGTGATCTGCCTCACCTTTGAAATGCTTGCCTTTCTTTCTTACGAGATGATTGGTCGGAAGAAATCGTCGATCCGCTAGGTACATAACCTTCTTGCATTTATGCAAATATGTACCTTCAGTCTTATCTAAATAGTGCGTGCATGTCTTATATCCCTTGTTTATCTGTCCTGAAAGGTTACTAAGAGCAGGCCAATCATTGATGGTTACGAAAAGCAACCCTCGTAGGTCAAATGACTGTTGTTTGTTCTCATCCCACACATGTACACCTGGTTTGCCCCACAGCTGTAAGAGTTCTTCAACTAATGTCCTAAGGTACACATCAATGTCGTTGCCTGGTTGCTTCGGGCCTTGGATGAGCACTGGCATCATAATGAACTTACGCTTCAAGTACAACCAAGGAGGAAGGTTGTAGATACGTAGAGTCACGGGCCAGGTGTTGTGACTGTAGCTCTGCTCCCCAAAAGGATTCATGCCATCCGTACTTAGACCAAACCATAAGTTCCTTGCGTCACCTGCAAAGTCCGGAAAGTCTCTCTCGATTTTTTTCCACCGTGACCCATCAGCAGTGTGTCTCAACTTCCCGTCTTTCTTACGGTCTTCTTTGTGCCATCGCAACAACCTGGCATGCTCTTTGTTTCTGAACATGTGTTTCAACCTTGGTATTATAGGAGCATACCACATAACCTTAGCAGGAACCCTCTTCCGGAGGGGTTCTCCCTCAACATCACCAGAGTCATCTCGTCTGATCTTATACCGCAATGCATTGCATACCGGGCATTTATCTAAATTCTTATACTCCTTACCGCGGTAGAGGATGCAGTTATTAATGCATGCATGTATCTTCTGCACATCTAATCCTAGAGGACAGAGAGTCTTCTTTGCTTCGTACGTACTCTGGGGAAGTTTGTTATGTTTTGGAAACTCCGGCTTCATTATTTTCAGCATCTTTTCAAATGAGGAGTCAGTTAGACCACATTCTGCCTTCCATCGCAACAATTCCAGTGTGGTACCGAGCTTTGTGCTGCCATCTTTACAATTTGGGTACAACAATTTCTTGTGATCTTCTAACATGCCCTCTAACTTCAACTTCTCATTTTCTGTTTCACAGTCTCGCTTTGCATCAGAAATGACCCTACCAAGTTCATCAGCGGGCTCATCTGATGCCCGTTCTTCACCTCCTTCCTCTTCATTGTCTTCCATTGCAGTATCACTATATTCAGGAAACATATGATGACAGTTGTTATCATCATCTTCTTCTTCACCGTCTTCCATCATAACCTCTTTCCCCGTGCTTGGTCCAACAATTATAGTTGGGCATGAAACCTTTCATAACCAGGTGGTCGCGAATGATTTTCGAGGAAGAGTACTCCTTGTTGTTCCGACATTGAACACATGGACAACGTATAAAACCATTCACTTTGTTTGCCGTAGCCACATCGATAAATTTATCCACACCTTTAATGTACACGGGTACACGCCGGTCACCGTGCATCCATTCCCGACCGTTCATATGCATCATATAAGTAAGTTTATAAAAAACAAGACATCATAAATAGTGAAATGACCAATTCACATCAACACATGCATTGTATCAATGACAGAGAAAAGATAAGATTGCTAACCTCGATCGAGGGAAATAAAGAGGAGAAAGCTCAAGTGCGTCTCGGACACCTTCTATATTTTTGTTCTGTGAGAAATTCAACGGGATCATTCACTCAAACATTTCATCAAACACCTTGAATGCATCTACCTAGGATCTCATTTCCCTAGATATCGTGCGGTGCAGTCCATCTAGGATCCTGGTGAACTGCGGCGTCAGCGCTGAGTAGCTTGGGGCTTGGTGGGAAAGCTCCTCCAGGTCCTGGACGCGATCCAACTGGCCTTCAGATGCGGCCCTCACCACAGCCGTCTAGGGCCTCCCTAGTCCCTGTCGTCGGGCTCCTGCCTGCGTTGGTCAACCGCGTCTGTGCCGGTTCGGCACCGCTGCTTCTTTGCTTCCAGATCGAGTCCTATTTCTACACACATATCTAAATATATTGATAGGCAGAAAGTTACTGTTTGGAAGAACAACATCAAAGTATATGTTTGGAAGAACAACATCAGAGCATATATTATGGCTCAAATCATGCCTTTTAACAAGAAGTTTTGGAACTATTCATGCCTTGTAACACTATGTTATGAATCTTGTTAGACTATGTTATGAATGTATGCATGGTAAATTGTTATTCATAATTGTGAATTTTTATATTTTTTTGCATAGATGATGTCGAGCTTTTAAATTTCATCGAGCCTTCGAGCCGGCTTGCGAGCTTCACCGAGCAGGCTTGTCGAGCCTCGAGCCTGATTTCTAGGGTTGAGTCTTGGCTTGTCCAACCTCCGAGCCAAGCCGAGCCTTGTCGAGCCCGAGCCGATCCTTCGAGTCCATCCCTGGGGGTGCACCCGCAGCGCACCGCGGCGGCCACGTGGACAGCCATTAGTCCCGACTGATGATTGAGTCGGGACTAATGATACAACTTTTAGTCCCGCTTGGTTAGTCCCGGTTCTTGAACCAGGACTAGAGGCCCTTACGGTCCGGGACTAGAGACCCTGTCTCCACTAGTGAAAATCCAACGTGATAAATACAAGAGGAGACATATGTCACCCTGTCCAATTTCTCTTGCCGGGCGCTTCAGGACGTTGAAAGATGCGGCATCTCTCAACTGTAACCATGCCCATGACAGGTCAAGGTCGCCCGTATTTTGCTCCATCACTCCTTTTCGTCAGTTTCTAGAAGGGAGACGTAGCTAAGCAGATATACTCATCGATTCTTTTGGCCGCCTCTACATACTGTAGTTTTCTATATATCCACTCCACGGCCACGCACAACGTGGACTTTCTCAGCACTAACCTAAGCAGCCCCTCCCACAAACTTATTCTTCAAACGATTAGCTTGCAGTGCAAGTTGTTGTCTCCGTTGACACTGACAGCAGCAGGAGCGCCTGACGAACTGGCCTGCGTCATCGCTTTAACCATTTGCTATTTCCGCTCTGCTTCCGATGTCCTCACTATAAAAGGCTGCATCAGAAGCTCCGGCTGCCCGTATCAATCCGCCAATCCACTTTGCACTTTTGCTCCCACACACTCACGGCACGCGATTACACGTAGTAACACATCGTCGCGACAAAGGATATGGGCTCCTGCACGTCGCGCTCCCCGACGCCGGTGTCGTCGACGGCGGGCTCATCGGGGCGGAGAGAGGCCACCGCGAAGGTGGTCGGCCTGGACGGCTCCATGGCGCAGTACGCGGCGCCGGTCACGGCGCGCGAGGCCCTGAGTCTGAGGAACGACGGCTCGTCGTCGTCGGTCTTACTCTGCAGCTCCGAGGAGCTGCGCTTCGACCAGCCTCCGCGCGCGCTCGCGGACGAAGAGGCCCTGCAGCCCGGCTGGCTCTACTTCGTGCTCCCCGTCTCCATGCTCCGTCTCGCGCTCTCCAGGCACGAGATGACCGTCCTGGCCGTCAGGGCCAGCTCCGCGCTCGCCGTCGCCAGCGGCGTCACGTCCCCTCCGCGGCGCAAGACCGGGACCCGGCGGATGTCTGCCTCCAATGGCAAGCAACGGAAGACGGGGCGAGTGGCGCCGCTCGCCGTCGCTGACGAGGACGCCGAACTAGCAGACGGTGGATCGAGTCAGCACGGGTACGGCGGCGATGAGAAGGTGGGGAAATCAGGGAGGAAGGGTGCTGGCAGCTACAGAAGCCGCGGCGGCGCTCGTCATCGTCGTCGTGCTATAGGCGTGCACGGGCTAAGTGCCATTCTAGAGGCGGACGAGTTTTGACTTTTGGCCCGATATCGTCGATTCAATGACCCGATCTTGCGTACGTGTGGTGGTTAGTTAGTTTAGTTTTGTTCAGTTGATTGGTTCGTTCGAGGATCCCACCAGCTAACACTACGGGAAAAAAGGACGCTGCCGTCGCCAAAACACGGCAAAGGACAGGTGCACGGCAAACAGCAGAAACAGAACACGGCAAAGAAAGTAACACGGCAATGGACCGACTAGAACACACGGCAAAGAAAGGAATCACGGCAAAGTCAATAAAGAAACACGGCAAAGTTTTCCTCACGGCAAAGATGTGGGCCCCGTGGCCTCACATATACCCACGATGATCTGCGGGTCTTGATCGCCTACCCCTAGACATTCTTCCGACAGGGTAGCCCGTGTAGCTCTCTTGTCTTGTGTGACTAGGTCATAGGATGATGTGAAACCATGTTGGTTCACAAGTTGGGGCACTATCTGGCCGGTTTCACCGAACGGGAGATTCCCCTTATACTGTCCATAACCTTCGCTTCTAGGTTAGAGCGCATGCATGTGAGGGGCACATGCAATCACCTATACCAATCTTGCACCACACTCACACACATATGCTAGGGACACATGCAAGTTTTCGATGATTCCGACGCTCGTGGACTTCTCCCATGAAACCACGATGATCTGCGGGCCTCGGATCGTCTACCCCCTAGACATTCTTCCGACAGAGTAGCCCGTAGCTCTCTCTTGTCTTGTGTCGACTAGGTCATAGGATGATGTGAAACCATGTTGGTTCACAAGTTGGGGCACTATCTGCCGGTTTCACCGTAACGAGGAGATTCCCCTTATCTGTGTCCATAACCTTCGCTTCTAGGTTAGAGCGCATGCATGAGGGGGCACATGCAATCACCTATACCAATCTTGCACCACACTCACACACATATGCTAGGGACACATGCAAGTTTTCAGATGATTCCGACGTTCGTGGACTTCCTCCTGAAACCACGATGATCTGCGGGCCTCGGATCGTCTACCCCCTAGACATTCTTCCGACAGGTAGCCCGTAGCTCTCTCTTGTCTTGTGTCCGACTAGGTCATAGGATGATGTGAAACCATGTTGGTTCACAAGTTGGGGCACTATACCCGGTTTCACCGTAACGGGAGATTCCCCTTATCTGTGTCCATAACCTTTCTAGGTTAGAGCGCATGCATGCGAGGGGGCACATGCAATCACCTATACCAATCTTGCACCACACTCACACACATATGCTAGGGACACATGCAAGTTTTCAGATGATTCCGACGCTCGTGGACTTCCTCCAGTGAAACTCGATGATCTGCGGGCCTCGGATCGTCTACCCCCTAGACATTCTTCCGACAGGTAGCCCGTAGCTCTCTTGTCTTGTGTCCGACTAGGTCATAGGATGATGTGAAACCATGTTGGTTCACAAGTTGGGGCACTATCTGGCTTGGTTTCACCGTAACGGGAGATTCCCCTTACAGTCCATAACCTTCGCTTCTAGGTTAGAGCGCATGCATGCGAGGGGGCACATGCAATCACCTATACCAATCTTGCACCACACTCACACACATATGCTAGGGACACATGCAAGTTTTCGATGATTCCGACGCTCGTGGACTTCCTCGTGAAACCACGATGATCTGCGGGCCTCGGATCGCCTACCCTAGACATTCTTCCGACAGGGTAGCCCGGCGTAGCTCTCTCTTGTCTTGTGTCGACTAGGTCATAGGATGATGTGAAACCATGTTGGTTCACAAGTTGGGGCACTATACTCTTGCGGTTTCACCGTAACGGGAGATTCCCCTTATCTGTGTCCATAACCTTTCGCTTAGGTTAGGCGCATGCATGCGAGGGCACATGCAATCACCTATACCAATCTTGCACCACACTCACACACATATGCTAGGGACACATGCAAGTTTTCGATGATTCCGACGCTCGTGGACTTCCTCCTGAAACCCTGATGATCTGCGGGACTCGGATCGTCTCCCCCCCTAGACATTTCTCTGGCCGGGGTAGCCCGGCGTAGCTCTCTCTTGTCTTGTGTCTGACTAGGTCATAGGATGATGTGAAACCATGTTGGTTCACAAGTTGGGGCACTATACGGCCCGGTTTCACCGTAACGGGGAGATTCCCCCTTATACAGGTCCATAACCTTTCGCTTCTAGGTTAGAGCGCATGCATGCGAGGGGGGGCACATGCAATCACCTATACCAATCTTGCACCACACTCACACACATATGCTAGGGACACATGCAAGTTTTCAGATGATTCCCGACGTTCTCGTGGACTTCCTCCGGCGAAACCCTGATGATCTGCGGGCCTCGGATCGTCTACCCCCCTAGACATTCTTCTGACAGGGGTAGCCCGGCGTAGCTCTCTCTTGTCTTGTGTCTGACTAGGTCATAGGATGATGTGAAACCATGTTGGTGTAGGGGTTCGTAGCATGGAAAACAAAATTTTTCTATCGCATACAAACAAACAAGCCAAGATCTATCTACTAGATTGTAGCAACGAGTCGATGGAATAACTTACCCTCGAAGATTCCAAAGTGTTTAACGAGAGCAGATTCTCGTGGGTGATGTAGTCGTACACTTCCGATCTCAAGATCGTGTAGACGATCCTTCCGGCGCTGCGTTCCGGCAGCGCTTCCGCAGTCGGTCACACGTTCGGTACTCGACGAAGACCTTCCTCTCCCTTGTTCCAGCAGGCAGCGGAGGTTGTAGCCTTCCTCGCGATTCCGCAAAGACAACGGCGTGGTACCTAAGTAGAGGGAGATCCCAGGCTTCTTAAGCCGGAGCGAGTATGGTGGATTATGAGAGAGGCTATTAGTGGTCTAGAGATTAGACACACCAATTAGAAGGCTCTAAACCGCAGGCTAAAGCAATTAGAAGCTCTAAACCAAAACGGCTCTAAACCGGATTAGAGGTAGAAACTTGTGTGTCTCAAGAAGGAGGCCCCGCCTCCTTTTATAGGTGGAGGGCTAGGCGCCGGGAGGAGGGGGAGTCCTCCCAACTCGGCCTAGGGCTGGAGCGGCTTGGAGGAGAGGAACCTCCTCCAAGTTGGTTTCAAACTCCTCTTGCTTGTTTCCCACAGTTTCTGCTTCCCACAGTTTCTGTTTTCCACTTTTCTGTTTTAGTCGTTTCACTTTAAACTGGCGGTTTGACTTTCAAGTTTTGGAACAGCAAGAACACTTAGTACATGATGCAATCATTCAATGACACATTCATGTACCCTCCCCGAGTCTTGGGACAATCCGAACCTTCTAGAACATTCCGATGAAAACACGGAATCATTCCCGAACTCAAACGGGACTTTCCTTATATGAATCTTTTTCTCCGGACCATTCCGGATCACCTCGTGATATCCCGGATCCCATCCGAGACTCCGAACAACATTCGGTCTCTTTCTCATAATACCATAACTACTCAAACAACGTCGAATCCTTAATTGTGTCTCCCTACGGTTCGTGAATTATGCGGACATGATCGAGACACTTCTCCGAACAATAACCAATAGAGGAATCTGGAAATTCATATGGCTCCCACATATTTCTACGATTACTTTGCAATCGAATGAACCACTTACATACGATACCAATTTCCCTTTGTCTCACGATAGTTTACTTATCCGAGGTTATGATCGTCGGTATCTCTACATACCTAGTTCAACCTCGCTACCGATAAGTACTCTTTTCTCGTTCCCGTGATATGTAATCCCTTGTGACCCAGTCACATGCTTGCAAGCTAATTGGATGACATTCCACCGAGAGGGCCTAGAGTATATCTGTCCGTCATATGGATGGTCAAATCCCACTCTTGATCCATGTGTTTCAACCAATACTTTCCGAACACTCAATGCCACCTTTATAGCCACCCGCCACGGTGTGGTGTTTGACGTCATCAAAGCATCCATCCGGTAAAGGTGATATGCATGATCTCATGGTCGAAGGAATTAGGTTACTATGTATCAGAAAGCATATAGCAATTGAACTATTGAAATGACTTGATCTTTATGCTACGCTTATAAATAGGAGTATGTCCACCACATCATTCTCCTAATGATATGATCTTGTTGTTAATAACATCTCTATGTTCATGATCAGGAAACCATGATCATATATTAACCAACAAGCTAGTTTAACAAGAGGCTTTACTAGGGACTCTTATTTTAGTTTACAAATCACACAAGTATTAATGTTTCCGGTTAATACAATTATAGCATGGTATGTAAACATTTATCATAAGTGTGAAGATATGATAATAACCACTTTATTATTGCCTCTTGGGCATATCTCCAACAGTCTCCCACTTGCACTAGAGTCAATAATCTAGTTTCAAACCTTTGTGTATTCAACACCTATGGCTTTTCGGTGTTGTACACGATTGCTAGTGGTCAACTGATCTCGGATCGACACTTCCGTGTCCGTAATTGCATGTCTCTGCGTCTTTACGCATCACTCATTCTCTAATGAGATGGCTTTGTATAAATTTGGTCTTTCGGTGTGACCTTTAGTTCTTTGGGGTAAAACATGTTGATAATATTGTCGCACAATATATCTTCATAGTATTATCCCATTGTGAACTACACCTAGTTTGATAACAAACTACTTGACACAAATGCCCTCTTTTGTCGCTAAAACAGAGTCATATACTTAGCCTTTTGTTGTAGTATCTGTCACAATGTCTTAACTTTGGAACTCATCCAAATCCATTATGGAACTCACTTTCCATTATATTGTGCCACCCTTAGTTTAGATTGAGATAAACTTAATTTGTACTTTGTGACAAAGCTAGTATCAATGTAGTACTTTTACAATGAACTAACCATCTATTTGTCACTTCTACAAATAATATACTCTTAGTTCTTCCAAAAGATCATAAGAATATCCTTACTATTGTCCAATGATCATCTTACGAATCATTACGTATATGCTCACAACATTTAGAGCATAGGACATATCTGGATTTGTACATATCACAGTATGATTGATATAAATACTATTTGTGATTTCATACATCAAGTATCAATCTATACTTGATTATTTGTTTCACTTTACCAAATGTCAATACACTTGAATATATATCATCAATATTGAACTCATTCAATCCTTTTTGTGCGACAAGAACCTCTCTTGTAGTTTCTATATTGAACTCATTCAATATCTCGTCTATGTACTTCTGGCACAACCATATTAGCGTCTATTGATGCCAAATATTTGGGTTTTGCCTAAGTCTTTCATCGGGATGAAATTCTTAATATGTGTTAATAAAAGATACATTATTTCCAATCAACAATATGTCTTCCACATAATGTATTAGAAACATGTCTTAGCGCTCCCACTTAATTTCTTGCAAATGCAAGCATCTTCATTGTCTCTGATGAACTTTTAAACTCCTTTAACAGTTTTATCACAGTGAAGATTCCAACTCCGCGATGCTCACTTTAACCATTGAAGTTTGCATATGCTTTTAGCATCCTTTTGAATTAACAAAACCCTATGGACCGTGTTATGCACATGTCCTAGGTAACGATTCTATTAGAAGAACTTGTTTTGTTTATTCAACTACCATATAACAAATTATATGTAGTGGTTGCTACATTAATCCGTCTAGACTAAATATCACTATGAAAGATCAAATCTTGTCATAGTCAACCTTTGAACATTTTGTGAACTCTTTCCCAACATGTCGACTATTTCATAGATGTGCAACATCCATGTCTATTTATTTATAGATCCAAACACAACCTGTAAGGTCTTACACCTTTCTCGAGGGTCCTTCAAGTTCAAAACTTGATTTCGGTGTATGGAACTATCACGGATTTTATGGCTTCAAGCCATTTGACGGAGTCAGGGCCCATCATCGCTTCTTTGCAAGTAGTCGGTTCATTATTCTCAAATAATGATTCAACCCTCAAATCTTGGTATTTGATTGTTTACCCGATCTACTTGTTTCAATAGGAACTTAGATCTCCGTGACCACAACCTTTGAGGCACGTGAGCCATGAGCATTGTTGCCGCCTCCGGAACACTTTTCGGCGCTGTGCAACTCTGCACATACAGCTAAGGTTCTTTTAACCTTATCAAAGTTCTATTGTCCTCCCACTTAACTTTTCACGAAAAATTCCTTCTCAAAGAAACTTGATGTTTTAAGTGACAAACACTTTTGTCTCCGATGTTATGGAGGATTACTTAACAGTTATTCAAAATAACATACAAATACAGGTTCATCCGACTTTGGTTGCAAACATCTTTCTTATGCATAGCATACCAATGTTTAAGAAAGGACAACTTGGGTTTTATCCCAAACCATAACTTTATATGGTGTCATTTCAACGGATTATGATGGAGCTCTTTTCAGTGGAAAAACGGTAATCTCTAAAGCTTTTAATCTTTAAAATATAATGGCAGTTTTATGAATTATACCTTTGATCTTTACCATGTCAAACAAGGTTTAATTACATATCTCGAATGCTCCATACTCTTATGGTGTTTCGGGAAATGCAAATCCACGGAACGATTCCATAAATCTGAGGTATTATGCTAAACTTTGTAACTCAAATATCTTCCTTTATGATCTTTATCATAAACTGTTTATATTCTTGTTACAATGATTTTGCACTTCATCTTGAAAGTCTTTGAACTTTTCAAATGTTTCATACTTCATCCATATTAAGTAAATATTCATATATTCACTCAAATTTTTGAAGAAAGCATATGAAGTTGAAATCCATCGCTCTTGACTACACATAATGGATTTCGTACAACAATATGTACAAATTCCAATAAGCTAGTCTTTCGTTCCCTTTTGGCCTATGAACGAAGTTTCAATTATCTCTAGAAAAGTTTCACAAGCGTCATTTGATCAAAATCAAATAGACTCCAAAATTCCATCCATATGGAGTTTCTTCATTTTTTCTTTCCAATATAATTTAAACGGCGATGTCACTTCCTAAGCGATCTTTCAATCAATTTGTCTTTCGACATCTTTAGCACTAGTTTTATGGATGTGATGTCTCCAACGAGATTTGCGAATCCATCTTTTATGGATTACGGCAATTATTTGAACAACCCTTTTGTTCTCATAATACCTGATAAAACAAATCTCTGAAGGCAAGCTTTGATGTTTAACGAGTAACACAATAACCCTTTATTTGTTCTCGATGAACATCATCACATATTCTTTTGCTAGTTACTTAGGCCATTGTAGTTCATGAATTGTGTTGTTTCGTATGACGATTCACACCAACAAATTCAGTATCAAATACTTGAGAACCACATCGTTTAATAAGCAAAGAATATAGCCATAACATGTATATCATCTATATACTTAAGCTGAACAATTCTAGTCTTTTCCTTTCTGCCATATATTTATGAGATTCTCTTTCAGTATTTCCTTTTCTGTTTGAAAGAATCTATCAACATCAATAGTGGAGTCATACATATGACATATAGTCCAAAGCGTGTATAATTAAATACCAATGTCTTTGGACTTGCACTTTGAAGTAGATCACCATCATCAAATATTTGGTGTTCTTTCAAATTCCTTTCTTTAGTAATCTCTTGGTGTAGTAAGCATTTTACCTACATCAAATATTCACCCTTATCATGGAATCGTCCATGATCAAGCTACTGTTAGCTTATAACGATGAATTATGAGTATAATGTTGCTATCCAAAACCTTTTGGAGGATTAGGACAACAAGTGTCTCCAACCTTTTGCAAATTCTCATCAAATATGAGAACATGACTTTAGCCATATTATACTCTATCATGTTGCAACCAAAACTTCGTTTCAGATATCACAATATCTTCCACACATCATGGTTTCAAACAACTCTTTCAGATCCTAGATAACCTTGATATTAAGACAATCCTTTGAATATCAAGAATCATGGAAACAAACATGATACTAACACTTGGAATTGTTACTCTTGATTTAATACTAATTATTAAACTTCATGGAGTAACCGAACTTCTTGAAAGTTTGCAATAGGACTTTTAAACTTTAGATTAACACTTCAAAACAATACGATACCAGTTAGAAAGTAACTAACCAGAATTCTATAGTTCTATTATCTCAATTATAACTAAGCGCAAGGTGGTAAACGGATGCCAATGACTACAACAACTATGCAATTTCACTTTGATTTAGTTTATGATAAATTGAGTTCTAATTAATAATTAAATTAATCTAGGTGAACTCCCACTCAAAACAATATCCCTCACATTGTTTTAGTGATCACACGAACCAAATCCACCACATCAAAACCGATCATCACGAGAGTTGATATAGCTTCAATGGCGAACAATCAACATGTTCATCATATCTACTATATGACTCATGCTCTACCTTTCGGTAATACGTGTTCCTGAGGCCATGTCTGTACATGCTAGGCTCGTCAAGATCAAACCTTAGTTTCCGCATGAGCAAATCTGGCTTGCTCACGTTGTATACACTTGTAGAATCTAACACACCCGATCAACACGTGGTGCTTCGAAACAACAAGCTTTAGCAACGGTGCTAACTAAGGGTGAACACTTTATGACTTGAAATTCATGTGCATGAGGGATCATCTTATAATGCTACCGTCGTCTACTAAGCAATACAAGATGCATAAAGGATTAACATCACATGCAATTCATAATATGTGATATGATATGGCCTTTCTTATTTGTGCTTCCGATCTCCATCTTCTAGCACGAACATGATCTCCATCATCACCGACATTGCATCAAGGTCAATGATGCTTCTCCATGGTTGTCGTCCACCGGCTTCAACTATTACAACTACTTTGAATAGACACGCGGTCTTAATGTGAACTTAAAGACAACCATATGGCTCCTGCCGGTTGCCAACTTACAATAAGGAACATTGCATACATCATATATAATCACAATCATGGCCATATCACATCACAGCACACCCCTGCAAAACAAAGTTAGACGCCTCTAATTTTGTTTGCATGTTTTACGTGGTTTGGGGCTTTCAATAAGTGTCGTTCTAACTTACGAACAAGAACCACAACATTGACACTAGCATTGTTGATCACCCGTTGTAAATTGGATATTAACTATGCTAGGAGAAACAGGCACCCGCAAAGCCACTTATGCAATACAAGTTGCATGTCAAGCGTGGAGCAAGTCTCATGAACGATTTCATGTAAGGTTAGCCCGGGCCGCTTCATCCCAACATACCGCAAGATGCAAAGTACACAAGAAGCAATCGACAATAAAAGCATCAACGCCCACAATGACCATTGTGTTCTACTCGTGCAACAGATCTACATATAGACACGGCTCTGATACCACTGTAGGGGTTCGTAGCATGGAAAACAAAAATTTTCTATCGCATACAAACAAACAAGCCAAGATCTATCTACTAGATTGTAGCAACGATTCGATGGAATAACTTACCCTCGAAGATTCCAAAGTGTTTAACGAGAGCAGATTCTCGTGGGTGATGTAGTCGTACTCTTTCCGATCTCAAGATCGTGTAGACGATCCTTCCGGCGCTGCGTTCCGGCAGCGCTTCCGCAGTCGTTCACACGTTCGGTACTCGACGAAGACCTTCCTCTCCCTTGTTCCAGCAGGCAGCGGAGGTTGTAGCACTCTCCTCGCGATTCCGGCAGCACAACGGCGTGGTACCGGAAGTAGAGGGGAAATCCCGCAGGGCTTCGCCTTAAGCCGGAGCGAGTATGGTGGATTATGAGAGAGGGCTATTAGTGGTCTAGAGATTAGACACACCAATTAGAAGGCTCTAAACCGCAGGCTAAAGCAATTAGAAGCTCTAAACCAAAACGGCTCTAAACCGGAGATTAGAGGTAGAAACTTGTGTGTCTCAAGGAGGAGGCCCTGCCCCTCCTTTTATAGGTGGAGGGGCTAGGCGCGCCAGGGAGGGAGGGGAGTCCCTCCCCAACTCGGCCTAGGGCTGGCCGCCGGCTTGGAGGAGAGGAACTCCTCCTCCAAGTTGGTTTCAACCTCCTCTTGCTTGTTTCCCACAGTTTCCTGTTTCCCACAGTTTCTGTTTTAGCGTTTGACTTTCAAACCGCGGTTTGACTTTCAAGTTTTGGAACAGCAAGAACACTTAGTACATGATGCAATCATTCAATGACACATTCATGTACCTCCCCCGGAGTGCCGGACAATCCGAACCTTCTAGAACATTCCGATGAAAACACGGAATCATTCCGAACTCAAACGGACTTTCCTTATATGAATCTTATTCTCCGGACCATTCCGGATCACCTCGTGATATCCCGGATCCCATCCGAGACTCAACAACATTCGGTCTCTTTCTCATAATACCATAACTACTCAAACAACGTCGAATCCTTAAGTGTGTCTCCCTACGGTCGTGAATTATGCGACATGATCGAGACACTTCTCGAACAATAACCAATAGAGGAATCTGGAAATTCATATGGCTCCCACATATTTCTACGATTACTTTGATCGAATGAACCACTTACATACGATACCAATTTCCCTTTGTCTCACGATAGTTTACTTATCCGAGGTTATGATCGTCGGTATCTCGCATACCTAGTTCAACCTCGTTATCGATAAGTACTCTTTTCTCGTTCCCGTGATATGTGATCCCTTGTGACCCAGTCACATGCTTGCAAGCTAATTGGATGACATTCCACCGAGAGAGCCCAGAGTATATCTATCCGTCATATGGATGGTCAAATCCCACTCTTGATCCATGTGTTTCAACCAATACTTTCCGAACACTCAATGCCACCTTTATAGCCACCCGATACGGTGTGGTGTTTGGCGTCATCAAAGCATCCATCCGTAAAGGTGATATGCATGATCTCATGGTCGAAGGAATTAGGTTACTATGTATCAGAAAGCATATAGCAATTGAACTATTGAAATGACTTGATCTTTATGCTACGCTTATCAATAGGAGTATGTCCACCACATCATTCTCCTAATGATATGATCTTGTTGTTAATAACATCTCTATGTTCATGATCAGGAAACCATGATCATATATTAACCAACAAGCTAGTTTAACAAGAGGCTTTACTAGGGACTCTTATTTTAGTTTACAAATCACACAAGTATTAATGTTTCCGGTTAATACAATTATAGCATGGTATGTAAACATTTATCATAAGTGTGAAGATATGATAATAACCACTTTATTATTGCCTCTTGGGCATATCTCCATCAGTTGGTTCACAAGTTGGGGCACTATACGGCCCGGTTTCACCGTAACGGGGAGATTCCCCCTTATACAGGTCCATAACCTTTCGCTTCTAGGTTAGAGCGCACGCATGCGAGGGGGGGCACATGCAATCACCTATACCAATCTTGCACCACACTCACACACATATGCTAGGGACACATGCAAGTTTTCAGATGATTCCGACGTTCTCGTGGACTTCCTCGTGAAACCACGATGATCTGCGGCCTCGATCGTCTACCCCCTAGACATTCTTCCGGCGGGTAGCCCGTAGCTCTCTCTTGTCTTGTGTCGACTAGGTCATAGGATGATGTGAAACCATGTTGGTTCACAAGTTGGGGCACTATACGGCGGTTTCACCGTAACGGGAGATTCCCCTTATCTGTGTCCATAACCTTTCGCTTCTAGGTTAGAGCGCATGCATGCGAGGGGGGGGCACATGCAATCACCTATACCAATCTTGCACCACACTCACACACATATGCTAGGGACACATGCAAGTTTTCATATGATTCCGACGTTCTCGTGGACTTCCTCCGGCGAAACCCTGATGATCTGCGGGCCTCGGATCGTCTACCCCCTAGACATTCTTCTGACAGGGGTAGCCCTGCGTAGATCTCTCTTGTTTTGTGTCTCACTAGGTCATAGGATGATGTGAAACCATGTTGGTTCACAAGTTGGGGCACTATACGGCCCGGTTTCACCGTAACGGGGAGATTCCCTCTTATACAGGTCCATAACCTTTCGCTTCTAGGTTAGAGCGCATGCATGCGAGGGGGGGCACATGCAATCACCTATACCAATCTTGCACCACACTCACACACATATGCTAGGGACACATGCAAGTTTTCAGATGATTCCGACGTTCTCGTGGACTTACTCCGGCGAAACCCTGATGATCTGCGGGCCTCGGATCGTCTACCCCCCTAGACATTCTTCTGACAGGGGTAGCCCGGCGTAGCTCTCTCTTGTCTTGTGTATGACTAGGTCATAGGATGATGTGAAACCATGTTTGTTCACAAGTTGGGGCACTATACGGCCCGGTTTCACCGTAACGGGGAGATTCCCCCTTATACAGCTCCATAACCTTTCGCTTCTAGGTTAGAGCGCATGCATGCGTGGGGGGCACATGCAATCACCTATACCAATCTTGCACCACACTCACACACATATGCTAGGGACACATGCAAGTTTTCAGATGATTCCGACGTTCTCGTGGACTTACTCCGGCGAAACCCTGATGATCTGCGGGCCTCGGATCGTCTACCCCCCTAGACATTCTTCTGACAGGGGTAGCCCGGCGTAGCTCTCTCTTGTTTTGTGTCTCACTAGGTCATAGAATGATGTGAAACCATGTTAGTTCACAAGTTAGGGCACTATACGGCCCGGTTTCACCGTAACGGGGAGATTCCCCCTTATACAGGTCCATAACCTTTCGCTTCTAGGTTAGAGCGCATGCATGCGAGGGGGGGCACATGCAATCACCTATACCAATCTTGCACCACACTCACACACATATGCTAGGTACACATGCATGTTTTCAGATGATTCCGACGTTCTCGTGGACTTACTCCGGCGAAACCCTGATGATATGCGGGCCTCGGATCGTCTACCCCCCTAGACATTCTTCTGACAGGGGTAGCCGGCGTAGCTCTCTCTTGTCTTGTGTCTAACTAGGTCATAGGATGATGTGAAACCATGTTGGTTCACAAGTTGGGGCACTATACGGCCCGGTTTCACCGTAACGGGGAGATTCCCCCTTATACAGGTCCATAACCTTTCGCTTCTAGGTTAGAGCGCATGCATGCGAGGGGGGGCACATGCAATCACCTATACCAATCTTGCACCACACTCACACACATATGCTAGGGACACATGCAAGTTTTCAGATGATTCCGACGTTCTCGTGGACTTCCTCCGGCGAAACCCTGATGATCTGCTGGCCTCGGATCGTCTACCCCCCTAGACATTCTTCTGACAGGGGTAGCCCGGCGTAGCTCTCTCTTGTCTTGTGTCTGACTAGGTCATAGGATGATGTGAAACCATGTTGGTTCACAAGTTGGGGCACTATACGGCCCGGTTTCACCGTAACGGGGAGATTCCCCCTTATAGAGGTCCATAACCTTTCGCTTCTAGGTTAGAGCGCATGCATGCGAGGGGGGGCACATGCAATCACCTATACCAATCTTGCACCACACGCACTCACATATGCTAGGGACACATGCAAGTTTTCAGATGATTCCGACGTTCTCGTGGACTTCCTCCGGCGAAACCCTGATGATCTGCGGGCCTCGGATCGTCTACCCCCCTAGACATTCTTCTGACAGGGGTAGCCCGGCGTAGCTCTCTTGTCTTGTGTCTGACTAGGTCATAGGATGATGTGAAACCATGTTGGTTCACAAGTTGGGGCACTATACGGCCCGGTTTCACCGTAACGGGGAGATTCCCCCTTATACAGGTCCATAACCTTTCGCTTCTAGGTTAGAGCGCATGCATGCGTGGGGGGGCACATGCAATCACCTATACCAATCTTGCACCACACTCACACACATATGCTAGGGACACATGCAAGTTTTCAGATGATTCCGACGTTCTCGTGGACTTACTCCGGCGAAACCCTGATGATCTGCGGGCCTCGGATCGTCTACCCCCCTAGACATTCTTCTGACAGGGGTAGCCCGGCGTAGCTCTCTCTTGTTTTGTGTCTCACTAGGTCATAGGATGATGTGAAACCATGTTGGTTCACAAGTTGGGGCACTATACGGTTGCTTTCACCGAACGGGAGATTCCCCTTATACGTGTCCATAACCTTCGCTTCTAGGTTAGAGTGCATGCATGCGAGGGGGCACATGCAATCACCTATACCAATCTTGCACCACACTCACACACATATGCTAGGGACACATGCAAGTTTTCGATGATTCCGACGCTCGTGGACTTACTCGTGAAATCCTCGATGATCTGCGGCCTCGGATCGTCTACCCCTAGACATTCTTGACAGGGGTAGCCCGTAGCTCTCTCTTGTCTTGTGTCTGACTAGGTCATAGGATGATGTGAAACTATGTTGGTTCACAAGTTGGGGCACTATACGGCCCGGTTTCACCGTAACGGGGAGATTCCCCCTTATACAGGTCCATAACCTTTCGCTTCTAGGTTAGAGCGCATGCATGCGAGGGGGGGCACATGCAATCACGTATACCAACCTTGCACCACACTCACACACATATGCTAGGGACACATGCAAGTTTTCAGATGATTCCGACGTTCTCGTGGACTTCCTCCGGCGAAACCCTGATGATCTGCGGGCCTCGGATCGTCTACCCCCCTAGACATTCTTCTGACAGGGGTAGCCCGGCGTAGCGCTCTCTTGTTTTGTGTCTGACTAGGTCATAGGATGATGTCAAACCATGTTGGTTCACAAGTTGGGGCACTATACGGCCCGATTTCACCGTAACGGGGAGATTCCCCCTTATACAGGTCCATAACCTTTCGCTTCTAGGTTAGAGCGCATGGATGCGAGGGGGGACACATGCAATCACCTATACCAACCTTGCACCACACTCAAACACATATGCTAGGGACACATGCAAGTTTTCAGATGATTCCGACGTTCTTGCGGACTTCCACCGGCGAAACCCTGATGATCTGCGGGCCTCGGATCGTCTACCTAATGGAAATGAAGTTCAGCATCCTCTAGAACCTTATGGTCTATTGCAAAGTTAGTGTTTCCATGGTGCGAATACTAACAAATAGGCAACAAAAGTTAAATCATTTGAAAGAAAAATAAAAAGAAAATTAGAAAATAGCATGAGACACACGGCAAAGGACAAAGCACGGCAAAAGATGTCCTTTGCTTGCCGTGGGTCACCGTCAAACACACGGCAAAGGTCCTTTGCCGTGTGTCTCTATCCCACAGACACACGGCAAAGAATTTTTTTCACCTTTAGCAAGGCTTTTATTACATATATGTTAGGTGATATTATTTCATAGGATCATGAGATCACACATATGATGATCGGTTATTGTGGTCTTGATCACTATATACATGCACCCCCCTGATTCCGACGTTCTCGTGGACTTACTCCGGCGAAACCCTGATGATCTGCGGGCCTCGGATCGTCTACCCCCCTAGCCATTCTTCTGACAGGGGTAGCCCGGCGTAGCTCTCTCTTGTCTTGTGTCTGACTAGGTCATAGGATGATGTGAAACCATGTTGGTTCACAAGTTGGGGCACTATACGGCCCGGTTTCACCGTAACGGGGAGATTCCCCCTTATACAGGTCCATAACCTTTCGCTTCTAGGTTAGAGCGCATGCATGCGAGGGGGCACATGCAATCACCTATACCAATCTTGCACCACACTCACACACATATGCTAGGGACACATGCAAGTTTTCAGATGATTCCGACGTTCTCGTGGACTTCCTCCGACGAAACCCTGATGATCTGCGGGCCTCGGATCGTCTACCCCCTAGACATTCTTCTGACAGGGGTAGCCCGGCGTAGCTCTCTCTTGTTTTGTGTCTGACTAGGTCATAGGATGATGTGAAACCATGTTGGTTCACAAGTTGGGGCACTATACGGCCCGGTTTCACCGTAACGGGGAGATTCCCCCTTATACAGGTCCATAACCTTTCGCTTCTAGGTTAGAGCGCATGCATGCGAGGGGGGGCACATGCATTCACCTATACCAATCTTGCACCACACTCACACACATATGCTAGGGACACATGCAAGTTTTCAGATGATTCCAACGTTCTCGTGGACTTACTCGTGAAACCACGATGAGCTGGGCCTCGGATCGTCTACCCCCTAGACATTCTTCGGCGATAGGTAGCCCGGCGTAGCTCTCTTGTTTTGTGTCTGACTAGGTCATAGGATGATGTGAAACCATGTTGGTTCACAAGTTGGGGCACTATACGGCCCAGTTTCACCGTAACGGGGAGATTCCCCCTTATACAGGTCCATAACCTTTCGCTTCTAGGTTAGAGCGCATGCATGCGAGGGGGGGCACATGCAATCACCTATACCAATCTTGCACCACACTCACACACATATGCTAGGGACACATGCAAGTTTTCAGATGATTCCGACGTTCTCGTGGACTTACTCCGGCGAAACCCTGATGATCTGCGGGCCTCGGATCGTCTACCCCCCTAGACATTCTTCTGACAGGGGTAGCCCGGCGTAGCTCTCTCTTGTGTCGACTAGGTCATAGGATGATGTGAAACCATGTTGGTTCACAAGCTGGGCACTATACTGCCGGTTTCACCGTAACGGGGAGATTCCCCCTTATACAGGTCCATAACCTTTCGCTTCTAGGTTAGAGCGCATGCATGCGACGGGGGCACATGGAATCACCTATACCAACCTTGCACCACACTCATACACATATGCTAGGGACACATGCAAGTTTTCGATGATTCCGACGCTCGTGGACTTACTCTGAAACCACGATGATCTGCGCTCGGATCGCCTACCCCCTAGACATTCTTCAGCGGGGTAGCCCGTAGCTCTCTCTTGTTTTGTTTCTCACTAGGTCATAGGATGATGTGAAACCATGTTGGTTCACAAGTTGGGGCACTATACTCTGCCGGTTTCACCGTAACGGGAGATTCCCCTTATACAGTCCATAACCTTTCGCTTCTAGGTTAGAGCGCATGCATGCGAGGGGGGCACATGCAATCACCTATACCAATCTTGCACCACACTCACACACATATGCTAGGGACACATGCAAGTTTTCAGATGATTCCGACGTTCTCGTGGACTTCCTCCGGCGAAACCCTGATGATCCTCGGGCCTCGGATCGTCTACCCCCCTAGACATTCTTCTGACAGGGTTAGCCCGGCGTAGCTCTCTCTTGTTTTGTGTCTTACTAGATCATAGGATGATGTGAAACCATGTTGGTTCACAAGTTGGTGCACTATACGGTCCGGTTTCACCGTAACGGGGAGATTCCCCCTTATACAGGTCCAGAACCTTCGCTTCTAGGTCAGAGTGCATGCATGCGAGGGGGGAGACATGCAAGCCCATATACCAACCTTGCACCACACTCACACACATATGCTATGGACACATGCAAGTTTTCAGATGATTCCGACGTTCTCGTGGTCTTCCTCCGGCGAAACCCTGATGATCTGCGGGCCTCGGATCGTCTACCTAATGGAAATGAAGTTCAACATCCTCTAGAACCTTATGGTCTATTGCAAAGTTAGTGTTTCCATGGTCTGAATACTGACAAATAGCCAACAAAAAGTTAACTAAAAACTTTAAATAAATACAACTGAAAGAAAAAATAAAAATAAAATTAGAAAATACCTAAAGGCACACGGCAAAGAGGTCCTTTTCCGTGTGTCTGCAGGCACACGGCAAAGGTTCTTTGCCGTGTGTTTTTACAACCAGGTACACGCCAAAGATCTTTGCCGTGTTCCGCACGGTGTGGCACACGGCAAAGGGGTGACCATAATATCGGCCCGCGCGGGCCCGTGCCCTCCCCTGCCTTATCCCCTCCCCGCCCACTCCGCCTCCACACGCCCTCGCGCGCCGCCCTCTCCCCCTCCCGCCTCCGCTCTTTCTTCGCCACACCTTCGCCTCCACCTGCCCTGCCTCAGCCACGGCCCCATCCGCCCGCTAATCCGCCCGCCCGCCAAGCCCCTTGGCCATGGGAGCTCGCCTGCTCCAGTAGGAGCTGGGCCAGCCCGCCTGTTGTTCGCCGCCCCACCGACAACTGCATCCACCATCGGTATGTGCCTAGTATTTTTGTTAGTAGTGTAGTGTGTAGTATAGTATATATGTATGTGTAGTGTAGTGTAGTGTAGTATAGTAGTAGTATAGTAGTAACATTGTTAGATATATGTGTATGTATATTAGTAATTAAGCATGTATTTAGCAAAATGGACAAGTTACTAGTATGATGTATGATGTATGTAGTGCTAGTTCTAGTGTTGTACTAAGTTATTAGTAAAGTGTATTTAGTGATAGTTTTATTGTCATATATTACATTAGGGTAGTTTTAGTGGTAGATTTAGCAAAATGGACAAGTTACTAATATGTTGGATTTAGTGGTAGTATTTTCTAGTATGTTGTTTCATATATGCATGTGTATAGTAGTAATTTAGGAATTATATGTGTAAAATTTTGGCTTGTATTTTGGCATATATAAATACATATGTATATTACTAATTTTTCTTCGTGTAGGATATTTGTCGAGTCTGAGGGTGGGGTTGTCGGCCAGTAGGTCATTTTGCGGGAGGGTCGAGCATCTTCTTCACCTCTCGATCACGCTTCAAGGGTAAAAATCTATTCTCCTATCTTGCAAATACCTAGGGTTATTTTCGTGTGTAGATCACCAAGTCTGTCGCGTTACCTAGGCGTCTCTTCCCGGCCGTAAGGGTTACGCGGATAAATATGCATTAGTGGTCTCATATTATGAAGCGTAACTCTTACGGCATTTATCGGGACACGGCGGATGCGTAGTTGGGTATGTTTTCCTTGTTCTACTCGTCCGAGATAGGATTTCTGCGCCTCCTGTTGTTCTCCGATGCACATCCCTCTTGGCTTTTGCCGAGACGTATCGAGAGAGCAGCGGAGGTCTGCCGAAATTTGGTCGATCGGGTAGAGCAGAGAACATACTCAATCTACGGATCCGGCGTTGATAGGACCCTCTTTACCTATTAGAGAGATAGGTGGATATATTTATGGCGTAAAATATATGTTTGCTAAAATTAACCGAACTAATACCGGATTTATTTATATGGCATGATTAATTGAAAGCATTATATATGTCGTTTTTGGTACTGATTAGAGGATGGAGAATCGTGACTGGATGTATGATGGCCATGTCAGTAAGTGGGACTTTACCTCAGAATGGCAAGAAAAGGCCGAGGACTTTGTGAATCGGGCATTTGCCGTCCCAGAGACCAGGAAGAATTTTACGCCTGCAAGATGCAAGAACCTGAATACACATTCGAAGGATGATGTGAGTACTCACCTGCTCAATTACGGGTTCACACCATCCTATAAGACTTGGACATTCCATGGTGAAAAGTTAGCGAAACGTGCTAGGAGGGAGTCACGGCAGGTCAGCAGAGTCAGCCAAGGGGAGAATTTGATGCTGGTTTTGATAGGTGCATAGAAAACTTTGTGAATGCTAATGCGCCTGAAAGCCCTCATGTAGAGGCGGAGACTCCTCAGGAGGCGGAGACAAGTGAGGAGCCGGAGGAAAACACGGCAAAGTACTACGAGACTTTGTTTGCCTCACAGAGACCCCTTCATGCACATACAGATGTTACCCAACTGGATGCCATAGCTCGCCTTTTGGCCTTCAAGAGCCGCAGGAACTTGACCAGAGAGGACTTTGATGATATGCTTGCCGTTGTTGGCAGCATTCTGCCGAAAGGGAACCTCTTGCCGGAGAACTTCTACTATTTGACCAAACTCCTCCGTGACCTTAAGATGTCATATGAGCCGATACACGCTTGTCCGAAGGGATGCATGCTATTCACAAAGGAGCATGCTCAGACAAATTATTGTATCCGCTGCAAATCCTCTAGGTACTTTGAGGTCGATCCCGATGGTGATGGTCAGACGAGGCAGACCGGGGTTGCCCAAAACATTCTTCGGTATCTTCCAATCATACCGAGGCTCCAGCGACTCTTCATGACCGAGGATACTGCCCAGATGCGTTAGGCGAGAAGGAACAGATACCTCGACAAGATGATACATCCGTCGGATGGTAGTGCATGGAAGAACTTTGTCAAGAAATATCCTGATAAAGCCGGTGACAAGAGGAGCGTAGCAGTTGCCATATCAACCGATGGGTTCAATCCATATGGCATGTCGGCTTCAGCATATAGTTGTTGGCCAGTGTTTGTTATTCCCTGAACCTCCCCCCTGGTGTCTGCATGAGATCAGAGAACATGTTTGTCTCGATGATAATCCCAGGGCCGAAATACCCGGGTAAGAACATGAATGTGTATCTAGAACCGGTGGTGGATGACTTGCTTCGTGGCTGGGAAGGTCGGGGGATCCGAACATTTGACGCTTCAAACAACGAGCACTTCGATATGTATGTCTGGTACCATACCTCTCTGCATGACCTACCATCACGTGCGTTGTTCTGCGGCTGGTGTACACATGGGAAGTGGCCTTGCCCAGTGTGCATGCAATCTCTGACTTTCTTCTGGCTGTCGAAGGGAGGCAAGTATTCCTGCTTTGATGAACATCGACAGTGTCTTGAGCCGAATCATCCATATAGGAGTGACAAAATAGGTTCAAGAAAGGTCGTGTTGTCCATGATCCAAAGCCACGTCTAAAGACCGAAAGGAAATCAAGGCTGAGTTGGAAGCTCTCCACCAAACTCCGATGGGAATGGTTTCGTGGGATACGGGATACACACCAAGGACCCACATTCCGTGCTTATGGAAGCTCCCTTACTTTGAGGATCTTGAGCTCCGCATAACATTGATGTAATGCACAGAAAAAGAATATCGGTGAGGCCCTTTGGAGCACCATAATGCAAACTGAGAAGACGAAAGATAACATCAAGGCTCGAATTGATCAAGAAGCATTTTGCGATAGGCCAAAGTTGAACATGCAGCCACCCGGAGCCAAAGGCAGAAAAAGGTGGTCTAAGCCAAAGGCTCCTTTCTGCCCAACAAAGCCCCAAAGAAGGGAGATCTTCCAGTGGATCGCGCAAAGTTTGTTTTTCCCTGATGGTTATGCGGCCAACTGGATGAGGGGTGCGAACATGGAAACGTTGCGAGTACAAGGGCTCAAGAGTCATGACTACCACGTATGGCTTGAGCGGATAATGCCGGTGATGATTCGAGGCTATGTCGATGAGGAGACTTGGCGAGTGCTGTAGAGGTTGAGCTTTTTCTTCCGCCAGATTTGTGCTAGGGAGTTAGACCGTAAAGTGCTTGAGAAGCTACATGAACATGCACCCGAGTTGCTTTGCGATCTAGAGATGCTCCTTCCGCCAGGGTTCTTCAATCCGATGCAACATATGATCTTGCATCTTGCGAACGAGGCTTTAAAGGGGGGACCTGTGTGGGCCCGTTGGCGCTTCACCGAGAGAGAAACAAAGAAGCTTCAGAAGAAAACAGGCAATAAATGCAAGATCGAGGCATCCATAGCCGAGGCGGTCTTAACGAGGAGGTTGCAAACTTCACCACAAAGCACTATGATGCCAACATTCCCATAAAGCACAACCCAAGTTTCGTTACAATGCCGCCAACCACGAAGATGTACCCAATCTTAGCATCTTCGTTGGGCTAGGTGGCAAATCAAGGGCACAAAGAGGTTCGCAATGAAAAACTTGAGCGGAGTTGATCCACTCGTATGTCTTGAACACCATGGAAGAAGTGAAGCCGTACATCGAGTAAGTGATCACCATTTAGTTTTCCGCAAACATTTACTGCTATGTCCGTGCCTAACTCTCCTTTAAATTGTTATAGACGATTCAAGAGTGCACATTGGAAGAATCCAAATAGGGAGCCTAACCCTCAAGAGGAGCAGGATCTTTTCGATAAGGGTGGTGGTTTCGGTTTCACCGGTGGTTACGTGGTTTGGTACTATTCGAGCCAACTTGTTGTGCTACACTTCTTGTGATAAACTTCTTATGCTAAACTTCTCGTTCTAACTTGTAGGCAAGAACTGACAAAGAGATGCAACCCGAGCTAAGAAATATTGCCAGGGGCTTTAACCATTCAGTCGGCACGTTCAATGCTTATGGCGTGAATGGGTATCACTTCCATACCCATGAATACACAACTAGCCGGCCCAACCGGAAGACAACAAATAGCGGGGTCTTTTGTGAAGGCTCAGATGGCCTCCAGTACTATGGAAGAGTCGAGGGTATATATGAGCTGAATTACGGTTTTGGAAAAGGGCTAAATCCCGTTGTATTCAAATGTCATTGGTTTGACCCACATAAGGTGAAACGGGATCCTGAAATTGGACTGGTCGAAGTTAAGAGAAACTCCGTTTATGCGGGAGATGATGTTTACATTTTGGCTACTCAGGCCTTCCAAGTATTCTATCTTCCGTACCCATGCCAAAACCCGACAAACGCGTCACAGGATCGGGATGTTGTGATGACGGTACCGACACGCAATAGGCCGCCTTGCCAAACAAGGATGATTACCGCCTAGACCCTCAACAAATGATGGCGAGTTTTATCAAGAAGAAGGGCTCCCGGGCAATTCACTATCGACTTGTCCGCCGATGGTGACATGGTCGTGACGATGAGCAAGAAGAAGCGAGGAGGAAGACATCGCGCAAGATGAAGCCGAGGAGGTTCACAACCAACAAGATGTGAGTTTGCTCGAGGCTCCATGCAGGCCTTGACGTGAACGATCCACAGGACCACCTCCGTGTTTCGTGGATGATTATTGGTGGCGGAAAATGATAGCGATGACGAAAACCTCTCGTCCAATTCATAATCCCGACTCGCTTGATCCATGCATGTAGTAGTAATAATCTTTGTAGTAGTGTTTGCTATGTAATCCTTAGGGCTATGTAATAAAATTTCTTTCCTTTTGTCTTTGTATTTGTAAGAACTCTATTCTATGTAATAAAATTTCTTTCCTTTTGTCTTTGTATTTGTAAGAACTCGTATCCCCAAAGTCGAGAGAGACAGGTATTTTCGAGATTCATATAGCATGGGGATGTGGCGGTGGCAAGCCAGGGAAAGGATTCTCGATCCACGACAACGATTCCTTTCGAGGAGTCGCTGCCGGGAGACAATCCTTTCCTTGGCTTGTCGTATCATACCCATGCTATATGGATCATGGAAGTATTTCTCTTCTTTCGTCTTTGCCGATACGAATATAGATTAGCTAGCGTGACTTAAATGGAATATATTAGATAGCCCTAAAGTCGAAAGGAAAGACATTACTTCACTATTCGTATAGCATGGGCGACATTGTTATATGAATCGTGAAATGGTTTCTTTACTTTCGTCTTTGGAGAAACACAAGGAAGGCTTCATCTCGTATCCCCCAAGTCGAGAGAGGACAGGTATTTTCGAGATTCATATAGCATGGGTATGTGACAGTGGCAAGCCCAGGAAAGGATTCTCGATCCACGACAACGATTCCTTTCGAGGAGTCGTTGCCGTGGAGACCGAATCCTTTCCTTGGCTTGCCGCGTATCATACCCATGCTATATGGATAATGGAAGTATTTCTCTTCTTTCGTCTTTGCCGATACGAATATAGATTAGCTAGCGTGACTTAAATGGAATATATTAGATAGCCCTAAAGTCGAAAGGAAAAACATTACTTCACTATTCGTATAGCATGGGCGACATTGTTATATGAATCGTGAAATGGTTTCTTTCCTTTCGTCTTTGGAGAAACACAAGGAAGGCTTCATCTCGTATCCCCCAAGTCGAGAGAGGACAGGTATTTTCGAGATTCATATAGCATGGGGATGTGACGGTGGCAAGCCCAGGAAAGGATTCTCGATCCACGACAACGATTCCTTTCGAGGAGTCATTGCCGTGGAGACCGAATCCTTTCCTTGGCTTGCCGCGTCTCATACCCATCCTATATGGATCATGGAAGTATTTCTCTTCTTTCGTCTTTGCCGATACGAATATAGTGTGTGTTTAAAACTTGAGTATTATTGTACTGTTATGAATCTTGTGTCACTTGTGTGTACTAATAAACTACTCTTTTCACTCTGTTTTCCAGGTGATTGAAAGATGCCGAGGGAAAGGGAGTTACAAGAAAGCTGAAAAGCTTGGCAAAACTGGTGACTGGTGGTTCAAAAGATGTTAGGGGGAAGCAGCCTACTAGTGCTACTTCTAGTGCTCCACCGCGCACTTCACAGCGGCGAGGGCGTGGGAGGCGTGCGAGGACTCCTAGTCCCCCTCCGGTCTTCGAGGAGGACGAGCAGGAGCAGGAGCAGGAGCAGGAGGGGGAGGACGAGGACGAGGAGGAGCCAGTTCGGCGTCAGGAGGATGAGGGGACGCACTCGGATTCTGACGAGGAGGAGCAGGAGCAGCAGGAGGATGAGGATGAGGGGTTGGGGTCTTTACCCTACGAGCTTGACACGTCCTTGAGGTGGGCGCCTCTGGAGGATGAGACGCAATACCTTCAGGAGTACGTGCCATGGACCCGAGCCAGTGCCACGGAGAAGGCTCCATATCGGCGTGGGGTTTGAGACTCCCGACCTACCTTATCCCTATGCGGATAAGGTACTCGTTCACTGGGTCGAGGTACATGATTTGACCCTAAACCATACATTGTAATTTTATCACATCTTGACCTTGTCCTTTTCATTTTGCAGTGCCTTTTTATATGAGGATGGGATCAAGCCATATCGTGGCTACTCAAGCATCCTTGGAGCCTTGGTTAGAAAGTATTTTCCTGGGATTGTCACTCTCCCAAATGGTTCAAAGGATGTGGCTTGGACTTGGAAGCATTACCACTATGCCGAAGATCCCGAAAAAAAGTACACCACCATCGCGGAGAAGGTTCAGGTTTTGTTCTGGGTAAGTTTGTTTTGCTTGTCATAATTCAATCGCCTTGAGGATGAAATACACTTGAACTCGTGGCTTGTCATAATTCAATCGCGTTTGACCCCCCTTTTTTCCCTATGTGCATACTTGTAGAAGTTCTTCTATATGGACAGGACGCGCAAAAGGGAGTGTTTGATGATTGTTCACGAGCTTGCCAAGAGGAAGGTGCAAGACATGCACTACGAGGCACGCGAATCGCTCGTGAATCGTTCGGCGATCGCAAGATTTGGATGAACAAGAGCCAAGCTCGGAGATGCTCTTGAGCCGTGGCGATACTGCGCAGTAGTTGCATTTTGTTTTATTGATTTCTTGACCTTATTCTATTTTCTATTGTACTAATACGTGTGTCTTGTGGAAGTAGAACCCTCCTCGGTTGGTGGTAATGACGGTGCTTCACGGCAATGGTAGCGTGGACACACCCCAATTACCTGTAAACACCGATGCAAAGAAGCGGCGAGAGGAGATGGGGGTGGATCACACCGCCAAGGCAACATCCTCGCCCTTCTTAGGAAAAAAGAGGTGAGAAAATGCTTTATTTGTTCTTGCTTGTAATTTTATTCTTTACTTCGCCCTTTGGAGTCCCCCTTCACTTAACTTCGTGCTCTTTTGTGCAGAAAATAAAGACAGGTCAAGAGCCGTCCGTGTTTGCCGTTTGGAAGAAGACACACACGTTGGATGAGCCTAGGAACGGGAGCCTATGGATGAACGAGGGAGCCAGGCTCCGGGGTGAGAAGTACCCTGAGAAGTACAAGGAGGTGCATGGAGAAGATTCTAACCCTGAGACCGCCCCCTTCGACCCCGAGGTCGCCGTGCTGGCAGGAGAAGGCCAGAAGAATGGTCGCCTATGGATCGGTCACGGGTCCGTCGACCCTAAGTGATGGGTTCGCAACATAGAAAACAAAAAATTTTCCTACGATGTGAACTATATACCAAGATCTATTTATACTATATACAAACAACGGGCAGATGTATATCCGTAGAGAACATACCCTTGAAGACCGACAAAGTTTAACGAGTCCAAACTCGTGGTTGATGTAGACGATCTCTTGCCGATCTCAAGATCGAGAGGAAGTCCTAGCGCCGCAAATCAGCAGCGCATCCGTGCTCGCACACACGTTCGAGGCACCGAGCAACCTCCGCCTCGCCTCCAGCGATGCAGCGAAGCACAACTCTTTCTTGCCGAATAGCCACCGGGAACATGTATCTCGCTAGTCCGAGACCATGGGGGATAAATTCTAGAGGGGAGAGATCCTTCACGAGGAGGTGTGAGGAGAAGTGAGAGGAGGGCTACTTTTATAGGAGGAGGGGGAACCCCAAGGGGTGGCTGCGCATGGGGGCTGCCCCTTCTCCTCCTCTTCATGTGGGTGGACACTATACTAACAAAACTCTTCCAAATCCCTCCACTCAAAATCCCACTCAAAGATCCCATTAAATTTCCACCAAATTTAATGCAAACTCTCATTAAATAAAACTCTTTTATTTTATTCAGAATTTTGTCAATTACTTTAATGACAAACATTCACAATAACCCCTTGCTAGAATTCTATTTCACATGCATAACCACTTTATGCAATTTCACCAAAAACCTGCTTTGGATTCTAGTGAAATAAATTCCTGCGCTTGTTTATTCTTTTCGCATGAAACTTTTGCTCCAATTGGATGTCGGTGTCTCTTAAGTGTGTCACCCTATGGTTCGTGAATAATGCGGACATGATCGAGACCCTCTCGGATCAATAATCAAGCGGATCCGAGACCCATCGACTCCCACACATTCAACGATGACTTTCTTGTGATCGTCGGAACCTTTTACGCTAGTATCTTAATCCCTTTGTTTCACGATATATTACATGTCCGAGATTCGATCATCGGTATCTCCATACCTAGTTTGATCTCGCATCGACATGCACTCTTTCTCGTTCCCGTGATATAACATTCTAGTGATCAAATCACTTGCTTGCAAGCTAATCAATGTGATATCACCGAGAGGGCCCAGAGTATATCTATCCGTCATCGGACTGAAAAAATTCCACTATCTATCCATGAGCCACAACCTAACACTTTATTAGTTCTGAACCCATCTTTATAATCACCACGTTACGGTGACGCTTGATGTTATCAAGAAACTCTTCGGTGTTAGTGATTGACATGATCTCATGGTCTAAGGATTAGGATCACTTCGTAAGTTGTTATAGCAATATAAACTTAATGACTTTGATCGTAATGCTATACTGGATGAATGTTCATCACATCATTACACTAATGTTGTGATCCCGTTATTAACAACATCCAATGTCCATGATCAGGAAACCTTGATCATCTTGTTAATCAACGAGCTAGTTTATGAGAGAGGCTTAACTAGGAACTTTCTGTTTGTTTATTAAACACACATGTATTAACGTTTCCGTATTAATACAATTATAGCATGCAAAATAAACATCTATCATATACTTGGAATACACATAATAAACAATTTATTATTGCCTCTCAGGGCATATTCCCGTCCTCCTCCCACTTGCACTAGAGACAATAATCTAGTTACATAGTGATATATCTAACACCCATTGAGTTCTGGTGTTGATCATGTTTTGCTCTAGGGAGAGTTTTAGTCAACGGATCTGCTACATTGAGATCCGTATGTACTTTACAAATCTTTATATCTCCATCCTTGACATGCTCGCGGATGGAGTGAAACCGGCGCTTAATATGCTTGGAATGCTTGTGAGACCTTGGCTCTTTGGCATTGGCAATGGCACCATTGTTGTCACAATAGATCACCATTGGGTCCAACGCGCTTGCCACAACTCCTAGTTCGGATATGAACTCCTTCATCCAAACTGCTTCCTGAGCCGCTTCCGAAGCAGCAACATATTCGGCCTCCGTTGTTGATCCCGCTACCACAGGTTGTTTGGAGCTCCTCCAACTAACCGCTCCGCCATTCATGAGAAAACGATCCGGATTGAGACTTAGAGTCATCCGGATCGGTCAAAGCTAGCTTCGACATAACACTTAGCGACGAGCTCTTCTTCACCTCCGTATAGAAGAAACATATCCTTAGTTCTTCGTAAGTACTTAAGGATATTCTTGACCGCTATCCAAAGGTTCAACCTGGATCCGATTGGTACCTACTAGTCAAACTAATAGCGTGTGCCACATCCGTCTTGTACATAGCATGGCGACATTATAGAGCCTATGGCTGAAGCATAGGGACTTTGTCCATTATCTCTCTTTCTTCCTTGAAGCCGGACTTTGAGTCTTACTCAATGTCTTGCCTTGCAACATAGGTAAGAACCCTTCTTACTTCCGTCCATTTTAAACTTCTTTAAAATCTTGTCAAGGTATGTACTTTATGATAGCCCTATTAGGCGCCTAGATCTATCTCTATAGATCTTTATGCCTAATATGTATGACGCTCACCTAGGTCCTTCATTGAAAATTTGTCGTTTAGATAACTTTTAACACTGTTTTAAAGTTCTATATCATTTCCGATCAATAATATGTCATCCACATATAATATCGTAAATGCCACATTGCTCCCACTCACTTTCTTGTAAATACAAGCTTCTCCATAAGTTTGGACAAATCCAAACTCTTTGATCACCTCATCAAAGCGGAGATTCCAACCGTGATGCTTGCTTCAATCCATAGATGGATCGCTGAAGCTTACACACCTTGTTAGCATCCTTAGGATCGACAAAAACCCTTTGGTTGTATCATATACAACTCTTCTTCAATATTACCATTGAGAAACGCGGTTTTGACATCCATCTGCCATATTTCATAATCGAAATATGCAGCAATTGCTAACATAATCCTAATCGACTTTAGCATCGCTACGGAGAGAAAGTCTCATCGTAGTCAACTCCTTGAATTTGTCGAAACCCCTTTGCGACAAGTCGAGCTTTATAGATGGTCACATTACCATCAAGACGCTTTTCCTTTTGAAAATCCATTTGTTCTCCACGGCCTTTCGCGTGAGGTAATTCCACCAAGTTCCAAACTTGATTTTCATACATGGATTCCATCTCGATTTCATGGCTTCTAACCATTTGTTGGAACGGGCTCATCATCGCTTCTTCATACGTCGCAGGTCATTATTTTCATCAACCATGAAATTTATGACAGATTTCCGTCTGACTCGAGCCGCACGCGTCTGCTTGACCTGCGAGGTTCGAGTATTCTCTCTTCGGAGTTTCATGATCATTATCATTAGTTCCCTCTTCAATGTGGAGCAAACTCGGAACAACTTCCGCGCAAGGCTACTCGCCATACTTTGAAGAGAAGGTTCCACAACCTCTTGAGTTCTACCTTCCGACTACTCACACCTTTCGCGAGAAACTCTTTCTCTAGAAAGGATCCATTCTGGCAACAAAAACCTTGCCCTCGGATCGTGATAGAAGGAATACCCAATAGTTTCTTTAGGGTATCCTCTCAAGACGCATTTTTCCGCTTTGGGTTCGAGTTTATCCGGTTGAAGTTTCTTCACATAAACATCGCAACCCCAAACTTTAAGAATGACAGCTTAGGTTTGTTTCCAAACCACAATTCATACGGTGTCGTTTCAACGGATTTAGATGGTGCCCGATTTAAAGTGAATGCAGCTTTCTAGTGCATAACCCCAAAATGACAACGGCAAGTCCGTCGAGACATCATAGATCGAACCATATCTAATAAAGTACGACGACGTTCGACACACCATTTCATTGTGGTGTTCCGGCAGGTGTGAGTTGTGAAACAATTCCACACTCTTTCATGTGAGTGCTAAACTCGTAACTTAGATACTCACCTCCACGGTCGCATCAAGAAATTTGATCTTTCTATTACGATGATTTTCCACTTCATTCGAAATTCCTTGAACTTTTCAAAGGTTTCAGACTTGTGTTTCATTAAGTAGATATAACCGTATCTACTCAAATCATCCGTGAAAGTAACAAAATAACGATATCCACCTCGCCGACACACTCATTGGACCACATACATCGAATGTATGATTTCCAATAAATCGTCGCCTGCTCCATTGAACCGAAAACGGCGTTCTAGTCATCTTGCCCATAAGGCATGGCTCACATGTATCAAATGATTCATAATCAAGTGATTCCAAAAGTCCATCCGAATGGAGCTTCTTCATGCTTTTAATGCCAATATGACCTAGACGGCAGTGCCACATATATGGATATATCATCATCAAGTTTAATCCTTTTAGCATCAACATTATGAATATGTGTAACATTATCATCGAGATCCAACAGAAATAACCCATTCAACATTGGTGCATGACCATAAAAGATTTCATTCATATAAATGGAACAACCATTGTTCTCGATTTGAATGAAAAACCACTTTGCATCAAACATGATCCAGATACAATGTTCATGCTCGGTCGGGCACCAAATAATGATTATTTAAGTTTATGACTAATCCCGACGCTAAGTGGAGAGGTAGCGTTCGACGGCGATCACATCAACACTTGATCCATTGCCGACACGCATCTTGACCTCACCCCTTGCTAGCGGTCGCTGTTCCGCATGACCTCCGATTCGAGTTACAAATATTAGCAACCGAACCGTATCAAATACCTGTGCTACTGCGAGCACTAGTCAAGTACACATCAATAACATGTATATCATATATACCTTTGTTTGCCTTGCCTTCTTGTCCGCCAGATACTTGGGGCGCTTCGATGCCGGGCCCTCTTACAATAGTAGCACTCGGTATCGACTTAGGTCCAACTCGGGTTTCTTTTCAGCGACAGCAAAGCTTGCCGTCCTTACTTCCCTTCCGCTTTTCCCTTCTTGTCTTTCTTGAAACCAGTGTTCCTATTGATCATCAACACTTGATGTTCCTTTTGATCTCCACTTCGCAGTTTTAAGCATTGATGAAGCTCGGGAGAGACTTCTTCATGCCCTGCATATTATAGTTCATCACGAAGCTCTTATAGCTAGGTGGCGAGACCAGAACACGATGGATGCCTAAGTCAATGGGAATCGTTATTCCCAAGGACACAAGCTTATCGGCGTAACCCGACATCTTGAGTACATGCTCACTAACGAGCTGTTCTCTTCCATCATGCAGCTAAAGAACTTTTCTCAAGCATTGTAGCTCTCACGAAAGCATGTGTGTCGAAAATCATTTTCAACTCACCCATTGTATCAAAAGCATTGCTGCCAAACGCTTTCAAGTTCGGCTCTAGCCCATACAATATGCCGCAATGAACTAAGTTGTGGTCCTCTGACGAGTTAGATAGACATTCTTCTCCTCGTCGGGGCATCAAAGGTGGGGCCTAACGGCGCTTCTAGCACATATTGCTTTTGTGCGCAGAGAGGAGAATCCTCAAATTCATGGCCCATTCAAGAAAGTTGCTACCGTTCGTTGCTAGTTTCTCTTTCTCCATGAACGCATTGAAATTAAAAGCAGGTGGTGCCATCTACAACAGAATTTGTAAAGTTTAGACTAAGTGTATGATAGATTGAGTTCAACTAATCTATATTACGAATGAACTCCCACTCAAAGCGACATCCCGTGTCCTTTTGGTGATTACATGAACCAAATCCACTACACCAAGTCCGATCATCACGTGAGTCGGTATAGCTTCAAAGGCGAGCATCAAATGGGCATCATATCAACTATATGACTCATGCTTAACCTTTCGATCAGTGTTCGAGGCCATGTCTGTACATGCTAGGCTCGCCAAGTTAGAACCTTAGTATTTTGCGTGTGTAACTGCTTTACACCCGAAGTATGGTCGAGGATCCAAGTACACCCGATCATCACGTGATGTCTTGGAGCGACGAAAACATAATCGGTGCATACTAAAGGAAGAACACATTCTTATCTTGATATTTAAATGAGGGATCATCTTATTATGCTTAACAAAGCGCTAAATAAGCAATATAAGATGCAATCAAACATCATATGTTTATTAGTGAAATTATATGGTTCCCGCAGATGATCTCTATCATGTGCATCGTGGTATGATCACTATCATACCTATATGTGTAAATCCACGCCTATGGGTTTTACACGCTATGTGTGTTGTAAGAGTATCATCTCATACTTCTACTTACAACACTACCATATCATAACACTAGCCCAAAGAACAATCTAAACTAGACCTCTAATTTATCCATTGCAAGTTTTACGTGGTGAGGGCTTCGAGATAGAACCGTTCTTACCTACGAACATGAACCACAACGAGGATAATCAAATTGTTGACAACTTGCTTGCAAAATAGATATTGACTATAGTAGGAGAGACAGACACCCGCTAGCCACTTATGCAAACTAGTTGCATGTCAAGCGTGGAACAGGTCTCATGTGCGAGGACATGTAAAGTTTGTCCGGGCCGCTTCATCCCACTATGCCACCAATATCCAAAATCACAAGAAAGGAGCAACAACATGATCATCATCGCCCACATACTCATATGTGTACTACCCGTGTAAAGTATCTACGCATAGATCCGGCTCTGATACCACTGATGGGTTCGCAACATAGAAAACAAAAAATTTTCCTACGATGTGAACTATATACCAAGATCTATTTATACTAGATACAAACAACGGGCGGATGTATATCCGTAGAGAACATACCCTTGAAGACCGACAAAGTTTAACGAGTCCAAACTCGTGGTTGATGTAGACGATCTCTGCCGATCTCAAGATCGAGTGGAAGTCCTAGCGCCGCAAATCAGCGCAAGATCCGCTCGACACACGCTCGAGGCACCGAGCAACCTCCGCCTCCTCGCTCCAGCGATGCAGCGGAAGCACAACTCTTTCTTGCTGAATAGCCACCGGGAACATGTATCTCGCTAGTCCGAGACCATGGGGGATAAATTCTAGAGGGGGAGAGAGATCCTTCACGAGGAGGTGTGAGTGAGAAGTGAGAGGAGGGGCTCCTTTTATAGGAGGGGGGGGAACCCCAAGGGGGTGGCCGGCGCATGGGGGCTGCCCCCTTGCCCTCCCCTCTTCATGTGGGTGGACACTCCACTCACAAAACTCTTCCAAATTCCTCCACTCAAAATCCCACTCAAAGATCCCATTAAATTTCCACCAAATTTAATGCAAACTCTCATTAAATAAAACTCTTTTATTTTATTCAGAATTTTGTCAATTACTTTAATGACAAACATTCACAAATAACCCCTTGCTAGAATTCTATTTCACATGCATAACCACTTTATGCAATTTCACCCGAAAACCTGTTTCGGTATCTAGTGAAATAAATTCCTCGCTTTGTTTATTCTTTTCGGCATGAAACTTTTGCTCCAATTGGATGTCGGTGTCTCTTAAGTGTGTCACCCTACGGTTCGTGAATAATGCGGACATGATCGAGACCCTCTCGGATCAATAATCGAAGCGGATCCGGAGACCCATCTCGACTCCCACACATTCAACGATGACTTTCTTGTGATCATCGGAACCTTTTACGCTAGTATCTTAATCCCTTTGTTTCACGATATATTACATGTCCGAGATTCGATCATCGGTATCTCCATACCTAGTTTGATCTCGTTACTGACATGCACTCTTTTCTCGTTCCCGTGATATAACATTCTAGTGATCAAATCACTTGCTTGCAAGCTAACCAATGTGATATCACCGAGAGGGCCCAGAGTATATCTATCCGTCGTCAGTATGAACAAATTCCACTCGATCCATGAGCCTCAACATAACACTTTATTAGTTACGAACCCATCTTTATAATCACCCTGTACGGTGTGACGTTTGATGTTATCAAGAAACTCTTCCGTGTTAGTGATTGACATGATCTCATGGTCTAAGGATTAGGATCACTTCGTAAGTTGTTATAGCAATATAAACTCAATGACTTTGATCGTAATGCTATACTCGGATGAATGTTCATCACATCATTACACTAATGTTGTGATCCCGTTATTAACAACATCCAATGTCCATGATCAGGAAACCTTGATCATCTTGTTAATCAACGAGCTAGTTTATGAGAGAGGCTTAACTAGGAACTTTCTGTTTGTTTATTAAACACACATGTATTAACGTTTCCGTATTAATACAATTATAGCATGCAAAATAAACATCTATCATATACTTGGAATACACATAATAAACAATTTATTATTGCCTCTCAGGGCATATTCCCTTCACTAAGACCATCCCATCTATGCGCCAGGTCTGGCGTGGTAGGACGAGCGACCAGCCTGCTATAGAGACCCGCCCACGGCCTTCGGTTGTAGCTCTCGAGCAGTTACGGGTATGTTCTTCCTCGGTCATCTATGTTTTACTACATGTTTTGTGTTGCAATGTTCATCTAATCGTGGCGACACGACGCAGGAGGAGATGGCTGCTGATAGGGCACGCAGAGAGGCTTGAGCGGGCAAAGCAGCAATTGGAGCATCGATGGCCCATTGGGTGGGGTTGGAGCAACAGGGCGATGATGGTGGATGACACACAAATGCTCATCAATTCTCAACAGGACTCTTCCACCTCCTTTTGCCTTCTCGTGGGTAAGTGATCAAGTGTCTTATTGTCCAATGCTCAATTTTCAATCTTGCCTTATTGTCTAATGCTCACAATTTCCAATGCTGCAGATGGACGATGCGATGCCGCCGCCTGGTGGGTCCGCCGGTGGATCGAACAACCAGGCGCCGCCGTCTTTCACCGTCAACAATCCGTCGGTCATCCGGAGGCTGAATCAGAGTCCTCCAGGTTTGTTTTCTTATACTTGTCAAATTTATCCATGCCATCGCATTTGTAGAAATTTTAGCCATGATATGACACTTGTAGAAATTTTAGCCTTGTCATGATACTTATAGAAAATTTAGAAATTCCATGACACTTGTAGGAAATTTAGCCTTGCCATGATACTTATAGCAAATTTAGCAATTCCATGACACTTGTAGATAATTCTATGCCATTGTCAAAATTTTAGCCATGCTATGACACTTGTAGAAATTTTAGCCTTGCCATGACACTTATAGAAATTCTAGACTTGCCATGGGACTTGTAGATATTCGTGATTTTACTTGTCATATTGATGTAATTTGCCATGAGACTCGTCAAAATCCCATGTTATTTCCATTTCCATCAACTTGCCTAGAAACTTGTACATATTGATGATTTTACTTCTCATATTTATGTGCTTGTCTTGAACTTGTAGGATCTCACGATGGAGCATGAGCTTGTGGAGCACTCGGAGTTGATGATCTTGTAATATTTATCTAGTTTAGGTCTTATAACTTGTTGGTTATGCACTTGGTAGTATTTGACACTTGTGGCATGACCTTGTGGCAAGAATAAACACTAGCATTTGACAATTGTAATATTTGTGAAATCTCTTGCTTTCGTGGTGATGATGTTTGCTAGTGTTGATGATGCATTTTGGTGTTGGTGATGATTATATTGTTGTTGTTGATGAGTATATTATTGTTGTTGATGACCTGTAGATCATATATATATTATGTTTTGAATTGCAGGAAATGACTGGAAACAGGAAAAAAATTGAAAAATGACAGCTATACACACGGCAAAGGACCAAATGGTCACTTTGCCGTGTGTATACACACGACAAAGAAGCCACGTGTGAGCCACTTGTGCACCCCTGGGCAATGTCACAGGGCCTTTGCCGTGTGCAGTGCGCAGTAGACACACGGCAAAGGGGAGAACGTTGTCGTGTGTCCCCCCACGGGCACACGACAAAGGAATGAACGTTGCCGTGTGTCACCCCTAACGAGCACACGGCAAAGAGCACACACACGGCAACAAGAAAACACACGGCAACGATGACCAACACGGCAAAGGTTCAGGCACACGGCAAAGACCTGGGACACGGCAAAGAGGAGGCACACGGCGAAGAATGAACACACAGCAAAGAGTCATCACACACGGCAAAGGAGGAACACGGAAAAGATGTGTCGGCTCCGTTAGACGGACGGAACCGTCAAGTACTTTACTTTGCCGTGTCGATGCAGTAAACACACGGCAAAGGCTTTGCCGTGTTCCGGGCGCAGAGACACACGGCAAAGAGCCTTTGCCGTGGCTGCTGTTGCCGTGTGGCTTTTGCCGTGTGCATGCACACGGCAAAGGCTTTGCCGAGTTCCGTGGGGGCTTTGCCGTGTCTTTTTCCCACACGGCAAAGAGCCTGTGTGCCGTAGTGTAAGCTGGAGATTGTACAGGATGTTTCAGAGTCTTCTAGAAGGATGCCGATCTAGAAGCTCTTTGAATATGTATATATTCTGTAAGATGCAACTTCCCGACCGGTTAGTTTTATGCTTAGTGGAAGTGTAAGTGGCAATCCATTGATGGAGCGATGCACATGAAAATAGCATCTTGAATTATACTCGCTCCGATCGAGAGTTAATACATGCAAATCTTGATAAATCCAAATTAGTAATTTCTTGACGGAGAGAGTACAAGTACGGTGTAAATCACTATTATTTGCCCCCAACATGTCCACAAGTTTTGAATGGTTTGTTCCCTACGCTAGGATATACTCTTTGGGTATATCCACAGGACTCCCTGACCAGGGTGACCCACCAACGGGTTAGAGCTTTGTTTTACGGGCTGCCCATTCAGAAAAAGAGGAGGAGTCACTTCCGGCTACGACAATGCCCAGAAGAATTACTGACTTAGGCCTGTAGTGTTACTTGTAGTCCAACATGTATTTAGTTATCGACTCTGTAACATAGCCGGATAGGTCTCTCATATAACCCTAGGTTGGTGACTATATAAACCAGACCTGAGGAAGCTTTTAGGACACCAGATCAAATCAACCACAACCAACTTGCACAGACGAATATCTCGTGTAATCCGTTATAATATCCGGCTCTCGTCGATATATTACTGGATTGTTAGGAGGAGTAGGATCCGATTACCGCAGTCGGATCTGAACCTGGGTAAACTTGTACTCACGCTCCCGTAACACCGTACGTCTCACACCCCATCTTCTCAACGCCTTCAAGGGCCCCTATAGCGTACTTGTCGATAATCCGACGACACCCCGTATGAAAAGTTGTATGCAGTTAGCTAGTTGGTGAGGAAATAGCTTACCAAGACGATGATCAGTATCTGGTCCAAGTGTGCTAAAAAATAGAGAAGACCAAAAGCGGTTAATGGCGAAAGATGCAACATTCACGATCTTCATATCCTTCTCAAATGACACCCTGTGTTACATGATCGTGAGAACTATAACCATTCTTAAGTACTAATAATAAAGGGCAGGCGAAGACTACTATAACAAGCTTTATTCCAGTTTCGTAATCTAAAAAGATAAAAAGCATCACAGTTTCGTAACTATATTGCAGAAGGGATCACATAAATATGCGGAAATGGCTATTAACAGATTAACATGATTGAAAGGTCGAATTTTTTTAAGAAACTTGTATTCCACTACGACAATCCCCCAAGCACAAAAAAATTATACCAAACAAACACAATGAAGCATTGTGTCGACAAATGCTGGAGAAAGTGTGGAGGAATAGTAGATTGACTTCTTTGGGCCATCAGGCACGACGAAGCGCTCATAGCGGTCAGGGGCATTCATCTCCAATCAACACTTGGGCACTTGGTCCTTCCTCTTGAAATATTACAATTTACAAGCATGATTCATCTGATCAATAAGGTCAGTTTCAAAAGCAGGTTGCTTTCGAACTGAAATTCAGGAACCCCTATCATTTCATCCGATCAATATTATGGGCACATCCATGAATATCAAATAACTTACGGAGGTGAGCTCTAGATTATTTTTACATTCATGTCATTATAGAATGAACTGCCACGGGAAAACTAACAATTTGTAGGGTGTTTAGTAGAGTGGTTCCATACACATTTGAACATATCAAACTCCCCATAAGACATATGAAAAGACATTTCCATGGATTGAAAGATGTACGTGATGAATTTTTCAATCTTGAAACTATGTGACTCTAGTTTAAATAGTCAATGTATGTGTGTGTATGTGTTGATGTGTGTGCGCGTCTATATATGTTGTGGATGTCATTTCTTAAAAAGAGTAGGTCAGAGTTGTTTTTTGAACATTATAAGTATTATTAGTAGATGCGTTTTGTTTGACCTACATTAGTCAGACCACCATATGGGACAACCAAGATACATGATTGTGTAGCTTACTCCAAGCTTGGAAAGGACATCGGGGGATTTGGCGAGGTAGTAGGTAGCCCACATGATGGTTGTGGCAGTGGACTCATACTACGCTCACACTCCTTTTTGTCTGTCTCTAGAAACGGGACGATATCAGATCTACTAACCGATTCCTTTGACCACCTCTACATAGTTTTCTGTATATCTATTCTTTTTTTTGTCGGTCTCTAGAAGAGACGACGCATTATTTTTCTTATTTTTATTGATTTCTCTAAATGACGTGAAAGGCTAAGAGAAGACTTGAATTCTATACATACATATACGATGGTAGAGAAGTGAGTCTTCTCTTAAATCGTACAACGCTCTAACGTTTAATCTAAATTAACTAATTTTAGTAAAAAAATATGTTTATAAGGAAGGACATACGTTAGAAATGAGAAATAGCCTTCTCTTATTTTATCTTATAAGGAATCATCTTTTTTCCCGAAACCATGCAGGAGAGCTGCATGTATATATTAAAAGAGAAGAGATGAGGAAAAACAAGTGTCATACTCCCTCCATCCCAAAATAGATGTTATGCTGGATTTTAGCCGTGTGCCAAAGAGAGCATTCAAACTCAAAGGCAGATTTCTAAATTTTACGCGGGCTTTTCAGTCTTCGATTAAAATATCCACCCCTATGAAGGTACTATAAAATAGCTCTCTATGTAAGCAATAATTATTATTTATTTATTTATTCTATAGACCACTATTAGGAAGTGGTGCCTTGTCATGACAATGTTAACCACCACCCACCCATTCATGTGTCAGGTGTGCAACTAAGGGATTCAAGCTCTCCTGGCAGCTGATCAAGCACGACAGCGATGACACCAGCGCAAAGAGGGCATACATCTCCCATGTATGAGGATGGGTTCAAAATAACACAAAGAGGGCCCTCTCTGGCCTCGTAGGGATCAAGAATGAGTAAAATTGACCGTTAGTACCTAAACTTGGCGCCTCATTTCGATACGGTCATCGATATCAGGAATACGCAATTTACGGAACGGGTATGTCATGACAGTGACTGGGGAACGAGGTATTCTTCGACATGGCAGTGAGTGGACCCCATATGTCATCCCCTAAAGGACTCAATAGAGACTATTTTCAAATAATAAAAAAGATTAGGACCAAATTATAATTTCTAATGTCGATGCCAACCACCACTCCAATTCCTCGTCTCCCTCCCACCTCATGTCGTCGCCGGCATTGCGGAACGCCGATGGCCGCCGCCGCAGAGGTAGCTAAGGAGGGTGGGGTGGTAGGAATGTTGTGGAACCCCTCTCCCTCCTCGATTCGCCGCGGTGGGCAGCCCCTCGATGTCCAAGCGCCGCCGCCGCCGGAGCCTTTCCGCCCCGCGACGATGAGATGTGGCTACCGGGAGGTCCGCCTGCATCCCCTGATTCTTCGTCGCCACGCGGATCAGACCGAAGAGTCCCTTGCGCCTCAGAATCGCTATTATCCTCCTCTCTAGCAGTCGTGCATCTTCACTAATTCCAGCGCCGACGCACCTCTTCCCGCTCGTGGAGGTCTAGGACGAGGAAGGTGGCCTTCTTGTGGACGACCTCACGACTCCGACCTCCAAGCTCACCTGCCGTCGGCGCCGTGTCCTGCCAGATCCCTGCTGTGGGAGAGGGACCAGGCCCGTTGCAGACGCCCCCGACATGTGCAGTCCAGAGATCGCCTCGGTGACGCGACTAGGACATCGTGGGCGGATGGCGCAGCCAGTGCTGACGTGCGCCATGGGCGTGGACGCCGGCGTCTGGTGGCGTCCTGGTGAAGTTCGGTGGGGGAAGAGAGGAGGGAGAAGGGGAGTGTGACACTAACAGTGTTGGAGATATGCCCAAGAGGCAATAATAATGTGGTTATTATCATATCTTCATGCTTATGATAAATGTTTACATACCATGCTATAATTGTATTAACCGGAAACATTAATACTTATGTGATTTGTAAACATAAAAGAAGTCCCTAGTAAAGCCTCTTGTTAAACTAGCTTGTTGGTTAATATATGATCATGGTTTCCTGATCATGAACATAGAGATGTTATTAACAACAGGGTCATATCATTAGGAGAATGATGTGATGGACATACTCTATAGTTAAGCGTAGCATAAAGATCAAGTCATTTAATATAGTTCACTTGCTATAAGCTTTTTGATACATAGTAACCTAATTCCTTCGACCATGAGATCATGCTAATCACCATCACCAGAAGGATGCTTTGATGACATCAAATACCACACCATAACTGGGTGGCTATAAAGGTGGCATTGAGTGTTCGGAAAGTATGTGTTGAGGCACATGGATCAAGATTGGGATTTGCCATCCATATGACGGATAGATATACTCTGGGCCCTGTCGGTTGAATGTCATCCAATTAGGTTGCAAGCATGTGACTGGCTCACAAGGATCACATATCACGGGAACGAGAAAAGAGTACTTATTAGTAACGAGGTTGAACTAGGTATGCAGAGATACCGACGATCAAACCTCGGATAAGTAAAGTATCATGAGATAAAGGAAAATTGGTATCGTATGTAAATGGTTCATTCGATCATGAAGTAATCATAGAAATATGTGGGAGCCATATGAATTTCCAGATTCCTCTATTGGTTATTGATCGGAGAAAAGTCTCGATCATATCTGCATAATTCACGAACCGTAGGGAGACACACTTAAGGATTCAATGATGTTTAGTAGATATGAAATGTGAGTAAAGAGACCAAATGTTGTTCGGAGTCTCGGATTGGATCCGGTATATCACGAGGAGATCCAGAATGGTCCGGAGAATAAGATTCATATAGGGAAAGTCCAATTTCGGAGTTCGGGAATTATTCTAGTGTTTTCACTGGAATGTTCTAGAAGGTTCACCGATCCGGAAGGGGAAGGGTACATGGATGTGTCATGACAAAGTGTAATGGTTGCATCATGTCCTAGGTCACTTGGCTGGACACTTGGAAGAGATAAATCAAACTCTAATTTGAAAGTCAAAAAGGCAGTTTGAAAAAGTCAAATCCCAACATGGTTTCCGAGTTAGGGACGGTTTCTGAGTTAGGGAGGGTTTCCACATGGGTTGGGAACACCCTTGGACGCCCCCCACCTATATAAGGAGGGGTAGCGGCGCACCCCAAGGTATCCCCCTTGCCCTAGGCGCCCAAGAAACCCTAGGTTGGCCGCCGCCCCCCTCTCTAGTTGCGACCAATCTAGATCTCCTCTAAACCGCTACTGACTAGCTAAACTCTAGTTGCTAGCTACCTCTAAACCTCGGAACTCTAAACCTAGATCACCGAGGCTCCCTCTACTCCACCATACGCGAAATGGGGTGCCAAGTTTAGATACTAACGGTGAATTTTATCTACGCGGACGGCACGAAAGCAAGATATAGCACTGCGTGTGCGACCAAACCTATGTCGTCCACTCTGACTTGAAGTCGCACCAAAAGTGATGCAGGTATATACGATGAAACGCTCTTTCTCCCATGTCTCATTTCATTGTGAATAAAACCATCATAGTTCTTAGAAAAAAAAGCAAACTAGCCCAATTAACTTTAAATGTTCTTAATTTTTAGGGCAGTACTAGGCGTCCCTCGGGGGATTTGTGTTTTTATCCCCCGGGTCCCTAGCCATGTGTCCTTTTTTTGAATCAATATCCCGCTTTTGCTACAGAAAATCTCGATTTTGCTACATATTGGTCCGTTTTTGCTACATGTAGCAAAAAACGGTTCAGTCATAAAATAGAAAAACAGACTGGACCTCGCCGGAGATTTCGCCGGAGACCTCGCCGGTGACCGTGTAGCAAAAAAGTTGTGCTAATGTAGCAAATCCGACCTCACCGGAGACTCGCCGGAGACTTTCGCCGGAGACCTCCCTGGAGACCGTGTAGCAAAAACTTTACACTATTGTAGAAAAAACACAAAACATATGTAGCAAAAACTATATCATATTGTAGCAAATCCGACCTGGTCAGACACCTCACCGGAGATCTCGTCGGAGACATTGTAGCAAAAACCAAGACACACTTGTAGCACCGCCACCGGCCGTGTTGGAGATATGCCCTAGAGGCAATAATAAATGTAGTTATTATTATATCTTTGTGTTTATGATAAATGTTTACATTCATGCTATAACAGTATTAATAGGAAACATTAATACTTATGTGATTTGTAAACTAAATTAGAGTCCCTAGTAAAGCCTCTTCATAGCTTGATGGTTAATAGATGATTGTGGTTTCCCTATCATGAACATTGAGATGTTATTAACAACAAGATCATATCATTAGGAGAATGGTATGATGGACATACTCCTATAGATAAGCGTAGCATAAAGATCAAGTCATTTTAATAGTTCAATTGCTATAAGCTTTCTGATACATAGTAACCTAATTCCTTCGACCATGAGATCATGCTTATCACCATCACCGGAAGGATGCTTTGATGACATCAAACACCACACCGTAACTGGGTGGCTAAAAATATGGCATTGAGTGTTCGGAAAGTATGGGTTGAGACACATGGATCAAGAGTGGGATTTGTCCATCCATATGACGGATAGATATACTCTGGGCCCTCTCGATGGAATGTCATCCAATTAGCTTGCAAGCATGTGACTAGCTCACAATGGATCACATACCACGGAAACGAGAAAAGAGTACTTATCGGTAACGAGGTTGAACTAGGTATGCAGAGATACCGACGATCAAAACCTCGGATAAGTAAACTATCGTGAGACAAAGGGAAATTGGTATCGTATGTAAGTGGTTCATTCGATCGCAAAGTAATTATAGAAATTTGTGGGAGCCATATGAATTTCCAGATTCCTCTATTGGTTATTGATCGTAGAAGTGTCTCGATCATGTCCGCATAATTCACGAACTGTAGGGAGACACACTTAAGGATTCGATGTTGTTGAGTAGTTATGGAATGATGAATAAGAGACCGAATGTTGTTCGGAGTCTTAGATGGGATCTGGGATATCACGAGGAGATCCGGAATGGTCCGGAGAATAAGATTCATATAAGGAAAGTCCTGTTTCGGAGTTGGGGAATGATTCCGGTGTTTTCATCGGGAATGTTCTAGAAGGGTCTGGAAGGTCCGGCACTCCGGAGGAGAAGGGTACATGAATGTGTCATGACAATATGGAATGGTTGTATCATGTACTAGGTCACTTGGCTGGGCAAAATAAAGAGAGAAATCAAATCCAAGTTTGAAAGTCAAACGCCAATTTGAAAAGTCAAACGGCAAGTTTGCTTGGTGGAGGGAGAGTAGGAAACCTACTTGGGGAGGAAGTCCCCTCCCTCCACCCGCCGGCCAAGGAGGCCGAGTTGGGGGAGGACTCCCTCCTCCCAACCGCACACCCTCCACCTATATAAGGAGGGGTAGGGTGCCCCATACCCCTCACACACTTCCCCAAACCCTAGCCTCCAAGTCGCCGGTGCCACCACCTTTTTGCGCCGCCGCCTAGGGCACCTCCAACTCGGCGAGTTGGGGTGTTCCCCAGACCCTAGACGCTGGCCAAGCCCCCCTTGGATCCCTCTAAACCCTAGATCAACAAGGCCTCTCTCATACTCCACCATACTCGCTCCGGCTTAAGGCGAAGCCCTGCGAGATCTCCCCTCTACTTCCGGTACCACGCCGTCGTGCTGCTCGAATCGTGAGGAGAGTGCTACAACCTCCGCTGCCTGCTGGAACAAGGGAGAGGAAGGTCTTCATCGAGTACCGAACGTGTGACCGACTTCGGAAGCGCTGTCGGAACGCAGCGTCGGAAGGATCTTCCACGCGATCTTGAGATCGGCAAGAGTACGACTACATCACCCACGAGAATCTGCTCTCGTTAACCGCTTTGGAATCTTCGAGGGTGATTTCCTCTATCGACTCGTTGCTACAATCTAATAGATAGATCTTGGCTTTTTTGTTTGCATGCGGTAGAAATTTTTTGTTTTCCATGCTACGAACCCCTACAGTGGTATGAGAGCCTGTGTCTATATGTAGATCTGTTGCACGAGTAGAACACAATGGTCATTGTGGGCGGTGGATCTTTTATTATCAATTGATTTTTGTGTACTTTACATCTTGCGGTATTATGGGATGAAGCGGCCCGGGATAACCTTACATGACATCGTTCATGAGACTTGCTCCACGCTCAACATGCAACTTGTATTGCATAAGTGGCTTTGCGGGTGCCTGTCTCTCCCATCATAGTATAGATCCAATTTACAACGGGCACTTGATAGTTCAAGCATCAACGTTGTGGTTCTTGTTCGTAAGTTAGAGCGACACTTATTGAAAGCCCCAAACCACGTAAAATATGCAAAGAAAATTAGAGGCATCTAACTTTGTTTTGCAGGGGTGTGCTATGATGTGATATGGCCATGATTGTGATTATATTTGATGTATGCAATGTTCGTTATTGTAAGTTGGCAACCGACAGGAGCCGTATGGTTGTCTTTAAATTCTGTTAAGACCCGCGTGTCTATTCAAAGTAGTTGTAATAGTTGAAGCTGGTGGACGATAACCATAAAACGGCGCCATTAACCTTGACGCCATACCGGTGATGATGGAGATCATGTTCGTGCTAGAAGATGGAGATTGGAAGCACAAGAAGAAAGGCCATATCATATCACATATTATGAATTGCATGTGATGTTAATCCTGTATGCATCTTGTATTGCTTAGTTAACAACGGTAGCATTATAAGATGATCCCTCAAGCACACAAATTTCAAGTTTTAAAGTGTTCATCCTTAGTAAGCACCGTTGCTAAAGCTCGTTGTTTCGAAGCACCATGTGATGATCGGGTGTGTTGATTCTGCGAGTGTATACAACGTGAGCAAGCCAGATTTGATCATGCGGAAGCTAAGGTTTGATCTTGACGAGTCTAGCATGTACAGACATGGTCTCGGAACACGGATCACCAAAAGGTAAAGAATGAGTCATATAGTAGATATGATGAACATGTTGATTGTTCGCCATTGAAGCTACATCAACTCTCGTGATGATCGGTTTTGATGTGGTGGATTTGGTTCGTGTGATCACTAAAACAATGTGAGGGATATTGTTTTGAGTGGGAGTTCACCTAGATTAATTTAACTATTAATTAGAACTCAATTTGTCATAAACTTAGTCTAAACTATTGCAAATATGTTGTAGATCAATGGTGGCCCCTACCATCAATTTTAATGCATTCCTAGTGAAAGAAAAGTTGAAAAACAATGGAAGCAATTTCGAGGATTGGTTCCGCAATTTGAGGATTGTCCTCAATGCTGGTAATTTGACCTATGTGCTGTTTGCATCATTGGTGACCACTTTGCAGCCATCGCATCGATGAAGTAAAGAATGTTTACCTCACTCAGAAGAATCAGTACTCCACAGTTCAGTGTGCTATCTTGTGTGGGTTGGAATCGGAGCTTCAGAAAAGGTTTGAGAACCATGACCCACATGATATTGTCCGTGAACTCAAAATGATATTTCAGGCTCATGCGACAGTTGAGAGTTATGAGGCTTCTGAAAAGTTCTTTAACTGCAAGATGGAAGAGGGCAGCTCCATTAGTGAGCATGTGCTTAAGATGTCTGGGCACGCAAACAAACTCCAAAGTTTGGGTATAGTGATTCCTAATTCTTTGGGGATTCATCGTGTCCTCCAATCACTACCACCAAGTTACAAGAACTTTGTGATGAACTACAATATGCAAAACATGGACAAGACGTTGCTAGAACTCTTCTCCATGTTGAAATCTGCAGAAGTGGAGATCAAGAAAGAGCATCAAGTGTTGTTGGTCAATAAGACCACCAAATTCAAGTAAGGAAAGTCTAAGCAAAGGGGAAACTTCAAGAAGGGCGGTAAGAAAGTTACCACACCGGAAAAGAAGACCAAGGCTGGACCTAAGCCTGATACTGAGTGCTTTTACTGCAAGGGAGAAGGTCACTAGAAGCGGAATTTCCCAAAGTACTTGGCAGATTTGAAGAACGACAACATCAAGAAGAAAGGTATATCTGATATACATGTTATTGATGTGTATCTCACTAGTACTCGTAGTAGTGCCTAGGTATTTTATACTGGTTCGGTTGCTCATATTTGTAACTCGAAACATGTGCTGCAGAATAAACTGAAGCTAGCGAAGAACGAGGTGACGATGCACATTGGAAATGGATCAAAGGTTGATGTGATCAGGCTTAGGTCCAGCCTTGGAGATATGCCCTAGAGGCAATAATAAATGTAGTTATTATCATATCTTTGTGTTTATGATAAATGTTTATATTCATGCTATAACAGTATTAACAGGAAACATTAATACTTGTGTGGTTTGTAAACTAAATTAGAGTCCCTAGTAAAGCCTCTTCATAATACTAGCTTGATGTTTAATAGATGATTGTGGTTTCCCTATCATGAACATTGAGATGTTATTAACAACAAGATCATATCGTTAGGAAAAAGGTATGATGGACATACTCCTATAGATAAGTGTAGCATAAAGATCAAGTCATTTTAATAGTTCAGTTGCTATAAGCTTTATGATACATAGTAACCTAATTCCTTCGACCATGAGATCATGCTTATCACCATCACCGGAAGGATGCTTTGATGACATCAAACACCACACCGTAACTGGGTGGCTTTAAAGATAGCATTGAGTGTTCGGAAAGTATGGGTTGAGACACATGGATCAAGAGTGGGATTTGTCCATCCATATGACGGATAGATATACTCTGGGCCCTCTCGGTGGAATGTCATCCAATTATCTTGCAAGCATGTGACTGGCTTACAAGGGATCACATACCACGGGAACGAGAAAAGAGTACTTATCGGTAACGAGGTTGAACTAGGTATGCGGAGATACCGACGATCAGAACCTTGGATAAGTAAACTATCGTGAGACAAAGGGAAATTGGTATCGTATGTAAGTGGTTCATTCGATCGCAAAGTAATTGTAGAAATATGTGGGAGTCATATGAATTTCTAGATTCCTCTATTGGTTATTGATCGGAGAAGTGTCTCGATCATGTCCGCATAATTCACGAACCGTAGGGAGACACACTTAAGGATTCGATGTTGCTGGGTAGTTATGGAATGATGAGTAAGAGACCGAATGTTGTTCGAAGTCTCGAATGGGATCCGGGATATCACGAGGAGATCCGGAATGGTCCGGAGAATAAGATTCTGAAGGGTTTCGCAGCATAGTAAATCAACAAAATTCTACGGATGCGAATGGGAAATCCAAGATCTAATATAGGAGATGCAAACAACGAGAGGGATTAGATGAGATCTTCATACCCTTGAAGATTCGCACAATGGAACGTTCGTCGGAACGTGGGTGATGTAGTCGTACTCGCTTCTCCTCCTCGCGATCCGCTCCGATCTAACACCGCAAGTGGCGATGCCTCTAAGAGATGCACACGTGCGGCACCTCGACGTCTCCTCCTTCCTCGGTCCAACAAGTAATGTGGAGAGACGGATTGGATCTACAACGCGACGGCGCGTGCAAGTGGTGGAGAGTTTCTGCAGCAGGGCTTCGCCTACGTGCAGTCGGGAGGGAGAGAAAGAGGAGGGCAGCAGGGCGGCTAGGGCTTGAGGAGGAGGTGTTGGGAGGGTGGTGCGCCCCCAGCCCTCTTTATATAGAGGGTTGTGTACCAATCCTAGCCCCTCCCCCAAGCCTAGGCCGGCGGCCAAGGAGGGAAGAGTGGGGTGCAAGTTTCCCCCCTCCTTCTAGAAGCTCCCCTAGGGTTTCCCCTAGGTTTGGCCGGCTGGGCCCTATGGGGCCTTGTGCCCCTGGCCCAATGCGGCCAGGGCACTCCTTCATAGTCCCATGCCCCCTCCCGATAGGTGGGGCCACGTTGGTCCCCCTCCGGAAGGTTCTAGAAGCTTCCGGTATAATACCGATTAACCCGAAACAATTCCGAACTCCAAAAACTGCACTGCCTTATATGAATCTTATTATCCGGACCATTCCGGAACCTCTCGTGATGTCCCGGATACCATCCGAGACTCCGAACAAAAACTCATAAACCAATTATCCAATCTATCCTAGCATCGAGACACGTTAAGTGTGTGACCCTTTGGGTTCGAGAACATGCAGACATGATCTTCTATCAATAATCAACAGCGGGGTCTGGAAACCCATATTGACTCCCACACATTCATCGATGATCATATCGGATGAACACGATGCCAGGATTCATTCAATCCCATATATATATATTCCCTTCGTCTCGCGATATTTTACTTGCCCGAGATTTGATCGTCGGTACCGTCATACCTAGTTCAATCTCGTTCACAGCAAGTACTTTACTCGTTCCGTAATCCGATATCACTTTGTGATTAACTCCTTAACCACATGCTTTCAAGCGGTGTTGATATCGATTACCGAGTGGGACTAAAGTATATCTCTCACAGTTGGGAGGGACAAATCCCATCTCGATACATACAACCCAACAGGTACTTTCCGATCACCTGAGAGACACCTTTATGATCACCCTCTCATAGGATGACGTTTGATGACCTCAAAGCTTTCTTCGATCAGGAGTTGTATTATCTCATGGTCTAAGGAATACAATATTTGACATAGGAAAAGCTTCGCAAAGATGAACACGATGACACGATCTAATTGCTTCGCTTAGTTTGGGTCTGTCCATCATATCATTCTCCCAATGATATGATCTCATTATTAATTGACAACTCATGTCTATGGTTAGGAAACCTTAGCCATCATTAATCAATGAGCTAGTCCATAGAGGCATACTAGGGACATGGTGTTGTTCACAAACCACACAAGTATTAAAGTTTCCGCTTAATACAATTCTAGCATGGAATATAAACTTTATCATGAACAAGAATTATAATAATAACATCTTTATTATTGCCTCTAGGGCATAATTCCAACAGTCTCCCACTTGCACTAGAGTCAATAATCTAGTTTACATTTGGCAACAATCTCACACCCATGGCACTAAGGTGCTGATCATGTTTTACAGGTGGAAGAGGTTTAGTCAATGGATCTGCGACATTCAGATCTGTATGTACTTTGCTAATCTTCAGATCTCTATCTACTATATAATCTCGGATTATATGAAACTTGCGGTTGATATGCTTGGTCTTTGGATGATATCTTGGTTCCTTAGCGAGTGCTATGGCGCCAGTGTTGTCACACAATATCTCTAGTGGGTCCAATGCACTTGGAACCACGCCAAGCTCAGTGATGAAGTTCCTGATCCAAACTCCTTCACTGGACGCTTCTGCAGCAGTCATGTATTCCGCTTCTACTGTAGATCCCGCGATCACGCTTTGCTTGCAGCTTCTCCAGCTCACAGCTATTCAAAATATAAACGTATCCTGTCTGAGATTTAGAATCATCCTTGTCGGTGTCGAAACTAGCATCGACGTAACCCTTTATGACGAGCTGTTCATCACCTCCATAGACTAAGAACATTTCTTTAGTCCTATTTAGGTACTTTAGGATGTTCTTCACGGCTGTCCAGTGTTCCACTCCTGGATCACTTTGATATCTGCTCGTCAAACTAAGAGCATTGGACACATCCGGTCTAGTACACAACATGTCATACATGATAGAACCTATGGCCGAGGCATACGGCACTTTGCTCATAGCTTCTCTATCATTTACCGTAGCTGGACACTGAGCCTTGCTCAAATCTTACCTGAAAACATAGGCACTGAACCTTTCTTTGCCTTATCCATTCTGAACCTTTTTAGAACTTTGTCTAGGTATGTACTCTGGCTTAAAGCTATCAGGCGTCTTTGTCTATCTCTATAGATTTTGATGCCCAATATATAAGCAGCTTCACCTAGGTCTTTCATTGAAAAACACTTGTTCAAATAACTCTTCACATCGTTAAGCATGTTAATGTCATTTCCAATAATCAATATGTCATCCACATATAGTACCAGAAATGTCACTGAGCTCCCACTCACTTTCTTGTAGATACAAGCTTCATAGCAATTTGGAACAAATCCAAAACTCTTGATCACTTGATCAAAACGAAGGTTCCAACTCCGAGATGCTTGCTTCAGTCCATCAATGGAACGCTGAAGTTTGCACACTTTATCAGCATCCTTAGGATCGACAAAACATTCGGGTTGCATCATATACAACTCTTCATCAATGTTGCCATTGAGGAACGCAGTCTTGACATCCATCTGCCATATTTCATAATCATGAAACGCAACAATTTCTAATAAAATCCGAATGGACTTATACATCGCTACGGGAGAGAAAGTCTCATCGTAGTCAACACCTTGAACTTGTCGAAAACCTTTCGCGACAAGCCGTGCTTTATAGATGGTAACATTACCATCCGCGTTCGTTTTCTTCTTGAAAATCCATTTGCAGTCAACGGCCTTTCGGTCGCTAGGAGGGTCCACCAAAGTCCATACTTGGTTTTCGCTCATGGATCCCAATTCGGATTTCATGGCCTCTAGCCATTTCTCAGAGTCTGGGCTCATCATCGCTTCCTCATAGTTTGTAGGTTCACTGTCTTCTACCAACAAGACAGTCAAGACAGGGTTGCCGTACCACTCAGGAGGGGCACGCAACCTTGTCGACTTGCGACGTTCAGTAGCAGCATCGTCCGAAGCTTCATGATCCTTGTCATTAGCTTCCTCTATTATTGGTGCAGACGGCCCTGGAACTATTTCAGGTGTTGCGCTACTCTCCAACTCAAGAGAAGGTTCAACAACCTCGTCTAGCTCTACTTTCCTCCCACTCACTTCTTTCGAGAGAAACTCCTTCTCAAGAAAGGACCGTTCTTTGCGACTGTCACATCCCAAAATTTTCCAAATCTTGTAATGTGAAAAATAAATGAATAAAATAAAACCTTGTTAATTTTCAGAGTGAGAAGAAACTTTTTGAATTCAATTGGAAACCTTCAAACTTATTTTGATAAAGATAAAATCCTAAAGGTATTTAAAAGGATAAACATTTAATAAAGGAAAATAAAAATATTTGGAATTACTATTTTTGGATCTTTAAATAAAAGATTTGGTTTTCAAAAGAAAAGGTAGATTTATAAATAAGGATTATTTTAATAGCCAAAATTAAAACTTTGGCCAAGCCTTTGAAATAAAACATTTCTATCTGATAAAAATAGTAAAGGTTTACTCAAATAAAATAATAAGGATTTAATATCCAAGTTTATTAAAAATAAAAGGTTTTACTATTTTAAGTAAAACATCAAAAACTTATTTATTTATTTTAAACAAGTTTTCCAAATATCTTATATTCTCAAATAAAACCTACTAATTTGGTTTTGGAAATAATTAGTTTTCGAATGGGGATTTAAATAAAACAAATTCTATTTTGATTTATTAAACAAGGTCTATTTATTTAATTAATAATGGACCCTAAAATAAAAATATTATTTTATTTTGAAAATTGGTTTATGTTGTTAAATAGAACCAAATTCAAATTAAAAGTGTGATGAATGTTTGAATTGATTTGAATGCTTGATTTGTTGTTTGATTTTTCAAAACAGAAAATAGAATCAGAAAAAGGAAAAACAATCAGGAAAGAAAAAAATATAGAAATGGACCTGACCCAACTGAGCAAGCCCACTAAGCCCAGTACCAGCCCACTCTCTCCCTCCCGAAGGGAAATGTTTCGCACTCAGTTTCTAACCCGCTCGGGCAATGATTGGTGGACCCCTCTCCCTACCTCACTCCTTCGCTGACGAAGAGGACCCACGCAGCCAGCTCACCTCCTTCTTCCTCGCGCAGACGACGCCTGCCGTTTCCTGGACTTAACGCCGGCGATCAATTCACGCTGTTAACGGCCATTACTTCCCCTGTGACCACGCGGTATTAAACGCCTTGCCCTCCTCTCCATTTACCCTCACGCGCCTCCCTCTCTCTGCCCCCAGGCCGACGGAATTTCGAGCCACACTCCCACTGCTCCGACGAGCTCCCTCCTCCAATTCCGGCGAACCCAGCCACAGCCTTGCCTCCCCGACTAAGCACACATACTCCCCACTCCCAGGCGCTTCTTCCTGTACCTCCCATTCATCGTGGGCGCCTAGAACGCCGTCTTCAATCGACCACGCCGCGTCTGCCTCTCTCCGGCGAAGTTCCCTGGTAAGCACAGACCACCCCGAGCCCTCTCCTTCACGCACACAGCTTCGCCTTGGTCTTGCGCACCTGTCCATGCCCTCTATTTGCCTCCTCGTGATCTACAGCGTCGCCTCCGACCATGACCAGAGCCGCCTGACGCCGTCCCCCACTCCGGCGAGGAAATCGCTGTTGTCTCTGAGCGCCCCTTGCCAAGCCGACTACACGTTGAGAACCACCTCGACCTCGCGAACACGATGAGCACTTTCCCCTCTCTCCTTGCTCCCTGTAGCTGCCGTAGCACCACCGCCTGACCGTCGCCACCGTCTGCCGCCGCGCAGCGCCGCCCATCGTTGACCAAGCAATAGTGTCCGTAGGATCTAGATCGGACGAACGCGATAGATCGCTTAAACGCCGAAGGGGTACGCGACCAGAGCCGTGCGATCTGTTTACATCTAACGCACCACAGAGCACGATCCGACCGAAGCGGTACCAGCCAATGACAACACGACGCGTGGCCAGTATTCGGTTTAAAAACAGATTTGAAAACAGATTTGTTTGCAGATTTGAAAACCCTATAACTTTTGATCCACACGTCCAAAAATTTCAAACTTTATATCAATGGAATCAGTCGAACAAGCCCTAGTCAACCATGCAATTTGTTTAGTAAAAAGCCACTGTTAAAATGTTTGTTTTTGCAGAAACTTTTGAATGCTTGTTTAGGTTAGAAAAATTATTCCAAAATGTTTTTAGGGTTGTAACCTTTGCAAATTGGTTTTTTGTGAACCTACTGACCCTAGGAACCAACCCATGGTTTTTAAAATGTATTTGGTGAAGTTTAGTATGGATTAATTGATTTAGCCCATTTCTAGTCCAATAAAAATATTGGTTTTGTTATAAAAATGTTTTTGGAGTAAAAACTTTGGGAAAATAATTTGAATCAAACCTACTGACCCTAAAACACCAAGTTTTGAGAAACAACAACTTATTTGGTAAACAACATGGAGTTTTTGTTTTGATAAAAACATTTTCCACCACATAAAATAATGATTGGATTTAAAAATGGTTTATAGATAAAACCCTTTTGCAAATGACTTTACCACTTTGGACTTTACAAAGATTAGAGCCTAGTATAAACCATCTTTGCAAATAAAACTACCTCTTGCATGCTTGCATGCATGACTTAGATCCCATTGTTTTATGTATGTGAATTGTTTGATTGATTATTGGTTTGGAATGCTAGTTGATGTTGTGTTTGCTTGATTGATTGTAGTGAAGTTAGAAAAGTGTGAGACTAGCAAGATCAAGGAGTGAACCAACATTCCCTACCAAAAGAAAGGTAAGTGACACTATCATCTAAAGTCCTACTATTTTCATTATACTTAGTGGATTTTGAAACATGCATGAAAAGAATTTCTATACTTATGCTATGCTAAATCCTAATAGGATACCCTATACATTCCTTAGTGAAAACAATGTAGTTGTTACATGATTAGCCATGCTATATTTTGAAAAGAGATACATGTTGAGTTTTTATGAAGTTGAGAAAAGGACTTGTGTTTTTATATAATAAAACAAGGACTCAATGAACCACCTGGGTGGACAAGGATACTTTGAGTTTTGGAGAAGGTGGCAACAAAAGGAACCATGTCTATGGCAATCTCTTTGTGTTGTGCTCCAAAGGAAAACCACCCAGGAAACCTAGAGATTGAACATGTTTCTCCAATTGTGGCTTTCGTGTGCAACCACATGCTATTTATGGCTCTGGCTTAGTCAACTACATTGGGAAGACCCATGCATTGTCTTCAGGTTACTAAAAATGAGGACCTGGAATCCTACATGGGTACTGAAGACAAGCTATCAATGGTGTATGGGAGGAACCTCTGGAAAGACTTCGTCACATTCTCAATCTGCCGGTACTCCATCTTGGTGAGTGCCAATCCAGTGGCCACTGGTGGCAACAAGATGGGATTGTGACATGTGGGTAAAGTGTACTACTTCTACAGAAGATAATAAAAATCTAAGTACTTAGCCGTGTCCCCGGTTATGGACAATACTGAGCAACTAAAGCTTGAAGCTATGGGAAATCTCGACATTCCAATTTCTAAAAGAAAATTTTTAAGTGACAACAAAAGACTTGATGCACTTGGGGGTACCAAGGAGCTCAAGATGTTTGGATAAAAACTTGATGCACTTGGGGTTACCAAGGAGCTCAAGAGATTTTGATAAAACTTGATGCACTTGGGGGTACCAAGGAGCTCAAGAGGTTTGGATAAAAACTTGATGCACTTGGGGTTACCAAGGAGCTCAAGAGATTTTGATAAAACTTGATGCACTTGGGGTTACCAAGGAACTCAAGAGATTTTGACAAAGACACTTGGTGGATTCCAAGGAGTTCAGAAAGATTTGACAAAGGAAACAAAACCATTTGAAAAGATAGGATAAATTAATGTTTTCTACAAATAAGCCTAAAACCCTACTTAGCCAAATATGCATGTAATGATAGGATCCACATATATTCAACATAGTAGTGAAACTTGCCAATACAATTCAAATGTATTGACCCTGGTGGCTATAACTTGTAATGTTGCAGGTTTGATTGATTTTAGTGAAGATTGAATGATTAGGATTACAAAGTCTACAACCAACATGTTTTCCTGTGACACTTTGAAGATGAAGGACCCCATGACTATAGTTATTCCGCTACAAAGTAATGTAATAGACAAATGAGCTATGTAAGATGTAATAAAATTATGTTATTCCTGGTTATAACGTTATATTATGACCTTTATTTCTTGATATTACATCTTAACTTTGGATGCTAGCTATTGATCCAGGGACTAGCATTGCAATCACAGGGATTCTTTTCCTTTACAAAGGAGGGATCTTACAGATGGTATCAGAGCATTGTGTTGCCTGTAGGATTTGTAAACCTAGGATTGGACAAAAACTCTTAGAAAAATAGGAGTTGTATTTGTTCCAAAAACTTATTTACAAAACAAACTTGTAAACACTTTCCTCAACCACTTTGATTTTGATTCTACATCTCATCTATTTACAACTTGATGGAAGAACCTACCCGTGGCCAAAGACTACACCATGTGCAAAGGACTTCTTCAACATCTTCAACTCTAATAACTTAAACATCTTCAACTCTAATGACTTCAACATCTTCAACTCTAATGACCTCAACATCTTCAGCATATTCACCAAGGACATCCAACTTGGATACCACTAAGGACTACAAGTGAGACAAGGAAACCTTGCTCAAACTATGGAGACTGAGGAAATGCAAAACTTAGAAGGAGTTCATTTCACTGGAAGCATTGAAACCAAGAGTTTTTCTCAAGGAAACCATGATATCATACAAGAAGAATCAACCAAGAAGGATGGACAGATCACAAGTGAACCATATAGATGGACCACCATATTTTAGTTAGGTCAAACCCACCAACTTATGTGGTGTAACAAAAATATTTTGTTGCCTAAAAATCTGCTTGAACTTCATTGTTTGAGTCAAAAGTTGTTTGTGATTGAATGTACTTTGCTTGTGTGAATTGCGATGTGCGTGATTAGAATTATTTCCTTAGAAATATCTTGCCTGTTCTAATCTTCATTCAGCCCCAAACAGATAACTACTCCAGGAGACTCCAACATCAAGGTTGATGACACCAACAATAACCAAGAGGACAACATGAAAGAGCTCATAGCAACCCAGAACCAGTTGAACCAAGTGACAGCTCAATTCATAGCCAACACCAGTGGAGAAGATCCAACCCTTCAAGGATTTTTGGAAACTCAAGGCCAACTGATGCTTAAGGTGACTGATCAAATGATCAATATGGAAGAAAACTATTCCAAAAGAGTTAGTGACAACAGGGATGACAGAAATGTTATTCTAGATGGAGCCCCAGCTTGCATTATTTGTGGAGACAAGGATCATACTTCCAAGGAGCATGGAGATCAATGCCCCAACTGTGAAGAGAAACATCCTGTAGGCCAATGCCCCACCTCTCAAGCTGCTACTTACTACCTATGTGAAGGAAACAACCATGTTCCTATCCAATGCCCCATCTATTCCATTGTGGAACAAAGGAAACAAGGTGGAGTGCAACAAATGATTTCAAACCATCAAGAAGGATCCAAGTCTACCAAGAAGGTTGATGACAAAGGAAAAGGTCCACTTATACCTCCAAACAAAACAACCCAATTCAAAGGACCAAAGAAAATTTTTCCAAAGAGCAATAGGAGGCCCAGGAAACATGTAGACATTCCTACCTACCAGATAACATATGAGCAACATGAACTAGATGCACTCCTAGCTTTGGAGAAACCCAAAAAGCAGAAGAAGGACAAAAGCCATGTGCAATGTCATAAATGTAAAGAAATGGGACACTATTCCAGTGAATGCCCAGAGAACCAGAAGAATAAGGAGATTGGCCAAGTGAGGTGCAACAACTGCAAAGAGCTAGGCCATTATGTAGCAACTTGTCCACAAGAGACACGTAAAGAACTCAAGGATATCAACTGTTTCAATTGCAAAAACCCAGGACATTATGCAAGAAATTGTCCAGAAAAGATGAAGAACAAGTTAAACAAGCCTATGAAGGATCTCAACCTTGGCCCATGAGTCAAGTGTGGAAACAAAGGACACTATGCAGATGTTTGCCCAAAGGAGTTTCCCCAGGATCCCAAGAAGGCCAATATGTAATTTTGTTTGAAATTTTTAAGGGTGGTAGCACCCTAGATGTTTTGAGCCTACTTGTAACCCTAGCCTTCCCAAATCTCGGGACGAGATTTATTTTAAGGGTGGTAGCCTATCACATCCCAAGATTTTCCAAATCTTGTAATGTGAAAAATAAATGAATAAAATAAAACCTTGTTGATTTTCAGAGTGAGAAGAAACTTTTTGAATTCAATTGGAAACCTTCAAACTTATTTTGATAAAGATAAAATCCTAAAGGGATTTAAAAAGATAAACATTTAATAAAGGAAAATAAAAATATTTGGAATTACTATTTTTGGATCTTTAAATAAAAGATTTGGTTTTCAAAAGAAAAGGTAGATTTATAAATAAGGATTATTTTAATAGCCAAAATTAAAACTTTGGCCAAGCCTTTGAAATAAAACATTTCTATCTGATAAAAATAGTAAAGGTTTACTCAAATAAAATAATAAGGATTTAATATCCAAGTTTATTAAAAATAAAAGGTTTTACTATTTTAAGTAAAACATCAAAAACTTATTTATTTATTTTAAACAAGTTTTCCAAATATCTTATATTCTCAAATAAAACCTACTAATTTGGTTTTGGAAATAATTAGTTTTCAAATGGGGATTTAAATAAAACAAATTCTATTTTGATTTATTAAACAAGGTCTATTTATTTAATTAATAATGGACCCTAAAATAAAAATATTATTTTATTTTGAAAATTGGTTTATGTTGTTAAACAGAACCAAATTCAAATTAAAAGTGTGATGAATGTTTGAATTGATTTGAATGCTTGATTTGTTGTTTGATTTTTCAAAACAGAAAATAGAATCAGAAAAAGGAAAAACAAACAGGAAAGAAAAAAATATAGAAATGGACCTGGCCCAACTGAGCAAGCCCACTAAGCCCAGTACCAGCCCACTCTCTCCCTCCCGAAGGGAAATGTTTCGCACTCAGTTTCTAACCCGCTCGGGTAATGATTGGTGGACCCCTCTCCCTACCTCACTCCTTCGCTGACGAAGAGGACCCACGCAGCCAGCTCACCTCCTTCTTCCTCGCGCAGACGACGCCTGCCGTTTCCTGGACTTAACGCCGGCGATCAATTCACGCTGTTAACGGCCATTACTTCCCCTGCGACCACGCGGTATTAAACGCCTTGCCCTCCTCTCCATTTACCCTCACGCGCCTCCCTCTCTCTGCCCCCAGGCCGACGGAATTTCGAGCCACACTCCCACTGCTCCGACGAGCTCCCTCCTCCAATTCCGGCGAAACCAGCCACAGCCTTGCCTCCCCGACTAAGCACACATACTCCCCACTCCCAGGCGCTTCTTCCTGTACCTCCCATTCACTGGCGGGCGCCCTAGAACGTCGGCTCCGTCTTCAACTGACCACGCCTTGGCGTCGCCTCTCCGTGAAGTTCCTGTAAGCTGCACCACCGAGCCCTCTCCTTCACGCACACAGCTTCGCCTTGGTCTTGCGCACCTATCCATGCCCTCTATTTGCCTCCTCGTGATCTACAGCGTCGCCTCCGACCATGACCAGAGCCGCCTGACGCCGTCCCCCACTCCGGCGAGGAAATCGCTGTTGTCTCTGAGCGCCCCTTGCCAAGCCGACTACACGTTGAGAACCACCTCGACCTCGCGAACACGGTGAGCACTTTCCCCTCTCTCCTTGCTCCCTGTAGCTGCCGTAGCACCACCGCCTGACCGTCGCCGCCGTCTGCCGCCGCGCAGCGCCGCCCATCGTTGACCAAGCAATAGTGTCCGTAGGATCTAGATCGGACGAACGCGATAGATCGCTTAAACGCCGAAGGGATACGCGACCAGAGCCGTGCGATCTGTTTACATCTAACGCACCACAGAGCACGATCCGACCGAAGCGGTACCAGCCAATGACAACACGACGCGTGGCCAGTATTCGGTTTAAAAACAGATTTGTTTGCAGATTTGAAAACCCTATAACTTTTGATCCACACGTCCAAAAATTTCAAACTTTATATCAATGGAATCAGTGGAACAAGCCCTAGTCAACCATGCAATTTGTTTAGTAAAAAGCCACTGTTAAAATGTTTGTTTTTGCAGAAACTTTTGAATGCTTGTTTAGGTTAGAAAAATTATTCCAAAATGTTTTTAGGGTTGTAACCTTTGCAAATTGGTTTTTTGTGAACCTACTGACCCTAGGAACCAACCCATGGTTTTGAAAATGTATTTGGTGAAGTTTAGTATGGATTAATTGATTTAGCCCATTTCTAGTCCAATAAAAATATTGGTTTTGTTATGAAAATGTTTTTGGAGTAAAAACTTTGGGAAAATAATTTGAATCAAACCAACTGACCCTAAAACACCAAGTTTTGAGAAACAACAACTTATTTGGTAAACAACATGGAGTTTTTGTTTTGATAAAAACATTTTCCACCACATAAAATAATGATTGGATTTAAAAATGGTTTATAGATAAAACCCTTTTGCAAATGACTTTACCACTTTGGAAAATGACCACTTTGGACTTTACAAAGATTAGAGCCTAGTAGAAACCATCTTTGCAAATAAAACTACCTCTTGCATGCTTGCATGCATGACTTAGATCCCATTGTTTTATGTATGTGAATTGTTTGATTGATTATTGGTTTGGAATGCTAGTTGATGTTGTGTTTGCTTGATTGATTGTAGTGAAGTTAGAAAAGTGTGAGACTAGCAAGATCAAGGAGTGAACCAACATTCCCTACCAAAATAAAGGCAAGTGACACTATCATCTAAAGTCCTACTATTTTCATTATACTTAGTGGATTTTGAAACATGCATGAAAAGAATTTCTATACTTATGCTATGCTAAATCCTAATAGGATACCCTATACATTCCTTAGTGAAAACAATGTAGTTGTTACATGCTTAGCCATGCTATATTTTGAAAAGAGATACATGTTGAGTTTTTATGAAGTTTAGAAAAGGACTTGTGTTTTTATATAATAAAACAAGGACTCAATGAACTACCTGGGTGGACAAGGATACTTTGAGTTTTGGAGAAGGTGGCAACAAAAGGAACCATGTCTATGGCAATATCTTTGTGTTGTGCTCCAAAGGAAAACCACCCAGGAAACTTAGAGATTGAACATGTTTCTCCAATTGTGGCTTTCGTGTGCAACCACATGCTATTTATGGCTCTGGCTTAGTCAACTACATTGGGAAGACCCATGCATTGTCTTGTGTTTCGAAAATGAGGACCTGAATCCTACATGGCATCAAGACAAGCTATCAATGGTGTATGGGAGGAACCTCTGAAAGACTTCACATTCTCAATCTGCAGGTACTCCATCTTGGTGAGTGCTAATCCAAAGGCCTGGTGGCAACAAGATGGGATTGTGACATGTGGGTAAAGTGTACTACTTCTACAGAAGATAATAAAAATCTAAGTACTTAGCCGTGTCCCCGGTTATGGACAATACTGAGCAACTAAAGCTTGAAGCTATGGGAAATCTCGACATTCCAATTTCTAAAAGAAAATTTTTAAGTGACAACAAAAGACTTGATGCACTTGGGGGTACCAAGGAGCTCAAGTGGTTTGGATAAAAACTTGATGCACTTGGGGTTACCAAGGAGCTCAAGAGATTTTGATAAAACTTGATGCACTTGGGGGTACCAAGGAGCTCAAGAGGTTTGGATAAAAACTTGATGCACTTGGGGTTACAAAGGAGCTCAAGAGATTTTGATAAAACTTGATGCACTTGGGGTTACCAAGGAACTCAAGAGATTTTGACAAATACACTTGGTGGATTCCAAGGAGTTCAGAAAGATTTGACAAAGGAAACAAAACCATTTGAAAAGATAGGATAAATTAATGTTTTCTGCAAATAAGCCTAAAACCCTACTTAGCCAAATATGCATGTAATGATAGGATCCACTTATATTCAACATAGTAGTGAAACTTGCCAATACAATTCAAATGTATTGACCCTGGTGGCTGTAACTTGTAATGTTGCGGGTTTGATTGATTTTAGTGAAGATTGAATGATTAGGATTACAAAGTCTACAACCAACATGTTTTCCTGTGACACTTTGAAGATGAAGGACCCCATGACTATAGTTATTCCGCTGCAATGTAATGTAATAGCCAAATGAGCTATGTAAGATGTAATAAAATTATGTTATTCCTGGTTATAACGTTATATTATGACCTTTGTTTCTTGATATTACATCTTAACTGTGCATGCTAGCTATTGATCCAGGGACTAGCATTGCAATCACAGGGATCCTTTTCCTTTACAAAGGAGGGATCTTACAGCGACAAACACTTTGCCTTCGGTTCTGTGATAGAAGGTATACCCAATAGTTTCCTTAGGGTATCCTATGAAGACGCATTTCTCCGCTTTGGGTTCGATCTTGTCCGGCATCAACTTCTTGATGTAGTCTTCGCATCCCCAAACTTTAAGAAACGACAACTTAGGTTTAGCACCAAACCATAGTTCATACGGTGTCGTCTCAACGGATTTAGACGGTGCCCTATTTAAAGTGAATGCAGCGGTTTCTAATGTATAACCCCAAAATGATAACGGCAAATCAGTAAGAGACATCATCGATCGGACCATATCTAATAGGGTTCAATTTCGGCATTCAGACACACCATTGCGCTGTGGTGTTCCCGGTGGCGTGAGTTGCGAAACGATTCCGCTTGCTTTAAGATGCGTGAGAAAATCATAACTCAAATATTCACCTCCACGATCGGATCGTAGAAACTTAATCTTTCTGTTACGATGGTTCTCCACTTCATTCTGAAATTCTTTGAACTTTTCAAATGTTTCAGATTTATGTTTCATTAAATAGATATACCCATATCTACTTAAGTCATCGGTAAAAGTGAGAAAATAGCGATATCCACCGCGCGTTGAAACACTCATCGGTCCGCATACATCGGTATGTATGATTTCCAACAAGTCCGTTGCTCGCTCCATCATACCGGAGAACATGGTTTTGATCATCTTGCCCATGAGGCATGGTTCGCATGTGTCAAATGATTCAAAATCAAGAGACTCCAAAAGTCCATCATAATGGAGTTTCTTCATGCGCTTTACACCAATATGACCTAGATGATAGTGCCACAAATAAGTAGTATTATCACTATCTACTTTGCATCTCTTAGCCTCAATGTTATGGATGTGTGTTTCATCCCTTTCGAGATTCAGAAGAAATAAACCATTCACAACAGGTGCATGACCATAAAAGATGTTACTCATATAAATAGAACAACCATTATTCTCCGATTTAAATGAATAACCGTCTTGCAATAAACACGATCCAGAAATAATGTTCATGCTCAACGCAGGCACATAATAACACTTATTAAGGTTTAAAACTAATCCCGAAGGTAAAACTAAGGAGAGAGTGTCGACGGCCATCACATCAACTCTTGATCCGTTGCCAACGTGCATCGTCACCTCATCCCTCGCAAGCCGCTGTCTATTCCGTAGCTCCTGTTTTGAGTTACAAATATTAGCAACTGAACCAGTATCAAATACCCAGGCACTACAACGAGGGCTAGTAAGGAAAACATCAATAACATGTATATCAAATATACCTTTGATGGTGCCAGCCTTCTTTTCCGCTAAGTACTTCGGACAGTTGCGCTTCCAGTGACCCTTTTCCTTGCAATAGAAGCACTCAGTGTCTGGCTTGGGTCCAGACTTGAGCTTCTTCTCAGGAGGGGCAACGTGCTTGCCGCCGCCTTTCTTGAAGGGCTTCTTTGCACCCTTACCTTTCTTGAAGGTGGGGGGCTTGTTGAACATCAACACATGATTATCCTTTTTGATGTCCACCTGCGCAGCCTTCAGCTTTGCAAAGAGCTCGGTGATCGTATCAGTGGAACAAATCTGATTATGAGTCACTACAAAACTTTTGTAGCTGGGAGGGAGTGATTGTAGAACCCTGTCAATCTTGAGCTCCTCTGGAATCTTGCAGTCCAGTTTCTCAAGGCGTTGAGTGTAGCCCGACATGTTTATGGCGTGCTCACTAACGGAACTCCCTTCCTCCATCTTGAAGTTAAAGAATTTCTCAGAGATCTCATATCTCTCAGAACGGGCCTGAGTTTGAAACATAGTTTTCAGCTCCTCAAGAATCTCAAAGGGCCCGGGATAGTCTTCAAAACAATTTTGAAGGTCCGATTCCATAGCAAACAACATGGTGCTCTTAATCACACCATAATCATCTTTGCGCGACTAATAGACAGCTTTCTCATCAGCCGGCGCATCTACAGCAAGGGCGTCACCTAGCGCATTCTCAAGGACATAGTCCTTTTGACCGCCAGAGAGAATGATTCTCAGATTGCGGAACCAGTTGGTGAATTTAGACCCATTGTTTCTAAGCTTTTCTTTCTCAGCGAAAACGTTGAAGTTGAAGTTGGACTTAGCCATTTGATCTACAATATTTGCAAGTACAAATTAGACTATGTTCATGATAACTAGTTCAACTTAATCAAATTACTAGATGAACTCCCACTAAATTCAACATCCCTCAAGTTGTTTAGTGAACACGATCCAAATTCACCACACCTAATCTGATCTTCACGAGAAGAGATGTGGTTTCAATGGTGGACAACGAAGTGTCGATCATATCATTCATATGACTCATGCTTAACCTTTTGGTTCTTGTGTTCCGAGGCCATGTCTGTACATGCTAGGCTCGTCAAGTCAAACCCAAGTATTTCCGCGTGTGCAAAACTGGCTTGCACCCGTTGTATGTGAACGTAGAGTCTATAACACCCGATCATCACGTGATGCTTGGACACGACGAACTTTCGCAACGGTGCATACATGGGGAGAACACAGTTTTATCTTGATCTTTAAGTGAGGAATCATCTTATAATGCTACCGTCGCGATCTAACCATAATAAGATACATAAAAGGATAAACATCACTTGCATATAAATTTATGTGACATGGTATAGCCAATGTTCGCGCAATGATCTCCATCTTGTGCATGTCAGCATGATCTCCATCACTCCACCATGATTGCCTCCACCACGAATAGCAGCTACAACTATTGCTAACTACTTAGCAATAAAGTAAAGCTATTACATGGCGTATAAGAAGTTAACTCACAGGTCATACACAATTATAAAGACAACCATATGGCTCCTGCCGGTTGTGTACTCATCAACATGCAAGTCGTGAAACATTATAAAACATGATCATCGCAAACAATATACACATCACATCTTGGGCCATACAATATCACAGAAAACACTCCCTGCAAAAACAAGTTAGACGCCTCTACTTTGTTGTTGCATGTTTTATGTGGCTTATGGGAGTAGCAAGCTAAGAACGATTCTTACCTACGGAAAGCCACAACGGTGATATTATGGTTGCCAAACTCCGGTGTAAATCCTATGAAAACTATAGTGAGAGAAACAGGCATCCACTAGCCGCATGTGTGGAACAAGACACACGTCAAGTGCGGAGCCGGTCTCGCGAACGACGTCGCGTAAGGTTGGCCTGGACCGCTTCAATCTCACTATCCCGCGTCATAAGAAGAACACAAACAAGAGGCTTGCAATAGAAAACATCAACGCCCGCAACAACCATTTTGCGTTCTACTCGTGAAACACATCTACGCATAGATCTAGCTCTGATACCACTGAAGGGTTTTGCAGCATAGTAAATCAAAAAAATTCTACGGATGCGAACGGGAAAGCCAAGATCTAATCTAGGAGATGCAAACAACGAGAGGGATTAGATGAGATCTTCATACCCTTGAAGATTCGCACAGCGGAACGTTCGTCGGAACATGGGTGATGTAGTCGTACTCGCTTCTCCTCCTCGCGATCCGCTCCGATCTAACACCGCAAGTGGCGATGCCTCCGAGAGATGCACATGTGAGGCACCTCGACGTCTCCTCCTTCCTCGGTCCAGCAAGTATGGTGGAGAGACGGATTGGATCTACAACGCGACGGCGCGGTGCAAGTGGTGGAGAGTTTCTGCAGCAGGGCTTCGCCTACGTGCAGTCGATAGGGAGAGAAAGAGGAGGGCAGCAGGGCGGCTAGGGCTTGAGGAGGAGGTGTTGGGGGGGTGGTGCACCCCCATCCCTCTTTATATAGAGGGGTGGGCGCCAACGCTAGCCCCTCCCCCAAGCCTAGGCCGGCGGCCAAGGAGGGAAGAGTGGGGGGCAAGTTCCCCTCCCCCCTCCTTCTAGAAGCTCCCCTAGGGTTTCCCCTAGGTTTGGCCGGCTGGGCCCTATGGGGCCTTGTGCCCCTGGCCCAATGCAGCCAGGGCACTCCCTCATAGGCCCATTCCCCCTCCCGACAGGTGGGGCCACGTTGGTCCCCCTCCGGAAAGTTCTAGAAGCTTCCGGTACAATACCGATTAACCCGAAACAATTCCGAACTCCAAAAATTGCACTGCCTTATATGAATCTTATTCTCCGGACCATTCCGGAACCTCTCGTGATGTCCCGGATCCCATCCGAGACTCCGAACAAAAACTCATAAACCAATTATCCAATCTATCCTAGCGTCAAGACACGTTAAGTGTGTGACCCTTCGGGTTCGAGAACATGCATACATGATCTTCTATCAATAATCAACAGCGGGGTCTGGAAACCCATATTGACTCCCACACATTCATCGATGATCATATCGGATGAACCACGATTCTAGGATTCATTCAATCCCATATATATATTCCCTTCGTCTCGCGATATTTTACTTGCCCGAGATTTGATCATCGGTACCGTCATACCTAGTTCAATCTCGTTCACAGCAAGTATTTTACTCGTTCCGTAATCCGATATCACTTTGTGATTAACTCCTTAACCACATGCTTGCAAGCGGTGTTGATATCGATTACCGAGTGGCCCCGAAGTATATCTCTCCGACTTGGGAGGGACAAATCCCATCTCGATACATACAACCCAATGTACTTTACGATCACCGAGAGATACCTTTATGATCACCCTCTCATAGGATGACGTTTGATGACCTCAAAGCTTTCTTCCGATACCAGGGAGTTGTATTATCTCATGGTCTAAGGAATATAATATTTGACATAGGAAAAGCTTCGCAAAGATGAACACGATGACACTATCTAATTGCTTCGCTTAGTTTGGGTCTGTCCATCATATCATTCTCCCAATGATATGATCTCATTATTAATTGACAACTCATGTCTATGGTTAGGAAACCTTAGCCATCATTAATCAATGAGCTAGTCCATAGAGGCATACTAGGGACACGGTGTTGTTCACAAACCACACAAGTATTAAAGTTTCCGCTTAATACAATTCTAGCATGGAATATAAACTTTATAATGAACAAGAATTATAATAATAACATCTTTATTATTGCCTCTAGGGCATAATTCCAACAGATTCATATAAGGAAAGTCCTGTTTCGGAGTTGGGGAATGATTCCGGTGTTTTCACCGGGAATGTTCTAGAAGGGTCCGGAAGGTCCGGAACTCCGGAGGAGAAGGGTACATGAATGTGTCATGACAATATGGAATGGTTGCATCATGTACTAGGTCACTTGGCTGGGCAAAATAAAGATAGAAATCAAATCCAAGTTTGAAAGTCAAACGCCAATTTGAAAAGTCAAACGACAAGTTTGATTGGTGGAGGGAGAGTAGGAAACCTACTTGGGAGGAAGTCCCCTCCCTCCACCCGCCGGCCAAGGAGGCCGAGTTGGGGGAGGACTCCCACCTCCCAACCGGCCACCCTCCACCTATATAAGGAGGGGTAGGGCGCCCCCTACCCCTCACACACTTCCCCAAACCCTAGCCTCCAAGTCACCGGTGCCACCACCTCCTTGCGCCGCCGCCTAGGGCACCTCCAACTCGGCGAGTTGGGGTGTTCCCCAAACCCTAGCCGCCAGCCAAGCCCCCCCTTGGTGCCCTCTAAATCCTAGATCAACAAGGCCTCTCTCATACTCCACCATACTCTCTCCGGCTTAAGGCGAAGCCCTGCGAGATCTCCCCTCTACTTTTGGTACCACGTCGTCGTTCTTCCGGAATCGCGAGGAGAGTGCTACAACCTCCGCTGCCTGCTGGAACAAGGGAGAGGAAGGTCTTCATCGAGTACCGAACGTGTGACCGACTGCGGAAGCGCTGCCGGAACACAACGCCGGAAGGATCGTCTATGCGATCTTGAGATCGGCAAGAGTACGACTACATCACCCACAAGAATCTGCTCTCGTTAACCACTTTGGAATCTTCTGAGTTCCTCTATCGACTCGTTGCTACAATCTAATAGATAGATCTTGGATTGTTTGTTTGCATGCGATATAATTTTTTCGTTTTCCATGCTACGAACCCCTACAGGCCGCACGTAGCGTAGATAGCAGCGGCGGTGATAGTAGGTAGCAGCGTCGTTAACCCCATGTAGCAAACCTTGATGCAAGTTGGTACCACAAGATGTAGGTATGATGTCGTTAACCCCATGTAGCAAACCTCCATATCCTAGGTAGCAACGTCAGTTGTGTATGGAGGCTAAGGCGAGGTGCCAGTGGCCGCGCGATGCTGCAGAGGAGAGGGATGGTGGAGCAGGACGGCGGTGTGGTACTCCGGCGAGGTGGGCGACATGAGGACAACGACCGACGCTCCGGCGAGGTGGGCGAGATGAGGACGGCGACAACTCGCTATAGAGACGGCTTATGCACGCTAGCGGCAAGCAAAGCAGCATGGGCGCAGCAGGCGGCATGGCGGGCGGCGGGCGGCGGCGGCAGCGCCAAGACAGCGGAGGTTCATGGCGGCACGGGCGAGGCGGCCATGACGGCGCTGCCAGAGCTTCGGTGGCATGACGGGATCGAGGCGGCGGTAGCCATATGGGATGCAAAGTAATCCCCACAGAAACATGTCGTCGGTAGCCATGGCGACGCGATAAGGAGCTGCGGGCGGCATACGGCGATTAGCAGGCGCGAAGAGCTGCCAGCGGCGAGCGGCAGCAAGCTGGGCTACGGACGGCTGGAATACAGTTGATTTGGAAACTGAGAAGAAAGAGTCAAAGAGATGGAAGAGAACGGGCTGGATTCCACCCCACTAGTGGAAACGCGGGCTTTTGTTGATCCCGAAAATGGGCTTTAACACCGGTTCTTCTACGAACCGGTGTTAAAGGGGGGGCCGTACCAGCGTGGCCTCTGCGGCATTAAAGGAGCCCCCCCTTTAACACCGGTTCGTGCACGAACCGTGTTAAAGGTCCTCCACCCATGGTTTACAAGATTTCTTTAACACCGTGGCACGAACCGTGTTAAAGGGGGCTATATAAGACACCACCCCAGCCCACACACACCCCACTCTTCCATTTTTTCACATTTTGGAGCCTAGCAAGAGGGTGTGAAGAGTGCTAGTTTGTGTTTTTTTCATATGCACTAGAGGTGTTCGGTGAAATGCCCGAGAGCTCAAAATAAGCTTTCTTGTTGCTCTTTCCGTCTCGGTCGAGGTCGGCAACTATAGTTTCATGTGTCATTGATGTACTATATATATAAATGGTCATCTCCCTATTATTTTTTGATATATACTACATATTAATGCAGATGAATCGACAATGGATGTACGGTGACCGCCGCACTTCCGAGTACATTACGGGCCTCCAAAATTTCATCGTTGTGGCTAATGCAAACCGTGGTCACAATGGTTTTATGTGTTGTCCGTGTTCACCGTCGAACAAGAAAGACTACTCAAATACCAGAACCATTCACGCCCACCGCTTGATCCGGTTTCATGCCCACTATAATTGTTGGACCAAGCACGGAGAAAAGGGGTTGTGATGGAAGACAACGAAGAAGAAGAGGATGATGAAAACTATCATAATATGTATCCTGAATATGATGATCTTGCAACGGGGTAGATAATGAAGATCAAGAGGGAGCGGATGGGCCGGTGATGACGATCTTGGTCGGGCCATTCGATGCAAAGGAAGAATGTGAAACTGAACAGAGAAGGAGAAGCTGGAGCAGATGTTAAAGGATCACAAAACATTGTTGTATCCAACTTGCGAAGATGGCCACAAAAAGCTAGGTGCCACAATCGGATTTGCTGCAATGGAAGGCAGAGAATGGTGTGACCGACAGCATTTTCAAAGTTGTTGGTAAAAATGAAGAATCTTCTTCCAAGAAATAATGAGTTGCCCGACAAGGTACATACCAAGCAAAGAAGGTTGTCGCCCTCTAGGATTAGACGTGCAGAAGATACATGCCTGCATTAATGATCGCATCCTCTACCACGGTGAGAAGTACGAATTTGGATGCATGCCGGTATGCACTCGATCACAGTATAAGATCGCAGAGACGATCTGGCGATGTTGAGGGCGAGGCCCCTAGGAAGAAGGTTCCCGCCAAGGTTATGTGGTATGCTCCTATAATACCACGGTTAAAACGTCTCTTCAGAAATAAAGAGCATGCCAAGTTGTTGCGATGGCACATGGAAGACCGTAAGAAAGACGCGATGTTGAGACACCCCACTGATGGGTCACAGTGGAGAAAAGTCGAGCGAGAGTACCCGGACTTCGCACGTGACGCAAGGAACTTAAGGTTTGGTCTAAGTACAGACGGCATGAATCCTTTTGGTGAGCAGAGCTGCAGCCACAGCACCTGGCCTGTGACCCTATGTATCTATAACCTTCCTCCTTGGTTGTGCATGAAGAGGAAGTTCATTATGATGCCAGTGCTCATCCAAGGCCCGAGGCAACCCGGCAACGACATTGATGTGTACCTAAGGCCATTAGTTGAAGAACTTTACAGTGGGCCAAACCAGGTGTACGATGTGGGATGAGCACAAAGGGGAGCCATTTGACCCACGAGCATTGCTTTTCGTAACCATCAATGATTGGCTGCTCTTAGTAACATTTCAAGGCATAAACAAGGGATACAATGCATGCACACACTGCTTAGATGATACTGAAAGTGTATATTTGGATAAATGTAAGAAGGTTGTGTACCTAGGGTATCGCCGATTTCTTAGAACTCGCATCGAAGAAAGAAAGGCAAGCATTTCAAGCGTCTGGCGGAACCCGGAGGAAGCCTGTCCTCCGCATCGGTGAGGAGGTATTTGGTATGGTCAAGGACCTAGAAGTAATCTTTGGAAAAGGTCCCGCAGTCTATCTGTTCGAATGACGATGCGGACACGCCCATGTGGAAGAAGCAATCTATATTTTGGGACCTACCCTATTGGAAAGTCTTAGAGGTCCGCTCTTCAATCGACGTGATGCACGTGACGAAGAATGTTTGCGTGAACCTGCTAGGCTTTCTAGGAGTGTATGGGAAGACAAAAGATACACCGAAGCACGACAAGACCAGAACGCCCAAGGCCCTCAAGAGCCTATGCATCCCGAGAACGAGAAGGGTAAACGATGCCACTTAACTCCCCGCCACCACGCTCTTACCAAAGCAGAAGGAAATCTTTTTGAATGTCGAGCGGTATCAAGGTCCCGTCGGCTTCGTCGAATATAAAGGGAATAATAAATATGGCGAGAAAAATTCCAAAACCTGAAGTCTCATGATCGCCACGTGATTATGACACAATTGCTTCCGATTGCATTGAGGGGCTTCTACCGAAAATGTTCGAGTACCCATTGTGAAGCTATGTGCATTCCTCAATGCAATATCTCAAGGTAATCGATCCGGAAAGCCTACCAGGTTACAAAGATGTGGCCCAATGTCTTGTCACTTTGAGTTGGTGTTCCCACCATCCTTCTTCAATATTATGACGCATCTCTGGTTCACCTAGTAGAAGAGATTGCCATTCTCGGTCCTGTATTTCTACACAATATGTTCCCTTTGAGAGGTACATGGGAGTCTTAAAGAAATATGTTCATAACCGTGCTAGGCCGAAGGAAGCATCTCCAAGGGCTATGTAATGAGGAGGTCATTGAGTTCGTGTTGATTTTATTCCCGACCTTAAGGCGATTGGTGTTCCGTAATCACGACATGAGGGGAGATGCGTGGAAAAGGCACCCTAGGATGTAAAGCAATGATATGTAGGGACGGGCATTCTCTCAATCAAGCACACTACACGGTTTTACAAAGATCTATCTTGGTTGCCCGTATATCAATGAACACAAGAATTTAATACGCCTCAAACACCCGGCGGTCGATGAATGGATTATAAGTGAACACATGGCGAGTTTTGGCTGGTGCAAAGACTTCTCACGAATAACACCACTGTTGGGGATCACTGTACTTGTTGGCGTGACACCGTCTTCGATCGTATGTACTTTCCAAGGGTACGAGATAAATGGGAATACATTTTACACGATAGGCCAAGATAAAAGAGCACCAACCAAAATAGTGGTGTCCGCTCGATGCAGCAGAAGACAATGGGCAGAAGATCACGTATTATGGGTTCATAGAGGAGATATGGGAACTTGACTATGGACCTAATTTTAAGGTCCCCTTGTTTCGATGCAAATGGGTCAAGCTAACAGGAGGAGGGGTTGAGGTAGACAAGAAGTGCGGAATGACAACGGTGGATCTCAACAATCTTATGAAGAACTTAGACGAACCATTCGTCCTAGCCAATGATGTGGCTCAGTTTTCTATGTGAAGGACATGTCCTCCGGACCAAAAAAAGAAAAAATATGCAAACGAATACATCATATGATGAGCCAAAGCGTCACATAGTTCTTTCGGGAAAAGAAACATCGTGGGAATCGAGGACAAGATGCATATGTCGAAGATTATAATAAGTTTGATGAAATTCCGCCTTCACGGAAAACTGACCCAAGCATTCCGTTAAGTAAAGAAGATGCTCCATGGTTACGTTGAAGCGATCATAAGGAAGGGCATATGCCAAGAAGTTCATGCTCATATTATGTAACTCTAGTTCATGTTTTTAATACATGTCTTGAGTGTTAGTCATGTTTTGTGGATGGACCGAGTATGAGAAGAAGTTGTCCCGAATCGTATTTACCATTAAGATCTGATCTCCAAACGCGGTCACATATTAGGAGTGCCTCTATGACAGTTTCTCGAGATGGGAGGATGGGCCCGCTCGGCATCTCCACAAATGGCCGTAGTGGTGTCCTCGCTCGAAAACCATCTTGCAGCTTTGTAACTTGTCTAACTAGATCAATACACCAGGGAGCTAACTAATTTCACATATTAGGAGTGCCTCTATGACCAGTTTCTCGAGATGCCGAGGAGGGCTCCGTCGGCATCTCCCCGAACTGGCCGTAGTGGTGTCCCCTCAAACCGGGCCGAGGACTGGACTCACAAGGATGCCTATTTATAGTACAAGCAGCTCGACATAGTGTTGACACTTACAAAATAATGTCGACACTCACCCTATTAGTCTCGGTTGGTGTCTCCAACCGGGACTAAATTCATCTTTAGTCCCGGTTGGTGACACCATCCGGGACAAGGTACACGCCGACGACATAATGTCGACATGCACTCACCTCTATTATTAGTGCCGATTGTTTTTGTCCCGGTTGGTGTCTCCAACCGACTAAAGTTCATCTTTAGTCCCGGTTGGTGTCTCAACCGGACTAAAGGTTCATCCGCCATTTTTTCCGCCATTTTCTTCCCGCCATTTTTCTTCCCGCCATTCTTCCCGCCATATTTCTTCCCGCCATTTTTCTTCCCGCTTTCTTCCTCCAGTTCTTCCCGCCAGTTCACTATATATATATGTAGGGTTGGACTCCATTGTCATTGCACATCTCTAGACTCATATCTGCAACCTCATCACTCTTTCCCATGGCATCCACCGTAGCACTAACCCCAGGGAGGCGGAGGCGCTTTGCGCCGAACTACCCCGCCCGGCCATCGTGTCCCCGTGGCTGGATGCCGAAGGCCGAGGTGTGCAGTTCCTCCTGTCCCTCTAGGTGTGGCGCGCCGGATGGCCATCACGAACCACTACTACTTCGAGCTCACGCCGGAGCAGCGGAGGAATCCCAGATGGCATCCCGACTATTTCCCTACTTGGGAAGCCTTCTTCGTGGATCGGCATGAGAGGGCGCTCGCCAGGCACGAGGAGGACGGCCCACCTCCTCCTAACTTCAACGAGGCCGGCCGTCGGCTATGGTGGCGCGGTCGGACTCTCCAGAGCGTCATGGCCTATGACACTGCCGCCGACTCTAACCCCCGTCTGCGCTACCCTCAAGTCCAGCCCACGCGCTACCCTCAAGTCCAGCCCACGCGCTACCCTCAAGTCCAGCCCACGCGTACTCTCCAGAGGTTCAATTACGGCGACCCCGACGACGACAGCGATGACGGCGGCGGCGAGTACGACGACTACAGTGGCGAGTATTACAGGTGTAGGCAGGAGCATGACTAAATCACTCCAACATTCCGAAACAAGTTCGGCCGATTGTTACTTAATCTGGCCATGTATCTTGATTTTCAGTTCTTTTATGTATCTTAATTTTCAGTTCCAGTTCGGCCGATTGTTACTTAATCTGGCCATGTATCTTAATTTTTAGTTCTTTTATATATCTTAAAAAAGCACCTTTAATGCATGAAATAAGTGTTTATTTATTTTAGAAAATTTCATGTAAAGTAAATATAAAAATCATTTACATGAATGGATAGATATTATTTTTATGAAAATTATGATATATTATTCATATTTTTCTGAGTTGAAATGAAAAAGATATGAATTTTCTAAATTCATATCATATTTTTGAATTAAAAAGCCCTTTAATGCATGAAATAAGTGTTTATTTATTTTAAAAAATTTCATGTAAAGTAAATATAAAATCATTTACATGAATGGATAGATATTATTTTTCTGAAAATTATGATATATTATTCATATTTTTCGAGTTGAAATGAAAAAGATATGAATTTTCTAAATTCATATCATATTTTTGAATTAAAAAGCCCCTTTAATGCATGAAATAAGTGTTTATTTATTTTAAAAATTTCATGTAAAGTAAATATAAAATTATTTACATGAATGGATAGATATTATTTTTCTGAAAATTATGATATATTATTCATATTTTGAATTAAAAAGCCCTGAATTAAAAAAGCCCTGAATTAAAAAGCCTCGAAATAAATGCTGAAAACATTCTTTAACACCGGTTCGTCGAACTGGAAGGTAGTTAAAAGCCACAAGATGCATTCTTTAACACCGTGGCGTGGAACCGGTGTTAAAGGCGGGTAATAAATGTGAGGAACGCTTCTTTAACACCGGTTCCAGCCACGAACCGGTGTTAAAGAGGGGTATTTATTTCACCTCCCTCCCCTTATTCCTCCCACTGCACGCACAGCTAGATCGATCGAGCGCCGCCCGCCGCCTTGCCGCTTCGACGTTGCCCGCCGACGCCGCCGCTCGAGGTTCGCCGCCTACGCTCTTCCTCCTTCGCCGGCTACCGCGCCGGCCGGCCGCCTCACGGGCAGTGACAGCACCACCGGCGACGCCGGCCGCCTCACGGCAAGACCGCGCACCACATGCTTCCACACTGCGTCCGCCGCCTCTCCGCCGACCCTTGAGCCCGCGCTGGCCCGCATCCACCACCGCCGCGACCGCCTCACGCCGCCCGCCGCCCCGACGGCGCCGCGCCCTGCGCCAGGCGCCCCGGCTGGCTTCGCCAGGCGCTTCCGCCCGTTCCACCTCCGGCCAGCGTCCGCGCCAAGGCCACGCCGCCTCCACCTCCCCGAGCTCCTCGCCCGTCCCCGTCCCGTCGCTTGGGCTCGCCGACACCCTCCACCTCTGCTGGCGCCCTCGGAGGCCAAGCACGCGGACGCCTCAACCGACCTGCCCTCTCCTTCCCGGCCTCGGCGCCGCCATGTCTCATGACTGCCGCCTGTGGCCGTCCCCTGTTCCGCGCCTCCCTCCCGCATCATGGAGCTTGGGCCAACCAATTGGGGGCAAATGGGCCAAGGAGACACTTTGGGCCACTATTGGGGGCAAATGGGCCAAATATCGTTATTTTTACCCAAAATTTGTCAAATATGAAGGATATTAGGAAAAAAATTCTTGGGCTGGGCCCCCCTGAATCTGCATAGCTCACCATCCCAGGCCCGTCTTCCTTGGTCGTGCCCTTTGGCAGGAGCTCACGCTGCCATGGCGCGGGCGCCTCCTCTGAACCGCCTCGCCTCGCGACTCACGATCTAGGCCTTAATCCTTGCACATGTGAATTAGAAGCATGTGAGTAAAATAAAATAATAGCTTATAGCAAAGATATTATAATAGGCCACGCCTAAACCCTAACGACCACCTCGCTCTCTTCCCGTGCAGGAGCGTCTCGCCCGCCGCTTGAGCTCATAGGCCACGCCTAAACGCCGCTAGCTGCCGCCCGACGAGACCGCCAGATCCGTGTCTGCCTCGCCCTCGCCCACACCACCTCGCTGTCGCCTCGCCGTCGCCATCCCTTGGGATATAAGTAAGGGCATGTTTGATTCAAAGGATTTGTATAGTAAATTTGTAGGATTAAATCCTATAGGAAATTTAGAGGATTAAATCCTATAGGAAATCCTATAGGAAATTATGCATGTTTGATTCAAAGGATTTGTATTGTATGTGTATTGTATATGCATGTGTATATTTTGTGCCACGCCGACGACCACCGCCACCATTATGCCGTCGCCCCTGACCTCCTATGTCCTCGCTGAGCCTACACACGCGTCGAGGGTGTGTCGCCCATTTTAGGTAGACCATCACGTCGTGCTGGTTCGAACGCACACCCCCACGCACCCCGGCCCCGCTCTCGCCCTAGCGTCGCCACCTCTCGTTGTCAATATAGCATTATAATAACCATGCTATGTTAATCAACTTTGATGACAAGTTAATTAGAAGAAGTAAATGTACCCTCTCATATGAGTCCGGGGTTTCTCCGAATTAGGGTTTGAAATGACCAGCATGTATTAGGGTTACATTTCAATACTTTTAACCTGTCATATCATCGTCCTTGCTTGAGCATTTCAATAGATGTATTACTGATATTTGTGTGATAATATTATTGTTTTAGAAACTATGGATCCACTTAGTAGAAACCTTGAAGAAGAAGAAATAATGGAGAACATTATTGATGAGGACACCTCACAATATCTGAACTTGGAGGGACATGACGACGACAGCTCAAGTACTAGTCATGGAGAAGATGAAGACTCCGGTGAACGCAATTTAATGGTTACAAAGTCCGGCGAGGTATATGCATTTATTAAGCCTCAGCTGACTTCCACCAACAATCTTCTTCTACATGTATTAATTAACGCTTCTTTCTTCTTTTAGCCCTCTGGATCGACCAGCCAGCAACCATCTTCTTCTATGAAAAAGAGCAAGCGAGGCGCGAGCGGCGTTGAAAGATCGTGCAAAGTTCACGATCAAGCGATCGTGTTGATGGCGGCCGATGGAGCCCAAGGCCGCAGACAAATTTATCGTCAGTGGAGTTCTTGTTAGGCACCAAATCCCAATCATAATTGAAAATTGGAATAAGACAAAGAAGGGCGACAGTACCTTTGTCGATGACAGATCTAAAGAAACGCTTTGGAATTCGTTGTTGGTAAATTTCACCCTTCCGCCAGAGGAGGATGAAAACAACCCGGTTATAAAGAACAAGGTCAAAGAGTGGACTCTAAAGAAGATGGCTGATGCTTTCAATCGGAAGACAAAATTGAACAAATTTGTCAAAGTGGCGAGACTCAAATTTCAAGACGCATATTATGCGAAGATAAGACCTCAACGCCCGAATTTAAGACATATAAAAAAGTGCTATAGCTAAAAGAGGTCGAAACCAATACGCTTAATGCCAAGAAGGAATATCACCAGAGGACGGGTCGGTGGCTACATATCTCGAGAGGCCTAAGTGGGAGGAAGCTGAGAAGGCCTGCATGAGAGAGGATCACACCCAGACAGATGGGTGGGACCTACGTGCAAAGACTTGGTTCTACGGAATCGGGGCAAGGTTGGACCCGAAGCAGGATTGTGTATCTTCCCAACCATCCTTGCCAAACCCACTGAACTCATCACGGCATACGAGAAACATCCGCCGGACCTTCCATCCCGACAGAGAGAATGACCAGCTCACACGCCGCCATCGGTAAAAAGAACACTCGGACATGCACGAGGCACGGGGGGTATGGCGTGGAAGGATGGGTTTGCCGTCGAGCGACTCTCAGATGGCGGCAGAAAAGAAAAAGAGCGTGATCGGATGACAGATAGAACATGCACTTGCGGCGCTGCAGACGCAAGTGAATGCACAATGAGCCATCAAGCTACCGCCCATCTCAGCGGCATGAAGAGCTGCATTGGAAGCTGCCCGCGGCCGGATCTGAAAAGCGGAAGCGTGGCTTCCACGGAGAACGCAGCCAACGCTTGAAATGACGGGTCCTCGATACCCGTGATGAGATCACGGAGAGCGAACACGCTGAGCTGCATGTGAGATTAATGGGCTTATCCATTAAGGTGGCATCGGCTATGCCTTACCTCACAGCTGGTGGAACTTACCACCGCCGACCGATTCAGATGGCTATGCTATTGTCGGGTGGATGAGGTTGTGAAGGAATATGAGGAAGCACAGCTTGACCATGCTACGGTGAAGGAAACTCAACTCAAATTTGCGTGAAAACAACCATTCTTTGGAAGAAGGAACACATTGTGCTTCCAAATTGGAGGTCACTTGGCACCCCGTCTGCCTCCGCAGTCGGCCTGAGCCGCTTCAGCCATCTCTGTGGCAGCCATCTCCGACGGCGGCCATCTCCTGCGCAGCCATCTCCGCCCGTCACCATCTCTGCAAGGCAGCCATCTCACCCGTCAGCCATCTCCTGAGCAGCCATCTCCGGCCGACCATCTCCGGTGCTTCAGCCATCTCCTCAACAGAAGCGGAAGAGCACCGCCACGAGGAGCATCGAGCACTGCCACAAAGAAATCCGCAGGAAACCGTGACCAAAGAGTTCAAAAACTACGTCCGCAGCCTTCCGCCAAGCCATTGCCGGTTTTACCGTGGAATCGCAGCGAGGAGACCAATAGGATCTCGGGAGAACAGGTCAAGAAATTCTTTGCACCTAGACGGGCCGAGCCAAAGGAGAAAATAGATCCGGCGGTGGTGGAGAAGTTTTACAAAAATCTTTTGAAACCTGAAACCCCACTTGTGCCGGACTACGAGCGCCAGATTTTGAAGGCGGATGCAAGGCGCCGTAGGGAGACTGAAAGTAGCAGTCGTGAGGCACCCCACAAAACAGTTCCCATGCTCGGAGAGCAGGAAAACCAATCATGTGCCCCGCTCCAAATGTTTGACAAACGGGACGCTCCTCCCGTAGATGATTACGAGGCAGAGCTACAAAGAAAGGCCAATGAGATGGGGATGACTTACATTGCATACTTGAACGTCATGGGAGACAACTTGCCCAAATGTGATGTCAACCCCATACAGCCATGGAAGTATGGGAAGAATCTAGTCAAGAAAGAGGAGCTCAAAAATCTACCAACAAAGATGCGAAAATTGCACAAGTGGTACCTTCATTTCTGCAAGACGAGAAAAGAAGAATGGATCACGGCGCATATAAGAGATGAGATTTTCTTGTGCGGAGACGACGATCGACTTCAACATTCAAGACTTGCATTTTCTATTCAATCGAAGGAACTCGACAAAGCTGCCATCAGCCTTTATTGTGTGTAAGTACTATTTCGTAATTTTTATCTCAACTCATTCACTTCATTAATTGCATGTATATATATATGCTCACCATATATGTATATACTATTATGCAGGAAAAAGGTTATGGAATGCAGGAAAGGAGGCCCTTTTGACATTGGGTTCGTTGACCCAAATAGAGTTCATGAAGAAGTGGTAAGAGAAAACCCGGCAAACAGAAGATTACTTGCTAAAGTCTTTCCGAGACAACAAACCAAAAGGAAATACTATTGCCTTACAACTTCTCGTGAGTCTTGTTACCCTCTCTCTTGTACACATTCTGTTCGCTTACTCGATGTTAAGTGTAACTGATGATGAGTTATGCGTCTTGAGTTCCACTTTATTCTGCTAGTCATTCAACCCGACTCAGGAAAAGTCCTTGTCATGGACTCGTTCTGAAAAGAAAAAGAGCTATGGGCAAACTTTAGAGAGATGCTCAGAGGTAATTTCAATCATATTATCGCACTAGATCGGCAACTTTCGTGACAATAAGTAATTAATTACTCCTTTATCCATTTTCTTTGTCGGACAGGGTTTGGAAAATGTTCACGGCAGGGCCGTGGGTGAATGGTCGAAGAACTAAAATTTGTAGACCAAAATGTAAGTAATACTAGCTAGCTTCCAATTCCATTATATCATGCTTTATTGATTATTATTTTGATTGAACTCTCTATTCTCGTAAAGTGCGCATCAAGGACACGGCAATAACTTATGTGGGTACTATGTTTGCGAATTCATTCGCAACACGATATGTGCGACAGGCCAAGCCGCACTAGAACAACTTAGAGTAAGTAAACAAAGTCCACAACATTATTTTATTACCATCAATTGTGTTGAGTTTTATTCTTATATATATATTGACGCCCATTCTTCATATATATTCAGATCGAGCGGATGGGACCAACTCCTACCATTTGAACGCATACGAGCCATTCAAGAGGAATTGGCGGGTTCATACTTGATGAGGTCGTCACGCCTGGCGGAGAACTCTTTAGATATCCACCTCCGGCGATGTAGATGTATGTGCCGATGTATGTGCCGATGGCGATGTATGTGCCGATGGCGATGTTTGTGTATAATAATAGTTGCTTAATTATTCATGTACTCGTATGTACCGATGACGATTTATAAGTATACGGCTCCCGATCGATTTCCCCTCGCTCTCCTCCGTATACGCCTTAACGGGCAGAAATTATGGCGAGATTTAGGCCGTTTTCCTGCTGCAGAGTTCTGCGCGGAAAACGGTTTAAATCTCTGCTGGCAGAACTTTAACACCGGTTCGGTCTGAACCGGTGTTAAAGAACTGAGGCCTGCGGCAGCCTGACGTCGCCACCCTTTAACACCGGTTCGTATAGGAACCGGTGTTAAAGGGGCCCCCCCTCTAACACCGAACCCTCAACAGCGGTTGTGGAACCGCTGTTAGAGGGTCCTCCAAACCGGTGTTAGAGGGGTACGTGTGCACTAGTGCCCACGAACGCGACCGCACGGTGAACGACGACCCGGGGGATCGCGAGGCGTTATCCCAGAGAAACTGTATCGTTTTCCTAATTTTTATGGTGCACAGGGTGAGCTCACTGCAGACCTATCGAATCTCCCTGCCGGCAACGCAGCCTCCCGTGTCCAGCTCAATGGCACAAAGACCGAGCTTAACATAGCCCCATCGAGTCTCCTTGCCGGCGATCCAGCCTCCTCTGTCCAGCTCAACGGCACAAAAACCAATATTGTTGTTGCCCCGTCTAGTCTCCCTGCTGGTAACCCAGCCGCCTCTCTCCAGCTCACTGGCACGAAGAGCACCCAAATTTAGCAATTTAGAAAGTTAAATTAAAATTTAATCACAAAAATTCCAAATATTGGATGTAGGTGTTGGTTGGTTGGGGTGGGGGGGGGGGGGGCATTTAGAGTAATGCTAGGCATACAGATGGGTTCTATAAAAATTTCTTACGGACAACCAACTAAAGGCTGAGCAGATCACTACGTGCTCCACAATTTAAGGAAGGAAAAAAAATCAGCCCAAACACAAGGCTCAAAGTCAGTTCCGTAAGGTCATTTTGTAGGAGAGTTTCCGTAAATATAGGATTATTGTCTAATTTATGTGTGCCAAACAACCCACGTATTTTACTCGGTGCACCTAAAATGCCACTCGGATCAATTGTTGTTCTATTTCTTGCTTTCGCCTGATTTTTTTAGTGGAAACAAAAAAAATTGACTCATTTTATTAATTAATAAGAAGTTTTAATATCTCTTTAGGTCACCCAAAAGAGTGAACCGTACCCTCACAAAAAAAAACCTACACTCACGACATAATACATGGACTCAACTATTGAAGCTTCTATTGATGTGGTGAAAGGCAAACAAGCGGTTGATTATGCCACAGGCTTCACCAACCGGACTCAACGTCGTGCACCAGCTTGGCCACATGTTAAAGAACAATAATGAAGACCATCAGAGGAGGGATTCACTAAACTAGATGGGGCGTTATGGAAGAGCTGGAACTGGCATGATACTCCGTAACGCTAATAGTGAGGTTATTTTTGCAGCCTATAGACTGATGCGCCATTGCGCAGATGCCCTCGATGCGGAGCTCGCTTCCATGGAGGAAGGCCTAGACCTGGCGCTCAACTGGACGACGGACGCCATTGTTATCGAAACGGACAGTGCCGAGGCGATCAAGCTTATTTCAGAGGGCTCCCCAAATCTGTCGTGGTATGCTAGGAGAGTTACTCTTATTAGAGAGAGAATTAGGGAAAGAGAGATAGGAATAAAAAAATTAGCCGCGAGGCTAATTAAGCGAGCCACGGACTAGCTTTCATAGGGAGAGTGCAAGAGAAATCTGTCGTTTGGCTGCGAAACTTCCCGCCGGAAATAGCTGATGCGATCAAGGTTGATTGTGCTGCTTCTAGTTAATAAATCATCTGATTTCCCTTGCAAAAAAAACAAAAAAACAAAAAAATTCAAACGCTTGGTGCCAGCTATGATCCAAAGGCTAGCCTCGTCTCTAGTTTTATTACTTCCTTCGATCCATATTATTTGTCACTAAAGTGAATGTATCTAGACATGTTTTAGTGATATACACACATCTATTTAATGACAATTAATATAGATCAGAATGAGTAACAATAACAAAGGGCATGGTGGCGTGTTCCGGAAAATTCTCGTGTTCCTTTTGTTCCGTAGTTCCCACACCTTATGCATGAGGGACGTGGAATACTTTCTTCCTACGAGTAAGCATGTACACCTATATGAGAACACCCCGGACTCAATTAATCTCTTGGAACCTCACTCTTCCGAACATGAATATTCATCCTCCTCGGTTTGAGTGTATCATCGCCACCGCCATGAAGCCAATTATTTTGGGCCCCTTACACAATAATTATTGGTCGGACTTAGACGTAGACGTATATCCATCAAGTACACAAACAATAATTTTGAATTCTTGCGAAATAAGTTGATCACGTTTCCCAACTGTTTGGTAATCGTGTGTCACTGTCAAGCAAGTTGGGCACATGAATGAAATAACATTTCTGTCGTGAGTATTCCCTCTGAGCACTGATAATACTTGCGTGCGTACTTAACTGCATGAGCAAGTTATTTAGACACGAGAGCGTCGCAGTCAGCTGTCGCGAGCCGTGACGACGAACGATCGGTGCAAAACGCCGTCGGGCAAGCATTCTTATCACTGATTTCCTTGACTGCTTGATCTAAATGGTTCGGTGCATTGCAACTCTGCGAGTGCTCTCCCTGTCCACTGACAGTGACACCATGAGTGCACGACTGACGAATTGGTATGCGTCGTCAGAGAAAAACGTGCACCGTGATATCCTGTTTGCCCGTATAATATCTCTAATCGATCATCAATAGTTAGACGAGTAAAACGGCTCCCTAAAATTTAGAGGAGTAAAAATACTCCTCTAAATAAAACCGGTTCCTAACCGGTCTCAAAACTTAGAGGTGTCTGGAAATCAAACTATTTGAAAGCCAAACGCTCGGCACAGTTCAAATACAATAAAATAACATGTTTACGAATGAATAAAAACTAAGTTTACAAACCAAATAATTCAAAGCCAAACACATGGCATGGTTCAGATACAACGACTAGTTCAAACACAACTAGGTAGCACTACAGAGACACCAATGATGCTCAGCAAGATCATTCCTCTGAAGATTGAACCAATCATCATGCTTCTCGACCTTATTTGCGATGGTGAGAAAAAGGCTCTTGTGCATGTGAATCGCCCGCGAAAATATTTTTCCACATAGATGGCATTTTCGTTGAAATAGTCTCGCATGATCTTTGTGTGGCCCTCGACTTTATCTTGGTTGATGTACATGCGGCCAAACTGTGACCCTAGCCTCAGCCGCCGAACTTCATTGTTCGTTCATGGAAATATTGATGTCGTCGTCATCTTCCTCTGACGACGTCAACAGCCATGAGTCGACCATGATGTACTCCATCAACCTTGTCATCTACAAAACTGCTCCGGTCAAAACTAAAAAAGAAACAACGAAAATTATCGAGAAAACCTCACCTAGCGATTTTGTCAAACAACTGTTGGGCGGAGGAGGTGAGGAGGGTGGCCGAACGTCGTCTGCTTTCTATGAGGCGGATTCACGGGCGGCGGTGCCGCAGGAAGGGCGGCGGGTCAACGGAGAGAGGTTTGGCCAATGAATAATCATCGGGGTTCGCCGACACCAACCTCACCACGGTCCCAGACCGTCTCCGTTGTGAGGGGACGGCCTCGCTCGACTCTGGCTGCAACCTAGATCCGGTGCCGGACTTCTACCACCTTCCCATCCTCCGTCGGCTCTGTTTTACAACGAATTGAGACCGACGGTGGCCGATTTGCAACAAATCTGGGTGGCGGCCAGTGAAATCTGGATCTCCTAGTCGATTACAGCGACAACGAGGAGCGGCGAGCAACTAAGAGGTGGGCTCGAGGGCGGCGCATGGTACAGAGTGCCGGTGGCAAGTTTTGGTGGTCACCGGAGGCGACACTAGCGTGAATGTGGCGGCGGGGTGAGCAATCGGGTTTTTTCTAGAGGTTTATTCATATAACGGTTATACGAGTTCAGTTAGGTCGGTGTTATAGGAGTAAAGGGGTAGATTTTACTCCTCTTACCATTTTTTGTCGATCGGTTAGAGATGGCCTTACACAACCCTCGTATGTATGTATCCGGATCAATTTCCATGTCATCGTCTAGCTTTCGCTAACCACAAACGTTCTAGGCATTCGCACCTCAACTAAATGAGGTACTAGGTCTCATCTCTTTTTCTTTAGCAATAAGGATTGCAACATATTAGCCACGATGTTAAACAACATAGAAGATAAATGATCACCCTATCTAAGACCTTTTCTAATTGAAAGTACTGACTAATATCAGCATTGACTTTAACTCTCACACTACCTCCTTGCACAACATTTGTAATCAGATCACACTAAATTTGGTCGAACCCTTTCATTCGTAATACTTCTTGCAAGAATGGCCACTTTATCATGAGCATGACCATCCCCTATAGGATGTGATGGCCATGCATGAATGTTGTTTGAGTAGGTATAATCACCTTTGGGGCAATTCCTGTCATTGAATTAGTACCTACTTTTGTAAAAACAAATAATCTCATGTTTAGGAGACATATGGGTCTATATTGTCGTATTGTATCACATATTTTTCAGATCAGAGGGAGAAACATCTTATGTACGGTTTTGTAAAATGAGTTTATCATGCTCCTCATCTCTTCTGTTAGGCTAAAATTTTACATCCTATTAAGACGACCGTTTGGTATCTCCCAATGAATTTCCCACATTATCCAAATAATCTTGTGTGCACGACAGATTAGTTAGTTAATTAGTTGGTCCCAAGTTAATGTCGTTGGCACCTGCCGAGTCTCGTCAGCCATGACGCCTTCAGGTCGCTGGAACTACGTGATATTTTGTTCTCAGAGTAAACTTCTTTGTTGTTACATATGAGCTAAATCATTGTTACACTGTGACATAAAATACTCATAGAACAAACCAAAGACCACGACATTTAAAGATTCCTCCATCTGGTGGAGAGTTCAGACTATCAAAAACAAACATGGCCATAGGATGCCGTGGAGCATGCTTCTAGCTTATGTTTTCAGCTCCTCTTGATACTCTCTCTATATAAGATTTATAAGGTCGAATCTTGTTTTAAGTCAAACAAGTTAAGTTTGACTAAGTTTATAGAAAACATAGTATTAACATATATATACAATACCCAACGAATACATGATGGAAATATATTTCAAGATAGATCTGGTAATGTTGATTATTTTGGTAGCGTAGGTGTTGATATTTTTTGCTTGACTTAAAACAAGTTTGACTTTGGATATGATCAAGTGCCCTTACAAATCAAGATGGGGGGAGTAGCAGTTATGGATTCGTTGATAACTTGATATTTTTCTACTCATAGTTGCACGAGTGTTCAATCTTGAAAAGGAAAAGGTATGTAGCAGAAGTAGCCAGTTGTTCCCTGACCGCTATATAAGTGGTGACAGTTTTATACTCCCACAGCCACGGCCACGTGCAAAGTCATCGTAGACTTTGTCAACACTATTCTTCCTTGTCGCTCAAGTGATCGCTGATCAGCTTGCGATGCAAGTACCTTCTCCCTTGTCCATCCCCGTTGACACTGACAGCACGAAATGCGTAGATGACGAACTGGCCTGCGTCACCACGTAAACATGCCGCCATTTCCACGCTGCTTCCGGTTCTGCTGCCGCCCACCCATAAAAAGCTGCGTCAGATGCAGGCACGGATCAGCACTCAGCAGATCAACCCAACCAATCTAGTCACCACTTTCTCCGACAGATCAGGCTCACAGCAGCACACGAACACGTCGTCGAGAGGGAAGAAATGGGCTCCTGCGTCTCACGCTCCCCGGCGGCGGCGTCGTCGACGGCCTCCTCATCCGGGCGGAGGGCTGCCAGTGCGAAGGTGGTGCGCCTGGACGGCTCCTTGGCGCAGTACCCGGACCCCATCACGGCGAGCCAGGCTCTAGGAGACGACGGCGCGTCCAGCTTCCTCTGCAGCTCCGACGAGCTCCGGTTCGACGCGCCCCCGCGCGCGCTGGCGGACGAGGAGGAGCTGCAGCCTGGCTGGCTCTACTTCGTGCTCCCCATTTCCATGCTCCGCCTCGCGCTCTCCGGGCACGAGATGGCCGCGCTCGCCGTCAGGGCCAGCTCCGCGCTCGCAGTGGCCAGCGGCGTCGCGTCCCCTCCGCGGAGAAAGACCGTGGCCGGTGCCAACGGCAAGCGGGCGAAGACCGCGCGAGTGGTGCCGCTCGTCGCCCCCGACGAGGACGCCGAACTAGCTTCGTACGACAGATACGGCGGCGCGCGCAAGGCGGTGCAAGGCAGCGGCGATGAACCGGTGAGCAAGACGAGGAAGGGAGCTGGCTACAGAAGCCGCGGCGCTCGTCATCGTCGTCGTGCTGACGGCGTGGAGAGACTAAGTGCCATTTTAGAGGCGGATGAGTTTTGACCAACCCGGCATCCATTTTTAGTGATTCGTTCTTGCGAGTGGCTAGTTAGCTTAGTTTAGATCGGTTAATTGCTTGGTTCTTTCGATCGCTCGATTCCACCAGCTACGGTGGAGATTGTACAGGATCTTTCAGAGTGTTCTACTTGTACATAATATATGAAGGTCGATTCAAAAAAATCATGAAAGTACAATGGATCCAGTTAATGAACATTTCAGTAAAATTAGATTTACGCTGAGGCAGTCAGCAAGCCTCTGGGGGCTCAAATCAAGAAACGAAAAACTGAAACTGCCTCGCGCTTCTCTGGCCCCCCGAGGCGGGATAGCGCCGCCACCCACCTCCCCGACTCGCCTCCCCCTCCCTCCTCCTCCCATCGCTGCCGCCGGCACGGGCCGTCAGGCGTTGCCTGGGCGGAGCCGGCGGCGGTGGGTGGCCTTTCCCCGCGCGCAGGGAAGCTAGGGTCAGGGCCCTCTCTCTCCGGCGGCGGTGCGTTCTGGGCAGCGGTGTGGTCCGGCCTAGGCTGGGAAGCGACAGCGCAGTGGCGTTCCTGTGGTGTAGCGGGGCAGCGTGGCGCTGCTGGTCGACGAGCAACTGTTGGGCGGCACTGGCCAGGCCCATATAGCCCAGATCTGAGCCCGTCGGCTCTCAGCTGTGTCAGGCCGGGCGGGTCTGCTTGGCGTGCACGTGCAGCCTGTACGGCAATGGCGGCCGCCCTTGTTGCAGCGGGGCAGCGGACTTCGCAAGCCCAAATCTTGGCCTGGCTGGACACATTTGGGACTGGTGTACCCTCTCGGAGGGCTTCACAGGCCTGCTAGGCCCGGACTTACTTAATTGGGGTTGTATGTCTTGCTGCCGCGTCCGGTCGACTACCGCCCGATGGTGATGGAAGCAGTTCCCTCCCGCGTGGCTATAGTCTTGTTGTCCCTACTTCAAACTACTGTTTGTCTCCGTCGTGTAGGCCTTGCGATGTTGCTTCGGTGAGACGATGATGGCGGCTTCGTGACTGTGGTGGCGCATGTTGGTGGACGACAAGTTTGATGGTGTCGAGGCTTTGTTCTCGCGTGGCTCTTGTTCTACAAGTCACTCAGGGATGTGGATAATCAGGTTGGTTGTGGAAATTAGCAATTTGCTTAATGAGGAAATGCAAAGACTTGACTCAAAAGATGGCCTTGATGGAAAGAAATATATGATTTGGAAAGGACAATGATGTTGTTGTATGCTTTCGAAGGAGCTTACTGGCACAAGAGAGGTGGGGAGAAGTGGGTTGTCACTTTCTTTTTTAACATCCTAGAATAGTACTTCTTTTAAGAGCCACTCGTAGGTGTCACCGCATCGGTGACGGCCGAGCCAACAAGGATTTCTCATGATCCCTAAAAAACCAAAACCCTAGACAATCTGTTGCATTCCATCAAGCCTGCTGTCCACCAACAAGTACACAATAATTATTGATTGAACTTAGACGTAGATGTATCCATCAAGTACACAATAATTATTTGTTGGACTTAGATGTAGACGTATCCATCAAGTACACAATAATTTTGTTTATTTAATTCTTGCGAAATAAGTTGATCACGTTCCCTAGCTGTTTGGTAAAGCTACAAAGTGTGTCATGAATGAAATCACATTTCTGTCGTGAGCACAGGCCTGAGCAAGTTATCTGGAGACGAGAGCGTGCTTAGGTGTGTGCGTGCTTACGTGCATGAGCAAGTTATCTGAAGACGAGAGCGTCGCAGTCGATCAGCTGTCGCAAGCCGTGACGACGAACGATCGATGCAAAAGGCCGCCGGTAATACCACGCAAGCATTCTTATCACTGATTTCCTTGACTGCTCGATCCAAATGGTCCAGCGCATTGCAACTCTGCGAGTGCTCTCCCTGTCCACTGACAGTGACACACCATGGGTGCACGCATGAACATGCACTGTTTTTAGATCAACAGGGACCCCGTTCCCGGTTCCATTGATAACATCAACGAAACCTGGAGTGAAACTCAGGTTCAGTAAAAAATAACACCTTACAGAAATGAGTTCTAAAGCAAACTAGAAACTAAAACAGAAAGTAAAGCAGGGGGAAGCCACACAGAGATTCCCAGATAACAGAGAGAGCGCCAACCTAATTAAGAGTTACAGAGGGGGGAGGGAAACACTGTTGCTGCTAGTGTGGAGGTCGGTGTAGCCCAGGTCCCCAATCGTGCAACTCTTTTACTCGCCGGCGACGACGGTTCAGAAAGATCCTCTCCTTCAGCTTTAGCACTCCTGCTCAGCCACTCATCAGAGCAAACGGCGAGGCCAGAATCTTGGAGAGGTGAGTGCAGAACTCCTCCACCTTTTCCAACATCTCCTCCTTGAAAATCAACCTCCAGTGTTTTACTGAGGTCAATATCTTTCCCAGGACCTGATGTAAGTTAATCCAAGGAAGACCATTAAAGATTAGATCATTTCTGAATTTCCAGAGACACCAAAGAACAGCTGAACATACTGAATTAAGGACAACATGCTTTTTGTTCAAAATCCAATTCTTAGCTACAGACAGGTAATCATTTTCAATAGCCAAGCCAAAAAAATTGGGAGATGCTGTTCCAAACCTGTTTTGCAACCAAGCACTGGAAGAAGAGATGGTCAATAGACTCATTTTCAGAACAGAAAACACAATTCTCAGAATGTCTTTTTTTTTAGGTTGTCTCTAGTCATTAACTTGTTATGAGCTAAAAGCCAAAGGAAGATGTGCACCCTAGGTGGGACATGAAGCTTCCAAACAGCATGAATATAAATGGGTGTAACACCCCCAAAATTGATGATAGCATAAAGGGATGTAGTGGAGTAAACTCCATTGGTTTCATACTGCCAAATCAAAGCATCAGTATTGGAATTAAGGGAGATACCGGAAGCAATTGCCTCTAGTTCAAGCCACTGACTTAGTAGATTACCATTAAAATTTCTCCTAAATGTAAGCCTAAGGGAAGAGCCATCCCAAATCTGCTGAACAGTTTTGTTATGATCATTACAAATAACATAAATTTCAAAAAATTGCACAGCCAAAGGGGAAGTTCCAAACCAGGTGTCTTCCCAGAACCTGACTTGAGAACCATCCTCAATTTGCCATCTCTAAACAAATTTAACACTATTAATGGCCCAAAGGACCCCTTTCTAGAATTGAGACACCCCAACCTGCCTACTACAAAAAATGTTGGGGTTACAAGTATCATATTTGGAGTCAACTATAGATCTCCAGGTCTTACCCTCATCCTTGGTATATCTTTTTATCCAAGACCCAAGAAGTGCCAAATTGACATTAGCAAGGTCAGGGATCCCCAGGCCTCCAAACTCCTTTTTTTCTACAAACTAGTTTCCAACTAGCTAAATGCAGTTTCCTATGTCCCTCAAAGTAATTCCAAAGGAAGTTAGCCATCTGGGAGTTAATGAGGTCTAAGGCCCATTTGGGAAACTTAAAAAAGGAGAGCAAATAAACAGGGATACTAGCTAAGCAGGTTTTAATGAGAATCACTCTAGCTGCATAGGAGAGTAGCTTCCCTCTCCAACCAGCTATCCTTTTGAGGATTTTGTCAATAAGAGGTTGGATATCCTCCCTCCTAAGCTTTTCATAATGTAAAGGGATACCTAAATATTTAATGGGGAAATGGCCAACAACACACCCCAAAATATTAGAATATAGAGCAACATCAGAGTCCTCCAGCCCTATTGGAATGAACTCACTTTTGGAGTAATTAATCTTCATCCCAGATACTTGCTCAAAACATGTTAGTACCCATTTTAAGTTGGTAGCAAAGTAAGGGCTGTTGTCAGAGAAAAGGATGGTGTCATCAGCATACTGCAAACAAATGACCCCCCTAGGGTATAAGTCAGAGCATAGGCCTTTAATCAAATTAGCACTATATGCTTTAATAAGCATTCTGGTTAGGACATCCACCCCCAAATTAAACAAAAAGGGGGAAATGGGGTCTCCTTGTCTAAGACCCTTGACAGTGACAAAGAAATCACCAATGGAATCATTAAGTTTGACCCCCACAGACCCTCCATGAGTAATGGCTCTAATCCAATAAATAATAGTGGGACTAAAGCCTCTTTTAGCTAGGAGATCAAGGAGGAAGTCCAAATCAACTTTATCAAAGGATTTTTCATAGTCTAATTTAATTACAAGCCCCTGGTTCTTATCATGAGAGATAGAATGGATAACTTCATGTGCAGTAACAATACTTTCTAAGATAAACCTACCTTTGATAAAAGCAGATTAATTGCAGGAAGTTATAGAGTTCATAAGTAAAGCTAAACGGTTGGTTAAAACTTTAGTAAAAATCTTAAAGACACAATTAAGTAAGCTAATAGGTCTAAATTTTTTCATACTGCTAGCTTCAGGCTCTTTGGGAATAAGAGTCAGTATAGCAAAATTCAGTCTGTAAATGTCCAACTTATTTTGATGGAAATCAGTAAACATGGCCATAAGGTCAGGTTTAACAGTCTCCCAAAAGTGCTGATAGAAAATAAAAGGGAGGCCATCAGGACTTGGAGCCCCATCAGTGTAGGAGCCAAACACAGCTTGTTTGATCTCCTCCTCAATGAAAGGGACTTCCAGAGCCTGGTTTTGTGAATCAGAAATCTTTTCATTGGGGGAAAAGAAATCATCAGAAAGAGTGCAACCAGAGGGCTCCTCCTTTCTGAAGAGATCCTTATAAAAGGAGGTAGCAATTTGCATCATAGCATTCTCATCTTGAACAGGCCCATCAGGTCCATATAGAGAATGTACAAGCATTTTCCTCCTCCTCCTCTGATTAGACACAGCATGAAAATAGGCAGCATTTCTATCCCCCTCTTTAATATCCCTATCTCTAGATCTTTGTTTTGCTTTGATTTCCTCCTTTAACCAAAGAAAATTCATTTCAGAATATATTTGCTTAAGTCTTGCCTGTTCTTCAGTAGAGAGCTCTGAAGATTCAGCCTTGATGTCAAGAAAATCATATTCCTCCATGAGGTCTTTCTTAAGGTTCCTAAGTTCAGATTCAATATTCTTGCTCCAACCTTTAGACCAAGACCTAAATCTCCTAACTTTCATTTGCCAGATATCAACTGCATTATTGCCCCTAATGGGCAAGGAACAGTTGGCAATGGCAAGAGTTTTAAAGTCACTTCTCATGAGCCACCACTTTTCAAATTTATAAGTGGAAGTTTTGTGCTTGACATCACACCCAGATTCCCACAGAATAGGGGTGTGGTCACTACCCAGCCTAGGTAATGCCCTAGTGGCAGCAAGGGGAAACATTTGATCAATCTCAACACTATAGAAAACCCTGTCAATGTTAGACATAATCAGGTTTTCTCTATTGTTTCCCTATTACTGAGCTTAACTTCAAGCAGACTCCAAATATCAACCCAAGCATTGAACTTATCACTCCACTTATGATCAATATTGCCATTACTCTTGTCACACTGAAATCTAACCAAATTAAAGTCCCCCCCAATGATTGTGTGACCAGAGTAATCTACAAAAAGACTATGTAATTTAGAGATAAAATCTTCTTTCTTGTCCTCATAGGAAGAACCATAGACAGTAACAATCCTAATTATAGTGTCTTTGGACTTCAGCCTGACAACTACAGAGACAGAAAAATTAAGAACTTTCCAACTAATTACTTCAAAGAAATCCAAATCTACTCCTACCACAATGCCTCCAGCAGAACCAACAGCAGGAAGATCTTTCCAATCAAACATCCTATTTCCTACTAGAGAATTCAAATAATTGCAGGAAATGGTTTCTTTCTTAGTTTCTTGGAAACCAACATAATGAGCACGTGTCTTTGAAAAAAGGTCTATGAGTGCAGTTTTTCTACCAGGGGCTTGAATCCCCCTAGGATTCCAAAATACACAATTCATTTAAAATTGTTTTTCTTGGGGTGCTTGCCCCTCCTATGTTTACCAACTACAGACCAACCTATAGCATCAGGGAAATCATCCTCATAACTTTCTACTCCTAGTGTACTACTAGGATAAAGTGAAACAGAGGAAGAAGGCAGATCATTGTTACTATGAACAGAAATAACTGAGGAGCATTCCTCAAGACTAGGGATGGCAACACCAACAGTGTTAGCCATCAGAACAAGATTACTAGTAGCAATAGTGTTGAAGGGATTTTGTTGAGTAATACCTTTCAGTTTGGAAGAAGCAGAAGTAGTTTTTTCCAGATTCCTCCTCATGGTAATCTCTTGAGCTTTCTGTAGCATAGTCTTCCCTTCCTTGTCAGCAAACCTAGCACTCTGTCTTGCACCAAGAACATTCCCCCACTTGCTTTTCTTCTCTTTAATTTTGTCTTTCTCTTTCTCAGGTTCCTAATTCACCAAGTCTTCCTGGCTAAGCTCCATACCCAGATCCTCATAGTAAAAGGAGTTTTCATTGGCTAACTCCATTTCCTAGATGAGGTTGACACAAGAATCCTCAGTATGCATGCCCTGCATCCAATCCAGAACCTTGGTTTTTGCCATGGAATCCTCATCAACAATAACAAGCTTGCTAGAGCAAACAGGTACAGGGCTATTGAGACCATAACAGCTAGTAACTTCCTGGATCTTATCAGCCAATGCAGCCAATGACCTCTGTTTTGAACTCCCTGGGTCTTTGCTTTTCTGCTGGGTGGGGGTAGTGGAGGACTTATCACCACCCAAGCTGGCCTCAGTATCCATCTTATCAGAGCCTTTCTTGGCTTCTGGAGGTTGATCCTCAAGCTGATCCTCATGTTCATCAGGGTTAGGAGGATGAATGTTGTTAGGGTCTTCATCCTCAACATTAACCACACTTGCAGGCCCTTCCACAGCAAAGTGAATTTGGAAAAGGACTCCATTAACCTCAAAGATTCTGGAGGCAGGAATCCTAGTGTGGTCCCTATACTTGATCTTAACTCTAACTGTCTCATAGAAGGATCTGAACATGCCATACCAGTCAACATCTTGCATGATGCCAAAAGCAGTGACAAACTGCATGAGAGTTGGCCATTTGCACCAGGCTTGATTCAGACCCTTAATTTGAAGCCAAACATCCTGCAACTCAGCATAGTAGTCCAATGCCCCATTCCAGACATGCACCTTAACAAAAACACCTTCCTTAGGCAGCCCAAAGCTAGGATAACCAGCAATCTCCTCAACCTTGAGATGTGGTGGAAATTTCACCAGGAAGGACCATTCATCAAGGCATCTGATTTGCCAAGGCCAATTGGTTCTGTAAACAGCAGCAAGGTTCTGATAGAGTTCCTCCTTTGATATACTCCCCTGATCAACATACACAAGGCCAATGTTTTTTGGACGGACAGCTTCATAAGTCATGTAAGGCAGCTCAATATGATAAAACCCCAGACCTGAAGCTGCACTTCCAACAAACTTAGCAATCTGCTGAGGCTGTTTTTTAACTGGACAAGCTCCAACCTCATGGTCTAAAGAGCTACAAATGAAACAAATTCTAGGGGAGGAGCAAGAAGCTTTGTGATGTCCCGGCTCCCCACAGTTGTAGCAAATAACTTCAGCATAGATCTCCAATTTATCTTGAACTCCAGTCCCGGAATCAGAGAGAACAGACTGTTGGGCACCCTCCACAGACTTAGCATCATCACCCTTACTGACTTCTTTAACTTTCTTCTTTTGGTTCTTCCCAGATTGAGAAGATCTACTCCCCTGAGGCTTTTGAGTGGAAGGTTGCACAGCTTGCTGAGGTGGCATCCACTGGCTAGCAAAACCAGGAGGAGGTTGTTGCCAAGGCACAGTGAATTGCCCCTGAAAAGCAGGATTGGGGTGCTGACCAAATTGCATGGAGGGAAGCTAAAAGGAGGGTAAGATCCATACTAGGGGGGCATCATCTGAGCTTGCTATGGCATGGGAGGATGCTGGTAGCCAAAACAAAAAAGGAGGAGGTTGCTGAGGTGGTTGCTGCTGCAGCCATTGCTCCCCCTTGTTGTTGCCACCACGACCTCTTCTCCTGCCTCTACCCTTCTCAGCCACATTGGAAACCTCTAGAATCTGCTTGAACGATGGCTTGGGATGGATATTCCAAGTCTCAGCACTAAGAGAGAGAGTGGAGCTTAGATCTGGCTCATCATCTGGAGAGAGGGGGAAACAGTCCGCCGCCACAAAGGAACGGGGCTGAACAAGCTCTTTCTGGATCCAGACACGAAGGGAGGGTGGTGTAGAAGTAGCCAACCAAACCCTAGGATGGGTATCTTAGTCTTCCCACAATTGTCCGAAGAAAAAACTCCAGGCCTTGTCAGCTTCTTCCTCCATGCCAGCACACGTGAGTGCCGAAGCGAGACCAGGTGGCTCTGGACCGAGCGTCGAGGTGTTCATCACCTGTCTTGTCCCACTTCCAGGTGGGCACACATCACAACCCCCACGTTAACCGAGTCTCGCCTGAGCGCCACCAAGGTTGCCGCTGCCAGTGCATCTCGAAACGAGAACCTCCCCTGCTCTGGGTGCAGGGGAATGGATAAGATGGCCTTGTCTCCCGACGTTGATGACGATGGACCCAACAGTGAAGCCAAACTCCTGCTCGTAGATCCTCGAGGGCGACCACGCTGCCTCCTCCCCGCCACCGCCGGGGCACTTGCTTTCCCTCGACAGGCTTGAACAGGACTGTAGACGTCGACGTCGAACTTGCGAGGGCGCCCCACCGCATGCTTCCCAGCACGCCGATTCCTCCCCACCCCCCTTGTCGAGGCCGGCGAAGTCGAAGAAGGAGTCGATGAACCAGAGACCGACATCAGGGGCGCGGGATTTTCTCTTGCATGGCGAGCTTGCCGAAGTCCTTTCCCAATCGATCGCTCAAGGAAGACGGCTCGTATGTCGGGGAGGAACATCCTGGCGCTTAAATATCTCCGAGAAGCCCTCCAATCTCCGCCCCGCAAGGAGCCGAGCCGCTACGCGACTCATTCTCCCCTCCATAGACTGGAATCGCCAGGGTCAGACGTCGCGCTGCGAGATTCCTCACCCGTGGGAGGCAGGGAAGCCGCAGCAGGGACGGGGGCGAGGGCGTAGTCAAGCGCGGAAAAGGCGAAGTCGCAGGCGAGGTTGGAGCCGAGAGCGGCGAATGCGAGGGCGGAGTCAAGAGCGGCGAAATCGAGGTGGTCGTCAGGGTGGTGGAGTGGGTCGGAAGGGGAACGGCGACAGTGAATGCTGGTAACTCCCGTACGCCGCCCTCCCCGAGGGGAAGTGGGCCCTGTCCGACCCCCCCCCCCCCGACGTGTGCCCGATGAACATGGGAGGGGGTCGGAACAGTGGCAGGTCGAGACGACCCGGATTCCGCGCGGCAAGGATGGCACGAGCCGAGGAACGCCGGTGAACCGTCATGATCGCCCCTCGAGCGCGTCTCCGAGCGTGACATCCTTTTCTTGATGTGCATGGCTTAGCGCGTTTGCATGTGAGAAGATGCTTTGCACACAACGTGCGTCCATATCCGGATCGAGTTTCACGTGTCACCGGCTAGCTTTCACTCATGACAAAACTTTCTAGGGTTTCGCACCTCAACTAAATGAGGTACTAGGTCTCTCACTTGACCATCCTATTTTGCTCTAGCAATTAGGATTGTCGACATATCTTAGTTATAATATTAAACAACGTAGGAGATAAAAGATCATCCTATCCAAGACATTTTCTAATTGAAACTACTGCCCAATATCAGTATTAACTTTAACTCCCACATTACCTCTTTGTACAAAATTTCTAATCAGATCACCACCATCGAATCCTTTCATTCGTAATACTTGTTGCAAGAATGGCCACTTTATCATAAGATTTCTCAAAATCTATTTTAAATAGAACACTATCCAATTTCTTCTGGTGAAGTTCATTGAGAGTTTCCTACAACACGACCATCCCCTCTAGGATGTGATGGCCAGGCATGAACGTTGTTTGAGTGGGTATAATCACCTTTTGGGAAATTCCTTCCATTCAGTTAGTACCTACTTTTTTAAAGATTTTGAATCTCATATTTAGGAGATCATATGAGTCTATATTGTCGTATTGTATCAAATTTTTTTAGGTCAGAGGGAGAAACATCTTATGTAGTAATTTTTTTGTAAAATGAGTTGGTCGTGCTCCTCACCTCTTCCGTTAGGCTAAAACTTTACATGCATGCACCTACTAAGATGAATTTTCCCACATTATCTAAATAATCTAGTGTTCACGACCGATTAGTTAGTTAATTAGTTGGTCCCAAATTATCACCATTATTGGCACCTATGCTGAGAGTCTCGTCAGCCATGACACTGTCAGGTCGCTGTCATTACGTTAAGTGCTATTATGTTGTAAACTATTTGTTGTTACATATGAGCTAATGTGACACAAAATGCTCATCGAGAGACAACCAAAGACAGGGACATTTAAAGATGCTCCATATGGTGGAGTTCAGACTATAAAAAACGGAACATGGCCATGGGATGCCGTGGAGCACTTCAGCTTCTCTTGGTCTAGTCTTGTTTCAAGTCAGCGTGTTAGGATTGACTAAGTTTATAGAAAACATATTAACACATGCAGTACCAACAAATACATTATTGAAGCATATTTCGAGATAGATCTGGTAATAATGTTGATTAACTTGCTATAGCGTAGATGTTGATATTTTTTCCATGACTTAAAACTTGTTTGACTTTGGATAAGATTACAGATCAAGATAGGGGGAGTAGCAGTTATATGGATCGTTGATAACTTGACATTTTTGTACTCATTGTTGCACGAGTGTTCAAGCTTGAAAAGGACAAGGTGTGTACTGAACACGTACTCGAGCAGAAGTAGTCAGTTGTTCCTCTGACCGCTATACAAGTGGTGACAGCAGTTTTATACTCCAACGGCCACGAAGACTTTGTCTGCGCAGCCTCCCACAACTCCTTGTCGCTCAAGTGATCGCTGATCAGCTTGCGATGCAAAGTACCCTCCCTTGTCTATCTCCGTTGACACTGTCCCAAAATTTTCACTACTTCCAACATAATATTTTCACTGTCCCAAAATTAGATGTCACCGATTTATCTAGACTCGTACTTCCTCCGTCTCAAAATAAGTGAAGTGGATTTGTCTAGATTCACATGTATCTATATTTTTTATATATATACATACGAATTTAGACAAATGCAAGTCATTTATTTTGGGATAAAGAGAGTATATATCTATACATTAAAGCTCGCCTAAATATATGGAGACAAATCTCTGACAAAAAATTCAGGACAAGAGTATATATATACAATCATTTCAGAGTTTCTAGTTGGTGTCAGTCTCAGGAATCATATGTGAGGCCGGAGGAATTAAACGCTTTGAATTATGCAACAAGTAATTTAATGGATAAATGGTTTAGAATACAGACTAACAATGAACCTGTTAAAACACCCACATTTAATTGGTACAGCTAGTTTGCTTCCAAACCACGAAGCAATAATGCAGATTAGATTGAAGAGTGGGCATCCGTATTCCAACGTGGGGCCTCTGACTCTTGACGGCACAAGTATAAAAGGTGGAGCAATTTTAGCTAGAGCACGACTCTCCAGAAGTATCCAGCGGTTTCAGCAGGCCAACTGAACAGGTCCACAAGCGCGGGAAAGTGGAGTGACGAATCCATGTATTTATCGCCGTCAGATCTAAAAAGCTATGGTCTGATGAGTGGCATACATCACTTCCAGACTACAAATCAACGGCTTATATTACTCTTGAAAGGTGCACAGGCAGAAAGGCTCTAGAACCGAGGGGCGAATTCAAATTCAAAAACTCATGTACTATATAGTGGTATAGACTATGCGATGTGACATGTAGCAAGATCTAGCACTGCCGGGCGACCACAGCTATGTTGTCTACTCGGACTTACACTAGTGGAAAAAGGGCTATCCGTTCGCGACCCCTCAGAGCATTTGTCCCGGTTGCGCAACAACCGGGACTAATGCTGGCACGTGTCCCGGTTGGAGCGGGCACGGGGCCAGGGGGCATGCGTCCCGGTTGGTAAGGGCAATACGTCCCGGTTGGAGCCAGCAACCGGGACTAAAGATTGCGTCCACAGCCACGTGGCGTGGCACGCACCTTTAGTCGATTCTTGGCTCCAACCGGGACTAAAGACCCCCTGCCCTCTATAAATGCAACGCCCCAGCCTCCTCTGCCTCCACTCTGTTTTTTCGAATGGTGGAAGGTGTGAGGGGGTGTGCTAGTTTTTTCTCATGCATGCATTGAAGGTGTTTGTTGAAATGTTTGAGTGAATAATCCCGTTGAATTTCTCATAGAACAAAAATATAGAAGGTGTCCAAGACGCACTTGAGCTTTCTCCTCGTTATTTCCCTCGATCGAGGTTAGCAATCTTATCTTTTCTAGGTCATTGATACAATTCATGTGTCGGTGTGAATTGGTTATTTCACTATTTATGATGTCCTGTTTTTTGATAAACTTACTTATATGATGCAGATGAACGGTCGGGAATGGATGTACGGTGACTGGCGTAGCGGTATATCAAAGGCGTGGATAAATTTATCGATGTGGCTACGGCAAACAAAGAGAATGGATTTATACGTTGTCCATGTGTTCAATGTCGGAACAACAAGGAGTACTCTTCCTCGAAAATCATTCGCGGCCACCTGATTATGAAAGGTTTCATGCCCAACTATAATTGCTGGACCAAGCACGGGGAAAGAGGGGTTATGATGGAAGATGGTGAAGAAGAAGATGATAACAACTACGATCGTATGTTTCCTGAATACAGTGATACTGCAATGGAAGACAATGGAGAGGAAAGAGGTGAAGAACGGGCATCAGATGAGCCGGCTGATGAACTTGGTAGGGTCATTTCTGATGCAAAGCGAGACTGTGAAACAAAAAATTAGAAGTTGAAGTTAGAGGGCATGTTAGAAGATCACAAGAAATTGTTGTACCCAAATTGTGAAGATGGCAGCACAAAGCTCGGTACCACACTAGAATTGTTGCGATGGAAGGCAGAGTGTGGTCTAACTGACTCCTCATTTGAAAAGATGCTGAAAATAATGAAGCCGAAGTTTCCAAAACATAACGAAATTCCCGAGAGTACCTACGAAGCAAAGAAGACTCTCTGTCCTCTGGGATTAGATGTGCAAAAGATACATGCATGCATTAATGAGCATCCTCTACATGATAAGGAGTATGAGAATTTAGATAAATGCCGGTATGCAGCGTTCGGTATAAGATCGACGAGATGACCTGGTGATGTTGAGGAGTGCCCCTCGGAAGAGGGTTCTGCTAAGGTTATGTGGTATGCTCCTATAATACCAAGGTTGAAACGCATGTTCAGAAACAAAGAGCCTGCCAGGTTGTTGCGATGGCACAAAGAAGACCGTAAGAAAGACGGGAAGTTGAGACACCCTGTTGATGGGTCACGGTGGAGAAAAATCGAGAGAGAATTCCAAGACTTTGCGGTGGCAAGGAACTTATGGTTTGGTCTAAGTACGGATGGCAATGAATCCTTTTGGGGAGCGAGCTGCAGTCCACACCTGGCCCGTGACTCTATGTATCTACAACCTGCCTCCTTGGTTGTGCATGAAGCATAAGTTCATTATGATGCCAAGCTCATCCAAGGCCGAAGCAACCGGCAACGACATTGATGTGTACCTTAGGCCATTAGTTGAAGAACTCTTACGGTTGTGGGGCAAACCAGTGTACGTGTGGGATGAGAACAAACATGAGCCATTTAATCTCTGAGGGTTGTTATTCGTAACCATCAATGATTGGCCTGCTCTTAGTAACCTTTCAGGACAAACAAACAAGGGATATAAGGCATGCACCCACTGTTTAGATAAGACCGAAGGTACATATTTGCATAAATGCAAGAAGGTTGTGTACCTGGCGAATCGACGATTTCTTGACCAATCACCCGTAAGAAAGAAAGGCAAGCATTTCAAAGGTGAGGCGATCACGAAGAAGCTGAACTCCTGCTAGTGATGATGTATTTGGTATGGTCAAGGACATAGAAGTAATCTTTGGAAAGGGTCGGCGGTCAATCAGTTCAACGACGCTACAGGACTCGCACCCATGTGGAAGAAGAAATCTATATTTTGGGAGCTGCCATATTGGAAAGTCCTGCGTGTCCTCTCTTCAATCGACGTGATGCACGTGACGAAGAATCTCTGCGTGAACCTGCTAGGATTCCTAGGCGTGTATGGGAAGACAAAAGATACACACAAGCAGGAGGACCAACAAATTATGAAAGTCCCAAAGAACATGCATACACATAACAAGGCGGATAAAGGCGTCACTTAAGTCGTGCACTATGCTCTTACCAAAGCGAGAAGGAAATCTTTTTGAAGTCCTTTACGGTATCAAGGTGCCATCGGGCTTCTCATCTAATATAAAGGGATAATAAATATGGCGGAGAAAAAGTTCCAAAACCTGAAGTCTCATGGATCACATGATTATGACGATTGCTTCCGATTGCATTGAGGGGCTTCTCGGAAAATGTTCGAGTACCCATTGTGAAGTTGTGTGCATTCATCAATGCAATATCTCGAAGGTAATCAATACAGATATTCGCCAAGGTTACGAAGGATGTGGTACAATGTCTTGTTAGTTTTGAATTGGTGTTCCCACCATCCTTCTTCAATATTATGACGCATCTCTGGTTCATCTAGTGGAAGAGATTGCTATTCTCGGTCGGTATTTCTGCACAATATGTTCCCCTTTGAGAGGTTCATGGGAGTCTTAAAGAAATATGTTCATAACCGTGCTAGACCGAAGGAAGCATCTCCAAGGGATATGGAGCAGAGGAGGTCATTGAGTTTGTGTTGACTTTATTCGACCTTAAGACGATTGGTGTTTCGACTCATGCATGAGGGAAGACTAAGTGGAAAAACGCTGGGAAAGAAAGCAATGATATGTAGGGACGGAGATTCTTTCACTAAAGCACACTACACAGTTCTACATAATTCCACCTTGGCGACTCCGTATATCGAGGAACACAAGAATATTATACGCTCAAAAACCGGGAAGCTGAATCATGGATTCTGAGATGAACACATGAAGTCTTTTGGTTGGATGCGGACACATCTCTTGAATGATACCACTTTTGGAGATCAGCTATACTTGTTGGTCACGTCACCATCTTCTCTTGTATTGAATTTCCAAAGTACGAAATAAATGGGAATACATTCTACACGATCGCCTAAGATAAAAGAGCACCAACCAAAATAGTGGTGTCCGCTTTGATGCAATAGACGAGAATGGACAAAAGGACACATATTATGGTTACATAGAGGATATATGGGAACTAGACTATGGAGTCTCTTTTAAGGTCCCTTTGTTTATTTGCAAATGGGTCAACTTTGAATGGGGAAGGGTAAAGATAGACCAGTTATGCGGAATGACAATAGTGGATCTCAACAATCTTGGTTATAGAGATGAACCATTCGTCTAGCCAATGATGTGTCTCGTGTTTTCTATGTGAAGGACATGTCCTCCAATAGAAAAAAAAAAAAAATATGCAAACGAATACATCATATGATGAGCCAAAGCGTCACATAGTTTTTCGGGGAAAAGAAACATCGTGGGAATCGAGGACAAGACATGTCAAGATTATAATAAGTTTGATGAAATTCACCTTCACGGTGGAAACCCACCCAAGCATTCCGTTAAGTAAAGAAGATGCTCCATGGTTACGTCTGAAGCGGTCATAAGGAATGACATATGCCAAGAAGTTCATGCTCATATTGTAACTCTAGTTCATGTCTTCGCAGTTTGTGGCTTGACCAAGGATATCTTTTCGCGTTTGTGGCCTTTAGTCCGTTTTGTAGTCTCGGTTTTAATATTAATAAATGTCTTGAGTGTTAGTCCTGTTTGTGGCTGGACCGGGAGTGCCTCTATGACCAGTTTCTTGGACATCTTGGGAGGGCTCCGTCGGCATCTCCCTGAAACTGGTCATAGTGGTGTCCCTTCTCTCGAAAACCATCTTGCAGCTTGTAACTTCACTAACTAGATCAATATGCCTTGGAGCTAACTAATTTCACATATTAGGGAGTGCCTCTATGACCAGTTTCTCGGAGATCGGGAGGACTGGGCTCCGTCAGATCTCCCAAAACTGGGCATGATGGTGTCCCCTCTCGAAAACCATCTTGCAGCTTGTAACTTCACTAAGTAGATCAATACGCCTCGGCTAACTAATTTCACATATTAGGAGTGCCTCTATGACCAGTTTCTCGGAGATGGGAGGAGGGCTACGTCGGCATCTCCGAACAGGCCGTAGTGGTGTCCCTGCTCTCTAAAACCATCTTGGAGATGCCTCAAACTGGCTGGAGGACTGGACTCTCAAGGATGCATATTTATAGTACAAGCAGCTCGGCATAATGTCGACACACGACATAATGTCGACACTCACCCCTATTATTAGTGCTGACTCATCTTTAGTCTCGGTTGGTGTCTCCAACCGGGACTAAAGGTTCATCTTTAGTCGGTTGGTGACACCATCCGGACAAGGCCTAACCATACGACATAATGTCGACTCACCCCTATTATTAGTGTTGCTCGGCCCCACTGCGCAATCCCTTGATCATGGTTGGTTTCTCCAACCGGGACTAAATATGAACCCTCTCTTTATATAGGCATTTCCCTCTATTTATTAGGTAACACTCAAGACATTTATTAATATTAAAAACCGGGACAAACCGGGACTAGATAACACTCAGGACTAAAGCCGCCCCCTTTAGTCATAATCATGCCTAGTCCTATAGTACGCAGCTTCAGGGTCTTCATCGTCGTCGTCATCATCATCGTCATCGTCACCTGCCACTCCGGGGATCCTCAGCCCATCCATGGCATATACCAGGGGCCATTCCAGCCTTGGATTCACGGCGGGTGGGAGAGGGGTCTCCTGGAAGACGATGCCGCTACTGCCGGGACAGTGTGGGGCCTGTGGCGGGTGGACTCGTGGGCACCGTAGGCGAGGATGGTCTCCCCCAGCGATGTAGCGCATCACTTTTATGATAGTACGGTTCGCCCACTGTCGTGGGAATCGTCACGGCAGATGCTGCAATCAGCAGCGAGTAGTAGAACAAGGGGCAAGGGCGGCTAGCCATCTGCGGTGCGAGATGAGGGCAAAGACACAGGGTTTTACCTAGGTTCGGCCCCCCGGAGGGTAAAGACCTACTCCTGCTAGATTGTATTATGGAGATGTTACAATGGGCGAGCTCGGCGGCTAGGAGGCGAGTCGCTTGGGTGTATGAGGGAACGTGTCTCTACTCGCCCTATTGGGAGGTTTATATAGGCTCACCTCCCATAGGGTTTACATATCTCAACCGATTCGGTTCTGACTTGATGAGTTTAACCTAGTCCGACTGGGCCTATCTACTCGCCTGGGCCTTCAGCTTCTAGTCGCTCGACTCCTGGCTGGGCTTTGATCCACTCGCCTTTCTGCAGGCCCACTCGCCAGGTCTTGGGCCAGTCGGAAACATCCTGCTGGGTATACCCCGGTAGGCATATCCCCATCAGTAGTCCCCGAGGCCGTCGTCGATTAGGCGTAGGTGGCTGGTGGCAGTCGGAGTATACGGCTTCAGAGTAGGCATCCAGTCGAATCGTCGGTGGGCTCCTGTATAAAGGAAACAACCAATGACCCAGGTCGCAGCTTTGGCGAGTCGAGTCGTGGCTCTTGTCTTAGTGATTGGGTCGGCGAGCCGAGTGGCCGCAGTTGGACCGTCAGGCGTGGTCAAACTAGCCGTTGGGTAATCCAACGGTAACTTTTAGCATAATCACCGTGCGGTAACGGCTCCCTGATTTGGCGGGTAACTCCCGCTATATAAGGGGAATGGCAGGCAGTCGTAGAGCCAACTCCTCACCACTTCTTCCGAGTGCGCGCATTTTCCTTCCTTCGCTCCGCGATCCAGCCGACACGAAATCTTCCGATCTCCAACCAATTTCTCGGCCATGGCCCTTTCCACCGAGCCGTGGGGTAGGTCCAAGTGCACAAGGGCACACCTGGCCTCCTTCGAGGAGGCCGGGGTCCTGCGAGGCGGCTGTTGGCGTATCCCCGCAGCCGGAGAAACAACCCCAAACCCGCGAGAGAGGGAATTCATCTGTTTCACCAGTCATCTCGAGCGGGGGCTAGGGTTTCCTACATCCCTATTCTTCCGGCGCTTCTGCGCCTACTACAGGATCCAGCCCTCAGATCTGGGTCCCCATAGCATCGAGCATCTCACCATCTTCGTGGCGTTCCGCGAATGCTACTTGGACTGCCGGCCCTACTTCCCCTTGTGGCAAGATCTGTTCCACAGACGGATCAGCCGCGAGGAGGCAGGCGGCCCAATGCTTGCCGCAGGCGGCTTGACATTCCAGCTCAAGTCCAAAGCCTCTTTCTTTGACCTGATGCTACCCGCCAAGGCAGCGAGCGACTGGAAGAAGTCGTGGTTCTACGTGGCCGAGGCGACCCCGGAGGGCGAGGCGGCAATCCCGCGGTACTCCGCTAGTCCCTCCGATCCGCGCAATCTTCAAGTCGGCAAGCTCCCCGGCGACCAGCGGATGGTCGTCGACGAGATGCTCCAGACCATCCGCGGTCTGAAAAAGAAGGGCCTTCAAACGATAAACTTGTACAATTGCTGGCTCGGGCGGCGCGTCCCTCGCCCACCACTACATGTACCGATTACGGGCGGGAGACTCGACGAAGGCCTGTCTCGACGAAGTGGAAGCGGAGGATTATCTCCCAGCGTTGAAAAAGATTACCCGGCGGTGTACCGGATGCGCGTCGGGTCGCCCCTATACTGCGTCCGGCTCCGGTAATTCCTTTACCTTGCTCGCGATCATTGTAAGCGATCGCGGTAATTCTGATTTCGTCTTGTATTTGTTGCAGCTATTCCAAGTGGTAGAAGGGTGGCTCCCACCCTCAGATGATGAGAGCTTGGGCCCGGACATAGGCGAATCGCCGCCTACCAAGGGCAATGAAGACGACAAGGACGAGTCCGAAGAGGAGGTCGCCCAACCGTCCGAAGACCGCGCAACGACAGCGCGAGATCGAGGCAAGCAGAAGCCTCGAACGTCATGACGATGACGACGAGCTCCCAGAGACCACCTCGCGCCGTCAAGCCACCCCGTCAAAGAAGAAGAAGAAGGAAAGGGAGGCAAGGGCCTCCCCGAAGAAGAAAACGAGGCCATCGAGGTCGGCCTCACCGCCACACTCGGCGAGCAGCTCTGATGCTCCCAGCCCAGCCGGTGACGATGCGCCTCCAGCGGCAACCGCGCTGGACGCGGCGGCCGTGGAGGTGCCGCTGGCCTCAATGCCTCCGCCATTCGCCCCAGTCTCTGGGCTGGGGGAGGCTCCGGCTGCGGTGACTTCGCCTCGCAAGGGGGCTCCGACTGCGGCGGCTTTGCCTCGCAAGGAGGCTCCGGCTACAGCGGCCCCAACTCGCGAGGAGGCTCCCGCCGAGGATGTCCCAGAGGCGCCAGCCGCGGCCTCAACGACGAAGAAGCCGTCCGTGTCTTGGGCACGCGACGTCCCGGAATCGGGATCGATCGCCGGCCCAGGCCTGACTGGAAAAACGGCCGGCCTTAAATGCGGGCTGTTTCATCGATCGCCAAGTGAGTGCGCCACCCTTTCTTATTTTCCATAACTATTCCAATTGTCTCTGTTGACTTGATTAATGACAAGACCGAGTGAAAAGGATGGGCCACCCGACCGTGGCCAAGGTATCCTCCGCCTGGCGAGGAGGATCCTTCCATAAGAGGAAGGCGGACGAGGTCGCCGCCTCGGTCGGCAGCAAGAAGGCCAAGGGCAATGAGCGTCGTCACTATTTCGACGACGCTGACGGTCGCGGCCGGGCCCAGCGGTGGAGGCAGCGGCGTCTACGAAGGTGCTTCCTTCGCAGCGGCGCGGAGGCGACCTCCCTTGGGGCGGGTGCGTCTATCGCTACCTTCCCCCGCTTCGTGACCAAGGCGGCCATGACGAGTGAGGCTACACCCTCGAGCCACGCTCCTGGGACCGCCGAAGCTGAAGTCGACCAACGTCGTGGGCATACGCCGGCGTTGCTCGCGTCCGTGGATGCGATACAACTCCATGGCATGCTTGGCGCGGCCATCCAGGTACATCCAGTCCCCGAGGATCAGGTCGGTGCTTTGCAGCGGCTTGATTCTTATAATTTCTCGTTTTTTTTTGCATCCAGTCCCCGAGTGCGCACTCGCTGAATTTCAACGAGTGGGCACTTAGGAATTTCTTGATTGCCAGTCCCCGAGTGCGCACTCGCTGAATTTCAACGAGTGGGCACTTAGGAATTTCTTGATTGCCAGTCCCCGAGTGCGCACTCGCTGAATTTCAACGAGTGGGCACTTAGGAATTTCTTGATTGCCAGTCCCCGAGTGCGTACTCGCTGAATTTCAGCGAGTGGGCACTTAGGAATTTATTGATTGCCTGACTTTTTTGGTGATGTGCAGGGTCTGCAGCTGGAGTCGGCGGATCGATTGGCCGCGAAGCAGCGCGCGGAGAAGGAGTTGGCCATCATCCAGGAGGCGAACAAGGGGCTTCAGCTGCCGTGGAAAGCAGGAAGCTCGCCAGAGTTGGTGGCGCGATCGCTTCAGGTGCCGCTGAATCGGATCGCCGACCTCGAGCGCGAATCGCGAGAGGCGGAAGAAGCGAGCTCGGCGGACGGCGAGCTAAGGCCGCCATTGCGGCATGAAGAGGATTGCAAGGTGTCGAAGTCCTTATTGCCGGGCTTCGTGATCACCACATTGCTTCGCTTTCATCACGGGACTTGGCTGCCCGTTGCTTGGTGAGTGCATCTCCCCTTTATAATAGTTGTGGTTTTTGTGGTGTCCGTCATACTTATCATTATCTTCTACTCGCAGGTCGCATCCTTGATAGCGAAGAAGAGGCGAGCTCGCTCGACGCAAGGCAGTGCGTAAGAATGCTCGTTGATTCGGCGACGTTGTCGGCGACGTGCATCCGTGCCTACCTCCAAGAAATATCGCCCACGGAAGTGATTCCTAGCAACCTCGTTGAGGTGTGGAGGTACTTGGAGAAGGCGCCCGCGGTCGTTGAGTTCATGACGCGGTCGGCGTTTCGGCGTGGAGCGTCGACGACACTGAGCCTTGGACTCGCCCACTTCCCCGAGGATTTCGACATTGACGATGTGACGAGTGGGTATCCATCATCGACTGGCGCGGTGGAGCTGTCCGAGGTCCTCAAGTTGCAAGAACGTGCCGCCACATACACGGAACGTGTCTGGGCGATGGGCGACCTCCTGCCGTACCAGGAGACGGTTGTCGCGCCAAACGACCCCGAGCCGCCGCATCGTGACTTCAAGGTCGAGCAGCCTTTTCGCGCGGAGATGGCGGGTTAACTGACGACGTATCCATCCAACCCGTACACGGTGTTCATCCGCTAGCCGGATGCCGCGATTCGCCTCAAGCTCGCAGAGTAGGGTAGTTTTCCTTGTGGCGTTAGCAGCAGTTCTTCCACGCGGGCATATTTTGTAACATGAAACAATGTAACATGTGATTGAATGAGACGTCGTGTCTATTTTGATATTTGTTTGTGTGCTTTTGATTGATTTTGGACGAGTCCCCGAACGCGTCCGCCCTTTTGTGGGGTTTACCTCGTATATGATGTATGTGTTGTTGTTGTGTGTTTTGATGTTTTAGTCGACTCGCCCGAGCTCGAAGAGCCAGTCGCTAGGTGACTACCTTGAGTGCTCTGTACTTTACCGTTTTCCCGTGCGCGAACGAGGTCGGGTGGCCGAGTCCCCGAGCGTGGTACTTGGTAGTTCTAGGCGCGACCCGAGGGTGGTTGAGGACTTAGCGCGTTGGTGTGAGCGCGTCACTCCTGCCTGGCCCGTGGGGTCAGTCGCGCGGCGAGTCCTGGGCATGCTCTCTTACTTGGAGTTTTCCCTGACCGCTCGCGACGAGCTGGTCTTCAGTCCCCGAGCGTGGTACTTAGCCGTTCGAGTCGCTATGCCGAGGATGCGGAGGACCAGGGTCGCTGTGAGAAGCGAGGGCAGTTGTCTTGGCTCGTAGAACCAGTCGAGCTAGGCGACTCCAATGGGGCTCCGGGTTGGCGTTATTCGTGGACGATGCAAGACCTGAAGTGATTCAGTGCTCTTACACCGCACTACTTAGCCGCGCCGATCGATGTACCAAAGGTTGACTGCGTTTAGCATAACGCTTTTTACGAAAAGTAGTGGCACAAGTCATGGAGAGTAAGCGCAAGTTGCGGTAACCATTTCTTTTTATTTCATAGCGACTGGAGAGTACATGTGTGGGGTTCTAGGAGTAGAACTTCCGGAGGGGGGTTACATTCCATGGTCGCGTGACGTCGAGTTCGCCGTCGCCACGGACGGCGATGAGGTAGGAGGCGCTGTTGCGAGCACGCCGATAGGGAATGGGCCTTCCACGGAGGAAAGCTTGTGCATCCCTTCTTGTCCTGGATGAGGCGTAGCACCAGGTCGCCTTCTGGAAGGTGCGAGCTTTCACCCGCCGTGGTAGCGAAGTCCTTGCTGGTAGATGGCGGTGCGTGACCGAGCGAGGTCGCGTGCTTCGTCGAGCTGGTCGACCCCATCTTGGCGGGCCAGCTCGTTTGCAGCCTCAGTATAGTGGACGACTCGCGGCGAGTCGTGTTCGAGGTCGGTGGGCATGACTGCTTCGGCACCGTAGACCATGAAGAAGGGGGTGAATCCCGTCGATTTGTTGACGGAGGTCCGGATCCCCCAGATAACAAAGGGCAACTCCTCGACCCAGCACCCGGCGGTGCGCTCGAGTGGTACTTGGAGTCGCGGCTTCAGGCCATGGAGGATGCTTTGGTTGGCTCGTTCCGCCTGGCCGTTGGATTCCGGGTGGGCGACTGATGCGAGGTCGAGCCGGATATGGTGCTCTTCGCAGAATTCGGCCATGGCTCCCTTGGCGAAGTTGGTGTCGTTGTCCGTGATGATGCTGTTTGGGAACCCGTAGCGATAGATGAGCTCGCGTAGGAATTTAGTGGCGGTCTTCCCGTCGAATTTCCGGACTGGCTTGGCCTCCACCCACTTCGTGAATTTGTCGACGGCGACCAGCAGGTGGGTGTAGCCAGAGGGGGCCTTCTTGAAGGGGCCTACCATGTCCATGCCCCACACAGCGAATGGCCAGGTGATGGGGATTGTTTTGAGCGCCGAGCTCAGATGCGCGTCGACATGATTGCACCGGCGCATCGCCGGACGATGTCGGCAGCGTCGGCGTGCGATGGGCCGAGAAGCCGTGTCACATAGCCTTGGCGACCAGGAGCGGGCGGCGGCGCAGGCCGCAGTCACCGAGTGAATGTCGTGGAGGATTTTGCGTCCTTCACCGGTTGACGCAGCGTTGAACACGCCGGTGACGCCGCTTGTGGAGCTCGCCGTCGATGATGGTGTAGGACTTGCATCGACGAGTGATCATTCGGCGTTCGTCTGTCTGGCCGGGCAGTGGTGCCGCCTGTAGGCGATGTAGGGCTTGGTCCACCGTTCGGCTCGTGACGAGTGCGACCAAGGCTGCCTCTGGTTGGAGTGGGACTCCGATGTCGATCTCCCTCGGGGGAGAGACTGATGGCTTGGAGATTATGTCGAGGAACAAGCCGACGGGTGGTGCGAGTCGAGCCGACCCGATGCGAGATAGGGCGTCAGCCTCCTCGTTTTTCCGCTTGTCGATCCACTCGACGGAGTAGCCAGCGAAGTGGCCGCCCAACTTATCCACCGCTTGGCGGTACGCCGCCATGGTAGGAGAGACGGCATCGCAGGTGCCAGCGACTTGCCCCGCGACAAGGTCGGAATCTCCATAGCAGCGGAGGCGGTTGACGTTCATCTCCTTGGCTGCTCGCATGCCGTGGAGTAGGGCCTCGTATTCAGCCATGTTGTTGGTGCAGGGCGTGAACTCGAGGCGGAGGATGTAGCGGAGCTTGTCGCCCTTTGGTGAAGTCAACACTATCCCTGCGCCTGCGCCGTCCGCGTTCTTGGAGCCGTCAAAGTGCAGGCTGCAGTAGTGGGGGTACGGCGGCTTCTCCGCTGCCGGGCTCTCCCGATCGGCGATGAAGTCGCCGGTTCGTGACTTGATCGCCTTCGTGGCTCATACTTGATGTTGTGGACGCCGATCTCGACGCCCACTTGGCGACTCGCCCGGCCGCCGCGACATGCGGATGATGTCTTGCAGGTGCTGAGGAGACGACCGTGATCGGGTGTTCTCGAAGTAGTGCGGCAGGCCGAGCCCGGAAGACCGCGACACGAGCTTTTGGTATCAGGTACCGGGCGCGATTCGGTGAGGACCTCGCTGATGTAGTACACCGCCGCTGAACCGGGCGCCTTTCCTTCCTCTCGTCGCCGACGACCATCACGGCGACGACGACGCCGTGACGTAAACCAGCATGGGTTCTTTGTCGGCGAGTAGTGGTGCGGCGAGTAGCACCTTTTTGAGGTCGCGAGCGCCGTCCGCCTTGTCCCATCGGAAGGTGGGGTTCTGCGCATCAGCGGTATAGGGGCATCGCCGCCCGGGGATGAAGCGACCGAGAGCCGGTACTCCGCCAGCTCGACGCCGCGTAGGCACTCGGGTTTGCCGAGCGATCGTGTCGACCTTTGTGGGGTTCGCCTCGATCCCTCGCTTGGAGACGACGTACCCAAGAGTTGTTCGCGGTACACCAAGGTGCACTTACTGGTTGAGCTTTATGTTGTATCTTGAAGGTTGGCGAAAGTTTCCGCGGTCGGCAGTAGGTCGCCTTGGCGAGTGGACTTCACGACTACGCCATCGATGTAGACGTGGATGTTGCGCCAATTTGGCTCGCGAGGCATTCTTGCATGCACCGGTAGGTCGCCCGGTGTTCTTGAGGTCAAGGTCATGGCGGTGTAGCGTAAGGCTTCAATGGTGTGATGAACGCCTTCTCCTCGTCTTCGACAGCCATTTTGATCTGGTTGTACCCGAGTAGGCGTCGAGGAAACAGAGCGACTCGAGCCCGCGGTCGAATCGATTATCCGGTCGATCGGGAGGACGAATCGCTCCTTTGGCAAAGCTCAGTTTGTGTAGTCGATACACATTCTCCGTGTCCCGCTTTTCTTCTCGACCAGACTGGGTTTGCCAGCCACTTGAGTACTTGATTGGCGGATGAAGCCGGCAACGAGTAACGCACTTCCTCGGCGATTGCTCGACGACGTTCTTCATTGAAGGGCCGCAGCGATCGCTGATGTGTCGCACTTTGGGGTTGGCGTTTAGTTTGTGCTCCGAGCTCCCTAGGGACACCGGCATGTCGGAGGGTTTCCATGCGAAGATGTCCCTGCTCACGGAGGAACTCGATGAGCGCGCCTTTCCTATGCTGGGCTCATGCCCGTCCCGATCGTCACCGCTGGCCGAGTCGCTGGTACCAGCTCGACGGTGCGTGAGTCGTGGCCTCAAAGGTTGAGGTGCTGCCTCCGAGTTGGGCTTCTTGAGTATGGTGGGGTCGTTGTTGACCCCGCTGCATTTGGTGAGCTTCGGGCGGTTGGTCTCGCCGCGATGATGACGGCGTCGGCGAAGCTTCGGATCCTTTGGCCTCGCACTCGACGGCCATGTCGGGTCGCCGTTGATGGTGATGACGCCGCACGCCCGGAGCTTCATCGCGTTACAGCGCTGAGGGCGCTGCCATGAATTTAGCAAACGCCTGGCGCCCCAGGACGCAGTGGTAGGGGCTGTCGAAGGGCACCAGCTCGAAGACGATCCGCTCGGTGCGGAAGTTTGCCGGTGTGCCGAAGGTGACTGGCAGCGTGACCTTGCCGATCGGGTACGCCTTCCGACCGGGGACGATGCCGTGGAATGTGGTGTGGGTCGTCTCGATCATCGACTGCGGGAGCCACAGCCGCCTGAAGGTGTCGAGGTAGAGGATGTTGATGGAGCTGCCGCCTTCCATCAGTGTCTTGGGGAGCCAGTAGTCGCCAACCTTGGGCTTGACCACCAAGGCGACTCGTCCTGGTACTGGCGCGCGGCGAGTGGTCTTGCCGCCTGTGTGATGGGCTCCGACCAGTTCAGGATCCGGGGACATCTATTTGGGCCACCGCATTGACGGCGACGCTGGCGATGACCTTCTTCTCGCTTCGTGTTGAAGCTCGTGAAGGTGTGGAGCGAGCCGCTACTTTGCCGAATTTTCCACCGCTTTGGCGGGTCGTTGTCGGGGTCCTCCCGCGCTTGCCGTGCCTTCTCGATTTCCCTGAGGGTGTGGCAGTCGGCGGTGGTGTGCGTTGCGGGCTTCCCTTCCCTGCTATGGAACGCACATGGTTGGTTAAGGAGGGCTGCGGGATTGAACCTTGTCTTGTTCTTGTAGTTGCCGCCGCGACGCGTTGCTCCCGCCGGCGGTAGCTCTTGGTCTCAGCTGCGCGTGTTGGCGACGAAGTCAACTCGCCCGTCAAGCGGCGCTTGCTGAGGCGAGTGCCGCAGAAGCGTAGGGTCGGTTCGGCGTCGTTGCCGCCGCCTGTGGCGGTGTTGACCTCGACTCGCCGCCGCTTCTGGTTTGGATCTTCCTCGGCGTACCGTTTGGCGATATCGAGGAGGTCGGGGATGTTTTCGAGTGTGCGGGAGTGTCGCTTGAGCTTGGCGACTAGAGGCTCGTAGCGACACGAGGTCTTGAAGCAATGGATCGCGGTGTCCGGGTGGATACCGACCGCATTGTACCAAAGCTCTTGCCACCGTTGGACCCAGTTGCGGGTCGACTCGCGACGTCCCTGGACGCACCGTTCCAGGTCCTCAATGGTGGTGGCGCGGGTGTAGGAGCACTCGAAGTGCCTGACGAAGGCGTCACGCATTTCCTCCCAGGAGTCGATACTGTCCTGGGGGAGAGTGTTGATCCATCGCCGCACGCCCTCCATCATCGGGAGGTAACGGGCGTAGTAGGTCGATGTGACCCGCGATCCCCATCGCCATGAGGTATGTGTCAAGCCGCATTTGGGTCGAGGAGTCGATTTTTCTATATCTTTTGGCGCCTTGAAGTTTGGGTACTTCTCGCCGATCACTGGTCCGAAGCACTTGGGTTCGAGTCGAAAAGCGACCCCATAGGCTCGCCGCGCGTATTGGTTAGGTGTGCCGCAAGTCGCCGGGCTGGGCGGCGCGCCAACTTTGGTTGTTGATGATGTGGGTGCGGCATCGATGGGTTGCCCGCTGGCGGCGAAGGTTGGTTGCCGGCCTGGGGTCGTTGGAGAGTGCCGCGTATTGCGGGTCGGTGTTGGAGCTGCAGCGGCTCGGTGGCGGCAGTTGAGGGTGTTTGCCGCCGGCCGAGGCCGCCCGCTTCCCGAGGAACGCGAGTATACTCGACCGCCAGTCGGCGCCGCTTTTTGCTCGACGGCCTTTGCGCAGGGCCTCGACGTATTGGATCCGTAGGCGCCGCCGTGGCGGTGATGGTGTCGGCTGCTCGACCTTCCACGAGGTTGTCCATTGGGGTGGAGAATTGGGAGGCCGTTCGCGTCTCGCTCCCGTGAGGAGACTACTATCCGCGCTGGTCCTCGGAGGTGCCATTGGGTGGGGCGCCGCTGATCTGGCGGGCCGGGCGCTCCGGTGGCGCTGCTCGCAGATCGCGCCGCCACGCGGGCCGGGTCGTTCGTCGTCGAAGTTCAGGCGAGCAGTGGGGTTCAGCGTGACCTGATCCGCTGCTGGTGGTAGCGTGACAGCTCTGCTGCCACCTGCCGAGGCGAAATTTTTCGCGCTCGCTTTGCGTACCGCCTCCGCCAGTTTCAGCGGAGTTCCTCGACCTCCGCTGCCGTGGCGTTAGGAGGATTGGGGTGGAGAAAGGATCCTCCGGCGGATCGGGCGCCGGGCCATGTAGGTCACGTGGCGACCGGTTCCGTCATGAGGTCGGCGGAGTTCTCCGACCGAGTCGACCAAGATCCCGAGGATGGAGGGGTCTCAAATCTCCCGCTGGAGACTGGCGATGGAGCCCGCGGATGAGGTCGCGGTGATGGATCCGGCGAGTGACGCCGGTCGCCGAGTCGGCGTCGTCGGTGAGGGCCGCATCCTTCGGCCGAATTCCCGCCACGTTGTCGGGGCCGAGTTGTACTGGAGGCGAGGGCGGTGGATCGGCGGATCCGCTCGGAGAGCCGATCGCGTGGCGGCGACTCGCGGATGCGAGCCGAGTCCTCCGAGACGATGACGTCAGTGAGGCCGACGAAGAGGCTGATCGTGCCGATAGGAAGGATCACGCTGTGTTTGACGGGTCGCGCCGCCGGGACGTAGCTGCTCGGCAAGATCTGGAGCATCTCGCCGATTGCTATCATGCGGCCGGTCGCGACCGTCTCGTTGATGGGCAGATTGGATCTCGCCGCAGAACACCGGCCAGACCGGCCAGGCCCCACGGTGGGTGCCACTGTCGTGGGAATCGTCACGGCAGATGCTGCAATCGGCAGCGAGTAGTAGAACGAGGGGCAAGGGCGGCCAGCCATCTGCGGTGCGAGATGAGGGCAAAGACACAGGGTTTTACCCAGGTTCGGCCCCCGGAGGGTAAAGACCTACTCTCGCTAGATTGTATTATGGAGATGTTACAATGGGCGAGCTCGGCTAGGCGGCGAGTCGCTTGGGTGTATGAGGGAACGTGTCTCTACTCGCCTATTGGGAGGTTTATATAGGCTCACCTCCCTAGGGTTTACATATCTCAACCGATTCGTTACAGCTTGAGTCGCTTAACATAGTCCGACTGGGCCTATCTACTACTGGGCCTTGACTTCAGATCGCTCGACTCGGCTGGGCTTTGATCCACTCGCTTCTGCGAGCCCACTCGCCAGTCTTGGGCGGTCGGAACGCCTCTGGGTATACCTGTAGGCATATCCCCATCACCCACCACGAGGACGCCCGGCTTGTGGTTCACCGGCATGCCATCACCCTCAGACCGTAGCTCCCTTTCCCGCCTATTAGCGAAGAAGGCATTCCATGTCGAGTTGTCGGGATCCCACCGGGATCCATCCGCTGCTCCGCGTGAGCTCGTGGTAGAAGTGGTTTGTGATGGTCCAAGGCGTCTGGAACCTTGAGGGACAGAGGGACAGAACCCTCCGGGCCAAAGATCCAAAAGTGGCCGGGTAGCCCGGCGGACAAGGGTAGTTGAGGCGCATACGTCTCCTCGAGGGTCGAATGGCCCAAGAGGGCGTTGTCCATTGTTATAAGAGAGGAGGGTGTGGATGTGGATAGCCATGACACGATCACCCTAAATATAGAGGAAAGGGCGGAAAACTTGGCGTGAAGCTTTGGGAAATGGCGGAATATCTTTAGTCCCTGCTAGTGACTACATCCGGACTAAAAGCTCTAGTAGAAAGGAAAGGGCGGAAAACTTGGCGGAAGAGGTGGGAAATGGCGGAAAATATTTTTAGTCCCGTTTGTGACTACATCCGGACTAAATGTGTCTTAACAATGATCATGTTTCGAAAAAACCTTCACAAAATGACCTATCATGTTCGAGGTTTCATGACTTTTTCGGTCCAAATGACCGATGTTATGTGCTGAATCACGGCATAGTTTGTGATGTTGTGCCCATATTATGCATGTGTGTGGACATTGGTATGGAGAACAATGTTGCAGGAGGAAGTTTTCCTTTTGTCGCATTTAAAAGCCCTTTTCCATTTTATGGCGCAAAAAACGGGTCGTTTTGTGAAGTAACCACCAAAATGCCGTTTCAGAATGCTACCGTCCCATTTTCCTAAAATACTAGACCACCTTACATGGACTATCTCCCAACCGGTACATCTCAAACCTTTTCGTCCATCCCGGGTAAAAAGGACAAATGTTTGCCGAATCGGCAGGAAGTGGGTCCAGTTTGTACTACAGGTACATGATCTATCGCGCGTGATTTCTTGAAAAAATCATTTTTAGACTCGCAGTATGTGGTTTCTTCAGAGATCCAATGCAAGTTCTAACGATGCTCGTCCCCTATCTTCATGCACACCGGTTCGACCATAGTTAGAAATTCAGATAATTCAAAACGGGCATAATAAATTCAAAAAAAATCCGAACAATGAAAATCCTTCGCGTGGTGTCATATTTTGTTACATAATTGAAAGGAAAAATACCAGACTTGGTATATTGATTATGTTTCGAAAAAACCTTCACAAAATGACCTATCATGTTCGAGGTTTCATTGCTTTCGGTCCAAATGACCGATGTTATGTGCTGAATCATGGCATAGTTTGTTATGTTGTGCCCATATTATGCATGTGTGTGGACATTGGTATGGAGAACAATGTTGCAGGAGGAAGTTTTCCTTTTTGTCGCACAGAAAAGCCCTTTTCCATTTTCTCGAAAAAAAAACGGGTTTTGTGAAGTAACCACCAAAATGCCTTTTTTAATGATACCGCCCCATTTTCCTAAAATACTAGACCACCTTACATGGACTATCTCCCAACGGTACATCTCAAACCTTTCGTCCATCCCGGTAAAAGGACAAATGTTTGCCGAATCGGTAGGAAGTGGGTCCGGTTGTACTCTGTACATGATCGATCGCCTGTGATTTTTTGAAAAATCATTTTAGACTCGCAATATGTGGTTTCTTCAGAGATCCAATGCAAGTTCTAACGATGCTCGCCCCTATCTTCATTTTAAAAGGTTACATTAATTATTTTTAAAATAGAAAATGGTTTTGGATTATTTATTCAAATCCATACACTTCTTATGTTTAAAGTTTTTCTAAATTCCAAATTGATATTAAAAAAATATAATTTAATTCATTTTTAATTGTAAATGGTTCATATTTTAAATGGTTACATTAATTGTTTTTTAAAACAGAAAATGGTTTTGAATTATTTATTCAAATCCAAACACTTTTTATGTTTAATGTTTTTCTAAATTCCAAATTAATATTCAAAAATATAAGTTAATTCATTTTAAAAGGTTACATTAATTATTTTTTAGAAATAGAAAATGGTTTTGGATTATTTATTCAAATCCATACACTTCTTATGTTTAAAGTTTTTCTAAATTCCAAATTGATATTAAAAAAATATAAGTTAATTCATTTTTAGTTGTAAATGGTTCATATTTTAAATGGTTACATTAATTATTTTTTCAAACAGAAAATGGATTTGAATTATTTATTCAAATCCAAACACTTTTTATGTTTAAAGTTTTTCTGAATTCCAAATTAATTATCATTTAAAAAATAATACAAATTTAAACCCCAAAATAAAAAATAAGGCGGGAAGAGAGAGAAAATACCTGAAAAAATTTTAAAATCAGGGGAATATGTCCCGGTTGGAGCCACCAACCGGGACTAAAGACCCCCTGCGCGCAAACCCTTGGTCTGCTGAAAATATTGGAGTATACGTCCCGGTTGGTGGCTCCAACCGGGACATATGCCCCTTTAGTCCCGGTTGGAGCCACCAACCGGGACTAAAGGCCCTTCGTTATTTAACTGACGCGTCTCCTTTCTTCTTTCCCATCTCACTTCTCTGCTTCTCACCGACGCACAGACTTCGACGGGCAAGGCTGCCCGAGCTCGCCGCCACCCGCTGGCCCGCCACCGCCGCCTTCATCCACGCTGCCTCGCATTTTTCCTCGCGTGACCTCAATCGCTGATTGAAGCTCCGTCCCGCATCGCCTCCGCTGATTCGGCGTCTCCCGAGCTCGGCCTCGCCACCACCTCCGCTGTGTTCTGGTGAGCTGCTGATCCTCACGGTGTTCTTCTTTCTCTCCCTCTCCTCCTGTACTACTCTCCCCGCGTGTGCCCGACGACGCCGCCGCTCGAACTCGACGGAGGCGACGCTCCGGTGAACAACAAGGAGCGGCGCCGCCACTCTCTTTCTCCTGCATCGCTCTCTCTAACGCGCATCCGCGTCCAGGTGCTCGCTATCGCTGGCCTTGCCGCTTCACGGGAGCTCACCGCCAGGTGACATCGTCTTGACGTCACTCGCTCAGGTGGCGGTGATGTGGCTCGGGGCCCATCGCCACCTCGGTGGGTAGACTTCTCTGGTAGGAAAATGATGCATGCGCGGAGGCTGAATTGGCACGGGGCCCTTCTGTCTCCCATGGCTAGGGCGCCGGTGTAAAAACTATTTGCCTTTTTTTTAATTCCAGAAAATGATTTAATATTGTAAAATCAATAACTTATTGTTTATAAGTCAGAAAAACACCTATAATATATCAAATTGTTCAGAAAAATGAAACCTATCTATCTAAACTATAATCATGCATTGTTCAACAACTTAAATGACAAGTATAATTAGAAGAACAAATGCACCCCTCTCATATGTTCCGGAGTTTCCCCGAGTTAGGGTTTTCACCCCTCGGAACCCCGATTAAATCGTCGAGCATGTCTTAGGGTTACATTCAATGCAAATTAACTTGTCATATCATCATACTTGCTTGAGCATTGCATCGATGCCATGTGTTGATTGTTTTCCTTTCTTTTCAGTGTTCGATTATTAGGTTTCTTATTAGTTAGGTATTGTTAGGTTTATTAATTACTTTGGTATTATTGGTCTTCGGCCCCACTGGTCAGTCACTGTGGGTAGCCCCAGACCCGATTCACATTGTCAAGCAACTTATGTGCATGTGGGTTCGACGATGTGCCTATCTACTACACGGTTTCCCTTTCTCTTCATTTTTATTATTGTGTATGTATATATTAGGGTTTCTCTGAATTAGGGTTTATATCTCTCAACACCGTACTTAACTTTCTCCTTTAGCCGCTTTGACTTATTCGTTTTTCCACCTATGCAGAAAATATGGACTCCCACCCACACGTCAGAGACGAAGAAAAGGAAGAGTTGATCCAAGGTGTGATCCGTGGGGTAGATAATTTAGACGTATCAACGTTTCTGAACAACTCTGGTGAGGGTGATCCTCTTTTTACCAGAGTAGACAACTTGTTTGAGGTTGAAGGTGTTGCCTTCCGCGAGGGAGAAGGCGATGCCTTGTGTAATCGAGAAGATGACCGCTCCGGCGAGGTGCATGTAATATAAATCAATTCATTAATTAATCATCTGCTATCTATATAGAAATAGTAACGACGATATTTCTTCTTTTAGCCCTCCGGATCGAAGGAATCTACTGAAAAGAGCGGACGAGGCCCAACTAAAAAGTTGCAAGACCATGAGAGGTTCAGGATCGAATATGTCGCTGAAGACGGCAAACCGACGGCTCCCGAAGTTGTCGCAACCAAATTTGTGGCACAATGCGGAGTAATCGTTAGGGACTTAATCTCGATCACCATTAGAAATTGGAATAGGCCTGCTAATGCGGATGAAGAGGGAACATGTTTATTTGTCCCTAACCACGCCAAAGATTTACTATGGAAGAGGCTCATGGTTAATTTCAAACTACCGAAGATAGAGCTGGATCCAAATGCGGAGGATCCAGTTGAGGACGCCTTACAACATGGGAGAGCCATGGAGTCTAAGGTCAGGGAGTGGGCTTTGAAGAAGATGGCCCAGTGTTTCACCAACTGGAAGAAAATATTGCACCTTGACTATGTCGTGAAAAAGAAGACTCCCGGTTTCAAGAATATTCAGTTTGAGAAGATAAAACCATTCTGGGCTGAGTTTGTGGAATACAAGAAATCAGAAAAAGCTAAGAAAATGTCTGAAACGAATAAGCTGAATGATGCTAACAAGAAGTATCACCATACTATGGGGCAAGGTGGCTACATGGCTGGCATTCCTAAGTGGGAGAAACTTGAGCAGGAACTGCGTGATAAAAATATCACCCTGCAGATGCATTTATTGGGTAGAACGTGCAAGGAATTGGTTTTACGGGCATGGAGGCACGTTGGACTCGGAAGGAGGTGTATATATAACATACGACATAAAGAAGACCCCTTGCCAATCGAGAGGATCGAAAAGCAAGAAGGCTTAAAGATGGGGACTTCATTCCGATAGAGGGAATGATGAGCTCACACTCGCCTCTTGGAAATAAGGAACATGATGGACGAACACGAGGCACAATAGGCTCCCAATCATGGAGGACTGGGTTTCAAGAGAGGAAGAAATATCGATAGCCGCCGAGGAGTAAGGACAGGCGGCGGTTGAAGCGTAAAGTCGAAGAGAGCGAATGCGTTTAATTGAAGAACGATTAAAGCAACAACAAGATGAAATTAACGCACTTAAAGAGCAAAGTACTACCGCCCATCTCAAAGACATCGCATTCGATGCTACCGCCTATCGAATAATCGAAAAGCAGTGGCTTCCACCGAGGTCCCGGTGATGACAATGGCGATGATGATGCACCGACGATGGCTCTGTTGGCTACCCGGTGGATGATATCACGGAGATGACACATCGCGAGCTACATGTCAAAGTTGTGAACATATCAATGAAGGTGTCGGTCGGCTATGCCTTACCAATTGGACCCACACCAACTTACCAGCCGTCCGGTTCCAGAGGGCTACTGTTGTCGTGTGGATGAAATCATGCCCACCTTTGAGGTTTTGGATCTTCACTACCCTTTGGTGAAGGGATGTGATCTTTGGCCGGGTGACGAAAAACGCCACCATTCTATGGTCAAGGAATGTATCGCTTCAAAATCACACGCCAGGCCATCTTCGCCGCCTCACCCGCCTCTCCGAGAGGTCGCCGCCATGGCAGCCGCTCGTCGCCTCACCCGCCGTCGCCTCACCAATCTCCGTGCAGCCATCGCTATGGAGCCATCGCCGCGCCTCAGATAAAAAGCGAAGCGCATCGCTACTATCGTCGTAAGCGATCGCCGAAACGTAAACAAGAGCCTCTTCCAAAAGTACCAACGGTTCCTCCCAAGAGAGCTTATGGTATCTTGAAGAGGAGATGCGGCGATCGTTGATGCTTGAAACGACGTTTTGCTAAGCCGAGGTGGCGAAAGAGCGAGTTCCCAAAGACCAAAGAATAAAATCCAAAGTGTTGAAAATGCTAAAGAATTTTCATCAACCCGAGCCAAAGATGTCATCGACTATGAGCGTTCTATTCTCAAGTCACATGCGGCACAAAAGCCTCAAGAGCGATCGATGCAAGCGGAAATCTGTTGCCTAGCTGAGAACAAGAAACAGACTTGCGCCCCTCTCAAGGTGATTTCTCAAACCAATGTGGGTCGAGCAATTAGGGGTCAAGAGCAAGGTATGATCCAGGTAGTTGCAAATACGGAGAAGCCGCATTGCTCCGGTATGAGTATTGCCAAGATTTATCCTAGTTAGAGTTCTTCCCGTGAGTGAAGTAGCATACAAATACCAATACGGAAAACCTCTCAAACCTGAGGAGGTAAACAATCTTCCAACAAAATGCGAAGATTGCATAAGCGGTACATGCATGCCACAAGGGCGGGGCTAATCGGATAGTGAGGGTTACAAAAAAGCATCATGGGAAAGATAAGGATGACATGATATCCATTGAATTTGATGAACTATTTCAATTATTCAATCAAGACGCCTTGGACAAATCGATCATCAGTGCCTATTGTCTGTAAGTACTAATTCTGTAATTAATTTAGTCTCCAGCTATATTATTTTGTTTATTGCATGTATATAATCATACTGTAATATGCAGAATGAAGATTCTCGAATGACGCAGAGGACAAATCTATGACATTGGCTTCATTGACCTATATTGGGTTCATGAAGCTAATCTCAAAATAAGCCCCCAGGATACGGAGGATAATATAGTACACGCGTTAAGGTTTTAAGAAACCAAAAGAAAAATACTATTTCCTTACAACTTCGAGTGAGTGTTATTGTCTTGTATACACTTTTTATTTCGCTTTCTCGATGTTAAGTATATAATTGATTAGTTATGCATTTGCAGCTTCCACTATATTCTGTTAATCATTCAACTTGATAAAGGGAGTGTACTAGTCATGGACTCGAAACATAAACCCCTTGAGACGTGGAAGGACATGCAGATACTTCTCCAGCGGTAATTCTAATCATTACGACACTATATCGGCAACGTTCGTGAATTTTATTTTATCAAGTACTTAATAACTTATTTTATTCGTTTTCTACGCCGGGCAGCGCTTGGAAATGGTTCACCAAGAAGCCTAGGGGTGTTTGGAAAGAGGAGCTTACATTTCAACCACTAAATGTAAGCACCACCAGCTATATCCGCGCATCTCTTTGATTCTAGTTTTGATACAGTTATTATCATGCTTGATTATTATTTTGATTGAACTCTGTTCTCGTAAAGTGCCTGACGCAGGGACCAGGTAACAATCTATGTGGATACTATGTATGCGAGTTCATCCGGCAGACGTGCGATGAGAAGGGCAGAAATTAAGAGCAACTCCACGTACGTAAACAATTTCTATAGTTTTTAATTACAATCAAATTATGTTTAGTTTCATTCATATAGGCTGACTACTTTTTTAAATCAGATCGAACGTCTACGGGACGGTCTTCTGCCAAAGGATCGCGTACGAGCAATTCAGGAGGAACTGGCGGGATTCTTGGATGCAGAAGTCCTAAACACACAAGGGGAATACTACTCGGCTGTGTATAGACAATAGGAATTGTAAAAATAGCAACTTTCAAGAAATTGGCCGGTAGCATCGAATAGCAACTTTTGTATGTAGTGCATGAACTCGATCCGTGTATTGAATATAATGTTGTCATCATGATGTAATATAAGGTTCCTTTATTGATAAGTGCAAATCACTAAATAAACAATAAAACAACCCTAAATGAATTCTTTGCCGCGGCGCAAAAAGTGGCGAAAATGCTGCCGCGGCAACAAAATGTGCCAAAATGAATTCTCTGTCGCGGCAGAGAAATGGGCCAAATCTCTGCCGCGGCAGCAAGTTATTAGTCCCGGTTCGTGTGTCCCCATTTGACCCGATTGGTGGGGCAATCGGGACTAAAGGTTAGATCTTTAGTCCCGATTGCCCCGTCCCTGTTGGGCAACCGGGACTAATGCCCCTTACCAACCGGGACCTATAGGGCGTTTTCTACCAGTGTTAAGACGCATCAGAAACGTTGCAGGTATAAATGAATTTAGAAACTTACAAAGTCATATTAAAATGTAATCACTAAAATAATTTAAATATTGCTTCTAATTTCCAAAATGTAGTGTTCCCGTGGGGTGTGTGTGTGTGTGTGTGTGTGTGTGTGTGTGTGTGTGTGTGTGTGTTAGGGGCGGGGGGCAATTGCCTCCCTTGTTCTCAAGAATCTCCATCATTGTACTGGATCTAATTTTTGTCTGACTACATGCACCTAAAATGTCGTCGATGAAAGAAAATACCAATTTTAGGGACGGCTATTTTTTTTAACGGGGTGTATGGCTATTTTAGTTCTCGTTTCCATATAATTTTAGCCTTAACTCCTACTCCCTTTGTTTCTAAATATAAGATGTACCAAAATCGGAAAAGGGGTTTGGAGCATAGAGCACGTTTAATTTTATTCAAATCAATATTCTGAACTTTCAAAAAGTTGTAAAAAAAAATTGTAGTTGAAAATGACTTATTCTATGACCCTGCAAAATGTCAATGCGAAATAGTTTGTACCCGGTCCACACAAAAATAAATAAATTCTTACAAATCTGAAATTTTTCGAATTTGATATTGTTCACTGTTCCAGATCTAGAAATTTTTCATTTTTACACAGCTCAAAATACGGAATATTTCGCATTGATGCTTTGCACGTAGGTAAAATACTCTCTCCGTCTTAAAATGTCTAAGATTTGTCAAAATTTAGATTAATTTAGATATTATTTAGTATCTAGATTCAACAAAATTTTAGAAAAACTTGAGACATCTATTTTAAGACGGAGGGAGTACATCATTTTCTACACCAAAGAATGTTTTTCAAAAAAAATTGTAACTTCAGAATGTTAAATTTTAGAAAGTCCAAAAAGCGTCCCCCATGGAGAACGAGCTCCGTAATGACGCGCTCGTACCAAAACCTCTTATGCTGTGGGCAGTCTGATCAAAATCCATCCGTTTCAAGCTGTGCATGTCAACTTACGCCGTTGGAGTTAAAACTGATGTAGGAATGCACATACGATCCAAGCGGGACCTTAGTGAAAAATTGGAGCTGGATTATCCACTAAACGGAAGTTACAAATTTACAAACCGAGTTAGTACTCCCTTCCATCCATATAATTAGTACGGATATATCTAGGCTAGATACTTACACTAGTGCAGATGTTGGCCTCTAACACCGGTTCATAAGACCCTCTCGGTGTTAGAGCCCCCCTTTAACAACGGTTCTTATAAGAACCGGTGTTAAAGGGTGGCGCACGTGGGGCTGCCGCAGCGCTCAGCCCCCCCTTTAACAACGGTTCGTAACACGAACCGGTGTTAAAGGTTCTGTGCCGCGGCAGGAAGAAGAGATAAATCTCTGCCGCGGCAGGAAAACGGCCTTCTCTGTCGCGGCAGAGGTCTGTCGCCGCCCCGGTTTGGGCGTATTTCTGCGGCGCGGCGGGGGCGGGGAGGGGGGAGGGGAAATCGATCGGGAGCGGTATACACATACATTGTCGTCGGTACATACGAGTACATGAATAATTAAGCAATTATTATTATACACAAACATCGTCATTCACTAGTGCAGAACGGCCCATGCGTCCCGGTTGGTAAGAGCCATTAGTCCCGGTTGCCCAACCGGGACGGGGCAATCGGGACTAAAGCTCTAACCATTAGTCCCGGTTGCCCCACCAACCGGGACAAATGGGTGCACGCGTGGCAGCAGCAAAGCGCGAGGGGGGGTGGAGCATTAGTCCCGGTTCGTAACACGAACCGGGACTAATAACCTGCTGCCGCGGCAGAGATTTGGCTCATTTCTCTGCCGCGGCAGAGAATTCATTTTTGCACATTTTGTTGCCGCGGCAGCATTTTCGCCACTTTTTGTGCCGCGGCAGAGAATTCATTTAGGTTGTTTTATTGTTTATTTAGTGTTTTGCACTTATCAATGAAGGAACCTTGTATTACACAAGATCATCATGACAATATTACATTCAATACACGGATCGAGTTCATGCACTACATACAAAAGTATTCCCCTTGTCTATACACGGATCGAGTTGCTATTTTACAATCCCTATTGTCTATACACACCAGAATAGTATTCCCTTCGGTTTAGGACTTACGCTGCATCCAAGAATCCCGCCAATTCCTCCTGAATTGCTGACGCGATCCTTTGGCGTAAGACCGTCCGTAGACGCTCGATCTGATTTAAAAAGGAGTCAGTCTATATGAATGAAACTAAACACAATTTGTTTGAAAATAAAACTATAGAAATTGTTTACATACGTGAGTTGCTCTAAATTTCTGCCCTTCTCATCGTACGCTTGCGGATGAACTCGCATACATAGTATCCACATAGATTGTTACCTGGTCCCCGTCTGCACTTTACGAGAACATAGTTCAATCAAAATAATAATCAAGCATGATAATAACTATCAAAACTAGAATCAAAGAGATGCACGGATATAGCTAGTGGTGCTTACATCTAGTGGTTGAAATGTAAGCTCCTCTTCCAAACACCCTAGCCTTGTTGGTGAACCGCTTCCAAGCGTTGCCCGGCGAAGAAAACGAATAAAAGAAGTTATTAAGTACTTGATATCATAAAATTCACGAACGTTGCCGATATAGTGTCGTAATGATTAGAATTACCGCTGGAGAAGTATCTGCATGTCCTTCCACGTCTCAAGGGGTTTATGTTTCGAGTCCATGACTAGTACACGCCTTTGTCAAGTTGAATGATTAGCAGAATATAGTGGAAGCTGCGAATGCATAACTAATCAATTATATACTTAACATCGAGTAAGTTTAAATAGAAAGTGTATACAAGACAATAACACTCACTCGAAGTTGTAAGGAAAAAGTATTTCCTTTTGGTTTCTTGAAACCTTAACGCGGTACTATATTATCCTCCGTATCACGGGGCTTATTTTGAGATTAGCTTCATGAACCCAATATGGGTCAATGAAGCCAATATCATAGATTTGTCCTCTGCTGCATTCGAGAATCTTCATTCTGCATATTACAATATGATTATATACATGCAATAAACAAAGTGAGATAGCTGGAGACTAAGTTAATTACAGAATTAGTACTTACAGACAATAGGCACTGATGAGCGAGTTGTCCAAGGCGTCTTGATTGAATAATTGAAATAGCTCAACAAATTCAATGGATATCATGTCATCACTTTCTTTCCCATGATGCTTTTTGTAACCCTCAAGACTATCCAGTTAGCCCGCCCTTGTGGCGCATGTACCGCTTATGCAATCTTCATTTTTGTTGAAAGATTATTTACCTCCTCAGGTTTGACGAGAGGTTTGTGACTGGTATTTGTATGCTACTTCACTCACGGGAAGAACTCTAATCGATAAGTACTGGCAATACTCATACCTTGAGCAGCGCAGCTCCAGACAGTGCAAGCACCTACGGATCATACCGCACTTCGCCCCATATTTGCTCGACCCCACATTGGTTTGGGAAATCACCTTGAGAGGGCGCAAGTCTTTTGCTTGTTCTCCGAGCAACAGATTTCCGCTTGCATCAAGATCGCTCTTCGAGGCTTTTGTGCCGCATGTGACTTGAGAATAGAACGCTCATAGTATGATGACAGCTTTGGCTCGGGTTAATGAAGAGTCTTTAGCATTTTCAACACTTTGGCTTTTTCTTCTTTGGTCTCGGGAACTCGCTCTTTCGGCCGCCTTAGCTTAAAAACGTTGTCGTTTCCGCATCAACGATCGCCATATGATCTCTTCAAGATACCATAAGCTCTCTTGGGAGGAACCGTTGGTACTTTTGGAAGAGGCTCTTGTTTATGTTTGGCGATCGCTTACGACGCTGATGTGATGCGCTTATGCTTTTTATCCCGAGGCGCCGCGATGGCTCCATGGCGATGGCTGCACCGAGACGGTGAGGCGACGGAGCGGGTGAGGCGACGACGGCTGCCGCAATGGCGGCGACCTCGGAGACGGGTGAGACGGCGGCGAAGATGGCGTGTGATTTGAAGCACGATACAATCCTTGGCCATAGAATGGTGACGTTTTTGCGTCACCAAAGATACCACATCCCCTTCACCAGCAGGGTAGTGAAGATCCAAAACCTCAAAGGTGGGCATGATTTCATCCACGCCGACAACAGCATAGCCCTCTGGAACCGGACGACAGTGGTAATTTGGTGTGGGTCCAATTGGTAAGGCATAGCCGACCGCCACCTTCATTGATATGTTCACAACTTTGACATGTAGCTCGCGATGTGTCATCTCGTGATATCATCCACTGGGTAGCCAACAGAGCCATCGTCGGTGCATCATCGGCATCGCCATTGTCATCACCGGGACCTCGGTGGAAGCCACATCGCTTTTCGATTATTCGATAGGCGGTAGCATCGAATGCAGGTGTTGCTGAGATGGGGCGCCATAGTACTTTGCTCTTTAAGTGAGTTAATTTCATCTTGTTGTTGCTTTAATCGTTCTTCAATTAAACGCATTCGCTCTTTCGACTTCTGCTTCAACGCCGCCTGTCCTTACTCCTCGGCGGCTATCAGATATTTCTTCCTCTCTTGAAACCCAGTCCTCCATGATTGGGAGCCTATTGTGCCTCGTGTTCGTCCATCATGTTCCTTATTTCCAAGGGCGAGTGTGAGCTCATCATTCTCTCTATCGGGAATGAAGTCCCCATCTTTAACAGCCTTCTTACCGCTTTTCTCATCCTCTCGATTGGCAAGGGTCTTCTTTTATGTCGTATGGTATATATACACCTCCTTCCGAGTCCAACGTACCCCATGCCCGTAAAACCAATTCCTTGCACGTCTACCCAATCGCATCTCTGGGGTGATATTTTTATCACGTTCACCTCAAGTTTCTCCCACTTAGGAATGCCACCAGAGCCACCTTGCCCCATAGTATGGTGATACTTCTTGTTAGCAACATTCAGCTTATTCTTTTGACATTTCCTTAGCTTTTTCCGATGTCTTGTATTCCACAAACTCAGCCTAATGGTTTTATCTTCAAACCGAGTCTTCTTGAAATCCGAGTCTTCTCTTTCACGACATAGTCAAGGTGCAATCTTTTCTTCCAGTTGGTGAAACATGGGCCATCTTCTTCAAAGCCCACTCCGACCTTAGCCTCCATGGCTCTCCCATGTTGTAAGCGTCCTCAATCTGGATCCTCGCATTTGGATCCAGCTCTATCTTCGTAGTTTGAAATTAACCATGAGCCTCTTCCACGGTAAATCTTTGGCGTGGTTAGGGACAAATAAACATGTTCCTCTTCATCCGCATTAGCAGGCCTATTCCAATTTCTAATGGTGATCGGGATTAAGTCCCTAACGATTACTCCGCATTGTGCCACAAATTTGGTTGCGATAACTTCGGGCTTCAATTTCATTGCCTAAAGCGACATCTTCGATCCTGAACCTCTCATGGTCTTCCAACTTTTTGGTTGGGCCTCGCTCTTTTGGTGAGATTCCTTCGATCCGGAGGGCTAAAAGAAGAAAGATCGTCGTTACTATTTCTATATAGATAGCAGATGATTAATTAATGAATTGATTTATATTACATGCACCTCGGGAGCGGTCGTCTTCTCGGTTACACAAGGCATCGCTTTCTCCCTCGAAGGCAACACCTTCAACCTCAAACAAGTTGTCTACTCCGGTAAAAAGAGGATCACCCTCACCGGAGTTGTTCAGAAACGTTGATACGTCTAAATTATCTTCCCCACGGATCACACCTTGGATCAACTCTTCCTTTTCTTCGTCTCTGACGTGTGGGTCCATATTTTCTGCATAGGTGGAAAAACGAATAAGTCAAAGCGGCTAAAGGAGAAAGTTAAGGAGAAACCCTAATATATACATACACAATAATAAAAATGAAGATAAACCCTAAACCTAGCTACAAAAAGGAAACCGTGTAGTAGATAGGTAACTCTAGCTAAAATCAACTAAAATCAATATTCCGGAGTTCCGAGGGGTGTAACCTAGTTCGGAGAAACCTCCGATGCATATGAGAGGGGAACATGAGTATAAGGGTAGAAAAGGGAAACTATCCAGCAGATAGGTAACACTAGATACTAACAAAATACCATATTGGAATCGATTTAAGAGGGTTCAGAATGCCCTGGCGAAGGCACATCGTCGAACCCACATGCACCTAAGGGGTATTAATGATTCCTTATCTAACCACAGTGACTGACAATGTGAATCGGGTCTGGGTCTACCCACATTGACTGACCAGTGGGGTCGAAGACCAATAATACCAAACTAATTAATAAACCTAATAATACCTAACTAATAATAAACCTAATAATTGAAACACCGAAAAGAAAGGGAAACAATCAACACATGGCATCGATGCAATGCTCAAGCAAGTATGATGATATGACAAGTTAATTTGCATTGGAATGTAATCCTAAGACATGCTCGACGATTTAATCGGTTCACGGGTGAAAACCCTTACTCGGGGAAACTCCGGAACATATGAGAGGGGTGCATTTGTTCTTCTAATTATACTTGTCATTTAAATTGTTGAACAATGCATGATTATAGGTTAAATAGATAGGTTTCATTTTTCTGAACAATTTGATATATTATTTGTATTTTTCTGACTTATAAATAAAAAGATATTGAATTTACAAGTTTATATCAATTTCTGGAATTATTAAATCATTTAAAATTGAATTCTCGTGTCAATATGACATCAGCAAAGGGTTGGTTTTTTTTACCAAGATGTAACCTAGCCACTAAAGTGAGTCTTGGGCCCTAGGCCACATCAAGAAGCCACCGTGGGCCACTGGCTCAGACTGACGCCACGGAAGCGGCCACGCGAGGCGAAGTGGGGACGTGAGCCCGTGGCGAGGCGGGCAGAGCGCGAGGCAGCGACGGGCTGAGGCCGGAGGCGAGGTGGACCAGAGGGGGCGAGGATGGGCAGGGAGGAGGAAGAGCTTGGGGGCGGGGCTCGACGAGCGAAGGGAGAGGAAGTGGAGGCGGGGTGGACCGGGCGGTGGCGGGGCGACGGTGGAGGTTGGGGAAGCCGACGAGGCTGCAGAGGAAGCGGGGCGAGCCGGCGGCGCGGAGGGAGGACCGGCGGCGGGCATGCGCAGAGAGAGAGGGAGGAGCGAACGCGGGGTGAGGGAGGAGGAAGACAGGGTGGGCGGTGGACGCGGCAGCGTGTAGAAGGGCGCTGGTGCATTCGACGCTGCGGTGGGGAAGCGCGGTCGCCGACGGAAGCAGAGAAGCGGGCGGTCGTCGGGGAAGGAGACGACGGGCGGCGATCGTCAGCAAGGGAAGAGACGCGGTGGCGGGGAGGCGGAGGCGTTGACGACGGAGTTGCCACGGGAGCGCGACGGTGGGCAGCAAGGCTGCTGCCGGGCGTCGGCGTCGGCGAGAAGAGTGGGAGGGAAGAAGAAGAGGAGGCACCCATTATAATTAAAGGATTTTAGTCGGTTGGTGGCTCCAACCGGGACTAAAGATACGTCGGTTGGAGCCACCAACCGGGACCTATAGTCCAATTTTCAGCAGGTGAAGGGGCGCGCGCGCAGGGGACTCTTCCGTCCCGGTTGGTGGCTCCAACCGGGACGTATTCCCCTGTTTTCAAATTTTTTCAGTTATTTTCTCTCTCTTCCCGCCTTTTTTTTTATTTTGGGGTTTAAATTTGTAATGTTTTTTAAATGATAATTAATTTGGAATTTAGAAAAACTTTAAACATAAAAAGTGTTTGGATTTGAATAAATAATTCGAAACCATTTTCTGTTTGAAAAATAATTAATGTAACCATTTAAAATATGAACCATTTACAATTAAAATGAATTAACTTATATTTTTTAATATCAATTTGGAATTTAGAAAACTTTAAATATAAGAAGTGTCTGATTTGAATAAATAATTCAAAACATATTCTATTTTTAAAAATAATTAATGTAACCTTTAAAATGAATTAACTTATATTTTGAATATTAATTTGGAATTTAGAAAAACTTTAAATATAAGAAGTGTATGGATTTGAATAAATAATTCAAAAACATATTCTATTTTTAAAAATAATTAATGTAACCTTTTAAAATGAATTAACTTATATTTTTGAATATTAATTTGGAATTTAGAAAAACTTTAAATATAAGAAGTGTATGGATTTGAATAAATAATTCAAAAACATATTCTATTTTTAAAAAATAATTAATGTAACCTTTTAAAATGAATTAAGTTATATTTTTGAATATTAATTTGGAATTTAGAAAAAATTTAAACATAAAAAGTGTTTGGATTTAAATAAATAATTCAAAAACATTTTCTGTTTTAAAAAATAATTTATGTAACCATTTAAAATATGAACCATTTACAATTAAAAAGAATTAACTTATATTTTTTTAATATCAATTTGGAATTTAGAAAAACTTTAAACATAAGAAGTGTTTGGATTTTGAACTTATATGCCGGTTTTTTTTTGAATTTATTATGCCCGTTTTGAATTATCTGAATTTCTAACTATGGTCGAACCGGTGTGCATGAAGATAGGGGACGGGCATCGTTAGAACTTGCATTGTATCTCAAGAAACCACATATTGCGAGTCTAAAATGATTTTTCAAAAATCACGGGCGATAGATCATGTACCAGTACAAACCGACCCACTTCGCCGATTCGGCATACATTTGTTCTTTTACCCGGGATGGACGAAAAGGTTTGAGATGTACGGTTGGGATATAATCCATGTAAGGTGGTCTAGTATTTTAGGAAAATAGGACGGTAGCATTCGAAACGGCATTTTGGTGGTTACTTCAAAACGAATTCGCTTTTGCGCGGAAAATGGAAAAGGGCTTTTCCGTACATAAAAAAGGAAAACTTCCTCTGCAACATTGTTCTACATACCAATGTCCACACTCATGCATAATATGGGCACAACATCACAAACTATGCCGTGATTCAAGACATAACATCGGTCATTTGGACCGAAAGCCATGAAACCTCGAACATGATAGGTCATTTTGTGAAGGTTTTTCAAACATGATCAATATACCAAGTCCGTATTTTTCCTTTCAACTATGTAACATAATATGACACCACGCCAAGGATTTTCATTGTTCGGATTTTTTTGAATTTATTATGCCCGCTTTTGAATTATCCGAATTTCTAACTATGGTCGAACCGTGTGCATGAAGATAGGGACGGCATCGTTAGAACTTGCATTGGATCTCTGAAGAAACCACATATTGCGAGTCTAAAATGATTTTTTCAAAAATAACAGGCGATAGATCATGTACTGTAGTACAAACCGACCCACTTCCGCGATTCGGCAGACATTTGTCCTTTTACCCGGATGGACGAAAAGGTTTGAGATGTACCGTTGGGATATAGTCCATGTAAGGTGGTCTAGTATTTTAGGAAAATAGGACGGTAGCATTACGAAACGGCATTTTGGTGGTTACTTCACAAACGACCCGCTTTTGCGCCGAAAATGGAAAAGGGCTTTTCCGTGCGACAAAAAGGAAAACTTCCTCCTGCAAAATTGTTCTCCATACCAATGTCCACACACATGCATAATATGGGCACAACATCACAAACTATGCCGTGATTCAGCACATAACATCGGTCATTTGGACCGAAAGCCATGAAACCTCGAACATGATAGGTAATTTTGTGAAGGTTTTTTTGAAACATGATCAATATACCAAGTCTAGTATTTTTCCTTTAAACTATGTAACATAATATGACACCACGCGAAGGATTTTCATTGTTCGGATTTTTTTTGAATTTATTATGCCCGTTTTGAATTATTTGAATTTCTAACTATGGTCGAACCGGTGTGCATGAAGATAGGGGACGGGCATCGTTAGAACTTGCATTGGATCTCTAAAGAAACCACATATTGCAAGTCTAAAAATTATTTTTTCAAAAAATCACGGGCGATAGATCATGTACCTGTAGTACAAACCGGACCCACTTCCTACCGATTCGGCAGACATTTGTCCTTTTTACCAGGGATGGACGAAAAGGTTTGAGATGTACCGGTTGGGATATAGTCCATTTAAGGTGGTCTAGTATTTTAGGAAAATAGGACGGTAGCATTCTGAAACGGCATTTTGGTGGTTACTTCACAAAACGACCCGTTTTTTGCGCTCGGAAAATGGAAAAGGGCTTTTCCGTGCGACAAAAAGGAAAACTTCCTCCTGCAACATTGTTCTACATACCAATGTCCACACACATGCATAATATGGGCACAACATCACAAACTATGCCGTGATTCAGCACATAACATCGGTCATTTGGACCGAAAGCCATGAAACCTCGAACATGATAGGTCATTTTGTGAAGGTTTTTTCGAAACATGATCAATATACCAAGTCTGGTATTTTTCCTTTCAACTATGTAACATAATATGACACCACGCGAAGGATTTTCATTGTTCGGATTTTTTTTGAATTTATTATGCCCGTTTTGAATTATTTGAATTTCTAACTATGGTCGAACCGGTGTGCATGAAGATAGGGACGGCATCGTTAGAACTTGCATTGGATCTCTGGAGAAACCACATATTGCGAGTCTAAAATGATTTTTCAAAAATCACGGCGATAGATCATGTACTGTAGTACAAACCGGACCCACTTCCTACCGATTCGCAGACATTTGTCCTTTTACCAGGATGGACGAAAAGGTTTGAGATGTACCGTTGGGATATAGTCCATGTAAGGTGGTCTAGTATTTTAGGAAAATAGGGCGGTAGCATTCGAAACGGCATTTTGGTGGTTACTTCACAAAGCGAATTCGCTTTTTGCGCCGAAAATGGAAAAGGGCTTTTCGTATGCATAAAAAGGAAAACTTCCTCCTGCAACATTGTTCTACATACCAATGTCCACACACATGCATAATATGGGCACACCATCACAAACTATGCCGTGATTCAGCACATAACATCGGTCATTTGGACCGAAAGCCATGAAACCTCGAACATGATAGGTCATTTTATGAAGGTTTTTGAAACATGATCATTGTTCTAACACATTTAGTCCGGATGTAGTCACAAACCGACTAAAATATTTTCCGCCATTTCCCACCTCTTCCGCCAAGTTTTCCCGCCCTTTCCTTTCTACTAGAGCTTTTAGTCCCGATTTGTACCGGTTGGGATATAGTCCATGTAAGGTAGTCTAGTATTTTAGGAAAATAGGACGGTAGCATTGTGAAACGGCATTTTGGTGGTTACTTCACAAAACGACCCGTTTTTTGCGCTCGGAAAATGGAAAAGGGATTTTCCGTATACAAAAAGGAAAACTTCCTCCCGCAACATTGTTCTACATACCAATGTCCACACACACATGATCATTGTTCAAGCACATTTAGTCCCGGATGTAGTCACAAACCGGGACTAAAGGGATTATGGCAGTGGGCGCAGACAACACTAATAATAGGGGTGAGTGTCGACATTATGTCGTATGGCTTGTACCTTGTCCCGATGGTGTCACCAACCGGGACTAAAGATGAACCTTTAGTGCGGTTGGAGACACCAACCGACTAAAGATGAGTCACACTAATAATAGGTGAGTCGACATTATGTCGTGAGTGTCGACATTATGCCGAGCTGCTTGTACTATAAATATGCATCCTTGTGAGTCCAGTCCTCCAGCCAGTTTGGGCATCTCCAAGATGGTTTTCGAGAGCAGGGACACCACTACGGCCAGTTTGAGGGAGATGCCGACGAGCCTGGGCCTCCGGCATCTCCGAGAACTGGTCATAGAGGCACTCCTAATATGTGAAATTAGTTAGCTCGAGGTGTATTGATCTAGTTAGTGAAGTTACAAGCTGCAAGATGGTTTTCGAGAGCAGGACACCATCAAGGCGGTTTGAGGAGATGCCGACGAGCCCAGTCCTCCGGCATCTCCGAGAACTGGTCATAGAGGCACTCTAATATGTGAAATTAGTTAGCTCGAGGCGTATTGATCTAGTTAGTGAAGTTACAAGCTGCAAGATGGTTTTCGAGCAGGGACACCATCTGCGGGCCTGAGGAGATGCCGACGAGCTCTGGTCCTCCGCATCTCAGAAACTGGTCATAGAGGCACTCCCTAATATGTGAAATTAGTTAGCTCGAGGCGTATTGATCTAGTTAGTGAAGTTACAAGCTGCAAGATGGTTTTCGAGCAGGGACACCATCTGCGGCCAGTTTGAGATGCCGACGAGCCGGCCTCCGGCATCTCCGAGAAACCGGTCATAGAGGCACTCCGGTCCAGCCACAAAATGGGACTAACACTCAAGACATTTATTAATATTAAAACTGAGACTACAAAACCGGGACTAAAGGCCACAAACCGAAAGATATCCTTGGTCAAGCCACAAACCGCGAAAGACATGAACTAGAGTTACATAATATGAGCATGAACTTCTTGGCATATGTCATTCCTTATGACCGCTGACGTAACCATGGAGCATCTTCTTTACTTAACGGATGCTTGGGCAGTTTTCACTGTGAAGGGCGGAATTTCATCAAACTTATTATAATCTTCTGACATGTCTGTCTTGCCCTCGATTCCCACGATGTTTCTTTTCCCTGAAAGAACTATGTGACGCTTTGGATCATCATATGATGTATTCGTTTGCATATTTTTTCTTTTTTTCGGTCTGGAGGACATGTCCTTCACATAGAAAACCTGAGACACATCATTGGCGAGGACGAATGGTTCATCTCTATAACCAAGATTGTTGAGATCCAGTGTTGTCATTCCGTACAACTGGTCTATCTTTACCCCTTCCCCATTCAGGTTGACCCATTTGTGTAAACAAAGGGACCTTAAAAGAGACTCCATAGTATAGTTCCCATATCTCCTCTATGTAACCATAATATGTGTCCTTTTGTCCATTCTCGTCTATTGCATCAAAGCGGACACCACTATTTTGGTTGGTGCTCTTTTTATCTTGGGCGATCGTGTAGAATGTATTCCCATTTATTTCGTACCTTGGAAATTCAATACGAGAAGATGGTGACGCGCCAACAAGTATAGCTGATCTCCAACGGTGGTGTCATTCAAGAGATGTGTCCGCATCCAACCACCGACAGACTTCATGTGTTCATCTAATCCATGATTCAGGCTTCCCGGGTTTTTGAGCGCATAATATTCTTGTGTTCCTCCATATACGGAGCTGCCAAGGTGGAATTATGTAGAACTGTAGTGTGCTTTAGTGAAAGAATACCCGTCCCTACATATCAGTGCTTTCTTTCCCAAGTGCCTTTTTCCACTTAGTCTTCCTCATCATGCAGTCAAACACCAATCGGCTTAAGGTCGGAATAAAGTCAACACAAAACTCAATGACCTCCTCTGCTCCATATCCCTTGGAGATGCTTCCTTCTGTCTAGCACGGTTATGAACATATTTCTTTAAGACTCCATGAACCTCTCAAAGGGGAACATATTGTGCAGAAATACCGGACCGAGAATGGCAATCTCTTCCACTAGATGAACCAGAGATGCGTCATAATATTGAAGAAGGATGGTGGGAACACCAATTCAAAACTAACAAGACATTGTACCACATCCTTCTCAGAACCTTGGCAGAATATCCGGATTGATTACCTTCGAGATATTGCATTGAGCAATGCACATAGCTTCACAATGGGTACTCGAACATTTTCTGGTAGAAGCCCCTCAATGCAATCGGAAGCAATCAAGTCATAATCACGTGATACTCATGAGACTTCAGGTTTTGGAACTTTTTCTCGCCATATTTATTATCCTCTTTATATTAGATGAGAAGCCCGACGGCACCTTGATACCGTAAAGGACTTCAAAAGATTTCCTTCTCGCTTTGGTAAGAGCATAGCCGTACGACTTAAGTGACGCCTTTATCCGCCTTGTTATCTGTATGCATGTTCTTTGGGTCTTTCATAATTTTTGGTCCTCCGTGCTTCGTGTGTATCTTTTGTCTTCCCATACACGCCTAGGAATCCTAGGGTTCACGCAGAGATTCTTCCCACGCATCACGTCGATTGAAGAGCGGACACGCAGGACTTTCCAATATGGCAGCTCCCAAAATATAGATTTCTTCTTCCACATGGGTGCGTGTCCTGTAGCGACGTCGTTCGAACCGATTGACCGCGGGACCCTTTCCAAAGATTACTTCTATGTCCTTGACCATACCAAATACATCATCACCACCGGAGTTCAGGCTTCTTCCGTGATCTGCCTCACCTTGAAATGCTTGCCTTTCTTTCTTACGGATGATTGGTCGGAAGAAATCGTCGATTCGCTAGGTACACAACCTTCTTGCATTTATGCAAATATGTACCTTCGGTCTTATCTAAACAAGGTGCATGCCTTATATCCTTTGTTTGTCCGTCTGAAAAGGTTACTAAGAGCAGCCAATCATTGATGGTTACGAATAACAACCCTCAGAGATTAAATGGCTCTGTTTGTTCTCATCCCACACACGTACACCTGGTTTGCCCCACAACCGTAAGAGTTCTTCAACTAATGGCCTAAGGTACACATCAATGTCGTTGCCCGTTGCTTCGGCCTTGGATGAGCACCGCATCATAATGAACTTACGCTTCATGCACAACCAAGGAGGCAGGTTGTAGATACATAGAGTCACGGGCAGTGTCGTGGATCGCAGCTCTGCTTCCCAAAAGGATTCATGCCATCCGCATTTAGACCAAACCATAAGTTCCTTGCGTCACCGCAAAGTCCGGGAAGTCTCTCGATTTTTCTCCACTGTGACCCATCGCCAGGTGTCTCAACTCCCCGCCTTTCTTACGGTCTTCTTTGTGCCATCGCAACAACCCGGCATGCTCTTTGTTTCGAACATGCGTTTCAACCTTGGTATTATAGGAGCATACCACATAACCTTAGCAGAACCCTCTTCCGAGGGGCTCTCCTCAACATCACCAGGGTCATCTCGTCGATCTTATACCGCAACGCTGCATACCGGCATTTATCTAAATTCTCATACTCCTTATCATGGTAGAGGATGCATCATTAATGCATGCATGTATCTTTTGCACATCTAATCCTGAGGATGAGAGTCTTCTTTGCTTGTAGGTACTCTCGGAAGTTCGTTATGTTTTGGAAACTTCGCTTCATTATTTTCAGCATCTTTTCAAATGAGGAGTCAGTTAGACCACACTCGCCTTCCATCGCAACAATTCCAAGGTGGTACCGAGCTTTGTGCTGCCATCTTCACAATTTGGGTACAACAATTTCTTGTGATCTTCTAACATGCCCTCTAACTTCAACTTCTCATTTTCGTTTCACGCCTCGCTTTGCATCGAAATGACCCTACCAAGTTCATCACCGGCTCATCGATGCCCGTTCTTTACCTTTTTCCTCTCCATTGTCTTCCATAGCAAGATCACCAGATTCAGGAAACATATGATGATAGTTGTTATCATCATCTTCTTCTTCACCATCTTCCATCATAACCCCTCTTTCCCGTGCTTGGTCCAGCAATTATAGTTGGGCATGAAACCTTTCATAATCGTGGCCGAATGATTTTCGAGGAAGAGTACTCCTTGTTGTTCCGACATTGAACACATGGACAACGATAAATCCATTCTCTTTGTTTGCCGTAGCCACATCGATAAATTTATCCACGCCTTTGATATACCCGGCTACCCGCCGTCACCGACATCCATTCCGACCGCTCATCCGCATCATATAAGTAAGTTTATCAAAAACAGGACATCGTAAATAGTGAAATAACCAATTCACAACACATGAATTGTATCAATGACCTAGAAAAATAGGATTGCTAACCTTGATCGAGGGAAATAAAGAGGAGAAAGCTCAAGTGCGTCCGGACACCTTCTATATTTTTGTTCTATGAGAAATTCAACTGGATTTTTCACTCAAACATTTCAACAAACACCTTCAATGCATGCATGAGAAAAACTAGCACACACCCTCACACCTTACACCATTCAAAAACAGAGTGGAGGCAGAGGGGTGGGCGCCAGCATTTATAGAGGGCAGGTCTTTAGTCGGTTGGAGCCAGAACCGGGACTAAAGGTGCGCACGCCACGTGGTTGTGGCCAAACCTTTAGTCCCGGTTGGTGGCTCGAACCGACGCATGCCCTTACCAACCGGGACCCATGCCTCGCCCCGTGCCCGCTCCAACCGACGCAGGTTAAGATTAGTCCGGTTGGTGGCGCAACCGGGACTAATGCTCCCAGGGGTGGCGAACGGATGGCCCTTTTTCCTCTAGTGATTGTGTGGTATTCTCCGTAAACGTTGAAGCATCAAGTACAAGACAAACATGTTCAAGCATATATATACAACGTTCATTTTGGTGGATATCTAAAGAGTTCTCCGCCAGGCGTGACGACCTCATCAAGTATGAACCCCACCAATTCCTTTTGAATGGCTCGTATGCGGTCAAATGGTAGGAGTTGGTCCCGCATGAGTTCGATCTGAATATATATGAAGAATGGGGTCAATATATATAAGAATAAAACTCAACACAATTGATGGTAATAAAATAATGTTGTGTACTTTGTTTACTTACTCTAAGTTGTTCTAGTGCGGCTTGGCCCGTCACACATATCGTGTTGCGAATGAACTCGCAAACATAGTATCCACATAAGTTATTGCCGGGTCCCTGATGCGCGCACTTTACGAGAATAGAGAGTTCAATCAAAATAATAATCAATAGAGCATGATATAATGGAATTGGAAGCAGAATCAAAGAGATACGCAGACCTAGCTAGCTAGTATTACTTACATTTTGGTCTATAAATTTTAGTTTTTCTGACCATTCACCCACGACCCTGCCCGTGAACCTTTTCCAAACCCTGTCCGGCAAATAAAATGGATAAAGGAGTAATTAATTACTTGTTGTCACGAAAGTTGTCGATCTAGTGCGATAATATGATTAAAATTACCTCTGGAGCATCTCTCTAAAGTCTGTCCATAGCTTTTTTTTCTTTTCGTAAAGAGTCCATGACAAGGACTTTTTCTGAGTCAGGTTGAATGACTAGCAGAATAAAGTGGAACCTATGCACGCATAACTCATCATCAGTTAAACTTAACATCGAGTAAGCCGGAACAGAATGTGTACAAGAGAGGGTAACAGTACTCACGAGAAGTTGTAAGGCAATAGTATTTCCCTTTTGGTTTGTTGTCTCAGTAAAGACCTTAGCAAGAAATCTTCTGTTTGCCCGGGTTTGTCTCTTACCACTTGTTCATGAACTCTATTTGGGTCAACAAACCCAATATCAAAAGGGCCTCCTTTCATGCATTCGATAACCTTTTTCCTGCATAATAGTATATATATACATTTATGGTGATCATATATATACATACACGCAATTAATGAATTGAATGAGATGAGATAGAAATTAAAGAAATAGTACTTACACAAAATAAAGGCTGATGGAAGCTTTGTCGAGTTCCTTCTGATTGAATAGAAAATGCAAGTCTTGAATGTTGAAGCTGATCTCGTCGTCTTCGCACAAGAAAATCTGATCTCTTATATGCGTCGCGATCCATTCTTCCTTTCTCGTCTTCAGAAATCAAGGTACCACTTGTGCAATCTCCGCATCTTTGTTGGTAGATTCTTGAGCTCCTCTTTCTTGACGAGATTCTTCCCATACTTCCATGGCTGTATGGGGTTCGCATCGCCTTTGGGCAAGTTGTCTCCCATGATATTCAAGTATGCAATGTAAGTCATCCCCATATCATTGGCCTTTCTTTCTAGCTCTGCCTCGTAATCATTTACGGGAGGAGCGTCCCGTGTGTCGAACACTTGTTGCGGGTCGCATGATTGGTTTTCCTGCTCTCCGAGCACGGGAACTTTTTTCTGGGGTGCCGCACGACTACTACTTTCAGTATCCCTACGCCTTGCATCCTCCTTCAAAATCTGGCGCTCGTAGTCCGGCACATGTGGGTTTCAGGTTTCAAAAGATTATTGTAAAACTTCTCCACCACCGCCGGATCTAGTTTCTCCTTTGGCTCGCCCGTCTAGGTGCAAAGAATTTCTTGACCTCTTGTGTCGAGATCCTATTGGTCTCCTCGTCGCTGCGATTCCACGGTAAAACCGACAATGGCTTGGCGGAAGGCTGCGGGACTTAGTTTCTTGAACTCTTTGGCGTACGGTTTCCTGCGGATTTCTTCGTGGCAGTGCTAGTGATGCTCTTCGTGGTAGTGCTATTCCACTTACGCTGAGGAGATGGCTGACGCGCAGGAGATGGCTGGCGCGCCGGAGATGGCTGACACGTAGGAGATGGCTGGCGCGCCGGAGATGGCTGCCGCACAAGAGATGGCCGAAGCGCCGGAGACGACATGTGAGTATTCTGATGACTTGGAGACGGCGAAGCGGCTCAGACTGCTAACGCTGCAGAGACGGCGGGGGTGCCAGTGGCCTCCAATTTGGAAGCATGATGTGTTCCTTCTTCCAAAGAATGTTTGTTTTCACTTCAAATTTGAGTTGAGTTTCCCCTTCACCTATAGTATGGTCAAGCTGTGCTTCCTCATATTCCTTCACAACCTCATCCACCCCGACAATAGCATAGCCATCTGGAATCGGTCGGCAGTGGTAAGTTCCACCAGCTACAGGAGGTAAGGCATAGCCGACCGCCACCTTAATGGATAATCCCATTAATCTCACATGCAGTTCGGCGTGTTCGCTCTCCGTGATATCATCCATGGGGTATCGAGGACCCGCCATTTCAAGCGTGGGCTGCACGTTCTCCATGGAAGCCACGCTGCTTTTCCGCGTAGAGTCAGGGCCACCGGCAGCTTCCAATGCAGGCTCTTCGTGCCGCTGAGATGGGACGGTAGCTTACTGGATCTTTTGTGCATTCACTTGCGCCTGCAGCGCCACAAGTGCATGTTCTATCTGTGTCATCCGCTCTGTACGCTCTTTTTATTTTCTGCCGCGCCATCTGTACGAGTCGCCCCACTCGGCAAACCCATCCTTCCACGTCATACCCCATGTCCCTCGTGCAAGTCCAGTGTGTTCTTTTTTACCGATGGCGCATGTGAGATGGTCATTCTCTCTGTCAAGATGGAAGGTCCTGGCGGCTGTTTCCTCGTATGCCGTGATGAGTTCAGTGACGGGTTTGGCAAGGAGGGCTGGGAAGATACACAATACCGTTTCTGGGTCCAACCTTGCCCTGATTCCGTATAACCAAGTCTTTGCACGTAGGTCCCACCCATGTGTCTGGGGTGTGATCCCTCTATCGCGCAGGTCTTTTTCAGCTTCGTCCCACTTAGTCCTCTGAGATATGTAGCCACCTGACCCTGTCCTCTGGTGATATTCCTTCTTCTGGGCATTTATCGTATTGGTTTCTGACCTCTTTGTAGCTATAGCACCTTCCTTGTATGCCACAAATTCGGGCCCGTGAGGTCTTATCTTCGCATAATATGTGTCTTCGAAATCTGGAGTCTCGCGAGTTTTAACAAATTTATTCAATTTTGTCTTCTAGTTGCGGAAAGCGTCAGCCATCTTCTTTAGAGTCCACTCTTTAACCTTTTTCTATATAACCGGTTTGTTTTCATCCTCCTCTGGCGGAAGGGTGAAATTTACCAACAGCGAATTCCAAAACGTTTCTTTGGATCTTTCATCGACAAAGGTACCGTCGCCCTTCTTTGGCTTATTCCAATATTCAATTATGATTGGGATTTGGTCCCTAACAAGAACTCCAGCCTGACGTACAAATTTGTCTGCGGCCTTCTTGGGCTCCATCGGCCTGCCACTAACATGGATTGCTTCGATCATGAACTTTGCACGATCTTTCAACCGATGGCTCGCGCCTCGCTTGCTCTTTTTCGTAGAAGAAGATTGTTGTTGGCTGGTTGATCCAGAGGGCTAAAAGAAGAAATAAGCGTTAATTAATACATGTACATATATATAAATCAATCGGTGGAAGTCAGCAGAGGCTTAATCAATGTATATACCTCGCCGGACTTTGTAATCACTAAATTGCGTTCACCGGAGTCTTCATCTTCTCCATGACTACTTGAGCTGTCATCATGTCCCTCCAAGTTCAGATATTGTGAGGTGTCCTCATGGATCATGTTCTCCATTATTTCTTCTTCTTCAAGGTTTCTACTGAGTGGATCCATAGTTTATAAAACAATAATATTATCTAGAGTAAGAGAGTAAACATTCAAGTGGACTTGGATTCATAAAAAATATTCTAGAGTAAGATCATGGTAGACATTTATAATTTTAAACCCTAACTTCTATGCAAGTTATAACAAACTATTTATCTTGATATCACTTAAGCTCATGGGAATAATATTAACCATCTTAATTCCTCAGAACTTTATGTGTCATATAATAATGAAGGATCACCATATAAAATTTTCTTTAATATTATAAGTTATTAATTAAGAAACAAATCTCATGTATTAATAGAAATACATCCTTTAATAAGTTATGGTTTATATAGGTAAATCAAAGTCATAACAAAAGCCTCTACAAAATTTTAATAGGAAAAAGACCTATATAAAGAAAATAAAGAAACTATAATACATACACTTTCTTATGTATACAAACACTACAATACATACACTTTCATAATAATCCTTTCTTTTGTTCATACAAAAAAATATACCCCTTTATTTTTGTTCATACGCAACAATATATATACATATACTTTCTTATATATACATATACATACACTTTCCTAATAATCCTTTTTTTGCTCATACACACACAAATAAAATTATTCAATCCAATATATATATACATATATGCAACAATATATATATATATGCAATTACACACAAATAAAATTATCCATACACAATAATATATATACATATATGCAACATTTATCGAATATACACACAAATAACATTTATCTCCAATATCCAAATCCAATATACAACACACAAACAAAGAGCTCACCGTCGGTGGCGGCAAACTCGAACGGGGTCGGCGGCAGCGGGCGTGGACGGGGTTGGCGGCGGCGGCTCCGAGTTGGCAGAAGCTTCGGTGTTGGCGCGCGGCGGATCCGTGTTGGAGATATGCCCTAGAGGCAATAATAAATGTTGTTATTATTATATCTTTGTGTTTATGATAAATGTTTACATTCATGCTATAATAGTATTAACAAGGAAACATTAATACTTGTGTGATTTGTAAACTTAAATTGAAGTCCCTAGTAAAGCCTCTTTATAATACTAGCTTGTTGGTTAATACTAAGGGGCTTAGTCTTGTCACATCCCAAATTTTAGATTTGGTACTGCATAACATTCATGGCATTGCATCATGATCATCCTTGCAAAAATTCGGATTGAAAAGATTTTGGCAAAACACACCACCTGCATTTGCATTTTGACACCTACACTTGGATGCTTGGTTTTACCATGCCTCTATTAAAAACTATATATTTTGGGTGTATGGATGGCTCAGGTGCATAGAGGGTTCCGCTACGAACCCGTAGCACTTTGATTCACCCAATTCGGAGCTCCGTAGCAAAAGTTCTGCGAATCTAAATTTTTGCCTAAAATCCTGGACAGTTCTGTCAAAATTCAGATAAGGAAAATCGTCAGGAAAAAAAAGAACAAAAAAAGGGCGCAGCAGCCAGCCGGCCGCCGCGGCCCAACGGCCCACACAGCAGCCCGCCAGCCGCATGGCAGCAGCGCAAGACGCGCATCGCCATCATCTGCCGCCAGCCACCACCGGCTGTGGGCCCACCCGCCATGGCCGGCGCGGACTCCGCCACCGCCGCCGCGTATCTCGCCCGTACCGACCCCGAACCGCCTCGCCCCCTCCCCAAACTCTCGGGCCTCATAAAATACACCGCCGCCACTCCTTCCCCCTCGCACGCCCTACATCGCCCCCAATCTCCGGCGATTGCTCGCCGGAGTTCTCTATCGCCGCCGCTCTCGGTAAGTGTGCCGCCGCCGCCGCACTTTGCCCCTTCCTCGCCCAGCGAGCTCGCCGCCGCCCTCGCTGACCTCCCTCCTTCTTCTCTCCCCGCAGGAGCACGCCGACTCCACCGCCCGAGACCGACCCCGCCGCCACCTCTCCGGCCGACCGCCGTGCCCGCCCCCGTTCTCGCCGACCGACACCGCCGCCTCGAGGAGCATCGCCAGCTCGCCTCCGACAGCGCCACGTCAGCCGCCACGTCGGCGGAGTCGACAGTCAAAGTTGACTGTTTAGTTTTTAATTCGATTTAATTAGCAGAAAATAACTAAAACTTGTAAAATCCATAACTTTAGATCTACTGGGCCAAAAATTTCAAATAAAATATGTGTAGAATCAGTGTCTCGTGTAGAATCTGGCTGTACCATTGTTTTACACTTTTATAGCAAGGTTTTTTCCAGAATAATAAAATGAGTTAATGTCTTTTTTAGAGTAATAAATTCATAGGATAAGTTCTGTAACTCCAAAAATTGCAAATAAGATGTCCCTGGAATCAGTGGAACAAGGGGAATCTCAAAGTGAATTAAAAAATTAGGCTTACAGTAATAATTTTTGCAGAATCTATTTAAAGGCTTACTGCAGTATTTTAATTACTCAGGGAGTTATATAAATCCTTTTTGAGAAATTCCAATTGGTACTGTTTCTATTTAGAGTTGCCTACATAGTAGAATTTTTCCAAGATTTTACAAATAGTATGTTAACAGTGGTGAATTATTTAGTTTCTAGCTCTATTATTGAGCATTATAAATTGCATGCTTGTTTTCTTTGCGCTAAAAATAATTTTCATGCATGCATACAGTAGATATACTGAATAAAATTATGTGATGCTGTTGTAGCATCAATCCACTTTTCATGCATGAATTTTGCATCATCTCTGTTTGCATATGATTGTGGATGGTTTGTTTATGAAAGTAGGACAAAGGTATTTGCAAATGCAAGCTAGCCACAGCTCCACTTGCCAAATATGCATGTAGATGTTAGCACTATTGTCTCCTTTAATAGATCTACTTGCCATGCATTCCATGTATTGACCCTTCGGGGCTGCTACGTTTCATGTTGCAGGATATTCCGATTCTGAGTAATCGATTTAGGCCACGGTACTCCACTCGGCACTTGTTCACTTGTGGGCAATTTGAAGAATGGAGGATTTACTATATTTATGTTGCTACTTGAATAACATTGACCTAGTCTTGAGCTAAGCTTTTATTGTAATAATGATACTCTGGATCTTCGTTATTTATGATACACGGATATTTTGCTATGTTATTCATCTTATTCTATTGTGAGCCAATGAACCGATCCAGGGATTGGCATGTCACATAGAAGCTACGGTCTTTTCAGAACCGTGGTGTTACATATGACCGGGCCCATGACCATGACACCGAGAGGAGATGACAAGAGGACCCTAGAAACCAAGACCCCCCAAGCAAGAGGCCTGGAAGAGAAGACGCAAGAAGTTGCTGAAGCCAGACCGGAGTCTTCGGCCATCACACCGGAGTCTCCGGAATACATCGGAGTTTCCAGACCGTCCTCCGGTCCGGACCGAGGAACCAAGACAGGGATAGTCTGTTGCCCCCTCCGGAGACGGGTCCGGAGATTGACCGGAGTCTTCGGACCCAACACCAGAGTCTCCGGCCTGCTCGACGCCAGGCATGATGGGGATACGCCTACTGGGGTATACTCAGCGGGACGTTTCCGACTGACCCAAGGGCTGGCGAGTGGGCCTGCAGAACGGCGAGTGGATCAAATCCCAGCAAGGTACCAAGCGATCGAAGTCAAGGCCCAAAGTAGTAGATAGGCCCAATCGGACTAGGTTAAACGACATCAAGTCAGAATCAATCGGTTGAGATATGTAAACCCTAGGGAGGTGATCCTATATAAACCTCCCTATGGGGTGAGTAGAGACACGTTCCTCATACACCCAAGACTCGCGCCTAGCCGCCGAGCTCGCCCATTGTAAACACCTCCATAATACAATCTAGCAGAGTAGGTCTTTACCCTCCGGGGCCGAACACGGTAAAACCTGTGTCTTTGCCCTCATCTCGCACCGCAGATGGCTGGCCGCCTTGCCCTCGTTTCTACTACTCGCCGATTGCAAGATTCGCCGTGACCATTCCCACGACAGTGGCGCCCACCGTAGGGCCTGGCCGGTCTGGCCGGTGTTCTGCGGCGAGATCCAATCTGCCCATCAATGAGACGGTCGCCACCGGCCGTATGATAGCGATCGGCGAGATGCTCCAGATCTTGCCGAGCAGCTACGTCCCGGCGGCGCGACCCGTCACGCACAGCGTGATCCTTCCAATCGGCACGATCAGCATCTTTGTCGGCCTCACCGACGTCATCGTCTCGGAGGACTCGGCTCGCATCCGCGAGTCGCCGCCACGCGATCGGCTCTCCAAGAGCCAGGTTCGAACGATCCACCGCCTTGCCTCCGAGTACAACTCGGCCCATAGCAACGTGGCCGGGGATTCAGCGGCCGCAGAAGATGCGGCCCTCAACGATGACGCCGACTCGACGACCCCGGCTTCACTCGCCGGATCCATCACCGCGGCCTCATCCGCGGGCTCCATCGCCCAGGTCCCCAACGCGGGAGACTTCGAGGACCCCTCCATCCTCGGGATCTTCGAATTCGACTCCGGGTCGTAGAACTCCGCCGACCTCCGCGATGAAAGCAACCGCCACGCTGCTTACATGGCCACCGGCACCGATCCACCGGAGGATCCTTTCTCCACACCAATCCCTCCTAACGCCACGGCAACGGAGGTCGAGGAACTCCGCTTGAAACTGGCGGAGGCGGTACGCAAGGAGCAGGCCGAGCGCGAAAAATTCCGCCTCGAGCAGGTGACGGCGCAGGAGCTGTCACGCTACCACCAGCAGCGGATCAGGTCACGTTTGAACCCCACCGTTCAAGGGCGTGCCCTGAACTTCGACGAAAACGACCGGCTCAAGAGATAGCCGAGCGATCCGCGAACGCGAACGCGCCACCGGAGGAAGCGCCCGCCCCCGCCAGATCGACGCGATGGGTGCCCCACCACCACCCAACCGCACCTCCTGTGGACCAGCCATGATAGTTGTCTCCTCACGGGAGCGAGACGAAACGGCCTCCCCATCGTTCTCCACCCGATGGACAACCTCGTGGCAGGCGAAAGCAGCCGACAAGATCACGGCCACCGCGACGGCGCTTTACAAGACGACGTCAAGGCCTCGCTCGCGAAGGCCGTGGAGCAGCAAAGAGCGGGCGCCGACCGCAAGGTCGAGTATACTCGCGTTCCGGGAAGCGTAGCGGCCTCTAGCGGCCAGCCGCCAGCGCAAACACCCTCAATCGCCCGCCACCGGAGCCACTGCAGCTCCAACACCGACCGCGAACGCTGCACTCTCCTTAACGATCCCAGGCCGGCGACCAACTTCGTCGCCGCTAACGGACAACCCATCGACGCCCGCACTCACATCATCAACAACCAAAACTGGCGCGCACGCCAGCCCGACGACTTGCGGCACACCCTAACTAATCGCCACGATGGCGAGCCCATGGGGTCGCTCAGTCGACTTGGGCCTAAGTGCTTCGGACCAATGATCCGAGGCGAGAAGTACCCTCCAAACTTCAAGGCGCCAAAGGAGATAGAAAAATACGACTTCAGACGACCTAATGATCGGCTTGACACATACCTCATGGCAATGGGGATCGCGGGTCACACTGACCTACTCGCCGCCCGTTACCTCCCACTGATGATGGAGGGGACGTGCATGTAACATCCCAAAAATATCAAACTTAGATCAACAAAACACTAATCCTAAAGTTTAGGGTTAACAAAAACTTTTCTAAATCAATTCATAAAAGCATGTATATGTGTATGCATGAATTTTGAAATTCTTTAAAACCACTTTGTTTGTGTGATCCATTGCTTGTAAAATGTTTCTTAGGTGAAAAGAACATCATCTAAAACATTCCCCACACTTTTCCTAAAGAAAAATAAGTCAAAACCAATATATTAAGTGAATGGTCATTTTGACCAATTTAACTCCCATGCCTACTTTGGCTGTCTCAAACTTTCAAAACCTAATGTAAACTTTTCTGGATCTTTGCACCCCTTGAATGTACTCATAACAAAGTATCAAGGCCCACCTTGTGATCATCCAGTAACTTTCAAATGCATAGTTTAAATGACAACTCAAAATTGAATCTTCTTCATATGGGAAGATCCCACTTTTTCAAAACCCACTTAAACAAGCTCAATTTTCAAAACCCAAGCATCTGCAGACTCACCAGAACCAATCTAGCAAACCCACCAAAAATCATTTCAAAATTCAAAACTTGATTTCATGCGGCCATTTCATCAAACAGGTTGCAGACACAAATCAAACAAAACATCAAACACTATAGTGTGCAGTGATTCTGGCCTAACTTGTTCCCTAGTTAGCTCTCACACAATCCAGTAGATCATCTAGCAAGGTTAGACCAGCACTAGCACCCCTGTGAGCTTGCCATTGCCATTAATGGTGAACAGCCGAGCAACCCCATGTCACCCCAAAGTGGATGACAAGCTAGAGGAAGAACTAGCTGGCAACCTTGTGCGGGAGGCAGCCCACCGTCCACCGCCATCTGTCCCACCATGGCGCCAAGCCCTCGACCACGCGCACAAGACACGCCAGACCATGCCGAGCGTGCGCCAGAGCGCCACCTCGACCACCACCACTGCACGCGGCGCCGCCTCACCGCTGCACACGATCACCACCGACCCAGAGACCGCCAGACATCCCGTTAACGCCGCGCCATACAGCCACCGCCCGCCGTCGAGAACGCCGCCTCTGCCGCGCAGAGCACCGCCTGTTCCAGACCAAACCACACCGCCCCATGCCTCGCGACCATGCCGTTGAGCATCGCCAGGAGACACAAAACCGTCCCCTACCCTTGCCCATGCCTTTAGCTGCCTGTAACATCGCCTCCGACGAGCTCACCTTGCGCCCCGACGGTCCCCTCGCTCGACTATAAATAGAGGCCACCCCCGCACGATTTCTTCACACCATCTCACTCCCCTCTCCTCACTGATCGGGCCACACCATTCTCAGTGCAAGGCGAGCACCACCCTGCCGGAATTTCACCGGAGCCTGCCGCTGCCGGAGAAGAAAGGAGCCAGCGATTGGAGCCGCCCCAGGAGAAGCCACCGGTACCAGGAGGTTCGCCGTCGTCGACTTCGTCGTTCGCCCGCCTCGACCTCGCCAAGACTCCGGTGAGCCCCCAAAGACCCCTCACTGGCGGCTTAGGTTTCATTCTCACGGAGCAGTCTCGCGTCGACGATGACCTCACCGTTGGATTAGAACCAGATCTAACGAACCACGTTGCCCCATACCGCTCGCCCAGCCCGTGTCACCGACGAGTGGGGACACCCACTTAAGCAGCCAGCTGGAGCACTGCGCTTAGCAGGCCCGTTAGAACTTCCCGCAGCCCAAATAGCTCAAATTAAACTTTTCTTTTAAATTCAAACACACTTCAGTACCCAACTTCAAAAATCAACCCAGAACAATTTAGTGCACCAAATTAGATGAAACTAATTTTGTTGGAAAGGTCTCAGGAATGCTTAATCCAAGCCCGTTGGATTCAAGTCATTTGGATCTGTAGATCACCCTTAGCAAAATGACAAGGCAGAAGCTTTTCGCATTCAAACATTTTTCAAATTTAAACACAATAGCTTTTGAGTTGATTCCAACTCTCAAAAATCACTTTCAACCATACCTTTCAGAATATATAAAAATATATATAGGTTACTTGCAGAAATAATGTTCAAGGAATAAAGGAATGCTTCATAAGCATTTCTAGCCACTTTAATTAATTAAAATAAAAGGGTAAAACCTTGTTAAATTGTGACACCACTTTAAATCACATTCCCATGGACTACAACATGTGGTGATGACATGTGTCAACATGATCCCATGTTTAGTTTGGAGAATATTAAATCTTAAGTAGCTCTTCAATGAGTAGAAATTACTTTTTTTAAAATAAGAAGACTTAAACCAATCTTTAACCTTGTAATGATAGAGATGATGCTAGATCATCTATAGGACCCTTGTGTGTGATGATTGCAAGTAGTTAAGTATTGTTTGGTGATTGTGTACCTCGATTTATTCATAGACGCTAGTACCCACCAAGGCTACAAAGAAGAAGGAGGATACTACGAGGAGGAAGTCAAGAGAACTTCAACCATCGCTCGCACAAGGCAAGCCTAATACTACTAGTTGATTGAGCAAGCTAGTAACTATGCAAGCTTAGATCGATATTGATGCAAGCTAACACTTGCAAGATACCCTATTGTTGCCACAACCCATGCTTGTGACATGATTACTATATGCCCTAAGCGTATGTAACCATACCCACTTGCTAAACCAATCCTAGTTTTATGGCAAGCTTTTACTTTTTCCTTACCAAAGTTTACTTAGAGGCTACCCAAGAAGTTTGGTAGAAACTAGACGATTGTCTTTGAAGGTTGCATAAAAACATTAAAATTTGGCCTAAGCTAGAAACCTTGATATCAGCTTATGGTATAAGGTTGGACTTAGTTGCAACTCCACTAGATACCACCCCTCTATTAGTACTACCCCACCTGTAGATGCTAGTGCTAAGCATAAAACTTGATCAACTTTAGATGGGAATACTTGGTGGAAAAATGGTTATGAAAACCTTGGAATGATGGATCATTCTATTGAAATGTTTTGTACATGTGTTTCCAAACACTTGATGATTTTGGTGATGAAAATGTTGAGGCATGAGCCTTAGCCCTTTATAAAACTGATGGTTGTCGGATGCGATACCATTCCAATTTTACTGCATACAACCACAATACCCGAATATTGGGTAGGGCTTGACTGAAACTTATATACCTTAGTATTAGTTCCCTCACGGCCAAGGTCCGAAATGAGGCTACCTTGTGAAGATTGTCCACTTGCAAGACTCCAAGATGACAGTGGTCATGGTTGGGAGGCCAAACTCAGTGAGAGGTGCTTATACTAGGAAGTGTAAATGGAAGGTTAGGATTGATTATCCGCATATCGAGTATGGTGAATTCAGGATTTGTTCACGATGGATTTATCGAATGTTGTGGTGAAAGTGTACAATCTCTGCAGTGTCAAACTATTCGAATAGCCGCGTCATGATTATGGACGCTTGAGTGGCCATACTGTTCCCCCGTCAGACTTTTCAAAATGACTTGTGAACGACCTGAGACTTTGACTTGACCATAATAGAGTTGTGAATGGAAATACAAGATCCCAATTAGGAGTTATAAAATTTGTGACCAGCTTTGGAACTTAGTGGTATAAATCTGGCTTTTGCAAAACAACCCTAGAGCCTAGTGTCCTATTATCCAAAAACCCCTCTTTCTTGTTAGTATTAGTTTGCGAGTACTTAAAGAGTACTCATGGCTTTGTCCCTGGCTATTCCCATGGCCAGACTATGAAGAGGAGTACCCGGAGGATGGACCCCAGGACGGTTACGACAACTAGGATCATCTCCCATCGTCAGCATTGCCTGTGACCCAGAAGATGGAGCCTCGCCTACGCTACCGTTATTATGTCGTATTCCGCTGCTTGATGTTGTATTAAGGACTGGATCATGAGATCCCTATTTGTGTAAGAACTTATGTATCGTTGTAATGGATGAAGTACTATGGTATCCAATTCTGTTATGTCTCGCAAAAATGGTAATCCTGGGATTGCGATGTATGGCATAACAGGCATCTAGGATTGAAAAATCCGGGTGTTGACAAGTTGGTATCAAAGCCATCCTGACCATAGGAGACCCTAGTTAGATTGGACGCTGAACCAAAAACTTAGTTTCAATACTCAAAAACAAAACTATTTACGAAAACTTATTCTCATTCTTACCTCTTAAATTCTTTACTAAACCTCATGTACCTCAAAACTCTTGCAAAATATATAAAATTTTGACACACTTGATCACTTTGCTAAACTACTCCTCCTCTATTTTTATAGATGGACGTGAAGTACAAGTTTTACCAACTCGAAATGGAGGGACCTTATCTTTGAGAGGGATCGATCACTTTGGAACTTTTGGAGCGCCCGCATCCCGAGTTCTTCGGAGCTCAGCTCAATGATCAAGGGGGAGAAGATCTACAGTGGCTAATAGTTGCAAGTCTCCGAGGAAAGATTGAACCTCCCACTGCGGAGGGAATTCAGTTTACCTTGAGGGAAAACAACTGGCTCGATGGACTTGCCCGAGCAATGCAGGAAGCTCTTTCCCGTCTGTGTGGGCAGAGCATCAATCAGATCAAGGGTACTCGCTTTGAGTTTTGCCCAAGACGTGATGCAAATGGTCAACCACTGGAAGCCCCATACCACCCAGCTGAAGACTCAATTGGACCACCTTAGCTTCATGATGTATGATCGTCGCCAGGCTCGGACAACCGCCGTGACTATTGTAACCACAAGTCGCCATCATCAAGACGAAGGATCAGACCATCGCCATGCTAGCAAAGGATCGCAAGTCTCGCCGCCGTCAGCTCGACAAGAAGGAGCGCATTATTGCCCGTCTTCGCCATCGCATCTCAGCTCTGGAAGAGACCATCCATGAGAGAGACATGCAGTTAGAGGAAAGGGAGAATGCCGGAGAAGATCTTCGTGGAGACCCTTACTCCTATCTCAGCGATGACGATGATTTTCTGGAGGACCAGGCCATGGACTTCTTCACCGATGAGGATGATTTCGCCTTTATCGATGATGCGGAAGATGATGAAGCCACAGACTCCGAGCAGTAGTAGCACTGAGCACTAGCGTAGTGAGTAGTAATCGGTCCCACTGTATCGTAGTTCCCAGCATGGTTCTTAAAACCATCTGCTTTGCTTTGTTGTGGTGTGTGTTGTAATGTGTACTATGAGTGAATGAATGAAAAAGCAAGTTGCTAGAAAAACTTGAGTCAACTCTAAAAACTTTTCAAAGACCCAAAACCTTAGAAATTTCCCTCTTTTCTCATGATCTATATCCATCCTCAGATGCCACGTGGAGGAAGTGGTTCAACCCCGGACCCAATGTTGCAGATCCTGCAAATGTTGACTTCTGACCATGTCGAACGAGCTGAACGAGCGGAACGGCAAGCCAACCTAGCTACTCTGCAACAGATAGCCCAGCTAGCCCACAACAACCAAGGTCATGGAAATCAGGACAACCACGGATCTAAGCTCAAGAACTTCCAAAATACCAACCCACCCGTTTTCACCAAGTCAGAAGAACCCCTAGACGCCGATGATTGGCTGCAAACCATGGAGAATAACTTAGAAGTAGCCGGAGTAGAAGCCAACGAGAAAGTCTTGTTCGCCACTCATTATCTAGCCGGAGATGCCAGGGCATGGTGGAACAGTGTTCGTGCAATGACCGGAGGCCAAATGATGACCTGGGAGGAATTCAAGGTCAAGTTTAGCAGAACCCATGTGCCGCCAGGTTTGATCAAGAGAATGAGAGACGAGTTCAGAGAACTGAAGCAAGGAAGGATGACAGTAGTAGAATACCGTGACAAATTTTTGTCCTTAGCTAGGTACGCCCCAGATGAAATAGACACCGAAGCCAAGAAGAAAGAAAGATTCCTGAATGGTCTGCATGACGAGATGCAGACAGTATTAGTCAATATTCCCTTTGCTGATATCGAAGCTCTTGTCGACTCCGCTATCCAGATGGAAGGAAAGATCAACCAGGCCAATGAGAACCGCAAGCGTCGCATGATGCATCAACCAGGAACCCATCAGACCCCAAAGTATCGCCCCAACCCATCTCCAGGATTTGCCCCAAGAACCAACAGAACCCCTATGACCCGTCGAACTATCCCAAGTGGAAACCCTAGACCGGAGGAAATCACAACAACCCGGCAATTCTAGCACTTTCACCGTGCCCCACCCAAGTTCAACACCAACCATGCTACTCACAACCCAATATCGCCCGAGGATCGGAAGCAATGTGTGCCTATCGCAGCCAAGGACAAGTCCCAAGTGACCTGTTATGATCAGGAAATAAAGGCCACTATTCCAACGAGTGCCCCAATAAGAAGAACGCTACAGCCCCTAATACCAATGTCCCAGCCCAGCGTCGTGTCCATCCAGGGAGAAGATTTGCCCCAGGAAATTCACTCAACCGTAATGGCCGCCTTTTTCTCATGCATGCTGAAGAAGCTCAGGAAGCGCCAGACGTCGTGCTGGGTATGTTTTCTATTAATTCAGTACTCGCAAGAGTGTTGTTTGATTCTGGTGCATCGCATTCATTTGTCACCGAAGAATTTGCATGCACTAGTAAAATCCAACCAACCAAACTGAAGCATGTGATGATTGTACAAATTCCCGGATCAACCACCAAGGCTAGGCAAATTTGCAAAGCCGTCCCTATCCGAATCCATGGCATAGATTTTTATGCTAATCTAATAGTACTCGGAACTAAAGGTTTGGAAGTAGTACTAGGAATGGATTGGATGTCCAAACATAAAGGAATGATTGACTGTGCCAAGAAAGCCATTACCATGACTAGTACCACCGGAATATTAGTCGAGCATATATCGGAAACCTTACCTCGCCAATTCAAGTGTAACAAGAGTCTAGCCCAACCTACCATCGACCAAGTTCGGATAGTCTGAATACCCGATGTATTTCCGATGTTTTGCAGGTATGCCCCAGATAGGGATATCGAGTTTATCATCGAACTAATCCCTAACAGGACCTATAGCCCGAGACCCTATAGTATGAACCCGTCGAACTAGAAGAATCAAGAAGCAACTGGATTCCATGTTAGAAATCGGATTGATTCAACCAAGTGCGTCCCCATGGAGGTCACTGTCTTATTTGTGGACAAGAAGGATGGAGGTAACCGTCTGTGTAACGGATTATCGAAAGTTGAATGATGTCACCATCAAGAACAAGTATCCCTTGCCCAAGATAGAGGATTTGTTTGATCGGTTGATCGGTGCCTGTGTGTTTTCTAAGATTGATCTTAGAACTGGTTATCATCAACTCAAAATTGCAAGAGGATATTCCAAAGACTGCCTTTACCACCAGATATGGGTTGTATGAGTATACAGTCATGTCTTTTGGATTAACCAATGCCCCCGCTTATTTCATGAACCTCATGAATAAGATTTTTATGGACTTCCTGGATAAGTTTGTCGTTGTTTTCATCGATGACATTTTGATTTATTCCAAATCGGAAGAAGAACATGAGCTACACCTAAGGACCATTCTTGGAACCCTTAGAGAGCATCAGCTGTATGCAAAATTTAGCAAATGTGAATTCTGGTTACAGGAAGTAGGATTCCTCGGTCACATTGTATCAGCCGGAGGAATTGCCGTTGACCCTGCCAAAGTGAAAGATGTAGAAGATTGGCAAGCCCCAACCACTCAAACCCAAGTTCGTGCTTTTCTCGGATTGGCGGGATATTACCGCAAATTCGTAGAAGGATTCTCTAGTATCGCCCGACCCATGACCCAATTGCTGAAGAAGGACAAGAAGTTTGAATGGACGGACAAGTGTGAAGCGAGTTTCCAAGAACTCAAAAGGAGATTGATTTCCGCCCCAATCTTGATCATGCCGGATATCACGAAGCCCTTCGATGTGTATTGTGACGCATCCAAGATTGGTCTCGGATGTGTGCTAATGCAAGAAGGCCAAGTTATATCCTATCTATCGCGACAATTGAAGCAGCATGAACAAAATTATCCAACCCATGACCTCGAACTCGCAGCCGTAGTTCTAGCCCTGAAGACATGGAGACATTACCTTATGGGAAACCGTTGTGAGATTTATTCGGATCACAAGAGCCTAAAGTATATATTCACTCAGAAGGAGCTGAATATGAGGCAGAGAAGATGGATTGAGCTAATCAAGGATTACGACCTGGACATTCATTATCACCCTGGAAAAGCCAACGTAGCCAATGCCCTTAGCAGATTGCCGTGCCGCTTGAACTCCATGATTTTGGAGGAGCAACCAAGTTTGCACAAGGAGATGGAAGATTTTCGACTAGAATTAGTAAGTGAAGGATTTTTGGCTAGCATAGAACTTCAGCCCACTTTGATCAGTCAGGTTAAAGAGGCGCAGAAAGGAAATGCTAGTATCGACGGAATTAAACGTCGTATCAGTGCACAAAGTACCCGGATTCACCGAGGACGAAGAAGGAGTGTTGTGGTACAAAGGACGCCTTTGTGTACCAGCAGATTCTGAGTTAAAAGAAGTTATCTTGAAGGAGGCCCATGATACTCTTTATTCTATCCATCCAGGAGGAACTAAGATGTATCAAGATTTGAAGGAGCAATTTTGGTGGCATAAGATGAAGAGAGAAATCGGAAGCTATATCGCCAAGTGTGATATATGTCAGCGAGTCAAGGCAGGACATCAAAGACCCGCTGGATTGTTGCAACCTTTGCAAATTCCGGAATGGAAATGGGATTCTGTAGGAATGGACTTTATCACTGGACTACCTACTTCTAGTAGGGGAAATGACTCTATTTGGGTCATAGTGGACGGATTGTCCAAAGTCGCCCATTTCTTGCCCGTTAAACCCACCTATCAGAGTTCGAAGCTAGCAGAGTTGTACATCGCTAGGATCGTTAGTTTGCACGGAGTCCCCAAGAATATCGTATCGGATCGAGGAACCCGTTTACCTCGAGATTCGGAAGAAGGTCCAGAAGGTTTAGGAACCCGCCTTGATTTCAAGATCACGTATCACCCTCGATCGATGGACAAACGGAGCGAGTAAAACAAATACTCAAGATATGCTTAGAGCATGTGTGCTAGAGTATGGATCCAAGTGGGAAGGCATCACCGTTTGCAGAATTTTCCTACAACAATAGTTACCAAGCCGGTTTGCAAATGGCCCCATTTGAGTTCATGTACGGAAGGAAGTGCCGCACCCTTTGAACTGGTGGAAGTAGGAGAGTCAAATTTTCGGACCCGACATCCTACGAGAAGCGGAAGAGAAGGTTCACAAGATTCGAGAGCACCTCAAGACAGCCCAATCTCGACAAAAGAGTTACGCCGACAAGAGACGTCGAGACCTCGCCTTTAACATTGGAGACTTTGTTTACCTGAAAGTGTCGCCATTGAAGGGAATGCAACGTTTCCAACTCAAAGGAAAGTTAGCCCCCAGATATATCGGACCTTTCAAAATCTTGAACCGTCGAGGAGAAGTATCGTATCAACTCGAGGTACCAGAAGAGATGTCAGCAGTGCACAATGTGTTCCATATCTCGTTACTTCGCAAATGTCTCGAAGTCCCCGAGAAGACCGAAGTGTTCAAGAATATCGATCATAGGACCATAGAGATCAATGATGACCTGACCTATCCTGAAGTACCCATCCGTATATTAGAAGAAGCTTTTCGAACAACCAGAACCCGAAGCATCAAGTTTCTCACGATTCCTTGGAGCAACCACACAGAAGAGGAAGCTACCTGGGAACGCGAAGATCACATCAGGACGGAGTTTCCAGATCTCTTCAAATCCTAGGTAATCTTTTCGTCCTTTTTCAAATCTCGGGACGAGATTTTGTTTAAGGGGGGAAGGTTTGTAACATCCCAAAAATATCAAACTTAGATCAACAAAACACTAATCCTAAAGTTTAGGGTTAACAAAAACTTTTCTAAATCAATTCATGAAAGCATGTATATGTGTATGCATGAATTTTGAAATTCTTTAAAACCACTTTGTTTGTGTGATCCATTGCTTGTAAAATGTTTCTTAGGTGAAAAGAACATCATCTAAAACATTCCCACACTTTTCCTAAAGAAAAATAAGTCAAAACCAATATATTAAGTGAATGGTCATTTTGACCAATTTAACTCCCATGCCTACTTTGGCTGTCTCAAACTTTCAAAACCTAATGAAACTTTTCCGGATCTTTGCACCTTGAATGTACTCATAACAAAGTATCAAGGCCCACCTTGTGATCATCCAGAAACTTTCAAATGCATAGTTTAAATGACAACTCAAAATTGAATCTTCTTCATATGGGAAGATCCCACTTTTTCAAAACCCACTTAAACAAGCTCAATTTTCAAAACCCAAGCATCTGCAGACTCACGAACCAATCTAGCAAACCCACCAAAAATCATTTCAAAATTCAAAACTTGATTTCATGCGGCCATTTCATCAAACAGGTTGCAGACACAAATCAAACAAAACATCAAACACTATAGTGTGCAGTGATTCTGGCCTAACTTGTTCCCTAGTTAGCTCTCACACAATCTAGTAGATCATCTAGCAAGGTTAGACCAGCACTAGCACCCCTGTGAGCTTGCCATTGCCATTAATGGTGAACAGCCGAGCAACCCCATGTCACCCCAAAGTGGACAGCAAGCTAGAGGAAGAACTAGCCGTGCCAACCTTGTCTGGGAGGCAGCCCAATCCACCGCCACTTGCTGTCCCCATGGCGTTGCCAAGCCTCGACCACGCGCACAAGACACGCCAGACCATGCCGGCGTGCACCAGAGCGCCACCTCGACCACCACCCACAGATCTGCGCCGCCCTCACCGCGCACACGATCACCAAACCCAGAGACCGCCAGACATCCCGCTTAACGCCTGCCCATACAGCCCGCCGCCGTCGAGAACGCCGCCTCTGCCGCGCAGAGCACCGCCTGTTCCAGACCAAACCACACCGCCCCATGCCTCGCGACCATGCCGTTGAGCATCGCCAGGAGACACAAAACCGTCCCCTACCCTTGCCCATGCCTTTAGCTGCCTGTATCATCGCCCCCGACGAGCTCACCGTGCGCCCCCACGGTCCCCTCGCTCGACTATAAATAGAGGCCACCCCCGCACGATTTCTTCACACCATCTCACTCCCCTCTCCTCACTGATCGGGCCACACCATTCTCAGTGCAAGGCGAGCACCACCCTGCCGGAATTTCACCGAGCACCGCCACGGAGAAGAAAGGAGCCCGATTGAGCCGCCTCAGAGAAGCCACGGTACAGGAGGTTCGCCGTCGTCGACCGTCGTTCGCCCGCCTCCGACCCTCGCCAGCACCCGGTGATCCCCAGCACCCCTCACCGGCGCTTAGGTTTCATTCTCGCGAGGCGTCTCGCGTCGACGATGACCCTCACCGTTGGATTAGAACCAGATCTAACGAACCACGTTGCCCCATACCGCCCAGCCCGTGTCAGCGGCAGGTGGGGACACCCACTTAAGCCATGGGGGAGCATTGCTTAGTCGGCCCGTTAGAACTTCCCGCAGCCCAAAGTTCAAATTAAACTTTTTCTTTTTAAATTCAAACACACTTCAGTACCCAACTTCAAAAATCAACCCAGAACAATTTAGTGCACCAAATTAGATGAAACCAATTTTGTTGGAAAGGTTCAGAATGCTTAATCCAAGCCCGTTGGATTCAAGTCATTTGGATCTGTAGATCACCCTTAGCAAAAATGACAAGGCAGAAGCTTTTCTGCATTCAAACATTTTTCAAATTTAAACCACAATAGCTTTTGAGTTGATTCCAACTCTCAAAAATCACTTTCAACCATACCTTTCAGAATATATAAAAATATATATAGGTTACTTGCAGAAATAATGTTCAAGGAATAAAGGAATGCTTCATAAGCATTTCTAGCCACTTTAATTAATTAAAATAAAAGGGTAAAACCTTGTTAAATTGTGACACCACTTTAAATCACATTCCCATGGACTACAACATGTGGTGATGACATGTGTCAAGATGATCCCATGTTTAGTTTGGAGAATATTAAATCTTAAGTAGCTCTTCAATGAGTAGAAATTACTTTTTTTAAAATAAGAAGACTTAAACCAATCTTTAACCTTGTAATGATAGAGATGATGCTAGATCATCTATAGGACCCTTGTGTGTGATGATTGCAAGTAGTTAAGTATTGTTTGGTGATTGTGTACCTCGTATTTATTCATAGACGCTAGTACCGACCAAGGCTACGAAGAAGAAGGAGGATACTACGAGGAGGAAGCCGAAGAGAACTTCAACCACCGCTCTGCACAAGGCAAGCCTAATACTACTAGTTGATTGAGCAAGCTAGTAACTATGCAAGCTTAGACTGATATTGATGCAAGCTAACACTTGCAAGATACCCTATTGTTGCCACAACCCATGCTTGTGACATGATTACTATATGCCCCAAGCGTATGTAACCATACCCACTTGCTAAACCAATCCTAGTTTTATGGCAAGATTTTACTCTTTTTCCTTACCAAAGTTTACTTAGAGGCTACCCAAGAAGTTTGGTAGAAACTAGACAGTTGTGCTGAAGGTTGCATAAAAAACATTAAAATTTGGCCTAAGCTAGAAACCTTGATATCAGCTTATGGTATAAGGTTGGACTTAGTTGCAACTCCACTAGATACCACCCCTCTATTAGTACTACCCCACCTGTAGATGCTAGTGCTAAGCATAAAACTTGATCAACTTTAGATGGGAATACTTGGTGGAAAAATGGTTATGAAAACCTTGGAATGATGGATCATTCTATTGAAATGTTTTGGACATGTGTTTCCAAACACTTGATGATTTTGGTGATGAAAATGTTGAGGCATGAGCCTTAGCCCTTTATAAAACTGATGGTTGTCTGGATGCGATACCATTCCAATTTTACCGTACAACCACAATACCCGAATATTGGGTAGGGCTTGACTGGAAACTTATATACCTTAGTATTAGTTCCCTCACGGCCAAGGTCTGAGCTGAGGCTACCTTGTGAAGATTGTCCACCTGTGCAGTACCCAAGATGACAGTGGTCATGGTTGGGAGGCCAAACTCACAGGAGAGGTGCTTATACTAGGAAGTGTAAATGGAAGGTTAGGATTGATTATCCGCATACTGAGTATGGTGAATTCAGGATTTGTTCCTGACGGATTTATCGAATGTTGTGGTGAAAGTGTACAATCTCTGCAGAGTGTCAAACTATTCGAATAGCCGCGTCCGCGGTTATGGACAGTTGGAGTGGCCATACTGTTCCCCCGTCAGACTTTTCAAAATGACTTGTGAACGACCTGAGACTTTGACTTGACCATAATAGAGTTGTGAATGGAAATACAAGATCCCAATTAGGAGTTATAAAATTTTTGACCAGCTTTGGAACTTAGTGGTATAAATCTGGCTTTTGCAAAACAACCCTAGAGCCTAGTGTCCTATTATCCAAAAACCCCTCTTTCTTGTTAGTATTAGTTTGCGAGTACTTAAAGAGTACTCATGGCTTTGTCCCTGGCTATTCCCATGGCCAGACTATGAAGAGGAGTACGGAGGATGGACCCAGACGGTTCACGACAACTAGGATCATCTCCCATCGCCGCATTGCCTCGTGACCCAAGATGGAGCCTCGCCACGCCACTGCTATTATGTCGTATTCCACGCTTGATGTTGTATTCAGGATCGGATCATGAGATCCCTATTTGTGTAAGAACTTATGTATCGTTGTAATGGATGAAGTACTATGGTATCCAATTGTTATGTCTCGCAAAATGGTAATCCCGGGATTGCGATGTATGGCATAACAGGCATCTAGGATTGAAAATCCGTGTTGACAGCAGGCAAGTGGATCAACAAGCTCCCCGTGATGATCGACCGGAGGAAATGCGAGACGCTTCGCCGACACTTCGAGTGCTCCTACACCGCGCCACCACCATCGAGGACTGGAACGATGCGTCCAGGGACCCCGAGTCGACCCGCAATCGGGTCAAACGGTGGCAAGAGCTCGTACAACGCGGTCGGCATCCACCCGACACCGCGATCCATTGCTTCAAGACCTCGCCGCCACGAGCCTCTAGTCGCCAAGCTCAAGCGACACGCCCGCACACTCGACAACATCCCGACCTCCTCGAGAACGCCAAACGGTAATCGAGGAGGATCCAAACCAGGAAATCGACGACGAGTCGAGGGCAACGCCAGACGGCGGCAACGACGGCGGACGCCGAACCGACGCCATAGCGGCACCCGCCACAGTAAGCGCCAGCGACGGGCGAGTCGATTGTCGCTAACGCTGGCACGCATAACGCGAGCCCAAGAGCTACCGCGACGGAGGGCAACGCGCGATGGCGGCAATTACAAGAACAAGCCAAGGTTCGATCCCGAGGCCCTCCTTAACCAACCATGTGCGTTCCACAGCAGGGAAGGAAAGCCCGCAACGCACACCACCGCCGACTGCCACACCCTCAGGGAAATCGAGAAGGCACGGCACGCTGGAGGACACAACGACAACCAAATGGCGTAAAATTCGCAAAGTAGCCGCTCGCTTCCACACCTTCACAGGCTTCAACACGGCGCGAGAAGAAGGTCATCGCCGCCGCCGCCGCCAACGCTGGCCCAAACAGACGCCCCCGCCTCGAATCGGGAACAGCCATCACCGGAGCCGGCAAGACCACCGCCACGCATCGAGTACCGGTGACGAGTCGCCTGGTGGTCAAGCCCAAGGTTGGCGATCATCGCTCCCCAAGACACCGATGGACGGCGGCAGTTCCATCAACATCCTCTACTCGACACCTTCAGCGGCCATGCTCCCGCAATCGATGATCGAGACAACCCACACCACGTTCCACGCATCGCCCCGGTCGGAAGGCGATCCGATTGGCAAAGTCACGCTGCCGTCACTTTGGCGATCCGCAAACTTCCGCACCGGCGGATCGTCTTCGAGCTGGTGCCCTTCGACAGCTTACCATCGCTGCCCGAGCGCCAGCGTCGCTAAATTCATGGCAGCTACCACGCTACGCATAACGCGATGAAGCTCCCCGGGCCGTGCGGCATCATCACCATCAACGGCGACCCCGACATGGCCGCCGAATGCGAGGCCAAAGCAGCCGAACTAGCCGACGCCGTCATCGCGGCATAAACTAATCACGCCGACGAGCTCGCCAAATACGCGAGCGGGGTCAACAATGACGATCCCACAATACTCAAGAAGCCCAACTCAGAGGGCACAAACACCTCAACCTTTGAGGCCACGACGCACACCAGCTGGTGCCGAGTTGGTCCCAGCGACCCGACGACGGTGATCCGGACAGGCATGAGCCCAGCATAGGAAGGCGCGCCATCGAAGTTCCTTCGTGAGAATAGGGACATCTTCGCATGGAAACCCTCCGACATGCCCTGGTGTCCCTAGGGAGCTCGCTGAGCACAAACTAAACGCCGACCCCAAAATGCGACTCAGCAAGGCCGCCACGGCCCTTCAATGAAGAACGCCACGAGCAATCGCCGAGGAAGTGCAGCGCCTGTCACGGCTTCATCCGCCAATCAAATACTCCAAGTGGTGGCAAACCCAGTCCTGGTCGAGAAGAAAACGGGACTGAGAATGTGTATCGACTACACAAACCGAACAGCGTCGCCCAAAGGAGCAGTTCGTCCTCCCGGATCGATCGATAATCGATTCAACCGCGGGTTCGAATCGCTATGTTTCCTCGACGCCTACTCCGGTACAACCAGATCAAAATGGCTGTCGAGGATGAGGAGAAGACGGCGTTCATCACGCCATTCGAGCCTTCGCTACACCGCCATGACCTTCGGCCTCAAGAACGCCGGGCAACCTACCAGGTGCATGCAAGAATGCCTCGCGAGCCAAATTGCGCAACATCCACGTCTACATCGATGACGTGGTCGTGAAATCCGCCAAGGCGACCTACCGTCGACCTAGCGGAGACCTTCAATCTGGAGGTACAAGATAAAGCTCAACCCAGTAAGTGCACCTTGTGTACCCGCCGGACAACCATCTGGGCGCTGTCTCCAAACGAGGGATCGAGGCGAACCCAACGAAGATCTACACGATCGCCTCGGCCGGCAAAACCCGAGTGCCTGACGCCCGTGGCTGTCCGGGCGTAGCGCTCGCCGCTTCATCCCCGCCTAGCGAAAAGGCGATGCCCCTATACCGCTGCGCAAGAACCCCACCTTCCAAGGGGACAAGGAGGCGGACGATGCGCTCGCGACCTTAAAGGTGCTACGCCGACCGCTACTCGCCGCCACCGACAAAGAGCCTATGCTGGTTTACGTCGCGGCGTCCGAGCGTCGCCGGCCGTAATGGTTGTCGAACGACCGAGGAAGGAAAGGAGTGCCCGGTCCAGCGCCGTGTACTACATCAGCGAGGTCTCACCGAGTCGCGCCAAATACCCACGATACCAAAAGCTAGTATACGCGGTCAGGCTCAGCGCCGCCAGACTACTTCCAGGAGCACCCGATCACGGTGCCTCTCTCCGCCACTACAAGACATCATCCGAATCGCGAGGCGACGGGGTCGCCAAGTGGGCCGTCGAGATCGGCGTCCACAACATCAAATACGAGCCACGGCGATTATTAAGTCAGTGCACCGGCACTTCATCGCCGATCGAGGAGGCCCAAGAGCTGAGAAGCTGCCGTACCTCCACATCGAGCCTGCACTTCGACGGGTCCAAGAACGCGGACGCAGTGAGCGGGATAGCCGACTTCACCAAGGGCGACAAGCTCCGCTACATCCTCCGCCTCAATTCACGCCTGCACCAACAACATGGATGAATACGAGGCCCTACTCCACGGCATGCGAGCCGAAGGAGATGAGCGCCAATCGCCTCCGATGCTACGGAGACTCGACCTCGTTCGGGACAAGTCGCCGCACCGCGACGCCATCTCCCTACCATGGCGGCGCATCAAGAGGTGGATAAGTTGGGCGCCACTTCACCGCTACTCGCCGAGTGGATCGACATGAGAAAACGAGGAGGCCGACGCCTCTCGATCGGGTCGGCTCGACTCGCACCACCACCGGGCGTGTTCCTCGACACAATCTCCAAACCATCGCCTCTCCCGAGGGAGATCGACATCGAGTCCCACTCCAACCGAGGCAGCCTTGGTCGCACTCATCACCGAGCCGCATCGACCAAGCCCTACATCGCCTACCGAAACCGCACCGCCAGCAGACGAGACAACGCTCGAATGATCGCCGATGCAAGTCTTACACCATCATCGACGGCGAGCTACACAAGCGCAGCGTCACCGGCGTGTTCCAACGTGCTAGGCCCAACCGTGAAGGACGCAAAATCCTCCACGACATCCACTCAGCGATCTGCCACCACGCCGCCGCTTCCCCTGGTCGCCAAGGCTATGCGACACGGCTTCACTGCCCACCGCACGCCGACGCCGACATCGCCCAGCGCGCCGGTGCCGGCACGCCAACTAGACGCACGCATCGAGCTCGGCGCCAAAACGATCCCCATCACTTGGCCATTCGCCGTATGGGGCATGGACATGGTAGGCCCTTCAAGAAAGCCCCTCCGGCTACACCCACCTTCTAGTCGCCACGACAAATTCACCAAGTGGGTGGAGGCCAAGTCCCGAAATGCGACGGAAAGACCGCCACTAAATTCCTACGAGCTCATATATCGCTACGGGTTCCCAAACAAGATCATCACGGACAACGGCACAAACTTCGCCAAGGGAGCAATGGCGAATTTTGCGAAGAGCACCACATCCGCTCGATCGCTGGCCGCCCACCCGAATCCAACGGCCAGCGGAACGAGCCAACCAAATCATCCTCCACGCCGGCCGACTCAAGTACCACTCGAGCGCACGCGGATGCTGGGTCAAGAGCTGCCTCCGTCATCCGGGGAATCCGCACCTCGGTTATGGGTCGACGGGATTCACTCCCTTCTTCATGGTCTACGCCGAAGGCCATGCCCATCGACCTCGAACACGACTCGCGGCTCGTCCACTATACGGAGGCGAAATGAGCTGGCCCGCCAAGATGGGGTCGACCAGCTCGAAAGCACGACCGCCTCGATCGCAAGACCGCCATTTACCGCAAGGACTCCGCCGCTACCACAGCCGACGGGTGAAAACTCGACCTTCCAGAAGGCGACGGTGTTACGCCTCATCCAGACAAGAAGGGCATGCACAAGCTCTCCTCCGTGGAAGGCCCGTTCATCGGGCCAGACTGCAACGACGCCTACTACCTCATCGACGTCAGCGGGGACGGCGAACTCGACGTCAGCGGCCATGGAATGTAAATCTCCTCCGAAGTTCTACTCCTAGAACCCCACATGTACTCTCCAAGCTATGAAATAAAAGAAACGGTTACCGAAATTGCGTCTACTCCATGCCTTGTGCCACTCAGACTTTCGTAATAACAGCGTCATGCTAAAATGCGAAGTCAACCTTTGGTACAGCGATCGCACGGCTAAGTAGTGCGATGTAAGAGCAATGAGTCATTTCAGGTCTTGCGTCGTCACAAAAACGCCAACCGAGCCCCATTGAGTCGCTTAGCTCGACTGGTTTTACGAACCAAGACAATCGCCTCGCTTCACAGCGACCTTGGTCCTCCGCATCCTCGGCATAGCGACTCGAACGGCTAAGTACCACGCCGGGACTGAATACCAGTTCGTCGCGATCGGTGGAAAACGCCAAGTAAGAGAGCATGCCCAGACTGCCACGCGATCGACCCTCCGGGCCAGGCAGGAGTGACGCTCACACCAACGCTTAAGTCCTCAACCACCCTCGAGTCGCGCCTTGAACTACCAAGTACCACGCCGGGGACTCCACCCGACCCGTCACAGACGGAAAACGGTAAAGTACAGAGCACTCAAGGAGTCGCCTGCGATCGGCTCTCCGAGCTCGGGCGAGTCGACTAAACTAACAAAACACATGATAACAACAAACATCATATACGAGGTGAACCCCACAAAAGGGCGGACGCGCTCGGGGACTCGTCCAAAATCAATCCAAAACACACAAACAAATAGCAAAATGGACACGACGTCCCATTCAATCGCATATTGCATTGTCTTATATTACAAATTATGCCCGCGTGGCAGAACTGCTGCTAACACATCCAGGCAAAACTACCCTATTCTGCAGGCTTCGACGACTCGCCAGATCTCGGCGCCACGGATGAACGCGGTGTACGGGTTTGACGGATCGTCGTCGTCACCCTCCATCGCCGAGCAAAAGGTTGCTCGACCTTGAAGTCACGATGCGGCTCGGGTCGCTCGCCGACGACCGTTTCTTGGTAGGGAAGGAGGTCGCCCATCGCCCAAACACGCTCCGAGTACGCGGCGGCACGCTCCTGCAACTTGAGAACCTCGGACAGGTCCACCGCGCCAGTCGACGAAGGATACCCACTCGTCACATCATCGAGGTCGAAATCCTCGGGGAAGTGGGCGAGTCCAAGGCTCAGCGCTGTCGACGCTCCACGCCGAAACGCCGACCGCGTCATGAACTCAACGACCGCGGGCGCCTTCTCCAAATACTCCCACACCTCAACGAGGTCACTAGGAATAACCTCCGTGGGCGACATTTCTTGAAGGTAGGCGCGGATGCACGTCGCCGATAGCGTAGCCGAGTCGACGAGCATGCTTACGCACTGCCTCGCGTCGAGCGGGCTCGCTTCTTCTTGGCTACCAATAACGCGACCTGCGAGAAGGAGACAATGATGAGTGCGACGGACACCGCAACACCCCAACTAACGGAAAGGGAAGATGCACTCACCAAGCAACGGGCGAGCCCGTGATGAAGCTAATCGGCGACGTGGTCGCCCCGAAGCCCAGCAATAAGGACTTCCGACACCTTGCGATCCTCCTCCGCGGCTGCAATGGCGGCCTTAGCCCGCCCGTCCGCCGAGCTAGCTTTCTCGCCTCCCGCAGCTCTCGAGGTCGGCCGACCATTGTTCAGCAGCGCCAGAGCGATCGCGCGCCAACTCACCACCGGGACAAGCTCTCGGCAAGCTTCCTCCGCCGCAGCACAACAAGCTCTTTGTTCGCCTCTGGATTGTGGTCAGCTCCTTCTCAAGACGCTGTTGCGGCTAGTCGGTCCGCCAACTCGAGCCGCAGACCGCATATCATCAAAAAAGTCGGTAAGAACCTCCTATGCCCACCCGCTGAAATTCAGCGAAAGTGCGCACTGGGACCGGCGATCAAGAAATTTCCAAGTGCCCACCCGCTAAAATTTAGCGCCGCACTCGGGACTGGATAAGAAAGTAAAGACGAAATAATAAGAATCAAGCCGCTGCAGCACCGACCTGATCCTCGGGACCGGATATACCGGATGGCTGCGCCAAGCATGCCATGAAGTTGCATTGCGCCCACGGATGCGAGTAACGCTGGTGTGTGCCCACGACGCTTGTCGACTTCAGCATCGACGGCCTCGGAGCGAGGCTCGGGATGCAGCCGCCGGCCGCCTTAGTCACGAAGCGAGGAAGGTGGCGATAGAGGCACCCGCCCAAAGGAAGTCGCCCGCTGCCTGTGCAAGGAAACGCCTCCTTCAGAGACGCGGTTGCCTCCACCACGGGCCGGGCCGGCCGCGGCCGTGGTCGTCGAGACGTGACGATGTCGTCGCCCTTGGCCTTCTTATCGCCATCCGCCGAGGCAACGACCGCCGCCTTCCTCTTACGGGAAGGATCCTCCTCGCTAGCGGTGGAGGGTACCTGGGCCACGGTCGGGTGGCCCATCCTTTTCACTCCGGTCCTGCACATCAGGCGAATCAGTAAAGACAATCTAAACAGCTATAGAAAATAGAGAAGGCGAATGCACTCACTTGGCAACCGGATGAAGCGTAGCCTGCGAAGGCCGGCCGGTTTTTCCAGCTGGGCCCGCTTGGCATCGAGCCTAGTTCCATGACGCGCGCCCAAGACACGGACGGCTTCTTCGTCGAGGCTGCGGTGGCGCCTCAGGATACCTTCGGCAGGGCTTCTTCGCGAACCACTACGGCCGGAGCCTCCTGCGGGGCTAAGCCGCCCAATCGGAACCTCCTTGCGAGGCGGTCGCCGCTGGAGCCTTCCTAGCCAGGCTGGCGCGAATGGCGGGGCATCGAGGCCAGCGGCACTTCCAGATGGCGTATCTAGCGCGGTTGTCTCGGGCCGCCACACCGCCGAGCTGTGAGCGTGAGCTGCTCGAAAGCGGCGGCGAGGCCATCTTCGCGGCTTGCCTCTCCTCGGGGCCTCGCCTCCTTTTCCTTCTTTTTCTTCGAAGGAGTGGCCTGGCGCGAGGTGGTCTCTGGGAGCTCGTCATCATCATGACGCCGAGGCTCCTGCTTGCCGATTCGCTGACGTTGCCGCGGTCTTCGGACCAGCGGGCAATTTCTCTCTTCGACTCGTCCTCGTCGTCCTCGTTGCCTTCGCGGGCGGCGATTCGCTTGTATCTGGGCGGATGGCCCCGGCTCGTCATCGGCGGGTGGGAGCCACCTTCCACCACTTGGAACAGCTGCGATGAATACGAAACAGAGTTAGAATTACCGCGATCGCATACGCTGATTGCGAACAAGATAAAGAAATTACCGGAGCCGGACGCTTCATGGTGTAGGGGGACCCGGCTGCGCATCCGCCAGACACCGCTGGGTGATCTTCTTCAACGCTGGAGATAGTCCTCCGCTTCCACTGCCGAGGCAGGCTTCGCCGAGTCTCCCGCCCGTGTCTTGATACATGTAATGGTCGCGTTAGGCGGAACGAGCCGCCCAAGCCAACAATTGTACAAGTTTATCGTCTGGAGCCCCTTCTTCTTCAGACCACGGATGGCCTGGAGCATCTCGTCGACGACCATCCGCTGGTCGTCGGGAAGCTTGCCGACCTGGAGATGGCGTGGCTCGGAACGGTTGGCCGAGTACCGCGGGATCGCCGCCTCATCCTCCGGAGTCGCCTCGGTCACGTAGAACCATGACTTCTTCCGCCGCCGCTTTGGCCGGCAGATCGATCGAAGAAGGAAGCTTTGGACTTGAGTCGAACGCCGCCGCCTGCTAGCATTGGGCCGCCCGCCTCGCGGCTGATCCGTCCATGGAACAGATCTTGCCACAAGGGAAAGTAGGGCCGGCAGCCCAAGTAGCACTCGCAGAACGCCACGAAGATGGCGAGCTGCTCGATGCTGTGGGGACCCAGATCTGAGGGCTGGATCCCGTAGTAGGCGCAAAAACGCCGGAAGAACAAAGACGTGGGAAACCCTAACCCCCGCTCGAGATGACTGGTGAAACAGACGAACTCCCTCTCTCGCGGGTTTGGGGTCGTTTCTCCGGCTACGGATACGCCAACCGGCTCACAGGATTCCGGCCTCCTCGAAGGAGGCCACCTGCGCCTGCACTTGGACCCGCCCCATGGTTCGTGTGAGAAGGGCCATAGCCGAGAGGTTGGTTGGAGGTCGGAGGATTTTGGGTCGATTGGATCAAGGAGCAAAGGAAGGAGAATGCGCTTTCGGAAGAAGTGGTGGGCGTTGGCTCTACGATTGCCGCCATTCCTCTTATATAGCGAGTTACCCGCCAAATCAGGGGCCGTTGCAGCGATGATTACGCCAAAAGTTACCGTTGAGTTACCTTAACGGCTAGTTTGACCACGCTGACGGTCCAACTCAGCCACTGGCTCGCTAGGTCACTCACACCGCTGGCGTCCGCTGGCTCGACTTCGCCAAGACGACCGGTTCACGGATTTTCTCCTTCATCAGAGCCCGCCGACGATTCATTGGATGCCTACTTTGAAGTCAGATATCCGACCGCCAGCCACTTGCGCCTAATCAACGACGGCCTTGGGACTACGATGGGGATACGCCACCGGGTATACTCGGGACGCTTCCGACCGCCCAAGGCTGGCGAGTGGGCTGCAGAATGGCGAGTGGATCAAAGCCCAAAGAAGGTACCAAGCGATCGGAAGTCAAGGCCCGCAGTAGATAGGCCTACGGACTAGGTTAAACGATCAAGTCAGAACGAATCGGTTGAGATATGTAAACCCTAGGGAGGTGAGCCTATATAAACCTCCCTATGGGGTGAGAGACACGCCCTCATACCAAGCGACTCGCCGCCAGCCGAGCTCGCCCATTGTAAACACCTCCATAATACAATCTAGCAGAGTAGGTCTTTACTCGGGGCCGAACCAGGTAAAACCCGTGTCTTTGCCCTCATCTCGCACCGCAGATGGCTAGCCGCCTTGCCCTCGTTTCTACTACTCACGCTGACAAAGATCCGCCGTGACCATTCCCACGACAAGGCATGTTAAGGTTTTTGGGCCTGGCGATGTAACTTAACTCCCTGCTTATGTCTATTTTGCCCTAAGCGTGGCTGGCCTATATAAGCCCCCACCCCCTCCTTGAAACCCTAGAGTTGATGATGAATGAAGGCTTGTGCCTAACCCTAGATGGGAACCCCTCTCTATAGTTAATATATGAGTTGTACAAGGCCTTGGAGTTCGGTTGTTCGTCTCCAAGTTGTCAAGACCCTCCTCAAGTGTTTGGTCTCTCCTCATCAAGGATTCTAGTAGTGCTAGGTCTCTCCCCTTTGGGATTCTACTTGGTTGCTACTCTCTCCTTTGATTTGGATTCTATCATCCGCTTGCCGATCTCTCCTTTGGTGATTCTACCTAACGGTCTCTCGCTGAGGATTCTATTGGATTGGTTGTTCGAGCCAACGAGAGAAAATCGAACCGGGTTGTGATTGCGTGTGTTTGTATCTTTACCTTGCATTTGTGTTGCGTTCATCATGTTCATCGGGTATCCCCTCACTCCCCGCCTCAAATCCGTGAAGATCGGGCCACCCTAGGGTCAATCCTACAAGGTATCCCATATCGAATGGTATCAGAGCTTTTGGTTGCCAGGGATTTGACTTCGTTCCCCCATATCCACCATAAATTCGAAAATACCAAAAATTTTAGCCCCAAATTGATTTTGGATCGATCTCTTGATTTGGTGAGTTGATTGTGGTTTTGGTCCATTAGAAACTTGTCCTTGGATTTGGTCTACCTTTGCCCTGCGTTTCCTAGCCCAATTTAGTTGAAATTTTCTGGATTTGAGGGTTAAAGGGCCGAATTTCCGTTCACGAACTCGAGCTGTTCGTCGTGCTGGAACCAGACCGGAGTCTCCGGACCACACCGGAGTCTCGGGCCCAAACACACCGGAGTCTCCGGCCCTAAACAAAAAATTTGACCCCCTTTTCATTTTTTGACTAATTTCCTTTGTGTGTTTGTGTTCCGCCTGAGTGTCTATCAACTAACAAGCTTCCGCACCGCCAACAACACCTCGTGCTCGACATCGACACCACGGAACTCGAACCATCCCTACACCAACGATTGCAAGTACAACATTACCACAAGGTATAACTTGCACCACCATTGTTAACCCCCCTTCTTCCTATGTGTGTTACCTAACCTATCGAGAGTAGACCTCTTATGTCTGCCGAAGCATTGTGCGCTTGCTCTTGCATAGTCATGAGATAGAGGCAATAACAAAATTGACTCCATAGTGTAAAAAAAAGCTTCTAAGCAAAAGAAACAAAGAAAGATACCAATAGCTAAAGAGAGTCCAAAACTTCTAAGCAAGAGTGCGAGCAAGAGCAAGGCAAGCGTACAAATCCGTTGCTTCTCAACCTTGTGCGAACGGGCTACGGTCTCTCCTAGCGTTGGCACGACACAAAGCATTTGTCTTCGTTAGGTCCAATTTTGTCCGTTGCTCATTTTTCATAGTCGTGCTAGCCACATTAATCTCCACCGTGTGTGTATAGTCGTAGGTTCTCGTCACCCTTTTTGACCTTTTCCTTTGACTTTGTTTTTGTTGGATTTTACCCACTTTTGACAATATCCTTTTCTTTTGATTGTTCCATTTGCTATCCACCTTTCTTACCCACCACCATAGGCCTTTGTGTGTGTATCTTGTGTACTCGCTATTCGCTTTGCTCTCGGCAAGAACAATCTTTACAATTTTTGACTCCGGTGAGGCAAGGTAGCAAATACCATTCCACCAATCTCACCATATCTATCAAGTGTGTTTGTGCACCATGTCTAGGGCAAGTGCAGCTAGTGGATATAGCAATTTCAACAACCAAGATGGCTTTGCCACGCGCCACAACTTATGGGCGCAACGCCAAGAATTCAACAATCAATTTGAGCGACTTGAGCACCGTCTTGATGATACTTTTCGATAATTTGAGTACCGTGAGCGGCAACGTCAAGAGGAGCACCATGCTCAATTCCAATATCTTCACCAAGCTATTGCCAACCTTGGCAACCGACATGGTCATCGCTCAAGCTCGTCAAGTTCCCCCCGCACGCATGCATCAAGTCGACATGGCAAGTCTTCAAGGTCACACTTCCGCCGCGGAGAACCCCACCACCATAATGGGGACCCACAAGCTCGTCATCGTTGCCCTCAAGCGGTGGACCCAAATGCTCCTCAACCTCAACAACAACGACAAGAGCATGGTCCACCACCACACCAAGAAATCATCGACGTGCACCAACCTAGAGAACGCCATGATGAAGCTAACCACAATGATCGGCGTCGTCATCCTCCTAATAAACACCACGAGCAACGTCAACAAAATCAAGAACCGGTATGGGACACAAGTGATGATGATGAGGATGCACGCCAAGCTCGATGCAATAACCGGCATGCACACCACCACCACCGACACCGTCAAGCTATGAATGTCAATGATGCCGACCAACGACGAAGGAGAGACTTCGAGCATCATCAAGCTCATCCACCACAACAACCTCAAGGAAATCAAGAGCCTCCTCCTTCGCCTCCACGCCCTCCAAGTAACGCAAGTATGCACCAAGAACGTCGCAACAACCACCATGAGCGTGATGATGGCAAGTTTGGGAAGCTCAAGTTCGCTATGCCCAAATTCAAAGGAGAAGAAAATGCCGATGCATACCTTGAATGGGAGCTCAAAGTCGATAAGATCTTCCGAGTCCATAACTTTTCCGAAGAGAAGAAAGTGGCAATGGAATCTCTTGAGTTTGAGGACTACGCCAATGTTTGGTGGGAAGACTACCAAAGCAATCGTGAGAAGCAAGAAGAACCACCGGTCACCACTTGGACCGAGATGAAAAATGTGATGTATGCAAGATTTGTCCCCGAGCACTATCGCCAAGACCTCTTCGACAAGCTACAAAACTTGAAGCAAGGCACAAAGACAATTGAAGAGTTCTATAAGGAGATGGAGATGACTATGATGAGAGCCGATGTGAAGGAACTCGAGGAGCAAACAATAGCACGGTTCCTCAACGGTTTGAGCCGCCCAATACGCAAGATAGTTGATTTCCAACCTTACAAGACTCTCGTGAACCTTCTTCACCAAGCAACCAAGGCCGAGCGCCACTTGCAAAAGGAACATGCTTATGAGAAGCAAAGGGCGTACTTCGCTTCAATCAACTCGAGTAGCCCCTCCAAGCCAACAAACTAAGCAACAAGCTCCTCTAAGCAATCCAAGACACCTATGGCATCCTCCTCCAACACAACAATGGAGAGTCAAGTAGTTTGCTGCAAGTGTGGAGGAAAGGGCCACAAGTCTTATGAGTGCATCAACACAAGAGTCATGCTAACGTATGAGAACGGCGCAACATACTCCGTGAGCGAATATGAATTTTAAGCTATGAACCAAGACGCTACCACAAAAGATGCCGCAATGCAAGATGAGGACACGCTTCTTTGTGAACATGATCCAAGCCCCTCACTTGTCATCGCCCAAGTCTTGACGACCAACTCCATCCCTAGAGAGGACCAACACCTCAACATCTTCCAAACCCGAGCCGGAATTGATGGCAAGTCCATAAAAGTTATCATTGATGGAGGAAGTTGTCACAACCTTGCGAGCAACGATCTTTGTGAGAAACTCAAGTTACCATACATGGAGCACCCTCAGCCCTATCATGTCAAGTGTCTTGATGACAACGACACCATTCAAATCAAACACAAGGTCAAAGTCTCCTTCAAGATTGGTCCATATCAAGACACCGTCGAGTGTGATGTCGTGCCTATGACCGTGTGTCACATGCTCCTTGGAAGACCATGGCAATACGACAAGGGCGCACTACACGATGGTACCTCCAACCAACACTCCTTTAAGTGGAATGACAAGACATTGGTGCTACAACCTATGACGCCAAGCCAAATTATCACTTCCAACATGACGTTGTTGCCCAAGATAAAACAATCTAAGGACCCTTGTGAGATGAGTGGTGAGAGAGTGATCCACCAACACGTGAGTGAGTGCTACAAGCCCCAAATGAGTGGAAACATCATGAGTGTCGCGCCGCATGCCACCTCACGTGAGAAGAGTGATTTGAGTGCGCCCAATACTAACAATCCATCATACAACTCCTTCTCCTTGTTGTCGGTTTTGCAGGATACACAACCTCACCTACCACCTACAAGGAACACGCTACAAGATCTCCAACCACATCTTGATGACAAGCTCAACTTCAAGATCTTCAACCAATTTGAACAAGGCTACGACACCGGAGATCCAACAACATACAAGCTCAAGACCATGTGCACACCTCTCTCCCTATATGATGATGGAACTTCGTCGAGGACGACTCGTTTTGAAGCGGGGGGAGAAGATGCAGCCCAACACATGGCATGCACCATTGGTCCACACCATGCTACATCAACCACACCCTCAAAGGTGAACTCATTCCATATCTCACCCTCCTTTGGTTATCATGTGAATGGAATCCTACTTGAGACAAGTACCCATCCTATGACCAGGCCCATGACCATGACACCGAGAGGAGATGACAAGAGGACCCCAGAAACCAAGACCCCCAAGAAAGAGGCCTGGAAGAGAAGACGCAAGAAGTTGCTGATGCCAGACCGGAGTCTCCGGACTACACCGGAGTTTTCGGACCGTCCTCCGGTCCGGACCCAGGAACCAAGCCCGGGACAGTCTGATGCCGCCTCCGGAGACGGGTCCGGAGATTGGCCGGAGTCTCCGGTCCAGACCGGAGTCTCCGGAGCCAACACCGGAGTCTCCGGCTTGCTCGACGCCAGGCATGTTAAGGACTTTTGGGCCTGGCCCATGTAACGCCCAGAACTCCCTGTTTATGTCTATTTTTCCCCTAGCTCGTGGCTGGCCTATATATAAGCCCCCACCCCCTCCTTGAAACCCTAGAGTTGATGATGAATGAAGGCTTGTGCCTAGCCCTAGATGGGAACCCCTCTCTATAGTTAATCTATGAGTTTTACAAGGCCTTGGAGTTCGGTTGTTCGTCTCCAAGTCGTCAAGACCCTCCTCAAGTGTTTGGTCTCTCCTCATCAAGGATTCTAGTAGTGCTAGGTCTCTCCCCTTTGGGATTCTACTTGGTTGCTACTCTCTCCTTTGATTTGGATTCTATCATCCGCTTGCTGATCTCTCCTTTGGTGATTCTACCTAACGGTCTCTCGCCGAGGATTCTATTGGATTGGTTGTTCGAGCCAACGGGAGCAAATAGAACTGGGTTGTGATTGCGTGTGTTTGTATCTTTACCTTGCGTTTGTGTTGCGTTCATCGTGTTCATCGGGTATCCCCTCACTCCCCGCCTCAAATCCGTGAAGATCGGGCCACCCTAGAGTCAATCCCACAAGGGATCCCATATCACGTTCTCAGGATGCATAGGCTCTTCAGGGTCTTTCAGACGTTGCTGGTCCTGCCGTGCTTCCGGTGTATCTTTTGTCTTCCCATACACTCCTAGGAAGCCTAGCAGGTTCACGCAAACATTCTTCGTCACGTGCATCACGTCGATTGAAGAACGGACCTCTAAGACTTTCCAATAGGGTAGGTCCCAAAATATAGATTGCTTCTTCCACATGGGCGCGTGTCCGGCATCGTCATTCGGAATAGATAGACTGCCATGGCCTTTTCCAAAGATTACTTCTAGGTCCTTGACCATACCAAATACCTCCTCACCGGTACGGAGGATAGGATTCCTCCGGGGTTCTGCCAGACGTTTGAAATGCTTTCCTTTCTTTCTTACTGGATGCAGGTTCGGAAGAAATCGACGATACCCTAGGTACACAACCTTCTTACATTTCTCCAAATATATACTTTCAGTCTTATCTAAACAGTGTGTGCATGCATTGTATCCCTTGTTTGTCTGCCCTGAAATGTTACTAAGAGCAGGCCAATCATATATGGTTACAAAAAGCAACGCTCGTAGGTCAAATGGCTCCCCTTTGTGCTCATCCCACATACGTACACCTGGTTTGGCCCACAGCTGTAAAAGTTCTTCAACTAATGGCCTTAGGTACACATGAATGTCGTTGCCGGGTTGCCTCGGGCCTTGGATGAGCACTGGCATCATAATGAACTTCCTCTTCGTGCACAACCAAGGAGGAAGGTTATAGATACATAGAGTCACAGGCCAGGTGCTGTGACTGCAGCTCTGCTCACCAAAAGGATTCATGCCATCTGTACTTAGACCAAACCTTAAGTTCATTGCGTCACGTGCGAAGTCCGGGTACTCTCGCTCGACTTTTCTCCACTGTGACCCATCAGCGGGGTGTCTCAACATCGTGTCTTTCTTACGGTCTTCCATGTGCCATCGCAACAACTTGGCATGCTCTTTATTTCTGAAGAGACATTTTAACCGTGGTATTATAGGAGCATACCACATAACCTTGGCAGGAACCTTCTTCCTAGGGGCCTCGCCCTCAACATCGTCAGGATCGTCTTGTCTGATCTTATACCGCAATGCAGTGCATACCGGGCATGCATCCAAATTCTCGTACTTCTCACCGCTGTAGAGGATGCAGTCATTAATGCAGGCATGTATCTTCTGCACATCTAATCCTAGAGGGCAGACAACCTTCTTTGCTTGGTATGTACTGTCGGGCAACTCATTATTTCTTGGAAGAAGATTCTTCATTTTTACCAACAACTTTGAAAATGCGCTGTGAGTTACACCATTCTCTGTCTTCTATTGCAGCAAATCCAGTGTGGTACCTAGCTTTTTGTGGCCATCTTCGCAAGTTGGGTACAACAATGTTTTGTGATCCTTTAACATCTGCTCCAGTTTCTCCTTCTCCTTTTCAGTTTCACATTCTTCCTTTGCATCAGTAATGGCCCGACCAAGATCGTCATCAGCAGGCCCATCTGCTGCCTCTTGATCTTCATTATCTACCCCCGTTGCAGTATCATCATATTCAGGATACATATTATGATAGTTGTCATCGTCCTCTTCTTCTTCGTTGTCTTCCATCACAACCCCTTTTTCTCCGTGCTTGGTCCAACAATTATAGCTGGGCATGAAACTGGATCGAAGCAGGTGGGCGTGAATGGTTCTGGTATTTGAGTAGTTTTTCTTGTTCTGACATTGAACACACGAACAACACATAAAACCATTGTGACCACGGTTTGCATTAGCCACAACGATGAAATTTTGGAGGCCCGTAATATACTCGGAAGTGCGTCGGTCACCGTACATCCATTGCCGGTTCATCTGCATTAATATATAGTATATATCAAAAATTAATAGGGAGATGACCATTTATATATAGTACATCAATGACACATGAAAGGATAGTTGCCGACCTCGACCGAGAAGGAAAGAGCAACGAGAAAACTTATTTTGAGCTCTCGGGCATTTCACCGAACACCTCTTGTGCATAGGAAAAAAACATAAACTAGCACACCTCTCACCCTCTTGCTAGGCTCCAAAATGAGAGAGTGAAAAAATGGAAGAGAGGGGTGTGGGCTGCGGTGTGTTATATAGCCCCCCCTTTAACACCGGTTCAAGCCATGAACCGGTGTTAAAGGGGGGGAAGAATGCGCGGGCCACTGGTGCAGGGCCTTTAACACCGGTTCGTGTCACGAACCGGTGTTAAAAGCGCTCCTTTGCTACACGACCACGCCTAAGATCTTTTAACACCGGGTTCGTAAGAACAGGTGAAAACCCATTTCAGCTCAACCAAAGGGCTCGTTTTCACTAGTGTTATCTTTATATTATGGATCTAGACAATCTTAAGTCAACTAATATGGGTCGAAGAGAGTAAAAAATATGGGTGAACTTAGACGCAGACGCATCTGTTAAGTATACAAACATTTTCTTTGCTTTATTCTTGGAAGATAAATTGAGCACGTTCCTCAACTGTTCGATGTGAAGATAGAATGCGTGTCACTGTCAAGCAAGTTAGGCACCTGAGTGAAATTAATACTAGTAGCGTTCTTGTCGTGACAATCCCCTCTAAGCTATCATCCTTCCGTGCGTTCGTGCATGAGAAGTTATTTAGGCCCAAACGTCACAGTCAGCTGCCGCGAGCCGTGACGACGAACAATCTGTGCAAAAAGCCGCCGGTACCACGGAAACGATCTAACAGTATATTAGTATTGCCACGTCCAAAGATTCAGATATTCTTATCACAGAGTTCCTTGATTGCTCGATGGAAGTGTGAAATGAGTTTATCATGCTCCTCGCCTCTTCTTTTAGGCTAAAACTTTACATTTTATTAATATGACTGTTTGGTGTCTCCTAATGAATTTCCCACATTATCTAAATAAACGTGTGCGAACGAACAGATTAGTTAGTTAATTAGTTGGTCCCAAATTAAAGTAAACGGTAACTGGAAATAAACATCTTATTGAAGCAAGCGAAATCACTGCAGAAAGGCTTAGTTGAGTCAAAGTTGGCGTACCAACGGTTGTATCCTGAAGCATAAATAAAGAAGTAAATAGGAGTAAAAGAAAAAAGCTCATCTAGTGTTGTTGCTCTTTTTACGGCATTTCTAGGATGAATTGGTCCTTTTTTTTCATCAAGATATCAATAAAGTCTCAACCGTTGGCACCTGCCGAGAGTCTCGTCAGCCATGACGCCGACAGGTCGCTGTAAGTGTGATATTTTGTTCTCAGTGTAAACTACTTTTTGTTACATATGAGCTAAATCATTGTTACTCTGTGACACAAAATGCTCACGCATACAACCAAAGACCACGACATTTAAAGATGCTCCATCCGGTGGAGTTTAGACTATCAAAACCGAAACATGGCCATAGGATTCCTTGGAACATGCTTCTAGCTTAATTATGTTTTCAGCATCTCTTGATACTCTCTCTATATCCAGGTTTATAAGGTCTAATCCTGTTTCAAGTCAGCGTGTTAGGTTTGACTAAGTTTATATAAAGAAGCATATTAACATATACAGTACCAACAAAATGTTATGGAAACATATTTCAAGATAGATCTGGTAATGTTGATTAATTTGGTGCATGCGTAGGCGTTGGTATTTTTTCCATGACTTAAAACATGTTTGACTTTGGATAAGATTAAGTGCCTTTACAGATCAATATGGAGATAGTTGCAGTTATGGATCGTCGATGACTTGACATTTTTGTAGCTTGAAAACGACAACGTATGTACAATTGTACTGTACGCGTACTCGAGCAGAAGTAGTCAGTTGTTCCTCTGACCGTTATACAAATGGTGACAGTTTTATACTCCCATGGCCACGTGCAAAGTCAACGTAGACTTTGTCAGCACTGTTCTTCGCAGCCTCCCACAACTCCTTGTGGCCCAAGTGCTGTTCGCTGATCAGCTTGCGATGCAAGTACCCTCTCCCTTGTCCAAGTGCGTGCATGACGAACTGGCCTGCGTCATCACGTAAACATGAGCGTTATTTCCAGTCTGCTTCTATTCTGCTGCCGCCCACCTATAAAAAGCTGCATCAGATGCAGGCCCAGGTACCAAGGGATCAGCAGATCAACCCAACCAATCCAGTCACCACTTGCTCCGACAGAGGCGGCTCGCAGCAGCACACGAACACGTCGTCGAGAGTGAAGAAATGGGTTCCTGCGTGTCACGCTCCCCGGCGCCGGCGTCGTCGACGGCCTCCTCATCCGGGCGGAGGGCGGCCACTGCGAAGGTGGTGCGCCTGGACGGCTCCTTGGCGCAGTACCCGGACCCCATCACGGCCAGCGAGGCTCTAGGAGACGACGGCGCGTCCAGCTTCCTCTGCAGCTCCGACGAGCTCCGCTTCGACGCGCCCCCGCGCGCGCTGGCGGGCGAGGAGGAGCTGGAGCCCGGGTGGCTCTACTTCGTGCTCCCCATGTCCATGCTCCGCCTCGCGCTGTCCGGGCACGAGATGGCCGCGCTCGCCGTCAGGGCCAGCTCCGCGCTCGCAGTGGCCATCGGCGTCGTCGTGTCCCCTCCGCGGCGAAAGACCGTGGCCGGTGCCAACGGCAAGCGGGCGAAAACCGCGCGAGTGGTGCCGCTCGTCGCCCCCGACGAGGATGCCGAACTAGCCTCGTATGTCAGATACGGCGGTGCGCGCAAGGCGGTGCAAGGCAGCGGCGATGAAACGGCGAGCAAGACGAGGAAGGGAGCTGGTTACAGAAGCCGCGGTGTTCGTCATCGTCGTCGTGCTGTAGGCGTGCAGAGGCTAAGTGCCATTTTAGAGGCGGATGAGTTTTGACCGACCCCGATATCGATTCACTGATTCGATCTTGCGAGTGGTTCGTTAGTTTAGTTTAGTTCGCGGTTAGTTGCTTGGTTCTTTCGATCGCTCGATCCCTCCAGCTACGGTGGAGATTGTACAGGATCTTTGGAGTTTTCTACATGTACATATATGACGATCGATTTAGAAAATCATGAAAGTACAATGGATCCACTTAATGAACATTTCGCTTAAATTAGATTTACGTTGAGGCAGTCAGCAAGCCTCTGGGGGCTCAAATAAAGAAACGAAAAACCGAAACTGTCTCGCGCTTCTCTCGACCCCTGAGGCAGGGAGAGCGCCGCCACCCACCTCCCCGACACGCCTCCCCCTCCCTCCTCCTCCCCTCGCTGCCGACGGCAGGGGCCATTGGGCGTTGCCCGGGCGGAGCCGGCGGTGGCGGGTGGTCTTTCCCCGCACGCAGGAAATCTAGGTCGGGGCCCTCTCTCTTCGGCGGCGATGCGTTCTAGGCGGCGGTGGTCCAGACTAGGCTAGGAAGCGACAGCACTGTGGCGTTCCTTTGGTGTGGCGGGCCCGTGTGGTGCTGCTGGTCGAAGGGCGGCTGCAGGGCGGCACTGGCAGGACCCATAAGGCCCAGATCTTGGCCCGTTAGCTCTTAGCTGGGTCGGGCCGGGCGGTCTTGCTTGGCGTGCAGCCTGTACTGCGGATGGTGGGAGGGTAGCTTGCGTAGGGTGCAGCGGCAATGGCGGCCGCCCTCATTGCAGCGTGTCAGCGGACTTCTGGGCCTTGGTTGGACACATTTGGGACTGTTGTGCCCTCTCGGAGGGCTTCACGGGCCTGCTAGGCCCGGCCGGACTCAACTGGGACTGGTGTGTCCTGTTGCCGCGTCCGGTCGATTACAACCCGGTGGTGGTGGAGGCAGTTCCCTCCCGCGTGGTTGCAGTCATGTTGTCCCTACTTCAAACTGTAGTTTGCACTACGGGATAAAATGCCCCTGCCGTGTGCAAAATGGACTGGAAGACGGCAAAGTTTGTCTTTGTCGTGTGTAACCCAAAAAGCACATGGCAAAGTACGCGAACACGGCAAATTTCTGAAAAGGAACACGACAAAAAAATATACACGGCAAAGACACATAAAGGAACACGATAAAGAAAATACACTCGGCAAAGTCTACAGCGGCACACGGCACAGACGTCATCACGGCAACAAGGTGGGACCCGCGACCCCATAGGTCCACTTGACGGGAGGAGCTAACGGCTGCAGACGGTGGCATTTTTTCCGTGTGTCGTCACCGGCCCTTTGTCGTGTGTATTCCGAAGTATACACAGCAAAGTCCTTTTTTCCCTTTTATCATATTACTCTTAGGAAAATAAAAAATCATTCTAATTCATAAAAATACAAATATTATATCAAAATTTGCAGAAGAATAAAATCTATCTACTTATATTCAAATATTAGATATTTATGTTGAATAAGAATCTTCATGCTCGCCGTTTTGACGATAGTTAAAAACAGGAATACAAAATTCAAAAAACGATTAAAACAATGTGAAACCTTTGCGTGGTGTCATATTATGTGATATAGTTGGAAGGAAAAATATCAAACTTGGTATATTGATTATGTCTAAAAAAACTTCACAAAATGACCTATCTCATTCAAGATTTCCTAGCTTTCGGGTCAAATGACCAATGTTATGGCTAGAATGAAGGCATAGTTGTAGGTGTTCGTAGCATGGAAAACAAAAAAATTCTATTGCATGAACACACATAAGCCAAGATCTATCTACTAGATTGCAGCAACGAGTCGATAGAGTACTAACCCTCGAAGATCCAAAGCGATTAACGAGAGCAGATTCTCGTGGACGATGTAGTTGTACACTTCCGATTTCAAGATCGCGTAGACGATCCATCCGGCCATGCTTACGGCAGCGCTTCATGATCGGTCACAAGTTCGACTTTTCGATGAAGACCTTACTCCCTTGTTCCAGCAGAAGCGGAGGTTGTAGCACTCTCCTCGTGATTCCGGCAAGACGACGGCGTGGTGTCGAAGTAGAGGAGATCTTGCAGGGCCGCCTAGCGGCGAGTATATGGTGGAGTATGAGAGAGGGCCTTGGCGATCTAGGGTTTAGAGGAACCAAGGGGAGAGGTGTAGCCGGCGGCTAGGGTTTGGGATACAACTCGGTGACTTGGGAGGAGGCCCTGGCAGCGGCAGCACTTGGAGGTGGTGGCGCCTTAGCTAGGGTTAGGTGTGAGGGGTACGGGGGCGCCCTACCCCTCCTTATATAGGTGGGAGGGGTGGTTTGGGAGGAGGGAGTCCTCCTCCAACTCCTCCTCATGGCCGGCGGGTGGAGGGAGTGGGACTTCCTCCCCAAGTAGGTTTCCTACTCTCCCTCCACCAAGCAAACTTCAGATTTGACTTTTCAAATTGGCGTTTGACTTTCAAACTCGGATTTGATTTCTCTCATCATATTGCCCAGCCAAGTGACCTAGTACATGATGCAACCATTCCACATTGTCATGACACATACTTGTACCCTTCCCCCTCCGGAGTGCCGGACCTTTCGGACCCTTCTAGAACATTCCTGGTGAAAACACTGGAATCATTCCCCAACTCCGAAACAGGACTTTCCTTATATGAATATTATTCTCCGGACCATTTCGGATCTCCTCATGATATCCCGGATCCCATCTGAGACTCCGAACAACATTCGGTCTCTTACTCATCATTCCATAACTACTCAACAACATCGAATCCTTAAGTGTGTCTCCCTACAGTTCGTGAATTATGCAGACATGACCGAGACACTTCTCCGATCAATAACCAATAGAGGAATCCAGAAATTCATATGGCTCCCACATATTTCTACGATTACTTTGCGATTGAATGAACCACTTACATACGATACCAATTTCCCTTTGTCTCACGATAGTTTACTTATCCGAGGCTTTGATCGTCGGTATTAGGGCTGGAATTCGAGCCGAGCCGAGCCAACTCGGCTCGACTCGCCAAAGCTCGTTCAAATAACGAGCTTGCTCGACTCGGCTCGTTTATATAACGAGCCCATATTTGAAACTCGGCTCGACTCGGTAAACTCACGAGTAGCTCGCGAGTAGCTCGTTATAAGTTGCGAATAGGAGCACATATAAAAAAACTAGTAATTTTCCTACTATTTCGGAACTAGAACAATGATACTACTTTCATAATAACATGAATACAATAGAAATGAAAAATATAGTAGCTCTACACCATTGCAGGTTCAAGAAACATTCATAGTATGAGCCTCATCTATGAAAAATGACAAACTTTATATTTAAACGAGTTTAACGAGCTAAACGAGTAGCTCGCAAGTAGCTCATTTAGCTTGGGTGAACAAACGAGCTCAAATATAAAACTCGGCTCTACTCGTTAGGCACCGAGTACATGCCGAGTCGAGCCGAGTCACGAGTTACTCATTTAGCTCGCGAGTTTCTAGCTATAAATCCAGCCCTAGTCGGTATCTCTGCATACCTAGTTCAACCTCGTTACCGATAAGTACTCTTTTCTCGTTCCCGTGATATGTGATCCCTTGTGAGCCAGTCACATGCTTGAAAGCCAATTGGATGACATTCCACCGAGAGGGCCCAGAGTATATCTATCCGTCATATGGATGGACAAATCCCATCCATGTGCCTAAACACATACTTTTCGAACACTCAATGCCACCTTTATAACCACCCAGTTACGGTGTGGTGTTTGATGTCATCAAAGCATCCTTCCAGTGATGGTGATTAGTATGATCTCATGGTCGAACGAATTAGGTTACTATATATCAGAAAGCATATAGCAAATGAACTATATTAAATGACTTGATCTTTATGCTACGCTTAACTATAGGAGTATGTCCATCGTATCATTCTCCTAATGATATGACCCTGTTGTTAATAACATCTCTATGTTCATGATCAGGAAACCAGGATCATATATTAACCAACAAGCTAGTTTAACAAGAGGCTTTACTAGGGACTCTTTTATGTTTACAAATCACACAAGTATTAATGTTTCCTGATAATACAATTTTAGCATGGTATGTAAACATTTATCATAAGCATGAAGATATGATAATAACCACTTTATTATTGCCTCTTGGGCATATCTCCAATAGTCTCCCACTTGCACTAGAGTCAATAATATAGTTTCAAACCTTTGTGTATTCAACACCTATGGCTTTCCGGCGTTGCATGTACACGATTGCTAGTGGTCAACTGATCTCCGGATCTGACACTTCCAGGTCCGTGTGTAATTGCATGTCTTTGCGTCTCTAAGCATCACTCATTCTATAATGAGATGACTTTGTATAAATTTGGTCCTTTGGTGAGACCTTTAGTTCTTTGGGGTTAAAAACATGTTGATAATATTGTCGTACAATATATCTTCATAGTATTATCCCGCTGTGAACTACGCCTAGTTTGATAACAAACTACTTGACACAAATGCCCTCTTTAGCTGTTATAATAGCAGTCATATACTTAGCCTTTTGTTGTACTATCTGTCACAATGTCTTAACTTTGGAACTCATCCAAATCCATTATGGAACTTACTTTCCATTATATTGTGCCACCCTTAGTTTAGATTGAGATAAACTGAATTTGTACTTTGTGACAAAACTAGTATCAATGTAGTACTTTTACAATGAACTAACCATCTATTTGCCACTTCTACAAAATAATATACTCTTAGTTCTTCCAAAAGATCATAAGAATATCCTTACTATCGTCCAATGATTATCTTATGAATCATTCTGGTATATGCTCATAACATTTAGAGCATAGGACATATCTGGATTTGTACATATCACGGTATGATTGATATAAATACTCTTTGTGATTTCATACATCAAGTATCAATCTATACTTGAATCTTTGTTTCACTTACCAAGTGTCAATACACTTGAATATATCATCAATATTGAACTCATTCAATCCTTTCTGTGCGACAAGAACATTTCTTGTAGTTTCTATATTGAACTCATTCAATACATCATCTATGTACTTTTGGCACAACCATATTAGCGTCTATTGATGCCAAATATTTGGGTTTTGCCTAAGTCTTTCATCGGGATGAAATTCTTAATATGTGTTAATAAAAGATACATCATTTCCAATATGTCTTCCACATAATGTATTAGAAATATGTCTTAGCTCTCCCACTTAATTTATTGCAAATGCAAGCATCTTCATTGTCTCTGATGAAATTAAACTCTTTTAACAGTTTCATCATAGTGAAGATTCCAACTCTGTGATGCTTACTTCAACCATTGAAGTTTACATATGCTTTTAGCATCCTTTGAATTAACAAAACCCTTTGTACCGTGTTATACACACGTCCTAGGTAACAATTCTATTAGAAGAACTTGTTTTGTTTATTCAACTACCACATAACAAAATTATATGTAGTGGTTGCTATATTATTCCGTCTAGACTCAATATCTCTATGAAAGATCAAATCTTGTCATAGTCAACCTTTGAACATTGTTGTGAACTCTTTCCGAACATGTCGACTATTTTATAGATGTGAAACATCCATGTCTATTTCTTTATAAATCCAAACACGACTGTAAGGTCTTACACCTTTATCGAGGGTCCTTCAAGTTCAAAGCTTGATTTCTCGTGTATGGAACTATCACGGGGATTTTATGGCTTCAAGCCATTTTACGGAGTCAGGGCCCATCATCGCTTCTTTGCATGTAGTCCGTTCATTATTCTCAAATAATGATTCAACCCTCAAATCTTGGTATTTGAATGTTTACCCGACCTACTTGGTTCAATAGAAACTTTGATTTCCGTAACCACAACCTTTGAGGCACGTGAACTATGAGCATTATTGCTGCCTCAGAAACACTTTTCAGCGCTGCGCAACTTTGCATATACAGCTGAGGTTCTTTTAACCTTATCAAAGTTCTATTGTCCTCCCACTTATCTTTTCACGGAAAATTCCTTCTCAAAGAAACTTGACGTTCTAAGTGACAAACACTTTTGTCTCCGGTGTTTTGGAGGAATACTTAACAGTTATTCGAAATAACATACAAAGACAGGTTCATCCGACTTTGGTTGCAAACATCTTTATTTTGCATAGCGTACCAATGTTTAAGAAAGGACAACTTAGGTTTTATCCCAAACCATAACTTTATATGGTGTCATTTCAACGGATTATGATGGAGCTCTTTTCAGTGGAAAACGGTAGTCTCTAAAGCTTTTAATCTTTAAAATATAATGGCAGTTTTATGAATTACACCTTTGATCTTACCATGTCAAACAAGGTCTAATTACATACCTCGAACGCTCCATACTCTTATGGTGTTTCGGGAAATGCAAATCCACGGAACGATTCCTTAAATCTTAGGTATTATGCTAAACTTGTAACTCAAATATCTTCCTTTATGATCTTATCATAAACTATTTATATTCTAGTTACAATGATTTTGCACTTCATCTTGAAAGTCTTTGAACTTTTCAAATGTTTCATACTTCATCCTTATTAAGTAAATATTCATATATTCACTCAAATTTTCGGAGAAAGCATATGAAGTTGAAATCCATCGCTTTTGACTACACATAATGGACTTCATACAACAATATGTACAAGTTCCAATAAGCTAGTCATTCGTTCCCTTTTGGCCTATGAACGAAGTTTTAATTATCTCTAGGAAAGTTTGACAAGCGTCATTTGATCAAAAATCAGAAGACTCCAAAATTCCATCCACATGGAGTTTCTTCATGTTTTCTTTCCAATATAATTTAAACAGCAATGTCACTTCCTAAGTGATCTTCCAATCAATTTGTCTTTCGACATTTTTAGCAGTAGTTTTATGGATGTGATTTTGTCCAACGAGATTTGTAAATCATCCATCTTTTATGGATTACGGCAATTATTTGAACAACCCTTTTGTTCTCATAAGACCTGATAAAACAAATCTTGAAAGCAAGTTTTTGATGTTTAACGAGCAACACAATAACACTTTATTTGTTCTCAATGAACATCATCACATATTCTTTTACTACTTACTTAGGCCATTGTAGTTCATGAATTCTGTTGTTTCATATGACGATTCATACCAACAAATTCAGTATTCAATACTTAAGAACCACATTATTTAACAAGCAAAGAATACATCCATATTTCGTATATCCTCTATATACCTAAGCTGAACAATTCTAGTCTTTTCTTTTCTGCCATATATGATGCAGCCCGTCCTACGACCGCTACTACATCTACTCCCACGAGCTCCCCAAGTGGACCCATGTGTGGCATTCCGCAAAACCACTACTAGAAAATCGCGTTGTTTTTGTGCATTGCATCGCCATCATCATGCATTGTTTGTCTGAAACTATTTTCAACAAGCCTATTTTTGTTTTCTAAAAATACCTCTTCTCTTATTTCAAAACAAGTCTTATAATTATCTGTTAAATTAATTGCCTAAAAATTATTTTGCTAAAAGGAATTAAAACAAGACAACACCATAAATAATTTACAAGCTAATAAAACCCAAACTCTAAATCTTTCCTACCTAGTCCTATTCTACCCAGCCACTCCCAGCCCTCCACCTCATCTCCCCAGTCCACCTCACCCCCTGGACCCCCAATCCCCACCCACCTTGCCACCTCATCAATCCTAACCCCAACCCCTTCCCTCTCTCTCTCCTGCACACAAACACACACAGCACACACACGCACGCCACACCCGCTGCCAACCGGACCCACCCCCACCTGCCTCTCTCCCCTCCCTACCGAACCAGCCCCACTCCCCAATGACGCGCGGGACCCACTCCCTCCACCCAACCGCGTCCACCCACCCCGCGCCTCCCTCCCTGGCCCGCCTGGGTCCCGCCCAACCCCACCAACCACGCTAGCCGGCCCTACCCCGATACCGTCCCCCACCTCCCGCTCTTCTTCCTCTCTCCCCGAGCGGCGCCCGCCTGACCCCCGCCGCCTCAGCCTCCTCTTTCCCTGGCTGCTCTGGCTGGCCAAGAGGGACCCTCGGCCCCGAGCCTCCTCCCCTCTGCGGCCTCCCTCCTGCGTCGCCCGGCCACTAGCCCTGGCGCTGCCAGCGCCTCCGCCTGCCTCCCCTTCCTCGCCTCCGCCTCGGCCTCTCCAGCCGTCGCCTCTCTGCAACCACCCGCTCTCCTTCCTCGAGCTCACAGCCGCCAGCTCGCCGGCTCGGCCCGACCATTCCGCCGCGCTTCTAGCCTGAGCTCCACCGCCGCCCCGGCCTCTCGGCCGCCAACCACCGGCCTCTGTTCCTCTTCCTCGCCCCGTGCGCCGCCGTCGGCCGCACCCTGCGCCGCCCCGAGCTCCACCCCGCCGCCAGCGACCCCTCCCCGGCTTGCCGGAGCTCCCCCCCTTCTCCCTCCTTCCGCCGGTCGCCGCCTCCCTCGCCCCGAGCTGCTTGCCGGCCGCTCCTCCGGTTCTCTACCTCGCCTCGGCCCCCGATGCAGAGCTCGCCGGACCACCACCTCCTCCGTTTCGTCCCCGTGGCCGAGCCCGCGCCACCCCTACCCCAAGCTCGTCACCGACCGCCCCTCCCCTTCGGCCGTCACCTCCACCGCCGTCCGCCATCCGCCGCTCCGCCTGCATCCACCGAGCTCTGGCCCCGCCGCCTCCGGCCGCGACGCCCATTGCCCTCCACCGAGCTCCCCTGCCTCGTCCGCGCCTTCTTCGCCTCAAGCGCCGGCCGCCCTCTCATGTGCCGCGCCCGGCCTCGTGCCCTCGAGCGCCTCCCCGTCGCCCTGGTCCCGGTGCCCGTTCGCACCACCCAGCGAGCCGGTGACCTCGCGTCCGCCGCAGCACAAGCGCATGCACCCCCGAGAACCCTCTCCATCGACCGCTGCCTGTCACGCGAGCCGCCTTTGGCCCGTGTGCGTATCCCCGTCGGCAACGACCGTGCCCACCTGCTACATCATGCTCCTGTTGGTTTCCTGTCGGCATCGTTTTTCATTTGCTGCCACCTGCCGAGGTCCTTCGAGAGACCGAGACCGACCGAGACGAGAACCCGAAGATCCGCACAAGGTCGATGCCAAATTCAAGTTCGCCATCGACAACGGAACCGTGATACCTCGAGATCTCCTTCATGGACACCAAAGCCGGGACATCAAGGCCGTCTACATGGAACATCAAGACCCCGATCCCTCTCGGATCCGAGGGCCGAAGATGCCCGGAACGCCAAGATCGCCTTTCGGACCCTTGAAGACCGATCACGGCGCCCTCCTCCCTCTCGGACCACAAGGCCGACGCCACGAGAAGTAACCGCCACGATGCCAAGTGCGGCTAACGACCAGATCGACACGAGTCGAGACCCGGAAACTATGCAAGATCGGCGCCGGACCCAGAGAATCCCAGGACGACAAGTTCTTCTACCCGGACCCGACAAGTTCTTCGCGACGACAAGAACGGCACCGACCAGGACGGACCCGATGTGCCCCCGACGCCAACCAAGTCCTTCTTCCCGGATGCGACAAGATCTACCTCCGTTATCCGAGAACGATCCCGCCGAGACCGAACCCCAGATCCGAACCCCGAGACCCGACCCCGAACCCCCCGGAATCAAGATCTTTGACCCCTAATGTGTGAACCTTTTCCCGAGCCCCTATTTTATAAATGCTATATATAAACTTGTTGCATATTAATTTGTCACACTCGCATGCATATTGTCATGTGGTTGGGGGCACTATGCCGATTCACCATATAATTAAATATGGGGCCCATATGCGGGCAAATCTAGTCTTATATTGGCCTCATTTAAATTTGTGTAGCGAACCGGTAACTTATCTTGCCTTGTTAATACAACATTTAAATTGCGGGTTATCTAAACAACATGAACCATCTGACTATTTGTCGGGACCCCCGGTTCCGCTTAATATTGCCTAATTGCATCGCACTTTGCCATGCCATACATCATACATGCATCATGCCCGATCTTTTGTCGTAGTATTAAATGGTACATCCGGTGTTTATTCTAGTGTTTTGCTTCTTCGCGGATAAGGCCGTTGAGTTGATGTGAGCTTCGCCCCGATCTTCGGATGAACCTTCGGCAATGTTTTCAGGCGAGCATCTCCCCCTTTCTACCTATCTTACTTTTATAATATTTATTCCCTCCTGTTGATATATTGCTATCTGTGTTGCGATGCTCTAGTTTTCGTACCCGTGATATCCCTTGCAGCCTTATATTGCCTTGGACACCTCCTATTACCTGTTGTTTGGTAGATAGTTGGACCTGCGCGTCGTAGTCGCTTGATCAAGTGCTGTTGCATGTCGTCAAGTACCATAGTTGTTGGAGTATTGCCGTGTGTTTATTGTTGGAGATGATCTTAACTTTAATTACTGTTTAACAACTAAAACTGAAGTAGGTAAGCAGAGGCACAGGTGGGCAATAGATGTTATTTGGTTGTTAACCGTCCACTTGTGTCCCGTAGGACCCCGAGTACTTGATACATGTTCCTTGAATATTCGCGCTATCCACATCCGGGAGGATTATGGGACCCCGAGCGAGCTTGATTCATTCTTATTTCTTGGGGCCACAAACTAGTTTGAGGTTTTATTTACTATCTGTACTTATGCCATGCTTTATCAGATATTTACGATTGTGCGAGGAGCACTTTGTAATGTTTAGGTAAGCGGAGTTTTTTATGTCGACAAGCCCAGTTTTGGGTTCCCGTTTCTGACCATTGACGCAAACCTTGAGTCCGTCTCGAGTCGACTAGCTTCGCTATGGTCTACTCAATGGGTGGCCCCAAATATTTCTGAATCCTGATTGCTTTGTCGTGAAGGCCTCGTTGGGTTTTGATTTGGTTTTTCCGAGGTTGATCGAGTGTGTGTTGCTATTTGTGCACCCCTGCAGGGTAAAACTTTCTGAAAGCCGTGTCCGCGGTTATGGACAACTTGGAGCACAGTATCTCGATCATAGACAACTATAACTAAAGTAGTGCTATAAATTTGACTTTATAATGACTAGTAACCAGCTTCACTATAATGGAATGGCTAAATAAAACTGCCCACAATTGCTTGTTTGGGTTGTCGCTTGCGACCATTGTACCTGACTAGTAAGTATTGCAACTACAACGGAATGGCTAAATAAAAGTACCAACAACTGCTGGGCTTTTGGGTTATCTCATGCTAATTGTATCTGACTAGTAAGTGTCGCAACTACAACGGAATGGTTAGCTAAAATTGCCCGCTGCTTATTTTGTCAGGATGAATGTCTATACCTGACTAGTAATTGCTGCAACGATAACTGAATAAATAAAACTGCCAACGGTGTGAGTTCCTCGGTTGACTTCCTCATTTGGTCTCGAGGGGGAAACACCAAGATGGGTTTGTTTGATGGTAGCATCAGGTTGGTTCCGCATAGGTCTTTCTTATCCCCCTCTGGTAGCCGACAGTTATACCGAGTCTCTATAGGTTGTTTAGTGCATGCTGCCTTGCCGCTCGATCCACCATACCTATGTGGCGAGGACCGCCGATTCTAGCCTCGCCATGTCGGCCTCAAGATCGACCGCTCTCTCTTTTTCCTTTGCCCTTTGTCGGCACCCCTTTTGTTTAAGCAGGTTTGAGATCGACGTCGTTAGCAAGGTTACCCTTCCGGCTTGGCTTGGGCAGGGTTATGGACGCCATTGGTTATTCTTCAGGGCTCTTAGCCCCATTTGCATCTTGTCCGTAGCTGGACGCTCTATCGTTTTCAAGGTGATTTGGATCTTTGTATATTATATCTGTATTCTTGACTCATGGAGTCGCTGTGGTATATATATATCTGTTCTGTGGGTCCCATCGAGGACTGTTGTGTAATGTTATTACTTCGTTTTCCACCCGCACGAAAGTGCCTGGTGGGCACCTTTGAATCGTTTCTATGCGGGTTTGGCGGGTTTCGCTAAAACTTGCATAGGGCCGATTCTGAGGGTGTTACACCATGACTCGCGCCCGAGCTAAGCTCCTCGAAGCCAAGGTTAACTCGCTCCTTTCCTTGTGTGACTTCGACACACCCTTGGATGGCTTGCTACTTCATACGCATACACTGTGCATCATCAGGTACGAAGAGAAGGACCCAAGGGACGGAGGAAATGGACCGGAAGCAACCAGTCGCTGCCAGACGCCATCGGTACTACCGGTTGAGGCGACCGGTACTACCGTTCCAAGCGGTACTACCGGCCCCAGCTACCGGACGCTCCAGGAAGAACCTCTCCACGCCCCAGACGCCGGGTACTCCGGCCAAAGAACTGCAGGTACTACGGTCAGCGGTACTACCGCCCCTCCTACCATAAAGCGACTCGACGGAAGCTCCAGCCCGCCAGCGTTACTACCGCCCGGGCGGTACTACGGTTCATGACCGGTACTACCGGTTGCCAGACCGGTACTACCGGTCCTGAGTGAACCTGCACGCCTGAGTTCGGCCCAGTGCCTTGTATCCCTTCTTATAATTTACCTTTTCGTTCTGAAACTACCCCTGTTTTGTGGCTGGACTATATATATCCCCCACCCTCTATTGTAAACCCTAAACTTGGATAATAATAGATATTAAGGAAACCCTTTGAGGAACTTATATCTATTGGTCTCATGCTCCTACCAAGGAGCACCGGATTATCCACCCCCCCTCTTGGATCTTGCCTAGTGCGTTCAAGTTGTACAAGGCCTTGGGTTCTCGGTTTCTCGCCCCCAAGTCGTCAAGATCTCACCAAGCGCTCGTACCCCGTTGTTGGCGTGGAGAGCGAGCTTCGCCCAACACCGATCCTAGGGATTATATTGGACCGGTTGCCACCGGCGTGAGGGATAGGCGTGTATCGTGTTTTGGTGTGCGTGTGTTCGTGGTTTTCATCCCTTTCCTCCCCCGACCACCGCTTTCCCCTTGTTTCTCGTGGAATTCGTGAAAGATCGGGCCAACCCAAGGGTTACCCCATAACATATTGGTATCAAGAGCACGGTTGATCACGAATTTCTCCTCCAATTTTTCTTTATCCCCATTTAAATCGAAAATCCCACCAAAAAGAGCTCGAATTTGCTGTCGGATTGATCTTTGGATTTGGTGAGTTTTTCGTGGTTTTGGTCAATAGATCTGTTGTTTTTGGAGTCGATCTATAGCCCATGTTGTTCCTAGCCCAGCCTTTCGGTCAGATCACCACGAATTTGAGGATTTTGGTCAAGTTGAGTTCGTTCCTTTCCCGCAACTGGCGGTACTACCGGCCGTGCAAGCGGTATCATCAAGTCACCGTACTACCGTCAGAAGCGGTACTACCGTCATTGGTACTACCGTTTCTTGCCAGTACTACCGCTCCTCGACCGTGTTTCTTTGTCCTTGACGCCTCAATTTCGCTTTTGACTTTTCCACTTCACTTGTTCGTGTTTCGCGTGTTTGTCGCCATTTTCACAACAGCTTCCGCATCAAGGTCACCACGCGCTCAACGACACCGCGACACTCGAACATTCCCCCCACCAACGGTTGCAAGTCGTCAACAATACCGAAGGTATAACTTGCACCACTTTGACAGCCCCATATCTTCCTTTGTGTGTAACTATCCTACGAGAGCAACTCATTTTGTGTTTGTCTAAGCATTGTGCACTTGCCTTCGGAAAGTGAGAGTGTGAGGCCTAATACAAAAGCTAACATAGTAGCATAGCAAGGGAGAAAAAGAGAAAGAATAAAAAAAATACAAAAAAGATACATAGTCTCCCAATACAAAGAGAATACCAAGCTTGTAAGCCAACAAGAGAGAGGAAAAGAGCGCACCAAGGCAAGTGCACAAATCTATTGCTTATCCTCTTTTGGCAAACGAGTTGTGGTCTCTCCTTGTGTTGGCACGACAACCGAGCGTAGTCTTCGTTAGGACCTTTTGTGCTCATTTTCATAGTCGTGCTAACCCCGTTTTTCTCCACGTGTGTGTTTTCCGTGTTTTTGTAGATCGTATCCTTTTGCTTTTGATCTTTGGTTCTTTACCACGTAGAACAAAAACCTTTTTGCTTTGATCGTTTCGTTTGGTTTTCCACAATCCTAACCTTCCACCAAAAGCTTTTGAGAGTTGTAGCATATTTGTGTGTGAGTTTCTTGCCCATTTCACTTTGCACGCTTTCGCTCATTTGTGTGGCAATTGGTTTGATATAATCTCCAAGGTGAGGTAAAGGGCTAACTCTCCGCACCCCTTTTCTCCATATACAACCCTTGTTGTCTTTTCATCATGGACAGGCATGGAGAGCCATCCCAACCACCACAACCTCCGGAGGATGACACACAATTCATGACAAGATGGGACCATTGGAAGGTCCGAGGAGAATTCAACTACCGTTGTGAAGCTCTCGAGCGGCGCCAAGATGAACAATTTAGCGAGGCCCATGTGGAATTCAAGAACATCAACAACCGCTTCGAAGAAGTCCGTGGCCAAATGCATGCCATGCAACACAACCTCGGTCATCAAAATGAATCTCTTGGTCGTGCACTCGCCTCAACGGATGAGAAGCTTCAACGCCTCATTGATGGACTAGCAAGACCACGCTCGCGCGAATCAAGCTCATCGCGGCACTCCTCAAGTGAATCAAGTGCACCTCGCCGTCACGCTTCAAGGCACCGGGATGGACCCGTTCTTCAATCCATGAGCTCTTCGCAAGCGGTACCATCTCCGCGTCACGCCGCAACATCAAGCTATGATGGTGACCTCTCCGCAAGACCTCCAAGACGTGAAGCAAACCGACCACAACCAAGGGCACTTGTGATTCAACAAGAGCAACCTCACATGGACCACCAAGGCCATCGCCGTAGACATGTCCCTTCAACAACAAGTGAAGCATCCGAAGAGGACGAGCAAGATCACCGTCGACGTGAAGCACTCGAAGATCCTCCAAGGCGTCATCATCGACATGATCGTCCACGTCGGCAACATGATGGTCATGACGAGCCTCCTCCACATCAAGAAGAAGAAGAGCAGCCCATTGCGCATGCGGCTCGACGTCCTCCTCGCCACAGGGCGCAAGACAATGCTCCTCGGCACCACCCACGACAAGAACAAGAGCAAGCTCCCCAAGCTCGTCGTGAGGACCATCAACCTCCTCCTCGTCCTCAACCGCGCCAACAAAACGAGCAAGCTCCCCAAGCTCGTCGTCAACACCAAGTTCCACCACCAAACACGGCACCTCAACAACCGCAAGAGCAACGCAACAATCACCAAGCAAGACATGAGAGCTCGTATGATCATGATGACCGCCCAAATCATGGCAACCGACGCAACCGTAACCGCAATGGATAAGAAACTTTCGGCAAGCTCAAATTCACCATGCCCAAATTCACCGGTTCCAATGAGCCCGAGGAATATCTCTCTTGGGAACTCAAGGTCGACAAGATCTTCCGCATGCGCAACTATAGCAATGAGAAGATGATGGCCATGGCATCCCTCGAGTTTGATGAGTATGCCAACCTTTGGTGGGAACAAGTCCAACTCGCTCGAGAAGCAAAAGAAGAGCCTCCAATCTCAACTTGGCAAGATATGAAGGCCCATATGAGATCCTGCTTTGTTCCTTCGCACTACACGCGTGACCTCTTCAACAAGATTCAAACGCTTAGTCAAGGGACAAAGACCGTGGAAGAGTACTTCAAGCAAATGGAGCTCAACATGATCCGTGCCAACATTGAAGAGCGAGATGAACAAACAATGGCACGTTTCCTCAATGGCTTGAACCATCCCATCAAGCGCATCACCGAGTTCCAAAAGTACAACAACATGGTTGAGCTTGTGCACATCGCATCGAAGGCCGAGCGTCAAGTGCAAGAGGACATCAAGTACAACAAGCCAAAGACGTACTTCACCTACAAGCAAGCGCCAACCACTACTCCAACAACACCAAGTGGAAGCTCCTCAAGTACCACCAAGCTTCCCTTCAAGCCAACTCTCCCTCAAGGAAAACAGCCCCCAAGTGGCAAACACACAAGGGATGATCAACCATTCAATGGTGAATGCTACAAGTGTGGAGGCAAAGGGAACAAGTCGAATGCATGTGGGAACAAGAAAGTTTTGTTCATCCATGACAACGGCGATGAAGAATACTTGAGTGAAGAAGAGTTTGATGCAAGGTTCAAGGAAGCCATGGCAAGGCAACATTTGGAAGAGGACCAAGAACTTCTTGTGTGTAAGCATGACGCAAGTCCATCGCTTGTGGTCACAAGGGTCTTGACTACCCAAGTCAATGAAAATGAAGACCAACGCTCGAACATCTTCCAAACTCGTGCCGGCATCAATGGGAAGTCCATCAAAGTTGTCATCGATGGAGGGAGTTGCCACAACCTTGCAAGCACGGAACTGTGTGAGAAACTCAACCTCACCCTCCATCCGCATAAACACCCCTACCATATCCAATGGCTAAGTGACCAAGGATCCGTCAAGATCAAGCACACCGTCTCGGTGACATTCTCAATTGGGCACTACAAGGACACGGTGGAATGTGACATGGTCCCAATGACGGTTTGTCATATGTTGCTCGGAATACCGTGGCAATATGACAAGCGTGCTTTGCATAATGGTCACTCAAACACTTACACCTTCAAATGGCTTGATAAAACTTGTGTGTTGCAACCAATGAATCCTAGCCAAATAATTGCGGACAATGCAAAGGCTTTAGCGAGGGCGCAATACACAAAAACACCTTGTGAGAAGAGTGGTGAGCGAGAGAACCACACCATAGTGAGTGAGAGCTACAAGCCAAACTCGAGTGGAAAAACTAAGAGTGTTTTTCTTGCCACCAAAAGTGAGATGAGAGAAGTGCGGAACAACCCATCCATCTTGCACTATGTCCTTGTATGCAAGGGACTAGCGCAAGGAACTAACGACTTGACAAATGTTCCTCCTTCTTTGATGGCTATTTTGCAGGAATTCCAAGATGTATTTCCCGAAGAGCTTCCTCATGGCCTTCCTCCTCTTCGTGGAATCGAGCATCGCATCGACCTCATACCCGGCGCCCCACTCCCAAACCGCGCCGCGTATCGCACGAACCCGGAAGAGACGAAGGAGATCGAACGTTAAATCAACCAACTCGTGTCCAAAGGTTTGATCCAAATGAAGCGCGACGTGGAGCGCCACGTTCAACGATGCACTACATGTATCCAAGCTAACTCTAAGTCCAACCCCTTTGGTCTTTATATGCCATTGTCTATTCCTCATGCACCTTGGTCGGACATTAGCATGGACTTTGTGTTAGGCTTGCCTAGATCTAAACATGGACATGATTCCATATTTGTAGTAGTGGATCGCTTTTCTAAAATGGCACATTTCATTCCGTGCCATAAGACCGATGATGCTTCACATGTAGCAAATTTGTTTTTGGGGGAAATAATTCGGCTACACGGTGTGCGAAGAACAATCGTCTCCGACCGTGACATAAAATTCATGAGCTACTTCTGGAAGACTCTCATGGACAAGCTCGGCATCAAGCTCCTCTTCTCGTCCGCCTCGCATCCTCAAACCGATGGACAAACCGAGGTCGTCAATCGAGTCTTGGCACACTCCTCCGGGTGTTGATAAAGAAGAACCTTAAAGACTGGGAGGAATGTATTCCACACGCCAAGTTTGCCTACAACCGCTCCAAGCACTCCACCACCATGAGGAACCCGTTCATGATCGTCTACGGCTTCGAGCCTCTCACCACGCTCGATATCCTTCCACTTCCACTTCATGAACGTGCCAATATGGACGTTGTCAAGTGTGCCCAAACAATGAAGAAACTCCATGAAGACACACGAGCTACTATCGAGCAACAAGTCCTTTGCCATGCATCAAGGCTAAACAAGAACAAGAAAGAGATGATCTTTGATGAGGGCGACCTTGTGTGGATCCACTTGAGTAAAGACCGCTTCCCCAAGGAACGCGACTCCAAGCTAAAGCCAAGAGGTGATGGACCATTCAAGGTGCTAAAGAGGATCAACAACAACGCCTATATCATTGATATACCAACATCGAAGTATCTTGTGAGCTCGACATTCAGTGTCAAGGACCTCTCACCCTACCATGGAGAAGATGAAGTTGAGAAGGTTGAAGAGTCGAGGACGACTCTTTCCCAAGGGGGGGGGGAGCTGATGCAGCCTGTCCTACGACCGCTACTACATCTACTCCCACGAGCTCCCCAAGTGGACCCATGACTCGCGCCCGAGCTAAGGTCCTCCAAGCCAAGGTTAACTCGCTCCTTTCTTTGTGTGACTTCGACACACCCTTGGATGGCTTGCTACTTCATACGCATACAATGTGCATCATCAGGTACGAAGAGAAGGACCCAAGGGACGGAGGAAACAGAGCGGAAGCAACCCGGTCGCCAGACGCCATCGGTACTACCGGTTGAGGCGACCGGTACTACCGGTCCAAGCGGTACTACCGGCCCCAGCTACCGGACGCTCCAGGAAGAACCTCTCCACGCCCCAGACGCCAGCGGTACTACCGGCCCAGCAACCGGTACTACCGGTCAGCGGTACTACCGCCCCCTCCTACCGCTCGCTACAGGCGACTCCGACGGAAGCTCCAGGCCCGCCAGCGGTACTACCGCCCCCGGAGCGGTACTACCGGTTGCGACCGGTACTACCGGTTGCCAGACCGGTACTACCGGTCCTGACTGAACCTGAACGCCTGAGTTCGGCCCAGTGCCTTGTATCCCTTCCTATAATTTACCTTTTCGTTCCGAAACTACCCCTGTTTTGTGGCTGGACTATATATAGCCCCCACCCTCTATTGTAAACCCTAGACTTGGATAATAATAGATATTAAGGAAACCCTTTGAGGAACTTATATCTATTGGTCTCATGCTCCTACCAAGGAGCACCGGATTATCCACCCCCCTCTTGGATATTGCCTAGTACGTTTAAGTTGTACAAGGCCTTGGGTTCTCGGTTTCTCGCCCCCAAGTCGTCAAGATCTCACCAAGCACCTCGTCCCCCGTTGTTGGCGTGGAGAGCGAGATTCGCCCAAAACCGATCCTAGGGATTATGTTGGACCGGTTGCCACCGGCGTGAGGGATAGGCGTGTATCGTGTTTTGGTGTGCGTGTGTTCGTGGTTTTCATCCCTTTCCTCCCACGACCACCGCTTTCCCCTCGTTTCTCGTGGAATTCGTGAAAGATCGGGCCAACTCAAGGGTTACCCCATAACAATACTCCAAAGCGTGTATAGTTAAATACCAATGTCTTTGGACTTGCACTTTGAAGTAGATCACCATCATCAAATGTTTGGTGTTCTTTCAAATTCCTTTCTTTAGTAATCTCTTGGTGTAGTAAACATTTTACCTACATCAAATATTCACCCTTATCATGGAATTATTCATGATCAAGCTACTTTAGCTTATAACGGTGAATCGTGAGTATAATGTTGCTCTCCAAAACCTTTTGGAGGATTAGGACAACTAGTGTCTCCAACCTTTTTATAAATTCTCATCAAATATGAGAACATAAAATTTGCTATATTATACTCTATCATGTTGTAACCAAAACATCATTTCAGATATCGCAATATCTTCTATACATGATGGTTTCTGAAACAACTCTTTCAACTCCTAGATTACCTTGATATTGAAAATATCTTTCTAATATCAAGAATCATGGAGACAAACATGATACTTATATACTAACATTGGAATTGTTACTCTTGATTTAATACCAACTATTAAACTTCACGGAGTAATCGAAACTTACTGAAAGTTTGCAATGGGACTTTTAAACTTTCGATTAACACTTCAAAACAATACGATACCAATTTGTAAAGTAACTAACCAGAATTCTATAGTTCTATCATCTCAATTAAAACTAAGCGCAAGGTGGTAAACGGATGCCAATGACTACAACAACTATGCAAATTCACTTTGATTTAATTTATGATAAATAGCGTTCAACTCTTAATCATATTGATGTTGAACTCCCACTCAAAACAATATCCCCCAAATTGTTTTAGTGATCACACGAACCAAATCCACCACATCAAAACCGATCATCACAAGAGTTGATGTAGCTTCAATGGCGAACAATCAACATGTTCATCATATCTACTATATGACTCATGCTTTACCTTTCGGTGATCCGTGTTCCGAGACCATGTCTGTACATGCTAGGCTCGTCAAGGTCAAACCTTAGCTTCCGCATGAGCAAATCTAGCTTGCTCACGTTGTATACACTCGCAGAATCTAACACACCCGATCATCACGTGATGCTTCAAAACAACGAGCTTTAGCAACGGTGCTTACTAAGGATGAACACTTTAAAACTTGAAATTGTGTGCTTGAGGGATCATCTTATAATGCTACCGTCGTGAACTAAGCAATACAAGATGCATAAAAGGATTAACATCACATGCAATTCATAATATGTGATATGATATGGCCTTTCTTCTTATGCTTTGGATCTCCATGTTCAAGCACGAACATGATCTCCATCATTACCGGTGTGGCGTCAAGGTCAATGGCGCCGTTTCATGGTTGTCATCCACCAGCATCAACTATTACAACTACTTTGAATAGACACGCAGGTCTTAACGGAATTAAAAGACAACCATATGGCTCTTGTCGGTTGCCAACTTACAATAAGGAACATTGCATACATCATATATAATCACAATCATGGCCATATCACATTACAACACACCCTTGCAAAACAAATTTAGACGCCTCTAATTTTCTTTGCATGTTTTACGTGGTTTGGGGCTTTCAATAAGTGTCATTCTAACTTACGAACAAGAACCACAACATTGTTACTAGTATTGTCAATTACCCATTGTAAATTGAATCTTAACTATGTTGGGAGAAACAGGCACCCGCAAAGCCACTTATGCAATACAAGTTGCATGTCAAGCATGGAGCAAGTCTCATGAACGATGTCATGTAAGGTTAGCCCGGGACGCTTCATCCCACCAACCCGCAAGATGCAAAGTACACAAGAAGCAATCGACAACAAAAGCATCAACGCCCATAATGACCATTGTGTTCTACTCATGCAACAGATCTACATATAGACACGACTCTGATACCACTGTAGGGGTTTGTAGCATGGAAAACAAAAAATTATATCGCATGAACACACACAAGCCAAGATCTATCTACTAGATTGCAGCAACGAGTCGATAGAGTACTAACCCTCGAAGATCCAAAGCGGTTAACGAGAGCAGATTCTCGTGGATGATGTAGTCGTACACTTCCGATCTCAAGATCGTGAGCGATCCTTCCGTTGCGTTAAACAACGCTTTTGATTGGTCACACATTGATTCGATGAAGACCTTCCTCTCCCTTGTTCCAGCAGGCAGCGGAGGTTGTAGCACTCTCCTCGTGATTCCGGCAGCACGACGGCATGGTGTCGGAAGTAGAGGGGAGATCTTGCAGGGCTTCGCCTAAGCCGGAGCGAGTATGGTGGAGTATGAGAGAGGTCCTTGGAGATCTAGGGTTTAGAGGCACCAAGGGGAGAGGTGTAGCCGGCGGCTAGGGTTTGGGATACCCCAACTCGGCGACTTGGGAGGAGGCCCTAGCGGCGACAGCACTTGGAGGTGGTGGCGCCTTAGCTAGGGTTAGGTGTGAGGGGTAGGGGGCGCCCTACCCCTCCTTATATAGGTGGGAGGGGGCGGTTTGGGAGGAGGGAGTCCTCCTCCAACTCCTCCTCATGGCCGGCGGGTGGAGGGAGTGGGACTTCCTCCCCAAGTAGGTTTCCTACTCTCCCTCCACCAAGCAAACTTCATATTTGAGTTTTCAAATTGGCGTTTGACTTTCAAACTTGGATTTGATTTCTCTCATCATATTGCCCAGCCAAGTGACCTAGTACATGATGCAACCATTCCACATTGTCATGACACATCCATGTACCATTCCCCCTCTGGAGTGCCAGACCTTCCGGACCCTTCTAGAACATTCCTAGTGAAAACACCGGAATCATTCCCCAACTCCGAAACAGGACTTTCCTTATATGAATATTATTCTCTGGACCATTCCGGATCTCCTCGTGATATCACGAATCCCATCCGAGACTCCGAACAACATTCGATATCTTACTCATCATTCCATATACTCAACAACATCGAATCCTTAAGTGTGTCTCCCTACGGTTCGTGAATTATGCGGACATGACCGAGACACTTCTCCGATCAATAACCAATAGAGGAATCTGAAAATTCATATGTCTCTCACATATTTCTACGATTACTTTGCGATCGAATGAACCACTTACATACGATACCAATTTCACTTTGTCTCACGATAGTTTACTTATCTGAGGCTTTGATCGTCGGTATCTCTGCATACCTAGTTCAACCTCGTTACCGATAAGTTCTCTTTTCTCGTTCCTGTGATATGTGATCCCTTGTGAGCCAGTCACATGCTTGCAATCCAATTGGATGAAATTCCACCGAGAGTGCCCAGAGTATATCTATCCGTCATATGGATGGACAAATCCCACTCTTGATCCATGTGCCTCAACACATACTTTCCGAACACTCAATGCCACCTTTATAACCACCCAGTTACGGTGTGGTGTTTGATGTCATCAAAGCATCCTTCCAGTGATGGTGATTAGTATGATCTCATGGTCGAAGGAATTAGGTTACTATGTATCAGAAAGCATATAGCAAATGAACTATATTAAATGACTTGATCTTTATGCTACGCTTAACTACAGGATTATGTCCATCATATCATTTTCCTAATGATATGACCCTGTTGTTAATAACATCTCTATGTTCATGATCAGGAAACCATGATAATATATTAACCAACAAGCTAGTTTAACAAGAGGCTTTACTAGGGAATCTTTTATGTTTACAAATCACACAAGTATTAATGTTTCCGGTTAATACAATTTTAGCATGGTATGTAAACATTTATCATAAGCATGAAGATATGATAATAACCACTTTATTATTTCCTCTTGGGCATATCTCCAACAATAGTTTGTGATAATGTTCCCATATTGTGCATGCATGTGCATCATGGGACGGCGAACAATGTTGCAGGATAAAGTTTTTCTTTTCATCGTACTAAAAATCCATTTTCCATTTTCTAAACGCAAAGAACGAGATGTTTTGTGAAGCAACCACCAAATGGCTAATTCAAAATGCTACCATCCTATTTTTCTAAAATACTAGAACACCTTACATGGACAATGTCCCAAATGGGGATCTCAAACCTTTTCGTCCACCCCAGGTGTAAAAGACAAATTCCTGCCGAATTGGTAGGAAGTGGGTCAGATATGAACTACATATACATGATCTGATGTTCGTGATTTTTTACAAAAATCATTTCTAGGTTCAAAATATGATATTTCATCAGAGATCCAATGCAAGTTTAGCGAGGCTCGGCCCCGAGATAAGAATCTTATTACCCGTCGTTCGACAAAGCTTGGCGATAGTTTAAAACAGGCATAAAAAATTCAAAAAAGACCGAAACAATGAGAAACCTTCGCGTGGTGTCATATTATGTGACATAGTTGGATGGAAAAATATCAAACTTGGTATATTGATTATGTCTCAAAAAACCTTCACAAAACGACCTATCTCATTTTAGGTTTCCTGTCTTTCGGGTCAAATGACCAAAATTATGGTTAGAATCAAGGCATAGTTTGTGATAATGTGCCTATATTGTTCATGTGCATCATGGGATGGCGAACAATGTTACTGGATGAAGTTTTCCTTTTTGTCGCACCAAAAATCCATTTTCTATTTGCTGAGCGCAAAAAACTAGAGATTTTGTGAAGCAACCACAAAATGGCTAATTCAAAATGTTACCATCCCATTTTTCAAAATTACTAGAACATCTTACATGGTAAATGTCCCAAAAGGGGATCTTAAACCTTTTCGGCTACCCAGGTGAAAAAGACAAATTCCTGCCGAATCGATAGGAAGTGGGTGAGATATAAATTACATGTACATGATATGATGCTCATGATTTTTTTAAAATCATTTTAGGTTAAAAATATGATATTTTATTAGAGATCCAATGCAAGTTTAGCGAGCCTCGGACCCGAGCTAAGAATCTTCTTACCCATCATTCGACAAAGTTTGACGATAGTTTAAACGGGCATAAAAAATTCAAAAACGATCAAAACAATGAGAAACCTTTGCGTAGTGTCATATTATGTGACATAGTTGGAATAAAAAATATCAAACTTGTTATATTGATTATGTCTCAAAAAACCTTCACAAAATGACCTATCTCATTCGAAGTTTCCTAGCTTTTGGTCAAATGACCAATGTTATGGCTAGAATTAAGGCATAGTTTGTGATAATATGCCCATATTATGCATGCATGTAGATCATGGGATGGAGAACAATGTTGTAGGAGGAAATTTTCCTTTTATTGCACCAAAAGCCATTTTCCATTTTTTGAGCGTAAAAATCGAGAGGTTTTCTGAAGCAACCACCGAATGGATAATTCAAAATTCTACCATCCCATTTTTAAAAAGATTATATGGATGTCATATTTGGATTCCTCACATTATTATGATCGATTTAGACATTTTATCTGTCGAATTCCGATTTACGGATTTAAATATATGAATTATTCCATATTAAATAGAAAAATGCAAAAAAATAAAATCATTTTATTTTTTATTTGGATTCAATATTATTATTACTTATTCATTGTTGTCTACTTAAATATTTGTTTGGAATATAAAACTGACACGTGTGACATCATGGTCCAAGAGTTAATAGGATTGATATGAAAGTTTTATCAACAAGGTATGATTTCTTTCTCAGAAGCTTATTCGGAAGGAACGAAGAATTTAAGCGTGCTAGGTCTAGAGTAGTGTTAGGATGGGTGACCGAAGGATAAGTTTGATTTGAGTGCAATTTTACCTAATATTAAGCATACTAAGGATTAAAATACCCTATATGAGATTAACAAGTAAAAATATTCAAAAAAAATGAAAAACAATTGAATTTTGTTTTCAATTTTTTGAAAAGACAGCCTCTTTTCCGGTACTTTTTCACGAGACACACGGCAAAGTAAGCCTCTTTGCCATGTACTTTTCGAGGAGACGCACGGCAAAGAATAGACACTATCATCTCCACGAGAACCGTCATCTCACTTTACTTTGTCGTGTCTACGCGTAAGACACACGACAAAGGCTTTGCCGTGTATTATTTAGAAAACACACAACAAAGGAACTTTGCTGTAGCGAACGTTAACGTGTGGAATTTGCCGTGTTTCGGAAGACCTTTGTCGTGTCCTCTTGCACACATGGCAAAGGGCCGGTGTGACGTAGTGTTGTCTCCGTCGTGTAGGCCTTGCGACGTTTCTTTGGTGACACGATGATGGCGGCTTCATGACTGTGGTGGCACATGTTGGTGGATGGCAAGTTTGGTTGTGTCGAGGCATCGTTCTCGCGTGGATCTTGTTCTACGGGTCGCCTGGGGGTGTGGATAGTTTTTTTTGGAGGAAACCCTTGTCGGCTCATCCGGCACCGGCGCCGTAGCTACCCTTTACCTACTTCCCATTGTGTGTCATGGGAAACCCTAGGGCCATCCTGGTCTGGGCAGTAGTGTACTCTCTCTCCTTATTGAAGGTATTGCTTGACACTTGGCAATTCGACCATAGGAGCGTGGTGGAAATTATCTGGTGGGCGCAGAGGTTTCATGTTTCCTTCGTTTAGTCGATCCACCTATATCTCCATTTTTTCTTATTTTCTCCTTTGGGCGTGTGTTTGTTGCAACCCCAGCATTTTATTTCGGTTCATGTCTTGTTGACTGTATTCGGTGTTGGCTATATTAATATAGTGGGGCGAAAGCCTATTCCGAGGAGTCAATAAGCCTCTTGAATTGTACCCGACAGGTCACTACAGTAATTGAAGAAAGCCTCTTTCCTCTTCTGATCTGTCAGTGACATGGGTATGACCTATCGGGTCTCTATGTTTAGTTACCCTAGGCGCATAAAAGCTTATGGCCCACAAAGGCCCAACGAAGTCCAACAAGCACCCGGCGGAATAAAGATTTTCCTTAACCGCTAAGGAATATTCAGGAACCGACATAGAGTTCGTACTGTAAATATTAACTTCTGACCTCTCCGTCTACATATCCAAGACCCAGCCTCTCATATAAAGGCTGGGAGGACCCGACGGAGGCGGCACCTTAGGTTTCCAGCAATCCGCCGTAAGCTAGATCACAACTAGCGAACCAGCGACTTTGTAACCGAGCTTTCTCAATAATCAGACCACATTGACTTCCTTGTTTGTCTGATCAGCCGACGAAATCCCCAATGCTCTCTTTTCCACGAAACCCTAAGTCCATAACAATGGGAATTGCCGAGGTTACCCCTCGTCAATTAGCATCGTCTGTGGGAACTCTGAGCATTGGAGCTATGGATTCGGTGGCTTCCTCTTCATCAAGCAACAATTCGACGATCAAGGTTGGTGAAGTCCATTATGATCTCGCTGATCCGCGCCCCTTTATCGTCTCCCGTTGAGTTCGACTAAGAGAACGATCTCATGATAAAAAAATCCACTTTCGCGTGGGAGCACCCGACAACCAGTGCCTTTTGGCTCCGCTCAGCCCGGATCCGTCGGTCACACCAGCATCGCCTACGGTGACTCCAGCATCATCCATCGGCTCAATAGGAAAGGTCATCTCTGATCCGACAAACATCGAAGAAATTCGTGGGAACCCCACAGATCTGGAAGATCTGAATGATCTATATGATAGCCTCTCTTTAGGCTCAATCTCTGAGTCAGCACTACAACACAACCTAAGTACGTCTAGCTCAATTCCTGACGAAGCGAAAGAAAGGCGTCGAATCGGGCATCAAGAAGAGAGAATCATACCCAAAACAAGACCCTTGGGACTTCGCTGGATCACAAATCAACGTCTCTTATGGGTACAACAGTGATGATAATCAATCAAGCATGAGGCATTGCCAAGTTTGCGTGATCCTGGAAGGAGAAACCTCGGCACCCCTGGACTCCAACGGTAACCCCATTATTAATCCTGACGATAATTTTTTTAGATTTTTCTGAGAATTTCAAATTTAGGCTAAAATTTGATTTTTTTTGGCGTCCGGAAAGGCCAAAATGTTGCCAAAATTTCAAAACAGGGGTAGTATGGTAAATACTAATGTACACAATGAAATACATGTATTTAGGAACCGTTTTTCTCTTTTAAGTGGAGATAATGGCATACATAGAGGTATGGGAAAGTTGGAGTGGCATATCTTCAACTTCAGTTTTTCTAATGGCATTTCTCCAAGTTAAGGAAATTGGAGTGTCATAGGTCCAATTAACCCTTGTATCTAATACACTGCCAGGATAGTTGCAAACTGTGCAAGAGTTGGTTTATAGGGAAAGTAAAAACTATTAAGGACAGGAAAGTTGAACATTAGTGCAAATCATGCATAAAGTTTGAACACTGGTGAAATTCAAGCATAAAGTTTGGCATACAATGCATGAACGAGAAAAATAACTAACAAATTAACTGGATGATTTTCGGAGAATCTACTCCAGCTCAACATATAGATACTAATTAAATTGAGTTTGACCCCTGAAACATACAACCAAAAGAAACTAGCTAAGAAGAAATGAGAAGTAGAAAGAACATGCATATTTACATCACTTATCCTTTTCTTCTAGGATATGGAGAACAATTTTCTTAGGACATGCATGCATCACACAACTAAACTATAAATTAACTAATCAATGCACAACCCAACTAGAAGAATAAAAATGAATTTAGTCACATTTAACACTAAGCATCCAGTAGGATCGCTAACTACCTTAGTTACATCAGCAAGCTCATTCGAAGCAACCTTCTCGTTAAAGAAGTCATCAATCTGGTCGTCTTTTGGTCCTGTTGGCGCCACAAATAGGTTGAGTAGTTCTTCAACAAACATCATCTTCGGTACATAGGAAAAAATTGCCATTCATATCTATGGAACCATTAAGAGAAGGGGATTTATATTTTCGTGCCACTGGCTCGCTAGTTCTACTCACTTTTCCCCAGCTGCTTAGTTTTTCCTTAATTTTGTCCACCTCCTATTATGAAACTCTCGCATGGTCTGAAACTCGCTCTCTGTCAGCCTTGCCGTTAGATGCTGACAAGTGGAGCCGCATTCAGTCGGGTCCCGCAGTGGACCCTCGCCGTTACGTGCTGACAAGTGGGGTTGCGGTATGTCAGGTCCCGTAGTGGATCATTGCCATTACATGCTGACAATTGGGGCCGCGTTTAGTTGGTTCCCATAGTGGACACCTCTCTCCACTTATCCAGATCAGCATGGGACCCATAACTTATCCACGTGAGCGTCGGACCCACAAGTTATCCACGTGAGCCAGCCCTGTGCCCGCGCCCATGTCGTTGCCTCCCCTTTATTCTTCTTCTTCAGAGACGGTGGCCCTTCTTCGGCGACGGTGACCCTTTGTCGAGCTTCACTTTGGCCTCCCGTTTGTCCTGGCCGCAATATGGTGTCATTCCGTTGACCTGTACAAAGGTTGACAATGGCAACCGTGCGTAGAGAAGGTTAGATCTCGCACCAAAATGCACCAAAATGGAAACTGGGTCGCTTGCTATGGAGAATGCGGCCGGCGGGCCGTTCCGATAATTTAATTGGTTTATCGAGTTAATGTCTCGGCTGCAATCAAGTGAAAGAGTGTTTATAATTGAAAATTAGGGACATGGATGTATAAAAAATAAGAAAATGACACAACTCTTGAACACTTTCAAATTAAAAAAATTATACAACTCGTAATGTATAAAAGTGTTTATAAATGACACAACTCTTGAACACTTTCAAATTAAAAAAAAAGTATACTTAACACAACTCTTGGACACTTTAAAATTAAAAAAATTATACAACTCTTAATGTAAAAGAGTGTTTATAATTGACACAACTCTTGAACACTTTCAAATTTAAAAAATATATACAACTCTTAATGTAAAAGAGTGTTTATAATTGACACAACTCTTGAACACTTTCAAATTAAAAAAGAATCATACAACTCTTAATGTAAAAGAGTGTTTATAATTGACACAACTCTTGAACACTTTCAAATTAAAAAAATCATACAACTCTTAATATAAAAGAGTGTTTATAATTGACACAACTTTTGAACACTTTCAAATTGAAAAAATTATACAACTCTTCATGTAAAAGAGTGTTTATAATTGACACTACTCTTGAACACTTTCAAATTTAAAAAATCATACAACTCTTAATGTAAAAGAGTGTTTATAATTGACACAACTCTTGAACACTTTCAAATTGAAAAAATTATACAACTCTTAATGTAAAAGAGTGTTTATAATTGACACTACTCTTGAACACTTTCAAATTAAAAAAATATACTACTCTTAATGTAAAAGATTGTTTATAATTGATACTACTCTTGAACACTTTCAAATTTTTAAAAATCATACAATTATTAATGTAAAAGAGTGTTTATAATTGACACAACTCTTGAATACATTCAAATTGAAAAATTATACAACTCTTAATGTAAAAGGGTGTTTACCATTTTTATAGTGTGAAAAGTGATTCCTAAACTTGCGTATATGAAAATTATAAACCTTTGAACACTGTGAAATCGCACTTAATACGTGATAATGATGTGCTAAGAAAATCTTGAGAGATACAGGGGTGGCAGATGTGCTAAGAAAATCTTGAGAGATACAGGGGTGGCAAACACTGTGAAATCACACTTAGGACATGGAGTGAATATAATGCAAAAATTATACACCTTTGAACACATTCCCTTCAAATTATATTCAAAATCATTTGTTTATGGAGTTAAAGCATCGGTTGCAAAATCGTTATTTTGCATGGATAGAGGGTCCCCCGACAGATACAAGGGTTATCTTGTCCGTAGATCACAGAGGATCAATCAGAGGATTAACGTTTGGTGAGCACGATCCGCATCACAACTGTCTCGACCAATCAAAGCGTAGCATCCAAGATGAGCACAAGTGTGAGAGTTTATCACTAAGAGGGAGGGGAAAGTTGAGTAGAACTTAAAAACCAAGGGCAAAACTGAGTAGAACTTTAAAACCAAAGGAAAAACTGACAAGGGGGTTGATACGTCCAAAACATATCTACTTTCTCGAACACTTTGCTATTGTTTCTCCTCTAAACTTGTGTGATTTGGATACAACTAACACGGACTGACGCTGTTTTCAGCAGAATTACCTTGGTGTCTTATTTTTGTGCAGAAAAATCACCTATCGGGAAAAATCCCGGAAAATATGCCAAAAACTATTTTTCACCAGAAGATCCACGGGCGGAAGAGGAGGCGAGAGGAGGCTGGGGGCCCACACCCCAGTGCGCAGCTCACGACCTTGCGCTGGAGGTGCAGCCACCCTAGGCACCCCCTCGGCCTCCCTCTGCGCCTATTAGTTGCCTTTCAACCTAAAAACCGACGGGGGGTTCGATAGTTTTCCAGAAAGAGTTCCGCTTCGCTGCCGCCACCAGAAACCAAGATTAGGATCCAGAAACTCCGTTCTGGCACCCTGCTGGGACGAGGAATTTGGAGAGGATCATCGCCATCGTCATCACCAACGCCATGCTATTTGACTTTGTTGCAACTTGTTGTGCTTAATGCTTGTCACTAGGGCCAGAGTGCCATGATCTCAGATCTGAAATTATTATTGAATCATTATGATAGTATTGTTTGTGATCTTATCTGCAAGTTGTGTACACATATCATTGTCCCGATCCAAAGGCCTCAAAGTAAAAATAATTTGGACAACCGGAGGGGACGGCTATGGTGTGAGGATCACATGTGTTCATGGAGTGTTAATGCTTTGCCTCGGTGCTCTATTAAAAGGAGCACCTTAATTTCTAGTAGTTTCGTAGAGCACTACTAGGAAAATGGTCGTCTGTGGCGCACCTAAAAGGCCCATCCGTGGCGCACTTAGTGCGCCACTTTTGCGCCACGGCTCGCCCGTGGCGCCTTTGCCTAGTGCGCCACGGTTGTGTAGAGATAGGCGTAGCGCACCTCCTAGTGCGCCACAGAAGTTTGGCGTGGTGCGCTACCCCTTGGATCTTCTGTGGCGCACTCTACCTAGTGCGCCACTAAACATCCATGGTGCGCTTTAGGTGTAGTGCGCCACAGAAGGTAGACCATGTGCGCCACAGATGTATTTTTGTTTTTTTTAATTTCCAAGCAGATTATATACAATATTACAGAGATATACACACAGATACAAGATATACAATTATATATATAAATACTCAATATGAAAAACAAGATTGAAACAAATACATATAGATAAGTCTCATACATGAATACATAGTCCAAGTTACATTGTTTTGATCATGTTACAAAGTAGTAGTTGGTGACATGCGAATACATGTGTCGATCGAACAAGTTAGAGCTCAAGCTCGCTAGACATCTAAACTAGCTAGCTAGACACAAACGGGATAAATAACCAAAGAAGATAATCATGATCACCGCTTGACGAAGGTGTAGGTCTTCATCCGGTTCCTTGTCCTAACTCCCGCTAGATAGCGCGTGTATCTATCTTCCGCCTCCGCCATAGTGTTGTACCCTTTGTAGCTATTGCCGCTGAAATGGTGCACTGTCTCCCAGTCTTCCCAATCATCGTAGACTCGGAACCCGTCCCTTGTACACGACGTACCACGTCATCTACAAGTTGACAATAATAACTTAGGTGATTGAAAAACATGTATAATTAAAGTCGCATATGAAGATACACTTATAGAAAGTACTCTTAAATCAAAAGAGCAAACTCAAAAGCATGCCTCATATATAACTAGCTAGGTCGTTGGACACAGAATATGCTTATGACGGATCATAGCCAAGTAGGATGCACAATTCACGGACTTGTGCATATCACAAGGCTAACAATCCCGTCATAGCACATTCACATATATATTGTGCCACGACATTTAAATCATCGGCATATTCTCGAAAAGACAAAAATAACTCGAAAAGCATGCCTCATATATAACTAGGTTGTTGGACACAGAATATGCTTATGGCGTTTGTTAGCCAAGTAGGATGCACAATTCACGGACTTGTGCATATCACAAGGCTAACAATCCCGTCATAGCACATTCACATATATATTGTGCCACGACATTTCAATCATCGGCATATTCTTGAAAAGACAAAAATAACTCGAAAAGAATGCCTCATATATAACTAGCTAGGTCGTTGGACACGAATATGCTTATGGCGGATCATTAGCCAAGTAGGATGCACAATTCACGGACTTGTGCATATCACAAGGCTAACAATCCGTCGCCATAGCACATTCACATATATATTGTGCCACGACATTTCAATCATCGGCATATTCTCGAAAAAGACAAAAATAACTCGAAAAGAATGCCTCATATATAACTAGCTAGGTCGTTGGACACAGGAATATGCTTATGACGGGACTGTTAGCCAAGTAGGATGCATAATTCCTGGACTTGTGCATATCACAAGGCTAACAATCCCGTCATAGCACATTCACATATATATTGTGCCACGACATTTCAATCATCGGCATATTCTCGAAAAAAACAAAAATAACTCACACTTGTCGTCCGAGAACCAAAGAGTAAGCAAAAAAACCAAAGAGTAAGCAAAAAAACCAAGCATTGATTGATATATAATAATAATAAGCAAAATAAGTAAGCGGTGATTCATAAACCTAATAAGATAAGTACACTTGTCGTCCACACACACACAAAGGTCATCTATAGTTTGCAACTACAACTAGGCCAACATCAAGCCTTCTGGCTCGGCTTAGGGAACGGAGGGCATACGCCTCGTCATGAACTTCCTATAGTCACCCTGCATCTCTAGGCGATCTTCTATGTCACGGTTATTCGGGATATTTCCTCAAGAGAAGATCCCCAAGTCATGACATCACGAAGATGATTGCCCCAAGCATTGCTTTGGATGCGATACATCTCTTGTCTAATATCCGAATCATTGATCTTGGCCTTTGCTTCGCCCTTGCTTGAGATGATCCGGCAGCAGAATTACGCGGTCAAGTAGGAACGCCTCATGTGATGGAGTGCGTAGTAGGCTTCCTTCTTCTTGTTTTCCCTGCTTCACGCAGGGAACTCGTTACGTGGTTGAAGACGCGTGCCGAACTTGACCTTCTTACGCACGAAGCTGGTGCCTTCCGTCGAGGCAAAGCCGTGAGAGCATCATCCGAACTTCCTTGATCTTGTCGTAGTTTTTCTTCTTTTCTAGACTCCCGAGTCAAAATCGTGGTGTGGGAATGCTTGGCGATAAGGAGATGAGCGTGCGTGTTCATCTCTGCAAAAATTCAAATGGAATGTGTTGAAAAAAGAATGATGATGATCTAATAAAGCCAATCGGCGGTGGCGGTGAATAACGACTTACTCGGGAAAGTAAGGCACGAGAATGTATTCCTTTGTCTTGTTCGCCACGAGGATTCTTTTTTAGGTACGAGGCACGATACGTCGCTCGCGGGGGAACCCAAGCAGCCGTCACGCATGTAGTAGGGGTCCACTATAGCGATGCCCGATGTGTTCTCTCTAATGATCTGCGTGGCGGTGAGAGAAAAGAGCGGACCATGGTATAGTGCGGCGGGTATAGGTGGAACATATTGAAGATGTCCTCGAACCGCAGGAAGAACAGATCCATGGGGCGGTCGACGAAGCCCAAGCCTGGTGGCACCTTAACCACGAATACCGGGTGCGAGGGATCTTTCTCCGATAGAAGGCATCTCTCTATCGTCAGCACGTCGTCATGCACACTCTGCAGTTCCGAACTGGCGAGCTTCCGCAAATTCTTAGGTAGCATGGGCTCACCCGTCACATTAATCCTCCACATAATACCCTCGGGTCTTGGTGGCCCGTCCCGAAACCTGATCGGATTCGCAGTTGTTGACGCCACCGGCTGGTTCGAGCTGCTAGATTTTCTTTTCCTGCCCTTTTTTCCTTTTGGAGAGCGGGCAGGCACCGCAATCTGAGCACCAGCCGCCCTATGTAGTGTGTCAGGGCTTAGAATAAAGGTCCGGTTGGTTGTATCAGCTGGCTCTGTAAAGGCGCAAGCTGGAGGCGTCTCCTGAGAACCAAACAGACGCTTGGTGATAGTGGCTTTCTCTGTGGGGCCACCAGCTAGGTCTTATTCGCCAAACCGAGTCTGAAGAAGTGATCATTCCGGTCTTGAAGTCCTCGGCCGGATCTGCGCCATGTGCATATCATCAACATGATAATCCGACCCACCGCGTGGAGGTGACGGCGAGGGGTTTTGCCACCGCTTGTCGCCGCACGACGGTGGTTGTTCTGTGGCGTGATGGCCCCGCCCCCAAACGGATCATGCTCTTTGGCCATAGCAAGAACAAGCGAAGCAACTTCGAGGACGACTCTTCTTCATCCGCTCACGGGGTTGAATGGGAGGTTCTGTCGTCGCAGCCCCTTAGCACCCGACTAATTTTAACCACGTGCACGCTATCCGCATCGGTTTTGAGTGGAACGTGCTGCAAGGGTTGAACGATGGTACCCTTGGCAACATCCTCATTTCGTTGTTCACGTAGCATAAGAGAGTGCAAGGAACATCCGTCCAGAAAACATGTACGGCGTCGTGGCGAGATGCCACAAGAGTAATATATAGATGGCATGAAAGGCGGTAATTAAAGCAATTTGTTTACCGTGATGGCGTCGAGATCGGCTAATGTCGACGACCGCATACGGCGACAGGCGTGCAAGAGACGGAAGGGCTGCTTGATGGCGTGGTGCTGGCGCCGTGTATTCTCCCTACCGACGGGTGCTTGGAGCTCCGGTGCCGCTGGCGATGGCGGGCACCAACATGTACTCGGCGCGCGGTGATGGCAGGGGAGTCACCAACACTTGCGGCGCCAGCGGTGCTAGCGGGCGGAGTCACGAACACGTGTTCGCCTAATTAATCGGCGCCCGCGTTGTTCGAGTGGTCACGACCATGCTTGAATCGGCACGGCCCTACTCGACCACCCGCACTCCGTTCGCTATTGACTCCACCAAGGTAGGCAGGAAGGACGTAAGGGTGATTGCCAGGTTGTCTTGGACGATCTGCGGGATCCGCGCCACTTGTGCCTTAAGTTCTTGAACCTCTTTGTTTTCCTCCTCGCTCCTTCCCGACGGCTCCACATGCGTCCTCGGCGGTGGACCAAAATGATCCACCCAATTCTTACCCCCGAGGCCGGCCAGACGGCGATTAACTTCTTCAGAATCAAGCTCTATTTTCTTGGCCCGGTTCATCTCCCTGTTAAAAGGGTTATCCCACCGGGTGATCGCCGTCGACCCCTGGGATGAGGAACCCCGGGATCCATGACTAGCAACAATTTCCTCCTCCTGCAGAAGAAGTAACAGTGAATCATTTAGATCATCGATTAGATTGCAATCGTGTTGATCCGCGGTAATTAGATTATACTAACCACAATTTCCTCGAATTCCTTCACCACAGGATCCGCGGTGAGTTGTTTGGTTTTTGGGTCCACATGGTAACGGGCCCTGATGAAGTTTCGAACCTGCCCGGGTTCGAATTTAGCAAAGGGGTTTTCTATCCCCTTGGATCTATACTCTTCATCCTCCTTATTCCATTTGGCCTCCGCGTTCTCAGATCCACCAGATCCGAGATGGTGATGACCTATATTCATCGCTGCGGCGCCTTTCCCCGATTACTATTGGCGGGCTCTTTCGGATTCACACCTCCTTGAACTCCGGAACCGATCTTGGTGATCTGCGGTCAATCTTCCGGATCTCCTCGAGACTTTTGCCTTCTTTATAGATCTTCTTCTTTATCCGGTTCTCCAATGGCCGGCGGTGCTCATCTTTGTGAGGTCGGATTTGTTTACTTCGTTCCCATGATAATTTGTGTTACGATACTTAGCGGGAACTTGTATCTTGCGTGCAGCTCAAGAGGAGTGTGCGCAAGGCCATTATATTTATGCCGGAGATTCTCGGTGTTGATCGAGATGGTTGTCCGGTGATCGCCGCCACTTGCCCACCGTACTTTGGCGACAAGGGCGGGCTCCAAAGGAACCCCGATGGGCTCACTTGGTAATTTCCTCCCCGACCGTGCGGCCGTGTTGGGCGCGGTCCTTCGGCTTCTTCTTAGGAGGGTTGCTACCACTCCCTGTGCCCTCGCCGCCATCAGTGGTTTCATCGTCCGCCGTTCCTTCGGCTTCTTCCTCTGCGTCTTCCATCTCATCATCCTCGCTCTCCGAAGGATGGTATTCTTCATCGTCTTCTAGACGCTGGGCCGCCTCCCAGAATGTCAATTGTTTATTCGGAGGTCTGAGTTCTCCTTCAGCGCTGATGCGCTTAGAACATCCAGCCTCGTCGTTGTCACACATCTTTGCACTAATAAAAAAAAAATTGGTTAAATGCACGGAAAAATCCGGCATGACCTTTGCTAATTTTCTTAAACTAGGAGTGCCCGATTTCTGCCGAAACGGAAGTTAATCAACATTTCGGCAAAAATCAGGACTCATTTCATACAAGAACCTGCATACGGGACATAATAAAGTGCTTCATACAAGCACAAGAATAATTTCAAGTGCTACAACAATAACAACAATCCTTGCTGTCATTTGCTTGCAATAAGAAAATGAGAATACACCATACACCATAACAAGCACAAGTTTAGCAAGAAAATGACGGCAACATAATTTTTAGTTCTGAACAAATGACAAAATAATAGCAAATGACAAGTATACACGGTTCAATTCAGTTCACCTTGGCAAGCACAAGCTCGACATCTAACTTGAGCGGCAACTCTGGTGCAATGCGACTTGTTTTAATTTAACAAAGAACTACAGGTGCAATGCGGGCATCTAACTTGACATCAACTACATCTAACTTGACAGCAACTAGGTGCAATGCGGACATCTAACTTGGCAAGAATTCTGGTGCAATGCACATCTAACTTGACAGCAACTACATCTAACTTGGCAAAGAACACACGGTCCACAGTTTACAAAGGCTCTACATCGATCGATCAACACTTACGATCCACGGCAGATGCATTTAACACTTACATAGTCCACAAGTTTTTCCTAATCTGATCAACCAATGGCTCGCTCTCTGTCTATTATTACGGACTTGAAAAATATGACCATCTTATCGCTATATTCATCTACTGTTGCAAGAAGTTACTGGACTTGATGCATGAGTGATGTTTTATTTCATGCTTGGGTTAAAGAATATATGACCATCTAGTGCTATATTAATCTACTGCACATATCTGTTATCACCATGATAAGGACATCAATGCCATATTAATCTAGTGCTATATTAATCTACTGCACATATCTAGTGCTATATTAATCTAGTGCTTGGGTTAAAAAAATTCATGACTGTTATCACCATGATAAGGACATTGGCCATCTACTGCACATATCTAGTCCTATATTAATCTACTGCTGCATTGCATGAGAAGAGTGAGATGATTGACTGATTTATTAACAGAACATGGAGAGGTTAGAAAAGTATCCATTTATTGCTTAAAAAACTACTGCACTGGTTTAACTAGCCCATTTCAAGTCAAAACTGTTTATACTACAAACATTAAAGTCGAATTCAGATCACTATGAGAAAAAAATATCGAATTCAGATCGAAATGGTAAACCATTTCAGATTAACAGCTTGCATCATTTCAGCACTAAATCTACTGCTAAATCAACCTAAATCAAGCTACTGCTACTACCTAAACCTAATCCTAAACCTAAATCTAATCCTAAATCAACCTAAACCTCACTGTCAACCTAATCCTAAATCAACCTAAACCTCACTGTCAACCTAAACCTAAATCTAATTCTAAATCAATGCCCATGGTGAGATGGAGAGAGGGTGAGATGGAGAGGGGAGATGGAGAGAGAGGAAGACTCACCTCTCTCGAGAGGCGAGGACGAGCTCAAGGGTGAGGTGGTCAGGCAGGCTGTAGACGGTCGAGTCCACTGTCGAGGCGAGCGAGCGGGCGACGCTCCTCCTCCACCTCCTCCTGGCTGGCGAAGCTCCACCTCCACCTCCTCCTGGCTGGTGCGCGGCCTCCTCCTGGCGCACGTGGGCGCCTCCTCGGCGGCTGGTCAAGGCGAGCGACGCTCCTCCTCCACCTCCTCCTGGCGGGCGCGCGTTGATGCAGATGGGATGCGGCGGCGGCGCGTCGATGGGGATGAGAGAGGGGGCTCGGGCTGAGATGGAGCGATGGGGATGAGAGAGGCGGCTCGATCGAGTGGATAAAGCCAGTTAGGCATAGCGCACTTGGGCATAGTGCGCTACGGATATCTGTAGTGCACTACGGGCTAGTGCGCTACGCCTATCGGCTTCTAACTACTGGATAAGAGAACTACAGACCCACTAGCTAACAACTATACTAGCCTATCCCACTTGGTTCTGCCCACTCTATTCTAAACACGAGCACCGTGTTCGAATCACAGTGCCCCAATTTTTGTTTTGATTTTAAAACACTTTTAAATATTCCAAAAATGCCCAAAAGTGGTGATATATGCCATAGAAGTTTTATTTTGATTTTAAAATACTTTTAAATATTCCAAAAATGCCCAAAAGTAATAATATTCCAAAATGCCCAAAAATATGATTTAAAGTATAACTAAATTTCATAATACTTTGTTCATAAATATTACAATCTTTTTTTGACCACGCGTTTACAATATTTTTTGAGCTAGCGTTTTACAATCTTTTTCCCTTCTTTGTCGCGGTTGAATAATTTAGCCCGACTTTAATGTTTCCTCTTCGAACGGCTACCTTTTTGGGTAGGGTTGTCCTTTTTCTTCTTGTGATGTATGTTGCTGCATCGTAGTCGTCGTCATCTTCAATCTTTGGATCGCCGTACTGGTCGAAGTCTTGCTCGTTGGCGACTCCATCCATTCCGATGATGTTTCTTTTTCCTCTCACGACAACACGGCTAGGCTTTGTCGGGTCGGTAATGAAAAAACATTGGTCCACTTTGGTAGCCAGTACCCACGGTTCATTTTTCGCCACGCTTTGCACCGGCCTTGGATTTGGCTGCTTCGGGTATAACCATGGTCGTGAAATACCGGTCTTCTCTTTCGACGCTCTTTGCCCATCTGACACGGAACATCGTCACCTTTTCTCCACAGTAGTCGAGCTCCCAGATCTCCTCGATTCTTCCGTAGAATCTTTCCTTCACGTTGTCATCGGTGTAGAATTCCGACGTTACGCCTGAGTTCTGATAATCACACTTGTTGTCCTTTTCCTCCGTGTAGAAAGTGTAGCCGTTGATATCATACGCCTGACAGGTCACCAGGTTTTGCATCGGTCCCTGCGACAAGGTGAATATGATATTTTCCGTGTCAGAAGAATGCGAGCGTGGGGGATTATCAAGGAGCGTCTGCCTAAACCAACGCGTGAAATCTGAGTTGTGCTCTTTGATTATTTCTCCCTGCGTCCTCTGTATGCCCCGGTCACTGTACTTCTTCTCGATTAACCTTTTGTGCTTGCCCAAGGATTGACCAGTTCTAAATCTTGTGGCAGCGCGACGAGGTTTGCTCGATCAAAGTCTGCGTCGAAAATCGAAATCATGCGATGCGATGACCCTCTCGGTGACCAGATCCGTCGAGCTTGCCAAGGTGTACATTGACGGAAGACCGACAGGGTTCTCGATGTCTAGATAATTCGTGCAGAAAGAGATGCACTCTTCGGCCAGAAAGCCCTTGGCTATGCTTCCATATGGACGGGACCTGTTGCGAACGTATCCTTTGATGTGTCCGTTCATCCTTTCGAACGCCATCATGCTGCGGAGAAACATCGGCCCGAGTTGTACGATGTCCTCCACGACATGGACCAGCAAATGCACCATAATGTCGAAGAATGCGGATGGGAAGTAGACCTCAAGCTCACATAGTATCACCACGATCTCCTCCTGTAGCCTTCCGAGCTGATTCAAGCCAATCGACTTCCTAGAGATGACGTCGAAAAACTTGCATAGGCCAAATAACGTTTCACGGACGTGCTCGTCCATTATCCCTCTTAGTGCGACCGGAAGTACCTGCGTCATTAGCACGGCACAGTCATGAGACTTCATGCCACTGAACCTCTGCTTCGCCTCGTCTAGGTATCTGCTTATCTTGCCCGCGTAGCCGTAAGGAAATTTGACTCTAGAAGGCACTTGAAAAACTGTTTGATCTCATCACGGCTTAGAGTGAAGCAAGAAGGAGGCGATAATATTCGTTCTTCTTGAACTTTTACCCTTCCGGCGACCTTGTGTCGTCTCCGACTCATGATCATCGCCGTCATCTTCACGATCATCGAGTAGTCGTCCTCGTGAAGCTCCTTCCGGATACCCAAGCATATCAGTCGTGCCTTGCTTTGGACCATCTTTCGTCCTATCGGCATGTTGATTATGGTGGCGACGGACTCGCACCGTTTTTCGTGATATGCATGATGTCGAGGCTATGAGTGTGGAGAAACTTCCAGATGGCAACTCCCGAAACAGACCTTGTTTTCCATACCTTCATCGGCGGCTTGTCTTGTTCTGCCTCTTCGCTTCTTTCCGAGCTTAGGACAATCTTTCCAGTTTTCAGCAACTCTTCCACTTCTTCTGCTCCTCGCTCAGGATTCCTCGGGTCTCGATTTGCCATCGAACAGGTCTCCACGTTTTCTCCATGGATCATTCTTGCGAGCCACCTCCGTGCGCCATGAACACGGTTTTCGATGACCTGGATCTTTCTCTAGTTGGAGATAGCTTGTGTTATCCATGCACCTAACGCATGCGTAATCCTTGGATAACCTGCCCCGAGATATACCCGCAACTGGATAGTCTTGCACCGTAGTGACCAACGGCTCTCATAGTGAAATAATCTTGTGCGGCGTCGTAAGTATCGGCTCCATATTCCCATAACGTGGCTAGCTCCTCTTTCAACAGCCGAGATACAGTTGATGTCGGTATCAGGTTGTTTCGGCCCTTGAATTAGCATACTCATTTGTATGTACTTCTTCTTCATGCATAACCATGGAGGAGGTTGTACATCCATACAAACACGGGCCAAGTGTTGTGCGTGCTTACGGCTACCGAACGGATTGAGTCCATCGGTGCTCGCACCAAGCCCGATGTTCCTCGAATCTCCACCGTGCAGGGAATTCGAGGTCCAATTCTTTCCAGCGGCTAGCATGAAGGGTGCGTCGGAGCTCATCCTTTTCGGGTCATCATCATCTCTGGCTTCTTCCTTTCCGCATGCCATCGCATGAGCTTCGCTTCCTTAGGGTCCGCGAAATAGCGCTGAGCGAGGGTGATAGGAAAGTACCATACCACTTTTCGAGGTGCTTTATTCCCTTTCTTGTATCGACTCACGCCGCACCGGACATGTGGTTTTCTCCGCGTCCTCGCCCGATAAATGATGCAATCGTTGATGCATACGTGATATCTAACATGCGGTAGATCGAGAGGATGACGATTTTCTTGGCATCCTCGATACTAGTTGGACATGTGTTCCCCTCCGGAGACGATCGTGCGAATGCCATCATATCGTCGAAGCTTGCGTCGCTCAATTTGTGCTTTGCCTTCATCTCCATAGCCTTGAGCGTTACATTCAACCGGGTATCATCGGGCTGCATCCTTCATACAATGGAGTAACGCGTCTTTCTCAAGTTGCTAAGCTGGCTTTCTCTCTAGCGGCAGCCCTGGCGTTACTAAATGCGCTTGAGAAGCGGCTCTTACACATAAGGGTCCCGCACCGACGGCGTTGTTCCATCATCGTCTGCTCCTCCGGCATCTAGATCATCATCATCCCGGTCTGCTTCCGCACCTTCACCATCTCCAGGAGCCTCTTCATCATCTCGCCCGTTCTCGCCGTGATGATGATCATCGTCATGTTGGCCACCTTCTTCACCGTCTCCATCATCTACGCCATCGCTTATCCAACGAGTGTATCCATCTATGAAACCATGGCGGAGCGAATGCGCTCAGATTCCGGAATCGGGTCGATCACCGATTGAGTTTGCATCTTACGCACGGACATCTTATATCTGTCTTGTTATTTCGTATCATGTCGGCCGTCGCACATTTCAAAATCTTGCCACAATGCCTTCGCTCATTATGCGGACCATTTTGCTGCACGATGTACACGGTACAATTTTGAAGTCTATTAGAACCACATAATGAATGCATGCATGCAATGGTCGATAGAAAATTTCGGCATGACCTATCCTAAAATTAGGACCTTTGCGAAATGCCAAAGTCTTGCCAAAATGGAAATGAATCAACATTTTGGCAAAACAAATGACAACTTGTTCACATAAAAACACAAGAGAGAGAGAGAGACCGATCCATACACACATGAACATATCATTATCCTCTCCATACACACATGCATGAGCATCATCGATACTCTCCATATACACACACATATGACCATCGATCCTCTCCACACATACACACATCATGAGCATCGATCATCTACATACATATGCATGCATCATCCATATACACATGAACACATCCTTACATGGACAACTTACGAGATGAGAGACCGATCGCGAGAAATATGGAAAGGAGAGGTGCGCGTCGGAGAGCGGATAAAAGAGAGACCGAAGACCTCCTCTATTACTTATGTAACATCCAAAGCAAGTTTTACATGCTAAAAATGGTGAATGTATGGAGAAATTGAGGTGGGAAGGAGAAGATCCCGACTAGATCTAAGGAGGAAGAAGGGGAAAGTGAAGTGTGGGTGGTGGATGTGTGGGCACACATGTGCACATAAAGTGCTGTCCTAAAAGAATCGACACATCCATGGCGCACACCGCCCCAGTGCGCCACAGGGGTACAAACTCGTGGCGCACTAGGCCGAGTGCCACAGATGCTCTAGTCCATGTGGCGCACTAGGCGAGTGCGCCCGCAGTTTGTGGCCGTTTGAGCGGAGGGCATGCGCTTGGCGTGGCGCACGGCACACGTCGCCACAGATGACCCTAACAACCGTGGCGCACATGACTATAGTGCGCTAGATGTTTGGCGTGTGTAACAGGCCCTGGCCCACACACATCTGTGGCGCACTATAGTCATGTGCGCCACGGTTGTTCTAGTTATTAGTAGGGCACTGCCCACAGGTGAGCCACGCCTGTTTTAGCCGTGGGGCACTTCAACCATGTGAGCCACAGATGTGCTGATTACCTATAGTCGTTTTCCTAGTAGTGGAGGCCCCGCTGCCACGGGTTGGCTGGACAAAAGATGTTGTGCAAGTTCTCATTGCGAGCACGTATGACTATATTTGGAGCACATGCCTAGGATTGTTTAGTACTTGGATGCTTGTTATTATTTATCTGCAATGCCCTAGATCTTGAAGTTACATGTTTATACTCGTCCATGCAACACCCGTCCATACATCCCTATGCCTACCGCACTCGAATCCTACTGTTACCGTTACTATTACTACTGCTATTGTTTCACTATTGTTGTTGCTGTTGTTTTTGCTTTGCTGTTGCTACTACAAACTGTTGCTACTGATAAACTTCTGTGAGTAAGAACTATTTCCAGGTGTAGCTGAGCTGACAACTCAGTTGTTAAGGCTTGCAAGTATTCTTTGGCTCCCCTTATGTCGAATCAATAAATTGGGTAATACTACCCGCGAAGACTGTTGCGATCCCCTATACTTGTGGGTCATCAAGACTATTTTCTGGCGCCATTGCCGGGGAGCATAGCTTTAGTTGTAGGTTCACTTGGATCTTTTATTGTTCACTGCTACTCCTTTCATTATGGGAAAGTCTCGTGATGGAAAGTTCCCTATTTTACCATCCACTACAAGAAGAGGTACAATCCTAAACACCTCTATTGCTCTTGATTCACCGTCTATTATAAGTACTCTTGTCACACCACCACCACATACATATGCTACACACACTGCTACTACTGCTGAGTCTGAAACTTCTTTTGATGCTCATGATGTTACTTCTACTGTGCTTGATGCGAGTGGTTTATTAGGTCCGTTTTTAGATGCTACTATGGCTAGTCTAGAAAATACCGAAACTCTTAGTGAAGACACTGTTACACCTGTTAGTTCACCTGAGGCTAGTGAGAGTTATGATATTAATGATGGTTATATTGAGTTCACTGATGATTTTGTTGAAGAGTGCTGAAACACACATGGTACTAGTGCTATTAAGAGTATCCTTGCTAGACGTACTATCATGCCTAAGTTGTCCTGTGATCCTAAGTTTGCCACTTCTCCCATAGATATTAAAGATGAAGACTATGATTTCTCTCTTGATTTATCTTATTTAGATATTGTTGAGAAAGAACATTTTTGTGGGACTGAAAATGAGAGTGATTTGGCTCATATGAATGAGCTTTATACTATGAGTGCTTTGTTCTCTGATGATTTTAAGATGCACAAATAGTTTGTTACTAAGATCTTCCCTTTTTCACTAAAAGGAGAAGCTAGGGCTTGGTTTAATAGATTACCTCCTGGTTCCATTGATAGCCCTGATTGCTTGATTGCTTCTTTCTTCCAGAAATATTTTCCTCCCAGTGCTAGACATGCTGCTTTGTAGAGACTTTTTGATTTTAAACAGGGAGAAGAAGAGAAATTGCCCGATTCATGGACAAGGTTTTTTGCCTTGATTCATGCATATCCTGGATGTCCATTACCTAAGAATGAACTTCTTGATATTTATTATAATGGACTAACTGATGATTCTAGGACCTACCTAGATAGCTTTGCTGATTGTGTTTTCAGGAAAAGAACTCCTACAGATGCTGAAGAATTAATGACCAAGATAAGCAAGAATTATGATGATTGGACTTCAACTGAGCTAAATACACCTGAGCCTATTACTCCTGAACTAGATGTGCCTGAACCAATTCCAACACCAACACCAAATAAGAGGGGAGTTATTGCATTGAATGCTGAAGTGATGAAGGAAGCTAAGAAGTGTCTAAAGGAGAAAGGTATTAGATATGAAGATGTGAAGAATCTACCTCCTATAGAAGAATTATGTAAGCCAATTCCCCACTCATCTACTATTGAGGTACACTCTCTCCAACACTTTGATGAAGGTGATATTCCTTATGGAAAGCCTCCTGATCAATGTTTAGAGGAACTTGACACTTTTATTGTTAAACAAGGTCATTTTAATAAACAAGTTCAGAATCATTTGTTGGAAAACTCTAGATCCATCCATGAGTTGAAAGATATTGTGAAAAGAACTTCTAATGATATTAAAATGCTTTGTAAACACTTTCAAATGGTTCAAACTCAACTTGATCAACTTGCTAAGGTACAAAAAGATATGCTAGTTAATTCTTCAGAAGATAAACATGCTTATGGAATTAGAACTAGGAGTGGTATAGCTACTCAACATCATTTATATCCTGAAGGACACCCTAAAAGTATAGAGAAGGATTCCCAACAAGGTGAAGATAGTGGTAGTCCTCATAAGAGAAAGAAAAAGAAACATAAGATAGTTGAGGAACCACTTGAACCTGCTGTAGATCCTAATAGTATATCTATCTCTGATGCTAAAACTGAGAGTGGTAATAATAATGATGATCCTGATAAGGAGGAAGGAGAGGAAGAATCTGAGAAGCACACTAAGAACACTAGGTACACAAAGAAAGATTTTATTGCTAATAAACATGGTAAAGAGAGAGAACCTTGGGTGCAGAAACCTATGCCTTTTCCAGGTAAGAAACACAAGTCAAAGGAGGAAGAACACTACAACAAGTTTTGCGAGCGGATGAAACCTTTATTTTTGCAAATTCCTTTGACTGATGCTATTAAATTGCCTCCTTATTCAAAGTATATGAAGGATATTGTCTCTAATAAAAGAAAGATTCCTAATGAGGAGATTTCTACTTTGCTTGCTAATAACTCCTTCAATGGTAAAGTTCCAAAGAAACTTGGTGATCCAGGTATACCAACTATTCCTTGCTCTATTAAGAATAATTATGTTAGAACTGCTATATGTGATTTGGGAGCTGGAGTTAGTGTTATGCCTTTTTCTCTCTACAAGAGACTTCAACTAGAAAAGTTGATACCAACTGATATATCTTTGCAAATGGCTGATAAGTCAACTACTATTCCTGTTGGTATATGTAAGCATGTCTCTTTTCAATTGCTCATAATTGCATGGTTTTAACTGATTTTGTTGTGCTTGAAATGCCTGAAGATGATAATATGTCTATTATTCTTGGGAGACCTTTTCTTAATACTCAGGTGCTATCATCAATTGCAATCAAAGAAAAGTAACATTCAATATTAATGACAAAGAGCATACTGTCTATTTCCACAAGAAGGTTGTTAAGAGCTATTGCGTGAATTCCATTGAAAATATTGAGAGCATCAAGGTTGGAGAAATATATTGTCCCATTCCACAAGAAAATTTTGAAACTATTATGATTGGAACCATTGCTATCAAGTATGAGGTAACATAATCACCTTGTAGAATGAAAAGTTTTGTTTCATATAAGATTGTTTTGGTAACAAGACTTGATCAACCTTGTTAACAAAAGGATTTTGATGAACAAAATAATGTTTCCACCGTGGTTATACTTGCTTTCTTTTACTTTTCTCCTTCCTAGTCTTTTCTTCAGCTTTAGTTTTTCTAGTTGTTTGCTTGTTTGAGTTTCTTAGAGCTCCTGTAGTTTGGCTTTTGTTTTGTTTTTTCTTCTTTTGAAAAAACTGTTTCTGCGAGAAAATCAATTTTCATACCCTGAAAATTGGCCAAAAATAAAGTTTCACGAAAAATCGCAGAAAACTCAAAATAAATTTTTCCTCGAAAAAAGGGGCAGAGAGGCACCAGAGGTGACCCAGGGGTCCACCCTAGGCCACCACATACATGGTAGGCGCGGCCTACCAGGGGTGGCGCCTAGGGGGGTCTAGCCCACCTGGGCCCCTTCAAGGTGCCCCCTCACAACCATCTTCTTTATCTCTCCCGAAAAACACCGGAAAACTTTCTCGAGCTCGAGTTCTTGCTGTTCTTGATCACGATTTTTTATCTCCTTGTTCAGCCTACCTCAAGTGCTGATTTTTTGAGGGATTGTTCCTTGGTATGTGCCTCCTCCACTTGTCCAGTTAGATTTGTGATTGGTAGATTGTATCTTGAGTATTTTGTTGCTATAGGTGACAGGTTGTTTGAGATTGCATGCTTGTTCTATGCTTAGAAACCTTGTTTTGATGCATGTGTAGTCCTCTATCAAGTTCCTATAGTAGTTGCTCATCATTTATCAACTTAGAAATCACTTGGTTTGATGATTGTTTAAAATTTCAGAAAAGTGAAGTCATGGACCACCACACATTTGGTGATATTTTTTAGAGTGATGCACCTAGAAGGGCAAGGCTTCCAAGGTCATCTACCAGTACTAGACCCTTATACAATGAGGATCTCATCACTCCGTGATTTGGTGACGAGGGAGGTGAAGGGGATGCGCACCCCTCCACCTTTCCTTGCCAAACTTTCTTGCGAGCTGTTGGGATTCTTAATGACTTTATGGCTTTGATACAAGGAGCTGGTCTAACAAGTTACATGCAGGATGAGAGTGCACAATATGCTTTGCTTACTAAAACATTTGTGGAGAGTTTCTCCTTTACTAACAGCATGTTCAAGCCCTCTGTGTCTTTCAAAATTTATGGCAGGTCTCATTCCATGACATTGAAGAAATTTTGCAAGGCCCTGGTACTTGGTACAACTGGGTCATCAAAGAATATTCCAGCTCTTCCCATTGATTTGTTGGAGCTTTACCTAGGAATAACCAATGATGATGAGCACAGAGCTCAACGAGGAAAGATAAAAAATATTCAACTCCCAACCATCAGGTATTTTGCCTACTATCTTGCCACCAGTGTTCTTGGTAGGGAGAACACTAGTAATATTTCCAACTATCAATTGGCATTCTTAGATGCTGCGCTCAACAATGAGGATAAGTATAATCTTGGTTCTCTCATTGCTCGTCGTTTAGCTGCTAAGGGACCCATTTATGGGGGAATTATTGCTACTCGTATTGCTGCTGCCTTGGACATTGTTGTTGATCCACATGATACAGTTTTGGCTCCTCAGAGGCTTGATCTTGCTGCCATGAAGGCGCACCACTTTGTCACCACTAGCTCTACTCTTGAGAACTTGGTTTATAGAATGTTGTTTATTGACGGGGAAGAGAGAGAGATCCCTCTACCCCAAACCACTTTGTTCAGTATTTCTCAGGGACCTTGGTCACGCTCGAAGGCGGAGATGTATGACAATATGTGCTCTCTTAACTTCCATGGGCACTATCAGGAGGAAGCACCATCATACGACCCCTCTGCGTACATAGGGGAGGCCTCAAAATCATACCAGGACGAGGGAGCTTCCTCGACATACTACGGAGGTGCATATACTTGGGCACCATGGGATTGAGCCCCACTTAGGCCAAAATCCTAAGCTTGGGGGGAGGTACACCGACATCACACTCATATATATATCATGTTCGGTCGGTTCTTTGTATATCCATTGCTTTTGCTTTCTTTTTGGTTTTTGTTGCTTCTTTCTCAAAAACACAAAAATACCAAAAATATTTGCGTTGTTTCTCTTGGTTTTTTTCTTTGTTTCTGTGCTTTGATTTGACTTAAAATAAAAATCCAAAAAGATTTTGCTTTGTTTGGTTTGCTTTATTTTGTTTGGTTTTTCTTTGTTTTCTTGTTTCTAAAAAAATTCAAAAACACCAAAAATATTTGTTGTTCTTCTTTGGTTTTATGATTTCTTTGAAGGGTTCAGCCGTCCTCAGTGGATTTTGGGTTTCATATTAATTATTCAAGTCACACAAGTGAAAGGAAATAATGAAGATTAAGACAACTTGAGGTGTGGTAAGAAGCTGGTAATGAACTCTATTTGTTTCATTTTTATACATATACTCATCACTGTGAGCATGCTTAGCCTGTTTGTGTAAGGTGTATGTCATTATGGATGCTTAGTAGTTCTTGCTTGTCTATGATTAGCTCCAGCTTGCTAATAGTTTGTAGCATGTCATATGAATGTTTGCTTGCATTGCTTTATTCATACTTTGGTATGATATTGTGGTAACCTCCTCGGACTGTTCATGTGAATCGACTTGGCACATGCTCACGCATGCATATGACTAATCAATAGTCAGTAAGCCTCGATGATTTATTTTGCCTCAGAGTTCTTGTATCACTTTCATGCCATAGTTAGTCCTGTTTTGTTGCAAGCATGATTATGACAGCTATTGTTCTCTCGTTTGTCGCTCCATCTCTATTGCTAGCCTTCACTTGCACTGAGTTTGTGCTCTACTTGTGCTTCTAACTCCCCAAAACCAATATTGCCAGTTGTGTCCACCATACCTACCTATTAGCATCATTTGCTACTTCAGTGCATATTTTACATATGTCGTGTTTTCTTCCAAAATAAAAATTTTTGTCTGTTTTGAGAATGTTAGTTAGTAAAGCTCTCACGAACTTGATGGCACACTTTATTCCTTGTGCTTAATAATCCTAAACCATTATGACTAGTCCATGAAAGTTATATGCTCGCTTATTATATGCTAGGAGTCGGCAGAACCGTGCTGTCACGGGGAACGCTTTCAACACTTGTTGGATATCCTATCCAGTTGATACTTTTCTCTTTTGTTTGCGAGTGTCGACGATGGGATCCGAGATATCACGAGGAGATCCGGAATGGTCCGGAGAATAAGATTCATATAAGGAAAGTCCTATTTCGGAGTTCGGGAAAGTTTCCGATGATTTCATCGGAGAGGTTCTAGAAGGTTCTAGAAGGTTCACCGGTCCGAAAGGAGAATGGTCCATGAATGTGTCAAGGGTAAGTGGAATGATTGGATCATGTCCAAGGTCACTTGGTGTTGGCATATGCAAGAGAGAAATAAAGCTCTAAATTGAAAGTCAAAGGGAAGTTTGAAAAGTCAAACTGGAACAATAGTTTCCTAGTGGGAGAAGAAACAAGTCCTTCTCTCAATCCAACTTGGGTTTGGGTTTGGATTCAAACCCACCCCTCCCAAGGCTGCCCCTCCCTCTCAAACACAAGTTCCAAGCCCTCTCCACGAGCCGCCGCCGCTAGCGCCGCCGCCGGTCCGTCGCCGTCGCCTTAGCCTCCGCCGACACCTCCTCCTCCTCCCGGATCTCTAAACCCTAGTTTTCCGGGAAACCCTAATCCACCATACTCGCTTCGTCTTAAGGCGAAGCCCTGCGAGATCTCCCCTCTACTTCTGGTACCACGCCGTCGTCTTTAGGAATCGAGGAGAGTGCCTGACCTCCGCACCTGCTCGAACAAGGGATAGGAAGGTCTTTATCAGTCCGAGCGTGTGTGCATGAAGCTGCCGGAACGCAGCACCGGAAGGATCGTCTGCGCGATCTTGAGATCGGCAAGTGTACGACTACATCACCCACGAGAATCTGCTCTCGTTAACCGCTTTGGAATCTTCGAGGGTGAGTTCCTCTATCGACTCGTTGCTACAATCTAGTAGATAGATCTTGGATTGTTTGTGTGCATGCGGTAGATTTTTTTTGTTTTCCATGCTACGAACCCCTACAGTGGTATCAGAGACGTGTCTATATGTAGATCTGTTGCACGAGTAGAACACAATGGTCATTGTGGGCGGTGGTGCTTTTATTATCAATTGCTTCTTGTGTACTTTGCATCTTGCGGTATGGTGGGATGAAGCGGCCCGGACTAACCTTACATGACATCGTTCATGAGACTTGCTCCACGCTCAACATGCAACTTGTATTGCATAAGTGGCTTTGCGGGTGTCTGTCTCTCCCATCATAGTAAAGATTCAATTTACAATGGGCACTTGATAGTTCAAGCATCAACGTTGTGGTTCTTGTTCGTAAGTTAGAACGACACTTATTGAAAGCCCCAAACCACGTAAAATATGCAAAGAAAATTAGAGGCGTCTAACTTTGTTTTGCAGGGGTGTGCTGTGATGTGATATGGCTATGATTGTGATTATATATGATGTATGCAATGTTCCTTATTGTAAGTTGGCAACCGGTAGGAGCCATATGGTTGTCTTTAAATTCTGTTAAGACCCGCGTGTCTATTCAAACTAGTTGTAATAGTTGAAGCTGGTGGATGACAACCATGGAGCGGCGTCATTGACCTTGATGCAATGCCGGTGATGATGGAGATCATGTTCGTGCTTGAAGATGGAGATCGGAAGCACAAAGAAGAAAGGCCATATCATATCACATATTATGAATTGCATGTGATGTTAATCCTTTTATGCAGCTTGTATTGCTTAGTTAACGATGGTAGCATTATAAGATGATCCCTCAAGCACATAATTTCAAGTTTTAAAGTGTTCATCCTTAGTAAGCACCATTGCTAAAACTCGTTGTTTTGAAGCATCACGTGATGATCGGGTGTGTTAGATTCTGTGAGTGTATACAACATGAGCAAGCCAGATTTGCTCATGCGGAAGCTAAGGTTTGATATTGACGAGCCTAGCATGTACAGACATGGTCTCGGAACACGGATCACCAAAAGGTAAAGCATGAGTCATATAGTAGATATGATGAACATGTTGATTGTTCGCCATTGAAGCTACATCAACTCACGTGATGATCGGTTTTGATGTGGTGGATTTGGTTCGTGTGATCACTAAAACAATGTGAGGGATATTGTTTTGAGTGGGAGTTCAACAGCAATTTGATTAAAAGTTGAACACTATTTATCATAAATTAAATCAAAGTGAACTTGCAGCATCACCGTGATGAGCATCTATGAAGCATCCTCAATAAAAAGCTATGCATATGGTAAATAAAAACATTGCTGAGATGCTCATTGTCTGCTTGCCTTGTCATTTTGGTTACGGGAAAGCTCTGTACCATGTGCAAGGGGTACCCCGTTGGCGGTTCTCGATGATATGCATGTATTTACAATGACAAGAACTTTCAGGTGACCAAAGTTGAGTAGCATTTGGAGCGGACCTCGTACTCAAGGGACTTGGGATTTCCAGTCTATGGTATGTCAAGCATATGATTCAGAGTGGACCTCACTTTCACCTTAACCACATGAAGATGCCTATGATAGGGGCAATGGGATCTCAAAGCTAATCAGTACCTTCCTTTTAGCATTGGGAAGCCTTTCAAACCTTCACAAAACCGTTTTTCACAACTTTGTTGAGTCACCACTTATTCTATGAGCACTTTCTTGAGAGCATATTTTTTATTCTTGTGTTTGTTCTAAAACTTGGTTAATTATGTCATGACTTTGATGCTTGTATCTCTGATATATTTACTTCTAGTCTTCATGTGAACTTCAGAGGTGCCTCAGCATTTATATTGTGCTCTTCAAACAAAGGCAAGCGAGATACCACTCTATCATACCTTATTATGAGCATTGCAATGTTGCTTATGTTTATGTTTCATGCTACTTATTATTATTGAGTTGGTTTCTCTTCATAGGTTGAAATGACTATTGAGTGGACTTAGTTGCATACTTCTTATGATGAACTGTCTAAGCATCTACTCTTGTGCTGATAATATATACATCATATGAAGCAAAGTGTTCGTGAAAGTTCTTTTATCGCACTTAGTTTTCAACTGAATTGCTTGAGGAAAAGCAATAAGCTAAGCTTGGGGGGAGTTGATATGTCCAAAACGTATCTACTTTCTCGAACACTTTGCTATTGTTTCTCCTCTAAACTTGTGTGATTTGGATACAACTAACACGGACTGACGCTGTTTTCAGCAGAATTACCTTGGTGTCTTGTTTTTGTGCAGAAAATCAACTATCAGGAAAAATCCCAGAAAATATGCCAAAAACTATTTTTCACCAGAAGATCCATGGAGCCAGAAGAGGAGAGGAGAGGCACTGGGGCCCACACCCACCCCAGGCGCGGGCCCACCTGACCCCGCGCCTGGAGGGGGTGCAGCCACCCCAGACACCCCCTCGGTCTCCCTCTGCGCCTATAAGTTGCATTTCGACCTAAAAACCGACGGGGGGTTCGATAGTTTTCCAGAAAGAGTTCCGCTCCACCGTCGCCACCAGAAACCAAGATTTGGATCCAGAAACTCCGTTCTGGCACCCTGCCGGGACGGAGAATTTGGAGAGGATCATCGCCATCGTCATCACCAACGCATCTCCATCAACCACCGATGTTTCTCTCATCCATGAGTGAGTAATCCCCCGCTATAGGCTTGGGGATGGTAGGGATTGGATGAGTTCTATCATGTAATCGAATAAGATCTGTTAGGGCATAGTGCCTAGTATCTCTATTAGTGCTATTTGACTTTGTTGCAACTTGTTGTGCTTAATGCTTGTCACTAGGGCCCGAGTGCCATGATCTCAGACATGAACTTATTATTGAATAATTATGATAGTATTGTTTGTGATCTTATCTGCAAGTTGTGTACACATATCATTGTCTGGATCCAAAGGCCCTAAAGTGACAATAATTGGGACAACCGGAGGGGATGGATGTGGTGTGAGGATCACATGTGTTCAGGGAGTGTTAATGCTTTGCTCCGGTGCTTTATTAAAAAGGAGCACCTTAATTTCCAGTAGTTCCCTAGAGGCCCCGCTGCCACGGGCTGGCTGGACAAAAGATATTGTGCAAGTTCTCATTGCGAGCACGTATGACTATATTTGGAGCACATGCCTAGGATTGTTTAGTACTTGGATGCTTGTTATTATTTATCTGCAATATCCTAGATCTTGAAGTTACATGTTTAGACTCGTCCATGCAATGCTCGTCCATACATCCCTATGCCTACCGCACTCGAATCCTACTGTTACCGTTACTATTACTACTGCTACTGTTTCACTGTTGCTGTTGCTTTTGCTTTTGCTTTTGCTTTTGCTTTGTTGTTGCTACTACAAACATTTGCTACTGATAAACTTCTGTGAACAAGAACTATTTCCAGGTGCAGCTGAACTGACAACTCAGTTGTTAAGGCTTGCAAGTATTCTTTGGCTCCTCTTGTGTCGAATCAATAAATTGGGTAATACTACCTGCGAAGACTGTTGCGATCCCCTATAATTGTGGGTCATCAGGGGTTCAAATAGAAAACAATAAGATTTAAAAAATGTAAAATGCTTCTTTTATACAATAAAATACATATTGTCATACATCAAACTAATTGAAATTCAAATATATATCAGTTTGCAATTATTGCCTCATTCAGACAAATTATGTTTTGGGGAGGGATGATTTGGGGAGAGGCTTGAGTAGAAAGCCTTGAACCTTCATAGATAGTAGGTGATTTGAGAAGTAGTGATTTAGGTTAAAACTTGATTTATATACATTTATTATGGTGGTAGGTCACATAATAAGACACCCTGGATAGATGCCACTATGTTTTGATCTTTTTGAATTTGTTGTGTATAAAATGACTCAATTAGCTAGCTTAAACCCACTCATTGACTCTCTATTGACCCGCCACCAGAGGGTAAAAGTGAGTATATTGCACACGTCAGTGTTAGTACTGGAGGGCAAAACTGAGTACAACCAAACTACCAGTGCTACACACGAGAGTATAACTGAGCACAACTAAGTGACCAGGGTTAGACACGAGAGGTAAAACGTGACGCATGGGTACGCGTGTCGCGGTGCATGAGGCGGTAGCAGACGCGTGTGGTCGTGCACGGTGCAGTAGCATACGCGGTTACACGGTGCACGTTGGTGCAACGAAACGTCTCCTCCCTTCACCGTTATAGAGGCCTCATCACTCTCACTCATCACTCACTCGCTCACGCAACCATATCCACTGTCCCATCACCTTCTGCAAACCCCCAAGAAAACCCCAACCACGCCGGCGATGGAGAAGAACGGCGCGGTGGCCATCATCGCCTCCAAGGCGGCCGATGAGGAGGCCCTCGTCCCCGTATAGGCCTCCGTCGAGGCATTGAAGGCATCCACCATTCCCGTCCAGACCCTCGTCCCTGCTTCCGCCTTAGCTGTCGGCAAGGAGGCCCTCGTCCCCGTATAGGCCCCCGCCGTTCTCCTGCGGATCCCGCACGGCTGGGACCCCTACCGGGGAAATGATTACATCAGGCCGTAGAACCCCTTCGACACCAGCTTAGCCGACCCATGGTCGGAGGTAACTAGGGTTTTCTCCCCTTCCTTTGTTCTTCCCCCATTCCCATCGTTGGATGCTAGATCATGTGTTATTAGAGCTCGGCTATTCGTATTTTCAATCGTTGGATGCTAGGTATTTTCACAGTAGCTAATCCTCTTATATTAGATCTCGTATTTCGATGAATGCCCCTAGTTGAGATCAGTACTAGCACCGATCTGTAGTTGGGATCAGTACTAGAACGGATCTATAGATGGGATCAGTACTAGCACCGATCTGTAGTTGGGATCAGTATTCGATTTGGTTTGAGATTTGGGGATTAGGGAATAATCAAGGGATGACAATCAGTTAATTTATGCAACTAAACAATCCCGAAAATCACGGTATCTCAATCATGTCATTATTGCATGCTACTGTTTTTTGTAATAGGTGGATAGCAGCGACGTCTGCAGCGACAACGAGTCCACGGACACCAAGACTCGTCAGGTGCTTAGGAAGATGAAGTCCGGCCAGTTCAACACCTTCTTCACTGGCGACGTCTACAGGTTCCCTTACTGCACCAGGGGCCTCGCCACCGACTTCAACTTCCTCGTGAGGCATGCCAAGGACGTGAAGACCTGCGGCCTGTCAAAGAACGTCAATGCCTTTAGAGCCCAGCACCAGGTGCTCGGTTTTCACTTCCGCAACCTCCAGAAGGTGGCCATCGAGGAGGGTCGCATGCCTCCGATCAAGCCCAAGGCGGGACTAGGAAACAGGAAGTGGAGGAAGCGCCAGAGGGAGGAGGCGGAGGCCCTCCTAGAGGAGGCCATGAGGGGCCACTGATCTTGTGTTGATGCTGCTGCTATAAAGCAGCTTCTTTTATTTTGTTGTCTGTGTTGAACTTGTAAGCTGCTGCTGAGCACCCTAATTGTTGAACCTAGTTTAAGTATCATACTATATAATCCTTTATTAGTTGTTTTATCTACATCTGCTCTATTTATCTACTCCCTCCGTTTCAAAATATAAGATGTTTTAGGTTTGTAAAGAAAATGAATCTAGACTTCTTTTAGTATGTAGATTCATCCCAAAGTTGAATGAACCTATATACTAAAACAAGTCTAGATTCATTTTCTTCACACATCTAAACGTCTTATATTTTGAAACGGAGGGAGTACATATTTATGGTGCTGGTTAGATTTGCTGCCACATTGGAAAATACGAGGGCCAAAAGGAACCATGAATGAAGAGAGAAGCTGCTCTAGATTCGCAGCCTTTTTGGGTAAAAATAACAACTGTTAGCGACATAAAAGGAAAAAGGCACTTTTAAAAAGGACAATCATAAAAATAACAAAAAAAGAAATCTTTCAATTTAGGCAATAGGACACACGTAACTACCAACCGCGCCCCACATGCTTACACCATATTTCCAAAAACGCGTTCCCAACAAGCCGGCCCCATGCAGTCCAATATGGAGGGGTCCTACTACGGGACCCGACTGAACGTGGTCCCACCTGTCAACGTAACGGGGGGTCCTACTTGTCAGCACGTAACGATGAGGGTTCACTACGAGACCCACCTGAATACGGCCCCACTTGTCAGCACGTAACGGCGAGGGTCCACTAACGGGACCGACGGAGAGCGAGTTTCAGACGATGTGAGAGTTTCGGACAAGAAGCTGGACAAAAATAAAGAAAAGTTAATCGGCTGGGAAAAAATGAATAGAGCTAACGAACGGGTACGAAAATAGAAATCCCTAAGAGAAGACTAAAACAAGTACCTTGGCGTACAAGACTCACATCCCAACGAATCCAGCTAGTCCAGAACACACAGCTCAAAGGAGAAAAGCAATAACCGCAGTGTATGCAGATGTTATCCTATGTAGTGATGAGATTCACGAGACAACACAAGATGGGTGCAACTGAGGTTTCATAATATAAGTAAAAATCCACCTTCTTACGCCTGATTCCTCCTGCTGCAGGGTGGTAGTGCAAAAAGGATAACAAGTGCCAGGAGCATTCACTTTAGAAATTGCCCAATATTGCATCCTGAATAATCCTTTTGCACCATCTCTAAAAGGGTGTCAGATATCTAGACAGTAGATGCGATACGATAGATCAAGAACTTGAGAAAAAGTATATTACAAATCCAAAAAAGTAGACAACGAATGAAATATTGGAAATAAGGACATCTAAAAGGAGCAACATGGATGTAGGCTACAACACGATAATCCATATCCAATTTATAGGTCCAAATGAAATAATTTACAGAGAATATACTTATTAACAACATAAGTAGTCACAGCATAAGAGCTGCTAGCTGGACAATGGCCATCAGCAGGACATATCATACATGATTTGTAAAAGAATGAAAATGAAACAGCTTCTTAAGATATGGAATCAAATCAAGCATTAGAAACCTCTGTGCAGGCAGGTATTCCCAAACACGTAGCTGCGCAAGACCAAGCAATTGTGACAGGCAAACATTCTGGACCATCCTGCAAGCACTTTGCACTGAACTGACATACATATCTAAATCAACAAGAGCACGACACGATATTAGTACCTACTCTGGCACATAAAGACATAAAGAGTAATATATGATCTATAGTCTTTTGGATTTCACCAATATAAGGGGAAGCAACCTCACACGAGACATATACTGATGGAAGGAAGATAGATTCACGGACTCGCACAAATCAAAACAAACATATGAATCGATTTCCCACCCGCTATACAAGATTCCCTTCCCTAGACACAAAAGAAAACGCCTCACATCCAAGTGGAACGAGAGCGAAAGTCCAACACAATCTGCCATGACCAGCAAGTCAGAAAGAAATCAGGAAGAAACAGGGTAAGCCCAACATCCCAATAACACAGAAAAAAATATCCAGTAGCCCGGAAAACAGCCAGCAGGGCGGTGTGATGCACGCCGGATCGCTTGGAATCTGACTAGAAGAACTGACCGTTGGACTTGGCTAAATTAATGAAAAACTTCTAGCTGTGTGTATTTCTACGATAAACTAAGCAGTTATGATTGACAAATTTTCATTCACCTCTGTGAAGCAGATTATAATACTGTAAACATTTGTACTATGTATATTTTTCATCCGTGGGCACCATGCTAGTCTGTATTATAAGGCACCATTTGCACCCAATTTCTGTACTTCCCTAAAATTCCATCCCTAGATACAAGATAGATCTGGACCCCAACAAGGACACCATGCAGAACTCCCCCAAAACATGGTCAAATCAAATAGGAGCAGTAAGCTTAACCCAATACAGAGGCGCATATCATAACATTAAACAAGCAGAGATGTACAGTCTTAGGTTCATCTTAGTATGGATCACAGTACCAATACCTTAAAAAGGGAAGCCAGGCAACACCACAAAATGAACTCAGAAATTGCAACACCAGATAAGCGTAAATCAGTAGTAGAATATAAAGTAGGGGCTAAAAGCCTGGACAGTGAACCTCACACAAACTTGTACACAGATCTGCACATCAATAACAAAATTCTGTCCACCCAAGTTCCTGCCAACTCAGCTCCTGCATAATGGAACATTTCATGCACAATTTTAAGATGCAGATGGTAGATAGAAGATTAATCTTGGACCGCAGCAAAGATACCATGCCCAATACCCCAAAACATGGTCCAAAACAAATGCTACATGCAGTAACTTCTACCCAACACACAGGCACAACGTAATCATAAGAGAAAACAAGCAGAATTGTACAATGATCGTAACTGATATTTTTAACAGAGCTTAGGTTCCGCATAAGATGCATCCATAACAGTACCAATAACAGAGATAGATGGGCACAAGCAACTAACTAAGTAACATAGCTGTAAACAAACTGGTATGCGTTTGGTCAAGACTCAGTTGAAGGGCCTATATCATATGTAACCCCCGTGCTCTTCAGAATAATAGCAGATGCCCTCCTCGTTGTTAGCAACACGGAAGCGACTGATGTCAATCTTCTGATTCCATTCTTCCTCGATCTGCTGCATCATCTGTCGCTCAAATTCATCCTTCTTGTCATAGTAGTTCTCGTCGACCTCCACGTAGCCCTTCTCGATCAAATCCTTGCGGACCTTAGCCCGGAACTGATCCAACTCGTCCTCAGCCTTTCCGTACAGCGGCAGGTACTCCTTGTCCAGCTCCTCCATCCTCAGGATCAAATCGGCCGGCAGCCTGTCCTTGGAAGCCTGGTGATGGATGATGCTGGGGGGAGGCGCCCTCCACTGGTCCAAGGCCAGCTCAATGTCTTCCTTGAGCAGCCGGATCTTGCCTGGGGCAGCCACATCCGCATACCCAGGCTTGGACTGCTCCAAGATCCTGTCCACTGCTATATCCAGCTCATGAGGTTCCAAGTCTGCTGCCTCAGGAAAGTTTAACAACACCGCCCTGACCTTGGGCCGTTCCTCCTCAAACCGAGGCTCATAGTCATACTCTTGTTCCTCATAGTCATAATCATCCTCGGCGTCATCTTGATAATCATCCGTGTACTCAGCCTCCTCGGCCTGAGGCTCATAAAACTCCTCCTGAATGCCACCCTCAGCCTGAGGCTCAGAAAGCGTCGCCTTAGCGGTGTCGACCACCATGGGCTCGGTGGCCTCCACGGCGGCGGCCACAGACACAGCATCCCCGCGGGTCGCCTCCATAGGCTCGGTGGTGCATCGCTCACCGTCGGTGGCCGACGTGGTGCATCGGCCCAGCGTGTGCTTGGTGGAACCCTCCTCGCTGGTCGCGCCCTTGCCCTCCGCCGTGCACCGCACCAGCGCACTCTTGCCCTCTTTGCCGGCCATCGACGGAAATGATCGGGAGCATCTCCCTAACTCGGATCAGCCGAGAATCGCCTCGCCTCGCCTCGCTGCGCCGAAACTGTAATCTGCGATGGGATATGGGATTGGAAGATACGGCGGTGTCTCCGTTGTTGTAATCTTGCTCCTTCCTCCGATCGGAATAGGGATCCGGGTCGGTATGTGGCCCATGAGGTCGTAACCGTAACAGACTGCTCTGCTGCCCCATTGGGTCACGTTGGGCCATACCCAGACCGCAATTGAGTTTTTTCCCCTGCTTCTAGTCCGCGGGCACTATGTATCGCCTATTGCCAGTCCTAATAAGTAGGAAAGTAAACTGATCGGATCGGATCATATATATATATCGTTTACCATATTTTTTTGACGGATTCGGATTGAAACGGATAATAGCCGGATGTGGATTTAAATACGGATTATATTGGATTGCGGATATGGGGCGGATTCAGAGCGGACTCGGATCGGAACAGGATAATCGAACAAATACACATAGAAAACTAAAAATTTATTTAGTTTATACAAAAGAAATGACAAGAAAGCGTACAACACTAGATAGCAGTAGTATAAAAGTACAAGATTAGTAATAGCATAGTATAATATGATTATGTAGCATGCATAACTAACTGATACACTAACTAGATTGTCCTGATATTGGGGTTATGCTAATTTTATTGGATTATCCTATTTGAGTATCTCGGATAATTCGTATAAAATATTGGATTATTTTTATCTGTCGGATATCATCAATATCATTTCCGCTATCATATCCATCGGATATTCGCTCGACAAATATCCGTATCCACATCCGTCGGATATCTAAAAGTACATATCATAACGGACCCGGATGCGGATTCGGAGCGGAAATTATCCGTATCATTTACATCCCTACTAATAAGACTCGGTCACAGCGATTCTCGGCTGGGCCGGCCCATATAGAGTTCTTTCGGCTTTATTTTGTTTATCCTTTTTGTTTTTTGTTTCTTCTTTTCCTGATGCTTTTTATATTTTAGGTTTCTTTTTTGTTTCTTTTTCTCTTTTTATTTTCTTTAAGTTTTTTCCAGATTTCCTTTTTAGGATTGAGTTATTTTTTTTGTTTCTTTATGTTCATTTAATGTTTTTTAATTTTGTACTTTGATACATTCTTTCAAAATTTAATTCATGATTTTTTGAAATTGGTTCATGTTTTTAAGTTTTTTATAATTTTTGAAATTTGGTTCATTGATTTACAAAATTGGTTCATGAGTTTTTGGAAAATGTTCATGATTTATTAAAAAAAATCATGTTTTTGGAAAAATATTCATGATTATTCAAAAAATTCAATGTTTTAAATCATAACAATTTTTTTAAAAAATGAACGTGTTTAGATTTAGAAAACAATGAGATTTTCAAATCTAATAATGCTATGAAAAAGTTGGTAGAAAAGAAAAACCAGACACGTGCGCTGGGTCGATCGATGTTTTCTCCAAAGATGGCCCGCTGGTAGCGTTCAAAGTGCGCACGCACCGTGAGCTTACATATCATTTTCAAACATGTGCATATCGTACGTGCGACACGCAACGAGCTTATGTTCCATGCGCACCTTTGAATGAGTTTTTCTGTGCATTTTTTTTAAATTCTTTTCCATGTATTGTTGCGCCGCTGGGTGCTCCACGCGCACGGGCGAGTCGGACATAGGACTTCAATGCACAAGAGGTCCCCTTCTAGGCACTCTCAATTTTGTACCGTACCAAATATAGTACTACCTTGATCTCCCTCCGTCTCGCTTTAAAGGACACAATTTACAAATCATGCAATCCTAAAATACTTAGATACAAAAGTATTTAATCTCTGTAATTACTCTAATGTAAAAAGAACAAACTGCTTGCATGCACATGTGTGAACAAATGTGAGCGTTTTTCTAACTCTTTTTCTCTTTATGCATGGTCTACTTCATGGTATTAAATTAACCAATTAGATAACACCTAGGGCTCAGAGAATTGCAAATTGTGTTCTTTAAACCGGGATAGAGGGAGTAGATATCATAAGTTATTAAAATTTAAATAAATCTATATATTAAATAGTATTTAGGTTTTTTAAATTTTGACAAAACTGCGATATTCATTTTAAAACTTGAGGAAGTAATAATAATAACCATATATTAAAGGGAAATGATTGGCTTCAGCCCCCCGATATGACTTAACGATCCTCGGGTCTGCGCGGCGCTATTGTCCATGGGCCCTGGTACCTTATCTCTCCTCAACAGCATATTTTCTTTCTTCCTCATGCGACGCTGCCTTGTCCTACTCAGTTGCGCCGTTCCTTCTCAGTTGCCGCTGCCGCTGCCGGAGCGTGCTAGCCCGACCTTCCTTCTCAGCTGCGCGCGTGAGGACGCCCCGCTGTTACGCCTACACCCTTGCAGCCGCCGCGTCCCTTTGCCGAGCTCCGCCGCGCGAAGCGCAGCCGCTGCCGGAGCGCGCCAGCCCGACCTTCCTTCTCGGCTACGCGTGGGAGGGCGTCCCGCTGTTTCGCCTACACCCCTGCAGCCGCCGCGTCCCTTTGCCGAGCTCCGCCGCGCCACGGGGGGATATGAGGTCTGCTGTGTTGTCGTCGTTCCTCTCTTGCCCAACGCACTGTCGTCGTTCCTCCCCACTCATCGCAGCCGACGTGCACGTGCCTGAGCTGGGTGCCCCTTTTGTCGTCGAAGATGGACTGGTTGTTGCAAACACGACGCAATACACGTAGCCATGGCCCAGGTGATGGAATGCTACATACCGGTGTTGCTAACATAGTTTAGAGCCTGCTACTCTAGTTGGCTGGTGTCAGTTAATTTTGTGTCTATCTTTGCTAAGAAACATTTCGCTAATTTAGCATACTGTTTTTGCTAAGTATTTATATAGTTTTTGCTACTTTCGTTTTTTTTTCTACAACCAATCTCTATAATTTTGCTACAAGGTCTTTGGCGATGTCCCCGTTACTAAAAAACATTTTGCTACAACCATTTTATGAGTTAATATAATAGCGTAAATTTTTTGCTATAAAGTCTCTGGCGAGGTTTTTTCCAAACGAGCTCCGATGATATTTTTCGGCAAAGTCGGTTTTGCCATATTAGTATCTTTTTTTTCTACAAAGTCTTCAGTGAGGTCTCCGGCGAGGGCTGTCTTTTTTGTTCTGTTTTTGAACGGACATTTTTGTTAGAGTGTAGCAAAAATATACACTATATAGCAAAAGGGATTTTGTCTAGCAAAGCGGGATTGGAAGGACACATCAGCACGAGGACCTAGGGATTAGAAGTTTTGATCTCGGAAAACGCGTAGCGCCTTCCTATATTAATATAGGGCATAGGATTAGGAGCCTCTTCTCTATTCGATTACTATTCATTTCGGTTACTTTTCATTAATATTATCTAACCCCTCATCGACGTGTGGTATAATAAAGGTATAATTGGGAGCGAGGCTTGGGGCTCTCCACAAAAATCAGAAATCACCAGCCAATAGATCTAGCTCAGGGTGAGACTGAGGCGGGTTCGTATCGATATTCTTCCCTCCTATTCGACCGCGCAGCACGGTGACACGGTCTCATGAGCGCGAGTGGAGCGGCGTGTTGATTTTTTCTTTAAAACACAGCAGCCTGTTTGCTAATCAGTATGTTGTGACGTGCTAATCACGTTTTGTTCCCGACTGCTATTTAAATCATAGTTAGTGGCTTCTTTCCTTAGTGCAACTCCAATGAACCCTCGCAAACTAACACCGATTCGGTCTGATTGTGTCCATTTGCGGGTCTGGAGGACCATGCGGGCAAGGCCGGCCCGTTTGCGGCTGGCTTTGCACCCAGCGGCTCCCTCATATGTGGGTTCTGCTGTCCGCGATCTTTCCTTGACAGCGGCTCAAGGTATCCCTTAATGGCGGCTGGTGTCCCATCGCTGGTTGCCACTTGTGGTTGTTTTCCCGCGCGCGGCCCTGAGTTTCCGGCACGGGCATTGTCCTTTCCCCCAAACCTTGCCGCTTTCCGCCGATGGACACCGTCCGGTCTATAAAAACGGCCTACAGGGGTTTGGGAGGCACATCCAGCAGCCCATTCCCAGCATGCCTAGACACCTCCCACCACTCATCTTGGCGAGGCCGGATAAAAATGGTTGGGCACCCACCTACATACCCCGTGGAGAGGGACAACGTCGCTCTCGACGCGGCACCGGCAGATTGGGACAGGGAGGAGGAGGAGGAGGAGGACGATGACGACGTCCACTAGGTCGACGATGTCGTCGAGAAAGGGCCGGACCGGCAGGAGGCCATCCTTGCGTCTATAGAGTCAACCCGCGGCAAGGCAGCACGATACGCCATCGCCGCCACGGGCTACGTCGTCGAACATCATGTCATCACGTTGTCACGGGCCTTGGCGGAGCGGGAGGCTAAAGGTCGCCATCACATGACCGAGGAGCGGCTGTGCCAGGACGCCAACACGGCGGCTGTTGTGAATATACAAAATAGATATACATACGTCATAGTCTCATACCGGCAAGCGCGAGTGGCCCACAGATGGTGGTTAAGCCTATGGCCTAATCGGGCGGCCCAGTTGTTGATAGATAAGACGGAGATCTAGCTAGGATGAAGGAAGGCGGCGTGCCACCTCCTTAGATGGAAGCCGGCGGCTGGAGGACAAGACAATAGTTTATATATTAGTCTAGCACTCTATAACTGTATCTGGCTAGGACTTTCCTTGTAACCCTTGGTACTGCCTTTATAAGCCAGCCTACGAGAGCCTTTTTTTTGAACGGGTACGGGAGCCTTTAGGTCACAGTTACATAGCACCAATGCATAGCACAACTCAATCTCGCACAACGAACCGATCCTTCTAACTCAACGCATTGCCATTATAATGATTTATAGCAGAAATAGGATTCTGCCGCCATCGTAGGATCTGAATTTTGATAAGCTGTGTTATCTCGTATCCGTCAACTCACCGTCTTCGCCACCTCTCTAAAACACTCTATGTGAGGATCCCTCTATGACGTACTCGTCGGTAATACCACGACAATTGACGCCCACTGTGGAGCAAAATACGCTTACAACACGGATCTAGGCGGGATCCTTGACGGTTTTCAACCATAGCTGGCCACATCTGACCGATACTCATCATTGGAGGCATCGGAATCTTCTTCAACAAAACGGCAATAAAAGTGCAATTTACCAACAATTTGGCGAGTAGGTACATGAAAGAATCGTCTCCTGCTGAAGAAATAGATCAATTATGCCATCTCTAGAGCTTACCTACGACATCGTTTGCTCACATGAAACTGTTCCTTTTCACTGCACAAACACGAACGATAGTGAAATGTAAATACATAACAACTCATCATGAATACTGGAGTTGATAGCATAAAACTATCACTTTGTATGTCAAATTTTCCATTTCATACCAGTCGCTTTCGAAATCGCAAAACGATACCACATTTGACTCTGATTATAGCAATGTGCACTGATTGCACTCTGATAGCGAATTGACACTGTCTAAGACGTGCGGGCCCACCTGTCAGGCTAACGTGGCAGCGTGAGACGGCGTACCATCTGCCGTTTTGCATGCAGGTTCTCAAGTTTTGATAGAAAATTGCGCAGAAGTCCCTGACACTATTAAAACCTTCATAACTTTTTGAATACGAATTCAAATGGAAAAAATTTAAATACGAAAAGTGCTTAGAATTGTTTGAATCTTTTTTACAAACTTTATTCATTATTTTATATAAGTAAAATATACAAAAATATAAAAATTATTTTATTAACTATAAGAAATTATTTTATTAATTATACAAAAACTTTGGAAATTCATAACTTTAACTATATAACTCCAAATAATATAAATAATATGTCTAAATTTATTAGAAAATTCAAGAAATCCATTTATTATATTTATAATGCATGAATCATAACCGTTCCTCTCGGATATTTTGATTATGCAAGTAATCATAATAATAAATGTGTGTTGTTTTATTTATTTCTTGCATATTTATAGATGCATTAGAAAATTTGTAGACGTCATCCACGTGGCGTCTTCCGACGCGGCGTTGCGCGGGCGGTAGAATGCACCTCCGTCGTCGCTGCTCGCCGGCGACAACGAGACGTGGCAGGCGCCGGCGGTGCCGTAGGTCTCATAGGTGGCGACGAAGGGCGGTGGGACTAGTCGGTCCTGTCCCGGCCGCCGCGTGTTGCCCAGGAGTCGCTGTCCCAGATGGTCGCGTGCACCTTCATCGCCTTCCGGCTTATGTACGAGCGGCGGACCTACAGGGTGTGCCCGGTATGCCGTGGCATACCCTGCGGTAGAGTCGTGTGCTACGTACATATATGGAAAAAAGAATCCGATTGATGGAAAGTTATTTGGCTTTCATGTACAGTCCTGCCCTTGTACGTATCAGCTAGCTAGGCGAAAACTACCGATCCAAAGACCCAGAAGCCCTACGCATGCGCATCCCGCGAAACACTACGTCACCATCAACTCGATCTAGACCGCAGTCTACGGAACAGAACGCCCCCGCACGATTCATCGCTGGACCTTGACGACCGCCGCCGCACGAGTCATCACTGGACATGGATGCCCCGCAGTTCCGCACGAGGTTGAAGCATAGCTCGCCCTTCGCCGACGCGTCCACGCCGACCGTCGAACCGCAGGACCATGAGATCTAGGTGATTTACACCGGTGATCGAAGTCGGCAAGCCGCGTAGTCGCCGCATGGTAATAATCCAAATATCTGCCTTTCTATTTTAATTCTGCAATCACATATATACCTAGAGCTGAAAAGTTAAATGCAGATCAATTATGTATGTATATTTTATGATTGATCGTATTTATTTTAATAAAGAAATTGTATCCTCTAGGACTGAACAATGATTCTACCATCGCATAGTTACACGCGTTGTATATATTGCCAATTTCAATTTGTTGGACTTATATTTTCTTTTGAATGACTCGGTTATGAAGAAAGGGAGAGAAACTGAAGATACTGCATCCCTGTTTAGCAATATTTCTCCATCTTTTAAGAAATATTATATGGTAATGTATGTAATTTTCCAACTTTATATTTCAATTGCATTTTTTTCTATACCGTATTACTATACAATTATTTGTTGAAGAGGTAAATATAATTTATTAAAATAGTCGTTAAATTTTTGCGCGGTATACCCGCTGGTAAAATCCTAGATCCGCCACTGTGACAGGTACGGCAGGGCCTGGGGCTCGTGGTTGCCGAACAAGCGCACCGGCGTGCCGTCCACCAAGAAGCTGAAACAGAGCAACGGAACCAGAGAGGAAAAAAATGTTACATAACGGTGTGAAGAATATTACAAAAATGTTACAAAAGGTGTGAAGAATATTTCGCAATTTTGAAAAGTTCCTCTCCTTCGAAAGCACCGTGAGTAGAACGTAACTTGATTATACATTTTAAGGGGGAGGGTGATTTTTTGTCCCATTATCTCAATGTGTAAATGAGACGGAAACATCCTGATCCCGTGGAAATTTATATTGAAAACCGTACGTACGTCGCACACTTCGTTCAGAGTACACAGAAAGTCTAGTGCTAGCCTTTTTGTTGTTTTTGTTGTACCAGTACGCATGCGTACGTACGTAGAGCATGCTCGTACGTCCATCCATGGAGGGAGTGGAACGAGATGCCAACTTGTGACGAGGCAGTCCGTTGCGGAGTGATGCGTCTGAGCTGATGATAGTAGCCGCAATGATGTCCTCTGCATCTGATTTGCCTATTTGACAGATCAGTGCTGATGATAGTGCATCTACAAATATGCAAGAAATAAATAAAATGACACGCATTTATTATTATGATTACTTGCAGAATCAAAATATTTGAGAGGAACGGTTATGATTCATGCATTATAAATATAAGAAATGGATTTCTTGAATTTTTCTAATAAATTTAGACATATTATTTATATTATTTGGAGTTATATAGTTAAAGTTATGAATTTCCAAAGTTTTTGTATAATTAATAAAATATTTTTTATATTTTCGTATATTTTCCTTATATAAAATAATAAATAAAGTTTGTAGAAAAAGATTCAAACAATTCTGAGCACTTTTCATATTTAAACTTTTTCTATTTGAATTCGTATTCAAAAGTTATGAAGGTTTTAATAGTGTCAGGGACTTCTGCGCAATTTTCTATCAAAACTTGAGGACCTGCATGCAAAACGGCAGACGGTACGCCGTCTCACGCTGCCATGTCAGCCTGATAGGTGGGCCCGCGCGTCTTGGGCAGTGTCAATTCGCTATCAGAGTGCAATCAGTGCATATTGCTATAATCAGAGTCAAATGTGGTATCGTTTTGTGATTTCGAGAGCGACCGGTATAAAATAAGAAATTTGACATACAAAGTGGTAGTTTTATGCTATTAACTCTCAATACTGAGATGAAATAATTGGTTGTTGTTGAAGAATAAAAATCTGAGTACGTCGCTTTATTGCAGCCTCACCATGCTTCTAGCAGCTAGAAAAGGTTCGAATCAAATTGTAAACAATGAAAAGGAAAACATATTGTACGAAGAAAGATTTGAAATATACAAATTCATTCCATGTATTGTACCAGTCCTATCACTGTGCCAACTCACCAAAGACAGGGCCCGAAGACGTCGACTCTCCTAGCAATACCAGCAACCCCGGGCAAGGCTCGCACCACTACAAAAATGACGTCTCTAAGAAGGTCACGACGTCCGAGAGGACGCTGCCGTCATCCAATCTGGCGAAGCCAGATTTGGGATTTCACCCCGTAGTAATGGACGGAGGGGTGACCGGGCTCCACAACAACGCCCCCAAGGGGGGAAGCGGCGCCCACAGGCGTCGCCGAAGTCGGCACCGATCAAAGTCGGGCAGGACTTTCGTCTGGAGATCCCTACACCACCTCCAAAGGAGCGACCCGAAGGCGACCCATACCGCCCGGCGAGCACGACCAACTACAAGAGAGACGGCGCCCCCGCCCACACCCCCATGCCCCGCCGCCCGCACGGCCAGGACAAAGAAGCAACACCAACTTATTCCGGAGCCGCCGCTCCGGCCTTCACGCGTAGCAGAGCAAACATCGCCAACCGCCACCAGACCGCCAAGCAAGGAGGAGGAGAGCCCGCCTATCTGGCACCAGGAGCACTGCACCACGCAGAGAAGACTGGACCAGAGACCACGGCTCCGCCCAGCACCTCGCTGGCCGGAGAACCACCCCGTCCCGAAAGGCACGCAGGCAGCAGCTCGAGAAACTCCAAACCCGGCCGCCGCGCCGCACGCACGACCGCACCGGCCGCCGCCACAGGCGCTGCGGCACCCCAGGCGAGCCTCCACGCAGAGGCACCGGAGCAGCCACGGTGACAGCCCTCCAAGGCGCCACGGTCGCCGTGCCTCGCCGAAGAAGGCAGGCCACCACAGCCGAGCCGCCCGGCATCCGCCGGCAAGGAGGCGTGACACCTCCCCGCCCAACATCACCTCCGCGCGCCTCTTCCACCCCGCGAGAGAGCGCAAAACACCGGGCGCCGCGGCGACGACCCGCACCCCATCGATCCCGACGCACGGGCCGGGATCCGCCGCCGACCGGAGCCGCCCGCCTCACGACGCCGCGGCGCCGCCAGAACTCGCGGGGCGCCGACCGCGAGCCACCACCGCCCGCGCCACGCCACGCCGAGCTGCGAGTGCGGCCCGCACCACACCTCGCCCAGCAAGCAGCCGCCACCGCCTGGGGCCGCCGCCCCGGCATCCCGCGCCGCCAGAGCCCAAGGGGGCAACCGCCGAAGCCGCACCTCGCGTCCACCGCGTGACCTCCCCGCACCGCCTTTGGAGGCCGGGGCCGCCGCCACCGCGGCGAGGCCAGCGGCAGCGGCGGAGGAGGGGACAGGAAGGAGATCCCCCCGGCGGCGCTGCTAGGGTTCCCCCGTGCCGCTCGGGAGGAGCCTTAGGAACAATTATCATGTTCCTTTAATCAAAATATGCTTTAGAGAGCCCGAGTTATTTAGGTTGCCAACATACACCAAAAAAGGACCAATAGAGGGATGTTTTCTTTTTTATTTAGATGCATAGAGATATGTGTTTGGATCATAAGTTTTCAAACAATCTTGCACATGTTGTATCTCCAAATCATGGATAAATGGGAAATACTCCAAAAGTAAAGTTGTGGGCAGTAGTGTTCGCTCTCCATTATTCAGGCACTGCAATCACCCCCAGACCTCCCTCATAAAAAAGATAATGGTACCTCCAAACCTTTATTACTCGAGACAACTGAGACAAAGAATCGCAATAGCATCTCATTGTTAATTTCTTGGAAGTAAGTTTAAGTAAAAGATGAGCGGATGCAGTACATATAGGACGATATTCTCACCTGGATCTGAATGGGAGCAGAGCAGCAATGTCGCCCATGCATCCCGCTGCCTTCCGTATGGCCACTTGTCTGCTCTTGATCGCAATAATTTCGCTAGAGGGGTTGGATGAACAACATGCGGCCTATTCAATTTCAATTGGTAATCACATCGCGACATGGCCTGAACCTTTGGACTGAGAGAGATAATGTATGAGAGAAGAAGAGCGGACCCGAATCAGCGAGAGATTGCTTCTGTAGAAATTGGGCGCCTCTGGGACCAGAAGGCATGTGTTGGGTCACATGAGTGCAAGGAAGAAATAGTTAGAAATTCATGTCGACCAGCCATTACACTACACAGGCTTACACAGGCTTTCAGCACGAGTAGAGAATTCTCAAACCAATGGACATGGCAACTGCTGAAACTAAACAACACCAAGTCAGCTTTCTGAATAAGGGGGCACGATTACTTAACATAAATTATGGGTGTCTCTAAGTCACATAACTGTGACATAACTTATTCACAGTCAGATGACGTCAGCGAAAAATCAACAGGAGCACAACGCATGCAGAAAGTATCCCCCTGACCCCCGGTTTCTTTTGTCGTTGTTTGTTGGGCTTATTACAGGGCTAGATTTGTTTGTCTTTGGTGGGCTTTTTTTGTTGTGTTGTGTAGTTTCTGGGCTGGTCCAGCTATGAAAAAGACAAAAAACACTTTATGATCTTAGACATGACAAAAACTACTTTATGATCTAGACAGGTGTTGCCTGCCAAAACCCACCGTGACGAGCAACAGCGGAGAGCCGGAGGCTCAGGACTGGTGGACCCTGGTCCCTCGGCGACGGCCATAAAAGCTCGACACGTCACGGCTTGGTTCGAGATGCCACTGACCTAACACAGTCGGGAAGGTGAAGGATTGCTCGATTGATTTCTGCATGATAAACAAGTATCGTAAAATTCGAGCCGTAATCGGCTCCTGGTTTCCACAGAAATCGGCTCCTAAAGCCGATTGCCCCATGGTTCTGCGTTAGATTTATGATAACATGGGGTTTTGCTTGATCACTACAAGTTAAATCGATCTACGATAGTCTAATGTTTTCACCACGAACTGGAACATCCTACGCGTGATTGAGCACGATGCGTACAAAAGATGAAGAATATTAACCCTAGAGGCCTAATAACCAACGTAAAGCCAATTCGGAACATCCTCTCTAGAACGAATAAGCCACGTCCTTATGCATTCTTTGGATCGTTCAACCCGTTTGTAAGGCCTGATTACGTAGATATTAAACTAAACCTTGACGAACAAGGCACAACTATAACAGATCGAATCGACTAAATAAAGATCAAGCAAGTGCTACCTTGCACTTTGGGAAAAGATGCAAGGTAGCGAGATGGCTAGAGGTAGCATAACCCGACGATAGTAATGAAAAAGCACCGATACTAGCCTCAAACAATCTATGATAATGGTATTACTCGCCATCAACAACGCTTCAGTACGAGTAAAACCAGGTAGCGAATAAGTAGATACTGCCTAGATCGCGAGATGCGATCTAGGAAGCATAACACTGCCGAAAGAAACCCTAGGAACAAGGGGTGGCGATGCGCCGAGATTGTGTTTGTTGTGAACGTGGTTGTTGTTTTCTCTCAATAACCCTAGGTACATATTTATAGTCCGGAGACTCTCTACTTTTGGAATAACTCTACAACTCTATCTTTACCTAAACATAAACGGAACCTAAACAAACACGAAACCTACTATGATACAAGATACACGGGCAATTTAGCCCAAATCCACACACTAGGCCGATCCAACAACTCGTTGAATATACATATCTTCCAAGCCCATCTTGATCACGGCCCATCTCCGTCTCTAGCCAAAATACGGTGGTAACACATGCCCCCCTGGTTTTGGCAATGATAATTCCAAAACCACTCTGTGTTTTTTCCCTCTTCTTCTCCTCCTTTTTTTATCGGGCTGCGCGTAGACAGAATGCGTGGCGAGCAGGCAAATCACGCTACCCCTTCATCATGATGCCTGTCTTCTCAACTCTGCGCGATTGCATGATTTGACGATTTTGGCAAGGTAACTGGGAACCGATATGGCATTGAACCGTCTTTCCACTATCCCCCTTATTTAAATCAGCCTGAACAGTTCACAGCCCCCAACTTCCTCAAGTTGCAAGAAAACCCTCTCACTTCACCGGAAAAACCCTCTTTCTCGCCATGGCCTCCTGCTTCCTCCGGTGTGTCCTCCCACGCCTCCAACTCGATTAGCGGCCGAGAGCCAACGCCAGCACCCGCCCATGGCGTCTGATACTTCGCCACGATGGTGGGACGAAGGGATGGATTTCGCCGTCTGGTCGAGGATGATGCGTCCACGGACGGCGCGAAGAGCCTCGATTCCTCGTCGACGGGAACCGGAGGCGGAGCGGCGACGACGCTCGTGGGGCGGACGTCGAATCTTCCGACGAGGAGGAGGAATCGGAGAGGACACCTCCTCCGACGAGTATCCGCCGAGCGCTTCCGCGCCGGGTCCAGCGAAGACACTGAAGATGACGACGAGGACGAAGAGGTCCCGCTGGTTTCTTCAAGAAGAAGCGAGGACGATGCAGCGGCGAAAAGGCCGAAGAAGACGGCGATGACAGCGGCGACGACGACCTCGGCTTAGATTAGGAATCAGTAGTAATAGCCGTAGCAGTAGTAGGCCCCTTTTGTAATCGATCATCCTGTAAGCAATGATCTTTTGAATGAATGAAAATCTGTTTCCCAAATATTGTTCCTCTTTGCTTCAATTTTGCCGACAACCGAAATAGGTCGATGCTTCAGAAGTCGATGACACTATATCGGCTTTCAACATACTGCACGCACATAGTCAAACAAGCCAAATCGCCCAGAGCCGATGACTACCCATCGGCTTCTCCCAAAAAACGTTGACAGGGTCAACCTTCGGTCGCATCCTTAGACACATTACAACGGCCACTTCTTGGTTTCAAATGATGACCTGCGACCTTCCTCAATACGGGCGACCCAAATCTCCAATTGCCCATCGAAAAACATGCCCCGCACCAACGACTAGTGATAAGCAAAGATGAAGATGACGAAGCTGAGATCGCCGAGGTGGACCTATTTGTAACATGTGTGAACCTCTAGAGTCGATGACCGTGCATCGGCTATATATTTTTTTTTTACTCGGCCGATTCTGAAAATCGGCCCCCACATCCCATCGTCTCACGTGCTCGAAACCAAGTTCTATTGTCCAACATCCCACATGCTTGGGAAATATTTCTTGAGATGTTGACCGTTGACCGCCACTGGGAACTTTACGCCATCCAACTACTCGAGCATGTATGCGTTTCCTCTTAAAACTTGGTCAACCCTGTACGGACCGTGCCAATTTGGAGACCATTTACCATATGTCGCATCCTTAGTCCCCAAGGGCAACACAGCTTCCCATACCAGATCACCAACGTGGAACTCCTTTGGCTTCACTTTCTTGTTGTATGCACGAGCTACTTTGGCCTTGTTCTCTTTGATTTTCTCGAGTGACCACAGCCTGAGCTCGGTTAAATCCTCTACATCACTCATCGTGGTTGCGTATTCTTGATCGTTAGATCGTCACGAAAAGTGGCGTCTTGATCCAAGTAATTTCCAGGTAGGGGCTTCTTGTCCATATACTAGATGGTATGGTGAGGTTTTTATTGCTCCATGGCATGACATACGATAAGCCCATAACGCCTCTGACAAAACCTCGTGCCAACGCCTTGGGTGCTCATCGACTTTTCTCTTGATCAACTTGATGAGGCTCTGATTGGACGCTTCAGCTTGCCCATTTGCTTGAGCATAGTATGGAGATGATCTAATCAGCTTTATCCCCATGTCCTCGCAGAATTTTCTAAACTCCTGAGAAATAAAGACCGAACCTCCATCGGTCGTGATAGTTTGGGGAATCCCGAATCTATGGATGACATGTTCTTTTACAAAATTGATAACATCCTTCGAGTTTACTGACTTCATCGGGACAGCCTCCACCCATTTAGTGAAGTAGTCAGTAATGGCCAGAATCCACATGTGGCCTTTACTCGATGGAGGATTGATTTTGCCGATCATGTCCATGCCCCAACCTCGGAATGGCCAAGGCTTGATGATGGGGTTCATTCTTGTGCTGGTACCATCTGGATTTTCCAAATTTCGACATGCTTGACACCCTTTGTAGTAGTTGAAACAGTCCTCAAGCATGGTGGGCCAATAAAACCACGATCGCTGATCAACCATTTCATCTTATGAGCCGATTGGTGAGTTCCAGGCGCTTCGTGTACCTCGTGTAGGAGCTGATTGGCCTCGGCTGTCCCCAGGCATTTGAGCAATAGTCCTTCCAGAGTCCTGTAAAACATGTCATCCCCAATAAGCACGTACTTCATGGCTTTGTACCTTATCCGTTTAGGTGCCCCCCGAGCCGAATCTTTCAAGTAATTGAAGATATCGCTCTCCGATCGTCGCTTCCGGAGGCTGTACACAACGTCGGCTCCTTCTACCACATCCTTGTATCCTGAAGCCATCTGCGCAAGATCGTTCGCCTCGGTATTCTGCGCTCGTGGGATCCAAGTGAAGTTGACGTACCGGAATTGCGTCATCAGCTCGCGGCAGTGCAGCCATAATGGGAAGAGGGACTCGCTCTCGCACTTGTAGTCCTCCGTGAGCTGGGAAATCACCAACTTGGAGTCTCCAAAAATTTCCACTGCTTCCGCTCCGGCTTCGAGGAGTAACTCCATCCCCTTGCATATCGCCTCGTACTCGGCTACATTGTTGGTGCGAGAGGTAGACAATCTGATGGAGAAGGAAAATGTTGCCCCCCGGGGCGACACGAGTAAAATGCCGATGCCGCAGCCATCGTCACAAACTGATCCGTCGAAAAACATAGCCCACGCTCTTGTGGACAGCGCGGCTATGTTAGTGTTGATCCTTTCAGCGATAAGATCAGCCAGCGCCTGTCCCTTAACTGCTTTCGCGGGTTGATACCGGATGTCAAACTCTGACAATGCAAACATCCATTTGCCCAGCCGGCCTTTTAACATAGGAGCCGACAGCATGTGCTTTATGACGTCTGATTTGCATATGATGATGATCTCTGCTGATAGCAAAATGTGTCGCAACTTGGTGCAGGTGAAAAACAGGCAGAGGCACAACTTATCGATATCAGGGTACCTTGTCTCTGCGTCCAACATCCTTCTGCTTATGTAAAAGACGACTCGTTCTAGCCCATCATAAACTTGCACCACTACCGAGGCGATGGACGTGTCAGCCACTGACAAGTAAATATAGAACGGCCTGTCAGGCTGAGGTGGAACTAACACTGGCGGTTTTGTCAGATATTCTTTGATCTCGTCGAAAGCTCGTTGTTGTTCTGCCCCCCAGCGGAATTCCTCGTCAGATTTGATTTTAACTAGTCCCATGAACGGCTCAATCCTCCCTGACAGATTGGAGATGAATCGTCTGACGAAGTTGATCTTGCCGATAAGGGACTGCAGTTCTTTCTTCGTGGTGGGTGGCTTCATTGTTCGCACTGCCTCCTGACTTTTCAGGCCGATCTCAATTCCGCGTTCATGGACCAAAAAACCCAAGAACTGACCGGCCGTCACCCCGAAAGCACACTTCTTTGGATTCATCCGTAGGCCGAATTTTCTTGTTCGGTCCAGGACGCGTTCTGGAATCGTCCAAGTGTCCGTCGCTGAAGCATTTGACTACCACGTCATCGATATAGATTTCCACCGGTTTGCCGATCGGATCATGGAAAATATAATTCATGGCCCTTTAGTGCGTGCGCGGCATTTTTCGTCAAAGCGTCATGACTACATATTCAAATAACCCTGAACACAGGACTCGAATGCAGTCTTGTGTATGTCTTACGGAGCCATGAAGATCTGGTTGTAACCGGCATTGCCGTCCATGAAGCTCAAAATCTTATGACCACTGCTGCATTGATTAATGTTTACGCCACGGCATCGGATACTCATCCTTTGGGGTAGCTCTGTTGAGATCTCGAAAATCTATAGCAACACGCCATCGCCATCCTTCTTCTCTCTGAGCACGATACTAGAAATCCACTCGGCATACCGCATGGCCCGATCAACTTGGTTGTCAACATTTTCTCGACCTCTTTCTTGACTTCTTCCGAATTTCGCCTTCATTTGTCGTGCTCGCTGAAAGCGGCGAAATCCTTTTTGAGCGGAGTCGATGCTCGATGATGCTCTGTCCAACCTGGCATCTGTGTAGTCCCAAAGCGATGCGGATATTGTTTTAACAGGGCTATCATCGGGCCCCGCACTCGGATCTAACTTTGCGATAAATGTTGGTCGTGGCTTATCCCGGGACCAATGTCGATCTCTTCTAGCTCATCGGCGGATGTAAACCCGTACCCTAGCTTTCCGTCACTGTCAAATCGACGCTAAACACAGGGCAAGCGGTGGGTGAGGACAACAAAAATAATTTGGGCGATCGCTTGAATCGCCCCTTTGCTTGCATCGATCAAGGACGGTTTACACCTCATTATTTTCTGATGGCAGAGCATCTCTGCTACGACTACATGAGCTTGTCGTATGATCATCGCTTTTTATTTTTATGGCCGATCGCGAGGATCGGCCGTACCTGAATGATCGTGGGCTTTTCTACTCTGTAAGGCGGTGGATAAGACCAGCCTCACCCGCTTTTTGTAGCTTCAATACGCCGCCCCGTCTAGATTGATTCGAGATCGGCTCTTGGTCTTCGCTTCCCGACGTTCATGCCAGCTATGGAGATCTCGATAGAATCGTGCGTGGATGACCTCCGCCGTCTCCATCCCTGGATCGTGCGATGCATTGTGGACGGGATGCAGCAATTAGCGTGAATCAATCCCTTCCTAGCAAGGCGATGTAAGTGCTCTTGCTGTCCCAACGAAGAATGACGTGGATGCGGTTTTCCTGCCTTTGTCAAGTCCACGTTAGTACGCCTTGCGTTCCGAAGACCGGCCGTTGAAGTCGCTCAACGTGGCGTTGGTTTTGATCAGTCTGCGTGGGCGTCCCAAAGCGTCATAGCATGGAGTATGGCATGATGTTGTTGCCGCTCGGTGTCCACCAACATCTTCTTGACAGGTTGCCCATTGATGTAACCTCGCAGGCAGGGCTTTCGGATGTTTGTAACCCTTCTCACGTGGCTTCTTAAAGATAACCGTGGGCGCGATCAAAGCGTGCCACGGGTAGCTCATCGGTTCTTGGCGCGCAGAATTCTGATGGGAGTACGAACACCATGTTTGTGCCAGCCGATGTCTTTGCATCGGCTTTTACCGGTTTGGGGCGCCACTCTTTCCTGGTCGGGCGGTATTCCGTTTCCACAGCCTGCCTCACTTTGACGGCTAGATCAGGCCGTGCTTTCTTCAAAGCGTGGAGATACTGCGCTTCAGCTTCCTCTAAGTTACGCAGCCGCTGCACTCTACGCTTCTGGGTGTGTCTGAGTCCGTCGGGGCACCACCTTGGACGGTGATACCTGTCTTCGTCCTTGTCATCCTTTGGCTTCTCGAGGTCTCCTGCTCGAGCGGACTCCTTGTGACGTCTCTGGGGCGGAAGAGGCCCTAGACGTTTGAATACTGACACTGGCCTCGTGTCCTCCTCCTGCTGATTGCATTCCGGCGGTTGTCATTGTAGGCAATCGGCTCATTCCCGCCTTGACAATACTTGAAGAAAGGACAATCCCAATGCTTGTCCGCGCCTTCCTTCTCTTCGACGGTCCCCTAGCAGGTGCTCATATCTTCGTCTCTGTCGCGGCGGCGTTGGTCATCTTGGCGCTCATACTTGTTAAGGAGATGCGTGGAATGTGGCTTGATATCGCACTCTCCTCACTTGTTCTGTGTTAAGTACCGCCTGTCATTGTGGCTGGGCTGGTCGCATGGACTAGTCTCCTTTCTTTCCTTGCCCCGAGAGCGACCACCGTCCTCCTTGTACGTATCATGGTGGTACCCCGACCCTGCCATATTAACGCCGAACGAGAAATCCAGCTTACGCCTCGCGGAGCGACTGAGTTCTACCATGTTGACGCCGGGAAATGGGTTTGTGTCCACTTTCATGGCGAACGCCCAGATCGATCGACGGCCTTGTTCTATCGCCATTTGGATTTGGCGGCGAAGCTCTTTGCACTCGTTGGTGGTGTGAGTGAGCGAATGATGCCACTTGCGGTATGGTCTCCCGTTCATTTCACGAGCGTAGGGATTTTGTGACCTTGGGTAACCTCGGTGCTTCTCCTTTAGCAGATCGAATATCTGCTCAGCTTTGCTCACATCGAACCCTTTCGCAGGCCCTTCTTTGTTTCACCCATTTGCGAGCCACGAGATCGCCCGAGCCCATTCAGCTCGGCCACCTCCACGCCCTGAGGATCTTCTTCTTGCATCGACCAGGCTTATCGGACGTTTGAATTTGTCTTGGTACAACTCGTGGCGCTCGCCACATCGTCGGTTCGGGCCATGTGCGCCAATGAGTTGTACTCTACCGAACGCCAGTCCTTGATGGGTCTTGAGACCCAACACTTCCAGCTCGACCGCTTCCTTCTCGATTAAGCAGCCGAGTAACATCGGTTCTTGGCGATCTGGCGCTGGATGTACTCGACTCTGATTTCTCCTCGCTTACGCCGCACTTGCGCCAGTCTGCGATGCCAGCCTCAGCCTCGAATGTCTTGGATGTGGAACCGCTCTTCCGATTGCTTCGGTATGAATTGAATCGGTGGTAGTGAGGTGTACCACCCAAAGGCTGGTCCTGTCAGAGATTGCGCAAAGAATCTTACGCGCATCTGATCCGATGCCGAAATCATGCCTAGTTGTGCCAGGTATCGGCTTATGTGCTCGATCGAGCTTGACCCTTCTGACCCGCTGAACCTTGAGAACTCAGGGAGCTTATACTTGGGTGGCAGCGGAATTAGATCAAACTCGTTGGGGTACGGCTTTGAATAGCCGATTGTCCTTCTCTTCGGCACGAAGCCGAACTGGTCCCTCAGGATGGTACCGATTTGCTCCACTGTTTGAGCCGTAGGGGCTAAATTCTCATGACTTGTCCCAGTGGCATACTTGGCTAGCCACGCCTGTTTGTCAGCGTCTATCCCAGCCATCGCTGCTCCAGACACGCCTGCCCCTGAAGATCCTGTCCCAAGCACTCCTGGCGCAGAAACTCCCGCGGTTGCAACCTGTTTGGTGCGTGTCAGGTTATTGCAGTCCGGCACGTAGGCGCATATATATCCGTGTGGGATCTCCTTAGGTGGCTCAAACAGGAATTGGCACTGCCGGTCGCCTCGACCTTGTAGACGTAAGCCGCTGCTCCTGGCGGTTCTGGAGCGGCAAGTGCAAACGGGAGCTGTGGCCTGGTTTGGAGCGGTCTTTCTCCCTGGTGAGTCCCCAAAGTAGGTCCCGACGGTGAGTACTGATGTTTCATGATCTCCTGAACTACGCGCACCTGACCGAAAAGCGTTCACGGGGCTCGAATGGCGGTGCAAAGAATGAGCCACCATGTAGTTGACTTCCTGTCGTAGGGCTCTGGTGCGCTCCTCCGAAGGAACAGACAGATCCACCTCATTAAGAGCGCCCTCGGGGGAGAACCCTTTCCACCTGATGCCATGCGTACGGGTCCTCTCAAAAGAGCTGATGAGGTCTTCCTCGAAGAGGGCCTTGATCTCGTCGTACTTGGCCTTGTGCTCGTTAGGCAGATCGTCGTAAGTGACTGGTCTGTTCTCCATCGCAGCGTCGGGTGTTGATGTAGACGTTGTTGAATGTCCTACCGGGCGTGCCAGAATGTGTTGCCTGCCAAAACCCACCGGCGAGCAGCGAATGGCAACACGGAGAGCCGGGAGGCTCCCAGGACTGCTGGTGGGCCCTGGTCCCTCGGGCGACGGCCCGCAAAAGCTCCGGCACACGTCCTGGCTTGGTTCGAGGGCGTGCCACCTGACCTATACCTGGTCAGGAAGGTGAAGGATTGCTCGATTGATTTCTGCATGATAAACAAGTATCGTAAAATTCGAGCCGTAATCGGCTCCTGGTTTCGTAAATCGGCTCCTAAAGCCGATTGCCCCATGGTTCTGCGTTAGATTTATGATAACATGGGGTTTTGCTTGATCACTACAAGTTAAATCGATCTACGATAGTCTAATGTTTTCACCACGTAATGGAACATCCTACGGCGTGATTGAGCCCGCACGCATAAAAGATGAAGAATATTAACCCTAGAGGAGGCCTAATAACCAACGTAAAGCCAATTACCGGAACATCCTCTCTAGAACGAATAAGCCACGTCCTTATGCATTACTGGATCGTTCAACCCGTTTGTAAGGCCTGATTACGTAGATATTAAACTAAACCTTGACGAACAAGGCACAACTATAACAGATCGAATCGACTAAATAAAGATCAAGCAAAGTGCTACCCTTGCACTTTGGGAAAAGATGCAAGGGTAGCGAGATGGCTAGAGGTAGCATAACTTCGACGATAGTAATGAAAAAGCACCGATACTAGCCTCAAACAATCTATGATAATGGTATTACTCGCCATCAACAACGCTCAAGACGAGTAAAACCGTGTAGCGAATAGATATCGCCTAGATCGCGAGATGCGATCTAGGCGATGGCACTTACCCGAAAGAAACCCTAGGAACAAGGGGTGGCGCCGAGATTGTGTTTGTTGTGAACGTGGTTGTTGTTTTCTCTCAATAACCCTAGGTACATATTTATAGTCCGGAGACTCTCTACTTTTGGAATAACTCTACAACTCTATCTTTACCTAAACATAAACGGAACCTAAACAAACACGAAACCTACTATGATACAAGATACACGGGCAATTTAGCCCAAATCCACACACTAGGCCGATCCAACAACTCGTTGAATATACATATCTTCCAAGCCCATCTTGATCACGGCCCATCTCCGTCTCTAGCCAAAATACGGTGGTAACAACAGGACAAAAAAGCAGAGTAAAAACCCAACTCCTAACAACTACCAGATCGACCTCGGTCTGGAAACATCTCTCTTTCTCTTTCCCCTCTTCCTCCCCTATTACCCATCGAACATAACACAAAATTGAAGCAGGATGTACAAGCAGATCTGAAGAGGAAACCAATGGATTCACAGATGCATAGGGTAGATTCTTCAAAGAAGCTCTTAATGGATTCAGGGCAGTACACTTACCACGGTAAAAAAAAATCCCCAAATCAAGTTGAAAAAATTACTGATGATTCCTCTCTCCTCTCTTCATCTCTTCCCTGTCTGGCCTTTGTTCTGATTCATAAAGAAACATTCAAGCACTCATGTAAACCCTGCATTATACAAAAATCTTGCATTAACAGATGTTCTTTTCTTTGCAGATTCAGCAAATTTTTCTGATGATATCATAGGAACTCAGGTTCAAAATATTTTCGTTGCTAAGTTGTCAAACAAAAATGAATCATATAATAAGAAGCTCATATAATAGTTGTAATTTTAATTTTCTGTTACAGGTACCACCAAGTAAATATCTGCATGATCAACATACCTATAATCAGGTTTAGCTACAACATTAATATCTACATTTTTTGAGTCATCAAAATGCAAAGAGTAAACATGAAAATACAAGGCATAATCAAAACAAAGAAATTGGTTGTAATGATATTTACCTTTTTTGATGCAGATACAAACTTCCAAGACAAATATGTTCAAGAATCTGCAAGTTGAAACAAGCAGAAGTAATCAGGAACAACAGCAAGACACATATCAGGTTTGTTCCTAAGTGTAATATTAACAGTACAAGAAATATTACCATTTTGGTTCTGATGCTTTCTTGTTTTTTGTTGTCCAAGAAATCAACAGATTACACCAATCATTCAATAATAACAAAAAGTCCATAAACAGATAAGAAACAGAGTAACAAAGACACATAAAACTTGTAGCAATAACATTCAGTACCATAAGTCTTACGAATAAACATACATGCAACACTTAAAGATTCTTACACAACACATACTTAGGAAATAAAACATAGTCTTGAACATAATTATTACACACTCAGAAGAACGGTCATAGTATTTAACATAGAAAACATATAGAGTAGCAGCTGGTGTTGTGTTCAAACAGCACCATAACATAACTGGTCCTGATGTTCCATTGCATCAGTCGCGAATTCGGTCAACAGTTATCTCAATCCCAGTTGTTGTTGCATGGAACATGAAAAGAGCAACATGTCCTTCTTTAAAGTCATTTGCCTGAGCAAACTCTTTCTACCATTGCTGTTTTCAGGCATGTTGTTACCATCAGGTATGCCATATACCAGAAGAACAGTTCCAGTTGGTGGCATGTCCAGCACTGATGCAATGAACTTTGGAATGTGCTACAGCAAAACAAGGAACAAAACATACAAATTAAAAAATACACAGCTCCCATACATCAAAAAAATAGATGTCGTTTTAGTCATTTACCAATGCAACAAAAAAATACAGAATGAAAATCACAAACAATTAAAAAACAGATGCCGTTTTAGTCATTTACCAATGCATTCTTGGATATATCTGTTTTAGTCATTTGATGAACAAACACAGCTCCCATACCAATTCCATGCACCCCTACAAACATGTTAATCCTTGCTGTCTCAGATGCTGTTGGTTCCATGCCCTTTAAAAACACAAATGCTTTAGCTTCACCATTGAATGCAAATTCTTCTGAAAAAGAAACAAAAAAATTGAAGGGTATACATGAGCATTACAGTATATTAGCATTTCTAAACAATATTGAATCAAAATTAGAAAACAAAACAAGATAAGTAATGATGAAAACTAGTACCTTCTACCCTATCCTTCGGATAACCATTTTCATAAAGTGCCCTGATACGAAGAAAAGGTGGTGGGTTGTTCATGCTTAGCCTAATTTGCTCTCCATGTTTCATGTTGTAGTCATCCAGACACTTCATGTACTCAGGACCACAAATTCTGGTCTTGTGAGTTTTTTCACAAGATTGAAAGTGTACAGTTCTTTTCCTTCAGTCTCAACATACAGAACATCACTAGTCACTGAATTAAAAGTTTCCCTTGCAAAACAAGGTACATTCTGTATACATATATGAAAGAAAACAGGAATAAAATTAGTACAAAACACATAATACAGAGAACTCCAACAAAAACAGAATAAAACAATTATAGTGACAGAAAAAGAACTTACTAGATGATCTTTAAAGTTGCTGCGCAAGTGGATATGGAAATAAGTTTTGGAGAGCTTCCTGTTGTTGCAGGCACCAGATTTGCGCCACAAATCCCATACTTTTCCTATTATAAAAGAAGAAATAAAATTAAAATCCACAAGTACTATTGGCTAACAACTACCTTATTTAGTTAAGCAACTAAATACAGAACATGTACTGCTTGTTAAAAACTAAAAGAAACTAAACAAGTATACTTTTAACCAAGAATGTTTGATCTGTTATGCCCAGAATAAGACATGTAATGCTTGTTAAAAACAGAATAAGACATAGATCTACTTGGAAAATAAAAGAATTGTTCAAATCTTCTTTTATAATACACTTGTAATATAAAAATAAAACAAGTTTACTTGTGCCCAGATCTGTTATGCCCAGCAAAAAATTCTCATATTGTAGTTTCAGATCTACTAATGTTAAATGTGTTATGTCTAGAACACTATTATACTACATGTCAGTTGGTTGCAAGAATCTCTTAGTCAGAGGGGCAATAAGGAGAATAGAAACAAACAAACAAAAAACAAGTGTACTTTTGACCAAGAATGTGCCAACACGTTGGACAAACAGAAAAAACACAGAAAAAAGACTTTCCACCAACAAAAAGACAACAACATATGGAGGGGACCTCCTTCTTCCTACCTGGCTTGAAGACATGGTAGGACCTCCTCGATCCTATCTCATGTCACCAGCAAAAAGAAATAAGTACACCTGAGATAGAGAGTGGTGGTTGAGGGAGAAGGAGGAAGAGGGATGGTTGTGTACTGTCGGCAAGGGAAAGAAGACCACAGGACACCGAATATATTTAGTGATAGTAGTAAGTAGGTAGCATTTATTACTGGTAGGTGAGGAGGTAACAAGTAACTTACAGCTAGTAGTAATGTCCAAAATTTACTCCCAAGTAGTAATGTCCATTTGTTATATGTACCTGCAAAAAAATAAAAGATCAACACAATTTAAAAATTATATTTATTCAATACTGTGCATAATTTATATCTTATCGTTTCCTTGTTTTTGCATTTTATGTAGAATATTACTTTCACTACATATGGGAACATTCCAGGTTCTTCTTGTTATGAAGATCAGTATTCTGTAAGTTGAGAAAATATGAACAATTAAAATTACAATTTACATTCTATCTTGTTCTCACTACAATTCATATTATCTTACAGAATATGAAGTTAATGGAAGATAGCATGAACATGATTTTCACACAGATGTTGTTGTTTATTGAAGCCCCAGCAAATTCTCAGGTAAAAAATATAAATCAAAAGTCAATCAATTTCATTTTTACATGTAATTTTAGTTTTCACTTTAGTTTATATTGTTTCAGAGTTACTTTAATGACAATAGAAGCTGGAATGTTGAACCAATGGGATCTGAGGTACAAAAAATATATCTAATAAACATACACAACACCACCAATTAAAAAACTCTCATATCTTTATTTTAATTTTACATGTAGAACAAGACTTTTATGATTACTGGTAGAGATGGAAGTTCACAGACACTGTTGCTTGATGAAGATGGAGAGCCATAACAACAACCTCAGTTTGGAGATCATGATGAAGTGGATGAAGATGAACAAGAACAACATGATAATGATGAACAGCAAAATCAGTTTATAGATAATGATGCAGTACAAGACAATGAAACAGACAAATTTTACAACTGGTAGTGGGATGACGATTATGGACAACACAGTAATCAATCTCCTAATAAGGAAACAAACAATTAAGAAACGCTGAACATATCGGATGATGATAAAGATAAATATGCAGCAACAGAAATGGAAATGCCTGAAGGTGTAGACAAGTTAACTCCTGAAGATATTCGTCTTTTCCTTGAAAGCGAAAGTGTTACAGCAGCTCGTAATGGGAGTCAAGAAGCAATTGGTCACCATGTGTCGTGGTATTGTAGACGAGTACACCATGGAGGGGTCCTCACAGTGCGTGTTTAGAGACGTGGGGGAAGGCGGATGGTTAACGGGTACGAGGTAACACAGCTTACCCAGGTTTAGATCCCACGACGGTGGCGGAATCCTACTCCTGCTATAAATCACTATAATGGCAATACGCCGAGTTACAGGGATTGGTTCGCTGTGCGAGGTGACTAGAAAGTCTAAGTTATCGTGCCCTAAAGGCTCCCTTTGGCCCGACTTATATAGTCGCCAGGTCCTAGGGTTACAGGGAAAATTCCTAGCCGGACAGGTTACAGAGTCCTACACTGCTTACAACTAGTCTAGCGTGTCTTGCACTCCAAGGTTCCGGGTACGTCGGTAACTCCACCGTAGCCTTCCTTTATCCGACATGGGCCTCCCTTCTGGATCCATCTAACTGGGCCGCCCAACAGTCCATGGGCCATGCTACCAACTGCGGGCCACCCGGTTTATCTGGATAGGAGACATGCTATGAGGATACCCATATAGCACATCCCCAACACCATGTTCCTCATATAAACATGATATTTGACACAGAAGAAGCTTACAAATTCTACAATGAATATCCTTCGGTTTGTGGATTCTCTGTTCGAAGAGCAAGCAACTACAAAGGCAAGAATACAAGAGATGAAATTGGTTCAAGACAAACTTACACATGCCACAAGTTTGGCAAAGTTGTTGCGCCTGATGTTCTAGAGAATAGAAAATTGAGAAGGCAGGAGAGGAATCAAGCAAGGACTGGAAAATCTCCAGCTGATAATAGCAAGAAAAGAAGAATAAATGTCACTGAAGTTACTGGATGCAAAGCCAAAATGGTTGTTTCTTTGGAAGACTGATGAGGCGCTGAGTTGATATAGGAGCGCTTCGTTGGGAACCCCAAGAGCAAGGTGTGAAGCAGCACAACAACAAGTTTTACCTCAGTAAGAAACCGAGGTTATCGAACCAGTAGGAGGAAGGAAACGTCACACAGGTGTTGCAAGCAATGCAGAGACATGCACAACACAAACTCCAGACTTTGCCCCAACAAATCAGTGAGATTGTCAAGCTCACCGGTTTGCTGTAACAAAGGATTAAACGTACTATGTGGAAGGTAATGGTTTGCAGCAAGTAAACAAGTAACAGTGGAAGATGTTTCAATGGTAAAGATTGCACCGGGGTCCATAGTTCACTAGAGGTGCTCTCCTTAGATAACAACATGGCATGAAGGGTAAACAAATTACAACAGGGCAATTGACAGGAACTGAGCAAGGAATAACAATGCAATTACTAGTCAGAAAGATCCTATGAGATTCGATTGTTCAATACAACAATATACATAGACCACCATCCAACTGCATCTATGACTAGAAGTCCACCTTCAGGTTACCATCCGAACCCCCTCCAGTATTAAGTTGCAAGCAATAGACAACTGCTTTAAGCAAAGTGTGTAAGGTAAACAGTCCACATGTTCCACGAACAAGAGACCGTTGTTTTCTCCCTAGTAGCAACAACACATCTACAACCGAAGATATTCCTGTCACTTCCCTTGGAAACTAGAGGCATGAACCCACTATCGAGCATAAATACCCCCTCTTGGAGTCACTAGCAACTACTTGGCCAAGATAGCCACTAACAACGGAGAGCATGCAAGATCACAAACAACACAGACATGATAGAATCATAAAAACAAAACCATTAATCAAACCAACATAATAATCACAATATCCATCGGATCCCCGCAAACACAACATGCATGATTACAAATAGATTAGATCTTGATCATGAAAGGAGCTCACAAGATCTATACATGAGAGCACAAGGAGGAGATACAACCATATAGCTACTACATGGACCCATAGTCCAAGGTGGAACTACTCACGCATCATACCGAAGAGAAGGCCTCCAGGATGATCTCCCCTCCGGCAGGGTGCCGGGGAGAACTTCAGATCCCCCCGATCTAGGGATGACGGTGGCGGCGGCTACAGAAGGTTTCGTGGATATTTGATCGGGTACTTAGGGTTTCTGCATCGGGGGCTTCTTATAGGCAAAGGGGGAGGCCGAGGCGGTGGCCAGGGGCCCCACACCCAGCCTAGGCGCGGGGCAGGGCCCACTCGTGCCTAGGGGGTCTGGGTGCCCTAGCCCGCCTCTCCGGATCCCCTCTAGACTTCTTGTTCCCCACGGGAAGTTATTGACTTTGACGTTTGCCCCGTCCAATTCCGAGAATATTTCTTTACTAACTTTTCTGGAACCAAAAACAGCAGAAAACAGGCAACTAGCACTGTGGCAACTTGTTAATAGGTTAGTACCAGAAAACATGTAAAATGCACCTCAAAGTGCAGACAAAGCAAAGCAAAGTAGATACTAAACAAGCATGGAGCATCAAAAATTATAGATACGTTTACGACGTATCAAGCATCCCCAAGCTTAACTCCTGCTCGTCCTCGAGTACGTAAGTGATAAAAAGAATAATTTTTGAGGCGACAAGCACCCTCACAATAAAGATCCAACCATTTTCAAGCATTGAAAGCTGGGATCAAAGAACTCTAAACATATGCATGAAAGATGGATTTCTAACAATAGGACATAGTAACTATGCATTCAACATGAAAGGCTACAAACAAAGATCATAAATAACATACATTGAAAAACATTTGTTTGTTTCACATACAAAAAACATAGCATAGTGGCATTGAGCTTGTCCCTCATAGAGTAGCAAGTAGATGCATAGGACACCTTCAAAGTTCACAAGGGTGACTAGAAACAAATAGCACAAGAACAAGTAATATCATAATATGCATCAATCAATAAGCTTTGGAACACTGCACACAAAATGACAACTATGCTCTCTTAATGGTGCCTAAAGGTAGAAGGCGGAGACTCAATAGTGGTGGAAGAAAGACCTTTTATAAGGGAAGCAGGGATTTCAAGTTTCAAAAAGAGCTTCCAAAAATTATGGTACTTGTTAGCTTTCAGCCCTCATTGCCCCTATCACAATCATCTTGAAGTGATTAAGGTTAAAGTGAACAAAGATGGAGTATATGCTTGACGAAGTATAAGTTGGCAATATCAAGTCCCTTGAATACGAGGGACACACCTCATGCTACTCAACTTTAGTCACCTGTAAGTTCTTGTCATTGTAAGTATTTGCATATCATTGAGAACCGCCAACGGGGTACCCCTTGCATATGGTACAGGAGCTATCCCATAACCAAAATGACAAGGAAAGCAGACAATGAGCATCTCAGCAATCTTCTTATTTACCATGGGAATATGGTGCTTTTTTCTCTCTTTCCTCTTTTATCAATGTGTCTCTTTTTTATAAGAAGAATGCTTCATAGATGTCACTATGGTGATGCTGCAAGTTTCCTCCATGATTAGGCATGGCTTAGGCTAGCGACACAGGCATTTCTGTAACACAGGATACAAACTCCATGGACTTACAAGTTCCCTCTTTATTTCACACCGGTGACATCCATAGACAAAAGAGCATGATATCAACTGAGTACAAAGTACAAGTGCAATGTTGAAAACGTTCCCCGTGACAGCACTGTTCTGCTAATTGCAACGTATAAGTGCAAGCATATACAACATAGATGACACAATGGTTCAAGTTCATTAGGGGCAAGGAATATAAAGTGTGTCATCAAGTTTGTGAGGGATTTAATCACTAAGTTTTCACATAACAAAGAGACTTTTTAACTGGAAGATAGCTGAAAACAAGAATATACTTGGAATGGTGTAACACACCATGCATAGGAGTTTATAGTGTACACTTTGGAATAACTTGGCTTCTTGGGAGTTGGAAGCATGAGTATAGCTTACTCATACAAGTGGAGGCTAGCAAAATACTGGGAGCAACCAACTAAGAGAGCAATAATGGCCATAATCATGCAGAGCAACAAAGCATTACTAATCAAGGCATAGAGTGGTACTACAAATCAAGGACTAAATGATCATAGAGGATTTGGTGACTTGTGGAAGTCATAAAATGGTGTGAGCATGTGCCAAGTCAACCCAAACAAAGCATCAAAGGAGAATACCATAATACTATGCTTTTGCATGCTAAAACAACGCATAATTTCTTCAAGGCACACTAAGAAATCTCAATTGTTTGGAACAAAACATGCTACAACAATAATCACTGAGCATAAGGTAAAAACAACACCTAGCATGTCATGCTAAAGTCTAAGTCACAGTCAATGCAAGCTCGTCTTGCACTTACAAGCAATAACGTACTACTCCTTTCCAACACCAAGCAACTTATTTGCAAAACAATTTTGATGCTCCATGCTTGTTTTGTATCTACTTTTCTTTGCTTGTCTACAATTTGAGGTTCTTTTTACATGTTTTCTGGTACTAACCTATTAACAAGTTGCAACAGTGCCAGATGCCTGTTTTCTGCTATTTTTGGTTTCAGAAAATTTAGTAAAGAAATATTCTCGGAATTGGACGGGACAAACGTCAAAGTCATTTACTTTTCGTGGGGAACAACAAGTCCAGAGGAGAGCCGTAGGGGCCAGCCAGGGGGGACAGACCCACCCCAGGTGCGGGTGGGCCTAGCCCTGCGCCTGGCTAGGGTTTGCCACCCCTCGCCGCCTCCTCGGTCTCCCCCTTTGCCTATAAGAATCCCCCGATGCAGAAACCCTGAGTACCCGATCAAAAATCCACGAAACTGTTTGTATCCACCGCCACCATCGTCCCTAGATCGGGGGGGGGGGGGGTCTGAAGTTCTTCCCGGCACCCTACCGGTGGGGAGATCATCCCGGAGGCCTTCTCTCCGTTATGATGCGTGAGTAGTTACACCTTGGACTATGGGTCCATGTAGTAGCTAGATGGTTGTATCTCCTCCTTTGTGCTTTCATGTATAGATCTTGTGATCTCCGTTCATGATCAAGATCTAATATATTTGTAATCATGCATGTTGTGTTTGCGGGGATCCGATGGATATTGAGATTATTATGTTGGTTTGATTAATGGTTCTGTCTTTATGATTAAATCATGTTTGTGTTGTTTGTGATCTTGCATGCTCTCCGTTGTTAGTAGCTATCTTGGCCAAGTAGTTGCTAGTGACTCCAAGAGGGAGTATTTATGCTCGATAGTGGGTTCATGCCTCTAGTTTCCAAGGGAAGTGACAGAAATCTCTTCGGTTGTAGATGTGATGTTGCTACTAGGGAGAAAACAATGGTCTCTTGTTCATGGAACATGTGGACTGTTTACCTTACACACTTTACTTAAAGCAGTTGTCTATTTCTAGCAACTTCATACTAGAGGGGGTTCGGATGATAACCTGATAGTGGACTTCTAGTCATAGATGCATTTCGATGGCGGTCTATGTATATTGTTGTATTGCCCAATCGAATCTCATAGGATCTTTCTGACTAGTAATTGCATTGTTATGCCTTGCCCAGTTCCTGTCAATTGCCCCGCTGTAATTTGTTTACCCTTCATGCCATGTTGTTTATCTAAGGAGAGCACCTCTAGTGAACTATGGACCCCGGTCCAATCTTTACCATTGATACATCTTCCATTGTTACTTGTTTACTTTCTACAAACCATTACCTTCCACACCATACGTTTAATCCTTTGTTACAACAAACCGGTGAGCTTGACAACCTCACTGTTCATGGGGCAAGGTCTTGAGTTTGTGTTGTGCAGGTCTCCGTGTTGCTTGCAACACCTGTGTGACGTTTCCTTCCTTCTTCTGGTTCGATAACCTTGGTCTCAACTGAGGGAAAACTCGCTGCTTGCTGCTTCACACCTTGCTCTTAGGGTTCCCAACAGGCTGTGCATAGACAATCATCAAGCTTTTCTGGCGCCGTTGCCGGGGAGGCCAAGGACGTCTTCACAAGGGGAGTGCGGTGACCCAGCATACCACTACATGATGTAGTACACTATAGTCGTTGACATAACACCAATGAAACACCGTTCACTAGTATTACATCCCTCAGAGTGGTACAACAGAAACACAGCAGGTCCAAGACATGACTATAGGTTACAACTCAACTCTTTACACAAGATCTAGAGAACACTCTAGGTTAAAGAGAGAGAAAGAAACTTCTTACAAAGAAGAATCGGAAATAAACAACTCAAAAATTATCATACTATTAAGACTAGTATTTTAACTAATGGTCTGGCATTGTTGCTATTGCAATATGCTACAGAATAGGTTCTATGGCTAGAGATTATATTCCTATCCAATCAGTAACTTTGTCTTCTCTTGAGTTGATGTATATGTGGACTTTCTTGACTTCATTGAAGAGCTTTAGCTTTTGATGATGATTCCTGGAGCATAACTTGATGTAGACGTCGTCTTAATGGCTTCGGAATCTAGCAAGGGTTAAGAAGATATGTTAAGTACGAGCGTACTCAGCAAATTCACTAGAAAAGAGTGTTTGATGCACTATATCTACAGCCAAAGACCATAGGTCGTAGGCAATGCAAGTTTTCATAAACATTTCTTCAAAGGTTGCTTTTATTCTAAAAAGTTATGTCCGTCGGCCTTCTCGGGTTTACCAGAACTTTCATGGAGTTCCTTTCCCGCCGCGTTCGCAGCTCGTTCCCGGAACAGGGAGTAACAAGTTACAGTTCTTACACTCTACAGAGGTGCGTTACTTTTCCCATGAGATATCTTAAGATTTGTTGCATGACCGGGAGTATGTTCCCGTTCAAAATTCCTTGGTTTGAGGCCCAACCTAAGATCCAAGCCAATCACTGCCCTCTCCATGACCTCATATGTCTGCACGATCCTTCGGGTATGGCTCACCTCCGTTAAGCCCCGTTTCGGGCAGCCTAAAACCCTCATGAGTTCCTGAAGACTCTATGACCTGGTGATGCCCGTACGAGTACCATTTAAATGGATTATTGTAACACCCTCAGAATCGGACCTATGCAAGTTTTAGCGATTCCCGCCAAACCCGCATAGAAACGGTTCAAAGGTGCCCACCAAGCACTTCCGTGCGGGTGGAAAACGAAGTAATAACATTACACAACAGTCCTCGATGGGACCCACAGAACAGATATATATACAACACGACTCCATGAGTCAAGAATACAGATATACGGTACAAAGATCCAAATCACCTGGACAAGATGGGGCGTCCGACTACGGACAAGATGCAAATGGGGCTAAGAGCCCTGAAGAATAACCAATGGCGTCCATAACCCTGCCCAGGCCAAGCCGGAAGGGTAACCCTGCTAACGACGTCGATCTCAAACCTGCTTAAACAAAAGGGGTGCCGACAAAGGGCAAAGGAAAAAGAGGAGCGTCAGTACTGAGGCCAGTACACGGCGAGACTAGAATTCGGCGGTCCTCGCCTACATAGGTATGGTGGACTGAAGCGGCAGCGGCAGCAGGCACTGATACAACCTATAGAGACTCGATACAACTGGAGGCTATCAGAGAGGGGTAAGAAAGACCTATTCGGAACCAACCTGATACTACCATCAAACAAACCCATCCTGGCATTTTCCCCTCGAGACCAACGAGGAAGTCAACCGAGGAACTCACACAGTTGGCAGTTTTATTTATTTAGTTATCGTTGCAGCAATTACTAGTCTGGTTTAGATAATCATCCTGATAAAGTAAGCAGTGGGCACTTTTAGTTAACCATTCCGTTATAGTTACGGCACTTACTAGTCAGATACAAATAGCATGAGATAACCAAAAACCCAGCAGTTGTTGGTACTTTTATTTAGCCATTCCGTTATAGTTGCAATACTTACTAGTCAGGTACAAGGGTCGCAAGCGACAATCCAAACAAGCAATTGTGGCCAGTATTATTTAGCCATTCCATTATAGTGAAGATGATTACTAGTCATTATAAAGTCAAATTTATAGCACTACTTTAGTTATGCTTGTCTATGGTCGAGATACTGTGCTCCAAGTCGTCCATAACCGCGGACACGGCTTTCAGAAAGTTTTAACCCGGCCGGGGTGCACCAATAGCAACACACACTCGATCAACCTCGGAAAAACCAAATCAAAACCCAACGAGGCCTTCACGACAAAGCAATCACAGGATTCAGAAATATTTCAGGGGGCCACCCCTTGAAGTCTTACCCGCAACGAAGTAAGCTAGCTCCGAGACGGACCCAAGGTTTGGGTGGACGGCTGTGAGCGACTGGGAACCCAAAACTGGGCTTGTCGACACCGCGAAAACGTGTCCCGATCCTAAACAGTACAGTGTGCTCCTCGCACAATCGTAAATACAAAAGTAGCATGGCATAAGTACATGATAGTAAATAAAACCTCAAACTAGTTTGTGGCCCCAAGAAATAAGACTGAATCAAGCTATGGCTCAGGGGGGTCCCATATACCTCCCGGATGTGGATAGCGCGATAAATCAAGGAACAGGTATCAAGTACTCGGGGTCCTGCGGGACACAAGTGGGCGTTCGGAAACCAAATATTATCTATCACCCACCGATGCCTCTGCTTACTTCAATTTTAGTTGTTAAACAGGAATTAAAGTGAACGTTAAGTAAAACTATGATCATCTCCAACATCAACATGCGACAATACATCAACAATCGTGGCCTTTGGGCGACACGCATAGACTTGAGCAAGCGACTACGACGCCGCAAGTCCAACTATCTACCAAACAACAGGTAATGGATGTGTCCAAGGCAATATAGGCTGCAAGGGATATCACGAATACGAAAAACTAGAGCAACGCAATGAGATAGCAATAGATCAACAGGAGGGAATAAATACTATAAAAGTAAGATAGGTAGAAAGGGGGAGATGCTCGCCTGAAAACATTGTCGAAGGTTCATCCGAAGATCGGGGCGAAGCTCACATCAACTCAACGGCCTTATCCGCGAAGAAGCAAAACACTAGAATAACACCGGATGCAATATTTAATACAACGGCAGAAGATCGGCATGATGCATGTATGATGAATGTCATGGCAAAGGTGCGATGCAATCAGGCAAGATTAAGAGGAACCGGGGTCCCGACAAATGATTATATGGTTCAAGTTGTTTAGATACCCCACAATTAAATGTTGTATTAGCAAGGCAAAACAAGTTCCCGGTTCGCCACACCAATTTAAATGAGGCCAATATGAGACTAGATTTGCCCGCATATGGGCCCCATATTTAATTATTAAATGAATCGGCATAAGGCCCCCAAACCACACAAATATGCATGCGAGTATGACAATTCAATATGCATCAATTTGTTATTACATTTATAAAATAGGGCTCGAGAAAGGGGCACACATTAGGGTTCGGCAGATCTTGGGGTTCCGGGGTTCGGGGTCGGTCTCAGGGTCCAGGGTTCGAAGGAAACGTTCTCGGACTCCGGGATCGTTCTCGGATATCGGGGGTAGTTCTTGTCGCGTCCGGGAAGCAGGACTTGGGTCGGTGTCGGGGCGCGTCGGATTCTTCTGGGTCGATGCCGTTCTTGTCGTGGTGAAGATCTTGTCGGGTCCGCGCTTCGGATTCCGTGAGGTGATCTTGGCGTCCTTCCGGTTCGGGTTTTGGCGTCCGAGGGTAGTTCATGTCGTTCGAGGGTTCGGCCTTCGGATCAATGAAAGGGTTCTTGGTGCTCCGAGATGTAGATCTTGTCGGTTCCGCCCCCAAAGACCTTGTGGTTTCGTGACGGCGATCTCCGGGTTCGGTTCGCGGTTCCTCGTTGACGGTTCGGGGTCATGGTACCCGGAAGGAGATCTTGTCGGCATCCATGGCATGGCACCGAACCGGTGGAGATCTTGTCGATGAGACGACCTTGGCATCGTAGCCTCGCTCGGGATATGGTTGTCTCGGTCTTAACTGAAGCATCTTCACAGAAACACTATACCCATGTTGAATATGAGGAGCTTGTCTTTCTCAGAGGAGAGCGCCATGCCGCCGCGGAAGTGGACGGCCCAGACGAGGATGGCCGCCGACGCGGCCACGAAGCAATGGACGAGACCGGAACCGTACCACCGCACCGCCAGCGTCACTAATTTCCCCGGCGAGTTCGAACGCGCAGAGCGGAAGATGGGGAGGGGCCAAGGGAAGAGGAGAGGCAGCTGGCAGGCGACGTAGGCGAGGTTGCAGGGGTGGCGGCGGCAACGGGCGGGCCGGGCGAGGAGGCGGGCGGGGCAGGGTTGAGCAGCTCTGGGTGAGGTCAGCGAGGGACGGAATGAGCGAGCACGCCGGAGAGGAGGAGGCGTCGGCGAAGGAGGTAGAACGGCGGCGAGGCGGTCGCGCGGGTCGCCGGCAAGCTTGCAGAGGCGGCTGGAGCGGGGTCGGCGGCGGACGAGGGAGGCGTCTGGGTGGCGTCGCGGCGCCGAGGGTGGCGGCGGCCGACGCAGCGAATGCGGAGGGTGGAGGCCGGCAGAGGTGGAGGTTAGGTTGGTCGACGGGTGGTTGGCGACGTCTTGGGGCTCGTAGGGGCGCCCGGCAGAGGGAACAGCGAGGAGAGAGGTACCACAAGGGGTGCTCATGATGAGGAGCGGGCGGCGGGGCGAGGTCGATCGGGAGGTAGGAGAGGAGGGGCTGCGTGGGGCGCGCGAGAGAGAGGGCCAGGGAGGAAGAAGAGCATCGGGGTGGGGAGCGGTTGGTCGGGCCCACGCGGGGTGGAGCCCGGTGGCAGGGAGGGGGGTGTGCTGCGGCTGTTGTGTGTGCGTGGAGTGAGTGGGTCGAGTTTGGGTGGTGCCGCGCGCGTGTGTGCACAGGGAGGCAGCAGGGTGAGGGAGTGGGGAGAGAGAGAGGGAGAGAAGGCCAGGTGGCTGCGTGGGGTTGGTGAGAGGGAGGGTAGAGGTGATGGGGTAGATCATGGTGGTGGTAAGGTTTAGAGATAGAAATAGAGAGAGGGGGTTTAGGGTAGGGCTTAGCTATGATCACCAAAGATTATGCTTGGAAGGAGGTGGAAAAGAGAGGAAGGTGAGGAAGGTGAGGTCAAAAGCAAAAGACTAGGGCCAACATGAATAAACTCTCAAAGATCCATGTTCCACTTGCAAAAATACATGAAAAAACCCAAAGGAGGGAAAGATGGTGAGATTTGCATGGCCCATGCATAAACATTAATGCTAGGTTTTATCTTGTGAAAACAAAATAAATATCCATGGAATTTAGACATATGCATTCCAAAAATATGGAATAAACCAAGCTAAAAGAATTAAAAGGATGCCCCATGTGGAGTAGATGGAGATGACCATATTTGAATAAAAATGGGACATGCTAGTGTGTATGTGCCACTAGGTATTTAGTAAGCCCAAAAATATCCCAACATGATAATGACCCCCAAAACAACACATATGGAAGCTAGGAAAAGATTCCACTCACAAGGCATGCAAAGGTGTCCATGTGGCTCTCATAAACCAATAATGTGGAAAAAATATGGTGCATATATGAGAGCATGTGGAGATAGAATAGGATCCATCCCAACCCACATGAGCTAGAGGTAAAACCAAATAAGTTGCAATGCTCATATATGGTGGAATGGTGGAATGATGGGGTGATGACAACTCAGGTGGTGGAGTTAGTAAAAGATATGCCCCCAACTCAACTTGGGCATTTAAACAATATATCAAGAACCAAATACAATATCAAGAGGCAAATACAATTTACAATGCCTATGAGAGAAGAACCAACACAAAAAGGGTTTTATATGATGCTCAAATGCAAGGTGGCATGATGACATGAGCATGATATAATTATGATGCAACAATTATATATAGGAAGTAGCATTTACATAGACTAGGCTAGTAGCATTGCAATTGTTAGACAATTGGGATGCTACAACTCTCCCCCACTAAACAAGAATCTCGCCCCGAGATTCCTAGGAAAAAGAAAACAACACAAGGAGAGGCGGGTGTTCGAACGAAGGTGACCCTCACGTTCCCAAGTTGATGAACAACGGAATTGTGCGACCACTACACCTTGCAAAACTTGCTAGACTTGTTGCGAGTCTTGCATTTTGCTTGAGAAACAACGGGTTAGAAGAGTTGAAGGATTGTCGTGAGACAAGAAGGATAGGATGGGCATAGCTCCGGTTTTCCCAAGAATCATGATAAAAGAATAGAACCACTTGTGAAAGAAAAGGAGAAGATGATGTATCATAGATAAAGAAAGACACACCATTAAGATTAAAGATTTACCTATACGAGAGAGGATGAATCTTTGTCTCGCCGGAAGAAAGGAGCTAGATTGGAGAGGTTTTGAACCACTATTACAATAGCATCGTATCTTCTCTTCGGATTTGAGAAATGAAATACGGAAACAATATTGCCTTCAAACAATAGAGTCCCTTGTTATCAACAGAAAGATTTAGTTAGACATCGTCGGATTAGATTCTTGTTGCGCCGGTAAGAACCAAGGATCACGCAATTTAGGTGCGCAGATATAACTTCCAGAGATGGATGTGAAGCCAGATCATAGTGGAATCCCGAGAAGCAAAGAATATGGAGGATCTGGAGTTTATTGTAGAGATACTTATTGCTTTCTTTAGCCTTGAGGCTAACGCAATAGATTTGCGGCTGATGGCATCAACCATAATTGGCTTTACCACAGAAAAAGAATTGATGAAACAAAGAGAGAGATAGTTTCCTTTAATCTTGTTTGGGGATATCGAGCATCGGTAGAAAGACGAGGATAGAAAAAGGTTTGCGTTTGTTTCCACCAGATAATTGAGGATTTTGCTCCGTGTAGAAAGGGTGAGATCACCAACAAGAGATTATTGATTACTTTCTTCGAAAGAGCACTCCGGAAAAACAAGGACGTAAGTAAAAGTATCAAGGGATAAAGGCCACTTCTAACTTCCGTGGAATGAGTGAAATCACATTAGTTCACCAATTCATTGTACAAGAGCGAATGATAAGAGTAGTGGTATGGTAGCTACTCCATCCCGCACTCAAAGCATTACTCCGCACATGAATAAGAAAATCATGCAACCCAACTACCGAGACAGACTGAAGGTGTTGGCAAAAACTCATAGAACTCCGCTAGAAAACAAGGATAGATGCAAACGATTCGCCGGATTCATAGATAGATAAAGATGATGATGTTGTCGTCATGTCAGAAATACCAAGCCCCCGGAAAGATATGAAGGAAGATTACGGAGAACAACTGCAAGATCCAATAGCTACAGAAAAGATAGCACCAACTTGAACGAAAGGAATACAAGATCTGGTAGGTCTTCATGGCCTCCGGTGGATTGAGCATAGACGATAGAGCGAGAGGGTTTCAAGAGATTACTTAACGAGATAGAGGTGAAAGAACTCCATGTTCTTCTTGAAATGATTGAGAGAGATTTAGCAGCCTTGAGGAAATCTTCAGCGGAACGACGATGATAACTTGCCAACAAGGAACAACTCCGGATTGGTTGAAGATGGAGGATGGAATTAACAATGGACTTGCTGATTCCAGAGTTGAAGTAATGTATTTAGCAGAAGGACGTGGTCGAGATATGTGACTTCAAAAAGTCAGAATTCTCACTTTGAGACTTTGCACACAGGCAGTGCTCACGAAGCTTGAGAGAAAAGACACAGATGATCTTCCATGTCCTTCCATAGATATCGAATAGGCAAGCATATTATCAACATATACCACCATGGATTAACAAGATATTCCCAGAATACCAAGTTCAAGAGGCGGGAGAACGAACAAATGCTCGAAACACTTTCTGAGCTCAACGCTCTTTGAAAGATCAACGTTAAAACGGGTTCATGTTGAAGAAGATGCCTTTGGAAGAATAGATTATCTGGTCCTTTGAAGAAAAAGAGATGTCACCTGGTTCACATTGTCGATCGGATCACGGTTACAAAGATAAAGAGATCTTGGATAAGAACCGATGATAGCTCATACCTTAAGCAAAGCTATCGAGCGAAAGATGCAATTCCCTCGTATCCGGAGAATTGTGCAGATATGGGGTTCAAGGATGTGCGGCATGATGGATGGATGATAGACCGTAGTGCTTGGAGAAACTCTGGATTGCCAAAGATGCTTGAATATGCATAGATATGATCGCGGTGTACTCAAAATCACGAGGAGATAACCGTCACCATTTGGAGGATAGAGTTGATAGCATTTTCCCTATTCCACTCCATCATCGAGACGGATCGATATGACACTTATCATGAGTGGAATATAGCTATCGAGAACCAAATTACAATCACCGATCGGATCGACACATGTTATGTAATTAGCCCAAGAGAATTGGAGATGAAAAGAAACTCTAGGATTAAGCGCGGTGACAAAGAATGAGTTAGCATGGATATCTTGATAAAAGGGAGATAGATAATGTTTCACACACGGTGAAAAGGAGTGTGGAAGCACAGATGTATCAAAGAAAAAAAATTCCGCATTTTCGGCATTAAAATACCAATAGATGCGCAAAAACACTTATCAGGTAGCGATTAGCAACTGATGGTTTCACAGAATGTGGAGTTGCTAGAAGGAAGGACACCCTTAAGAAGATGGCACCGGTTAACGAGGAGTCAGATAGATCGCGCCGGTATTCAAAAGCCTGTCAGTATGGAATGTACCAACAGTTGATAACCAAAGGCAGATAAAGATAACATGTTGGATACAATAGATAGACAAGGAATTACACACACACACACACACACACACACACACACACAAACACACACTCAACCTATGGTAATACGGAAACCCAGAACACGTGAATCCTAGTTTGAATTTTAAGAAGAGGATTGAAAACGTTACACTTCCTTACCAGAAAAGGGTGGTGGTTGGGTAAGAAGAAAAATGGAAGTAGTCCTACTCTCGCGTTTTGTTTTTCCCTAGTATACATAGCTACCAAAAATATTTGCTAGACTGACAACGACCATTTGGCTGAGACCCTGAAGGGCGGGATGGCTCTGATACCACTATGTAACACCCTCAGAATCGGACCTATGCAAGTTTTAGCGATTCCCGCCAAACCCGCATAGAAACGATTCAAAGGTGCCCACCAAGCACTTCCGTGCGGGTGGAAAATGAAGTAATAACATTACACAACAGTCCTTGATGGGACCCACAGAACAGATATATATACAACACGACTCCATGAGTCAAGAATACAGATATACGGTACAAAGATCCAAATCACCTGGACAAGATGGGGCGTCCGACTACGGACAAGATGCAAATGGGGCTAAGAGCCCTGAAGAATAACCAATGGCGTCCATAACCCTGCCCAGGCCAAGCCGGAAGGGTAACCCTGCTAACAACGTCGATCTCAAACCTGCTTAAACAAAAGGGGTGCCGACAAAGGGCAAAGGAAAAAGAGGAGCGTCAGTACTGAGGCCAGTACACGGCGAGACTAGAATTCGGCGGTCCTCGCCTACATAGGTATGGTGGATCGGCGTGGCGGCAGCTTGATACAACCTATAGAGACTCGATACAACTGACGGCTATCAGAGAGGGGTAAGAAAGACCTATTCGGAACCAACCTGATACTACCATCAAACAAACCCATCCTGGCGTTTTCCCCTCGAGACCAACGAGGAAGTCAACCGAGGAACTCACACAGTTGGCAGTTTTATTTATTCACTTATCGTTGCAGCAATTACTAGTCTGGTTTAGATAATCGTCCTGATAAAGTAAGCAGTGGGCACTTTTAGTTAACCATTCCGTTATAGTTACGGCACTTACTAGTCAGATACAAATAGCATGAGATAACCCAAAAACCCAGCAGTTGTTGGTACTTTTATTTAGCCATTCCGTTATAGTTGCAATACTTACTAGTCAGGTACAAGGGTCACAAGCGACAAACCAAACAAGCAATTTTGGGCAGTATTATTTAGCCATTCCATTATAGTGAAGCTGATTACTAGTCATTATAAAGTCAAATTTATAGCACTACTTTAGTTATGCTTGTCTATGGTCGAGATACTGTGCTCCAAGTCGTCCATAACCGCGGACACGGCTTTCAGAAAGTTTTAACCCGGCCGGGGTGCACCAATAGCAACACACACTCGATCAACCTCGGAAAAACCAAATCAAAACGCAACGAGGCCTTCACGACAAAGCAATCACAGGATTCAGAAATATTTCAGGGGGCCACCCCTTGAAGTCTTACCATAGTAAGCTAGCTCCTAGACGGACCCAAGGTTTGGGTGGACGGCTGTGAGCGACTGGGAACCCAAAACTGGGCTTGTCGACACCGCGAAAACGTGTCCCGATCCTAAACAGTACAGTGTGCTCCTCGCACAATCGTAAATACAAAAGTAGCATGGCATAAGTACAGGATAGTAAATAAAACCTCAAACTAGTTTGTGGCCCCAAGAAATAAGACTGAATCAAGCTCTGGCTCAGGGGGGTCCCATATACCTCCCGGATGTGGATAGCGCGATAAATCAAGGAACATGTATCAAGTACTCGGGTCTGCGGGACACAAGTGGGCGTCGAAACCAAATATTATCTATCACCCACCGATGCCTCTGCTTACTTCAATTTTAGTTGTTAAACAGGAATTAAAGTGAACGATAAGTAAAACTATGATCATCTCCAACATCAACATGCGACAATACATCAACAACTGTGGCACTGGACGACACGCAACAGCACTTGAGCAAGCGACTACGACGCGCAAGTCCAACTATCTACCAAACAACAGGTAATGGATGTGTCCAAGGCAATATAGGCTGCAAGGGATATCACGGGTACGAAAAACTAGAGCAACGCAACACAGATAGCAATAGATCAAAAGGAGGGAATAAATACTATAAAAGTAAGATAGGTAGAAAGGGGGAGATGCTCGCCTGAAAACATTGTCGAAGGTTCATTCGAAGATCGGGGCGAAGCTCACATCAACTCAACGGCCTTATCCGCGAAGAAGCAAAACACTAGAATAACACCGGATGCAATATTTAATACAACGGCAGAAGATCGGCATGATGCATGTATGATGAATGTCATGGCAAAGGTGCGATGCAATCAGGCAAGATTAAGCGGAACCGGGGTCCCGACAAATGATTATATGGTTCAAGTTGTTTAGATACCCCACAATTAAATGTTGTATTAGCAAGGCAAAACAATTTCCCGGTTCGCCACACCAATTTAAATGAGGCCAATATGAGACTAGATTTGCCCGCATATGGGCCCCATATTTAATTATTAAGTGAATCGGCATAAGGCCCCCAAACCACACAAATATGCATGCGAGTATGACAATTCAATATGCATCAATTTGTTATTACATTTATAAAATAGGGCTCGAGAAAGGGGCACACATTAGGGTTCGGCAGATCTTGGGGTTCCGGGGTTCGGGGTCGGTCTCAGGGTCCAGGGTTCGACGGAAAAGTTCTCGGACTCCGGGATCGTTCTCGGATATCGGGGGTAGTTCTTGTCGCGTCTGGGAAGCAGGACTTGGGTCGGTGTCGGGGCGCGTCGGATTCTTCCGGGTCGATGCCGTTCTTGTCGTGGTGAATATCTTGTCGGGTCCGCGCTTCGGATTCCGTGAGGTGATCTTGGCGTCCTTCCGGTTCGGGTTTTGGCGTCCGAGGGTAGTTCATGTCGTTCGAGGGTTCGGCCTTCGGATCCATGAAGGGGTTCTTGGTGCTCCGAGATGTAGATCTTGTCGGTTCCGCCCCCAAAGACCTTGTGGTTTCGTGACGGCGATCTCCGGGTTCGGTTCGCGGTTCCTCGTCGACGGTTCGGGGTCATGGTACCCGGAAGGAGATCTTGTCGGCATCCATGGCATGGCACCGAACCGGTGGAGATCTTGTCGATGAGACGACCTTGGCATCGTAGCCTCGCTCGGGATATGGTAGTCTCAGTCTTAACTGAAGCATCTTCACAGAAACACTATACCCATGTTGAATATGAGGAGCTTGTCTTTCTCAGAGGAGAGCGCCATGCCGCCGCGGAATTGGACGACCCAGACGAGGATGGCCGCCGACGCGGCCACGCCAAGCAGCCGGACGAGACCGAACACCAGGAACCGTACCACCGGTGCGGCCGCATGCGTCACTAATCTCCCCGGCGAGTTCGAACGCGCAGAGCGGAAGATGGGGCGGGGCCAAGGGAAGAGGAGAGGCAGCTGACAGGCGACGCAGGCGAGTTTGGAGGGGTGGCGGCGACGTGCAGCAACGGGGCGGGCAGCGGAAGGGCAGCGAGGAGGCGGAGGCCGGGTTGGCTCTGCCGTGAGGTCAGCGGGGGACGGAATGGCGGAGCACGCCGGGAGGAGGAGGGCGTCAGGCGGCAGTGAGGTGGTCGCCAGCGAGCTTGCAGAGGCGGCTGGAGCGGGTCGGCGGACGAGGAGGCGTCTGAGGCGGCGTCGCTTGGCCTTCGGTGTGGCGCTGGCCGACGCTGGGTGCGCCGGGAGGTGGGCAGGCAGAGGTGGAGGGAGGTTAGGGGCGCGGGGTCGGCCGGCGGAGCAGCGTCTTGAGACACTCGGTAGGGGCGCCGGCAGAGGGGGAACGAGGCAGAGGAGAGGTACCCGGCGGCGGGGTGCTCGCGGTGAGGAGCGGGCGGCGGGGCGAGGTCGATCGGGAGGTAGGAGAGGAGGGGCTGCATGGGGCGCGCGAGAGAGAGGGCCAGGGAGGAAGAAGAGCATCGGGGTGGGGAGCGGTTGGTCGGGCGCACCTGGTGGGGCCCGTGGCAGGAGGGGTGTCTTCAGGCTGCTTGTGTGCGTGGAGTGAGTGGGTCGAGTTTGGGTGGTGCCGCGCGCGTGTGTGCACAGGGAGGCGGCAGGGTGAGGGAGTGGGGAGAGAGAGAGGGAGAGAAGGCCAGGTGGCTGCGTGGGGTTGGTGAGAGGGAGGGGAGAGGTGATGGGGTAGATCATGGTGGTGGTAAGGTTTAGAGATAGAAATAGAGAGAGGGGGTTTAGGGTAGGGCTTAGCTATGATCACCAAAGATTATGCTTGGAAGGAGGTGGAAAAGAGAGGAAGGTGAGGAAGGTGAGGTCAAAAGAAAAAGACTAGGGCCAACATGAATAAACTCTCAAAGATCCATGTTCCACTTGCAAAATTACATGAAAAAACCCAAAGGATGGAAAGATGGTGAGATTTGCATGGCCCATGCATAAACATTAATTCTAGGTTTTATCTTGTGAAAACAAAATAAATATCCATGGAATTTAGACATATGCATTCCAAAAATATGGAATAAACCAAGCTAAAAGAATTAAAAGGATGCCCCATGTGGAGTAGATGGAGATGACCATATTTGAATAAAAATGGGACATGCTAGTGTGTATGTGCCACTAGGTATTTAGTAAGCCCAAAAATATCCCAACATGATAATGACCCCCAAAACAACACATATGGAAGCTAGGAAAAGATTCCACTCACAAGGCATGCAAAGGTGTCCATGTGGCTCTCATAAACCAATAATGTGGAAAAAATATGGTGCATATATGAGAGCATGTGGAGATAGAATAGGATCCATCCCAACCCACATGAGCTAGAGGTAAAACCAAATAAGTTGCAATGCTCATATATGGTGGAATGGTGGAATGATGGGGTGATGACAACTCAGGTGGTGGAGTTAGTAAAAGATATGCCCCCAACTCAACTTGGGCATTTAAACAATATATCAAGAACCAAATACAATATCAAGAGGCAAATACAATTTACAATGCCTATGAGAGAAGAACCAACACAAAAAGGGTTTTATATGATGCTCAAATGCAAGGTGGCATGATGACATGAGCATGATATAATTATGATGCAACAATTATATATAGGAATTAGCATTTATATAGACTAGGCTAGTAGCATTGCAATTGTTAGACAATTGGGATGCTACAATTATATCCCTAAACACCATTCATATATAATCTAGACACCAAAAGTGTGGGGCGTAAGGGTGCCCATCCATATGTTGGATCCACACAAGGAATCACAACGTCACATTAAGGTCGTCTTGCCTCCATACGAGAGGAAAAGGATACAACTTACTTCTCCGTCCCATTCCAAATCTCATGGTCAACGCGTAATATACAGCGCAAGAATCACTGGAGACATTGGTTGTTAAGTCCTAGGTGATATATTCCTCAGTAGTAGTATTCCAACTACCAGGTTTAATAGATTAGCTGATCACCCTGGATCAGTAACCAATAGTTCACATTATTATCAAAAATAGTGTTTTCTGACCTTTTTGAAATGCAGGTGATGACAACACTTGATTTGCAAAATACTTTATAGAAAGTAATCAAAGGACATGAGCAAGTGTGAACTTGCCTTTTGTGATTGCAAGATTATGCACTCACGGTTTTCAAGACAATATAAGATCCAATATCTGAAATTAGCATCATTGGTCCGGTAAGGACTAATGTTTAAAGAAGCAGGATGCTCTTATGCATAAGTAATGTAATGCAATTTCGTAAACTCGAATCCCGGAGATAACATTGTTCTAGGGTTTGGATACTGGAAATGGTTACTTTAGAATGTGTTGTACTTTTAGTTGAGTTTCACACTTGTTCTACTTATTAAGGCTTGTGAGTGTGTGTGAATTAACATGTATTTATAATATCATAAACAATAAGATATACACATATGGAATGCTACTCAAGATTGCTTACACTATAATTTTTTATCTTCAAATTTTACTTTATAAGTAATGTCACTTATAAAGAGCGTAAGTGTTATCAATACTAAGTTTACAAGTAAAGTATAAAGTATTGTGATTACGATTAATTGTTATCTGTTGACTGAAGTGGCAAAAAGAATAATATTTGAAGAAAAGTTCTAAGGTCTAAACAATCTTTGTGGTTAGTCAGATATGGTCGATGTTGTTTGTGCTTGCTTGAATAGTTTGGACTTGAGATACCTTACGACTTAATTATAATAGACCAAAGTTAACTATAAAACACATAATAAGGTCTTTATCATTATACTTGAAGCTTTGCAGACTAAAGTTAACTTTAAAAATAGATGAACTTAGGTTGTAATGTTTATGATATTTGTATTTTTTCACTTCATAATGTTTCCTTAAAGTTATTTAAGCATTGTATTACTTTTATTTGAGTAGTGGTTTCCTAACATTATAATGGAATAGAATCATTTTCCTTTTTATAGATGAGTGCTTATGGTTTGTAATCAAGGTAAAAAATATTGCTTAACTACTTATTAATTCACTATAGTGTTTTGGTATGTTGATAAACTTGGGGTTAAAGTAAAGGAATAGGTTTTATTTTACTACAAATTATTCTTAGAGATTTTATATTGGATAAGGACCCTTTTATAAAATAATCTACACTTATGATTGAAGGATAATTCAATAAAATTGTATTTAAAATGTGTTAAACCATTTTGACTCTATACTATCAATATTTAGGGCTAGTATTACTTATTAGACCTAAATTGGCAATTTTAGAAATATTAACAAATTTTATTTACCCTTATATGAATTATTGATTAAAAAAATTAGATTTAGATTCAATTTATTAGGGTATTAAGTTGTTATTTACTTTAAAGGTGAAGTGTTGTATTTTTAACATGTAAATATATTTTTGTGATCATTTTGGTATATTACATTTATTTTTATGATTTATAAATAATAAGATATGATTTTTTATAAATTTTATTACTATATAAATACTTAATAAATAATAAATATTTAATTAGGTGAAATAATAATACATGATTATAGTTTTAAATTGTAATCCTTATTTTTCTAAGTTTTTGGTATTTTATTATATTTTTAACATTTACCATTATTAAAATATGAATTATCAAAGTTTTATTACTTTTAAAATCTTTATTAAATAATAATTATTTAAATTGTTAACTTAATAATGTTTGAGAATGGTTTTAAGTTATAGATTTTATTTTTCTAAAAAAATTTCATATATTACATGTATTTTTCTGAATTGCAAAACTAAAGATAATAATTTTACAAGATTTAATTACTTATTTAAATTTGTGGAATGTTTATATTTGAATTAATATTGTTTTTTCAATTTACTACATAGACACCGAAATTTTTACACCTAAACTAAACCTACCCAAGGTCACTGACCAGCGGGCCAGTGGCCACATCACACCCACGTGGAATGTTTGACCAGCACTAACCCCGCGTTGGCGTGCCTGCTGACATCAGCGTGATGTCACGCTGACATTAGCAATGGAGCTCTCTTCTGGTGGTGTTTGAGGCCAGCATTAGGGTGCGCACGTGCTTGCGATGTTAGGGGGGTTGGACGCAGAAGACTACGGCAATTCAAATAGTGGCCGCGCCACCCAAAAAGGGTCACCGGAGAGGGGTTGACGGCGAGCTCGCACGGCGGTGCTTGCGGGCAACCACGTAGGTGGCGATACAGGAAGCAAACAAATCTTTTAAGCATGCGAGGAGACTCGGTGACTCACCAGGAACACGATGGTGCGGTCGATAGGGCGAGGTGAGGTCGAAATCGGCGATGAACATCGGTGACTGGCGGCGGCCGTGAGATGTCGATTGGCTCGACAGAAGATCTTTGGGCTTCCCTGACCTAACTTGGGAGAACGAGGGCAGCGAGGTGAATCCAACGGCACCCTCAGGGAGGCCTGGGGGTTTCGGGAACGACGGCGATGAGCAGCTCCGACGAGGTTCGGTTTTCAGTCAGAGAGGAAGTTGGGGAGGATAAGAGGATAAGGCTCTCCGGCGTGGCGGTGTCCTTCTTATAGGAAACGAACAGTGTCGACACGGATCTTGGCGACAGTGGGCATCACGGCGAAGGCGGACGGCCGATGATGCGCCAGGCAGCAGCTTTGCAGGCGCTGCATTCTGGCGAGAGGAAGAAGAAAGGAAAAAGGGAACGAAGGGGTACGTGGGTTGGCTTGGACCGATGTGGGATGCTGCAGAGTATGCGGAGAGGGTTGGCTACAGCTTGCGAGCAACGAATTGGCGAAGAGGAAATGGGTCGTGGGCCATTGCTGACTGCTACTCCTTTTCCTTATCTTTTCTGTTTTCTGTTTTCAATAATTTGTTTTCAATTCAAATTTCTTCAAGGTTTTAAATACAATAATTTTTGTATAATATTTTAAATATTCCAAAGATAGCTATATTGATTGATTACTCTAATCATGTGGATATTTTCCAATGCTCACAATTATATCAAAAATTCTTTATTGAATGGAATAAATAAGAATTAGGGTTTTAGGGTTTTAGTTTCTAGATTTGTATTTTAATATTTGATTTGAACTTTTATTTATGGAATTTTATTTGATGAATACTTGCACCAACAATAAAGTTATTAATAATCAATTTGTGAACTTTTATTATATATTGTTATATTTTCTTTATATATATTCTTTTCCTATTGTTATTTTTGAGGGCTTTTGATATGAATTTAATTGAGATAATATCCACAAACTTATTATAGAATGCATTACTATTAACTAATGAGATTTTATTCTCATTAACTCATAATATTAAGAAAATCTTTATATGGTGAATTCTGTTATTTAAAATCTAATAATAGGTGAATCCTAACCACCCTTCTTATTTAGAATATGCATAGTTCTTTTCTGGAACTAGTTATTCACTACTTGATTAGGTGTGATTAATATATGGATATAATATTGGGCATAATGGTTTATATTAATTTCCAATTATGTGATACACATGATTTAAAGGTTTGAAAGTGTCAAAAATATATTTGAGTTATTTGTTATAGGAAATTATTCCTATAAGAAGGAAATTATTCCTATAAGACATTGTGGAAATAGGATGATAGATCACTCAAATGAAATGGATTTTATGTTTGGTTAAAGATTTAGGGTTTAATATTTACCAAGAATTCCTATCTTCTATAATTCACAAACCTGGACTTCTAATTAAGGAATTCCTTTCCTAGATATACTACTTCTTCCTATCCATCATCATGTGTTAACATGATGAGTTTTACTTCTCAAGAATATTCTTATCCACCCTTTTATTATTCTCATTCCATTTATAAATCTAATGAGCTTGACCCTAAAGCTTTCATAACCATACTTGGTTGTATCAACTACTCTACTGCTGATAACCTCTAATTTAACAAATATTTATTTCTAACTCTATTCATACTCTTCCTTCATCATCCATCACCAACATTATTCTAATAAATTTATATATATGTATCAAATCCTACTTCACCTTAGGTGTTTAATATTTCCCAAGAGGAAAATACTAAATCTATAATTCAATGCTGCTCTAACATCATCCTAATCATACTATCTTATCTCTTCTTAACTCCAATATCTTATACTAGGGTTCAACCATGTTTTACCCACCAATATCACTTATACATGATATAAGAATCCAATCTTGGTGACTAAAGCATGATCATTATAATCCTTTGATCCTTTATGGTTTAGGTTTCCAGTTGGCTAATCAAGGCTTCATCAATACAACATTATAGTTGTATTGAAATTATCTTCTTAGTATCTCTATTGGATTAAGGGATGTTATTCATGGACTATGCTTACTTAATCCAATAGGATTACTCCTTGGTATCTATCTTCAGGATTTATCCTTGTAATCTTCTTTATCACCATATACTTATATACTCCAAATTACTTAGCTATCCATTCAGGAGTGAATTAACTCCATCCATTAACACTTTGATATTATTCTATTCCAACACTCCCATCCTATAGAGTATATTTAATTCTAGCATCTTCACTTACCTCTTCTTACTTCTTTATTTATAGGTTTTGGGTGATTGCTATGAGAAGAACAAGATTTGACAGATCAGGAATTGATAGATTTAAGAATTGGTGAATCAATAGTTGATTACTCATCATTGATGAACAACAGATATTAGAATATGATTCCATAAGTATTGATATGGAAAGAAAGATATATGGTGAATGATCTTGACTTGGTTTCTTTCCTACTCAATCTCATTAAAGAGTTAAGGTTAAGTATTACCATGATACTCATGGTATAAGTAGATGAGATTAAGATAGATCAAGATTTAGTTGTTACATTCCTATTACTTAAGTTATGTTTACAACTTGGTATTCATGAGTTTTGTAATGAATACTAGGATATGATTACTTAAGGATCAAATATAAACCATTAAGTATTGTATTAAGGTTTAATTTTTATTACATTTGATCTACCCTTGGATCAAATCTCCTTTACCCAAAATAAGGTTTTAACACAGGTCATATTGAAACTTATCACAGTCAACTTGATGATCTACTTCAATTCCATCAAGTTGAGAGAAGCTTCAATCATTTTGACAAGTTTTGTTCAAAAGCGCGAAAATTACTCGGATTTTCTATGCATGAATGCAATGCACACATCTGTGTCCAGCTTATTTCTAAGGTCTAATGATGGGATGTTACAGGGAGTCCTTCACTTCTTTTCTCTATACTTTGTTTTTAGTTTGCTTTGTTTCTTTTGTTTGGTTTTGTTTGCCTCTTTTAAAAAAACACAAAAAAAATTAGTTCCTGTTCTAGCTGCCACTTTGTTCTAGCTCACCATGTTGCTCCCCAAGTTCGCTCTGAAAGATCTTGCAATAGGTAGTGGCTCCATAATTGGGAAAGATAATATTGAAGAATTCTTTAATTATGTTAGCAAGCATGAGGATATTGAGAATAATCTATAGCAGAGCTTGCTACTAATTATGAGATTGCTGCAGCTTCTTTAGTTCATATGTTAGAGGCTAGGTTTGTTAGCCTTAATCCCTTCATACAATTCTTGTTCCTAAAACTAAAAGAAGAAAAGAATGCTGAAAAGAGAGAGTTCATCCTTGAAACTTTATCAAAAGAATTTAATGATGTTGCTAGGGAGGCCAAAAAGGTTTTTGAACGTTTCAATATGCTAGGTTCAAGTGTATATGTTGTGGGTATTTCTGATAAAACTAAGCCTAGAGAGGAATTCAATATACCCATACCCTTTAAGCTTGTTGGAATGCATGAAGCTTTTGAAAAGAATTTTGATTGGATTGCCCCTGAAAATCTTTTTGATGAAGGTAGTAGACCTAAGATAGATGAGAAAGGATCCTCCAAAACCCATTTCGATGAGACACCTTTCATAGTTGAAGATTTTGCAAGTATGAATGTCAATGCTTCTTCATTTAAAAATACTTGATTCTTCTTGCTTCTTGTGCCTAACTTAAAGGAGTTAAAGAAAAGTACTTGTTGGGAGATAACCCAAGAGTTTCCTTGAGTCTTGGAAGTTATTACTTCTGTAATGAACTCTCCTTATCCTTTTTGTTTGCTTTTTGTGCCAAGAATGACCTCTAATGAGAGGGAAGTAAGATTTGGGGAGTTGTTGTCCCGAAACAGATTTCTGTCCTCCACCAAAAAAAAATCGTGAGGAGGCTTTGTAACTCGGATTAAGCTCAAAATTTACAAATAAATCACCCAGTTTGTTAGCTAATGTTTGTTTTGTTCAACACTTTTTTATTTGAGCAACAGAAGATGTTCGAAAAAATTGGTTTCTACCAGTTGGTCTGTTTTGACAGATTTCTGCTATTATTTGCATTTGCTTCTTATTGATTCCTTTTTGAGTTCTCTTTAGGTGAATTGAGCTTTTTGAAGGAGTTACTACAGCTTGTGTTTTTAGTGAAAATCCTTGCTATTCCATAGCTTTTCCAGTGGTCTAATATCTTTTGAATATACTAATTTTGCTAATTAAGATTGTGTGAAGTTATGTATGAAGGAAAAAATTTAGGTGTAGAGAGAGAATGATGAAATAAGATGAAGAATGGACAAAAGCTCAAGCTTGGGGATGCCACCATGGTGTCGCCCCAAGAAATATCCAAGAGGTACAAGCATCAAAGCTTGGGGATGCCCAAGGCATCCCCTTCTTCATCAATGAAAAGCTCAGGTCTGTCTAGACACTTCGTTTCTATTGTTTCATGCACAGTTGTGTTGTTCTTGGAGCATCTTAGTTTTCGTTTGCTTTTCTTAGGTTGTTTAGTTTGCTTAAAGTAGTTTGGACCCCCGTTCTTGCTGTGTTGTTTTTCAGATAAGTTGCTTGGTGTTGGAAAGGAGTAGTAAGTTCTTTCTTGTAAGTGCAAGAGGAGCTTGCATTGATTGTGACTTAGACTTTAGCATGACATGCTAGGTATTGTTTTGACCTTATGATTAGTGATTATTGTTGTAGCATGTCTTGTTCCAAACAATTGGGATTGCTTACTGTGCCTTGAAGAAATTATGCGTTGTTTTAGCATGCAAAAGCATAGTATTGTGGTATTCTCCTTTGATGTTTTGCTTGGGTTGACTTGGCACATGCTCACACCATGTTATGACTATTACAAGTCACCATTAGCCTCTATGATCATTTAGTCCTTGACTTGTAGTACCACTCTTTGCTTTGATTAGTATGCTTTGTTGCATTGCATGATTATGGCCATTATTGCTCTCTTAGTTAGTTGCTCCCAGTCTTTTGCTAGCCTCCACTTGTATGAGTAAGTTCTACTCATGCCTCCAACTCCCAAGAAACCAAGTTATTCCAAAGTGTCCACTATAAACTCCTATGCATGGTGTGTTACACCATTCCAAGTATATTCTTGTTTTCAACTATCTTCCAATTAAAAAATATTTTGTTATGTGAAAACTTAGTGATTAAAGCCCTCACGAACTTGATGGCACACTTCATTCTTTGCCCCTAATAAACTTGAACCATTGTGACAACTTTGTTGTATATGCTTGCACTTATAAGTTAGAATTAGTAGAACCGTGCTGTCACGGGGAACGTTTTCAACATTGCACTTGTACCTTGTTGTACTCAGTTGATATCATGTTCTTTTGTATATGGATGTCATCGGTGTGAAATAAAGAGGGAACGTGTAAGTCCATGGAGTTTGTATCCTGTGTTAGAGAAACGCTTGGGCCGCTAGCCTAAACCATGCCTAATCATGGTGGAAACTTGCAGCATCACCATAGTGACATCTATGAAGAATTCTTCTTATAAAAAAGAGACACATTGAGAAAAGAGGAAAGAGAGAAAAAGCACCATATTACCATGGTACATAAGAATATTGCTAAGATGCTCATTGTCTACTTGCCTTGTCATTTTGGTTATGGGAAAGCTCATGTACCATGTGCAAGGGGTACCACGTTGGCGGTTCTCAATGATATGCAAATACTTACAGTGACAAGAACTTACCTGGACCCAAAGTTGAGTATGCATGAGGTGTGGCCCTCGTATTCAAGGGACTTGAGATTGCCAACTTATACTTCGTCAAGTATATACTCCAGCTTTACCACTTTAACCTTAACCACTTCAAGATGCTTATGATAGGGGCAATGAGGGCTGAAAGCTAACAAGTACCATAATTTTTGGAAGCTCTTTTTGAAACTTGTAATCCCTGCTTCCTTTACAAAAAGGCCTTTCTTCCACCATTATTGAGTCTCCACCTTCTACCTTTAGGCGCCATTAAGAGAGCATAGTTGTCATTTTGTGTGCAGTGTTCCAAAGCTTATTAATTGATGCATATTGTGATATTACTTGTTCTTGTGCTATTTGTTTCTAGTCACCCTTGTGAACTTTGCAGGTGTCCTATGCTTCTATATTTGCTACTCTATGAGGGACAAGTTGATTGCCACTATGCTATGTTTTCTGCATGTGGAACAAACAAATGTTTTTAAATGCATGTTATTCTTGATCTTTGTTTGTAGCTTGCCATGTTGCATGCATATTTACTATGTCCTATTGTTAGAACTCCATCTTTCATGCACATGTTTAGAGTTCTTTGATCAGAGCTTTCAATGCTTGCAAATGGTTGGATCTTTATTGTGAGGGTGCATGTCACCTCAAAAATTATTCTGTTTATCACTTACCTACTCGAGGACGAGCAGGAGTTAAGCTTGGGGATGTTGATACGTTGGAAACATATCTTTAATTTTTGATGCTTCATGCTTGTTTTGTATCTACTTTGCTTTTCTTGTCTACACTTTGAGGTGCTTTTTACATGTTTTCTGGTACTAACCTATTAACAAGTTGCAACAGTGCCAGATGCATGTTTTCTGTTGTTTTTGGTTTCAGAAAAGTTAGTAAAGAAATATTCTCGTAATTGGACGGGACAAACGTCCAAGTCAATTACTTTCTGTGGGGAACAAGAAGTCCAGAGGAGAGCCGGAGGGACCAGACAGGGGGGGCAGACCCACACCAGACGCGGGTGGGTGTGGCATCCCGCAGAACCACTACTAGAAAATCGCGTTGTTTTTGTGCATTGCATCGCCTTCATCATGCATTGTTTGTCTGAACTATTTCGAAAAACCTAGTTTTGCTTTGTACAAACACCCCTCTTTATTTCAAATGTCAAAACCCCGATCGTATCGGATATTTTATTTACCTAAAAACTGATTGCGAAGTGTCCTTGTTTTAAAATAAACAACACCAAAACAAACACACATTCTAAAACAGCCCCCTCTAAATCCTAGTCCCACCAAATCCTATCCTACCCACCACTCACAGCTCGCCACCTCACCCTCTCACCCTTTTCCTACCCACCTGCCACCTCACCAATCCATCCCTTTTCCCCTCTTTTCTCTCACCCTAGCCCATCCTACCCTCTCTCTCTCCCTCACTACCAACCCGACCCCACCCCGCGGCCCCACACGCCCCAGGCCCACCTGCCAGCCGCCCCAGCCACCTTTCCACCCCGCGGGCCCCGCCACCTGGCCCCACCCTGGCCAGCCTGGCCACCCCGTCCCCCACGCGGCCTCCCGGCCCCACGCTCTCTCCCACCTCTGGCCCCACAGCCGCCCTCCTCCCACGCCTCTCTCCCCCTGTGTTCTCTTCCTCCTCGCGTCCTTCTCCCCTACCCCCGTCGACGCCGCTCCTCCCTCCCTCTCCCCTGTCCGGCCATCTCTCTCCCGAGCCCAGCGCGCCGCCCCTGGCCCTCCTCCGACCACCGCGCGCTCCCCGCCTCCTTCTCCCTTCCCACCTTCTTCCTCCTCCTCCCCGTCTGGCTCTCCCCGTCGCTCCCTCTCCACCTCGCGCGACCGCCCCCCCTCACCTCCGGCCACCGCCCTCCTCCCCTACCATCTCTGCTCCGTGACCGCCGCAGCTCGAGCTCGCCCTCCTCTCCCGCCGGCATCCGCCCTCACCTCGCTGCGACACCCGCCTCCGGACGCGCCCCTTCCGCCGCCAGGGACCCGCCTCCAGCCCTCGTCGCCTCCGCCGGGCGCCCATGAAGCGCCGCGGCCCTCTCGGCCGCCTCCACCATCCGCCTCACACCCCGCCACGCCCCGGCGCTCCCGTCGCGCCCTCAACCTCCCGGCTCTCCTCCATGGGATCCTCCCCGCCATGAGCTCTTCCGCCGCCGCCGTTCGACCTCCCCGAGCCGCCGAGCCCCTCCTTCTCGCCCGCGCCTCCCCGTTCCTCCTCGGCCGCCCCGGCGGGCAGCTGCCGTCGCCTCGACCAGCCGACGCCTTGACCACCCTCGGCCCGTCGCCCGTGGGCCTCCCTCGCCGCCAGCTTGGCCTGCCTCTTTTTCCGTCTGCGCGTGCCACCATTCAACCACAAGCCCAAAGCTCCACTGTTTTCCGAGACTGATGCGTTCCGTGGCGCTGCCCAAGTTTGAGTCACGCGATCGAGCCCTATATGCCGACAAGATCTCCAGTCCTCTTGGGAAAGCCAAGGCCAACACGAGAACCCGAAGGATCGCACAAAAACCCACGGGCGCGACACTCCAAGACCGTACCGAGCCGAAGGTGCCCGAAGAATCTCCAACAAGGACTCCCTCACGGAACCTCAAGTACTACTACAAGGACCCGGAGACCGATCCCGCCGTACGCCAAGGTCGTCGACACGGACACGCCATGTTCCTCCTTTCGGATCCGAGGACACCGAGACTCTGGTGCGACAAGTACTTCTTCCCGAATGTGTTGCGCGGGAACCCGGACGGTAAGGACACCGCCGCAGAATGCCAAGTTCTTCCCCCCCCCCCCAAATGCCAAGAATGACTCGATGGCGCGAACCCGACAAGATCTTCGCCACGACAAGATTGGCACCGACCCGGAAGAATCCGATGCGCCCCGACACCGACCCAAGTCCTGCTCCCGGATGCGACAAGATCGACCTCAGTTATCCGAGAACGACCCTACCGTTTCCGTCGAACCCTGAACCCTGAGACCAACCCCGAACCCCGGAACCCCAAGATTGCCGAACTCTAATGTGTGAACCCTTCCCGAAACCCTATTTTATAATATAACCCAACTTGTTGCATATTAAATTGTCATACTTGCATGCATATTTGTGTGGTTTGGGGGCCTTATGCCGATTCACCTCTAATTAAATATGGGGCCCATATGCGGGCAAATCTAGTCTTATATTGGCCTCATTTAAATTTGGGTAGCGAATCGGTGCTATATTTTGCCATGTTCAAATAAAAATTAAATTGCGGGGTAGTTAAACAACTTGAACCATATACTTAATTGTCGGGACCCCGGTTCCGCTTAATATGGCCTCATTGCATCGCATCTTGCCATGCCATACATCATACATGCATCATGCCCGATCTTTTGCCGTAGTATTGAATATTGCATCCGGTGTTTCTTCTAGTGTTTTGCTTCTTCGCGGATACGGCCGTTGAGTTGATGTGAGCTTCGCCCCGATCTTCGGTTGAACCTTCGGCAATGTTTCCAGGCGAGCATCTCCCTCTTTCTACCTATCTTACTTTTATAGTATTTATTTCCCTCCTGTTGATCTATTGCTATCTGTGTTGCGATGCTCTAGTTTTCGTACCGTGATATCCCTTGTAGCCTTATATTGCCTTGGACACACCCTATTACCTGTTGTTTGGTAGATAGTTGGACTTGCGCGTCGTAGTCGCTTGCTCAAGTGCTGTTGCGTGTCGTCAAGTACCTCAGTTGTTGGTGTATTGCCGCATGTTTGATGTTGGAGATGATCATGGTTTACTTATCGCTCACTTTAATTCCTGTTTAACAACTAAAACTGAAGTAAGTAAGCAGAGGCATCGGTGGGTGATAGATAATATTTGGTTTCTGACCGCCCACTTGTGTGCCGTAGGACCCCGAGTACTTGATACATGTTCCTTGTTTTATCGCGCTATCCACATCCGGGAGGATTATGGGACCCCCCTGAGCCAGAGCTTGATTCAGTCTTATTTCTTGGGGCCACAAACTAGTTTGAGGTTTTATTTACTATCCTGTACTTATGCCATGCTACTGCTTTATTACGATTGTGCGAGGAGCACACTGTACTGTTTAGGAAAGCGGAGTGTTTTCGCGGTATCGACAATCCCAGTTTTGGGTTCCCAAATACTGACCATTGTCGAAACCTTGACTCCGTCTCGAGTCGGTGGCTTCGCTATGGTCTACTCAATGGGTGGCCTCAAATATTTCTGAATCCTGTGATTGCTTTGTCGTGAAGGCCTCGTTGGGTTTTGATTTGGTTTTTCCGAGGTTGATCGAGTGTGTGTTGCTATTTGTGCACCCCGGCCGGGTAAAACTTTCTGAAAGCCGTTTCCGCGGTTATGGACGACTTGGAGCACAGTATCTCGATCATAGACAACTATAACTAAAGTAGTGCTATAAATTTGACTTTATAATGACTAGTAATCAGCTTCACTAGAATGGAATGGCTAAATAATACTGACCACAATTGTTTGTTTGGAGTGTCGCTTGCGACCATTGTATTTGACTAGTAAGTATTGCAACTACAACGGAATGGCTGAATAAGAGTACCAACAACTGCTGGGTTTTGGGTTATCTCATGCTGATTGTATCTGACTAGTAATTGTTGCAACTATCACGGAATGGTTAACTAAAAGTGCCCACTGCTTACTTTATCAGGAGGATTATCTAAACCTGACTAGTAATTGCTGCAACGATAACTGAATAAGTAAAACTGTCAACTGTGTGAGTTCCTCGGTTGAATTCCTCGTTTGGTCTCGAGGGGGAAACACCAGGATGGGTTTGTTTGATGGTAGTATCAGGTTATCTCCGAATAGGTCTTTCTTATCCCTCTCTGATAGCCGCCAGTTGTATCGAGTTTCTATAGATTGTTTAGTGCATGCTGCCGCTGCCGCTTCAGTCCACCATACCTATGTAGGCGAGGACCGCCGAATTCTAGCCTCGCTGCATCGGCCTCGATCGACGCTCCTCTTTTTCCTTTGCCCTTTGTCAGCACCCCTTTTGTTTAAGCAGGTTTTGAGATCGACGTCGTTAGCAGGGTTACCCTTCCGGCTTGGCCTGGGCAGGGTTATGGATGCCATTGGTTATTCTTCAGGGCTCTTAGCCCCATTTGCTTCTTGTCCGTAGCTGGACGCTCTATCATTTTCAAGGTGATTTGGATCTTTGTATATTATATCTGTATTCTTGACTCATGGAGTCGTGTTGTATATATATATCTGTTCTGTGGGTCCCATCGAGGACTGTTGTGTAATGTTATTACTTCGTTTTCCACCCGCACGAAAGTGCCTGGTGGGCACCTTTGAATCGTTTCTATGCAGGTTTGGCGGGAATCTCTAAAACTTGCATAGGTCCGATTTTGAGGGTGTTACAGAGTGGTATCAGAGCTCAGCATTTGCGATACCCCACAAGTCCAGCCTGTAGGATAACCTAGCTAACGGCCGAAGTAGAGTGTCAAAACTATTTTTGCAAAGTCGGTTGGATAGTTCTGATTAGGTCTGCTTTTACTCCTTACCCATCTGCTATTCTCCTCTTACCTCTGCGTGTTTTGAATCCACCCTCTTACCTTTCTTCAAGTCCAGGATCTCTCGTGGTTGGGTTCCTTCGTACCTTCAGGGTTTCGCTTCCTCCTTTGATAACGGTGTTCTACCATCCGGTGTTCAAGCTTCCTGAGGAATCCGTCTACTGTGGTACCATTCTTTGTCCCTTGTTTGTGCCTACCGGTGTTTTCTGACGCGACAACATCCTCTATGCCAGATCCGATGCAGAGTCTGCATCACTCCGTTGTTCCGAACCTCGCTTGTCGAGATCTTCAGTCTGATTCCGAGAGTTGGTTGCATAAACCGCCTATTCGTGTGCAGAGTAATGGTTTGAGTGCGGGATGGAGTAGCTACCATACCACTACTCTTATCATTCGCTCTTGTACATCGAATCAGTGGATCCAGCAATTTTACTCCGTCCACGGAAGCTAGAGGTGGCTTTATTTGTTGATACCTCTACGTTCGCCCTCTTGTACCGGAGAGTTCTCTCGACGATCACGGACAACGACCTCTTGTTAGTGGTGTCGCGAGGATCTACACGAAGCGAGAAGACGCAGTTCGCCGACCTTCCTTCCGGTAGCATGAGGCGGATCTCGAGGGCGAGATCCATTGTTGGTGGTGTCGAATTGTGGCATCCTGCAGAACCACTACTAGAAAATCGCGTTGTTTTTGTGCATTGCATCGCCATCATCATGCATTGTTTGTCTGAACTATTTCAAAAAACCTAGTTTTGCTTTGTACAAACACCCCTCTTTATTTAAAATGTCAAAACCCCGATCGTATCGGATATTTTATTTACCTAAAAACTGATTGCAAAGTGTCCTTGTTTTAAAATAAACAACACCAAAACAAACACACATTCTAAAACAGCCCCCTCTAAATCCTAGTCCCACCAAATCCTATCCTACCCACTCACATTCGCCACCTCACCCTCTCACCCTTTTCCTACCCACCTGCCACCTCACCAATCCATCCCTTTTCCCCTCTTTTCTCTCACCCTAGCCCATCCTACCCTCTCTCTCTCCCTCACTACCAACCCGACCCCCCCCCCCCGCCCCACACGCCTGTGCCCACCACCTTTCCACCTGCAAGGGCCCGTCACTGGCCCCCACCACTGGCCACCCCATCCCCACGCTGCCTTGCGTCCCACGCGCCTTCTCCCCACCCTCTGGCCCCACAGCCGGCCCCTCCTCCCACGCCCTCTCTCCTCCCCCCAGGTTCTCTTCCTCCTCGCGTCCTTCTCCCCTACCCCCGCCGACGCCGCTCCTCCCTCCCTCTCCCCCGTCTGGCCATCTCTCTCCGAGCCAGTAGCCACAGCCCTCCTCCGACCACCGCGCGCTCCCCGCCTCCTTCTCCCTTCCCACCTTCTTCCTCCTCCTCCCCGTCTGGCTCTCCCTCTCCACCTCGTGTGCCCCCCTCACCTCCGGCCACTGCCCTTCTCCCCTAACCTCTCTGCTCCGCGACCGCCGCAGCTCGAGCTCGCCCTCCTCTCCCGCCGGCATCCGCCATCACCTCGCCCTCGCCCATGACGCCTCCCGGACGCCCCTTCCGCGACAGGGACCGCCTCCATGGACCCCTCGCCTCCCTTGGCCGTCCCTTGAGCGCCGCGGCAGCCTCCGGCCGCCCTCCACCGTCACTTTGACCGCCACCGACGCTCCCCGGCGCTCCCCGTCGCGCCCTCAACCTCCCCGGCTCTCCCTCTGCGAATCCTCCACGCCGCGAGCTCTTCCGCCGGCCGCCGTTCGACCACCCCGAGCCGCCGTCGAGTTCCCCACCGTCCTCTCGCCCCGCGCCGCCTCCCCGTCGTTCCTCCTCGGCCGCCTCCCGGCGCGGGCCCGGCCGTCGCCGTCCTCAGGACCAGGCCGACGCCAGCGACCACCCTCTGGCCCCGTCGCCGCGTGGGCCTCCCTGTCGCTCAGCTTGGCCCGCCCCTGCCTCTTTTTCCGTCTGCGCGTGCCACCGTTCAACCACAAGCCCAAAGCTCCACTATTTTCCGAGACTGATTCGTTCCGTGGTGCTGCCCAAGTTTGAGTCACGCGATCGAGCCCTATATGCCGACAAGATCTCCAGTCCTCTTGGGAAAGCCAAGGCCAACACGAGAACCCGAAGGATCGCACAAAAACCCACGGGCGCGACACTCCATGACCGTACCGAGCCAAAGGTGCCCGAAGAATCTCCGACAAGGACTCCCTCACGGAACCTCAAGTACTACTACAAGGACCCGGAGACCGATCCCGCCGTACGCCAAGGTCGTCGACACGGACACGCCATGTTCTTCCTTTCGGATCCGAGGACACCGAGACTCCGGTGCGACAAGTACTTCTTCCCGAATGCGTTGCGCGGGAACCCGGACGGTAAGGACACCGCCGCAGAACGCCAAGTTCTTCCCCCCCGAATGCCAAGACCGACTCGATGGCGCGAACCCGACAAGATCTTCGCCACGACAAGATCGGCACCGACCCGGAAGAATCCGATGCGCCCCGACACCGACCCAAGTCCTGCTCCCGGATGCGACAAGATCGACCTCAGTTATCCGAGAACGACCCTACCGTTTCCATCGAACCCTGAACCCTGAGACCAACCCCGAACCCCGGAACCCCAAGATCGCCGAACTCTAATGTGTGAACCCTTCCCGAAACCCTATTTTATAATATAACCCAACTTGTTGCATATTAAATTTTCATACTTGCATGCATATTTGTGTGGTTTGGGGGCCTTATGCCGATTCACCTCTAATTAAATATGGGGCCCATATGCGGGCAAATCTAGTCTTATATTGGCCTCATTTAAATTTGGGTAGCGAATCAGTGCTATATTTTGCCATGTTCAAATAACAATTAAATTGCGGGGTAGTTAAACAACTTGAACCATATACTTAATTGTCGGGACCCTGGTTCCGCTTAATATGGCCTCATTGCATCACATCTTGCCATGCCATACATCATCCATGCATCATGCCCGATCTTTTGCCGTAGTATTGAATATTGCATCCGGTGTTTCTTCTAGTGTTTTGCTTCTTCGCGGATAAGGCCGTTGAGTTGATGTGAGCTTCGCCCCGATCTTCGGTTGAACCTTCGGCAATGTTTCCAGGCAAGCATCTCCCTCTTTCTACCTATCTTACTTTTATAGTATTTATTTCCCTCCTGTTGAACTATTGCTATCTGTGTTGCGATGCTCTAGTTTTCGTACCGTGATATCCCTTGTAGCCTTATATTGCCTTGGACACACCCTATTACCTGTTGTTTGGTAGATAGTTGGACTTGCGCGTCGTAGTCGCTTGCTCAAGTGCTGTTGCGTGTCGTCAAGTACCTCAGTTGTTGGTGTATTGCCGCATGTTTGATGTTGGAGATGATCATGGTTTACTTATCGCTCACTTTAATTCCTGTTTAACAACTAAAATTGAAGTAAGTAAGCAGAGGCATCGGTGGGTGATAGATAATATTTGGTTTCTGACCGCCCACTTGTGTCCCGTAGGACCCCGAGTACTTGATACATGTTCCTTGTTTTATCGTGCTATCCACATCCGGGAGGATTATGGGACCCCCCTGAGCCAGAGCTTGATTCAGTATTATTTCTTGGGGCCACAAACTAGTTTGAGGTTTTATTTGTAGGGTTCGCAGCATAGAAAACAAAAAATTTCCTACGATGGGAACAACTATGTACCAAGATCTATCTACTAGATACAAACAACGGGCGGATGTATATCCGTAGAGAACATACCCTTGAAGACCGACAAAGCTTAACGAGTCCAAACTCGTGGTTGATGTAGACGATCTCTTGCCGATCTCAAGATCGAGAGGAAGTCCTAGCGCCGCAAAACAGCAGCGCATCCGTGCTCGCACACACGTTCGAGGCACCGAGCAACCTCCGCCTCCTCGCTCCAGCGATGCAGCGGAAGCACAACTCTTTCTTGCCGAAAATCCACCGGGAACATGTATCTCGCTAGTCCGAGACCATGGGGAATAAATTCTAGAGGGGGAGAGAGATCCTTCACGAGGAGGTGTGTTGTGAGAGGAGGAGAGGGGGGCCTTTTATAGGGGAGAGGGGGGCACCCAAGGGGCATGGCGCCCAGCCATGGGGCTGCCCCCACCTCTTCCACATTCATGTGGGTGGAGCTCCCACTCAAAATGAAAAGCCTCCACTCCCATTAAAAAGCCTCCACTCAAAATCACTCACATGCATTAAATTTCCACCAAATTTAATGCAAGCTCTCATTAAATAAAACTCTTTTATTTATTTATTCAGAATTTTTTAATTACTTTAATTAACAAACATTCACATAAAACCCTTGCTAGTATTCCATTTCACATGCAGAACCAGTTTCAATTTCAACCGCAGTTTGATTGTCTAGTGAAATAAATTCCTCGCTTTCCTTTTCTTTTCGGCATGAAACTTTTGCTCCAATTGGATGTCGGTGTCTCTTAAGTGTGTCACCCTACGGTTCGCGAATAATGTGGACATGATCGAGACCCTCTCGGATCAATAATCGAGCGGGATCTCGAGACCCATCACTCCACACATTCAACGATGACTTTCTTGTGATCGTGGAACCTTTTTACGCTAGTATCTTAATCCTTTTGTTTCGCGATATATTACATGTCCGAGATTCGATCATCGGTATCTCCATACCTAGTTTGATCTCGTTCGACATGCACTCTTTTCTCGTTCGTGATATAACATTCTAGTGATCAAATCACTTGCTTGCAAGCTAACCAATGTGATATCACCGAGAGGGCCGAGTATATATATCCGTCATCGGGATGAACAAATTCCACTCTCGATCCATGGGCCTCAACATAACACTTTAGTAGTTACGAATCCATCTTTATAATCACCCACATTACGGTGTGACGTTTGATGTTATCAAGAAACTCTTCGGTGTTAGTGATTGACATGATCTCATGGTCTAAGGATTAGGATCACCGTAAGATGTTATAGCAATATAAAGTCAATGACTTTGATCGTAATGCTATACTTGGATGAATGTTCATCACACCATTACACTAATGTTGTGACCTCGTTATTAACAACATCCAATGTCCATGATCAGAAACCTATGATCATCTTGTTAATCAACGAGCTAGTTTATAAGAGAGGCATAACTAGGAACTTTCTTTTGTTTATTAAACACACATGTATTAACGTTTCGTATTAATACAATTATAGCATGTAAAATAAACATTTATCATAAATAGGAATACGATAATAACCACTTTATTATTGCCTCTGGGCATATTCCTTGATCTCCCACTTGCACTAGAGACAATAATCTAGTTTGAAAACTTTGTGTATTGAACACCTATGGCTTTACGGTGTTCCAAATACGCAATTGCAAGTGGTTAACATAATCTACGGATCCGGCTTGGTCCGTGTGTATTCATGTCTTTAAATGCGCATGCATCACTCATTCTCCAATGAGATGGCATTGTATAAATTTGGTCTTTTGGTGAGACCTTTAGTTCCTTAGGGTTAAACACATCGATAATATTGTCATACAATATATCTTTAGTGTTAGCCGCTATAACCACACCTTAGTTTGATAACAAACTACTTGACACAAATTCCTCCTTGTCGCTACTATAGCAGTCATATACTTAGCCTTTTGTTGTAGTATTCGTCACAATGTCTTAACTTTGGAACTCTTCCAAATCCATCATGGAATCTCCTTTCCATTACATTGTGCCACCCATAGTTTAAATTGAGATAAACTTAATTTGTATCTTGTGACAAAACTAGTATCAATGTAACGCTTTACAATGAACTATTTGTAATTGTTTGTCACCTCTACACAAATATATTCTTAGTTCTTCCAAAAGATCATAAGAATATCCTCACTATCGTCCAATGATCATTTTATGATTCATTACGGTATGCTCATAACACTTAGAGCATGGGACATATCCGGATGTGTACATATCATGGTATGACTGATCAAAACATTCTCGTGATTGCACTCATCAAGTGTCGATACACTTGAATCTTGATTCAATTCCTTTCCATGCAACAAGAACTGTTTCTTGTCGTTTCTATATTGAACTCCTTCAATATCTCATATATGTACGTTTGGCATAAACATATTAGCGTTCGATCTATCCACTATAGACATTCATGCTAAATATTCGGGTTTTGCCTAAGTCTTTCATCAAAATGAAATTCTTAGCCTTTGTCAATAAAAGATACATCATTTCCAATCAACAAGATGTCATCCACATAATGTATTAGAAATATGTCTCAGCGCTCCCACTTAATTTCTTGAAAATGCAAGCATCTTCATCGTCTCCAGATGGAAAACTCATTTTTCATCATGGTGAAGATTCTAACTCCGCGATGCTTACTTCAACCATTGAAGTTTGCATGCCCTTTTAACATCCTTTGAATTTAACAAAACCCTTTGGACCGTGTCATGTACACGTCCTAGGTAACCATTCTATTAGAAGAACTTTGTTTTGTTTATTCATCTACCATATACCAATATATGTAGTGGTTGCTACATTAATCCGTCTAGACCAAATATCGTTATGAAAGATCAAATCTTGTCATAATCAACTGCTTGAACATTGTCGTGAACTCTTTCCCGACATCTAGACTATTTCATAGATGTGAAACATCCATGTCTATTTTTCTATATATCCAAATACGACTGTCAGGTTTTACACCTTTCAGAAGGTCTTCCAAGTTCAAAGCTTGATTTCCCATGTATGGAACTATCACGGATTCTATGGCTTCAAGCCATTTGACAGAGTCAAGTCCCATCATCGCTTCTTTGAATACACTCGGTTCATCATTGTCAAACAACAATGATTTAATTTCAAATCCAAGTATTTGATTGTTTACCTGACCTTCTTGGTTCAATATGAACTTAGATCTCCGTGACCAAAACCTTTGAGGCACATAAGCTATGAGCATTATGGCAGCCTCCAGAACCATTTCTGGCGCTGCGCAACTCAGCACATTTAGCTAAGGTTCGTTAACCTTATCAAAGTTCTATTGTCCTCCCACTTAACATTTATGAAAAATTCCTTCTTCAAGAAACTTTACATTTCAAGCGACAAACCCTTTTGTCCTCGGTGTTATAGAGGAATAACCAATTGTTATTCGAAATAACCTACAAAGACATGCTCATCCGACTTTGGTTGTAAACATCTTACTTATGTTTAGTATACCAAAATTTAAGAAATGACAACTTGGGTTTTACCCCAAACCATAACTTTGATGGTGTCATTTCAACGGATCAAGATGGAACTCTTTTCAGTGTAAAAGCGGAAGTCTCTAAAGCTTTAATCTTTTAAAACATAATGGCAGTTTTATAAATAACACCTTTGATCCAACCATGTCAAACAAGGTTTCATTACAAATCTCAAACACTCCATATTCCTATGGTGTTTCGGGAGATGTAAATCTAGGTGTTTTGCTAAACTTGTAACTCAAATAAATCCCTTTATGATAAAATCATAATTCATTTATTTTTCTTGTTACACTTGTAACTCAAATAAATCCCTTATGATAAAATCATAAACCATTTATTTTTCTTGTTACGATGATTTTTCACTTCATCTTGAAAGTCTTTGAAACATTTTTCAAATATTTCATACTTCTTTATCATTAAGTGAACATTCACTCAAATTTTCAGAGAAAGCATATGAAGTTGAAACCCATCGCTTACGACTATACATAATGGACTACATACATCGATATGTATAAATTCCAATATTTTAGTCGTTCGTTCTTCTTTGGCCTTTGAACGAAGTTTTAATTATCACGTGGAAAGTCTCACAAGCGTCACTTGATCAAATCAAAGACTCCAAAAATCCATGAATATGGAGATTCTTCATGTTTTCTTTCCAATATAATTTAAACATGATGTCACTTCATAAGTGATATTTCAATCATTTGTCTTGCAACATTTTAGCATTAGGTTTTATGGATGTGATTTCTTCAACTAGATTTGTAAATCATCCATCTTATATGGAATACGGTAATTATTTGAACAACCTTTGTTCTTATAATACCTGATTCAAATAACAATTATTAAAACAAATCTTGAAGTCAAGCTTTGATGTCAACGAAATACAAACAACGGTTTGTTTGTTTTCGATGAACATCATCACATATTCTCTTGCTAGTTACTTAGGCCATTGTGGTTCATGAATTGCGTCATTCCGTATGAAATTTCATACCAACCAATTCGGTATCTAATACCCAAGAACCACATTGTTTAACAAGCAAAGAATACAACCATAACATGTATATCATCTATATACCTAAATTGGATATTTCCAATCTTTTCTTTTCTGCCAAATATATTTTATAGATTCTCTTTCAGCATTTCCTTTTCCTTTTAAAAGAATTTATCAACATCAAAAGTGGCGCCATATATATGACACCTAGTCCAAAGCGTGTATATTCAAATAATAATACCTTTGGACTTGCACTTTGAAGTAGATCACCATCATCAAATGATTGGTATTCTTTCAAAATCCATTCTTTAGTAATCTTTTAGTGTAGTAAACATTTTACATACATATTCTATTCACCCTTATCATGACGACTTTCATGATCAAGCTACTGTAGCTTATAAAGGCGAATCATGAGTATAACATTACTTTCCAAAATCCTTTTGGATGATTAGGATGTCTAGCATCTCCAACCTTCGTAAATTCTCATCCAATATGAGAACATATATTATACTCTATCATATTGCAACCAAAACATTGTTTCAGATATCGTTATATCTGCCACACATGATGGTTTATGAAACAATTCTTTCAGCTCCTAGATAATCTTGATATTAAAACAATCAAGAATCATGGAGGCAAACATGATACTTAAGATACTAACACTGGAATTGTTACTCTCGATTTAATACCAACTATTAAATTTCACGGAGTAAATAGAGTTTGCTGAAAGTTTGCAATAGGACTTTAAACTTTAGATTGACACTCAATAAACTACCCTACCACCTCGTAAAGTAAATATCCAGAATTCTATAGTTCTATTATCTCAATTACAACTATGCATAAGGTGGTGAACGAATGCCAATGACTACAACAATTTATGCAAATTCACTTTATTTAATTTATGATAAATTGAGTTCTACTAATCCAAATTAGAAATGAACTCCCACTCAAAACGACATCCCTCGTGCCTTTTGGTGATTACATGAACCAAATCCACTACACCAAGTCCGATCATCACGTGAGTCGGTGTAGCTTCAAAGCGAGCATCAAATGGGCATCATATCTATTATATGACTCATGCTTAACCTTTCGGTCCGTGTTCGAGGCCATGTACGTACATGCTAGGCTCGCCAAGTAAGAACCTTAGTATTCGCGTGTAACTGTCTTACACCCGAAATATGGTCGTGGATCCAAAAACACCCGATCATCACGTGATGTCTTGGAGCGACGAGAACATAATCGGTGCATACTAAAGGAAGAACACATTATTATCTTGATATTTAAATGAGGGATCATCTTATTATGCTAATAAAACGCCAAACAAGCAATATAAGATGCTATCAAACATCACATGTTTATTAGTGGAATGATATGGTTCCCGCATATGATCTCTATCATGTGCACCGTGGTATGATCACTATCATACCTATATGTGTAAGTCCAAGGTCTATGGAGATTACACGTTATGTGTGTTGTAAGAGTATCATCTCATACTTCTACTTACAACATCACCATATCATAACACTAGCCCAGCAACAATCTAAACTAGACGCCTCTAATTTATCCATTGCAAATTTTACGTGGCTTAGGGCTTTCGAGATAGAACCGTTCTTACCTACGAACATGAACCACAACGAGGATAACCAAATTGTTGACAACTCGTTGCAAATTAGATATTGACTATAGTAGGAGAGAGACACCGCTAGCCACTTATGCAAAACTAGTTGCATGTCAAGCGTGGAACAGGTCTCATGTGCGAGGACATGTAAAGTTTGTCCGGGCCGCTTCATCCCACTATGCCACCAATATCCAAAGTACAACTAAGAAGCAATAAAATGATCATCATCGCCCACATACTCATATGTGTACTACCCGTGCAAAGTATCTACGCATAGATCCGGCTCTGATACCACTGTAGGGTTCGCAGCATAGAAAACAAAAAATTTCCTACGATGGGAACAACTATGTACCAAGATATATCTACTAGATACAAACAACGGGAGGATGTATATCCGTAGAGAACATACCCTTGAAGACCGACAAAGCTTAACGAGTCCAAACTCGTGGTTGATGTAGACGATCTCTTGCCGATCTCAAGATCGAGAGGAAGTCCTAGCGCCGCAAAATAGCAGCGCATCCGTGCTCGCACACACGTTCGAGGCACCGAGCAACCTCCGCCTCCTCGCTCCAGCGATGCAGCGGAAGCACAACTCTTTCTTGCCGAAAAGCCACCGGGAACATGTATCTCGCTAGTCCGAGACCATGGGGGATAAATTCTAGAGGGGGAGAGAGATCCTTCACGAGGAGGTGTGTTGTGAGAGGAGGAGAGGGGGGCCTTTTATAGGGGAGAGGGGGGCACCCAAGGGGCATGGCGCCCAGCCATGGGGCTGCCCCCACCTCTTCCACATTCATGTGGGTGGAGCTCCCACTCAAAATGAAAAGCCTCCACTCCCATTAAAAAGCCTCCACTCAAAATCCACTCACATGCATTAAATTTCCACCAAATTTAATGCAAGCTCTCATTTAAATAAAACTCTTTTATTTATTTATTCAGAATTTTGTTAATTACTTTAATTAACAAACATTCACATAAAACCCCTTGCTAGTATTCCATTTCACATGCAGAACCAGTTTCAGCAATTTCAACCGAAACAGTTTCGGTGTCTAGTGAAATAAATTCCTGTGCTTTCCTTTTCTTTTCGGCATGAAACTTTTGCTCCAATTGGATGTCGGTGTCTCTTAAGTGTGTCACCCTACGGTTCGCGAATAATGTGGACATGATCGAGACCCTCTCGGCTCAATAATCGAAGCGGGATCCGAGACCCATATCGACTCCACACATTCAACGATGACTTTCTTGTGATCGTCGGAACCTTTTACGCTAGTATCTTAATCCTTTTGTTTCGCGATATATTACATGTCCGAGATTCGATCATCGGTATCTCCATACCTAGTTTGATCTCGTTATCGACATGCACTCTTTTCTCGTTCGTGATATAACATTCTAGTGATCAAATCACTTGCTTGCAAGCTAACCAATGTGATATCACCGAGAGGGCCGAGTATATCTATCCGTCATCGGGATGAACAAATTCCTCTCGATCCATGGGCCTCAACATAACACTTTAGTAGTTCTGAATCCATCTTTATAATCACCCTGTTACGGTGTGACGTTTGATGTTATCAAGAAACTCTTCCGGTGTTAGTGATTGACATGATCTCATGGTCTAAGGATTAGGATCACTTCGTAAGATGTTATAGCAATATAAACTCAATGACTTTGATCGTAATGCTATACTTCGGATGAATGTTCATCACACCATTACACTAATGTTGTGACCTCGTTATTAACAACATCCAATGTCCATGATCAGGAAACCTATGATCATCTTGTTAATCAACGAGCTAGTTTATAAGAGAGGCATAACTAGGAACTTTCTTTTGTTTATTAAACACACATGTATTAACGTTTCCGTATTAATACAATTATAGCATGTAAAATAAACATTTATCATAAATAGGAATACGATAATAACCACTTTATTATTGCCTCTCGGGCATATTCCCTTCATTATTTACTATCATGTACTTATGCCATGCTACTGCTTTATTACGATTGTGCGAGGAGCACACTGTACTGTTTAGGAAAGCGGAGTGTTTTCGCGGTATCGACAATCCCAGTTTTGGGTTCCCAGTCGTTTACAGCCATTGTCGCAAACCTTGAGTCCGTCTGGTCGGTCACCGTTCTATGGTCTACTCAATGGGGTGGCCCCTGAAATATTTCTGAATCATGTGATTGCTTTGTCGTGAAGGCCTCGTTGGGTTTGATTTGGTTTTCCGAGGTTGATCGAGTGTGTGTTGCTATTTGTGCACCCGGCGGGTAAAACTTTCTCAAAGCCGTGTCCATGTTATGGACGACTTGGATCACGATCTCGATCATAGACAACTATAACTAAAGTAGTGCTATAAATTTGACTTTATAATGACTAGTAATCAGCTTCACTAGAATGGAATGGCTAAATAATCGACCACAATTGTTTGTTTGGAGTGTAAGCTTGCGACCATTGTATTTGACTAGTAAGTATTGCAACTACAACGGAATGGCTGAATAAGAGTACCAACAACTGCTGGGTTTTGGGTTATCTCATGCTGATTGTATCTGACTAGTAAGTGTTGCAACTATCACGGAATGGTTAACTAAAAGTGCCCACTGCTTACTTTATCAGGAGGATTATCTAAACCTGACTAGTAATTGCTGCAACGATAACTGAATAAGTAAAACTGTCAACTGTGTGAGTTCCTTGGTTGACTTCCTCGTTTGGTCTCGAGGGGGAAACACCAGGATGGGTTTGTTTGATGGTAGTATCAGGTTATCTCCGAATAGGTCTTTCTTATCCCTCTCTGATAGCCGCCAGTTGTATCGAGTTTCTATAGATTGTTTAGTGCATGCTGCCGCTGCTTGATCCACCATACCTATGTAGGCGAGGACCGCCAATTCTAGCCTCGCCGTGTCTTGGCCTCGATCGACGCTCCTCTTTTTCCTTTGCCCTTTGTCGGCACCCCTTTTGTTTAAGCAGGTTTTGAGATCGACGTCGTTAGCAGGGTTACCCTTCCGGCTTGGCCTGGGCAGGTTTATGGACGCCATTGGTTATTCTTCAGGGCTCTTAGCCCCATTTGCTTCTTGTTCGTAGCTGGACGCTCTATCATTTTCAAGGTGATTTGGATCTTTGTATATTATATCTATATTCTTGACTCATGGAGTCGTGTTGTATATATATCTGTTCTGTGGGTCCCATCGAGGACTGTTGTGTAATGTTATTACTTCGTTTTCCACCCGCACGAAAGTGCCTGGTGGGCACCTTTGAATCGTTTCTATGCGGGTTTGGCGGGAATCGCTAAAACTTGCATAGGTCCGATTTTGAGGGTGTTACAGTGGGCCCAGCCCCGCGCCTAGCTAGGGTTTGCCACCCCTGACTGCCTCCTCGGTATCCCCCTTCGCCTATAAGAAGCCCCTGATGCATAAACCCTGAGTACCCTATAAAAAATGTACGAAACCGTCTGTTGCCGCCGCCACCATCGTCCCTAGATCGGGGGGATCAGAAGTTCTTCCAGGCACCCTACCGGAGGGGAGATCATCCTGGAGGCTTTCTCTCCGGTATGATGTGTGAGTAGTTCCACCTTGGACTATGGGTCCATGTAGTAGCTAGATGGTTGAATCTCCTCCTTTGTGCTTTCATGTATAGATCTTGTGAGCTCCATTCATGATCAAGATCTAATCTATTTGTAATCATGCATGTTGTGTTTGCAGGGACCCAATGGATATTGAGATTATTATGTTGGTTTGATTAATGGTTTTGTATTTATGATTCTATCATGTCTGTGTTTTTTGTGATCTTGCATGCTCTCCGTTGTTAGTAGCTATCTTGGCCAAGTAGTTGCTAGTGACTCCAAGAGGGAGTATTTATGCTCGATAGTGGGTTCATGCCTCTAGTTTCCAAGGGAAGTGACAGAAATTTCTTCGGTTGTAAATTTGTTGTTACTACTAGGGACAAAACAACGGTCTCTTGTTCATGGAATATGTGGACTGTTTACCTTATACACTTTGCTTAAAGCAGTTGTCTGTTGCTTGCAACTTAATACTGGAGGGTGTTCGGATGATAACCTGAAGGTGGACTTCTAGTCATAGATGCAGTTGAATGGCGGTCTATGTATACTATTGTATTGCCCAATCGAATCTCATAGGATCTTTCTGACTAGTAATTGCATTGTTATGCCTTGCTCAGTTCCTGTCAATTGCCCCGCTGTAATTTGTTTACCCTTCATGCCATGTTGTTTATCTAAGGAGAGCACCTCTAGTGAACTATGGACCCCGGTCCAATCTTTACCATTGATACATCTTCCGTTGTTACTTGTTTACTTGCTGCAAACTATTACCTTCCACACCATACGTTTAATCCTTTATTACAGCAAACTGATGAGCTTGACAACCTCACTGTTCGTTGGGGCAAATTCTTGAGTTTGTGTTGTGCAGGTCTCCGCATTGCTTGCAACACCTGTGTGACCTTTCCTTCCTCATTCTGGTTCGATAACCTCGGTCTCAACTGAGGGAAAACTTGCTGCTTGCTGCTTCACACCTTGCTCTTGGGGTTCCCAACAGGCTATGCATAGACAGTCGTCACACAGCAAAAACGGGGGTCCAAACTACTCAAACAAACTAAGCAAAGAAAACGAAAACTAAGACGCTCCAAGAACAATACAACTGTGCATGAAACAATAAAAACGAAGTGTCTAGACATACCTGAGCTTTTTATTGATGAAAAAGGGGATGCCGCTTTGATGCTTGTACCTCTTGGATATTTCTTGGGGTGACACCAGGGTGGCATCCCCAAGCTTGAGTTTTTTTTCCATTATTCATCTCATTTCATCATTCTCTCTCTACACCTGAAATTGTTTTCTTCATACAAAACTTTACACAATCTTCATTAGCAACATTATTGTATTCAAAAGATATTAGACCTCTGGAAAATCTTTGGAAGATCAAGGCTTTTCAATAAAAACACAAGCTACTATAGTAACTCCTTCAAAAAGCTCAATTTCCCAAAAAGAACCCAAAAAGGAATCAATAAGAAGCAAATGCAAATAATGGCAGAAATCTGTCAAAACAGACCAGCAGGTAGAAACCTATTTTTTCGAACATCTTACGTTGCTCAAATCAAAAAGTATTGAACTAACGAAAGTTAGATAACATAATGGGGGATTTATCTGTAAATTTTGAGATCAATCCGAGTTACATAGACTGCTCACGAATTTTTTTGGTGGAGGACAGAAATCTGTTTCGAGACAGCAACTCCCCAAATCTTACTTCTCTCTCATTAGAGGTCATTCTTGGCACAAAAAGAAAAAAAAGGATAATGAGAGGTAATTAATGAAGTAATAACTTCCAAAACTCAAGTAAACTCTTGGGTTATCTCCCAACAAGTACTTTTTTACGCCTTTAAGTTAAGCTTGATAGTTTGAGAAGATGCTCCCATAAGAAATATGAATTGATTTAAAAGAGAGCATCAAGAAGCAAATTCAAAGAAAATTTAAGTCTAACCCACTTCCTATGCATAGGAATCTTGTAAATAAACAAGTCATGAAAGCACAAAGCAACTAGCATAGGAAACCAAAACAAGTGCAACTTCAAAATTTTCAACATAAAGAGGGGAAACTTAATATTGTTGAGATACATAAAAACATGTTTCCCTCTCTCATAATAACTTTCAGTAGAAGCATGAATAAAATTAACAATATAACTATCACATAAAACACTCTTATCATAAGCCACATTCATAAAATGATTATTACTCTCCACATAAGAATAGTCATTCTTATCAATTGTAGTGGGAGCAAATTCAACAAAATAGCTATCGCTATTATTCTCATCACCATAATTATCAAATATAGGAGGCTTATTGTAATCACAATCAATATTCTCCTCAATAGTAGGTGGAATTAAAATATATTAGTCATCATTTGTAGTCATCATATATTGGAGGTTTGATATCATCATAGGCAACAGAATAGCTATCTTCCAAAGCTAGGGAACTAAAAAGATCATTTTCATAAAAACTAGCTTCCCCAAGCTTAGACGTTTCCATATCATTAGAACAATGGTGTCCAAAGAATTCATACTAATAACATTGCTATTAGCATGCAAATAAAGTTCCATAGGTTTTTTCATTTTCTCTTCAAACACTTCATGTCCTAACTCAAGATAAACACTATAAAGCTCTCTAATTTTTTTGTTGTTTTCCATTAAGCCTAACTAGTGAAAACAAGAAACAAAAAGACAAAACTACAGAATCTAAAGGAAATAACTTCGAGCACTCACACCGGAGGATGTGAGTACCTTTTACCTTACCTCCACGACGACGGCGCCAGAAAAGAGCTTGATGTCTATGCACTTCTATTCTTGTAGACACTTGTTGGGCCTCCAAGTGCAGAGGTTTGTAGAACAGCAGCAAGTTTCCCTTAAGTGGATCACCCAAGGTTCATCGAACTCAGGGAGGAAGTGGTCAAAGGTATTCCCTCTCAAGCAATCTTGCAATCAAGATACAAGAAGTCTCTTGTGTCCCCAACACACCCAATACACTTGTCAGGTGTATAGGTTCACTAGTTCGGCGAAGAGATAGTGAAATACAAGTGGTAACAGTGCCAGAAAATAGCTTCTGACTTGTTGTTGATGTGGGGTAACGGTGCCAGAAAAGAGCTGATGGCGTGGAGGAAAAGGTAAAAGCCCAAAACCTCCCCGACAAACGGAACAAAGATGGAAGCAAGCAAACATGCAACAGATCTAGTAGCAAACGGTGTTTTAATGTTTAGAAACAAGGCCTAGGGATCATACTTTCACTAGTGAACACTCTCTCATATAAATATCCTATTTTCATGATATTACTCTTAACTACTCTCCGGTGGGACACTCTAATCATCGGTAGGGCTATAACAGAACACCTCCAAGTCCGCCTTCCCCAATATAGATAACCCACACTGTCACCTTGAGCACTAGATGGTTAGAACAAACACCACAATTTCATAGAGACATCCAATTCCAAATATAACTCATAACAAATATTCAATCTAGCCAAAGTGCCACACACGGTATGCACGTTGTCACTTTCACACACGTGGGGAAAAGCATAGATCTATTAAAGCACAAAGAGTATTTATGTAGACTCAAACCTAAGTGCCACCATGGCGTGCACGCTGTCACTTTAACACACATGGGTGAGCAGAGATCTATTGAAGCACTTGAGTAGCAAGGTAGATCTACTTGATTATAAAGCTCATGACCACAAGGTCATGCATAGAGAGAGAGATGACCACATATCTACCGGTAGAGCCCTTAGCCTCGAAGGAGAACTACTCCCTTCTCATCATGGGAATCAGCAACAATAATGAAGATGGTGGTGGAGATCGATGAAGTTAGGCACAAGAAGCAAGAAGAATCAAGTATTTTCAAATGAAGAATTGAGATCAATACTTGCAAATTCTTCAACTATGAGAGGTATCTCATCCAAATGGGTTTTGGAGGATCCTTTCTCATCTCTCGTTGGTTTACTACTTTCATCAAAAGGATTTTCAGGAACAATCCAATCAAAATTCTTTTCAAATGACTCATGCATCCCAACAAGCTTAAAGGGTATGGGTATCTTAAATTCATCTCTAGGCTTTGTTTTATCTGAAGTACCCACAACATCTACACATGAGCCTAGCATATTGAAACGCTCAAAGACCTTTTTGGCTTCCCTATCAACATCATGAAACTCTATGAGTAAAGTTTCAATAATAAAATATCTCTTTTCAGCATTCTTTTCTTCTTTTAGTTTTAAGAACAAAATTTGCATCATGGGTTTAAGGCTAAAAAACCTAGCCTCCAACATATGAACTAAAGAAGCTGAAGCAATTTTATAATTAGGAGCAAGCTCTGATATAGATTTATCCTCGATATCCTCATGCTTGCTAACATAAGTAAAGAATTCTTTAATATTATCTTTCCCAATTATGGAGCCACTACCTATAGAAAGGTTCTTCAGGGTGAACTTGGGGAGTAGCATGGTGATCTAGAACGAGGTAGTAACTAGAGTAGGAACTAATTTTTTTGTGTTTTTGAATAAAGGAAGCAAACCAAGCTAGACAAATTTTTTGGTTTTTTTTTGGAAAGAGGCAAACAAAACCAAGCAAAAGAAACAAAGAAAACTAAAAACAAAGTAAAGAGAAAGGAAGTAGAGGACTCCCCTAGTGAAGACGTCCTTAGCCTCCCCGGCAACGGCGCCAGAAAAGCTTGACAGGGAGGAAGAGATTGAAGCTGTCCTTATGTCCCCGGCAACGACGCCAGAAAAGCTTGAGGCAGCACTGAGTTGATGTAGGAGCGCTTCGTTGGGAACCCTAAGAGCAAGGTGTGAAGAAGCACAGCAACAAGTTTTACCTCAGTAAGAAACTGAGGTTATCGAACCAGTAGGAGGAAGGAAACGTTACACAGGTGTTGCAAGCAACGCGGAGGCCTGACACAAACTCAAGACTTTGCCCCAACGAATCAGTGAGATTGTCAAGCTCACCGGTTTGCTGTAACAAAGGATTAAACGTACTGTGTGGAAGGTAATGGTTTGCAACAAGTAAACAAGTAACAGTGGAAGATGTATCAATGGTAAAGATTGGACCGGGGTCCATAGTTCACTAGAGGTGCTCTCCTTAGATAAACAACATGGCATGAAGGGTAAAAAAATTACAGCAGGGCAATTGACAGGAACTGAACAATGCATAACAATGCAATTACTAGTCAGAAAGATCCTATGAGATTCGATTGGGCAATACAACAATATACATAAACCGCCATCCAACTGCATCTATGACTAGAAGTCCACATTCACGTTATCATCCGAACCCCCTCCAGTATTAAGTTGCAAGCAACAGACAACTGCTTTAAGCAAAGTGTGTAAGGTAAACAGTCCACATGTTCCATGAACAAGAGACAATTGTTTTCTCCCTAGTATCAACAACACATCTACAACCGAATAGATTTCTGTCACTTCCCTTGGAAACTGGAGGCATGAACACACTATCGAGCATAAATACCCCCTCTTGGAGTCACTAGCAACTACTTGGCCAAGATAGCTACTAACAACGGAGAGCATGCAAGATCACAAACAACACATACATGATAGAATCATAAAGACAAAACCATTAATCAAACCAACATAATAATCTCAATATCCATCAGATCCCCACAAACACAACATGCATGATTACAAATAGATTGGATCTTGATCATGAACGGAGCTCACAAGATCTATACATGAAATCACAAGGAGGAGATACAACCATCTAGATACTACATGGACCCATAGTCCAAGGTGGAACTACTCACGCATCATACCGGAGAGAAGGCCTCCGGGATGATCTCCCCTCCGGCAGGGTGCCGGGAAGAACTTTAGATCCCCCCGATCTAGGGATGACAGTGGCGGCAGATATAGAAGGTTTCGTGGAGATTTGATCGGGTACTTAGGGTTTCTGCATCGGGGGCTTCTTATAGGCGAAGGGGGAGGCCTAGGCGATGGCCAGGGGCCCCACACCCTGCCTAGGCGTGGGGCAGGGCCCACCCGCGCCTAGGGGGGTCTGGGCGCCCTAGCCCGCCTCTCCAGCTCCCCTCTGGACTTCTTGTTCCCCATGAAAAGTTATTGACTTTGACGTTTGTCCCGTACAATTCCGAGAATATTTCTTTACTAACTTTTCTCGAACCAAAAACAACAGAAAATAGGCAACTTGTTAATAGGTTAGTACTAGAAAACATGTAAAATGCACCTCAAAGTGTAGACAAAGCATGCAAAGTAGATACTAAACAAGCATGGAGTATAAAAAATTATAGGTACGTTTCCGACGTATCAAAGACACAAAGTGGCAGATTACAAACTTGGAACTGCACCACAATCATTAGTTCTTCCCAGCAGATGAAAGCAAGTTCCTACTCTCTCATAAAAACATGACAAACCAAGAGAAGCTATTCATCCGTACTTTCACATCTGTGAAGTTGGCAACGAGAAAAATTATGGCAATCCTGACTTATTTGAGAGGAGGAAAACCAAAGAATGTTCCATACACAAAAAAAGACATGAGCAATGTTATGACAGCAATAAGGCAAGAAGACAATAGGAATGATATGATGAAGGTGCTTGATTATTTTAGGCAAAGGAAGGATGAGGATCCTAGATTCCATTATGAATTTGAGCTAGGTGAGGGCAATAAGGTTCTATGCATATTCTAGGCAGATGGTTTTTCAAGGAAAATGTATGAGTTGTATGGTGATGTTATCAGTTTTGACACAACATTCAAAACAAACAAGTACAATATTCCTTTTGCACCATTTGTTGGTGTTACTGGTCATGGTCATAACTGTTTGTTTGGATGCGCGATAATAAACAATGAACAAGAAGAAACTTTCAAGTGGTTATTTCGGGCATTCAAGCGTTGCCACGGCGAGAAAGATCCGGTTACAATTATAATAGATCAAGATATGGCTATTAGAATGGAATAGATGCAGTTTTCCCCAATACTTGTCACCGGAACTATTTTTTTCATGTAAAGAAAAAATCTAAAGAGAAGTGTGGAGGGAGCTTTGGTAGAATACCAAAATTCCATATTGACTTTACAGATATCATGCGCAACTCTTTAACCATTGCTGAATTTGAGGCTTTGTGGCCGTAAATGATTGAAAGATACAACGTTGGTCACCTAAAGTACTTGAGAATAATGTGGGAAAACAGGACTAGATTTGTCCCTGTATACTTCAAAAGGAACTTCTGTCCTTTTGTTCACTCAACAGCTAGAATTGAAGGCACAAATGCAATATTCAAAGATAATGTTGGTTCTACATTCAGTGTTATGAGCTTCTTGGGTGAGTACCAAAAGATAGCAGAAAACTTAGAAGAATTGGAAAAGGAACAAGATACAGTAACAAGGACAACAGAACCTAGCTTTTGCTTGCACACTGAGCTTGAGTTACAAGCAAGCCGCATGTACAACCGAAAAATATTCTACATGTTTCAAAAACAAATAAAGTTTGCAGCAAAACTCCATGTTGATGAGGTTGAACGGTTTGTCAGATATGAGGTCTACAAAATAGCTAGGCTTCAAATGCAAGAGATCAGACCACGCAGATATATTGTATCGGTTAATCTTGCAACACAAGATTTTGTGTGCATCTGTTGCAAGTTTGACAAAGATGGTATTGTCTGTGCTCATATTTTGAGGGTGCTTGTTCATCTTAACATATCTGAGTTACTATAAAAATACTACATAAGCAGGTGGAGGCCAAAAGAAAGAAAGTAATTGAGGGACAACAAATTCAATATTCCTATTGATCTCACAACAAGTAATAAAAATTTGAGATACAGTGTGCTTTCTAGGAGACTAACCAATCTCGCTTCAGAAGGTTCAAAGACAGTTCGAAAGTACTTGTTTTTGACATAAGAGATCAATAGGATAGAGGATAAATAAGATGAGATGACAATAGAGGATGAAGTTGAGTAAAAAAAAAAAAATAAGTAAAGGAAAAAACCAGTAGTAAGGCAAAAACAAGATGATGGTTATAGTGATTTCCTACAGGATCCATATGTGGCACCTTCGAAAGGTCGTCCGGAAAGTGCTAAGAGACAGAAGACATTTATGGAGGAGCTGTTTTCAATAAACAAGATAACATGTAGCCACTATGGATCAAATGCACACAACATTGCTACATGTACAAAAAAGCATTTACCAAAATAAACTCTTCAGAAAAAGACTACAAAAAGCAAAAACAAAACAACTTGTATATTTAACACAAATACATGTTTGTTTAGAGTACTATCATTAATATCCAATCAAAATTTATCTAATTTGTTGATTTTATTATTTATGTTTTTCAGCTGCTACTCCTCAATCCACAAAACAAACAAGGAAGCCAAGAACAGCTAGTAATCAAGCAAAAAAACAAGGAACTCCAAACAACAATCTCCAAAATGTGGATCTTTGTGATCATTGTGTTTCAAATATAATTTTTGTAATACACACACAAGTGTCTATACTTAAACATTTTGTTGTACTCTCTTTGGATGGTTGGATAATTTATAAAACAAGAGTGACAGTTGTATATGTAACATCCCAAAAATATTGAACTTGAATCATCAAACTCTAAGCAACAAAATTAGGGTTAACAAAAAACTTTTCTAATTAAAATTATGAAAGCATGCTTATGTGTATGCATTTAATTTGAAATTCTTTTGAACCAACTTGTTTATGTGTTTCTTTGCCTGTAAAATGTTTCTTAGGTGAATTAAGCATCATCTAAAACATTTCCCACACTTTTCCTAAAGACAAGTAAATCAAAACAAATAAACTAAAGGAATGTTCATTTTGACCAATTTAACTCTCATGCCTACTTTGGCTGCCTCAAACTTTCAGAACCTAATAGAAACTTTTCTAGATCTTTGCACCCCTTGAATGCACTCATAACAAAGTATCAAGGACCACTTTGTGATCATCTAGAAAATTTCAAATGCATAGTTTAAATGACAATTCAAAATTGAATCTTTATCATATGGGAAGATCCCACTTTTTCAAAAACTACTCAAACAAGCTCAACTTTCAAAACCCAAGCATATGCAGACTCACCAGCACCAATCTAGCAAACCCACCAAAAATCTTTTCAAAATTCAAAACTTGAATTCATGCGGCCATTTCATCAAACAGGTTGCAGACACAAATCATCAAAATCCTAAACATTATAGTGAGCAGTGATTCTTGCCTAACTGGTTCCCTATATAGCTCACAACCAGCTCAGTAGATCATCTAGCAATATTAACTAAGCACTAGCACCATTGTAAGCTTGGCATTGCCATCAATGGTGAACAGTCGAGCACACCCATGTCACCCCATGTAGACAGCAAGCTAGGAGGAGAAACAAGCCTAGCCAGCATGTCTGGGAGGCAGCCCACCGTCCACTGTCGAGGGAATGACCACGGCAGACGCTGCGATCGGCAGCGAGTAGTAGAACGAAGGGCAAGGGCGGCCTGCCATCTGCGGTGCGAGATGAGGGCGGAGACTCAGGGTTTTACCCAGGTTCGGTCCCCCGGAGGGTAAAGACCTACTCCTGCTAGATTGTATTATGGAGGCGTTTACAATGGGCGAACTCGGCGACTAGGCGGCGAGTTGCTTGGGTGTCTGAGGGAACGTGTCCCTTCTCACCCCTTGGGGAGGTTTATATAGGCTCACCTCCCTAGGGTTTACATATCTCAACCAATTGGTTACAATTACAATCGTTTAACTCGGACCGATGGGCCTATCTACTACTTTGGGCCTTCAATCTCGATGCTGGTACCTTGATGGGCTTTGATCCACTCGCTCGCAGCCCACTCGCCAGCCCGGGCGTCGGAAGCGTCCACCGAGATACCCGGTAGGCATATCCCCATCGTAGTCCCGAGGCCGTCGTTGATTTAGGCGCGGGTGGCTGGCGATCGAGTATCGGCTTCTAGTTGGCATCCAGTCGAATCGTCGGCGGGCTCCTGCACGAAGGAAAAAATCCGGCAAACCGAGTCGTGTCTCGGGTGAATCGAACCAACGGATCGCAGCCTCGGCGAGTGATTTTAGCGAGCCGAGTGACAGGAGGCGGACCGTCGGGTGTGGTCAAACTAGCCGTTAAGGTAACCTAACGGTAACTTTCGGCGTAATCATCGCGCGGTAACGGCCCCCTAATTTGGCGGGCAGCTCTCGCTATATAAGGGGAATGGTTGGCCATCGGAAAGCCAACCGCCCACCATTTCTTCCGAGTACGCACATCTTTCGCCCGCTGATCTCGCGACCCGCAATCCTCCGACCTCCAAGCAAATCCTCAGCCATGGCCTTTTCCACGAACCTTGGGCAGATCCAAGTGCACCAGCGCAATGGCCTCCTCGAGGAGGCGGAATCCTGGGCGGCTGGCGAATCCCGCGGAGAAACGATCCCGAACCCAGCGAGAGTTCATCTGCTTCACTAGTCACCTCGAGCGGGGTTTAGGGTTTCCCACTTCTCTGTTCTTCCGGCGCTTCTGCGCCTACTACGGGATCCAGCCCTCAGATCTGGGTCCCCATAGTATCGAGCAGCTCGCCATCTTTGTGGCGTTCTGCGAGTGCTACTTGGGCTGCCGGCCCTATTTTCCCTTGTGGCAAGATCTGTTCCATGGACGGATCGGCGAGAGGCGGGACCCAATGCTAGCCGTGGCGGCTTAACCTTCGGCTGAAATCCAAAGCCTCCTTCTTCGACCTCATGCTGCCGGCCAAAGCAGCGACTGGAAAAAGTCTTGGTTTTACGTGACCGAGGCGACCCGAGATGGTGGCGATCCCACGATACTCGGCCGACCGCCCGAAGCGCAATCTCCGGTCGCCAAGCTACCCGGCGACCAGCGGATGGTCGTCGACGAGATGCTCGAGCCATTCGCGATGCGAAGAAGAAGGGCTCCAGACGGTGAACTGTACAACTGGCTTGGCGGCGTCTTGTTCCACTCGCCCAGTAGCGAGCATTATATGTACCGATGCGGCGAAGACTCGGCGAAGGCCTGCCTCGCCAGTGGAAGCTGGAGGACTATCTCCTGGCGTTGAAGAGGATCACCCGGCATACACGGATGCGCAGGCGGGCTCCCCATACACCACAGGCGTCCGGCTCCAACGGTAATAATCTGATCCCATTCGCGATCGCATATGCGATCGCGGTAGTTCTAACTTTCTTTCATGTTTAACGATTATTTCAAGTGGTGGAAGGGTGGCTCCCACCCGCCGATGACGAGAGTTCTGGGCCATCCGCCCAGGACACAAGCGAGTCGCCTCCCGCCGAAGGCAATGAGGACGACGAAGACGAATCCGAAGAAGAGATCGCCCCACTGATCCGAAAAACCCGTGGGCAACGTCAACGCGAGCTCGAGGCGAGCAAGAGCCTCGAGCGTCATGATGATGACGAAGAACTCCCGGAGACCACCTCGCTCCGTCAAGCCACTCCCGCAAAGAAGAGGAAGGAGAAAGAGGCGAGGGCCCCCCTGAAGAGGAGGACGAAGCCGCCGAGGATGGTCTCACCGCCGCGCTCGGCAAGCGGCTCCGATGCCCATAGCTCGGCCGATGACGGGGCGGCTCCGCGGCAGCGCTGGATGCGCCATCCATGGAGGCGCCGCTGGCTTCACTACCTCCGCCCTTCGCGCCGGTCTCCGGGCTAGGAGCGGCTCCGGCCGAGGCGGCTTCGCCTCGTGAGGAGGTCCCGAGCGTGGCGGTCTCGCCTCGCAAGGAGGCTCCGGCCGCGGCAGCTCCACTTCACGAGGGGGCCTCCGTCGAAGGTGTTCCGGAGGCACCAACCGCTACCTCAACGTCAAAGAAGCCCTCCGTATCTTGGGCCCCTGGCGTCCTGGACCTGGGGCTTAGTCGCCGACTGGGCCCTGAGCTGGAGAAACCGGCCGGCCTCCGTACTGGGCTGCGCTTCATTCCAGTTGCCAAGTAAGTGCACTCGGCCTTCATCTTCCTCTCTTAGTATTTAAATTCTTTCGACTGAGTTGTCTCGATACATAGGACCGGAGTGAAGAAGATGGGCCACCCGACGGTGGCCAAGGTGCCCTCCGCCGTTAGCGAGGGGGACCCTTCTCGTAAGAGGAAGGCGGACGAAGTCGCCACCGCCACGGAGGGCAGCAAGAGGGCCAAGGGCGACGACATTGTCGTCGTCTCTGATGTTTCTGGCGACCGGCCGCGGCTGGAAGCGACCGCATCCACGAAGGGGCATCTCGTTGCGAGGCGGAGGCGAGCTCCCTTGGAGCGGGCGTCAATCGCTACCTTCCCCCGCTTCATGACCAAGGCGGCCACGGCGAGTGCGGCTGCGACTGCGAGCCCTACTCCAGAGATCGCCGGCGCCGAGATTGACCAACGTCGCGGACACACACCGGCGTTGCTTGCGTCTGTGGACGCGGCGCAACTGCACAACATGCTTGGCGCGGCCATCCAGGTACCTCCAGTCCCCGAGGATCAGGTCGTTGTTTTGCAACGGCCTGATTCTTTTTAATTTCCTGATTTGCGCGTTCGAGTCCAGTCCCCGAGTGCGCACTCGCTAAATTTTAGCGGGTGGGCACTTAGGAATTTTTTCAACCGCTAGTCCCCGAGTGCGCACTCGCTAAATTTTAGCGGGTGAGCACTTAATAATTTTATGTGTGCTAACTTTGACGATGTGCAGGGTCTGCAGCTGGAGTCGGCAGAGCGATTGGCTGCGGCGTCTTTGAGAAGGCGGCTGCTCTCCGAGCGAGGAACTTCAGGTTGTGGCTGCGCAGGCGGAGGTGGCTCGCCGAGGGCTTGTCCCCGCTGGAGAGCTGGAAGCGGTGCGGTCTGCATTGGGCACCGCCGAACAAAAGATCGCCGACCTCGGCGCTTGAGCTTAAGGAGGCGAAGAAGAAGCGAGTTCGTGAGCAGGCGGCGAAGGCTGCCGTTGTGGCGGAGGACGATCGAAAGCGTCTGAAGCCATCATTGTTGGGCTTCGAGCGACCATACATCGCTTCAAGTTTCATCACGGGCTCGCGCCCTTTGATTGGTGAGTCGTCTTCCTTGCCTTTGCGATTGTACCGTTTGTGGTTCCATTGTACTCATAGTTGTCTCCTTCTTGCAGGCCGTATGATTGATAGCCATGAAGAAGCGAGTTCTCTTGATGCGAGGGAATGCGTGAGCATGCTCGTCGACTTCGGCGAATGTCGGCGACTTGCATCCGCGCCTACCTTCAAGAGATGTCGCCCGGAGGTTATTCCCAATGACCTCATTGAGGTGTGGGAGTACTTGGAGAAGCGCCCGCTGTCGTGGAGTTCATGACGCGGTCGGCTTTTCGGCGTGGGCGTCGGCGGCTCGAGTCAGGACTCGCCCACTTCCCGAATTTCGACCTTGACGACGTGACGAGTGGCTATCCTTCATCGTCCGGCTGTGGATCTGTCCGAGGTTCTTAAGCTGCAGGAGCGTCTTTGCGTACTCGAGCGTGTTTGGGCGATGGGCGACCTTCTTCCGTGCGAAGCGGTCGTCGCGCGAACGACGCCGAGCGCCGCATCGCGACTTCAAGGTCGAGCAGCCCTTCCGCGGCAATGGCGGGCCAGTGACGACTTATCCATCGAACCCGTATCTTGTATTCGTCCGGGCGGCGCTGGTGCATCATCGTCGAAGCCTGGAGTAGTGTTAGTAACAATTCTGCGAGTAGGCATATTTTGTAATGTAAGACAATGCAAAATGCGATTGAATGGAACGTTGTGTTCATTTTGCTATTTGTTTGTGTATGTTGGATTGATTGTGGATGAGTCCCCGAGCGCGTTCGCCCTTTTATGGGGTTCACCTTGTATATGATGTTTGTTGTTATCATGTGTTTTGTTAATTTAGTCGACTCGCTCGGGCTCGGAGAGCCCGCATGGCGACTCCTTGAGTGCTCAGACTTTACCGTTTTCCCGTCTGTGACGGGGCGGGTGGCCGAGTCCGGCGTGGTACTTGTAGTTCAAGCGCGACTCGAGGGTGGTTGAGGATCGAGCGTTTGTGTGGCGCGTCGCTCCTGCCGCCGGTGGGTCGATCGTGGCGAGTCTGGGCACGCTCTTACTTGGCGTTTTCACGACCGATCGAGACTGGTATGCAGTCCCGGCGTGGTACTTAGTCGCTCGAGTCGCTATCTTTGAGGATGCGGAGGACCAGGTCTGTGGGAAGCGAGGACAGATGTCTTGGTTCGTAAAACCAGTCGAGCTAGGCGACTCCGATGGGGCTCCGGGTTGGCGTTTTTCGTGGACGATGCAAGACCTGAAATGACTCAGTGCTCTTACATCGCACTACTTAGCCGTGCCGGTCGCTGTACCAAGGGTTGACTTCTGTATTTTAGCATGACGCTGTTAATTACGAGTGCGAGTGGCACAAGGTATGGAGAGTAGACGAATTTTGCAGGAACCGTTTCTTTTATTCATAGCGTGGAGTACATATGTGGGGTTCTAGGTATAGAACTTCGGAGGAGGTTTACATTCCAGGCCGCGTCGAGTTCACCGTCCCCAGACGTCGACGAGGTAGTAGGCGTCGTTGCAGTCTGGCTACCGATAGCGAACGGGCCTTCCCATGGAGGAGAGCTTGTGCATGCCCTTCTTGTCTGGATGAGGCGTAGCACCAAGTCGCCTTCTGGAAGGTGCGGGTTTTCACCCGTCGGCTGTGGTAGCGACGGAGTCCTTGCTGATAGATAGCGGTCGCGATCGGGCGGTCGCGCTTCGTCGAGTTGGTCGAGCCCATCTTGGCGGGCAGTTCGTTCGGCCTCCGTGTAGTGGACGATCCGCGAGTCGTGTTCGAGGTCGGTTGGCATGACGGCTTCCGCCGTAGACCATGAAGAAGGGGTGAATCCGTCGACCTTGACCGAGTGCGGATTCCCGGATGACGGAGGAAGCTCTTCGACCCGGCATCCGGTGCGCTCGAGTGGTACTTGGAGCGGTTTCGCCGTGGAGGATGCTTTGGTTGGCTCGTTCCGCTGGCCGTTGGATTCGGGTGTCTGACGCGAGGTCGAGCGGATGTGATGCTCTCGCAAAATTCGCCATTGCTCCCTTGGCGAAGTTTGTGCCGTTGTCCGTGATGATGCTGTTGGGGAAGCCGTGGCGGTATATGAGCTCGTAGGAACTTGGTGGCGATCTTCCGTCGCATTTCGGACTGGCTTGGCTTCTACCCACTTTGTGAATTTGTCGACGGCGACCAGGTGGGTGTAACGAGGGGCCTTCTTGAAGGGCCTACCATGTCCATGCCCCACGGCGAATGGCGGTGATGGGGATTGTTTTCGCCCGAACTTGGGGCGTCGTCGGTTGGCGTGCCGGCACCGGCGCATCGCTGGGCGATATCGGCAGCGTCGGCGTGTCTGATGGGCGAGAAACCGTGTCGCATGGCTTTGGCGACCAGGGAGCGCGCGGCAGCGTGGTGGCCGCAATCGCCTGAGTGGATGTCGTGTAAGATTTTGCGTCCTTCGGCTGGTTGGACGCAGCGTTGGAACATGCCGGTGACGCTGCGCTTGTGTAGCTCGCCGTCGATGATGGTGTAGGACTTGCATCGTCGAACGATCATTCGAGCGCTTGTCTCGTCTGCGGGCAGGTTGCCTGTCTCCAGGTAGGCGACGTAGGGCTTGGTCCAGTCGTCTGGCTCGGTGACGAGTGCGACCAAGGTTGCCTCTGGTTGGGCGGGACTCAATGTCGATCTCGCCGGAGGAGAGGCGGCGTGAAGATGGTGTCTAGGAACACGCCGGCGGGTGGTGTGGATCGAGCTGACCCGATGCGAGAGAGGGCGTCGGCCTCCTCGTTCTTCCTCCTGTCGATCCATTCGACCGAGTAGCCGGTGAAGTGGCCGCCCACCTTGTCCACCTCTTGGCGGTATGCCGCCATGGTAGGGGAGACGGCGTCGCAGGTGCGGCGACTTGACCCGCCGAGGTCGGAGTCCCGTAGCACGAAGGCGATTGACGCTCATTTCGCCGGCTCGCATGCCAGGAGTAGGGCCTCGTATTCGCCATGTTGTTGGTGCAGGGTGTGAATGCGAGGCGGAGGATGTAGCGGAGCTTGTCACCTTTTGGTGAGGTCAGCACTATCCCCGCTCCTGCGCCGTCCGCGTTTTTGGACCCGTCGAAGTGTAGGCTCGATGGTGGAGTGCGCGGCTTCTCGCTCTTGGGCCTCCTCCCGGTCGGCGAAATCGGCCGATGCTCGCGACTTGATCGCCCTCCGTGGCTCGTTTAATGTTGTGGACGCCGATCTCGGGCCCTTGGCGACTCCCGGTCGCCTCGCGATTGCGGATGATGTCTTGTAGTGGAGCGGAGAAACGACCGTGATGGGATGCTCACGGAAGTACGCGGGCGTCGCTGAGCTCAAGACCGCGTATACCAGCTTTTGGTGCTGGGTATCTGGCGCGACTCCGTTAGGACCTCGCTGATGTAGTATACCGGCCGCTGGTGGCGCTCTTTTCCTTCCTCGGTCGTTCGACGACCATTACAATGACGGCAGCTCGGGGCCGCGACGTAAACCAGCATGGGCTCCTTGTCGACGGGTGCGGCGGTAGAGGTGGCGAGTAGCACCTTTTGAGGTCGCGAGCGTCGTCGCCTCCTTGTCCCATCGGAAGGTGGGATTCTTCATCAGGCGGTATAGTGGCATCGCCTTTTCGCCCAGCGTGGGATGAAGCGGCGAGCCGCTACACGCCCGGCCAGCTCGGGCGTCGCGCGCACTCGGGTTTGCGGCCGGGCGATCGTGTCGATCTTTGTTGGGTTTGCCTCGATTCCTCGTTTGGAGACGACGTACCCTAGCAATTGCCCGGCGGGTACACCGAAGGTGCACTTGCCTGGGTTGAGCTTTATCTTGTACCTTCGCAGGTTGGCGAAGGTCTCCGCTAGATCGGCGAGTAGATCGCCTTGGCGAGCGGATTTTACAACCACGTCGTCGATGTAGACGTGGATGTTGCGGCCAATTTGGCTCGCGAGGCATTCTTGCATGCACCGCTGGTAGGTCGCCCCGGCGTTCTTGAGGCCGAAGGTCATGGCGGTGTAGCAGAAGGCTCCGAATGGCGTGATGAACGCCGTCTTCTCTTCGTCCTCGACAGCCATTTTGATCTGGTTGTACCCAGAGTAGGCGTCGAGGAAACACAGCGACTCCGAGCCCGCGGTGGAGTCGATGATTTGATCGATCCGCGGGAGGACGAACTGCTCCTTTGGGCAGGCGCTGTTCAGGTTTGTGTAGTCGATACACATTCTCCAGGTCCCGTTTTTCTTTTCGACCAGGACTGGGTTTGCCAGCCACTTGGAGTATTTGATTGGCCGAATGAAGCCGGCAGCGCTGCACTTCTTCGGCAATTGCTCGGCGCTCTTCATTGAAGGGCCGTAGCGGCTATGACTGGTCGCACTTTGGGGTCGGCGTTTAGTTTGTGCTCGCGAGCTCCCTAGGGACACCAGGCATGTCGGAGGGTTTCCATGCGAAGATGTCCCTATTCTCACGAAGGAACTCGATGAGCGCGCCTTCCTATGCTGGGCTCATGCCTGTCCCGATCGTCACCGTCTGGCTGGGGTCGCCTGGGACCAGCTCGACGGTGCGGGTGTGCGTCGTGGCCTCAAAGGTTGAGGTGTTTGTGCCCTCTGAGTTGGGCTTCTTGAGTATTGTGGGGTCGTTGTTGACCCCGCTCGCGTATTTGGCGAGCTCATCGGCGTGACTAGCTTCCGCCGCGATCACGGCGTCGGCGAGTGCGGCTCCTTTGGCCTCGCATTCGGCGGCCATGTCAGGGTCGCCGTTGATGGTGATGACGCCGCACGGCCCGGGGAGCTTCATCGCGTTGTACGCGTAGTGGGGTGCCGCCATGAATTTGGCGACGCTGGCGCCCAGACGCAATGGTAAGGCTGTCGAAGGGCACCAGCTCGAAGGCGATCCGCCGGTGCGGAAGTTCGCGGAGTGCGAAGGTGACGGGTAGCGTGACCTTGCCGACCGGTACGCCTTCCGACCGGGGCGATGCCATGGGCGTGGTGTGGGTTGTCTCGATCATCATTGCGGGAGCCGCGATCGCTTGGAAATGTCGAGGTAAAGGATGTTGATGGAGCTGCCGCCGTCCATCAGAGTCTTTGGGAGCCAGTAGTCGCCGACCTTGGGCTTGACCACCAGGGCGACTCGTCCTGGGTACTCGATGCGTGGCGAGTGGTCTTGCCGGCTCCAGGTGATAGGCTGCTCCGACCAGTTCGAGGCGGGGGCGTCTGTCACAGGCCACGCGTTTACGGCGGCGCGGCGATGACCTTCTTCTCGCGCCGTGTTGAAGCCGGTGAAGGTGTGGAGTGAGCCGGCCACTTTGCCGAATTTTCCGCCATTTTGCGGGTCGTTGTCGGTGTCCTCCCGCGCGTGCCGTGCCTTCTCGATCTCCTTGAGGGTGTGGCAGTCGGCGGTGGTGTGCGTGGCGGGCTTTCCTTCCCTGCTGTGAAACGCACATGGTTGGCTAAGGAGGGCCGCGGGATCGAACCTTGGCTTGTTCTTGTAGTTCCCGCCGTCGCGTCTTTGCCCTCCGTCGCGGCGGTAGCTCTTGGGGTCGCGTTGTGCGTGCCCAGCATTGGCAACGAAGTCGACTCGCCCATCGTTGCGGCGCTTGCCTGTGAGGCGAGTGCCGCTGTAGCGTAGGTCTGCTCGGCGGCCGCCGTCGTTGCCGCCCGTGCGTCGTTGTCCCCCGGACTCGTCGTCGACGTCTTGATTGGGATCTTCCTCGGCGTATCGTTTGGCGATCTCGAGGAGGTCGGGGATGTTGTCGAGCGTGCGGGCGTGTCGCTTGAGTTTGGCGACTAGAGGCTCGTGGCACGAGGTCTTGAAGCAATGGATAGCGGTGTCGGGTGGATGCCGACCGCGCTATGCGAGCTCTTGCCACCGTTGGACCCAGCTGCGGGTCGACTCGCGGGTCCCTGGACGCGCTCGTTCGGTCCTCGATGGTGGTGGCGCGGTGTAGGAGCACTCGAAGTGCTGACGAAGGCGTCGCATTTCCTCCCGAGTCGATCGTCACGGGGGCGTGTTGATCCATTGCCTGCACGTCCCTCCATCATCGATTGGGAGGTAGCAGGCGGCGAGTAGGTCGGTGTGACCCGCGATCCCCATCGCCATGAGGTATGTCAAGCCGGACCGCGGGGTCGTCGAGAGTCGTATTTTCGATCTCCTTGCGCCTTGAAGTTGGTGGGTACTTTTCGCCTCGGATCATTGGTCCGAAGCACTTGGGCCCTAGTCGATGGCGACCCCATAGGCTCGCCATCGCGGCGAGTAGTTAGGTGTGCCGCAAGTCGTCGGGCTGGCGTCGCGGCCCGATTCTGTTGGCGATGATATGAGTCGCGTCGATTGGCTCTCCATTGGCGGCGACGAGGTTGGTCGCCGCCTGGATCGTTGTGGAGAGTGCGCATTCGCGGTCGTCGTTGGAGCTGCGGTGGCTCGGCGGGCAATTGAGGGTGTTGCCACCGCTGGGCGGCGCCGAGGCCGCCCGCTTCGAGGAGGCCGAGTACACTCGCCCTGCGAGTCGGCGCCGCTTTGCTGTTCCACGGCCTTGCGAGTAGGGCCACGACGTCTTGGATTTGTAAGGCGCCGTCGCGGTCGCCGTATCTTGTCGGCCGCGGCTCGGCCACGAGGTTGTCCATCGGGTGGAGAAACGTGGAAGGCCGTTGCGTCGCGCTCCGTGAGGAGACGACTATCCGCGGCTGGTCACAGGGAGGTGCGGTTGGGTGGTGGCGGGCACCCATCGCCGATCTGGCGGGGCGGTTGCTTCCTCTGGCGGCGTTCTCGCAGATCGCGCTCGGCGATCTTGGCGCGGGTCGCTTTCATCGTCAAAGTTCGTGGCACCCTGAACGGTGGGATCAGCGTGACCGATCCGCTGGTGGTAGCGTGGCAGTTCTGTCTTTGTCACCTGCTCGAGGCGAAATTTTTCGCGCTCGGCCTGCTCTTTGCGTACCGCTTCCGCCAACTTTAGGCGGAGTTCCTCGACCTCCGTTGCCGTGGCGTTTGGAGGGATCGGGTGGAGAAAGGTCCTCGGTGGATCGGTACGGTGGCCATGTAGGCCGCGGCGTGGCGACTGGCACCGTCGTGGAGGTCGGCGGAGTTCTCCGACCCGGAGTCGGAGTCGAAGATCCCGAGGATGGAGGGGTCCTCGAAATCTCCCGCGTTGGAGACCTGAGCGATGGAGCCTGCGGGCCGAGGTGATGGATCCGGCAGTGGCCGGGCCGCCGAGTCGGCGTCGTCGGCGAGGGTCGCGTCTTCCGCGGCCGTTGAATTCTCGGCCACGTTGCTGTGGGCTGAGTCGTACTCGGAGGCGAGGCGGTGGATCGTGCGGATCTGGCTCTCGGAGAGCCGATCGCGTGGTGGCGACTCGCGGATGCGAGCCGAGTCCTCCGGTGATGGCGTCGGTGAAGCCGGCGAAGAGGCTGATCGTGCCGTGGCGGGATCACGCTGTCGCGTGACGGTCGCGCCGCGGGGCGTAGCTGCTCGGCAAGATCTGGAGCATCTCGCCGATCGCTATCATGCGACGGTGGCGACCGCCTCGTTGATGGGCAGATTGGATCTCGCCGAGAACACCGCCAGACCGGCCAGGCCCACGGTGGGCGCCATTGCCGAGGAATGACCACGGCGACGCTGCGATCGGCGTAGTAGTAGAAACGAAGGGCAAGGCGGCCTGCCATCTGCGGTGCGAGATGAGGCGGAGACTCGAGGTTTTACCGAGTTCGGCCCCGGAGGTAAAGACCTACTCTGCTAGATTGTATTATGGAGGCGTTTACAATGGGCGAACTTCGGCGACTAGGGCGAGTTGCTTGGGTGTCTGAGGAACGTGTCCTTCTCACCCCTTAGGGAGGTTTATATAGGCTCACCTCCCTAGGGTTTACATATCTCAACCAATTCGGTTTACAATTGCCAATCGTTTAACTTTCGGACCGGGCCTATCTACTCTGGGCCTTCAATCTCCGATGCTGGTACCTTGATGGGCTTTGATCCACTCGCCGTTCTGCAGGCCCACTCGCCAGCCTTCGGGCCAGTCGGAAACGTCCCGCTGAGGATACCCCAGTAGGCATATCCCCATCATCCACCGCCACTCCCTGTCCACCGCTCGAACCTTGCCAACCCCTGGACCACACGCACGGACCGCGCCTAGCCCGCCAGCAACCATGCTGAGCGTGCGCCAGAGCGCCACCCTCGACCGCAACCCATAGACCGCGCGCCGCCCTTGCCGCGTGCATACACGATCACCACCGACCCAGGAGACCGCCAGACATCCTCGTTCGCTGCCCTGTGACGCACAGCCACCGCTCGCCGTCGAAGACGCCGTCTCTGCCGCGCAGAGCGTCGCATGTTCCAGACCAAGCCGCACCACCCCACGCCACGAAACCATGTCGTTGAGCATCGCCAGGGAACACCGCACCGTCCCCTACCTTCGCCCATGCCAATAGCCACCTGTACCATCGCCCCTGACGAGCTCACCGTGCGCCCCGTCGGTCCCCTCGCTCGACTATAAATAGAGGCCACCCTCGCTCGAATTCTTCACACCATTCTACTCCCCTCTCATCACGGATCGTGCCACACCGTTCCCGGAGCAAGGCGAGCAGCACATCGTCGGAATTTCACCGGAGCCCGCCGCCTCTGGAGAAGAAGGGCGCCATCAATTTCGTCCACCCCAGGAGCTGCCGCGACCATCCCTGAGTTCGCCGTCGTCGACTTCGTTGTTTGCCCGCCTCGCCGACCCTCGCCAGCACCCCGGTGAACCCCTACCAACCCCCACTGGCCGCTCTAGGTTTCTTTCTCGCCGGCGTTGCTCAACGTCGATGATGACTCTCAGTCGTTGGATTAGAAGCAGATCGAACGCACCACGTTGCCCCGTACCGCTTCGCACCCCCTGTCTCATTGACGAGTGGGGACACCCACTTAAGCAGCCCGCGGGAGCACTGCGCTTAGCAGACCGGCCCGTTAACTTTTCCCGCGCAGCCCAGTTATTTGAATTAAACCTTTTCCATTTTATTTCAAACTCACTTCTGTACCCAACTTCAAAAATCAACCCAGATCGATTCAGTGCATCAAATTGAATGAAACTAATTTTGTTGGAAAGGTCTGGGAATGCTGAATCCAAGCCCGTTGGATGCAAGTCATTTGGATCTATAGATCACCCATGGTAAACATAACAAGGCAGAAGCTTTTCTGTATTAAAACATTTTTCAAATTTAAACCATAATAGCTTTTGATTTGATTCCAACTCTCAAAAATCACATTTAACCATACCTTTCAGAATATATAAAAATATATAGGTTTACTTGCAGAAATAATGTTCAAGTAATAAAAGAGTGCTACATAGGCATTTCTAGCCACTTTAATTAATTAAAATAAAAGGGTAAAACCTTATTAAATTGTGACACCACTTTAAATCATATTCCCATGGACTAAAATATGTGGTGATGACATGTGTCAACATGATCCCATGTTTGGTTTGGAGAATATTAAATTTTAAGTAGTTTTTCAATGAGTAGAAATTACTTTTCTAAAAATAAAAGGAATTAAACCAAGCCTTAATCTTGTAATGTTAGAGATGATGTTAGATCATCTATAGGACCCTTGTGTGTGATGATTGCAAGTAGTTAAGTATTGTTTGGTGATTGTGTACCTCGTATTTATTCATAGACGATAGTACCGACCAAGGATACGAGGAGGAAGGAGGATACCATGAAGAAGAAGCCGAGGAGGACTTCAACCACTGCTCTGCTCAAGGCAAGCTATTAACCTTGCAAGCTAATACTTGCAATTTGGCAAGCTTATATTGACACTAATGCAAGCCTGATACTACTAGTGAATGTGCAAGCTAACCCTTGCCAGATACCCTATTGATGCCACAAACCACTACTTGTTACCATGACCACTATATGCATTAAGTATATGTGATCATATCCACTTGATAAACCAATCCTAGTTTTTACTTACAAGCTTTATACTTTATTTCTTTATCAAAGCTCTTACTTAGAGTTTACTGGAATAAATGGTAGATACTAGAGGGATATGTGAAGGTTGCATAAAGAGCATAAAATTTGGCCTAAGCTAGATAATCTTGATGTCACCCTAAGGCATGAGATTGAACTTAGTTAGAACTCCACTAGTTTACCACCCTCATTTATTGCTTACCCCCACTTGTAGATGCTAGTGCTAAGCATAAAACTTGATCAACATTAGATGGGAATACTTGGTGAAAATGGTTATGAAAACCTTGGAATGATGGATCATTCTATTGAAATGTTTTGGACATGTGTTTCCAAACACCTGATGATTTTGGTGATGAAAATGATGAGGCATGAGCCTTAGCCCTTTATAAAACTGATGGTTGTCTGGATGCGATACCATTCCAATTTTATCGTACAACCACAATACCCGAAGATTGGGTAGGGCTTGACTGGAAACTTATATACCTTAGTATTAGTTCCCTCATGGCCAAGGTCTGAGCTAAGGCTACCTTGTGAAGATTGTCCACCTATGCAGTACCCAAGATGACAGATGGTCATGGTTGGGAGGCCAAACTCACAGGAGAGGTGCTTATACTAGGGTGTGTAATTGAAAGGTTAGGATTGATTATCCGCATACTGAGTATGGTGAATTCAGGATTTGTTCCTGACGGATGTATCGAATGTTGTGGTGAAAGTGTACAATCTCTGCAGAGTGTCAAACTATTCGAATAGGCGTCATGATTATGGACAGATTAGATGCCATCTTGTTCCCCGTCAGACTTTTCAAAATGACTTGTGAAATGAATTGAGACCTTGACTTAACCACAACAGGGTTGTGACATGAGTTACAAGATCCCACTTAGGAGTTATAAAATTGTGACTAGCTTTGGAACTTAGTAGAGATAAATCTGGCTTTTGCAAAACAACCCTAGAGCCCAGTGTCCTATTATCCAAAAACCCCTTTACTTGTTAGTACTAGTTTGTGAGTACTTAAAGAGTACTCATGGCTTTGTCCCTGGCTATTCCCATGGCCAGAATATGAAGAGGAGTACCTGGAGGATGGACCCCAGGAAGGTTACGACAACTAGGATCATCTCCCATCGTCAGCATTGCCTGTGAACCCGAAGATGGAGCTTCGCCTACGCTATCGTTATTATTACGTATTCCGCTGCTTGAGGTTGTATTAAGAACTGGATCATGAGATCCCTATTTGTGTAAGAAATTATGTACGGTTTGTAATGGATGATGTACTATGGTATCCAATTCTGTTATGTCTCACAAAAATGGTAATCCTAGGATTGCGATGTATGGCATAACAGGCATCTGGGATTAAAAATCCGGGTGTTGAAAGTATAACAATTGAAAGCAGATCGTTTTTTATGTATACCTTGTACATTTGCTTGAAGTTACATCCATTCAATTTTATACTGAAAATTCACTTGTTATGTATTGTACCAGTTGTCATGTTATATAAAATAGCAATAAAAATACTGGAATAATAAAACCAAAACAAAAACTTCAAGAAAAAATCAAGCTATAAATACTAGGTGAACATACCGCTACTAACTTTCATGCCCCGGCTAATAACTTTCATGCCCTGACTTTCAATATAAATTCCAGATATTCTCAGTAGAATACATACAAAAACTTACAAAAAAAACACAAATATGCATTCATTCTCATTTGTATAGCATATATGAATAGTATATTCTGAAGTTCCACTGCATACGAAAGAAAACATGCAACACAAAACTTACAGTACATACAACTGAACAATTTTCAAACACACTAAACAGTTTAATATTTTTGGATGAACAGAAACAACAACTATAACAACTTTTTTGCTTTTTTGCACTGTGACTGACACACTAAACAGCTCAATATTTTTTGCACTATGAGTGATAGGGTGTTCTTCTTTTGTTCTTCTCTTGATGCATTACATTTTGTTATCTTGTGATAATCACCTGAAGTATCTGTTAAAAACATAAAAGAATTAAGATAGAAAATAATTTACAATATAAGGGAAATGTTTTTATTTTATTGACATAAAAAAGTTATAAAATGTTTCTGTAGTACCTTAATGTTTGAATTATGTCGCTAGAAGTCTTGCTTCATAGTTGTCATTGTGATCACTCAAAAGAATATCATGCGCATATCTGATTCGAAACGTAGGGATATCAATGTATGAAAAATCACACTGAGCTGGGTTCCTTGCAATAAATAATTCCATGTACTTCATACAATAAATGCCACAATCATTTCTGTTGGTAAAGAATCAACAAAAACAAAACAAAAAATTAAACAAATATATAAATAAAGATGTCTTAGTCACAAAATTTAAAACCAAGGAAAAATATACATAACAAAAGTTACCCAGGCTTTTGCTTTGGAACATTAAGATATGTTGTTCCAAAATTCTCAAACAATACTTTTTTCAGACCTGCATCATTCCATGTGTTCCTATAATTTTTAATCTGTTTCATATTGGACATTAGTTACTTGTCTTCTCCTTTATATTAAAAGGAAAAAAATGCATAACAACAATTTATGAAAAGTTCAGCAACAAGAATAACAACAAATGAACAAGATAAAAATATATTTACCATCAAGAATGCTATTTTCTTATGGTAGCTACTGTCTTTGCCATACCATGAATCAAGAAAAATGAAGTTCCGGTATTTCATATCAAACAAGAAGATAAACCAATGTTCATCACAGATTGTAGGAAAATAGAGCTGTTATAACAAAAATAACAATTAATAATTTTCTTTTTTGAATTAAATTATTATTTTCAAAAAACATATGTCACTTAACAAACTTTCATACCCCATCTGATAGATGCAATTGACAGGCTTTATTTGCACCACACAGTGACTCAATGGCTCTCTTCTTCATAAATGTTTTTGCATCTTCATTCTTCCATTCCTCAAGAAAGTAATCCTATTTTGATTAAAATAAATATAAGTAATAGTTAACTAATTAATTTATTATGTAAGTATAGTTGGAAAAAATAAAAGGCAGAACTATAACTTATGGAAAAAAATTTAAAAACCAATAACCAGCAAAAAACTTACAGAAATAGTGTTGAAGAAGAAGTGTTTATGTGTAAATCTTGGATGATTATCTCTGAAAAGTTTCCGGCAGATGATGTATACACACTTCTATTCTTGTAGACAGTTTTTGGGCCTCCAAGTGCAGAGGTTTGTAGAACAGCAGCCAGTTTCCCTTAAATGGATCACCCAAGGTTTATCGAACTCAGGGAGGAAGTGGTCAAAGGTATTCCCTCTCAAGCAATACCGCAATCAAGATACAAGAAGTCTCTTGTGTCCCCAACACACCCAATACACTTGTCAGGTGTATAGGTGCACTAGTTCGGCGAAGAGATAGTGAAATACAAGTGATAACGGTGCCAAAAAATAGCTTCTGACTTGTTTTTGACGTGGGGTAACGGTTCCAGAAAAGAGCTGATGGCGTGGAGGAAAAGGTAAAAGCCCAAAACCTCCCTGAAAAACGGAACAAAGATGGAAGCAAGCAAACATGCAACAGATCTAGTAGCAAACGGTGTTTTAATGTTTAGAACACAAGGCCTAGGGATCATACTTTCACTAGTGAACACTATCTCATATAAATATCCTCTCTTCATGATACTACTCTTAACTACTCTCCGGTTGGACACTCTAATCATCGGTAGGGCTATAACAACACACCTGAAAGTCCGCCTTCCCCAATCTAGATAACCCCATACTGTCACCTTGAGCACTAGATGGTTCCAACAAACACCATAATTTCATAGAGACATCCAACTCCAAATATAACTCATAACAAATATTCAATCTAGCCAAAGTGCCACACACGATATGCATGTTGTCACTTTCACACACGTGGGGAAAAGCATAGATCTATTAAAGCACAAAGAGTATTTATGTAGACTCAAACCTAAGTGCCACCATGGCGTGCACGCTGTCACTTTCATACACATGGGGAGAGCAGAGATCTATTGAAGCACTTGAGTAGCAAGGTAGATCTACTTGATTACAAATCTCATGACCATAAGATCATGCATAGAGAGAGAGATGAACACATAGCTACCGGTAGAGACCTTAGCCTCGAAGGATAACTACTCCTTCCTCATCATGGAATCAGCAACGGTGATGGAGATGGTGGTGGAGATTGATGGGGATGGCTCAGGGGTCACTTCCCTGTCCCAGTAGGGTGCCGGAATAGAGACTTTCTGTCCCCTGAATCTCCCCTTCGATGGCGGCGGTGCTACAGAGGTTTTCGTGGATTTCTTCTGGATGCCCTAGGGTTTTTGGTTCGGGGGCTTCTTATAGGCGCAGGATTAAAGGTAGGTGGCAGTCCAGGGGGCCCACACCCCCTCCAGGCGCCTCCAGGGCTTGCCCACGCCTAGGGGGTGCGGCCACCCTGTGGCCCCCCTCCGGCTCTGCTTCGTGGTTCCGTGTTGCTCCGGGGAAAATAAAGACTTTGGCTTTTGTCCCGTCCGAATCCGAGAATATTGATTTTCTGCCTTTTTGGAACCAAAAACAGAAGAAAACAGGCAACTGGCACTGTGGCAACTTGTTAATAGGTTAGTTCCAGAAAAGATATAAAAACACCTCAAAGTGTAGAAAAAGCAAAGCAAAGTAGATACAAAACAAGCATGGAGCATCAAAAATTATAGATATGTTTCAGACGTATCAAGCATCCCCAAGCTTAACTCCTGCTCGTCCTCAAGTAGGTAAGTGATAAAAAGAATAATTTTTGAGGTGACATGCACCATCAAAACCAAGATCAAACCATTTGCAAGCATTGAAATCTGGGATCAAAGAACTCTAAACATGTGCATGAAATATGGAGTTCTAACAATAGGACATAGTAACTAATCATGCAACATGAAAGGCTACAAACAAAGATCATGAATAACATGCATTAAAAAACATTTGTTTGTTTCACATACAGAAAACATAGCATAGTGGCATTCAGCTTGTCCCTCATAGAGTAGAAAATAGATGCATAGGACACCTTCAAAGTTCACAAGGGTGACTAGAAACAAATAGCACAAGAACAAGTAATATCACAATATGCATCAATCAATAAGATTTGGAACACTGCACACAGAATGAAAACTATGCTCTCTTAATGGTGCCTAAAAGTAGAAGGTGGAGACTCAATAGTGGTGGAAGAAAAGCCTTTTATAAAGTAAGCAGGGATTTCAAGTTTAAAAAAGAGCTTCCAAAAATTATGGTACTTCTTAGCTTTCAGCCCTCATTGCCCCTATCATAAGCATCTTGAAGTGATTAAGGTTAAAGTGAACAAAGATGGAGTATATGCTTGACGAAGTATAAGTTGGCAATCTCAAGTCCCTTGAATACGAGGGCCACACCTCATGCTACTCAACTTCAGTCACCTGTAAGTTCTTCTCATTGTAAGTATTTGCATATCATAGAGAACCGCCAACGGGGTACCCCTTGCACATGGTACAGGAGCTTTCCCATAACCAAAATGACAAGGCAAGCAGACAATGAGCATCTCAGCAATCTTCTTATTTACCATGGGAATATGGTGCTTTTTTCTCTCTTTCCTCTTTTCTCAATATGTCTCTTTTTTATAATAAGAATGCTTCATAGATGTCACTATGGTGATGCTGCAAGTTTCCACCATGATTAGGCATGGCTTAGGCTAGCGGCCCAGGCGTTTCTCTAACACAGGATACAAACTCCACGGACTTACAAGTTCCCTCTTTATTTCACACCGGTGACATCCATAGACAAAAGAGCATGATATCAACTGCGTACAAAGTACAAGTGCAATGTTGAAAACATTCCCCGTGACAGCATGGTTCTGCTAATTCCAACGTATAAGTGCAAGCATATACAACATAGATGACACAATGGTTCAAGTTTATTAGGGGCAAAGAATATAAAGTGTGCCATCAAGTTTGTGAGAGCTTTAATCACTAAATTTTCACATAACAAAATACTTTTTAATTGGAAGATAGCTGAAAACAAGAATATACTTGGAATGGTGTAACACACCATGCATAGGATTTTATAGTGGACACTTTGGAATAACTTGGTTTCTTGGGAGTTGGAAGCATGTGTTGGAATTATGCCCTAGAGGCAATAATAAAGATGTTATTATTATAATTCTTGTTCATGATAATGTTTATATTCCATGCTAGAATTGTATTAAGCGAAAACTTTAATACTTGTGTGGTTTGTGAACAACACCGTGTCCCTAGTACGCCTCTAAGGACTAGCTCATTGATTAATGATGGTTAAGGTTTCCTAACCATGGACATGAGTTGTCAATTAATAATGAGATCATATCATTGGGAGAATGATATGGTGGATGCACCAAACTAAGCGAAGCAATTAGATCGTGTCATCGTGTTCGTCTTTGCGAAGCTTTTCTTATGTCAAATATTGTATTCCTTAGACCATGAGATAATACAACTCCCTGGTATCGGAAGAAGGCTTTGAGGTCATCAAACATCATCCTATGAGAGGGTGATCATAAAGGTGTCTCTCAGGTGATCGGAAAGTATCTGTTGGGTTGTATGTATCGAGATGGGATTTGTCCCTCCCAAGTCGGAGAGATATACTCCGAGCCCACTCGGTAATCGATATCAACACCGCTTGCAAGCATGTGGTTAAGGAGTTAATCACAAAGTGATATCGGATTACGGAACGAGTAAAGTACTTGTGAGAGATTGAACTAGGTATGACGGTCGACGATCGAATCTCGGGCAAGTAAAATATCGCGAGACGAAGGGAATATATATATGGGATTGATTGAATCCTAGAATCGTGGTTCATCCGATATGATCATCGATGAATGTGTGGGAGTCAATATGGGTTTCCAGACCCCGCTGTTGATTATTGATATAAGATCATGTCTGCATATTCTCGAACCCGCAGGGTCACACACTTAACGTGTCTCGACGCTAGGATAGATTGGATAATTGGTTTATGGGTTTTGTTCGAGTCTCGGATGGGATCCGGGACATCACGAGAGGTTCGGAGTGGTCGGAGAATAAGATTCATATAAGGCAAGGCAGTTTTGGAGTTCGGAATTGTTCCGGGTTAATCGGTATTGTACCGGAAGCTTCTAGAACCTTCCGGAAGGGGACCAACGTGGCCCCACCTTCCGGGAGGGGGCATGGGCCTATGAGGGAGTGCCCTGGCCGCATTGGTCCAGGGGCACAAGGCCCCATAGGGCCCAGCCGGCCAAGGGAGTTTTAAACTCGAGATAGACCTTCTAGAAGGGGGGGGTTCCTTGCCCCCCACTCCTTCTCCTTGGGGCCGCCGGTTTGGCTTGGGGGAGGGGGCTAGGGTTGCAGCCGCCCACCCCTCTATATAAAGAGGGCTGGGGGCGCACCACCCCCCCCCCACACACACACACACACACCTTCCCCTCCAAGAGCTAGCCGTCCTGCTGCCCTCCTCTCTCTCTCCCTCCCAACTGCGTGTAGGCGAAGCCCTGCTGCAGAAACTCTCCACCATATACACCGCGCCGTCGTGTTGTAGATCCAATCCGTCTCTCCACCATACTTGCTGGTCCGAGGAAGGTGGAGACGTCGAGGTGCTGCACGTGTGCATCTCACGGAGGCACCGCCACTTATGGTGCTAGATCGGATCGGATCGCGAGGAGGAGAAGCGAGTACGACTACATCACCCACGTTCCGACGAACGTTCCGCTGTGCGAATTTTCAAGGGTATGAAGATCTAATCCAATCTCTCTCGTTGATTGCATCTCCTAGATTATATCTTGGCTTTCCCTCTGTTCGCATCCGTAGAAAATTTTGATTTACTATGCCGCGAAACCCTTCAGTGGTATCAGAGCTAGATCTATGTGTAGATGTGTTTCACGAGTAGAACGCAACATGGTTGTTGCGGGTGTTGATGTTTTCTGTTGCAAGCCTCTTGTTTGTGTTCTTCTTATGACGCGGGATAGTGAGATTGAAGCGGTCCAGGCCAACCTTACGCGACGTCATGAGACCGGCTCCGCACTTGACGTGTGGCTTGTTCCACACATGCGGCTGGTGGATGTCAGTTTCTCTCACTATAGTTGTCATGGGATTAACATCGGAGTTTGGCAACCATAATATCACCGTTGTGGCTTTCCGTAGGTAAGAATCGTTCTTAGCATCTACTCCCATAAGCCACGTAAAACATGCAACAACAAAGTAGAGGCATCTAACTTGTTTTTGTAGGGAGTGTTTTCTGTGATATGGTATGGCTCAAGATGTGATGTGTATAATGCATGCGATGATCATGTTTTGTAATGTTTCATGACTTGCATGTCGATGAGTACACAACCGGCAGGAGCCATATGGTTTTCTTTATAATTGTGTATGACCTGTGTGTCAACTTCTTATGCGCCATGTAATAGTTTCAGTTTATCGCTAAGTAGTTAGCAATATTTGTAGTTGCTATTCGTGGTGGAGGCAATCATGGTGGAGTGATGGAGATCATGCCGGAACGCACAAGATGGAGATCATTGCGCGAAGATTGTCTATACCATGTCACATAAAGTTATATGCATGTGATGTTTATCCTTTTATGTATCTTATTATGCTTAGATCGCGACGGTAGCATTATAAGATTATTCCTCACTTAAAGATCAAGATAAAAACTGTGTTCTCCCCAAGTATGCACCATTGCGAAAGTTCGTCGTGTCCAAGCATCACGTGATGATCGGGTGCTATAGACTCTACGCTCACATACAACGGGTGCAAGCCAGTTTTGCACACGCGGAAATACTTGGGTCTAACTTGACGAGCCTAGCATGTACATACATGGCCTCGGAACACATGAACCGAAAGGTTAAGCATGAGTCATATGAATGATATGATCGACACTTCGTTGTCCACCATTGAAACCACATCTCTTCTCGTGAAGATCGGATTAGGTGTGGTGAATTTGGATCGTGTTCACTAAACAACTTGAGGGATGTTGAATTTAGTGGGAGTTCATCTAGTAATTTGATTAAAAGTTGAACTAGTTATCATGAACATAGTCTAATTTGTAATTGCAAATATTGTAGATCAAATGGCTAAATCCAACTTCAACTTCAACGTTTTCGCTGAGAAGGAAAAGCTTAGAAACAATGGGTCTAACTTCACCAATTGGTTCCAATCTAAGAATCATTCTCTCTGGCGGTCAAAAGGACTATGTCCTTGGGAAAGCGTTAGGTGACCCCAGTCTTTGCAATTGCGCCTACCGATGAGAAAGCATCTCGATCGGCGCAAAGATGATTATGGTGTGATTAAGAGCACCATGTTGTTTGCTATGGAACCGAACTTCAAAATCGTTTTGAAGACTATCCCAGCCCTTTGAGATTCTCAAGAGCTGAAAACCATGTTTGAGACTCAGGCCGCTCGAGAGATATGAGATCTCTGAGAAGTTCTTTAACTGCAAGATGGAGGAAGGGAGTTCCGTTAGTGAGCATGCCATTAAGATGACGGGCTACACTCAACGCCTTGAGCAACTGGAATGCACGATTCCAGAGGATCTCAAGATTGATGTGGTTCGCAATCACTCCTCCCGGCTACAAAAGTTTTGTAGTGACTCATAATCGATTGGTTCCACTGATACGACCACCGAGCTCTTCGCAAAGCTGAAGGCCGCGGAAGTGGACATCAAAAAGGATAATCATGTGTTGATGGTCAACAAGCCCACCTTCAAGAAAGGTAAGGGTGCAAAGAAGCCCTTCAAGAAAGGTGGCGGCAAGCGCGTTGCCCCTGCTGAGAAGAAGCTCAAGTCTGGTCCTAAGCCAGACACTGAGTGCTTCTATTGCAAGGACAAGGGTCACTGGAAGCGCAAGTCCAAGTACTTAGCGGACAAGAAGGCGGCACCATCAAAGGTATATTTGATATACATGTTATTGATGTTTTCCTTACTAGCCCTCGTTGTAGTGCACGGTATTTGATACTTGGTTCGTTGCTAATATTTGTAACTCAAAGCAGAGCTACGGAATAGGCGACTTGCGAGGATGAGGTGACGATGTGCGTTGGCAATGGATCAAGAGTTGATGTGATGGCCGGCACGCTCTCCTTAGTTTTACCTTGATTTGTTTTAAACCTCAATAAATGTTATTATGTGCCTGCGTTGAGCATGAACATTATTTCTGGATCTTGTTTATTGCAAGACGGTTATTCATTTAAATCGGAGAATAATGGTTGTTCTATTTATATGAGTAACATCTTTTATGGTCATGCACCTATTGTGAATGGTTTATTTCTTCTAAATCTCGAAAGGGATGAAACACACATCCATAACATTGAGGCTAAGAGATGCATAGTAGATAGTGATAATACTACTTATTTGTGGCACTGTCGTCTAGGTCATATTGGTGTAAAGCGCATGAAGAAACTCCATTCTGATGGACTTTTGGAGTCTCTTGATTTTGAACCATTTGACACATGCGAACCATGCCTCATGGGCAAGATGACCAAAACCCCGTTCTACGGTATGATGGAGCGAGCAACGGACTTGTTGGAAATCATACATACCGATGTATGCGGACCGATGAGTGTTTCGACGCGCGGTGGATATCACTATTTTCTCACTTTTACCGATGACTTAAGTAGATATGGGTATATCTATTTAATGAAACATAAATCTGAAACGTTTGAAAAGTTCAAAGAATTTCAGAATGAAGTGGAGAACCATCGTAACAGAAAGATTAAGTTTCTACGATCCGATCGTGGAGGTGAATATTTGAGTTATGATTTTCTCACGGATCTTAAAGCAAGTGGAATCGTTTAACAACTCACGCCACCTGGAACACCACAGCGCAATGGTGTGTCTGAACGCCGGAATAGAACCTTATTATATATGGTCCGATCGATGATGTCTCTTACTGATTTGCCGTTATCATTTTGGGGTTATGCATTAGAAACCGCTGCATTCACTTTAAATAGGGCACCATCTAAATCCGTTGAGACGACACCGTATGAACTGTGGTTTGGTGCTAAACCTAAGTTGTCGTTTCTTAAAGTTTGGGGATGTGAAGCTTACGTCAAGAAATTGATGCCAGACAAGCTCGAACCCAAAGCGGAGAAATGCGTCTTCATAGGATACCCTAAGGAAACTATTGGGTATACCTTCTATCACAGAACCGAAGGCAAAGTGTTTGTCGCAAAGAACGGTTCCTTTCTTGAGAAGGAGTTTCTCTCGAAAGAAGTGAGTGGGAGGAAAGTAGAGCTAGACGAGGTTATTGAACCTTCTCTTGAATTGGAGAGTAGCGCAGCACCTGAAATTGTTCCAGTTCCGCCTGCACCAACAATAGAGGAAGCTAATGACAAGGATCATGAAGCTTCGGACGATGCTGCTACTGAACGTCGCAGGTCGACAAGGTCGTGTGCCCCTCCTGAGTGGTACGGCAACCCTGTCTTGACTATCTTGCTAGTAGAAGACAGTGAACCTACGAACTATGAGGAAGCAATGATGAGCCCAGACTCTGAGAAATGGCTAGAAGCCATGAAATCCGAATTGGGATCCATGAGCGAAAACCAAGTATGGACTTTGGTGGACCCTCCTAGCGACCGAAAGGCCGTTGAGTGCAAATGGATCTTCAAGAAGAAAACGGACGCGGATGGTAATGTTACCGTCTATAAAGCACGGCTTGTCACGAAAGGTTTTCGACAAGTTCAAGGTGTTGACTACGATGAGACTTTCTCTCCCGTAGCGATGTTTAAGTCCATTCGGATTTTATTAGCAATTGCTGCGTTTCATGATTATGAAATATGGCAGATGGATGTCAAGACTGCTTTCCTCAATGGCAACATTGATGAAGAGTTGTATATGATGCAACCCGAAGGTTTTGTCGATCCTAAGGATGCTGATAAAGTATGCAAACTTCAGCGTTCCATTTATGGATTGAAGCAAGCATCTCGGAGTTAGAACCTTCGTTTTGATCAAGTGATCAAGAGCTTTGGATTTGTTCCAAATTGCTACGAAGCTTGCATCTACAAGAAAGTGAGTGGTAGCTCGGTGACATTTCTGGTACTATATGTGGATGACATATTGATTATTGGAAATGACATCAACATGCTTAACGATGTGAAGAGTTATTTGAACAAGTGTTTTTCAATGAAAGACCTAGGTGAAGCTACTTATATATTGGGCATCAAGATCTATAGAGATAGACAAAGACGCCTGATAGCTTTAAGCCAGAGTACATACCTAGACAAAGTTCTGAAAAGGTTCAGAATGGATAAGGCAAAGAAAGGTTCGGTGCCTATGTTGTCAGGTAAGATATTGAGCAAGGCTCGGTGTCCACTGATGAAATGATAGGGAAGCTATGAGCAAAGTGCCTTATGCCTCGGCCATAGGTTCGATCATGTATGCCATCTGTGTACTAGACCGGATGTGTCCAATGCTCTTAGTTTGACGAGATATCAAAGTGATCCAGAGTGGAACCTTTGGACAGCCGTGAAGAACATCCTAAAGTACCTAAATAGGACTAAAGAAATGTTCTTAGTCTATGGGGGTGATGAACAGCTCGTCGTAAAAGGTTACGTCGATGCTAGTTTCGACACCGACAAGGATGATTCTAAATCTCAGACAGGATACGTGTATATTTTGAATGGAGGAGCTGTGAGCTGGAGAAGCTGCAAGCAAAGCGTGATAGCGGGATCTACAGTAGAAGCGGAATACATGGCTGCTGCAGAAGCGTCAAGTGAAGGAGTTTGGATCAGGAACTTCATCACTGAGCTTGGCGTGGTTCCAAGTGCATTGGACCCACACTACAAGAAATGTGTCAACCTATGACCTTTTGATAGTGACTGTAGATAAAATCGTCATAGAGTTATGACGATTTCACACCAGATGATCATAGGCCATTTGCGAGAGTCAAAACCCTGAATAATTAAGACGATTTGGCTTAAAAACGTCATAGTTTCAATACATAAAATCGTCATAACCAACATGATATAAGAGAGGACAATATCGGCCGTTGGATATGAACCCGATGGACGGTTGAGATAGTGATGTTTGGAAAGTTGCCATGGATCGATGACCTGGCATCGAGTCATCGCGCGCAGTCCTGGAAATATTTCGGTTTGCCACACTCCTCGCACCCAGTCACGCGCAATTGACCAATCATTTTTGTAAGTCCCACCGAAGAACCCTAGTTCTATCCCCGCCGCCTCCCACTGTATTGTTCTCTCCGCCGCCGCCCTACATTTCCTGCCGCAGCCACCCCGTCACCCGCCGCAGCCCAGCGTCTCCCCACCTCCGGCCACCACCGCCCTCACCTCTCTGCCAGGGGGAGTGGAGAGGGGCGGAGAGCTACCTCCCCCGCCTCTCCTCACTCAATCTTGACCCCTAGTTAGCGCGGTGCCTCCGACTTTAGTCCCCTGGCCCAACCTCGTAGGCTCCGTCGAGCAAGCCTGTGCGCTTGCGCTCCTCCGCCACTGTTCGGACGCCGCTATCACTGACCCAGGTGCGTGTGAGCAAATCCCCTCCCCGTCTCGTGAATCCTTTATGGGGTGGGATTTTTTTTTTAGTTTACTAATGGAGGATGGGGTGGTGAAGTCGGTTTGATCGATCTCCATTGGCGCCACGCAGGGTTGGGGGCTTGGGCCTCAGAGGAGCTTCTTCCTGCTTGTTGCTCCAGGGCCGTCCGACCGGCAAATCGTGCATCCCTGAAATCTCCTCCACCCGAAGCACGCAGATCCAGAAGCGGGGAATAAAGGCTTGCATCAACCCGATCAACAAGATCTGATCTCCGTCTCGGTAATTATTCCCCATGCCAAGGCCTACTCTTTTTCTCTCTTAGATCTGCGTATGTGAAAGGGATCCAAATCCTTTGGTGGCTACTCCATAGACATGTTTCAGTGAACCTCCCTAACTCGTGTTGTTGCTTCAATATATTCAGATTGATGCCCTATTTGCCTCCTTTAACATGTAGTTAGTCTACATGTATGAGAAGCGGTAATTAACATGTGCTTTACATGGTTCATTGGTTCATGTGGTGCTGACATATAACCAGGATTATAATAGTTAGTATTGCCTATACGGGTCAGTGGAAGATAGTTGATCCCCTCTGAGTTCCATGGCACACATTATTTTGTTCCAGTCACATTCGTTGAGCAAGTACTTTGCTATTTTTATTTCTGTTGTCAGAACATTTTGTGATTTATTTGCTAGTGACAACAATCTTCATCAATAGTAATACTATATTTTTGCATGCTATGATACTAACCGGAACTGGTTTTTTTTTCCTCCTCTATAGGGTTGTTACACAGTAGCCCAAATTTCCTGACGACATGATTCCCATCATTACATTTGCTGTTTCCTGGTGCTCATTGACAAGATCACCTTTCCCATGGAGAACAACTCAATGTATATATTATCTGGTCTCATGACTTTGCTTGGTCGCGTCTAATGATAAACTCAGGTATTGTTTTGGCAATACATTGCTATAGGCTCAGGGTGTTGCACCCTTAGTTATATTTGATTGTGGAAGTTACGTGCTCAAGTGATATATGCCTGTCAGATGCTCCAAGTGCATTCTGAACTACCGCACCCTAGTTTATTTGTAAGTATATTGAGAAGCACAGAATGTACACTTCATAGCTCTTGATTTTGACACCTAGTTATTAGCCGGCCCATGTGTACCATGTGGTTCTATTAAGCAAATGGTCTCTATTGCTTTTCACTTTTTCAATTCATTTTGATGCCTTGTTTCTCTGCCAAAAGTAGAATGATGAGAAGAGAAAGATCACTTGGTTTTGGTCACTTATGTGTTTATGTTGGGTAAATGTGAGCTACATTGTCTATGCTTCAAATTACTTACGTTTTCTGCTGTTCACTCTATTTATGTCGTGCAAATATATATTTATTGTATGGCTTATTATCTATTATATAAATCTAGTATTGATGACCCTGTTTGTATGCATTGATGGGGACATTTGTTACAGTAATAATATATATATTGTGGATAACCTCCTCTGTGTTGTTGCATATACGCGTTAGTTTCCTTGAGTGGCCTTCTACCGATGGTTTCTGTCGAGGGAATGACCACGGCAGACGCTGCGATCGGCAGCGAGTAGTAGAACGAAGGGCAAGGGCGGCCTGCCATCTGCAGTGCGAGATGAGGGCGGAGACTCAGGGTTTTACCCAGGTTCGGCCCCCCGGAGGGTAAAGACCTACTCCTGCTAGATTGTATTATGGAGGCGTTTACAATGGGCGAACTCGGCGACTAGGCGGCGAGTTGCTTGGGTGTCTGAGGGAACGTGTCCCTTCTCACCCCTTGGGGAGGTTTATATAGGCTCACCTCCCTAGGGTTTACATATCTCAACCAATTCGGTTACAATTGCCAATCGTTTAACTTTCGAATTTGGGCCTATCTACTACTTTGGGCCTTCAATCTCCATCGCTGGTACCTTGATGGGCTTTGATCCACTCGCCGTTCTGCAGCCCACTGCGCCTTGGGCGATCGAGCGTCCGTGAGATACCCGGTAGGCATATCCCCATCGGTAGTCCCGAGGCCGTCGTTGATTTAGGCGCGGGTGGCTGCTGGCGATCGAGTATCTGACTAGTTGGCATCCATCGAATCGTCGGCGGGCTCCTGCGAAGGAAAAATCCGGCAAACCGAGTCGTGTCGGGTGAATCGAACCAACGGATCGCAGCCTCGGCAGTGATTTAGCGAGCCGAGTGGCGGAGGCGGACCGTGGTGTGGTCAAACTAGCCGTTAAGGTAACCGCGGTAACTTTCGTAATCATCGGCGGTAATGGCCCCTAATTTGGCGGGCAGCTCTCGCTATATAAGGGAATGGTTGGCCATCGGAAAGCCAACGCCCACCATTTCTTCCGATCGCACATCTTTCGCCCGCTGATCTCGCGACCCGCAATCCTCCGACCTCCAAACAAATCCTCAGCCATGGCCTTTTCCACCGAACCTTGGGGCAGATCCAAGTGCACCAGGGCGCAACTGGCCTCCTTCGAGGAGGCCGGAATCCTGCGGGCCGGCTTTGGCGAATCCCAGCCGAGAAGCGATCCGAACCCGCCGAGAGAGTTCATCTGCTTCACTAGTCACCTCGAGCGGGGTTTGGGTTTCCCACCTCTCTTCTTCGGCCTGCGCCTACTACGGATCCAGCCCTCGATGGGTCCCCATAGTATCGGCAGCTCGCCATCTTTGTGGCGTCATGAGTGCTACTTGGCTGCCGCCCTATTTTCCCTTGTGGCAAGATCTGTTCCATGGACGGATCAGCCGCGAGGCGGCCCAATGCTAGCCGCGGGCGGCTTAACCTTCCAGCTGAAATCCAAAGCCTCCTTCTTCGACCTCATGCTGCCGGCCAAAGCAGCGAGCGACTGGAAAAAGTCTTGGTTTTACGTGACCGAGGCGACCCCAGAAGATGAGGCGGCGATCCCACGATACTCGGCCGACCGCCCCGAGCCGCGCAATCTCCAGGTCGCCAAGCTACCCGACGACCAGCGGATGGTCGTCGACGAGATGCTCCAGGCCATTCGCGGTCTGAAGAAGAAGGGGCTCCAGACGGTGAACACAGCATATGCTGGCTTGGGCGGCGTCTTGTTCCACTCGCCCAGCGCGAGCATTATATGTACCAGTACACGGGCCGAGAAGACTCGACGAAGGCCTGCCTCGCCGAGTGGAAGCTGGAGGACTATCTCCTGGCGTTGAAGAGGATCACCCAGGCACATACGGATGCGGGCGGGCTCCCCATACACCACAAGCGTCCGGCTCCAACGGTAATAATCGATCCCATTCGCATCGCATATGCGATCGCGGTAGTTCTAACTTTCTTTCATGTTTAACGCAGTTATTTCAAGTGGTGGAAGGGTGGCTCCCACCCGCCGATGACGAGAGTTCTGGGCCATCCGCCCAGGACACAAGCGAGTCGCCTCCCGCCGAAGGCAATGAGGACGACGAAGACGAATCCGAAGAGATCGCCCATCGATCCGAAAACCCGTGGGCAACGTCAGCGAGCTCGAGGAGCAAGAGCCTCGAGCGTCATGATGATGACGAAGAACTCCCGGAGACCACCTCGCTCCGTCAAGCCACTCCCGCAAAGAAGAGGAAGGAGAAAGAGGCGAGGGCCCCCCTGAAGAGGAGGACGAAGCCGCCGAGGATGGTCTCACCGCCGCGCTCGGCAAGCGGCTCCGATGCCCATAGCTCGGCCGATGACGGGGCGGCTCCGGCAACAGCCGCGCTGGATGCGCCATCCATGGAGGCGCCGCTGGCTTCACTACCTCCGCCCTTCGCGCCGGTCTCCGGGCTAGGAGCGGCTCCGGCCGAGGCGGCTTCGCCTCGTGAGGAGGTCCCGAGCGTGGCGGTCTCGCCTCGCAAGGAGGCTCCGGCCGCGGCAGCTCCACTTCACGAGGGGGCCTCCGTCGAAGGTGTTCCGGAGGCACCAACCGCTACCTCAACGTCAAAGAAGCCCTCCGTATCTTGGGCCCCTGGCGTCCTGGACTTGGGGCTTAGTCGCCGACTGGGCCCTGAGCTGGAGAAACCGGCCGGCCTCCGTACTGGGCTGCGCTTCATTCCAGTTGCCAAGTAAGTGCACTCGGCCTTCATCTTCCTCTCTTAGTATTTAAATTCTTTCGACTGAGTTGTCTCGATACATAGGACCGGAGTGAAGAAGATGGGCCACCCGACGGTGGCCAAGGTGCCCTCCGCCGTTAGCGAGGGGGACCCTTCTCGTAAGAGGAAGGCGGACGAAGTCGCCACCGCCACGGAGGGCAGCAAGAGGCCAAAGGCGGCGACATTGTCGTCGTCTCGATGACACGACCGCTGCGGTGGGCCCGCGTGGAAGCGACCGCATCCGAAGGGCATCTCGTTGCCGAGGCCGGAGGCGAGCTCCTTGAGCGGGCGCGTCAATCGCTACCTTCCCCGCTTCATGACCAAGGCGGCCACGCGGCGAGCTGCGGCCGCGAGCCTACTCCGAGATCGCCGGCGCGAGATTGACCAACGTCGCGGACACACGGCGTTGCTTGCGTCGTGGGCGCTTGCGCGCACAACATGCTTGGCGCGGCCATCCGGTACCTCGGTCCCGAGGATCAGGTCGTTGTTTTGCGGCACGATTCTTTTTTCCTGATTTGCGTTCGAGTCCGGTCCCGAGTGCTTTCGCTAAATTTTAGCGGGTGGGCACTTTAGGAATTTTTTCAACCGCTAGTCCCTGAGTGCGCACTCGCTAAATTTTAGCGGGTGAGCACTTAATAATTTTATGTGTGCTAACTTTGACGATGTGCAGGGTCTGCAGCTGGAGTCGGCAGAGCGATTGGCTGCGGCGTCTTTGAGAAGGAACCTGCTCTCGAAGCGAGCGAACTTCAGGTTGTGGCTGCGGAGGTGGCTCGCCAAGGGCTTGTCCCGGAGAGCGGAAGCGGTGATGCATTGGGCACCGCCGAACAAAAGATCGCCGACCTCGGCGCGAGCTTAAGGAGGCGAAGAAGCGAGTTCGTGACAGGCGGCGAAGGCTGCCGTTGTGGCGCGGAGGATCGAAGGCGTGAAGCCATCATTGTTGGGCTTCGAGCGACCATACATCGCTTCAAGGTTTCATCACGGGCTCGCCGCCCTTTGATTGGTGAGTCGTCTTCCTTGCCTTTGCGATTGTACCGTTTGTGGGTTCCATTGTACTCATAGTTGTCTCCTTCTCGCAGGCGTATGATTGATAGCCATGAAGAAGCGAGTTCTCTTGATGCGAGGGAATGCGTGAGCATGCTTCGACTTCGGCGCTTGTCGGCGACTTGCATCCGCCTACCTTCAAGAGATGTCGCCCACGGAGGTTATTCCCAATGACCTCATTGAGGTGTGGGAGTACTTGGAGAAGGCGCCCGCTGTCGTGGAGTTCATGACGCGGTCGGCTTTTCGGCGTGGAGCGTCGACGGCTCTGAGTCTGGGACTCGCCCACTTCCCGAGATTTCGACCTGACGACGTGACGAGTGGTTATCCTTCATCGTCCGGCGCTGTGGATCTGTCTGAGGTTCTTAAGCTGCAGGAGCGTGCTGCCGCGTACTCGGAGCGTGTTTGGGCGATGGGCGACCTTCTTCCGTACCAGGAAACGGTCGTCGCGCCGAACGACGCCGAGCCGCCGCATCGCGACTTCAAGGTCGAGCAGCCCTTCCGCGGCAATGGCGGGCCAGGCGACTTATCCATCGAACCCGTATACTGTATTCGTCCGGAAGCGCCGGGACGCTGGTGCATCATCGTCGAAGCCTGCGGAGTAGTGTTAGTAACAATTCTGCCGAGTAGGCATATTTTGTAATGTAAGACAATGCAAAATGCGATTGAATGGAACGTTGTGTTCATTTTGCTATTTGTTTGTGTATGTTGGATTGATTGTGGATGAGTCCCCGAGCGCGTCCGCCCTTTTATGGGGTTCACCTTGTATATGATGTTTGTTGTTATCATGTGTTTTGTTAATTTAGTCGACTCGCCCGGGCTCGGAGAGCCAGTCGCATGGCGACTCCCTTGAGTGCTCTGTACTTTACCGTTTTCCGTCTGTGAACGGGGCGGGCCGAGTCCCCGAGCGTGGTACTTGGTAGTTCAAGGCGCGACTCGAGGGTGGTTGAGGACTGAGCGCGTTTGTGTGGGCGCGTCGCTCCTGCCTGGCCCGGTGGGTCAGTCGCGTGGCGAGTCCTGGGCACGCTCTCTTACTTGGCGTTTTCCCTGACCGATCGAGACGAACTGGTATGCAGTCCCCGAGCGTGGTACTTAGTCGTTCGAGTCGCTATGCTGAGGATGCGGAGGACCAGGGTCGCTGTGGGAAGCGAGGACAGATGTCTTGGTTCGTAAAACCAGTCGAGCTAGGCGACTCCGATGGGGCTCCGGGTTGGCGTTTTTCGTGGACGATGCAAGACCTGAAATGACTCAGTGCTCTTACATCGCACTACTTAGCCGTGCCGGTCGCTGTACCAAGGGTTGACTTCTGTATTTTAGCATGACGCTGTTAATTACGAGTGCGAGTGGCACAAGGTATGGAGAGTACAATTTTGCAGAACCGTTTCTTTTATTCATAGCGATCGAGAGTACATATGTGGGGTTCTAGGTATAGAACTTCCGGAGGAGGTTTACATTCCAGGCCGCTGACGTCGAGTTCACCGTCCCCGCGGACGTCGACGAGGTAGTAGGCGTCGTTGCCGGTCTACCGATAGCGAACGGGCCTTCCCATGGAGGAGAGCTTGTGCATGCCCTTCTTGTCTGGATGAGGCGTAGCACCAAGTCGCCTTCTGGAAGGTGCGGGTTTTCACCGTCGGCTGTGGTAGCGACGGAGTCCTTGCTGATAGATAGCGGTGCGCGATCGGGCGAGGTCGCGCGCTTCGTCGAGTTGGTCGAGCCCATCTTGGCGGGCCCGTTCGTTTGCGGCCTCCGTGTAGGGGACGATCCGCGGCGAGGCGTGGGCGAGGACGGTGGGCATGGCTTCCGCGCCGTAGACCATGAAGAAGGGGGTGAATCCCGTCGACCTGTTGACCGAGGTGCGGATTCCCCAGATGACGGAGGGAAGCTCTTCGACCCAGCATCCGGCGGTGCGCTCGAGTGGTACTTGGAGGCGCGGTTTCAGACCGTGGAGGATGCTTTGGTTGGCTCGTTCCGCCTGGCCGTTGGATTCCGGGTGTGCGACTGACGCGAGGTCGAGCCGGATGTGATGCTCCTCGCAAAATTCGGCCATTGCTCCCTTGGCGAAGTTTGTGCCGTTGTCCGTGATGATGCTGTTGGGGAAGCCGTAGCGGTATATGAGCTCGCGTAGGAACTTGGTGGCAGTCTTCCCGTCGCATTTCCGGACTGGCTTCTACCCACTTTGTGAATTTGTCGACGGCGACCAGCAGGTGGGTGTAACCAGAGGGGGCCTTCTTGAAGGGGCCTACCATGTCCATGCCCCACACGGCGAATGGCCAGGTGATGGGGATTGTTTTCAGCGCCGAACTTGGGACGTGCGTCTGGTTGGCGTACTTCTGGCACCCGGCGCATCGCTGGACGATATCGACAGCGTCGGCGTGTGCGATGGGCGAGAAACCGTGTCGCATGGCTTTGGCGACCAGGGAGCGCGCGGCAGCGTGGTGGCCGCAATCGCCTGAGTGGATGTCGTGTAAGATTTTGCGTCCTTCGGCTGGTTGGACGCAGCGTTGGAACACGCCGGTGACGCTGCGCTTGTGTAGCTCGCCGTCGATGATGGTGTAGGACTTGCATCGTCGAACGATCATTCGAGCGCTTGTCTCGTCTGCGGCAGGTTGCCTCTCGGTAGGCGACGAGGGCTTGGTCGATCGTGCGGCTCGGCGACGAGTGCGACCAAGGTTGCCTCTGGTTGGGGCGGGACTCCAATGTCGATCTCCTTCGGAGGAGAGACTGACGGCGTGAAGATGGTGTCTAGGAACACGCCGGCGGGTGGTGTGGATCGAGCTGACCCGATGCGAGAGAGGGCGTCGGCCTCCTCGTTCTTCCTCCTGTCGATCCATTCGACCGAGTAGCCGGTGAAGTGGCCGCCCACCTTGTCCACCTCTTGGCGGTATGCCGCCATGGTAGGGGAGACGGCGTCGCAGGTGCCGGCGACTTGACCCGCAACGAGGTCGGAGTCCCCGTAGCACCGAAGGCGATTGACGCTCATTTCCTTCGCGGCTCGCATGCCGTGGAGTAGGGCCTCGTATTCGGCCATGTTGTTGGTGCAGGGTGTGAATTCGAGGCGGAGGATGTAGCGGAGCTTGTCACCTTTTGGTGAGGTCAGCACTATCCCCGCTCCTGCGCCGTCCGCGTTTTTGGACCCGTCGAAGTGTAGGCTCCAGTAGTGGAGGTACGGCGGCTTCTCTGGCTGCTGGGCCTCCTCCCAGTCGGCGAGGAAATCGGCGGTGCGCGACTTGATCGCCCTCGTGGCTCGTGCTTAATGTTGTGGACGCCGATCTCGACGGCCACTTGGCGACTCCCGCCCGGTCGCCTCGCGATGCGGATGATGTCTTGTAGTGGAGCGGAGGAAGCGACCGTGATGGGATGCTCTGGAAGTAATGCGCGGCTGAGCTCAAGACCGCGTATACCAGCTTTTGGTACTGTGGGTATCGGCGCGACTCCGTTAGGACCTCGCTGATGTAGTATACCGGCACCGGATGGGCGCTTTTCCTTCCTCACGGTCGCTCGACGACCATTACAGCAATGACAGCGCTCGGACGCCGCGACGTAAACCAGCATGGGCTCCTTGTCGTGGTGCGGCGAGTAGAGGTGCGGCAGTAGCACCTTTTTGAGGTCGCGAGCGTCGTCCGCCTCCTTGTCCCATCGGAAGGTGGGATTCTTGCATCGGTATAGTGGCATCGCCTTTCAGGCGTGGGATGAAGCGGCGAGCCGCTACACGCCCGCCGGGCGTCGCGCAGCACTTTCGGGTTTGCCGAGGCGATCGTGTCGATCTTTGTTGGGTTTGCCTCGATTCCTCGTTTGGAGACGACGTACCTAGCAATTGCCGGCGGGTACAGAAGGTGCACTTGCCTGGGTTGAGCTTTATCTTGTACCTTCGCAGGTTGGCGAAGGTCTCGCTAGATCGGCGAGTAGATCGCCTTGGCGGCGGATTTTACAACCACGTCGTCGATGTAGACGTGGATGTTGCGCCAATTTGGCTCGCGAGGCATTCTTGCATGCACCTGGTAGGTCGCCCGGCGTTCTTGAGGCCGAAGGTCATGGCGGTGTAGCGAAGGCTCGAATGGCGTGATGAACGCCGTCTTCTTCGCCCTCGACAGCCATTTTGATCTGGTTGTACCCGAGTAGGCGTCGAGGAAACACAACGACTCGAGCCCGCGGTGGAGTCGATGATTTGATCGATCCGGGAGGACGAATCCCTTTGCAAAGCGGCCGCTCAGGTTTGTGTAGTCGATACACATTCTCCGTGTCCCGTTTTCTTTCGACCAGGACTGGGTTTGCCAGCCACTTGAGTATTTGATTGGCGAATGAAGCCGGCGCCGCACTTCTTCGGCAATTGCTCGACGGCTCTTCATTGAAGGGCCGAGCGATCGCTGACTGGTCGCACTTTGGGGTCGGCGTTTAGTTTGTGCTCAGCGAGCTCCCTAGGGACACCAGGCATGTCGGAGGGTTTCCATGCGAAGATGTCCCTATTCTCACGAAGGAACTCGATGAGCGCCTTCCTATCTGGGCTCATGCCTGTCGTCACCGCCTGGGCCGGGTCGCCTGGGACCAGCTCGACGGTGCGGTGTCGTCGTGGCCTCAAAGGTTGAGGTGTTTGTGCCCTCCGAGTTGGGCTTCTTGAGTATTGTGGGGTCGTTTGTTGACCCGCCGCGTATTTGGCGAGCTCATCGGCGTGACTAGCTTCCGCGCGATCACGGCGTCGGCGAGCGGCTCCTTTGGCCTCGCATTCGGCCATGTCGGTCGCCGTTGATGGTGATGACGCCGCACGGCGGGGAGCTTCATCGCGTTATGCAGCGTGGGTGCCGCCATGAATTTGGCGAACGCTGGCGCCCAGACGCAATGGTAAGGCTGTCGAAGGGCACCAGCTCGAAGACGATCCGCCGGTGCGGAAGTTCGCGGTGCGAAGGTGACGGGTAGCGTGACCTTGCCGACCGGGTACGCCTTCCGACCGGGGCGATGCCATGGAACGTGGTGTGGGTTGTTCGATCATCATTGCGGGAGCCTGATGCTCAAGGTGTCGAGGTAAAGGATGTTGATGGAGCTGCCGCCGTCCATCAGAGTCTTTGGGAGCCAGTAGTCGCCGACCTTGGGCTTGACCACCAGGGCGACTCGTCCTGGGTACTCGATGCGTGGCGAGTGGTCTTGCCGGCTCCAGGTGATAGGCTGCTCCGACCAGTTCAGGAACTGGGGGACGTCTGTCTGGGCCACCGCGTTTACGGCGACGGCGCGGGCGATGACCTTCTTCTCGCGCTTCGTGTTGAAGCCGGTGAAGGTGTGGAGTGAGCCGGCCACTTTGCCGAATTTTCCGCCATTTTGCGGGTCGTTGTCGGTGTCCTCCCGCGCGTGCCGTGCCTTCTCGATCTCCTTGAGGGTGTGGCAGTCGGCGGTGGTGTGCGTGGCGGGCTTTCCTTCCCTGCTGTGAAACGCACATGGTTGGTTAAGGAGGGCCGCGGGATCGAACCTTGGCTTGTTCTTGTAGTTCCCGCCGTCGCGTCTTTGCCCTCCGTCGCGGCGGTAGCTCTTGGGGTCGCGTTGTGCGTGCCCAGCATTGGCAACGAAGTCGACTCGCCCATCGTTGCGGCGCTTGCCTGTGAGGCGAGTGCCGCTGTAGCGTAGGTCTGCTCGGCGGCCGCCGTCGTTGCCGCCCGTGCGTCGTTGTCCCCCGGACTCGTCGTCGACGTCTTGATTGGGATCTTCCTCGGCGTATCGTTTGGCGATCTCGAGGAGGTCGGGGATGTTGTCGGCGGCGGGCGTGTCGCTTGAGTTTGGCGACTAGAGGCTCGTGGCACGAGGTCTTGAAGCAATGGATAGCGGTGTCCGGGTGGATGCCGACCGCTGTACCGAGCTCTTGCCACCGTTGGACCCAGTGCGGGTCGACTCGCGGGGTCCCCGGACATCGTTCGGGTCCTCGATGGTGGTGGCGCGGGTGTAGGAGCACTCGAAGTGCACGAAGGCGTCGCATTTCCTCCCGAGTCGACATCATCACGGGGAGCGTGTTGATCCATTGCTGCACGTCCCTCCATCATCGGTGGGAGGTAACGGCGTAGTAGGTCGGTGTGACCCGCGATCCCCATCGCCATGAGGTATGTGTCAAGCGGACCGGGGTCGTCGAGGAGTCGTATTTTCGATCTCCTTGGCGCCTTGAAGTTGGGTACTTTTCGCCTCGGATCATTGGTCCGAAGCACTTGGGCCCTAGTCATCGGCGACCCCATAGGCTCGCCATCGGCGAGTAGTTAGGGTGTGCCGCAGTCGCCGGCTGGCGGCGCGCCAGTTGTTGGCGATGATGAGTGCGGCGTCGATTGGCTCTCCATTGGCGGCGGCACAGGTTGGTCGCCGCCTGGGATCGTTGTGGAGAGTGCCGCATTCGCGGGTCGCCGTTGAGCTGCAGTGGCTCGGCGGGCAATTGAGGGTGTTTGCCACCGCTGGGCGGCGCCGAGGCCGCCTTCGGAGCGCGAGTACACTCGCCCTGAGTCGGCGCCGCTTTCGCTGTTCCACGGCCTTGCGAGTAGGGCCTGACGTCGCATGGATTTGTAAGGCGCCGCGCCGTCGCCGTAATCTTGTCGGCGGCTCGGCCTGCCACGAGGTTGTCCATCGGGGTGGAGAACGGTGGAAGGCCGTTGCGTCGCTCCGTGAGGAGACGACTATCCGCGGCTGGTCCACAGGAGGGTGCGGTTGGGTGGTGGCGGGCACCCATCGCCGCGTCGATCTGGCGGGCGGTTGCTTCCTCTGGCGCGTTCTCGCAGATCGCGCTCGGCGATCTTGGCCGGGTCGCTTTCATCGTCAAAGTTCGTGCACGCCTGAACGGTGGGATTCAGCGTGACTGATCCGCTGCTGGTAGCGTGAGTTCTGTCTTGTCACCTCGAGGCGAAATTTTTCGCGCTCGGCCTGCTTTCTTGCGTGCCGCTTCGCCAACTTTAGGCGGAGTTCCTCGACCTCCGTTGCCGTGGCGTTTGGAGGATCGGGGTGGAGAAAGGGTCCTCCGGTGGATCGGTGGCCATGTAGGCATGGCGTGGCGGCACCGTCGTGGAGGTCGGCGGAGTTCTCCGACCGAGTCGGTCGAAGATCCCGAGGATGGAGGGTCTCGAAATCTCCGCGTTGGAGACTGGCGATGGAGCTCGGGACGAGCGCGGTGATGGATCCGGCGAGTGGCGCCGCCGCCAGTCGGCGTCGTCGGCGGTCGCGTCTTCGCGGCCGCTGAATTCTCGCCACGTTCGTGGGCCGAGTCGTACTTCGAGGCGGTGGATCGTGCGGATCTGGCTCTCGGAGAGCCGATCGCGTGGTGGCGACTTCGCGGATGCGAGCCGAGTCCTCCGAGGTGATGACGTCGGTGAAGCCGACGAAGAGGCTGATCGTCGGCGGCGGATCACGCCAGGCGTGACGGTCGCGCGCCACGGGGCGTAGCTGCTCGGCAAGATCTGGAGCATCTCGCCGATCGCTATCATGCGGCGGTGGCGACCGTCTCGCTGATGGGCAGATTGGATCTCGCCGCACCGGCCACCGGCCAGGCCCCCACGGTGGGCGCCAGCCGAGGAATGACCACGGCGGCTGCGATCGGCAGAGTAGTAGAAACGAAGCAAGGCGGCCTGCCATCTGCGGTGCGAGATGAGGGCGGAGACTCAGGGTTTTACCCAGGTTCGGCCCCCCGGAGGGTAAAGACCTACTCCTGCTAGATTGTATTATGGAGGCGTTTACAATGGGCGAACTCGGCGACTAGGCGGCGAGTTGCTTGGGTGTCTGAGGGAACGTGTCCCTTCTCACCCCTTGGGGAGGTTTATATAGGCTCACCTCCCCTAGGGTTTACATATCTCAACCAATTCGGTTACAATTCTGCCAATCGTTTAACTCAGACCCGGGCCTATCTACTACTTTGGGCCTTCAATCTCCAGTCGCCTGGTACCTTGATGGGCTTTGATCCACTCGCCGTTCTGCAGGCCCACTCGCCAGCCTTCGGGCCAGTCGGAAACGTCCCGCTGAGGATACCCCAGTAGGCATATCCCCATCAGTTTCAAACATCAAGGTGCTCTTACAACATTGTTTAGCCATGGAAAATCTAGGATAAAATTTATCCTAGATATTGCATAGAGTTACATCAAATGATATATCTCATAATATGTTAGGCACTGTATAATATGGAACAATAAAGTGATGCTTCTATTTTTCTTATGCTAGAGTAATGCATCAACTTATATTTTTGAAAACCTTGAGTCAATATGTATGCCAATCCTACTAAGTTTCATTTTTAAGAGCTTTGGTAAATGGCTTATTTTATATTGCCAAAAGAATTTTTTCCACCTTTGTTGTATCCAATACACAGGTGCATTTTGTGAAGTATTAAAATGGTTTTGTGAAGTATGGAGATGCTCTGTTCTAATGACCTGACCTACTAAGAATGGAAATTTCTATCTTAGCATATTTGGTCTTTTGTTAATTCCAGATCGTCAGGGTCTTAGGAACTTCAGTAGGTCACACGTTGCCCTATGTAGAGTGTTGTGGTCCTGGATTTCGTTTGTCGGGTTGTAAGTTTGCTAAGCAATTGAGAACCATATAAGTACTAGAGTTATATGAAGTGCTTGGAATCCTCAGTTGTTATTTTGTTTTTTATGTTAGCTGTAGATGAAGCACACCTGAAAGGCTAGAATTTGGTTCAGTCCTGGAACTATTTTGTATATGAGAAAATGAATATTAGTGTTGAAAAATGATCTTCCTCAATGCTTTCGATGCCCAATCAGTCTACTCGCACTACTCTGAAACTTGTCTACTCCACTGAGTACTTGACTTGTATGTGTCCTGTCATCTCTTGTGTTTTTCAGGTTATAATCATAATGGAGGAGCAATGAGGGGCGAGTACCGGACAGCGGACTGGGAGGATGCAGGTCGAGGTCTCTGGTTGCCTGCCATTCAGCGGATAATAGCAGATCATGGAGGACGAAGTGAACATCAGTTTTCCCAAGATCACCTCCGCCCTTCACCTCGTTCACCTCTCCAGCAGCAAGATCGGCGACTGCTGCATCGACATGCTCAGTGTTGTGCTACTATTTGGGTGCTGCTGTTTTTCATCTTTTACCTGCATAATGGTGTCAGTAGACTTACCTTTTAAATAAAGGCTTAAACTTATCAATTCCATTGCTTCTTAACTATAAGGACGACACCTCAATCGATAGTCAGAATGACATGGAGGGGCTCTAGAACTTCTACTTGGAGTATTTTTCATGCAGTTGTACTGTTTGCTGAAATGCTTAGATTCTACTTGGTAGATCAGACTACAAATGGTTCGGGGAAAGTAGCAAGTCTGAAATATCTAGGTTCCATTGCATAATAGAATTATAAAATGTTCAGAAACTAGAAATAACTCTGTTTCTACTCTGTGATTCTGCACACGTGGTCCTCATATTTTGTAGAGTTCCTTTGTGATGTTGAAGATATGGTCTGAATATATTTGTATTAGGATCTAGTTGTTTCTCTATGATGTTATTTTATGGTCACCATTTCATGTTCTTTCTATTTGGTCTCTATGATGTAAGTGATACTGATATCTGTGTAAATTGTATGGGCATACAAGCTACATGATGAGGCCGTGTTGCGCCTCGTCTGCTTCTACAACCAGCTACATGCGAGGTACGGGCAAGCCTGCGGCGTCGGCGCCTACGCCTCTCGCTCACCATCGACTCCCGACGGGTGGGCTGGGGTGGTGTAGCGACCCGACGGGCGGGATCTCGGGCCGCTCACGTGCTGGTCTAGGCTGCGACAAGCCCTCGCCAAGTGCTTCGACGCCGACGCCAACGAGTTCATTGCCTCCGACCCGCCTCGCCCCTGTATCTCGCATGTCCTACCTCTCCATCTCGTGTTACGCTAAATTCCTGTTCTGCTTTTTCTTTGTTCTTATTTATCCTATTTTCGTAGTTCTTATTTATCCTATTTTTGTCTTGTCATGTACCAACCTCTTCAACTATTTGTGTAAATTTATGTGGTTCATAGATCTGTCAAAAAAGTTCGAGCTTGACAAACCATTTGAACTCGATTCGTTATTTGCTCGACTCGAGTTTGGCTCGAAGTCTAAACAAACCAAACTCAAACATGTCATCAGGCTCGCGAGCTTCATGAGCTCGAGCTCGAATGTTCGCTCAAGCTCGGTAAAAAGCTACGATAGTCCACTTGTGATAAATATTTTAGAGCTATCCTAGGCCTGTCATTCTTTTTATGTTAGCCCAATAAATTTCAAGTCCATGTAAAGAAGAAATCCATCGTTGATTGCTCCACTTCCATCTTTTTTTAGAAGAGTTTCACTTCCATCTAGTAGCTCATGATTACACAAAAGAATGATAGCAGGCCTAGCCTCTTGGTCCAAGAGAACATTTTGGGCTTTGGCAGCCTCGTACAACCCAGAGTTAATTCGTGTCGTGCGGGTTGTAAATGAGCATACGGCAAGATTTTTAGTCCCACCCCTTTCAGTGATAGAGGGTAAGGGTGGTGTTCCAGCTATATATTGAGCCTGTGGAGAACCTTTGAAGAGCAGTGTGCCGCTTTAGGCCAACGATCAAACACATAATTTAATTTGAAATTAAAAATAAAACAAACGAGCTTTGTGAGCTCGGCAATCCTTTGACAAGTCGAATTCGAGCTCTTTTTCATGAGCCGAGCTCGAGCTACAAAAATAGCTTTTTGCAAATCTAGCTCGAGTCGAGCTGAGGTGTATTCGCTCGAGCTTGGCTCGTTTACACGTTCATATAGTTTCTACTTTCTATCATGAATAGCCTGTAGCAATTTCATCTAATATTTGCTATGCTATGCTCCAGTTTTTTCTTCGAAATGCTATGCTTTAGGTTGTTGTATAATCTGTCGATGCTTTTTACAATCCTTTCATAGATATATGTTTAGAGTACTGTACTGTACTTCGCTATCACTAGCTGGCAATACTTTACATCTGTTTATTTTTCTAGCTGATCTATGTTATTTTTACAAGATATTGCTTTCTTTTCCAACTAACAGCCATTACCACACTTTCATTTCTTTTACAGGAGCTCCAGGATGAAGGTAAAATAAGCAGAAGCTTCATAGTCAGCAAAGAGTTGATGCTAGTTGTAACTTCCTGGGAGTTTATGGCTAGTTGTATGTTTGTGGGTGTTTTGTACTATGGAATAGTTGTATTCTTGGGTTTTGTTAATTATGTCTGATTGTATAGTTATATCTACATTTTACTTTTGTAGTTGTTTTGTATTCCTGGTTTATGTTTGATTGTAATATAATGAATATGATCTGGGCCATGCTTATCGAACTATCGATTATTTAATGCATGTACTTTAGAAATTATCTGAATGTCAGTTGGGCTCTAAAAAGGCCATCACCCAAAAAAAATAGTGGACTGGAGCAGCGAGCAATACTACAAAAATGGTTGAAATAAAAAAAATAACTGAAATCTAAAAAGGCCTTGCCCATGAAAATAAAAGGGCCATAATATTGGGCTTGGCCCAAGCAGCAAACGGGAATTCCCAAGAAGAAATTACTGGACTGAATTTTGGGCTTGGCCCATGTAAACGATTGAAATGGATCGGGTTGATTCTCTGCCACGTAGGATCTGCCATGTAGGATCTGACGTGTCTAGACTAGATGTCCCATGACGATATTGGATCGTCATAGAGGTTATGACGTTGCGAAATCGTCATAGACGTTTATGACGATTTCGCAAAAATCGTCGTTATAGTTCATTTGCGACGCCCAGCTTTCGACGATCTCAAAATCGTCATAGAATCGTCATAAACGGACTATTGTGACGATTTTGTGACGAAAATAGAGGGTCATATATAGCCATATTCCTTGTAGTGCCACTGGAGATATTGTGTGACAACACTGGCGCCATAGCACTCGCTAAGGAACCAAGATATCATCCAAAGACCAAGCATATCAACCGCAAGTTTCATATAATCCGAGGTTATATAGCAGATGGAGATCTGAAGATTAGCAAAGTACATACAGATCTGAATGTCGCAGATCCATTGACTAAACCTCTTCCACGTAAAACATGATCAAAGATTGCCATGGGTGTGAGATTGTTGCCAAATGTAAACTAGATTATTGACTCTAGTGCAAGTGGGAGACTATTGGAATTATGCCCTAGAGGCAATAATAAAGATGGTATTATTATAATTCTTGTTCATGATAATGTTTATATTCCATGCTAGAATTGTATTAAGCGGAAACTTTAATACTTGTGTGGTTTGTGAACAACACCGTGTCCCTAGTACGCCTCTAAGGACTAGCTCATTGATTAATGATGGTTAAGGTTTCCTAACCATGGACATGAGTTGTCAATTAATAATGAGATCATATCATTGGGAGAATGATATGGTGGATGACCAAACTAAGCGAAGCAATTAGATCGTGTCATCGTGTTCGTCTTTGCGAAGCTTTTCTTATGTCAAATATTGTATTCCTTAGACCATGAGATAATACAACTCCCTGGTATCGGAAGAAAGCTTTGAGGTCATCAAACATCATCCTATGAGAGGGTGATCATAAAGGTGTCTCTCAGGTGATCGGAAAGTATCTATTGGGTTGTATGTATCGAGATGGGATTTGTCCCTCCCAAGTCGGAGAGATATACTCCGATCCCACTCGGTAATCGATATCAACACCGCTTGCAAGCATGTGGTTAAGGAGTTAATCACAAAGTGATATCGGATTACGGAACGAGTAAAGTACTTGCCGTGAACGAGATTGAACTAGGTATGACGGTACCGATGATCGAATCTCGGGCAAGTAAAATATCGCGAGACGAAGGGAATATATATATGGGATTGATTGAACCCTAGAATTGTGGTTCATCCGATATGATCATCGATGAATGTGTGGGAGTCAATATGGGTTTCCAGACCCCGCTGTTGATTATTGATATAAGATCATGTCTGCATATTCTCGAACCCGCAGGGTCACACACTTAACGTGTCTCGACGCTAGGATAGATTGGATAATTGGTTTATGAGTTTTTGTTCGGAGTCTCAGATGGGATCCGGGACATCACGAGAGGTTCCGGAGTGGTCCGGAGAATAAGATTCATATAAGGCAGTGCAGTTTTTGGAGTTCGGAATTGTTCTGGGTTAATCGGTATTGTACCGGAAGCTTCTAGAACCTTCCGGAAGGGGACCAACGTGGCCCCACCTTCCGGGAGGGGGCATGGGCCTATGAGGGAGTGCCCTGGCCGCATTGGTCCAGGGGCACAAGGCCCCATAGGGCCCAGCCGGCCAAGGGAGTTTTAAACTCGAGATAGACCTTCTAGAAGGGGGGGTTTCCTTGCCCCCCACTCCTTCTCCTTGGGGCCGCCGGTTTGGCTTGGGGGAGGGGGCTAGGGTTGCAGCCGCCCACCCCTCTATATAAAGAGGGCTGGGGGCGCACCACCACCCCACACCTTCCCCTCCAAGAGCTAGTCATCCTGCTGCCCTCCTCTCTCTCTCTCCCTCCCAACTGCGTGTAGGCGAAGCCCTGCTGCAGAAACTCTCCACCATATACACCGCATCGTCGCGTTGTAGATCCAATCCGTCTCTCCGCCATACTTGCTGGTCCGAGGAAGGAGGAGACGTCGAGGTGCTGCACGTGTGCATCTCACGGAGGCACCGCCACTTGTGGTGCTAGATCGGATCGGATCGCGAGGAGGAGAAGCGAGTACGACTACATCACCCACGTTCCAACGAACGTTCCGCTATGCGAATCTTCAAGGGATGAAGATCTAATCCAATCTCTCTCGTTGATTGCATCTCCTAGATTAGATCTTGGCTTTCCCTCTGTTCGCATCCGTAGAAAATTTTGATTTACTATGCCGTGAAACCCTTCAGCATGAGTAGATCTTACTCATACAAGTAGAGGCTAGCAAAAGACTGAGAGCAACCAAATAAGAGAGCAATAATGGACATAATCATGCAGTGCAACAAAGAATTACTAATCAAAGCATAGAGTGGTACTACAAGTCAAGGACTAAATGATCATAGAAGCTATGGTGACTTATTCATAGTCATAACATGGTGTGAGCATGTGTCAAGTCAACCCAAACAAAGCATCAAAGGAGAATACCACAATACTATGCTTTTGTATGCTAAAACAACGCATGATTCCTTCAAGACACACTAAGCAATCCCAATTGTTTGGAAAAAGACATGATACAGCAATAATCACTAAGCATAAGGTCAAAACAACACCTAGCATGTCATGATAAAGTCTAAGCCACAGTCAGAACAAACTCCCTTTTGTACCACTTAAGCATGAAGCTTCCTACTCTTTTCCAACACCAAACAACTTATTTGAAACAACTCATAAAGATAATAATCAATAAAGATCAGTGAGAATGTCTCACAAATCCACAAAGAATAACTAAAAAGTTCTAAGCTGAAAGCACAAGAAAACTAAGGCCGAACGCAGTACTATCAAAAGTGAACACTCACAAAACAATAAGTGTGAAAACTAGAGTGTTCTAGGCAATGGAAACAGAGTGTGTCTCTCTCCAAAAGAAGTGTGGTGTAACCAACCAACTTACTCAAGCAAACTAAGCAAACGAAAACCAAAAACAAAAACTAAGAGCTCCAAGAACAGCACAACAAAGCATGAAACAATAAAAACGAAGTGTCTAGAAAGACCTGAGATTTTTATTGATGAAGGGGATGCCTTGGGCATCCCCAAGCTTTGACGCTTGTACCTCTTGGATATTTCTTGGGGTGACACCGGGGTGTCATCCCCAAGCTTGAGCTTTTGTCCATTCTTCATCTCATTACATCATTCTCTCTCTACACCTGAAATTTTTCATTCATACAAAACTTCACACAATCTTCATTAGCAACATTAGTGTAATCAAAAGATATTAGACCTCTGGCAAAGCTTTGTAACAGCAAGGCTTTTCACTAAAAACATAAGCTACTTTAGTAACTCATTCAAAAAGCTCAATTTCCAAAAAAAGAACCCAAAAAGGAATCAATAAGAAGCAAATGCAAATAATGGCAGAAATCTGTCAAAACAGACCAGCAAGTAGAAATCGATTTTTTTGAAGACCTTCTGTTGCTCAAATCAAAAAGTGTTGAACTAACTAAAGTTATCTAACATACTGGGGGATTTATTCGTAAATTTTGATCTCAATCCGACTTACATAGACTCGTCACGAATTTTTATGGTGAAAGACAGAAATCTGTTTCGAGACAGCAACTCTCCCAAATCTTACTTCCCTCTCATTAGAGGTCCTTCTTGGCACAAAAAGCAAACAAAAACGATAAGGAGAGGTTATTACAGAAGTAATAACTTCCAAGACTCAATAAAACTCTTGGGTTATCTCCCAACAAGTACTTTTTTAACGCCTTTAAGTTAGGCTTGATAGTTTGAGAAGATGCTCCCATAAGAAATATGAATTGATTTAAAAGAGAGCATCAAGAAGCAAATTCAAAGAAAATTTAAGTCTAACCCCCTTCCTATGCATAGGAATCTTGTAAAGAAACAAGTCATGAAAGCACAAAGCAACAAGCATAGGAAAGCAAAACAAGTGCAACTTCAAAATTTTCAACATAAAGAGGGGAAACTTAATATTGTTGAGATACATAAAAACATGTTTCCCTCTCTCATAATAACTTTCAGTAGCATCATGAATAAAATTAACAATATAACTATCACATAAAACACTCTTATCATAAGCCACATTCATAAAATGATTATTACTCTCCACATAAGAATAGTCATTCTTATTAATTGTAGTGGGAGCAAATTCAACAAAATAGCTATCGCTATTATTCTCATCACCATAATTATCAAATATAGGAGGCTTATTGTAATCACAATCAATATTCTCCTCAATAGTAGGTGGACTGAAAATATCATAGTCATCATTTGTAATCATCATATATTGGAGGTTTGATATCATCATAGGCAACAGAATAGCTATCTTCCAAAGCTAGGTAACTAAAAAGATCATTTTCATAAAAACTAGCTTCCCCAATCTTAGACGTTTCCATAGCATTAGAACAATGGTGTCCAAAGAATTCATACTAATAACATTGCTATTAGCATGCAAATAAAGTTCCATAGGTTTTTTCATTTTCTCTTCAAACACTTCATGTCCTAACTCAAGATAAACACTATAAAGCTCTCTAATTTTTTTATTGTTTTCCATTAAGCCTAACTAGTGAAAACAAGAAACAAAAAGACAAAACTGCAGAATCTAAAGGAAATAACTTTGAGCACTCACACCGGAGGATGTGAGTACCTTTTACCTTACCTCCACGGCGACGGCGCCAGAAAAGAGCTTGATGTCTACGCACTTTTATTCTTGTAGACAGTTGTTGGGCCTCCAAGTGCAGAGGTTTGTAGAACAGCAGCAAGTTTCCCTTAAGTGGATCACCCAAGGTTCATCGAACTCAGGGAGGAAGTGGTCAAAGGTATTCCCTCTCAAGCAATCTTGCAATCAAGAAACAAGAAGTATCTTGTGTCCCCAACACACCCAATACACTTGTCAGGTGTATAGGTTCACTAGTTCGGCGAAGAGATAGTGAAATACAAGTGGTAACGGTGCCAGAAAATAGCTTCTGACTTGTTGTTGACGTGGGGTAACGGTGCCAGAAAAGAGTTTATGGCATGGAGGAAAAGGTAAAAGCCCAAAACCTCCCCGACAAGCGGAACAAATATGGAAGCAAGCAAACATGCAACAGATCTAGTAGAAAACGGTGTTTCAATGTTTAGAAACAAGGCCTAGGGATCATACTTTCACTAGTGAACACTCTCTCATATAAATATCCTATCTTCATGATACTACTCTTAACTACTCTCCGGTTGGACACTCTAATCATCGAGGGCTATATCAGAACACCTCAAAGTCCGCCTTCCCCAATATAGATAACCCACACTGTCACCTTGAGCACTAGATGGTTAGAACAAACACCACAATTTCATAGAGACATACAACTCCAAATATAACTCATAACAAACAGCCAAAGTGCCACACACGGTATGCACGCTGTCACTTTCACACACGTGGGGAAAAGCATAGATCTATTAAAGCACAAAGAGTATTTATGTAGACTCAAACCTAAGTGCCACCATGGCGTGCACGCTGTCACTTTAACACACATGGGAGAGCAGAGATCTATTGAAGCACTTGAGTAGCAAGGTAGATCTACTTGATTATAAAGCTCATGACCACAAGGTCATGCATAGAGAGAGAGATGACCACATAGCTACCGGTAGAGCCCTTAGCCTAGAAGGAGAACTACTCCCTCCTCATCTGTTGCCTGTCAAAACTCACCGGCGGGCAGCGACGAGCAACACGAAGAGCCGGAGGCTCCAGAATCGCTGGGCTCGTCCCTCGGCAACAGCCGCAAAACTCCAAGACGCCGCCTGGCTTGGTTCGAGATGCCACCGACCTATACCTGGTCGAAGGTGAAGGATTGCTCGATTGATTTCTGCATGGTAAACAAGTATACGTAAAATTCGAGCCGTGACCGGCTCCCAGGTTTCCCTGTAAATCGGCTCCTAAAGCCGATTGCCCCATGGTTTTGCATTAGATTTACGACAACATGGGGTTTTGCTTGATCACTACAAGTTAAATCGATCTACGATGGTTTAATGTTTTCACCACGTAACTGGAACGTCCTACACGTAATTGAGCCTGGTATGTACAAAAGATGAAGAATATTAACCCTAGAGGAGGCCTAATAACCAACGTAAAGTCAATTACCGGAACAACTTCTCTAGAGCGAATAAGCCACGTCCCTATGTACTACTGGATCGTTCAACCCGTTTGTAAGGCCTGACTACGTAGATATCAAACTAAACCTTGGCGAGCAAGGCACAACCATAACAGATCGAATCAGCTAAATAAATATCAAGCAAGGTGCTACCCTTGCACTTGGGAAAAAGGTGCAAAGGTAGCGAGACAACTAGAGGTAGCAAAATCAAACGATTATAACGAAGAACACCGATGCTAACCTCAACAGATCTATGATAATAATGTTACTCGCCATCAACAAGGCTTCAGTACGAGTAACACCAAATAACGCATAAGTAAAAATACTGCCTAGATCGCAAGATGCAATCTAGGCAGCATGACACTTACCCGAAAGAAACCCTCGAAAACAAGGGGTGGCGATGCGCCGAGATTGTGTTTGTCGTGAACGTGGTTGTCCTCCTTTTCTCAATAACCTTAGGTACATATTTATAGTCCGGAGACTCTCTACTTTTGGAATAACTCTACAACTCTATCTTTACCTAAACTGAAACGGAACCTAAACTAACACGAGACCTACTATGATACAAGATACACGGGCAATTTAGCCCAAATCCACGCACTAGGCCGATCCAACAACACGTTGAATATACACATCTTCCAAGCCCATCTTGATCACGGCCCATCTCCTTCTTTGGCCAAAATATGGCGATAACACATGCCCCCCTGGTTTTGGCAATGATAATTCCAAAACCACTCTGCTGATATATTTTTTCCTTCCCCCTCTTTTTTTTTGTATCGGGTTGCGCGTTGACAGAATGCGTTGCAGAACAGGATCGTCACGCCACCCCTTCATCATGATGCCCTGTCTTCTCAACTCCTTCGCAGTGCATGATTTGACGATTTTGGCAGCACATTCTGGGAAACTGCTATGGCATTGAACCGTCTCTCTACTATTCCCCTTATTTAAATCCACCTAAGCAGTCTGCAATCCCCATCTGCCTCCAACAGCCAAAAAACCCTTCTTCCTCCGAAAAACCCTTTTTCGCCATGGCCTCCTCTGCTTCCTCCGCCTGTCCTCCCACGCCCAACTCAATGAGTGACCGAGAGCCAACGCCGAGCACCCGCCGATGGCGGCAGATACACTCTCGCCCACAATGGTGGGACGAGGGTTGATTTCGCCGTTTGGTCGGGACGCGCCCCAACCGACGGCGAAGAAGACCTGCAGTTCCTTGCGATGGGGAACTGGAGGCGACAAGACGACGACGCCATGTCCGGGATGGCGAGACCTCCGAGGAGGAGGAGGAAGAGGAGGACACCTCCGAGGAGTACCAGCCGGTGAAGTACTTCCACGGGTCCAGCGAGGATACCGACGACGAAGACGAGGAGGCCTCGCTGCTTCTTCAAAGAAGGCGAAGACGACACCGAAGCGGCGCGAGTATAGCGCACAAGACGCGGCGGCGATGGCAACGACCTCGGGCTAGATTAGGAACCAGAGCGAATGATAGTAGTCATAAGCTTCCTCAGAAATCGACGGTCCTTTTGTAAGCAATCAGCTTCGAAATGAAAAATCCGTTCTCGAAGATTGCTCTTGCCGCCTAATTTTGCCGATAATAAAATAGGTCGATGCTCCGTGGTTTATAGCAACGCATCGGCTTTTACCTTGCTATGTTTACTCAACAACTGTGCACAGCTCAAAGAGTCGATGCATATCGGTTTTCCCCAAAAACGTTGACAAGGTCTGACTTGGTCACACGCTCAGGCAAACCTAAACGGTCACTTATTAGTTTCAAACGGTAACCTGCGATCTTCTTCAACAAGGAGCGACCTAGATCTCCAATTTCCCATCAAAATATGTGCCCTGAATAAACAGCTAATGACGGGCAAGAATGAAGATTTCTTCAGTAGCTTGTAGGTGGATACCGGCACCTGTTTGTAGCATATGTGAACCTCTAGAGTCGATGACCATGCATCGGCTATTTTTTTTTTATTCGGCCGATTTTCAGTATCGGCCCCCTATATATTTACTGTCCAACATCTCACGTGCTTTTTACCTGGCCGATTTCATGTATCGGCCCCCATGTTTTACTGTCCATCATCCCACATGCTTGGGAAATATTTCTTGAGATGTTGACCGTTGACCGCCACCGGGAATTTCACGCCGTCCAGCTCCTCAAGCCTATATGCGTTTCCTCTTAAAACTTGATCAACCTCAGAGCCCGCCAATTTGGAGACCATTTACCATATGTTGCATCCTTAGTCCCTAATGGCAACACAGACTTCCCATACCAGATCACCAACGTGAATTCCTTTGGCCTCACTTTCTTGTTGTATGCACGAGCTACCTTGGCCTTGTTCTCTTTGATCTTCTCCACGACCACCGAGCTCGCTTAAATCCTCCACACTGTCACTCATCAGTGTTGCATATTCTTCAGTCGTTAGATCATCCTGAAAAGTGACACGTCTCGATCCTGCCGTAATTTCCCAGGGCAATACGGCTTCTTGTCCATATACTAAATGATATGGCGAAGTTTTAATCGCCCATGGCATGACATGCGATAAGCCCACAATGCCTCCGACAAAACCTCGTGCAACGCCTAGGGTGTTCATCGACTTTTCTCTTGATCGCCTTGATGAGGCTCGTTGGATGCTTCACTTGCCCATTAGCTCGAGCATAGTATGGAGATGATCTCATCACCTTAATCCCCATGTCCTCGCAGAACTTTCTAAACTCCGAGAAATAAAGACCGAACCCCATCGGTCGTGATAGTTTGGGGAATCCGAATCTATGGATGACATGCTCTTTCACAAAGTTGATAACATCCTTCGAGTTCACCGATTTCATCGGGACAGCTTCCACCCATTTAGTGAAATAATCGGATGGCCAAAATCCACATGTGGCCTTTGCTTGATGGAGGATTGATTTTACCGATCATATCCATGCCCCAACCTCGAACGGCCAAGGCTTGATGATGGGATTCATTGTCGATCGGGTACCATCTGAATTTTTCCAAATTTCGACATGCTTGACACCCTTTGTAGTAGTTGAAACAGTCCTCAAGCATGGTGGGCCAATAAAACCACGATCGCCGATCAACCATTTCATCTTCGAGCTGATTGGTGAGTTCCACAGCGCCTTCGTGTACCGTGTAGGAGCCGATTAGCCTCGGTGTCCCCGACATTTGAGCAATAATCCTTCCAGTCCTCAGAAACATGTCATCCCCAATAAGCACATACTTCATGGCTTTGTACCTTACCCGTTTAGATGCCCCCGAATCCTTCAAGTAATTGAAGATATCGGCTCTCCCCGTCGCCTTCCGTGAACTGCACGAATATCAGCCCTCCGCTACATCCTTGTAGCCTCAAGCCATCTGCAAGATCGTTTGCCTCTATGTTCTGTGACCATGGGATCCGTGAAGTTTATGTACCGGAATCGCGCCATCACTCACCAAGGCAACCATAATGGGAAGAGGGACTCGCCTCACATTTGTACTCCTCCGTGAGTTGGGAAATCACCAACTTGGAGTCTCCAAAATTTCCACCGCTTCGCCCGGCCGAGGAGTAACTCCATTCCTTGCGTATCGCCTCGTACTCGGCTACATTGTTGGTGCGAGAGGTAGACAACTGATGGAGAAGGAAAATGTTGCCCGGGCGATTTAGTAAAATGCCGATGCCGCAGCCATCGTCACAAACCGATCCGTCGAAAAACATAGCCCACGCTCTTATGGACGGTTGCTATGTTAGTGTTGATCCTTTCAATAAGATCGCCAGCTTGTCCCTTAATCGCTTCGCGGGTTGATACCGGATGTCAAACTCGATAATGCAAACATCCATTTGCCCGCCGGTTTTTAACATAGGAGCCGACAAAGATGTGCTTTATGACGTCGACGGTATATGATGATGATCTCTCACGATAGCAAGATGTGGCGCAGCTTGGTGCGGTGAAAACAAAGAGGCACAACTTATCGATATCGGGATACCTTGTCTCCGTCAAAGATCCTTCGCTTATGTAAAATACGACTCGCTAGCCCATCATAAACTTGTACCACCACCGAGGCGATGGACGTGTTAGCCACTGACAAGTAAATGTAGAATGGTCTGTCCGGCTGGGGCGGAACCAACACTAGTGGTTTCGTCAGATATTCTTTGATCTCGTCGAAGGCTCGTTCTCGCTCGCCTCCCGAAATTCCTCGTCGATTTAGTTTTCACCAGTCCCATGAACGGTTCTATTCTTCCCGACAGATTGAGATGAATCTTCCGACGGTTGATCTTGCCGATTAGAGATCGCTCTTTCTTTGTGGTAGGTGGCTTCATTGTCCGATCGCCTCCCGACTTTTCGGCCGATCTCAATCCTCGCTCATGGACCAAAACCCAATAACTGACCGCCGTGACCTCAAGGCACACTTCTTTGGATTCATCCGTAGTCAATTTTCTTGTTCGGTCCGTAACGCTGAAGATCGTCCAAGTGTCCGCACGGAAGCGGACTTGACCACCACGTCATCGATGTAAATTTTCACCAACTTGCCGATCGATCATGGAAAATGTAATTCATGGCCCTTTGGTAAGTGGCGCCGCATTCTTCATCCAACGTCATGACTACATACTCGAACAACCCCACGAGCTCGGGACTCAACGCCGTCTTGTGTATATCTTACGAGCCATAAAATTTGGTTGTAACCGCATTGCCATCCATGAAGCTCGTGATTTTATGACCAGTTGCGTTAATTAACGTCTCCGCCACCGCATCGGATACTCATCCTTTGGGGTAGCTCTGTTTAGATCCCGAAAATCTATGGCAACACGCCATCGGCCGTCCTTCTTCTCTACAGGTACTATACCAGAAATCCACTCAGCATACCTGCATGGCCTGATTAACTTGGCCGTCAACATTTTCTCGACCTCTTTTTTGACTTCTTCCAGAATTTCGGCCTTCATTTGTCGTGCTCGCTGCTGAAATGGCCGAAATCCTTTTTTAAGCGGGAGTCGATGCTCAATGATGCTCATGTCTAACCCGGGCATTTCTGTGTAGTCCCAGGCGAAGCAGTCTGGATATCTTCTCAGCAGGGCTATCATAAGACCCCGCAGACTCGGGTCTAACTTCTTGCTGATAAATGTTGGTCGTGGCTTATCCCCAGGACCAATGTCGATCTCTTCTAGCTCATCAGCAGATGTAAACCCATACCCTAGCTTTCCGTCACCTGTCAAATCGATGGTAAACACAGGGCAAACGGTAGGTGAGGGTAACAAAAAAAATTTGGGCCGATCGCGTGAATCGGCCCCCTTTTTGCTTGCATTAGTCAGGGATGGTCTACAAATTATTGTTTTACAATGGCATGGCGTCTCCCTGCTACGACTGCATGATCCTCTTGTCGTATGATTGGTGCTTTCTATTTTTTGTGGCCGATCGCGAGGATCGGCCGTACCACGCCTGGTCGTGAACTTTCCTACTCTGTCAGGCCAGTGGATAAGACCAGCCTCACCCTGTTTTTTGTAGCTTCAATGCGCTCACAGCCGTCTAAACTGATTCCAGAGATCGGCTCTTGGTCTTCTGCTTCCCAGACGTTCATGCCAGCTATGGAAACCTCGATAGAATCGTCTGCATGGATGACCTCCACTTCATATCCGTCCCATCAGATGAGGCATCGGTGCATCGTGGATGGAATGCGCAATTAGCGTGAATCCAATCTCTACCTAGCAAGACAACAGAGGTACTTTTTTGTCCACATTAAAAAATGACGTGGTATGGTTTTTCTGCCCACCGCCGATCCACGCTCAAAGACGCCTTGTGTTTCAAGATCGCCGTTGAAGTCGCTTAACGTGACGTTGGTTTTGATCGATCTGCAGAGAGCGACCCAAACGTCGTAGCATGGAGTATGGCATGATATTGATCGCCCGGTGTCCACCAACATCTTGCCGACAGGTTGCCCATTGATGTAACCTCGCAGTGCTGTGGCTTTCAGATGTTTGTAACCCTTCTCACGTGGCTTCTCAAAGATAACCGGCCGTGGACCGCAGTCAAACTGTGCCACTGGTAGCTCATTGGTTTTTGGCGCGCAGAATTCCGACGGAAGTACGAACACCATGTTTGTGCCAGCCGATGTCTGTGCATCGGCTTTTACTAGTTTGGGGCGCCATTCTTTCCTTGTCGGGCGGTCTTCTGCTTCCAGGGTCTGCCTAATTTCGACGGCCAGATCGGGTCGTGCTTTCTTTAAAGCGTGGAGATACTGCGCTTCAGCTTCCTCCAAGTTACGCAGTCGCTGCACTCTACGCTTTTGGGTATGTCTGAGTCCGTCTGGACACCATCTTGGGCGGTGATATCTGTCTTCTTCCTTGTCACCCCTTGGCTTCTCGAGGTCCTTTGCTCGAGCGGACTCCCTGTGACGGCTCGAGGTGGAGAGGCCCTAAACGTTTGAACACCGAACTGGCTCGGCGTCCTCCCTCTCTGTCCACACTCGGGCAGTTGTCGATTGTAGGCAATCGGCTCATTCCCGCCCCAAAGAAGATTTGAAGAAAGGACAGTCCCAATGTTTTTCTCGCCTTCCTTTTCTTTTGACGCCCCTAGTGAGGTGCTCATATCCTTTATCGCTCCATCGTCTTTGGCGCCGTTGGTCATACCGACGCCATACTTTTTAAGGAGATGCGGAATGCGGCTTCGATACCGCACTCTCCTCACTGTTCCTCATAGTACCGTCGCTATGGCCGGGCCGGTCGCATGGACCAGCCTCTTCTCTCTCTTTGCCCCGAGAGCGACCACCTTCCTCTTTGTACGTGTCATGGTGGTACCTGCACCGCCATACTAACACCGAACGAAAAAATCCAGCGGCGCCTGGGCGATCGAGATCTACCATGTTAACGCCAGAAATGGGTTTGTGTCCACTTTCATGGCGAATCGCCCAAGGATCGACGGCCTCTATCGCCATTTGGATTTGGCGACGTAGCTCTTTGCATTGGTGGTGTGGGTGAACGAGTGATGCCACTTGCAGATGGTCTCCTGCTCATTTCTGAGCCGGGGGATTTTATGGCGTCGGGTAACCTCACCGCTTCTCTTTCAGAAGAATCGAAAATCTGCTCGCTTTGCTCACGTCAAGTCGAACCCTTTGCAGGCCCTTTGCTTTCACCCATTTGCAGGACACGGGTCCGCCGAGCCCATTCAGCCACGGCCACCTCCCGGTCTTGCGAGGATCCCCTTCTTCAGATCGACCAGGCCTCGGACGCTTGAACTTGTCTTGGTATAACCTGTGGTGGCGCTGTTCATACATCGCCGGGCCATGTGCGCCAATGAGTTGTACTCTACTTGGAAAGCGATCCTTGATGGGTGCCGAGAGACCTAACACTGCCACCGACCGCTTCCTTCTCGATTAAACGAGCGGAGTAACATCGGTTCTGACGGTCCCGGTTACCGGATGTACCGCTACGGTTTCTCGCTCACGACTTTGAGCCAGTGCGCAATGCCAGCCTCAATAGCCTCTGAATGGTACTGGATGTGGAACTGCTCTTCCAGTTGCTTCCAGGTATGAATCGAATCAGGTGGCAGCGAGGTGTACCACCCAAAAGCTGGTCCTGTCAGTGATTGCGCAAAAAACCTTACGCGCATCCGATCCGATGTCAAATTATGCCTAGCTGTGCGGTATCGGCTTATGTGCTCGATCGAGCTTGACCCTTCCGATCCGCTAAACCTTGAGAACTCGTGGAGCCGATACTTGGGTGGCGGCGAATCGATCAAACTCGTGGGGTACGGCTTTGAATAGCCGATTGTCCTTCTTCGCACGGCGAACCGATCTCTCGAGATGGTACGGATTTGCTCCACCGCTTGAGCTGCAGGGCTAGATTCTCGTGACTTGTTCCAGTGGCATACTTGGCTATCCACGCTGTTTGTCGGGTCCATCCTGCATATCGCTGCTCCGAAACGCCGCTCAAGATCCGCCCAGAACCCCCGCCAGAAACTCCTGCGGTTGCAATCGCCGGTGCGTGACAGTTGTTGCGATCCGCACGAGGCGCATATATATCCGTGTGGGATTTCCTTAGGTGGCTCAAACAGGAATTGGCAATCGCCTAGGTCGCCTCCAGCCTTGTAGACGACGTAAGCCGCTGCTCCTGGCGGCTCTGGAGCCGCAAGTGTGAATGGCAGCTGCGGCCTGGTCTGGAGCGGTCTTTCTCCCTAGTGAGTCCCTAAAGTAGGCCCCGACGGAGAGTACTGATGTTTCATGATCTCCTGAACTACGCGAACCGCGACCCGCTCGAAAGCGTTCACCAGGATCTCAGAATGGCGGTGTAGAGAATGAGCCACCATGTAGTTGACTTCCTGTCGTAGAGCTCTGGTGCGCTCCTCCGAAGGAACGGACAGATCTACCTCATCAAGAGCACCCTCGGGGGAGAACCCCCTCCACTTGATGCCATGCTTATGGGTCCTCTCAAAAGAGCCGATGAGATCGGCTTCGAAGAGATTTCTGATCTCATCATACTTCGCCTTGTGCTCTTCAGGCAGCTCGTCGTACGTGACTGGTCTGCTCTCCATCGCAGCGTCGGACGTTGATGTAGACGTTGTTGAAGGTCCCACCGCATGCCGAATGTGTTGCTGTCAAAACTCACGGGCAGCGACGAGCAACACGAAGAGCCGGAGGCTCCTGAACTTCGGTGGGCCTCGGTCCCTCGGGCAACGGCTCAAAACTCCGCACGCGCCACGGCTTGGTTCGAGATGCCACCGACCTATACCTGGTCGAAGGTGAAGGATTGCTCGATTGATTTCTGCATGGTAAACAAGTATCGTAAAATTCGAGCCGTGACGGCTCTGTGTTTCTCAGAATCGGCTCCTAAGCCGATTGCCCCATGGTTTTGCATTAGATTTACGACAACATGGGGTTTTGCTTGATCACTACAAGTTAAATCGATCTACGATGGTTTAATGTTTTCACCACGTAATCGGAACGTCCTACACGTAATTGAGCCCGGTATGTACAAAAGATGAAGAATATTAACCCTAGAGGAGGCCTAATAACCAACGAAAGTCAATTACCGGAACAACTTCTAGAGCGAATAAGCCACGTCCTATGTACTATTGGATCGTTCAACCCGCTTGTAAGGCCCGACTACGTAGATATCAAACTAAACCTTGGCGAGCAAGGCACAACCATAACAGATCGAATCAGCTAAATAAAGATCAAGGTGCTACCCTTGCACTTGGGAAAAAGGTTCAAAGGTAGCGAGACAACTAGAGGTAGCAAAATCAAACGATTATAACGAAGAACACCGATGCTAACCTCAAGATCTATGATAATAATGTTACTCGCCATCAACAAGGATTCAAGACGAGTAACACCAAATAACGATAAGTAAAAATCGCCTAGATCGCAAGATGCAATCTAGGCGATGACACTTACCGAAAGAAACCCTCGAAAACAAGGGTATGGCGCGCCGAGATTGTGTTTGTCGTGAACGTGGTTGTCCTCCTTTTCTCAATAACCTTAGGTACATATTTATAGTCCGGAGACTCTCTACTTTTGGAATAACTCTACAACTCTATCTTTACCTAAACTGAAACGGAACCTAAACTAACACGAGACCTACTATGATACAAGATACACGGGCAATTTAGCCCAAATCCACGCACTAGGCCGATCCAACAACACGTTGAATATACACATCTTCCAAGCCCATCTTGATCACGGCCCATCTCCTTCTTTGGCCAAAATATGGCGATAACATCATCATGGGAATCAGCAACAATAATGAAGATGGTGGTGGAGATCGATGGAGATGGCTCCGAGGGCACTTCCCCATCCCGGCAGGGTGATGTAACATAGATTTTCTATCCCCCTAATCTCCCCTTCGGTGGCAGCGGCTCTACGGAGGTTTTCATGGATTTCTTCTGGATGCCCTAGGGTTTTTGGTTCCGAGGCTTCTTATAGGCGCAGGAATAAAGGTCGGTGGGGGTCCAGGGGGCCCACACCCCCTCCAGGTGCCTCCAGGGCTTGCCTGTGCCTAGGGGGTGCGGCCACCCTGTGGCCCCCTCCGACTCAGCTTCGTGGTTCCGTGTTGCTCCGGGAAAAATAATGAATTTAGCTTTTGTCCCGTCCAATTCCGAGAATATTGATTTTCTGCCTTTCTAGAACCAAAAACAGAAGAAAACAGGCAACTAGCATCGTGGTAAATTGTTAATAGGTTAGTTCCAGAAAAGATATAAAAACACCTCAAAGTGCAGACAAAGCAAAGCAAAGTCGATACAAAACAAGCATGGAGCACCAAAAATTATAGATACGTTTCCGACGTATCAGGAGAAAGCATTCATAAGCCAAGCCTCTACCTGTCCATTCATCTTCATTGAACTCCCTAGTTGCTCCATTGACACTCTGACATTGTCTATGCAGACAGCACAATCGCTATTTATGCAAAATGAAAACAGAACAAACAAATTAAACAACAAATAATATTGAATATTTATAGCACAAATAAAAAGCATATTACCAAGCAGTAGTTTAGAAAATATATCACGTCTTGTGTTTTGGATCATCACACAATGATGTGATAGCTTCCCAAATTTTCTGCTCTATTGGTTGCACTGAAAGATTGATAGATGGATTCACGTCAAAAGGTGAACTCAAATATCTACTTCTTTGAGGGATTCGTTGAGGTAAGATATTTTCTTTGCCATGACTAGGGTTAGAACTTCCAAGTGACAAACTAGTGTTGTATAGGTGATCAGTTTGTTCAGTCATGTTGTTGCAATTATATCTGAAAGAATTTTCCCCAAGAATCTGAACATCAGGTGATGACACCTGCAAAAAATAAAAAATAAAAAATAAAAAATAAAAAATTTAAAAACAATAGATATTTGAAAACATATTTATCACATAATAGTAATGTTGCCACATATACTTCAAAACTTACATCAACAAAGTTGTTCAATAGTTATCTTATGGGAGATTTGTTCTTTGAATTTGATTCACTGAAGTCTTCATTGTTCCCTTTGAAAAGTCTCCGGCCAACAATTAGAGCTTTGCCATAACTCTGTAAAAGACACAAAAATGATACAACGTTTCTAAAAAATAGTACATCTTTTATTAAGTTGTGTAGAAAAACTTTACAAATCTGTAAACTTACTGGAGTTGCTTGATCACTGCTGCTAGATTTCTTAAATCTCGTGTGATTTTGTGTTTGGATTGTTACTTCTGGAGATACCTAAAAATATAGAAAAAATAAAATATATGAACGGTAACAATTTAAAACGCAATACTAACAACAAGTAAAAAAAGGTCCATAAGAACAATAGCATACAAAACAACTTACAAGATCTACAAAAGCTTGAGTGTGTATGATTTCTCTTGGTTGGGAAAATGTAAGACCAGTATGGCTTGCCTCTCTTTTGGCGCATTGTATTGTTGTTTCACATTCATTTTTAGTGCTCTCCTTCATATAACAAAATATAAGGCCAAAAAAATAATAAAACTAAATCAAACACAAACAATTACACAAAGTACAAAACACAAGAAAAATGTTTGCAGTACTTACAGTATTGAATATGTCATTTGAAATATTTTTGTTTGTGTTTCTGTTGGGACTTGAATTCAATTTTGAATGCTCTTTACTTGGAGAATCCATTTCTGATTCCTTGGACATTGAAATTGCCAACTGTAAAACACAAAAGATACTCACAATGTAACAATTATAATCATAATCAGTACAAATAAAAAACAAAAAATATATTTCAATATTGTACCTCACACTTTTCATTATATGAGTACTCATCCATCTCTAGTGGGTGATAAAATTCAGGTTCTTCAATAGTTTTGCCGTTATCATCAACACATTCCATGAGATGGAAAGAAGGTGTGCCTTTATCATTGATAAAATATTTACTTCTTGCTAGCTTAAGGTGCTCACTTCTCTTCATTTGAACAGTTTCTTTAACTATGAAAAATGAAAAGGATAAGATAATAAACCATCAGCAATAAAAAAAGAATATAAGCTAGTTTATAGTCATACCAATTATTTCAGTCTCTGTTGTTACAACTCCTTTGTTTCGCAAAGTCTCATTCTGTACTATTTTAGGCTGATTGTTATCCTGCAAAAACAATAGAATGTTTTATAATTCTTCGGTGTATTCAAACACAATACAAACATTCATTCAGATTGCTTTTACCTGGTTGATAACTTGTTCATCTAAACAACACACATCATTGTTTTCAAACTTATTCAGATTACTTTTCATTTCATTCAGAACAGCTGAGTGTAAACCATGAAATTCTCCACTATCTTCTTCGATACATTTTATATTAAGATCCATAAGAGTATCAGTAACTACAAAAAAACAAGAAAAAATTAATAACACCCAAAACATAAATAAATAACAAAAAAATCCAGAGAGAGAAAATTAATAAAATTATTTTAGCTTCTTTTGTTTGATCCTTAATTTCAAGTAGAACTTACACTTCAGAACATAGATGAACATTTTTTTTTCCTTTCTGTGAGAAACCATTTGAAGGGACCATATGATTAAGGCTTGCAGATTGCATACCTTGAGATTATGAATCATATATTTATTTATTATCCTATTTTTAAAAGATGTCACAAATCAATTAATTCCTTAAAAAAGAACAAAACACACAAGTGACATATAAATAAAAATCACATAAAACACACAAGTATCTGAATGATACCTGACCAACTGTAGATTGTGTAAGTCCAACATCATTGTTCTCTGGTATTCTTTTGATTTTATTATTAGATTCAACTGAATTTTGTGAACTGCATTTTTCTTCTGTCCGTCTTCTTTTCCTTTGAATTAAAGCATCATCTGTTTGCAATAAAAATAAAAAATTCCCTTAGAACATATATAGCAAATGTACTTGTACTAGAATTTAAATTGTTTATAAGCAAAACAATAATATCCTTACTGTCAATTGTGTTTTCTCCTTCATCAGACAACTTCTCAACATTTGCAGAGTTAATTTCTTTCAATGTTCTTTTCATTAGAATTGCTGCATCATCTGTTTTATTAAAACAATGAAAAGGATGTTACAGCTTCTTGTTATTATAATGATTTGTAATATAATGCAATACAACTGCAACAACAGCAAAAAAAATCAGTACTGTTACATGTTTGTTCATCTTGATCATTTAATTTCTCGGTACTTCCAGAATTTGCTTATGTGCATGTTTTTCTGGTTTGAATTGAGACATCCTCTGTTTTGTAAAAAAAGCACAAGTCAACTAGGATAACCAAAAGATTAAAAACAAGTTCGGAAATAAAAAATATTCAGACAATTAAAACACTTACTATCACACTCATCTTCTTCTTCTTCATGCAATTTAACAGTGCTGCCAGAGTTGAATGCAGTTTTGTAAGAAGTTTCATGAGAACTAGATAATTTCAAAGTATCTTCTGATCTGTTCTGGTTGGTCAAGAAAGCTTCAACTACTTGAACAACAAGATCTTTCACTTTCAAACAAACTCTTATTTCTTCATCTTTCATCATACCTGCATAGCATGAAGCTATATTGTCCTTTATCTAGTAGCAAGAAATAAAGAACAATATGATCAATAAGCACAAAAACAAAACAAAAAAGACAGAAACTACATTAAAAATAATGTTTTAACTACAAAATGTGTAATTCTGATACCTTTAACCCAACAACATCACCAATAGCTCTTTCAATTGCCTGTCTGAGATTTGCATCAAGTTTTACTTCTGACTTGTTGAAATTACCATTACTCAAGCAGTAACAAGTTTCAAAAAAATCCTTTACCTACCAACAGAAAACAAAAACTTACTCAAGCATTACTCAGGCAGTAACTATAAATCATTATTTCTTATATGCTTTAAATTATAAAATGAATATTACAAATAACAAAATTTCAATAACTTAATATAATATGAAAACTTACTAGATAAGCCCCATATTTTCCATTAGTATCCATATACATATCACTGAAAACTTTAATAAGCTTTCCTTTCTAGACTCTTATTCTAGGTAATGTTGTTGGCATTTGAATTGGACCAAAGTCAGTGAAGTCAAGACACCGAACCTGTTCGAAACATCAAAACATGATTAAATTACCAAATAGAAGAATTCAGAATTTTAAAAAAAGACTTCATAAACAAAAAATAAAAACTTCAGATTCTATAAAAAGGTAAAAAAGCAAAAATTACTTACAACCAAGTGATAAATGCAACCACCCAAAGTCAGAGTCAATTGATTTGCATTTGTTGGTTCTTTCAGATACTTCTTGATGTATATCATTGTCCATTCGTGAATAAACTTCGACCAGTTTATATCTTTAATTAGATCAACAACAACTAAAGCACCCATGTATTTAGTACTTATCTTTGTACTTGAGTTTGGGCAGAATAAGGTTCCTAGTGACACTGCCATGAAACAGCGACAAAAAACAGCATCTGAAGAATTTCTTTCGCTAAGATATTTTTGCTAAAGTACTTTATTGATGGAACATCAGACAGACCAAAAAGCTCAAGAAATTCATCTTTCCCCACTATTTCATCATAGTCAACGGAGAGATGACCTTCTGGAGTACCAAATGTTTGAGTTACAGACTAAGGAGACAACTTAATTGATTTGGATCCAACTCTTATTTCTTCTTCGTCAGTGGAAATATTGTCTACTATCCATTTGACAAAACACCTCGGAATGTAGCAGTCATCTAGTTGGAGTATTTCTTCAAAACCCATCCATGTAACAAGATTGACATACTATTCACAGGAACGAATCCTCTATAGCACTTGGAATAGGAATGTGATGATGCATCTGTTGTATGCTTTTCGCTCATCGTCAGCCTTTTCACCGTTAGCTCCATTGTTAGGTTTTACTGTCCTCTGCTAAAAAAGGTAATGTAATTAGGACAAACCTTAAAAATTTCAAAAAACATTGAACACACAAAAAGAACAGAACAATTAAATTGAAAAAATATCGTAACTAACCTTTCTTTTGAATTTTTTAGCACTCTTGCGCCTCTCGGTTTTCCGCACACTTCTAATAATCTACAACATCAAATTCAAAAAGATAATTTAAAAAAATACATCATAAAAGATATATATTTTTACATACTTCTTAGTAAAATATAACACACAATGAAGTGTCTGATTGAACTTGTATACATACTACTATATAAAAACTTATATATATATATGTGTGAGTAAGCATTAGCAAAATTTCAACATGAATCAAATGAGTTATATTTAATTTAAAGTCTAAACTGAAATATACTTGTTCTACTAATTGTAGTATCAACATAATTAGACAACTTAAAAATTATCAGATGTTACTCATGGTAAAATAAAACTAAAAATGTATAACAAATTTTCATATTAATAAAACACAAAAAACATATAATGAATAACAAAACCAAAAAACACAAACCAGTCTCAAAAGTTCTTCTCATGTCTCATTAGCACTGAGAGAAATATCCTTGTCATTCAGTTTAATTTGTTGATGTGCAACATCTGTGTTATATCCATCTTGTCATCTTTCCTATACAACTCAAACTTGTTCCTGTTATTATGCATTTAGGATACAGCAATAACAAAAAAATAAAACAGCTGAATGAAAAACACTAATTCATGTTATGTTCTGCAGAAACACTATTCAATCAGATGTACACAGAATTCTAATCAGATGAATAACATTTGAACACAAAACAATGCAGTGCATAAAACAAATGCAGTACATAAACTACTCTCATAACTTAAACAATTGTTCAAAACCCAGTCTGCAGAAACACCATTCAATCTCACTTATACATCCAATAAACAAAAAAAAGCTCCCAATCACAAAAACATTTAAATCAGGCATACAAATTAAAAAGGTACATAGAACCTGCTAATCAACTAAACCAGGTGCATAGAACACATGGGATACATATCCTAACAACCTTGTAGGTGAAGCAGACAAAAATGAGATAATATAACTTCTGGATCTGAAATAATTTTTCAAATCAATCCATACAAAAAAAGCATTCTAGAAGTTATATACACCCATAAAAAACTGATTCAATCACACACAAAACAATTCTGTCAACAAAAAAGGCCATACATCTGAAAGTAGATCTAAAAATGGATACAGGTTCAAGTTCAGGTTCACGTTCAGGTTCAGGTTTAGGTTCACATACAAAATGGTTCTGGTTCTGGTTCGAGCATGTCATACATGTGATTCAAGTTCGGTAATGGTTGTACCTTATTCTGGCAGTCAAATCGAGGACACCTTTAATCTAAAATGTGCAAATCATTGACACAAAAGTACCCCTCAACCGAAATGAATCACTCCCGTGACAGGACCTTCGCAACAAAATGAAAGATGCTTGCTCACAAGCTTGTCCTTCACATGCAAAATTGACAACAGGAGACAGCAAAAATCGAAGATCATAGGTAGTACCGTCGGGCTGGTAGAGGTTTGAGAACTCCGAGTCCAGAGCTCCGCCGCTACAAGCTCTATGACTAAGAGCGCTCTGCCGGACCGAGCGCTCCGTACGACTGAGAGCTTCACCGGACCGAGCGCTGCGCTGCTCTCGGCGCACCTCCGTAGAAGTAGCTCCGCCGTCTTCCTTCTCAGTATCTCCTCCCCACCCCTCCCTTGCGAACCAACGGCTCCCCTATTCCTCCACCACCGATTATCTGGGACCACTGTTCAAATATCTTGTCGAGCTCTTCTAGAAGAATCACGTACCGGGAGGGAAAAAGTAACAGACAACTTAACGAGGGATGTGGAGTTAGTAACGGCAAACCGATATTGGTCCCACTTGACAGTGACTTAGCTGGGTAGCAATTGTGTATGTGTTCTTATTTGTTTGGTACAACACAGTAACTTTACAAACACACATGCAGTACATTTTATAACAACTCAAAAAATATAACAAATATAAAAGTGATCCCCATGAATTTAATTCATAAAATTAAATTTATTTTACAGTTGTATTTATATAGAATACACATGTATAAATTTAAAAAAAATAAAAAAATTAAAATACATATATGACATGCAACTCACATTATTAAAAAAATTAATAAAGCTAGTTTTATCTCCATACGCAATTCAAAACATTTTAAAAATTAAAAAGGACTTAGTTGCATGTCAATATACAAGTCAGCACATATTAATATAAAAATAAAAATAAAAAGCAAATTTCAACTGCATATGTAATTCATATTTTTAAAATTAAAAAATTCCCAGTTGCATGTCAACATGCAAATAATCATGCCCTCTACATATAAGCCAGTTTTAACTCTAGATGCAACTCACATTATTAAAAAAATTGATTTTTTTAATAAAGCTAGTTTCACCTCCACATGCAACGCAAAACATTTCAAAAATTGAAAACGACCTAGTTGCATGTCAATATGCAAGTCAGCACATATTAATATAAAAATAAAAATAAAAGCCAATTTCAACTGCATATGCAATTCATATTTTTAAAATTCAAATAATTCCCAATTGCATGTCAACATGCAAGTAATCATGCCCTTCTACATATAAAAATTTAATAAGCCAGTTTCAACTCTAGATGCAACTCACATTATTAAAAAAATTAATTTTTTTAATAAAGCTAGTTTCATCTCCACATGCAACTCAAAAACATTTCAAAAATTAACAAGGACCTAATTGCATGTCGATATGCAAGTCAGCACATATTAATACAAAAAATAAAAATAAAAATCCAATTTCAACTGCATATGCAATTCATATTTTTAAAAATCAAAAAAATTCCAGTTGCATGTCAACATGCAAGTAATCATGCCCTTCTACATATAAAAAAATTTAATAAGCCAGTTTCAACTCTAGATGCAACTCACATTATTAAAAATTTGAAAAAATTTAATAAAGCTAGTTTCATCTCCACATGCAACTCAAAACATTTCAAAAATTAAAAAAAAATACCTAGTTGTATGTCGATATACAAGTCAGCACATATTAACATAAATATAAAAATAAAAATCCAATTTCAACTGCATATGCAATTCATATTTTTAAAAATCAAAAAAATCCCAGTTGCATGTCAACATTCAAGTAATCATGCCCTTCTACATATAATCCAGTTTCAACTCTAGATGCAACTCACATTATTAAAAAAATTAAAAAATTTAATAAAGCTAGTTTCATATCCACATGCAACTCAAAACATTTCAAAAATTAAAAAGGACCTAGTTGCATGTCGATATGAAAGTCAGCACATATTAATATAAAAATAAAAATAAAAATCCAATTTCAACTACATAAGCAATTCATATTTTTAAAAATCAAAAAATCTCAGTTGCATGTCAACATGCAAGTAATCATGCCCTTCTACATATAAGCTAGTTTCAACTCTAGATGCAACCCACATTATTAAAAAAAATTAATAAAGCTAGTTTCATCTACACATGCAACTCAAAACATTTCAAAAATTAAAAAGTACCTAGTTACATGTCGATATGCAATTCATATTTTTAAGAATCAAAAAATTCCCAGTTGCATGTCAACATGCAAGTAATCATGCCCTTCTACATATAAAAAATTTAATAAACCAGTTTCAACTCTAGATGCAACTCACATTATTAAAAAAATTAAAAAATTTAATAAAGCTAGTTTCATCTCCACATGCAACTCAAAACATTTCAAAAATTAAAAAGCACCTAGTTGCATGTCGATATGCAAGTCAGCACATATTAATATAAAAATAAAAATCCAATTTCAATTGCATATGCAATTCATATTTTTTAAAATCAAAAAATTCCCAGTTGCATGTCAAATGCAAGTAATCATGCCCTTCTACATATAAGCCAGTTTCAACTCTAGATGCAACTCACATTATTAAAAAAAATTAATAAAGATAGTTTCATCTCCCCATGCAACTCAAAACATTTCAAAAATTAAAAAGAACCTAGTTGCATATCGATATGCAATTCATATTTTTAAAATTCAAAAAATTCCTAGTGGCATGTCAACATGCAAGTAATCATGCCCTTCTACATATAAAAAAATTGAATAAGCCAGTTTCAACTCTAGATGCAACTCACATTATTAAAAAAATTAATAAAGCTAGTTTCATCTTCACATGCAAATCAAAACATTTCAAAAATTAAAAAGGACCTAGTTGCATGTCGATATGCAAGTCAGCACATTAATATAAAAATAAAAGTAAAAATCCAATTTCAACTGCATATGCAATTCATATTTTTAAAATTCAAAAAATTCCCAGTTGCATGTCAACATGCAAGTAATCATGCCCTTTTACATATAAAAAAATTTAATAAGCCAGTTTCAACTCTAAATGCAACTCAAACATTTCAAAAATTAAATAGAACCTAGTTGCATGTTGATATGCAAGTGAGCACATATTCAATATTATAGAACATCAAAAATTAAAAACCACAAGTTCTCTTGAATAACAAGTATCACAAATAAATAAAATAACATTTAATAAATATTTCTGAATTACATATGAAAGTAATACATAATTATTAAAAAAATCAAAAGAAAAAATTACATAAAAAACAAAAATAGATCATAAAACTACATCTACTTTCTTCACCAATACTAAAAATTTGTTCTAATCTGCTTCGCTCTTGTGTACTTGAAGTATCAGGAATCCTTCTTTTACATCAACAATAACATGGATAAGATCGTTTATTTTTAATTTTGCGTCACTAGTAAAATCTGCCCAATTATAACGGAACCTAATAGATCCTCCAAAATTTTTGTATGATCCAGGTATAACTCTGTCACCCCACACATAACGTGCTTCACCTCGATCAGGGATTTCAGTTGAATTAGGGAACACCTCAGTAGGTACTTCCTATAAAACAAATAATAAAAAAAAATTATTTGCATAATAAATTATTTGAACATAATAAACAAATACAAAAAATAAAATTACTAACCAAGCGATACATATCACTAGCATCAAGCCTGTAAACATAGAATTTAGGAATGAAGTCATCATCCACAGACTCCATCTTCATAACTTGCATTGTAGCAACAATCTCATTCATTTAGTTTTAGGTAACATCGTGAATATCATCAAAATATGTGTTGAACAAATATGAATCACAACCAATTGGTATATCAGAAACCTCTATAACAAAGAAAAACATAATTAAAAAACATTAGTCATCAAACAAATAAAAAAATTAATGATATAAAAAAATATAACATAACTTACTCGGGAACTGAGCCAAGTTCTTTCTATATCCTTCACTTGAAGTAACTCTTACTTCAAAACACTCTATGGATGTATTGTATTCAAAAGAAACAACATCATCTTCATCTATATCGAACGCCTTAATCAATGAATTCCAATATGGCCCGCACATGTATATTTTCGTGCCAACCCTATCTAAATAGATGTGGTGATCACTCTTGGGGATTGGATTCTCTAAACCATGATTTGGCAATTCGGCCAAAACTTTCATCCAATTGTTAGGACATAAAATTCCTATGCGATCATTAAAACAACATGGCACAACCTAGAAAAAAATGAAAAGACAAACAATAAATTAATAAAATATAAAACTCAAATAAAGAAATTAATATAAAAAATCAAACTTACAACTAATTCTCATAATCTTCCTCAACCATTTTCACACAAAACTTATACATACTATGGGGTGCTCTTTCGCACATACGAGCTGGTTGATGACACACATCACATGGACTCCTTGCATTACTCATGTTTTCTAGAATGAAAACAAAACAAAAAAAGATGAATAAGATTGTTACCAAAAACTTTGAAGAAAATTAAAAAAAATCCAACCTAAGCCTATGTACTCTTTCTTTTTGTAGTAAACTACAAACAGCAACCTGAGCCTCCTCTACGCAACACTACAAAAATGCAAATCTTTCTTTCCAACCTCTACAAAAGAGCAACCTGAGCCTTTAGTCTGCCTTTCCAACATGAACCGTACGAATTATATAGGACTCTATGCAACACTAAAAATAGTAAACACCAAAAATAGAAACAAACCACAACCACAAAAATTATAAGTGGTTGAGAAAACAAGAACCATTCTCGCATCAGTCAAAAACAACCACAACCACACAACTATAATTAGACTAACTATAAATAGGAAATCAGCTAATACTTTGAGAAAATAATTAACAAATGAACCAATAATTAACACTGATTCCTGCTACGTTGACTAAATAAAACAAAAAACAACCAAACGACGGGAGGTCGAAGGCAAGATGAGAGGAGGAAGGGAAGATTATTATCAGCAGTATATATTAGCAACCGGGGAGAAACGGTCGTCCGCCGCCACCACCTGCTGTCCTGCTACGCCATTAAAGGCACTAATAATAAACGGCGGCCGTTCCCGCTCCAGAACGAAACAAGCCTGAGTGCCTAACGTTCCACCTGCACGGCTGGAGGAGAAGCTATTGGTGTTGGGCTACCCGCCCGTGCGAAACTCGTTGCTGACCAAAGAGGTCAGGCCCATCGAAAGCGGCCGCCCCTTCTTATGGCGCTAGCAGCAGCCCAGTAAATGACAGGGCGCCCTAGACCATTTACATAGCGAGACACGGTGAAAACCATATAGCGACGACGACGATAGGTGGGATGCCAATTAAATCTAGAGCATTCAACGACTGGATCGGACGGTATAGGACGCAAAATCGCTGTGAGAGCACGTAGGTTGTTGAGTCTTACTGTTTTTCAATTCGGTTTCTTCTTAAAAAAAACTGGACACTTTCTTCTTACTCAATGGACCTCCGTTTGAAAAAAAAAACCAGGGCGTTACCCTTTAAAAAGAAAAATCTTTAGGGTTCAGATCCCATCTATTTTACGCCTGACAACTGAAAATGGAAAAAACAGCATCATCATTTAGTTGCTCTGTATGCAACTTCTGGACCAGGTTCATGTCAAAAACAAAAAACTTTTAGGCAAGGTTTTTAAAGTAAAGATATGTGTACAGTACAAGATACATATATATATTCTGGTAAAATCTTCAAACAAGGATGGTCGACCAAGTTGATGAATATTGACTTGCAAACAATAAAAAATGTACGGGTCCCGCTGTATCCATAAAATCAATGCCCATTTTTAATGTTACACTACACAGCTAAACTACACACCAAAAAGAAAAGTTACTACTACATGAGTCTTGACGCCTTTTTATCTTACCAGCATCATATTCACACCCCTGAGCCCAACACGAGCAAATTACAACCGGGTGAATACAACAGGAGTGAAGCCATTTGACTTGAGAATGAGACCCAAACAAAAATTATGACAACACACAACGCATCTAGCTATCACACGCCGTTTTTGTTTGCTGCCGGAATAACCTAAGCTATCCCGTAAAAAAACAAATAACCTAAGCTACATTTACAAGAAATAGTCAGGCGTTCTTCGAGTCACGTCAGGCTCGCCTCTCCTTGGGGCAGGGTCGAACTGCAGGCACGAGAACCACAAGCGCGACACATGTCAAGAAAACCGAAAAATCAGAATTCAGAAAGGTGCCAGATAGAGCATAGTGCAAACGGACAGAACAAGAATTACCTGGATGAAAGTATGCTCCCTGCAATCATCCACCTCCAAGATCGAGGCCATGTTACCGCAGCGGTAACAATAGTTAGGCGCACTAAATATTGTCACAACCTTTTGCTCCTGTTTCATTCAAAAAGGAATTAGGGAATCTGGAAGCAAAGTGGATCGGAATTGAAAGCTTCTTAGAAAGAGATGATTACATGTGCCCAGTTGAATCCCTCCATAACTAACTGATGAGCTCTTGATATTAGCTTAAGGCTATTGGTGTGGTTAAATTGTTCTGAAATGTCCTGAAGAAAAACAAGGTCGAATGTCAACTCAAGCAAAGACAGAAACAAAAAATCCAGCGGATAAATAAATGTAATGAGCTAAACCTGGCCAAATGTATATCCCGCACCACGTGGTGAAATGCCCCAACCACACCGATCATCGGGATCAGACCATAGAAGGTCACACATTGGCCCCTCGTGAGGGACTTCTTGGATGCGATCAAAGCTACGAACGTTGTCAAGTGTCTCGATGGATGGTGATAGTCCACCATGCAGGCAAAATATTTCCGACTCAACCTGTAATTAACAGAAATACAAGATACTGAATTTAGCGAAGGAAAACAATCAAGAAATTGAATCAGTAAAAACACTGGTTACGTTAATATTCCTTTGTATGCTTATCAATATAAAATCTCAAAAATACTAAATGAGCATGTTTTCATATCATCAACTACAGAACCGTTGCACAATATTGTCAACTATCAAACTAAAAAGCATTCTAATGAACGGATACAACCATGCAATAGAAACATAGACTAACCTTAATGGGTCAAATGCGCATGAAATATGGCTATGCAGATTAATGTGGTTTCCCCTAATGTTAGGAACTCTGAATATGCATTGAATTCTCTAAGAAGCAATGCATGATGAATGACAACACATTGACTGATTTCAAAGCTATAGCAACAAAACTTAAATTTTCAGGCTGGGCATCTACAAAAAAGTATATATATGTACCTCACCATTCTGCCATACACACTACATCCTTATTTGTTTCCTATCTCAAACAAAACTGACTACTGATAAATATATCACAAGGATCGCTAATGTCAACTTGAATTACCTTGGTGAATCTATCACAAAACCAGGTTGCAAAATTTATTTGATAAACCTCTGAAATAAATGCACTCTGTACTATAAAGAAATGTGCAGAGCATGCCCAAACAGACGAAGTCCTTAATCTAACAACAGAATAAAAGAGTACATGGGGACAAAAGGAAATTAAACTTTATATAAGAGCCGACAAGATGAAATTGAGCTGATACTAACCAATGCTGTCAGAGGTAAATAGTCAAAAAGATCCGTGAAGGTTTTCCATACATTGGCACTTCCATACCTGCAACAAACAGGTCAAATAGTTTAGATGTAAGTAAGATCTAGCTGCAAAGTGTCCATGAACTATACACCAAATAACTCATTGATACATTGATGCCATAAGTTAAATGCATCAATAGGAATGCCACACATCAACAACAACCATGAAGGACATCAGCAGTTAAGCAAATGAGGCCATAGCTATCCTAGGTGTAGGATATCAGACGATGCCTTCAACTAAAAAAACAGAAGTATACACACAAATGAGCAGCTTGAATATGGTGGCTTGGCAGGCTTAAAATCAGAAAAAAAAAAGGTTATGTTACACAAGACCTCTTTTCCAATCTTAGGCGAGGTTATGTAAAACCACTTGTTCAGTATTATAACTTGCAAGTGGTCATATTAAAATCCATACTTCTATTGCATTTTAATTAGTCCACAACCATCTCAATAGATGCACAGGAGCCAATCATTTTGCATGCATGTGCATACATTACTACATTAGATATTCATAATAATTTGATAACAGTATAACCCAAGCAGTAATAGCATTTCAAATTTTTAGTTAGGCATTTCATGATGAAGAACCTAACTGGATCCTTCGCAATGTTATGTAAGAAAATGCATCATCCGTGGGTATGACCTTTCCCAATCATAAAGTGTTACAAAAGAGTTTCTTTTCAATATTATATATAAAGTGGGCCTCTTAAATCTAATACATTTGTTACATTATGTCACATTAGGACTGAGCCATCTCAAGAAGCACAAGGTATCCCAGTAATTGGCCATGCAAAATGTGCATATCTTACTAGATATGATCTTAATTATAACAATGTAACACAAGCAGTAAAGCATAGTGGTCAGCTTTTAATAACAAAGTGGCAAATATGGAATATTTGACATGTAATATAAAAATATGTCTATCAATCCGTATGTATGAAACCGTATACTAATCTTAGATAAACTACAGATATCTGATCTAACATAAATACGAAAACCAATGTGTTGCTTGCATCAATTAATAACACAAACAAAGGATGGATGTTACTTACTTCCGCAAGCACTCGTCATAAAACCCATAAACCTGAGTGATCTGCAGAATGTTTAGAGTTCAGTGCTCAATGGTACAAGACTATATATAAGAAAGCACATAATAGTTTGAATATTTCTTATAAAATGCTACCTGTCGGCTCTCGTGATTTCCTCTAAGAATTGTAATTCGCTGTGGATAGCGGACTTTCAAAGCCACCAGAAGCTGTTTAATTTCAAGAAAATGTTAGCACTTTAGCTTTAAAAATAACTGCTAAATAAAATGGTGCTGGTTAGTAGTCCTACCGATACAGTTTCAACAGAATAGTAACCGCGGTCCACATAATCTCCCATGAATAGGTAATTTGTATCAGGACACTGGTGATGAGAACCATAGAAAAACAAGCTGACATAAGAATCGACTGGTTCAGGGCGGAGTGCAACAACATATAGGAGGAATCATGGAAACAAAAGGGAAAGAACAAGTGGTGAAAACAAACGATAATACCTTCCCACCAATTCGGAACAGTTCTGCAAGATCATGGAACTGACCATGAATGTCACCACATATCGTGACAGGGCTTCTCACAGGCTGAAAGCAAGTATAAATATTAATACAATGGCAAAGATCAACTAGAAATTACACAACATTGGAAAAAAAATTGGCATCCACAATGCATAGTGGCATGCTTGTGTAAAATTGAAAGATCAGATTTATTCATGCCTTGATATAGTTCAATCTTTCCTTCCTATGTCATTTCCACTAAGAAAATAACTTTAGGAAGATTTGCATCAAGACCAGACTTCATAAATTTCAACTTTTCAAGTTACAACACTGGAGCACTGAGTACACATTTGACAGTAGTGCAACTTCCATTTGACTAGAAGAGAACTTCAGTTGATTTCCACAGAGTTGACCAACATACACCATGTTCCGGAACATTTAATGGCTACAATGATGCATAACAACACCGCAATTTTCAGACCGACCATATTGCCCAGTTTTGTCAATCGATTTCAACTCTTCAGGCAAATCCTTAGGTTGCATTAAACATTAAGTTTGTCAAAGTACCCAGGCATGCATTACAATATGTCTAGCCAGATTTCTTTCTACATCAACAAAATTAACAACACCGTGGACAGCGCATAGCCAGACAACAAATTCGTGTAAGAACAAATAAACGCTGACTCACTTTAGCTAACAGAAGGGTATGCAATGAATTCAGAAGACTGCCTTGCTGGTTTAATGTAGATAGCACGATGGCATTACCTGAACATTGCTTTCCTCCATCAAAATTTCCTTAGCTTTCTCACACAGTGCTTTCAGCTGGAAAATAAGTGTGTATAAGGTGATGATAACTCGTGGAAGCAATCTGATAGCAAATTAATTCTTCTAAGCACCCAGAAGGCCAGAATAAAATAAAACTGGTACACATATCGGTCCTTTTGGCCAGAGCCAAAAATGTATGTCAGGGCCAAAGTATCTATCTATAAGAAGAAACAGGTGTTAGATTGAGAGCATCCCCCTTATGCATGTCGTTTACACTATCTTGACAGAATTCCTACGAGCTCAGTCAGGACCGACTCAAACATTCAATCTCCAGCAACCTAGTACAAGACCAAAGATCCATTCTTTTCTATTTAAAAAGGCACACAACGGATCCATCCGGCCTGCCGGCCGCCGATCCGCCAGAATCCACCCGGACCCGCCCAAGAAACACGCATAATCGAACACCCAGGAGTCGAAAGCAGATATGCGGAGAGAAGAGTGGGACCTTTGGCTCGGCGAGGGGCTTGCACTGCAAGAGCTGCGCGATCTCCTCGTCGAGGCCACCATGCGGGTTCCCCATCCTGTCCTCCTCGCACGCGGCACGCGTCGACTCCTCCTCCTCGTCTCCGCCCCCCGGCCGCCGGCGTCACCAGATCTACCGGGAGAGGGGACCGAGGGAGGAGGGGTGGACGAGGGAGGAGGCGGAGTTGCGAGAGGTGCGGAGAGGCGGAGGAGGAAGCGGTTGAATAGCCAAAAAGAGTAATCTTTTTTAGTTGCCTCGGCGCTCGGGTGGTGGTGGTGGAGGTGATGATGCGTGGCGGTGGCCGACCGGTAAAACTCTGGGGCTGGTGGTTGGCCGCGGGAACCGGCCTTGGGCCCGGACTCGCAATCGAAAATCGTTATTTTCCACATTTTCACTATCAGATCATTTATGGAGACACTTCTTTTTCACACTTTTTTTTAGACAGAAGGCACCATGTGCCCTGCTTTAAATTAATAAAGCCATAACAGAAGGACTTAAGGTTCATACAACAGAGTCATAACATTAAACGCTAAACAGCGACATCTACAACAACTATACTAGCATACATAGGCCAGGAATGCGACGTGCTTAACAAAGAGAACAAAAAGCTAACAGCTAACAAGCAGAGCTTTAGGGAGGGTCGACGTTCACCACCAAGTGCGCCTCAGGTGTAGGGTAGGTCTTGGCAAACGTCGCTCTATGCATCCGGATCAGCTCCTCCAACAGCAACAACGGCTTGCGGCTTAGGAGGTGGTGCCACATCTGCAAGGTTAGAATAGACTTGAAAATAACATCAGCAGGTTGTTTGTGTAAGACACTATCGATAGTAAATTTATTACGCGTGGTCCAGAGGGACCAGCATTGAGCCGCAAAGAAAGACCATAGCGCATTGCGCCTTTGACCCTTAAAAGTCCCCAAGATAGAAAACCACTCGGCCCGATTACAGGTTCCAAGTGGTCTGAAACATGTCTCTCGCGTCGCTCCGGGCAAATTTATCCAGCACACAGGAGAAGAAGATGTGATCACATCCTCGTCCTCGCCGCACAGGGAGCACTTCCCATTTGACGGCCCCTTGCGCTTCTTGATTTGATCATTCAATGGGAGCCTGCCTCTCACCATCTTCCAGAGAAAAATCTTGAATTTAAGCGGCAGATGAGTCTTCCAAAGAAAAACGAGAATGGGGGACACCGGGCCTTTGCAAAGTTCCTGGTACATGGATCTCGAGGAGTAGGTGCCGCTGGGGTCCAGACGCCAGGAGACCACATCCCCGTTACCTGAGGGGGGCCTCGTCAATCTCTAAGCGCATTAGAGACCACGAGGCCGACTCCTCGGGGCCGAAAGTTCTTCTAAAAGGAATGTTCCATATTCCATCAGATAAGGCCCGAGAGATAGGGAGATCCGGAATAGCACAAATAGCAAAGAGACCGGGGTACCTCTCGCTGAGCGGGTTCTCCCCAGCCAGCAGTCAGTCCAGAAACGGACGCTAGAATTGATTCTGGAGCGGAACTTGGCACCCAGGCTGAGCAGGTGCTTGATCTTGTGGATGTTCTGCCAGAATTGGGATCCTCCCACTGGGTTGGTGTTGAACAGATTGGACACCTGATACTTGGCCTTTAACAATTGCATCCAAAGCAGCTTTGAGTCATCCGCCATGAGCATGCGCCAGACCCATTTCAACATGAGAGCAATATTCATGATCTTGGTATCCATCACCCCTAAGGCCCCCTTGGGATCTAGGCTTACAGATCTCCTGCCAACTGACCATATGATATTTCCTTTTGGTCCCCTGACCCTCCCAAAAGAATCTACCTCGGTGAGTGTCGAAGCCTTCATGAGTGTCATCGGCCAGGATAAATAACCCCATCATGAATATTGGGAGGCTGGACAAACAAGCGTCGATCAAAGTTATCCTGGCCGCTGAAGACATAAATCTTCCTTGCCATGGATCCACTCTTCTGCCCACAGTTGCCACCAATGGTTGGAGGTCATTCATGGTGATTCTGCAGTCGCACATGGGGAACCCGAGGTAGGTGAAGGAGAAACTGCCTTCCTTGCAGTTCAGTAGGTTGGCCACCCTGGCATGTTCCTCTTTCGATACCCCCATGACAATAACCTCACTCTTATGGCAGTTTATCTTAAGCTCGGAAAGCAACTCAAAGCAGGTCAGCAGAAAATTAAGATTGGTGATACCAGTCGTCGTGTTATTAATCATAATCATCGTGTCGTCCGCATTGGCATTTCCAAGGATCAGGTCTAGACCATCTGCAACAAAGTCAAACAGCAGCGCAGAAAGCGGGTCACCCTGACGCACCCCTCGCTTGTTGCGGAAGCATGGTCCTATCTTGCCGTTGATAGCAATGGCAGTCTGACCTCCACAAACCAATTGCATAATCCGGTGAACATACCCCCTAGTAAAGCCTTTACGCAACAGAACTTCTCGCAGAAACTTCCAGCTAACTCTATCATACGTTTTTTCAAAGTCGAGTTTGAGGAGGACCGCCGGCAGTTTTTGGATTTAAGTTCGTGGATGATTTCATGAAGGGCAAAAACCCCATCAGTAATCAACCGCCCTTTAATGAAAGCTGTCTGTGCATGTGCAATCAACCGGTGCGCTACCGAAGAAAGACACGAGGCAAATGCCTTAGCCACAAATTTAAACAACACGTTGATTAGGGCAATAGGGGGAATTGTTTGATGTTGTCCGCGCCTAGGACCTTTGGAATAAGGGACAGAATTATGAAATTCAACCTAGATATATCCACTCTTCCCAGAGCAAAGCCATTGAGAATCTGCATAACCAACATCTTGATATCTGGCCAAAATTTCTTGAAGAACACCACAAGGAAACAATCTGGGCCCGGCGCGATATCAGTTTTTGTGTCCTAAATAACCGCCTCCAGCTCCTCCATGGAGAAGGAGCGCAGCAGCTCCTCATTCTCGCCAGCGGAAACTCTGGAGTCTCCCACCCAAACATTGTCACCAAGACAAAGTGGTTTATATTCCTCTGAGCCCATCAGAGCCAAGTAAAACTCGTAGATGTGCTTTTGGATTGCCGCAGGGTCCGTAAGCACCTAGTCCTCCGCCACCAGACTGACGACCGCACACTTGTGTCGTCTCCCATTAGCACAGGTGTGGAAGTACTTGGTATTCGCGTCTCCATGCAGAACCGATTGCAGTCTGCCTCTCTGTCTCCAATATTACTCCTCCTTGGCCAAAATGTGAACCAGTTGGTCTTTAAGAAAATAGCGGAGAGCCCACCCATCCTCGTCTAGGCCTAACCCATCAGTCTGATTATCGAGGGCTTGGAATCGAGCCATCAAGTTAGCTTTGAGCAATTTCTCATGCTTGCCTAGATTGGTGTTCCAGCCCTGGAGACAGTGGCGCAGGCCCCCAGCCAGGGCCTGCCACCTATCAATGGGGCCCATGGGATTGTGGAGGGAAGCATAAATCTCCACCCACCACCCACGAACCAAGTTATTGAAACCCTAGATATCAAACCACCTAGTTTCAAAGAAGAAGCGAGATTTCCTCTTAATATCCGCCTCTCCAGGTAAAGGCCGCCCCCAAACGGTTAACTTCTCGCAGTGCCACTCTAGCAATACAATCGTTAAAGGCGTTAACCAATGACCAGTTTATATTAGTGTTGTTCTTGTCCTTTTGACCCCTAATAAGATTAAAGTCACCAAGCACAAGCACCGGCAGTGAGAAGTTAGAGATATTTGTCTCCAATTCCCCCAGGAAGGCCTGCGAACTGGAGTGGTCAGCCGTTCCATACACCCCGATAAACTCAAACTTGAACTTTGATGGACGGTGATACAAAGACGCGCTCAGAAAGAAATATGCTTGATTAATGGCCCCCACATCAAATTCCGCATCTTTACCCCCCAACAGGAGCCTGCCGGAGCGGTCGTTAGCCGTTTTCCATTGCCGGTGGAACACTTCCCTGTTGACAAGAGAGCGCATCTCCTAGTCTGTAAAAGACTGCTTCATAGTCTCCTGGAGGAACATGATATTAATCTTCTCTTTCCTGACATATTCCTTGAGTTGGGAGCTTTGGTCTTTGCTGCCACACCCGCGAATGTTCCACCCGAAAGCATTAATCATTTGGACAGAGAGGAAGGTCGTGCTTAGCGAGCCGGACTATCACGGAGATTGGGCCTAGAGCCCACTTGAGTGTGCACCCGCTTTCTCCTTTTGGCTCTGGATGCCAGGGCCGCGATGGAGATACGCTCTAGGTCATCCATCACGTCCACCGGACCACCATCCTCTGCGGTGTTCGGCTCGAGCAAAGGTGCAGAGCCCACCTGGGCTTCCAGGGCGCCAGGGGTCAACACCAGCGTATTTTTCGTAGCCACGGAATTGTACAGCTCCCTATCTCGTTGAAAGCCCCTTTGCTTATGGAAGAGAAGAGTTGGTACTTGGTGGGAAAGCTCCTGTTTCCACGTTGCTTCTTGTAAATATAGAAAAGAGAACTTGCGGGAGGAGTTTCACTGGAGTCCACATGTTGAAGCTAGTTTCAAGAAGATCGAAGTGCATCTATCAGATTTTTGGTGTTAAGAAGATCAAGTCTGATGGTCCGTGTGGGCAATGCGAACCTAGTGGTTTATAGTTAAGTGCTGCCTTTTCCTCAGAGCTATTTAACAATGGGCCCAATGACCCCGAGGATAAGTCGATACTAGTTTCTGGTCTGCTTTGGAGAGAATCTCCCATCTGCTTTTGTCTCTAAAGATTAGAGTCTTGGGCAGGGTCCACCACTTTGGATGAAGCAGCCGCCGCCGCAATGGCCGCTTGGGCCTTTTCCTTAGCACGGATCAACGAAATAAGGGATAAAGGGGAGCAAACCAAGGAATCACAGCGAAGACCACAATCCAAAACAACCTTTTGCAAATGAAAATCAGAGAAGGAAGGGAGCACCAGGAAATCTGCAAGGGGAGACTGGGGTGGAGAGCCAGCACATGTACCTGGGTCCACCGATGCTGCCTTGCGCGAGGCACGGGCCAGCACTGGCTCGGCGCTCTTTTCTTTATTCCTCGCACTCCTCCTAGAGCCAGATACAGGAGAGGAGATGGGCACCGATATCTTTGCCTTAGCAACCTTAGTAATACTCGCCAGCTTGCGAGCGAGGTTGAGGACTTTCTCAGGGGCAAACGCCGGGGGGTTTTCCACCTCGCCATCCTGCTTCTTCTTTAGCTTGGCCAGCTTCTCTGCCAGGGTCTCGTTGTCAAACTCCCAGTCTGCAGGGCTAGTCCATCCTATTTCAGCACGATCTTCCTTGGACATCTTAGAACGCTTCATGATAGACGGCGACATTGGGGTATCCAGTGGGGACATGTCCTAGGAAGAGTCTGAGGGAATCTCAACCACCAAGGTTGGTGCAGGGGGGAGGCTTGGAGGAGTGGACAAGAGCCACAGCAGGAACCAAAGGGTCATCCGATAACAGTCCTGAAGCTGACAGATTGGAGCCATACTGGTTAAACGGGATCAGCTGGATCTTGAGCTTGGACGGGGCAGCCGCTAGCTTTGTCGCGGATTGGTCGATGCTTGGAGCGATCGCCCCTTGGCAGCTGCACAGCAATAATTTGGATCCAAGTTTGGTACTGATCATCTGATCAGGGCACCCGCTGGGAATCAAAGCTACAGTCACAGCACCATCAATAGCTGCCTCCTTCTGGGCCTCTTTCGCAGGAGCGCTCGAGACATCAGTATCCTTGCCATTGCCTTTGGTTTTCTCCGCAGTTTCCAGCCTCTTCTAGTGTCTGTCCGTCAGGCTATGGTCCTCCGTCTCCTCCTCATCCTCCTCATCGCGTTTATCATCATCCGTAGGGGAAAGCGGATACTTCCCAGTGCTCTTGGCAAATTCCACCTCCACCCCAATATGGAAACCAATCGCGTTGGCGAAAAGCATCACATGTTTGGGGATTTTGTCTGGGGCATGCAAGTGGAAGAGCATGCGTAGCGGACCTTCCTGGGAAGAAATCGAGTCATCATCCATGATACGGTGCCTTCCGATCATCTTGGTGCCCTCCAACAGCAGCTCTGCATTGCGCAGACAGACTGGCACATCCAGAAGCCTAACCCAGATTTTGGAGAGGGCAGCGCATGCTTGGGGGTTAATGTTGGCTTCAGCGAAGAGCACAGAGGTCTAGCTAATTGGGATCTATATGTCGTTCGCATTCTTGCAGAGATTCTTACAAAGATTCAAGATGGCCTTGGTGGAGAAAACCACCGCAAAGTCAGTGTCCGACAAGCGACGCACCTGCCAATCCTAGCAGTCCTCAACCAGGGCCTTCATATCTTGAGTAAGCAATTGGCAGTTCAGAGAGTTTTCAACCGTGATGGCAGTAGTTGCATGGTATTGCTTGGTCGCACCAAGATTCATCAACTCCTCCTCCATCTCCAGGCAGTGAAAGCCAATCATATCCACCGCATATCCATACCACTAAAGCTTGGGGTTGCGAAACCTTCTGCACAAGAACATCAACCCGAGCATCCCTTTCCTCGGGTTGTTTGGCCGCCATGGGGCACATCCCAGTAGTGTGGCCATCAACATCACAGACCCCACAATGAGCCGGGAATTGGCATCCAGACTGGTAGTGTCCCTCCTGGGAACAGTTGTAGCACTTGATGCCCACCTTCCTGCTTCCCGCGGCCGGATCTTGAGACGTGTTCTAGGAGGAGTGGCCGGAAGGAGGGGTCGGTGCCGATTGGGATTGCATGGAGGCCTTGGCCTTGGAGTGAGCGCTCACCTTGCGCACCGCCGCTTTCTTGCACATGGGCTTCTCTTGGTCCCTAGTACCAGACGGGCTAGATTCGAAGCGAGGTTCCTCATCACGGCGGTGCAAATCGTCCTGGCGCCGCTCTGGCGCGCGGTCACGATCCCACTCATGATCTCTATCGTGGTGGTGCCTCTAGTACTCGTCGTACTCCAGAAGTTTCCGAAGCTCGCGCTTGATTCTTCTTCCTTTCGTCCGGATCTGACTCCGCTAGCGGATGCTTGCTTCCCGAGCTCTGGCCACACTCCATCACCGCACAAACGAAAGCACGAACCTGGGGGAGGGGGAGGAGGCGCGGAGAAGCTTGGGGATGGAGGCTTGGGATCTAGATCTACGAAGCCACTCGCTCACATCAGACAGGGAGGCGGGTGGGCGGAAATGGGGTCTAGGGTTCCCACTGGAACCTACTGGGGCGGTGTTGCGCTGGGCAGGCCTAACTGTGGCAGGGCGGCTCATCGCGCTAGGGCACCACGATGAGTGGGATTTAGGCTGACCCGCCAGGCTGCACGGATGATCATGGCCCACTAGGGGGCCCCACGCTAGTTTGGCCCAACTCAGGGGCGCACCCGAGGGTTTGCCCAGGGAGAGAGGACTCCGCTGCCAAAGCCGCCCCATGGTGGAATTCCCACTAGAGGAGGAGGGGAACATACGCCCAGAAACCCACCGGAGCACATGCCTGGCTGCCCACCCCTAGGCTCGTAGACGGCGGAGCGCTCCCCAAGCCAGCAGATCCCAGCAGCGACCGGCGGCACTGCCTACCCCGGACAGTCCCGATACCACCTGTAGGTGTTCGTAGCATGGAAAACAAAAAAATTCTACCGCATGAACACAAACAAGCAAAGATCTATCTACTAGATTGTAGCAATGAGTCGATTAGAGTACTCACCCTCGAAGATTCCAAAGCGGTTAACGAGAGCAGATTCTCGTGGGTGATGTAGTCGTACACTTGCCAGTCTCAAGATCACGTAGACGATCCTTCCGGCGCTGCGTTCCGGCAGCGCTTCCATAGTCGGTCACCCGTTCGGTACTCGATGAAGACCTTCCTCTCCCTTGTTGCAAAAGCTAGCGGAGGTTGTAGTTCTCTCCTCGCGATTCCGGCAGCATGATGGCGTGGTGTCAGAAGTAGAGGGAAGATCCTGGAGGGCTTCGCCTAAGCTGGAGCAGGCTATGGTGGATAATTAGGGTTTCCGGCGATCTAGGGTTCAGAGGCCGGAGAGGAGGAGGTGGAGTCGGCGACGGCTAGGGCGACGGCTGCGGTGCTGCGGCGGCGGCGCGATGACAGTGTGGGGAGGGGATGGTCTTATGTCTCTTGGGGCACCCCCTCCCCTGTTGGGGAGGTGACCCCGGATAGGGTCAGGACGGGGAAAGACAAAAGGAAGTTCCCCGTCCAAATTCCGAGTTACTGTCTAAATCGGCCGAATCCTGTAAAGGTCGGCCGAGGTAAGCAAGAGCAGGACACTTATGAGAAGAGCAACACGTTACCCGGCCGACGTACTGTTTAAGTCGGCTGGGTTAGCCCGAATAATCTGAATGCAGGTGAAGGCCAAGCCGAGTTAAGCGAGGCAGGGCCGAATGACATGAAGCTTGCAGGAGAAGGAAGTGCCTATAGTCAAACCCTAGTCACAAGCTAGGAAGAATCTGGACAGAGCCAAACACAAAGGACAAGGCGTAGAGCGGCAGAAGGGCAGAAGGAGGTCACGGAGGTGATAGTCCTGGAGCCCGAGGCGCGTAGGTGGGGTTCTCTGAAACCTTGCCATCTTAGAAGGGCGACACGGAAAACACCCTCAATTGCCCGCCACCAGAGCCACTGCAGCTCCAACGCCGACCCGTGAACGCGGCACTCTCCACCAACGATCCCAGGCCGGCGACCAACTTCGTCGCCGCTAACGGAGAACCCATCGACGCCCGCACTCACATCATCAACAACCAAAATCGCGACGCCAGACCGACGACTTGCGGCACACCCTAACTAACCACCGCGATGGCGAGCCTATGGGGTCGCTCAGTCGACTAGGGCCTAAGTGCTTCGGACCAATGATCCGAGGCGAAAAGTACCCGCCAAACTTCAAGGCGCCAAAGGAGATAGAAAAATACGACTCCTCGTACGACCGCCGTCCGCTCGACACATACCTCATGGCAATGGGGATCGCGGGTCACATCGACCTACCGCCGCCGTTACCTCCCAATCGATGATGGAGGGACGTGCGCAATGGATCAACACGCCCCCGTGACAAGATCGACTCACAGGAGGAAATGCGACGCCTTCCGCAGCACTTCGAGTGCTCCTACACCCGCGCCACCACCATCGAGGACCGAACGATGCCCAGGGACCTCGCGAGTCGACTCGCAATCGGGTCCAACGGTGGCAAGAGCTCGCATAACGCGGTCGGCATCCACCCGGACACCGTGATCCATTGCTTCAAGACCTCGTGTCGCTACGAGCCTCTAGTCGCCAAGCTCAAGCGACACGCCCGCACACTCGACAACATCCCCGACCTCCTCGAGATCGCCAAACGGTACGCCGAGGAGGACCCCAACCAAGAAATCGACGACGAGTCAGGAGGGCAACACCGCACGGACGGCAACGACGGCGTACGCCGAACTGACCTACGCTATAGCGGCACCCGCCTCACAGGCAAGCGCCACAACGACGGGCGAGTCGACTTCGTCGCCAACGCTGGGCACGCACAACGCGAGCCCAAGAGCTACCGCCGCGACGGAGGGCAACGACGCGATGGCGGCAACTACAAGAACAAGCCAAGGTTCGATCCCGCGGCCCTCCTTAACCAACCATGTGCGTTTCACAGCAGGGAAGGGAAGCCCGCCACGCACACCACCGCCGACTGTCACACCTCGTGGAAATCGAGAAGGCACGACGCGCTGAGGACCCGACAACGACCCGCCAAATGGCGGAAAATTCGCAAAGTAGCCGCTCGCCCACACCTTCACAGCTTCAACACGAGCGAGAAGAAGGTCATCGCCAGCGCCGCCGTCAACGCGGTGGCCCAAACAGACGCCCCCGCCTCAACTGGTCGAACAGCCCATCACCTAGAGCCGAAGACCACTCGCCACGCATCGAGTACCGGGGACGAGTCGCCTTGGTGGTCAAGCCCAAAGTTGGCGACTACTGGCTCCCCAAGACACTGATGGACGGCGGCAGCTCCATCAACATCCTCTACCTCGACACCTTCAGGCGGTTACGACTCCCGCAGTCGATGATCGAGACAACCCACACCACGTTCCACGGCATCGCCCCGGAAGGCGTACCGATCGGCAAAGTCACGCTACCCGTCACCTTGATTCCGCAAACTTCCGCACCGGCGGATCGTCTTCGAGCTGGTGCCCTTCGACAGCCTTACCACTGCGTCTGGGCGCCAGCGTCGCCAAATTCATGGCAGCGCCCCACTACGCGTACAACGCGATGAAGCTCCCCGGGCCGTGCGGCGTCATCACCATCAACGGCGACCCCGACATGGCCGCCGAATGCGAGGCCAAAGGAGCCGAGCTTGCAGAAGCTAATCACGCCGACGAGCTTGCCAAATACGCGAGCGGGGTCAACAATGACGACCCCACAATACTCAAGAAGCCCAACTCAGAGGGCACAAACACCTCAACCTTTGAGGCCACGACGAACACCAAGACTGCTGAGCTGGTCCCAGCGACCCCAGACGGTGACGACGGACAGGCATGAGCCTAGCATAGGAAGGCGCGCCATCGAAGTTCCTTCGTGAGAATAGGGACATCTTCGCATGGAAACCCTCCGACATGCCCGGTGTCCCTAGGGAGCTCACGAGCACAAACTAAACGCCGACCCCAAAGTGCGACCGTCAAGCGGTCGCCACGGCCTTCAATGAAGAACGCCACGAGCAATCGCCGAGGAAGTGCAGCGCCTGCTGCCGGCTTCATCCGCCAATCAAATACTCAAGTGGTCGCAAACCCAGTCCGGTCGAGAAGAAAACGGGACCGGAGAATGTGTATCGACACAAACTCAACAGCCGCCCAAAGGAGAGCAGTTCTCCAGCGGATCGATCGATAATCGATTCAACCGCGGGTTCGAGTCGCTATGTTTCTCGACGCCTACTCCGGTACAACCAGATCAAAATGGTCCGAGGATGAGGAGACGGCGTTCATCACGCCATTCGGAGCCTTCTGCTGCACCGCCATGACCTTCGGCCTCAAGAACGCCGGGGCAACCTACCAGCGGTGCATGCAAGAATGCCTCGCGAGCCAAATTGGCCGCAACATCCACGTCTACATCGACGACGTGGTCGTGAAATCCACTCGCCAAGGCGACCTACTCGCCGACCTAGCGGAGACCTTCGCCAATCTGCGGAGGTACAAAATAAAGCTCAATCCAGGCAAGTGCACCTTCGGTGTACCCGCCGGGCAACTACTGGGGTACGTCGTCTCCAAACGAGGGATCGAGGCAAACCCAACGAAGATCGACACGATCGCCCGGCTCGGCAAACCCGAGTGCTCGCGACGTCCGTAAGGCCGGGCGTAGCGCCTCGCCGCTTCATCCCCGGGCGAAAAGGCGATGCCCTATACCGCCGATGCGCAAGAACCCCACCTTCCAAAGGGGACAAGGAGGCGACGACGCGCTCGCGACCTTAAAAAGGTGCTACCGCACCACTACTCGCCGCACACCGACAAAGAGCCTATGCTGGTTTACGTCGCGCGTCCGAGCGCGTCGTCGGCCGTCGTAATGGTTGTCGAACGACCGAGGAAGGAAAGGAGCGCCGGTCCAATGGCCGTGTACTACATCCGAGGTTCTCACCGAAGTCGCGCCCGATACCCACATATCAAAAGCTGGTATACGCGGTCTTCAGGGCGCCGCCGACTACTTCAGTGGAGCACCCGATCACGGTCGTCTCCTCAAGACCACTACAAGACATCATCCGCAATCGCGAGGTGACCGGGCATCGCCAAGTACCGCCGAGATGGGCGTCCACAACATTAAATACGAGCCACGAAGGCGATTAAGTCGCAGCACCGCAGACTTCATCGCCGATCGAAGAGGCCCAGAGCGAGAAGCCGCCGCATCCACATCTGGAGCTCACTTCGACGGGTCCAAGAACGTGGGCGCAGGAGCGGGATAGTGCCGACCTCACCAAAGGCGACAAGCTCCGCTACATCCTTCGCCTCGAATTCACGCCCGCACCAACAACATGGCTGAATACGAGGCCCTACTCACGACATGCGAGCCGAAGAGATGAGCGCCAATCGCCGATGCTACGGAGACTCCGACCTCGTTGCGGGACAAGTCGCCGCACTGCGACGCCATCTCCCCACCATGGCGGCGATCGCCAAGAGGTGGATAAGTTGGGCCACTTCACCGGTTACTCGCCGAGTGGATCGACAGGAAAAACGAGGAGGCCGACGCCTCTCTCGAATTGGTCGGCTCGACTCGCACCACCCGCCGTGTTCTCGACACAATCTCAAACCATCGCCTCCCGAGGGAGATCGACATCGAGTCCCACTCAACCAGAGGCAGCCTTGGTCGCACTCATCACCGAGCCGACGACCGACCAAGCCCTACATCGCCTACACGAAACCGCACCGCCCGCAGACGAGACAAACGCTCGAATGATTGCTCGCCGATGCAAGTCCTACACCATCATCGACGGCGAAGCTACAAGCGCAGCGTCATGGCGTTTTCTTCAACGTTGCGCCCAACCTGAAGGACGCAAAATCCTCCACGACATCCACTCAGCGATCGCCACCACACCGCCAAGGCTTCCTGGTCGCCAAGGCTATGCGACACGGCTTCATCGCCCACCGCACACGCCGACGCCGTCGATATCGCCCAGCGATGCGCCGGTGCCGGTATGCCAACCAGACGACGCATCAAGTTCAAGGCCAAAACAATCCCCATCACCGCCATTATTGTGTGGGGCATGGACATGGTAGGCCCTTCAAGAAGGCCCCTCCGGCTACACCCACTTGCTAGTCGCCGACAAATTCACGAAGTGGGTGGAGGCCAAGCCAGTCCGAAATGCGACGGAAGACCGCCACTAAGTTCCTACGCGAGCTCATATACCGCCACGGGTTCCCCAACAACATCATCACGGACAATGGCACAAACTTCGCCAAGGAGCAATGGCCGATTCGCGAAGAGCACCACATCCGCTCGACCTCGCGTCAGACACCCGAGTCCAACGGCCAGCGGAACGAGCCAACCAAAGCATCCTCCATGGCACGAAGCGACCAAGTACCACTCGAGCGCACACCGGATGCCGGGTCAAGAGATACCTCCGTCATCCGGGAATCCGCACCTCGGTCAACAGTCGACGGATTCACTCCTTCTTCATGGTCTACGGCCAAGGCAGTCCATGCCCACCGACCTCGAACACGACTCGCCGCTGGTCGCCCACTATACGGAGGTCAAACGAGGCCCGCCAAGATGGGCTCGACCAACTCGACGAAGCACGCGACCTCGCCCGATCGCGTGATCGCCATTTATCGCAAGGCTCCGCTACCACGCCGACGGTGAAAACCCGCACCTTCCAGAAGGCGACGGTGTTACGCCTCATCCAGGACAAGAAGGGCACGCACAAGCTCTCCTCCGTGGAAGGCCCGTCGCTATTGGCCAGACTGCAACGACGCTTATTACCTCATCGACGTCAAGGGACGGCGAGCTCGACGTCAAGCGACCATGGAATGTAAATCTCCTCCGGAAGTTCTACTCCTAGAACCCCACACATGTACTCTCCAGTCGCTATGAAATAAAAGAAATGGTTACCGCAAATTGCGTCTACTCTCCATGCCTTGTGCCACTCGCACTCGTAATAACAGCGTCATGCTAAAATGCAGAAGTCAACCTTGGTACAGACCGCACGGCTAAGTAAAGCGATGTAAGAGCACCGAGTCATTTCAGGTCTTGCGTCCACTTAAAAACGCCAAACCGAGCCCCATTGAGTCGCTTAGCTCGACGGTTTTGCGAACCAAGACAACTGCCCTCGCTTCACGGCGACGGTCCTCCGTCTCGCATCCTCGGCATAGCGACTCGAACGGCTAAGTACCACGCCGACTGAATACCAGCGTCACGATCGGTCGTGGAAAACGCCAAGTAAGAGAGCATACCAGACTGACGCGATCGACCTCCGGCCGGCAGGAGTGACACGCCACACCAACGCTGGGTCCTCAACCACCTCGAGTCGCCTCGAACTACCAAGTACCACGCCGGGGACTCGGCCACCACCCGTTCACAGACGGAAAACGGTAAAGCACTGAGCACTCAAGGGAGTCGCCTTGATCGGCTCTCCGAGCGAGTCGACTAAACTAACAAAACACACCATAACAACACATACCATATACAAGGTGAGCCCCACAAAAGGGCGGACGCGCTCGGGGACTCATCCAAAATCAATCCAAAACACACAAACAAATAACAAAATGGACACAACGTCCCATTCAATCGCATATCGCATTGTCTTATGTTACAACTTATGCCCGCTGGCGTAATCCGCTAACACATCTAGGCAAACTACCCTATTCTGCGAAGCTTGACGACGACGCCGTAATCCGGCGCACGGATGAACGCTGGTGTACAGGTTTGACGGATACGTCGTCGTACCGCCCGCCATCGCCGAGCGGAAAGGTTGCTCAACCTTGAAGTCACGATGCGGCTCGGGTCGCTTGGCGCGACGACCGCTTCGGTAGGGAAGGAGGTCGCCCATCGCCCAACACGCCCGAGTAAGCGGCGCACGTTTGCAGCTTGAGAACCTCGACGGATCCACCGCGGCCGACAAAGGATACCCACTCGTCACATCGTCGAGGTCGAAGTCCTCGGAAGTGGGCGAGTCCAAGGCTCGCCATTGCCGACGCCCACGCCAAACGCCGACGCCATGAACTCTACGATCGCGGGCGCCTTTCTCCAAGTACTCCCACACCTCAACGAGGTCACTAGGAATAACTTCCGTGGCGACATCTCTTGAAGGTAGGCGCGATGCACGCCGACAGCGCCGAAGTCGACAAGCATGCTTACGCACTCCTCGCGTCAAGAGAGCTCGCTTCTTGGCTACCAATAACACGACTGCGAACGAGACAATTATGAGTACCATGGAAACCACAAACAATACAACCGAAAGATGGGGAAGACGACTCACCAAGCAACGGGCGAGTCCCGTGATGAAGCTCAAGCGACGATAATCGCCCTGAAGCCCAACAACGAGGGCTTCCGACACCTTGCGGTCTTCCTCCGCGCCGCAATGGCGGCCTTAGCTCGCCTGTCACGAGCTTGCTTCTTCTTTTGCCTCCCGCAGTCAAGGCCGAGGTCGGCGACCCTGCTCAAAGAAGACTTAACGCAGATCGACCGCCACCAGCTCACCAAAGGGACAAGCTCTGGCGAGCCACCTCCGCTTCAAGCAGCAAACAAGCTCCTTGTTTGCTTCTCGGATAGTGGCTAGCATTTTCAGCATCTGTTGCCGCTAATCGCTCACGACTCCATTGCAGACCGCACATCATCAAACTCAGAACACGAAATTTCGGCCCACCCGCTAAAATTTAGCGAAAAGCTTTTCGGGACCGGCGATCACGAAAATTTCGGTGCCCACCCGCTAAAATTTAGCGCGTGCGCTCGGGGACCGGATGCGAAAGTACAAAACGAAAACTATAAGAATCACGCCACGCTAAGCACCGACCGATCCTCGGGGACCGGAGGTACCGGATAGCCGCACCAAGCATGCCATGGAGTTGTATTGCCCACAGACGCAGCGCCGGGCGCAGCCCGCGACGTTGGTCGACTTCAGCCGGTGGTCCCGGAGCGAGGCTCGGGGCGCCCGCTGCCGTGGCCGCCTTTGGTTAAGCGGGGGAAGCGATCGAGGCACCGCCCAAAGGAAGTCGCTTCCGGTCCAGGCAAGGAACGCCATCCTTTGTTGATGCGGTTGCTTCCATCGCGGTCCGGCGGTCGCCGCCGCCGAGACAAGAACGATGACGCCGCCTTGGCCTTCTTGCCTTCACGAGACGGCGACCTCGTCCACTTTCCTCTTGCGGGAAGGATCCTCCTCGCTCGCGGCGGAGGGTACCTTGGCCACGGTCGGGTGGCCCATCTTTTTCACTCCGGTCCTGCATATCAGATCAAATCAATAAAAGACAATCGAAGTATTTATAGAAAATAGAGAAGGCCGAATGCGCTCACTTGGCGATCGGAATGAACGCAGGCCGGCCCGGTTTTTTTCCAGCCGGGGCCCATGGCGACTAATCCCGTTCAGGGACGTCGTGGGCCCAAGACACGGACGGCTTCTTCGTTGAGGTCGCGGTGGCGCCTGGGACGCTTCGGGGCCTCCTCGCAAATTGGAGCTGCGGCCGGAGCCTCCTTGCGGGCGAGACCACGCTCGGGCCTCCTTGCGAGGCGAAGTCGCCACGGAGCCTTCCTGACCCAAAGACCGCGCGAATGGCGGAGGCATTGAGGCCAGCGGCACTTCCAGATGGCGCATCTAGCGCGGTTGTCGCCGCCGCGCCTTCACCGGGCGGAGCTGTGAGCTCGCCTTTCGTTGAATGCGGCGGCGAGGCCATCTTCGGCTTCGCTTTTCCTCCTGGGGCCTCGCCTTTTCCTTCTTCTTCTTCTTGAAGGAGTGGCTGGCGGTCGTCTCTGGGAGCTCGTCGTCGTCATGGCGCCGAGGCTCCTGCTTCGCCTACCGACGCGTTCTGGGTCTTTCGAGGTGGGCGATCTCTCTTCGGACTCATCCTCGCGTCCTTGTTGCCTGGCGGTGGCGATTCGCTTCTATCTGGGCAGATGACCCCGGGGGCTCGTCGTCGGGAGCCACCTTCCACCACTTGGAACAATTGCGATGAATACAAACAGTTAGAATTATCGCGATCGCATACCGCGATCGCGAACAAGACGAAGAAATTACCGGAGCCGGACGCCATGGTGTGGGGGAACCCCCGCAGATCCGCGATACAGACTGGTGATCTTCTTCAACGCCGAGAGGTAGTCCTCCGCTTCCACTCGCCGAGGCAGGCTTTCGTCGAGTCTCCCGGCTCGTAATCGGTACATGTAGTGATCGCGTTAGTGACGAGCCGCCGCCCAAGCCAACAATTGTACAAGTTTATTGTCCGAGCCCTTCTTCTTCGACCACGGATGGTCTGGAGCATCTCATCGACGACCATCCGCTGGTCGCCGAAGCTTGCCGACCGGAGATGGCGTGGCTCGAGCGGTTGGCCGAGTACCGCGGATCGCCGCCTCGCCCTCCGGAGTCACCTCGGTCACGTAGAACCATGACTTTTTCAGCCGTCATTGCTTTGGCGGCAGCATCAGGTCGAAGAAGGAAGCTTTGGATTTGAGTTGAATGTCAGCCCGCGGCTAGCATTGGGCGCCTCTCGCATGGCCGATCCGTCCATGGAATGATCTTGCCACAAGGGAAAGTAGGGCCGGCCCAAGTAGCACTTTTCAGAACGCCACGAAGATGGCGAGCTGCTCGATGTGGGGACCCAGATCCGAGGCTGGATCCGTAGTAGGCGCAAAACGCCGAAGAACAGAGATGTGGAAACCTAACCCCGCCGAGATGACCGTGAAGCGACAAACTCTCTCTCGCGGTTTGGGGTCGTTTCTCCGCTTGAGGATACGCCAATGGCTCACAGGATTCCGCCTCCTCGAACGAGGCTACCGCGCCTGTGCATTTGGATCTGCCCAAGGTTCGGTGGAGAGGCCATGGCAAGAGGTTGGTTGGGGATCGAAGATTTGGTCGATTGGATCGCGAGCAAAGGAAGGGAGATGCGCGCACTTCGGAAGAAATGGTGGGCGGTTGGCTGCGATAGCCTACCATTCCTCTTATATAGCGTGAGTTGCCCGCCAAATCAGGGGCCGTTACGCGCGATGATTACGCCGGTTACCGTTGAGTTACCTTAACGCTAGTTTGACCACCGACGGTCCAACTCAGCCACTCGCTCGTTAAGTCACTCCGAGACCGTCTCGCTGGCTCGACTCGCCAGACGCGACTCGGTTCGCCGGATTTTTCCTTTATACAGAGCCCGCCGACGATTCGACCGATGCCAACTTGAAGTCGATATCGACCGCCACAGCCACCACGCCCAATCAACGACGGCCTGGGACTCGATGGGGATACGCCACCGGGTATACTCACGGACGCTTCCCGCCCAAGGGTCGGCGAGTGGGCCCGCAACGCAAGTGGATCAAAGCCAAACAAGGTATCAAAGAGTGGAAGTTGAAGGCCGTGCAAGTAGATAGGCCGGTCGGTCTAGGTTAAACGATTCACTGTCAGAATCGAATCGGTTGAGATATGTAAACCCTAGGGAGGTGAGCTTATATAAACCTCCCTATAGGGTGAGTAGAGACACGCCCTCATACACCCAAGCAACTCGCCGCCTAGTCGCCGAGTTCGCCCATTGTAAACACATCCATAATACAATCTAGCAGAGTAGGTCTTTACCTCCGGGCCGAACTGGGTAAAACCTCGTGTCTGCCTCTCATCTCGCACCGCAGATGGCTGGCCGCCCTTGCCCCTCGTTCTACTACTCGCTGCCGATTGCAGCATCTGCCGTGGCCATTCCCACGACAGGAGGCCGCCGAGTTACTATATTGGGACAAGCATATTCGAATATGCTTGCCACGTTAGCCCTAGAGGAGCCAAGACGCCCCTTTATACGGAGAGGCTTGGACTCTGAGAAGGGGATAGGCTCATTTTGGTACCGTTAGGCTGGTAAAAGTTCATCTTCTCCTCTTGTAAACAGCTCAAGGAGCACTTGTAGACTAAGAGAGGAGTAATAAAGATCTTTACGTTAGTCATTTGTGTGTAAAATCAACTACATCTTCCCTCCCCAGATCCCTCTAGCATCCATTGGCCCCATACTTTAGCCTACCCATGGCATCTGCCGTGCCACCACCACGACAGTTGGCGCCCACCGTGGGGCCAGGAGCGGTGCTAGCTGGAGTCATGATCCGGACGGGAAACTTCATCCACACTGGCGAGCGCGTTGTCTCTGGCTTAGTCCGGAGATTTGATCTCTGTGACTATGTCAGCGATAACGCAAGCAGCTTCAGGGGAAAAACTCATCCGCGCAACGGCGTCTTCATCAACTTGGGCATGCACCAGATCTATGTCGGCGTCGACACCTCCGGTGTTTATCCTCACCAAGTTATTGTTGCAGGAAAGCCTCCCCTTAGCGCCGCAAACGGTCCGCCCCGAGAGCGCCCCGTCAGCAGCGTCGAGGTGATGGTCGCAGCCGGGGTGCAGGCGGGAGCAGCGGGCGCCGGATCAAGCAAGGATCCGATGACGGGTGTGCAGGTGGCCATGAAGGAGGCAGCTCCACCGCCCACCGAGGTAAATCCTTCAGCAGCCAACCCAGCCGGGGTGCAGGAGACGACCCCCAAGGCACCAAGGGTAAGAGGGCCACCTCTGGAAAGACCAGAGAATATTCTCCAGGCAACTATAGATAATCTGACTACACCTGTAGCACCGATACTTGATTCGGCTAATGCTCAGAATGCACTAGAAGAAACCAGCAAAAAGTACGTAGAGGCAAAAAGGTGTCGATTATGAGTCCTAAACAGACCGCGAGAATATGCTAGGGCAAATAAGCTTGATGTCGCCCCCGAGCGGGTTGATAAATTAAGATTGAGAGGAAAGAACCTCATGGATGATATCAACAAAGAGCATGAGACTCATAAGGGAGATTCAGTCGATCTAGGCTTGCCGAGGTATAGCACCCCGGCAAAGAACCTAAGAGCGACAAATGCCGCTGCACTAGAGTTAGAAGGACTGATCGGCGAAGCCCGGTAGAAGCAGCAAGAAAGAGTGAATGAGCTGGTGCGCATCACGAACCATCAGAATGAAGAAATGCTTAGGGCAGACCTGGCAAGGCCTGGTGCCTCACGAATGGTTCATTCGGCTGGTGCAGCACCCGCTCTATCTATGGCAGCAGCATCCTCACCCGGAAACAATGCGCGAAAAGACAGAGCGGTAACTTTGGGAAAAAGAAATAATCAAATTGTTCCATATGATCCGGCAGTAGCCGGAAAAGCAAATGAAAACAGAGGCAATGGAAGCCGAGGTAACAGTGGCGAAAGAAACCCCGGCCGTGCCGACAAAGGCAACGGAAGCCGAGGTAATGGATATCTCGGAAGAGGAAATCACGAGAATAATATCCCGGCAGAAGGAAGGAGAGAACCGCCGCCCAATCCTCAACTGAGATATGAACCTCGGCGGGAAAGAGAAGCGAGACCAGCTCGCCACAATCAGGTGAATGAGAGGTATAATGATGGTTATTCCGAGATGGAATATGTGGTTCATGGTGGAAATAACCACTATGGAATGCAGGAAAGAATTATGTACAGAGATTTGCCGTCAAGTGATGCAAGAGTAAAACTGGACCGGCTGTACCGGTCCGAGTTGTTAGAAGAGCAGGGTCCACCGGGTCCGACATGTTTCGGACCACGGATCATGGGCGAGCCGTCAGTGCCGAACTTTCAGCTGGCAAGAGGCAGGAAAACATACAACGGGAGCACCAAACCACATGATTGGTTGATTGATTTTACCACTGCTGTAAAAATAGCAAGTGGAAACTTGCGGTGGGCAGTAAGATATGTCCCGCAAATGCTGGAAGGACCAGCCAAAGTATGGCTGAATAATCTGCCTCCAGGCAGCATCAACTGTTGGTTGGATTTTGAAGAAATGTTTGTTAGCAACTTCACCAGTACTTACAAAAGGCCAAACAGGCCGCAACAACTAGCCATGTGCAAGCAAAGGCCGAATGAGACAGACAGGGAATTCTTAACTCGGTGGTGTAACCTCAGGAATTCATGCGAGGGAGTTATAGAATCACAAGCGATAGCTTGGTTCGCTCAAGGATGCCGTTATGGCGGTGTCTTGTGGCACCAATTGCAAAGAGATATGCCAACCAATTTGGCAGAAACCATCAGGATAGCGGATTCGTATGCATTGGGAGATCCGACACAACTAGAACTGATGTTGGCAGATCATCGGGAGCATCAAGATCAATATGCAAGAGATGCGGCCGGGTCATCGAGGCGCAATGAGTTCAGAGTAAGAAGAAGAGAAGAAAGACCGGATTATAGATATGCCTCCAATCAGGTGGCAGCGGTAGTGCAAGATCAGTCGAGTCACGGAAACAATCAGCGGCAGAAGAATGGTCCTCAGCAATGGACACCAAGGAATGAAGGGAAGAGACAGTGGACACCAGAACATAAGAAGCAATGGCAGGAAAGGCCGAAGTACACGTTTGAATCTATGTTGGATCAACCGTGTAAGTTTCATACTTCAAACCCGGTCAAGCCAGCCAATCATACAACCCGGCAATGTGCCTGGATGAAAAATGCAATGGGTAACCCGGCGGGCATGCAAGCACCTTCCCACCAGGCACATCAGCAGCAGCCGCAGCTGACTGGAGCAAATGCACAACAACTAATGTTACCCCCTCCTCCCCCGAGGTATAACAACTCGGACCGGAGAGATGCAGTGCATTAAGTGATAAATCAGGGTCAGGATGGAAGGGCAAACCCCGGAAATAATGGACGCAATGACTATAGGGAACATCATCAATCATATTGCGTGTTCACAATAGAACAACAAGACAGGCAGAGTGTACAGCGTCGGCATATGGAAGTAAATGCAGTTATGCCGGCAGTACCAAGATATGTGCCTTGGTCAGATCAAGAAGTAACTTGGAGCATAAAGGATCACCCCAAAATAATGCTGAATCCGGGGTCATACACACTCGTACTAGATCCGACATTTGTCGGACCGAGCATTAATGTGAAATTTTCAAAAGTACTCATTGACAATGGGAGCAGTATCAATATCATGTACAAGGATACAATGCATAAACTCGGAATATCGCAGAATATGCTGCAATCCACGAGAACCACGTTCCATGGAATAGTGCCAGGACTTTCATGCGAACCCATTGGAAAGGTTCGAGTAGATGTGTTATTCGGCACAAGGGGGTAACTGCAGAGCAGAAAATTTGGAGTTTGAGGTGGTGGATCTAGAGAGTTGTTATCATGCTTTACTCGGGCGGCTGGCATTGGCCAAATTCATGAGCAGCTGCCACATAACTTACTTGAAAATGAAACTTCCCGGCCCATAAGGGGTGATAACAGTAGTAGGAGATTACAGAAAGTCGATGGAATGTGCCTCGGCCGGATCGAACCTGGCCGAGTCATTGGTGATCGCAAGGGAAAAAAGAAGGATTCAGGAAGTAGCGGCTCGCTCGGGTGTAATCGAATATGCCGCAAGATTGGCCAACCCACATGGAAGTGTTTCTTTCCAGCCGACTAAAGAAACGAAAAAAGTCCAGATAGATGAGCAGTTCCCAGAACGCACCATCACAATTGGTGCCGGCCTAGATGCCAAATAGGAAGGCGAGCTCACAAACTTCCTCCGTGAGAATCGGGACATCTTTGCATGGTCAACTCAAGACCTGCAAGGTGTGTCGAGGGAGTTGGCTGAGCACTCTCTGCATGTAAGGCCAGGAGAAAAGCCGGTGAAGCAACCTCTCCGCCGCTTCGCCGAAGACAGGAGAAAGATAATAGGGGATGAGATAACTCGGCTCCTGGCGGCCGGGTTCATCATGGAAGTGCTTTATCCGGATTGGTTATCAAACCCGGTGTTGGTAGAAAAGAAAAAGGATGATCCAAATGTAGCCGTCGTATGTCGAATGTGTATTGATTACACAAACCTGAACAAGGCGTGTCCGAAAGATCCTTTTACTTTACCTAGAATAGACCAGGTCATTGATTCGACCGCTGGTTGTGAGCTGTTATCATTTGTAGACGCGTATTCTGGTTTTCACCAGATACCGTTAAATCCGGCCGATCAAATAAAGACTGCATTTATTACCCCGTACGGGGCTTATTGATATCGCACCATGCCATTCGGCCTGCGTAACGTAGGGGCAATGTACCAGAGATGTATGCAAAAATGTCTGCATGAGCAGATAGGAAAAAATGTACAAGTATATGTAGATGATGTGGTTATCAAAACCAGAGAAAGCAAAACACTACTGGATGATATTCGGTAGACATTCGCGAACTTGAGAAGGTTCCGAATGAAGCTTAACCCGGAAAAATGCACCTTCGGTGTACCGGCTGGAAAACTACTCGGTTTTATCGTATCTAGCCGAGGTATAGAGGCCAACCCAACTAAGATAAGAGCAGTAGAAAGGATGGAATTGCCGAGATGTCTAAATGACGATGAAGTTCACGGTTCGCCTCGCTTAGCCGATTTGTATATCGGCTGGGAGAGAAGGCATTACCACTTTATCAACTGATGAAAAAATCTGATAAGTTCATTTGGACACCACAAGCAGATAATGCGTTCCATGAGCTGAAGAAGATGTTGGTCACAGCGCCAATCCTGGCCTCTCCATTGTCAAAAGAGCCTATGTTACTTTACATAGCCGCCACGAACAGAGTAGTAAGTGCTGTGATCGTGGTGGAACGAATTGAAGATGATAAATCAGTACAAAGGCCGGTATATTACCTAAGTGAGGTACTATCAGCCTCAAAGCAGAACTACCCACATTACCAAAATATGGCGTATGGAGTGTACATGTCGGCAAAGAAACTTAAACATTACTTCGAAGAGCACCCGATCAAAGTGATCTGTGAAGCACCCGTAGCCGACATATTGAGCAACAAAGATGCAAGCGGCCGAATAGCAAAATGGGCAATTGAATTGTCACCTTATGCTCCGCAATTCGATAGGCGAGATGCAATCAAATCTCACGTTGTGGCCTACTTCTTCGTGGATTGGGCCGAGGTACAATATGAGCCACCATTACCAGATCCGAGTTATTGGACGATGCACTTCGACGGTTCCAAACTGAGAAACGGTTTGGGGGCAGGGATAGTGTTAACCTCGCCAAAAAGAGATCAGCTGAAATATGTGCTGCAAATACATTTTGCCGCATCAAACAATGTAGCCGAGTATGAAGCACTCGTCCATGGATTGAAGGTGGCAAAAGAGATTGGGATACACCGAGTCTTATGCTACGGAGATTCAGATCTAGTAGTACAACAGGTATCAGGCAATTGGGATGCACTAGATGCCAATATGGCCTTATATAGGTTCCATGTGCAAAAACTCAGTGGACACTTCGATGGATGTGAATTTCATCATATACCTCGGGCAGAAAACGACGCTGCAGACATGCTGTCAAAACTCTGATCAACCAGGCAATCAATTCCCCCAGGTATCGCCCTAGAGCACCTGAGAAAACCATCAATAACACCATCACCAGAGTCCGAATTCATATTTATTCCGGCAAAATCAAGAGAAGATAGTATGCCGATGGAAATTGACAAGGAATGTAACCCGGAATTTCCGAAAATAAACCCGGCCGATGAATGGATGGATATGGAAAAATCCGAGGTAGTTATGTCGGTGGAAAATATGGAAATATATAGTGAGATTACCCCAGAGAAAATCATACCAACATGGGCGCAACCCATATTTTCTTTCCTTAAAGATGCGACTTTGCCGAATAATGAGGTATTGGCCAGATAGACAGTGAGAAGAGCTAAAGCTTATACAATCATAAACAATGATCTGTATAAAAGGAGCGTCACAAGCGTGTTGGAAAGATGTGTGGATTCGGCGGAAGGCCATGAGATCGTCCTAGATATACATCAAGGAGAATGCGGGCATCATGCCTCGTCCAGAGCTTTAGTGGCCAAAACAATCAGGCATGGATTTTATTGGCCAACAGAGTTGAAAGAGGCCAAAGAAATGGTGGAAAAATGTAATGGTTGCCAGAGATATGCCAGCAAGATACATATGCCATCGTCCGAGTTAAAAACGATACAATTACTTGGCCGTTTTCTGTATGGTTATTAGATATGGTGGGACCGTTCAAGCCAGCCCGGGGCGGGATGACCCACATCTTAGTCATGGTCGACAAATTCACAAAATGGATTGAAGTGAAACCAATAAAAAAATGTGATGGACCCACAGCAGTAAAGTTTCTCAAAGATATTATCTTGAGATATGGTTACCCACACAGTGTTATTACAGATAATGGCACAAACTTTGCTGAAGGGGCCTTCGCTAGATTCTGTCAAGAAAAACACATAAGACTAGATGTCGCCTCGGTGGCTCACCCAGCATCTAATGGGCAAGTAGAAAGATCTAATGGACTAGTATTGTCCAAAATAAAACCACGACTCGTCGAACCACTACAAAGGTCGGCAGGGTGTTGGATCGAGGAACTACCAGCAGTACTATGGAGCCTCAGAACTACCCCAAACAGGTCAACAGGGTATACACCTTTTTTTCTGGTATATGGGGCAGAAGCCGTGCTTCCAGCCGACATAATACATGACTCGCCAAGGGTTACCCAGTATACAACCGCTAAGGTAAATGAGATAGATCGGCAAGATGATGTCGATCTGCTAGAAGAAGCCAGGGAGTTGGCACTATCAAGATCAGCTATTTATCAATAGGACTTGCGACGATATCGCAGCAAGAAACTAAATCCAAGAGTGTTTAAAGAAGGAGATTTGGTTCTTCGGTTAGTGCAACGCACGACCGGCATGCACAAACTATCACCCCCATGGGAAGGACCATTCATCGTGAGCAAAGCATTGCACAATGATGCGTATTACCTAATTGATGCTCAGTCACCAGAAAAGAACAAGGCAGACAAAGCCGGCGAAGAATCGAAAAGACCATGGAACATAGCTTTACTTCGTCCATTTTACTCGTAGGAGTCATCTATGACACGTTGTAAAGTGACACTTCAGGACGAAGTATCAACTATGTATTAAACCTCGGCACCTCGAGCAATGACTCGGGGACTGCCCTATATTATTTGGCATTTTGGATTATGTATTAGACCTCGGCACCTTGAGCAGTAACTCGGGGACTGCCATATTTTGTTTCTGAGTTTGGGTTATGTATTAAACCTCGGCACCTTGAGCAATAACTCAGGTACTGCCCTATATTGTTTCTGAGTTTGGGTTATGTATTAGACCTCGGCATCTTGAGCAGTAACTCGGGGACTGCCATATTTTGTTTCTGAGTTTGGGTTATGTATTAAACCTCGGCACCTTGAGCAATGACTCAGGGACTGCCATGTTTTGTTTTTGAGTTTGGGTTATGTATTAGACCTCGGCACCTCGAGCAATGACTCGGGGACTGCCCAATGTCATTTCGCAGTTTTAGTGATGTGTTAAATCTCGATTTCTAGAGCACTGACTAGGGAGTTGCCCCATGATTGTCCCTTGTTAACAAAAATGGGTATCAAACTTCGGCACCCAGAATGATATTATTTCACTCTCCCCAAATATGGGCTTCGAGATTTACAACTTGGATAGAATTCAAGAACACAATGGTTGATCCGTCAAATTTATAAAGGTCAGGAAATATTAGACACCGAACTACGGTGGGACAAATGCAAGCACACAATCCGAACTTAAGAAATTGAAGGCCACCAAAGCAAAGATTTAAACAGACAAGATCAGTTTAAACAAAATAATAACAATCACAATCATATGTGCCTCAGTGGCAAAAGGCAAAAGAGGTTCATACCACACAGAAAGTCGGACAATTGTTTCACACACATCATACGCCCGGCATACAGGGGATAAGAAACAACTTAAAGTTTTTTAAACCTAAGGGGCAGCGACTTGGTCAGGCACTAGGAGCTCCGAGGTAGACGGAACCTCGGCCGAAGTTGCCTCGCCCTCCACAGAACCAGGAGCGACTTCGGGGGAAGCCCGGGGCTGTTGGGAAACATTAGCTTGAGCTTGAGAATGCCTAGTCCCTTTGGAGGATGATCGCGCGTCGCCGTTGCCATCCGAGCTTGCGCTGGAATCACCAGAGGTATCCAAGTCGCCCTCATCCTCGTCCTGGTCGGCTGAATTATCATCAGAGGCATCTTCAACTTTGACATCATCCGCCGGGTTAGAAAGGAAACTCGGCCCTTCAATCCAGTTATGCACGTCCGCATACTCAACAAGCTGGAAGGCACGAGCTTGTCGGCGAGCGACGAATTCTGGATCCTCAACCCAACGGGAGCCAGTGCGCAAATTTATCAAGGTATCGAGGGAAATATCCTCGTACCATGACATAACGGCTGTGAGCGCCATATTAGCACCAGCTCGTCCAGCGGATTCCCTCCAGAGATTTAACTGGTTCTGGGATGCCATCAATCTTTCCACCAGTAGCTAGATCTCATCAATATCAGGAGTTCCAGAAGTATTCGTCCAGAGAACATGGTAGGCCCGGATGGCTGCCTGCACCAAGTCCCTGCCCATAATCTTCATCGGACCAACGGCAACCAAGTAGTCTTCCATCGAGTATTCTGGGATCGCATCTGCGGGGACACCTCAGCGTACACGAGCATTAACCACCGCTCTAGAGCTCACGAGCTTAGCTTCTGGAAAATGGTCTACGCAAAATAAAAAACACATCGGTCAACACTAAGAATGAGAAAAAGATATCTCGGCCACGGTCAGAGGCTTACGATCAATATAGCTCAGCATTCTCTAAAGATCTTGAGCCCAATCACCCTTGGTTTTCTCAAAGCGAGTGATCTCCTCGCTCATCGCCCGTGTCTTCAGTTCGGCAGCCTCGAGGAGTTCTTTATTTTTCTGCAATTGCAGAGCTAGACAATTCTTCTCCTCGGAGAACTCCTGGTCAACTTTCTCTAACTCAGACTTCTGAGAGAGCTTGAGGGACTCCACCTCGGCGCGCAAGCGAATTATCTCGTCATCTTTATCTTCCAGTTGCGCCGAGTGAGTAGCGGCTTGTTCTAAAAAATGCAGCATCATATCAGGCATGGGTATGCATTCTTGATGTGATGCTGCAAAAGTTTGTAACTCGGGTATACCAAAGCCAAAAGGGTTAAAAGAAACCCGGTATAAGTTTCGAATGGAAATCTGTAAAGAAAAAGGGTAACTAACCTTCCAGGGCCTTGACCTTCTTCTCAAGACGGATATTAAGATTGTTGATATTACCTATTCACCAGCAAAATGAGCTAACACCTCATGTCCAAAACAATAAGAACTTTAGGGACAATGCAAAAGTTTGTTAACTTACCAGCTTTCTTCACCACGGGAATGACTTTCTCATACTTGTCTTGCAATTTCTTATGTGCGAAAAGCAGCCTTTGGAATTCGGCGGTCCGCCGATCATGCGCAACCTAAGCAACAAAATAAATAGCAATGAGATACTCGAAGCTTAGACAGATCCAAATCAAGCAAGGCTTAACTCAGATCTAGGTGGCTGGATATTCGAAGCTAAGACAGATCCGAATCAAGCAAGGCTTAACTCGGATCTAGGTGGCTGGATATTCGAAGCTAAGACAGATCCGAATCAAGCAAGGCTTAACTCGGATCTAGGTGGCTGGATATTCGAAGCTAAGACAGATCCGAATCAAGCAAGGCTTAACTCGGATCTAGGTGGCTGGATATTCGAAGCTAAGACAGATCCGAATCAAGCAAGGCTTAACTCGGATCTAGGTGGCTGGATATTTGAACACTAGGGAAAGTCTGAATTAAGCAAAGCTTAATTCGAACCTAGGTGGCTGGTTATTCGAACGCTAAGACAAAACTGAACCAGGCAAATCCTAATAAAACTTCCAAACGAATAACAAATTATTCGGTTGCAAGCTTCGGGGACTAGAGTATATATAATATCATTCGAATGACTAATCAGACGTCAATAAAAACAATTACCTCATTCATCTTATCGCTGTCAAGAACGATCTTGGCAGCCAGATGTAAGCGACTGCTGATGTCGGAGAGTTGAAATGGATGACTGCTTGGATTGCCCTCGAGCTGATCAACAGCGTTCCAATTGTTGGCATACTCAACCAACGAGCCGAGGCTGTTCCCACTCTCAGTATGAGTCAGGACTTTACCTCGGACGTGTTGTGTAGCCACCGCCGCCGCGGTACTCTTGTGAAGAGCGAGCTAGGTATCAGCGGCCGGGGTGACAATAGTCTTGGCAGAAGAAATCCCCTTGCGCAGCACATCAGCAATTGTAGGCTGAGAAGAGCTGGCAAGCCCTTTATGAGATGAGGGAGGTTTGGTGACAACGACCTTCCTTGCCTTAGAAGAGGCGTCGACAGGATCCATTACCTCGTCACTTGGAGTGGCATCTTTTGGGGCCGGAGGGATTACGATTTCTGAGGGTCGGAGTGGCAGTAAAGACTGTGGGGGTCGAAGGAATCTCGGGGGAAACTCCGAGGTTCACGGAGGAGGCAGCATGCTCAGTGGAAATATCTGCTGGCCGAGTTATGTCGGCATCAACAGGAGAGACCTCAGGCGCATCCTGGCGAGATGACGTCTGATTTGGAGCAGGAGGAGAGTCTGCGCGGGCAAGACTAGGAACCCTAGTATCTTCAGGAGACGTAGGAGAAGGCGGCCGAGTCGTATGACTCGTCATGCTAGGACCACTGGGCTTAACAGAGAGAGGATATCTGCAAAGGCACAAAGAGTCAGGTCAGAAGACAGAAAGAGAGAAACAAGAAATACAAATGAAAAGTAACTCACCCAGTAACCCCGGGCATAGTTTTACGCTTCAGAAGGTGCTGGGATGACTTTTTGGTTCGCTTGTTGGGGGCGGCTTCGGAGACACCCGTTGGAGGCAGCCTTCATGAGGTGAGGAGGTTGGGAGGCGAGAGGCTCGGCTTCGTGCACCTGACCGGCCTGATTAGCTGGGGAAGTAGAAGCCGAAAATGCATAAGAGATAGGCATTGCGGCAACTACCTCAAGAATTTGGATGTCGTCCGAATCACCTTCCTCCTCGTGAGCCGAGGTCTTGACACGGGCACGAGCCGGAGCGAGGTCCGACTTGGGAACGAACTCCTCCGAGTCAGGTTCCCCGCTATCCGGGGTGTTCCGATCTGCAGTCCACGGGAGGGCCAAAACCTCGGCATCTTCAATCTTCTGCTCCGCAAATCTTTGCAAGGAAAGAGACAAAGGAATTAGCGAAGGGAATCACGGATGCGATTGGGGGGCAAAACATAAATGCATGAATTTACCTCGGGAGGGGGATTCCCACGGGTGAATGGCTTCAGTCCCCAGGCCCAATCCTCCGGCATCTCCGTCTTAAAGATAGCTCGGACATGCTTGAAAATAAGATAGTTGTCGAGCTCAACAATGGAGACTCGGTTGGGATCAAGGGGACCGCTCATATAGCAGAGCTTATGCGTGCGTTGCTGAAAGGGGCAGACCCGGCTGCTGACGAAGGTGGTCATCAGATCCTCGCCGCGTAACCCGGCGCGGATCAGCTCCTTCAGCCGAATCTCAAAGGCCTCGGCTAGAGCATGGCTCTTCCTGGGATTATAAGTCCAGTTCTTCTTGGAAGGGGGGCCAATGGAGAAAGCCGGAAGCCTAATCTTATCTTCCTTCCTAGAGTTCTTGATATAGAAAAACGATCTATGCCACTTCTTGCATGACTCAAGACCAGCAACCCGAGGAAACTCGGATTTCCGCCGAGGTGTGATGGACGCTGCTCCACACTGCGTAAGCAATTTCTTAGAAGGATGGAGGGATTTGTCTGGAACAACATTGGACCGGATATGGAAGAACTTGGACCATACATGCACTGACGGACAGAGGCCAAAGTATCCTTCCGAGGCCGAGATAAAGGCGGATAGAGAAGCAATGGCATTAGCCGGAAGATGATGCGGCTGCAGGCCGAAGTAATCAAGGAATTCCCTAGCAAAATCACTAAGGGGAAGACCGAACCCGCGAGCAAAATGGGACATGAACACGACATACTCACCCTCTTTAAGAACATGAGAGGATTCGTTGCCAGGTAAGCGACAGGCTACCTCGGCAGGAATTCTTCGAGTTCTAATCAACCACTCAACCTCTCGGCGGGTAACGGTGGAATCTTGCCAGGAGCCCCACTCTGGGCCAGACGCGGCATCGTCATCTTCGATGAGCACGTCGCTAATAGAGCTTGACATGGGGTCGCCGGAGGAATCTACCGAGGAGCAACTAGCGGTGGAGCAAAGCCTTGAACTGCAAGGCCCCGTCGTGGTCCTAGGCGAAAATGGCGGCGGAGCGGAAAAGGAACCACCGCGGGAAATCTAGAGAGCGGAAGACGCGTCTAGAGGGAAATCTAGGCAATGAGACCAGAGAAAATCACCGGCGACGGCGCCGGAGCAAGCGCACGGGGACGAGGTCGACGGAGCAGAGGGATTAGGACCTCGCCGTCAAAGATTCCGACGAGCACACGACCGCAGAAGCACGAACGGACGCAAGAGCGAAAGGAGGAAGAAGGGAAACAGTGAGCGAAGGAGGAAAGTGAATCCCCTAGGCCCGTGCCCCTCTTTATAACCGCATAGCCTTGGTGATAGTGGGATCGTGCGTGCGGGTGATAACCGTGTAGATCGTGTATGCGGCATAACCGCTCGCGGCTGAGTGGAGCCACACTAACGGCCACACGACGCAGGAGAGGATCATGCCTCCTGACAATTTCGGTGCGCGAGGCGACGCAGTACCGACGCGACAGGCGCAGTAATCATTGTAGCATTGTCAGCGGGAACTGTAGAGGAACAAAAAACTAGAGAAATAATGATGAGTGTTACACGTAGGATGAGGCGTACGCAAGAAGACACATGGATACCTCGGAGGGCGGAAAAGTAACTCGGAAACAAGGATACACGAGTATAGAGAAACTGATATGGACCGGCCGAGGTTATAGGCAGGACCATACCATCTTCGGGGACTAATGTTGGGGAGGTGACCCCGGATAGGGTCAGGACGGGGAAAGACAAAAGGAAGTTCCCCGTCCAAATTTCCGAGTTACTGTCTAAATCGGCCGAATCCTGTAAAGGTCGGCCGAGGTAAGCAAGAGCAGGACACTTATGAGAAGAGCAACACGTTACCCGGCCGACGTACTGTTTAAGTCGGCCGGGTCAACCCGAATAATCTGAATGCAGGTGAAGGCCAAGCCGAGTTAAGCGAGGCAGGGCCGAATGACACGAAGCTTGCAGGAGAAGGAAGTGCCTATAGTCAAACCCTTGTCACAAGCTAGGAAGAATCTGGACAGAGCCAAACACAAAGGACAAGGAGCAGAGCGGCAGAAGGGTAGAAGGAGGTCATGGAGGTGACAGTCCTGGAGCCCGAGGCATGTAGGTGGGGTTCTCTGAAACCTTGCCGTCATTAGAAGGGCGACATGGAAAGGAGGCCGCCGAGTTACTATATTGGGATAAGCATATTCTTCGAATATGCTTGCCACGTCAGCCCTAGAGGAGCCAAGACGCCCCTTTATAAGGAGAGGCTTGGACTCTGAGAAGGGTATAGGCTCATTTTGGTACCGTTAGGCTGGTAAAAGTTCATCTTCTCCTCTTGTAAACAGCTCAAGGAGCACTTGTAGCCCAAGAGAGGAGTAATAAAGATCTTTACGTTAGTCATTTGTGTGTAGAATCAACTACATCTTCCCTCCCCAGATCCCTCTAGCATCCATTGGCCCCATACTTTAGCCTACCCATGGCATCTGCCGTGCCACCACCACGACATACCCTCTATTTATGGGAGGGAGGGAAGCTTGGGAGAGGGGAGTTTGAATCCTTCCCCAACTCCCTCTCCTAGTTGGCTTGTGGTGGAGGGAAAGAAGGATTCTTTCCTTCCTCCACGAGGATACATTGTCCCAATTTGACTTTTCAAACTTGCCTTTTAACTTTCAATTTGGAGCTTAATTTCTTTCTTACAAATGCCCAACCAAGTGACCTAGGACATGATGCAATCATTCCACTTATTCATGACACATTCATGTACCCTTCCCCTTCCGGTCCGGTGAACCTTCTATACCCTTCTAGATCATTCCGGTGAAAACACCGGAATCATTCCCGAACTCCAGAATTGGACTTTCCTTATATGAATCTTATTCTCCGGACCATTCTGGATCTCCTCGTGATATCCCGAATCCCATCCGAGACTTCGAACAACATTCGGTCTCCCTACTTACATTCCATATCTACTAAACAACATTGAATCCTTAAGTGTATCTCCCTACGGTTCGTGAATTATGTAGACATGACCGAGACTCTTCTCCGATCAATAACCAATAGAGGAATCTAGAAATTCATATGGATGCCACATATTTCTACAATTAATTTGTGATCGAATGAACCACTTACATATGATACCAATTTCCCGTTGTCTCGCGATAGTTTACTTATCCGAGGTTTGATCGTCGGTATCTCTGCATACCTAGTACAACCTCGTTACCGATAAGTACTCTTTTCTCGTTCCCGTGATATGTGATCCCTTGTGAGCCAATCACATGCTTGCAAGCTAATTGGATGACATTCCATTGAGAGGGTCCGGAGTATATCTATCTGTCATATGGATGGACAAATCCCACTCTTGATCCATGTTCCTCAACACATACTTTCCGAACACTCAATGCCACCTTTATAGCCACCCAGTTACGATGTGGTGTTTGACGTCATCAAAGCATCCTTCCGGTGATGGTTATTAGCATGATCTCATGGTCGAAGGAATTAGGTTACTATGTATTAGAAAGCTTATAGCAAACAAACTATTGAAATGACTTGATATTTATGCTACGCTTATCTATAGGAGTATGTCCATCATACCATTCTCCTAATGACATGATCTTGTTGTTAACAACATCTCAATGTTCATGACCCAGAAACCATGATCATCTATTAACCTACAAGCTAGTATTATAAAGAGGCTTTACTAGGGACTCTAATTTAGTTTACAAATCACACAAGTATTAATGTTTCTGATTAATACTATTATAGCATGAATCTAAACATTTATCATAAACACAAAGATATAATAATAACTACTTTTATTATTGCCTATAGGGCATATCTCCAACAGTCTCCCACTTGCACTAGATTCAACTAATCCAGATTACATGGTAATATACCGAACACCCATGGCGGTTTGGTGCTGGTCATGTTTTGCCCTCGGGAGAGGTTTAGTCAACGGATCCACCACATTCAGATCTTTGTGTACTTTACAAATCTTTATGTCACCATCTTGGACATGCTCCCGAATAGCGTGAAAACGTAGCTTGATATGCTTCAACTTCTTGTGTGACCTTGGTTCTTGCGCATTGGCTATGGCGCCCGTGTTATCATAGTAGATAAACATTGGGTCCAGCTCACTAGGAACCACACCAAGCTCTGTAATGAACTCTTTCATCCATATCGCCTCTTGTGAAGCCTCTGAAGCAGCTATGTATTCTGATTCAGTTGAAGATCTTGCCACAACACTTTTCTTTGCACTCCTCCAACTTACTTCTGCACCATTCAAAGTTAATATGTATCCAGATTGAGATTTAGTATCATCCGGATTGGTGTTCCAACTAGCATCGGTGTAACCAGTAACAATGAACTGTTCATCACCTCCATAAGAAAGAACCATATCCTTAGTTCTTCTCAAGTACTTAAGGATGTTTTTGACCGCTGTCCAATGATCCACTCCTAGATCACTTTGATATCTGCTAGTCAAAATAACACCATATGCAATGTCGGGTCTAGTACATAGCATGACATACATGATAGATCCTATGGCTGAGGCATAGGGAGTCTTACTCATCCTTTCTCTATCTTCTGATGTAGCTGGACTTTGAGTTTTACTCAAGGTCGTATTGGGCAACATGGGCAAGAACCCTTTCTTCCTATCTTCCATTCCAAACCTCTTTAGAACTTTGTCCAAATATGTACTCTATGACAATGATATTAGGCATCTCGATCTATCTCTATAAATCTTTATGCCTAATATGTAAGCTGCTTCACCAAGATCTTTCATTGAAAAACTATTATTCTAATAATCCTTGACGCTATTAAGAAGGTCTACATAATTCCCAATCAACAATATGTCGTCCACATATAGTACTAGGAATGCTACAGAGCTCCCACTCACTTTCTTGTATATACAAGCTTCTCCATAAGTTTGTATAAAACCAAAAGTTTTGATTACCTTATAAAAACGTTGATTCCAACTTCGGGATGCTTGCTTCAATCCATAAATGGATCGTTGAAGTTTGCATACCTTGTTAGCATCTTTAGGATCGACAAAACCTTTGGGTTGTACCATATACAACTCTTCATCAATGTCTCCATTCAGTAACACCATTTTGACATCCATCTGCCATATCTCATAATCATAATATGCAGCGATTGCTAACAAAATCCTCACAGACTTTAGCTTCGCTACTTGTAAGAAAGTCTCATCATAGTCAACTCCTTGAATTTGTCGAAACCCTTTTGCGACAATTTGATCTTTATAGACAATAACATTACCATCAGCATCTGTTTCTTCTTGAAAATCCATTTGTTCTCGACAACCTTCCGGACATCCGGTAAGTCCACCAAAATCCATACTTGGTTTTCGTACATGAATCCAATCTCGGATTTCATGGATTCTTGTCATTTATTGGAATATGGGCTCATCATCGCTTTCTCATATGTTGTAGGGTCGTTGGTGTTATCCACCAACATGACATTCATAAAGGGATCATACCAATCGGGAGTGGTAAGTGTCGTGGTATTGCCGACGAGTACGCCATGGAGGGGTCCTCACAGTGCGTGTTTAGAGATGTGGGATAAGGCGGATGGTTGACGGGTACAAGGTAACACAGCTTACCCAGGTTCAGATCCCACAACGGTGGCGGAATCCTACTCCTGCTATCAATCACTATAAGGGCAATACGCCGAATTACAAAGATAGGTTCGCTGTGCGAGGGTGTATGAAGTTGTGCCCTAAAGTCTCCCATAGGCCCGACTTATATAGTCGACAGGTCCTAGGGTTACAGGGAAAAGTCCTAGCCGGACAGGTTACAGAGTCCTACATCGTCTATTACTAGTCTTGTGTATCTTGTACTCCAAGGCTCCGGGTACGTTGGTGACTCCACCGTAGCCTTCCTTTATTCGGCATGGGCCTCCCTTCTGGATCCATCTAACTGGGCCTCCCAACAGGCCATAGGCCATGCTACCATCTGTGGGCCACCCGGGTTAGCCGGATAAGAGACATGCTATAAGGATACCCATATAGCATATCCCCAATAGTAGCCCCCGGAGAACTCCGAGATCTTGCGCCGTCTTGCCTCTTCAAGCGGAATGCTCCGTCTATATGGATGTCGGAAAATCGTCAAGCAATATCTTGTAGTCCTACCAAAGAACCCTGCAAGGCTTTCTCCGTCTTTAACTTTGTAAACCGAAGAAATGCTGAATCTCCCATCGTACTCTTCCATAGTCGGATTGAATCCGTCCATGTCAGAATCTTCGATGTGACGGCTCATCTACCCATGACAGCTAGGACAACGTAGGCTTAGGTCAGCGATGCCTCGTAACTCACACATGCAGAGAACGCAATCATATAGGATTTTCCCGCGTGAGTGATACGAACCGTTGGCGGCGACGGTTGGAGACATGGCGAAATTTACGCACACATTCGCGAACACGTCGTCTACGCGGAAATCGTCCGATCAAGCTGCACGAATCTTGACGCCGAGGATGATAAATAGTAACCGTGGGGAAATTTCCACTTTTTACCTCATTCTTCTCGCGTCATCTTCTTCCTCCAGCCACGCGTCTCCTCGATCTCTCCTCGAGAAACCTCGAAAAAACCCTAGCTCCCATCCACCCAACCTTCAGTCCATGGCTAGCAGCAACACCTCCCCATCGATGCCGGCGTCGAGCGAAGCCTGCGAGCTCCGTCGTCGTGCCCCCAGTGGGTTTGGTCATCCCCGCATCGGCGGTGATTGAATCCATAGGCGGCGACCCAAATTTCACGGCGCTAGAGCCACTGGAGGAGGAGCCAGACTCGCACAAGGGAGACTCGCGCGGCAACACCGCGCGAAGTATATGCACGAGTATACCGGCGACAGAAGGGATAGCCTCCGTTTCTCCGTGGATAACTTCTCGAGCGACTCCTTCAAGCTCCACCTTAAGGACATCGTCAAGGTGAAGGATAAGAAGCGTGGCTTCACCATCACCTACGACATGTTATTAGACGGCAAGTGCCCAAAGGTAGGTATTTATTTTCCGTATACGACATATGCTCCAGTTTTTCCATCTTGCCACTACCATCTTATCTAACATGGTGATTTCTTACTTAACATCTTAGCGATCTAGATGAGGGCAACCTGGCTGCCCAAATCTATGATCCAAAGATGAAGGAACTCACGGTCGTGTCCGACGACGATGTCCCGTTGGTGCGAAAGCGGAAGAGCTCCACCTCTGACGCTGCCGACGAAGGCAAGAAGAAGAAGACGGAGGGTGGAGCCTCCAAAAAGACTACCGCCGCCCTGGAGGTGGAAAAGAGAAGAGCCACCAGGATCTTTGCCCAAGCACCCCCCTAGTGTAAGCTTCTCATTCTCTGACATTGTCTATTTGTCTGTCTTGTTCTTGTACTTATGCATTTTGCACGTCTCAGGAAGAAAGCCACGACCAACCTCAAGAAGATCTCCAAAACTTTGGGGGCTGATTGAAATATCAAGGACATGCTGCATCGCGACGCCTCCCCCGCCATCGCCCCTGCTACCCTTGTCGTCAAGCCTTCATCTGCTCCGAAAAGCTCACAAGCTAAGGAGGTACCAGGCCCTTCCGTCATGGAAGTGGATTCTGGCGCCTCTACCGAACTCGCTGTTGTCGGCGAGCAGGCGACGCAGGAGAGAACCGCTCAACAAATGGCTGAATCTCCAGCTAAGGATGCCATCGGTGGCGGCAAGGCGGTGGTGGAAGCTGGTACTTCTGCCGAAGGCGGCGCCCTTGCTCCCTAGAAACCCTTTGAGTTCCCAAAGATAGTCTACCCGACGCTAACGCCGAGTAACACAACTCTGGTTCCTGGAGGAGTACCGACATATCCGACGTGCGATCTTGTGGAGCTTCTCCGACAAGCGGACATCTTGCAAGGAAATAGCATCTCCTTTGGCAAGCTGCTAGCCGAGAGCGCTACAAACCTCAAGATCATTGCACTTGTAAGTTTTACTTTGCCTTTTGCATTTCATATGAGTATCCCACTATAGCCCCCGAGGATGTAGACGGAAAACCATAGGTTTTGCATCTATATGCTCCAAGAGTGACTAAGTTAGAAAAACTCTCACTGTAGCCCCCAAGCATTTAGATGGAATGAACTATTCCGACTAGATTCTTTAAGAATAGCATATGCACTGTTTATAATTTTCAATACTGTAGCCCCCAAGCCTCTAGTTGTGACTGAATTAGTTCCGACTAGATGTTAAAGAAAAGCTAAGCAGATTCCGAGTTAAAAACTTTATACGGTAGCCCCCAAGCTTCTAATCGAGAACTGGATTAGTTCTGACTAGATGCTTAAAGAAAATCTAAGCATATTGCTAAGTAAAAAACTCTCGCTGTAGCCCCCAAGCGTCTAGGTGGAAAATTTCCGACTAGATGCTCCAAGCAGACTAAACAACGGTTTAACTTTTTTCTTTTTTCCACAGAATTAGAATGCTCGGAGGGGCATGGACAATGATAAGTACCAGAAGATGCGTGCAGATCTTGAAGCTGAAAGGGGTAAAACTGCCTTCTTGAAGGAACAAATCATCAAAAACAAGAGTATGTTTTCTTTTTGTGCATTCCGTCTTGTTTCTATGCCTTCACTCTCCGATTACTCACTGTGTACTTTGTTTTCTCCCACTTGCAGAACATGTCGCCAAGGCCAAGGACATTGTCGATCAGTCCAAGCACATCCAACAGCTGGACATCGAGAACAAGATCCTTAAGGAGGAGAGGAAGGAAATGCTGAAAATGCATGAGGATTCCATGAAGGCCCTGTAGGACTCCGCCTCCGCGGAAATCAATCGCTTGAAGGAGGAGCTTGCGATCTTAAAAGATCAGAAGCAAGCTGCTGATGAGCAAAACCAACGCCACAGCGAGGCGTTTAAGCTCCTTCAACAAGAGAAAGAATCCCTGGCGGACACCCCCTGGCAGGCTAAGGCCAGCATCTTCAGTAAGTTTCCTCCGCCTTGTATTTCTGTAGTCTGGATACCTTGAATTTATTGAACTCATGCGCTCCTTGTCGGAATTTGCAGCTCCTATGGGTTTAACCCGCTCGCCTCCTTCGGACAAGGAATGCATGGTTCTTGCCGGCAACTTCATCAACACCGCCATCACCCAAGCCAAAGAGATTGCCAAGCCCCTCCAGATATACATCAAGGCCTCGAACTCCGTGGCGAAGTACTCGGAGATTCTGCTTCGAGCCCCCAAGCGTGTCACAAGCTGGAAAGCTTCATGTGCACGTCCTGGCGCAAGGATGGCGCTGTAAATGGTGAAGGCGCACTACGCAGGTGCCTACATCGACACGGTGACCTCTGGTATCCCCTACGTCGACGATGACGGCAAAGAGATTGATCATGAAGCCATCTTGTCGTCACTCGCGGGTTATGACACCAGAGTTGCCGAGTTGATGGACATCGACGTCTTCGTGCCCATGAACACCATCGACAGCGTCAACCAAGATTCCTCCGAGTCTCAACATAGTGCCGACGTTGAGGGTGATTCTCTGGCTGGTGATGATGTTGCTTCCAAGTCTCCTGCGCCAAAGGAATGAAAAAAAAACTTTGTAATATTTGTTTCACCTTTGGTGTATGCGCGGAAAAAACTTGGTGATGTAACTTAAGGCGGAAAACAATGGTTGTTATATCCTGCTACTTAAGAACTAATTTCCAGCGTGTATATATTTTTTAGCAAGTGCTAGCTTATCCATTACTTTGGTTCTTATGCTTGACTTTTTGTGAGTCGGAAGACTCGTTGTCGGAACCATGCGCTTAGGTGATGATGCCCAATGGCACCGTCAATAACCTGAGCACAAAATCGCCGACAATAAGTGCCAAAAGTCACTACTCCAGAATCCACATAAAAACAACAAAGAACGTGTACACCAGAATACTTAAGATAGCGCCCGTAGGCGGAATTTTCACAAGTGCAAACGCAATACCTGTGCATAAAGGTTTTACATGATCCAAAGATGAACACTAAAGGAGGTAAAAGACTCAGAAATATGAGTGAACCAGAGAGCTTTATTTCATTGATCATATAAGAGATATACAATTTAGATAAAAATGCTAAGTGTAAAAAGGACGTAGCTGTGCTATGTTCCATGGCCGATCAAGCTCCGGGTAGTCATCATCCGGGTCACGTCGCTTACGCTTATGATCCTCGTTGGGTCTATCCTTTAGTTCACGATTGTCAACAAGGTAGTAAGACCCACTGAGCAGCGCCTTGCTTATGATGAATGGTCCTTCCCATGGCGGGGATAATTTGTGTGACTTCTTATGATTAAGTCGGAGCACCAAATCCCCCTATTTAAACGAGCGATGCCGAACACGGCGACTATGGTAGCTGCATAGCTTCTGCTGGTAGATGGCGGATCTTTGGCATGCCAAAACGCGCTCCTCCTCGAGAAGGTCCACATCTAGGCGTCTGGATTCTTCAGCGTCATCCTCGTTGTAGGCGGAAACTCTTGGTGCATCGTGGAGGATGTCGGAAGTCAAGATGGCTTCTGCTCCATATACCATGAAGTAAGGGGTGTAGCTGGTGGATCTATTGGGTGTAGTTTATAAACTCCACAGAAAAGATGGCAATTCTTCCGCCCAGGCTCCAGTTGCTCTATGTAGCGGTGCCTCAAGACGTGGCTTGATTCCCTGCAGAATTAATCCATTGGCTCGCTCAACCTGACCATTGGATTGTGGGTGTGCCAAAGATGCAAGGTCAAGTCGGATGCCTTTCTCCCAGCAATAAGCCTCCACTTATCCGAGTGACAAGTTGCTTCCGTTGTCGGTGATAATGCTATGTTGGATACCAAATCTCACCACTAGATCCCGAACAAACCTGAGGGCAGTTGCCCCATCAAGCTTTCTAATGGGTTTAGCTTCTATCCATTTGGTGAATTTGTCAACTGCTACAAGCAGATGCGTAAACCCACAAGGTGCCGTCTGTAACGGTCCCACCATGTCCAGCCCCCAGACTGCAAACGTCCAAGTTATTGGTATTGTTCGCAATTCTTCAGCAGGAACATGTGGTTGTCGGGCATAGTACTGGCATCCCATGCATGTCTCAACCAACTTGTCAGCGTCCGCCTTCACGGTTAGCCAGTAGAATCCTTGCCGGAAGGCTTTTGCGACCAACGATCGAGGAGCGGCGTGATGCCCACAATCTCCAAGATGGATTTCGTGCAGGATTTCCATACCTTCTTGCTGGGAAACACATTTTAGGTATACACCAGTAGTGCTCCTTTTATAGAGTTGCCCATTGATTATGGTATAACCCGTTGCTCGTCGTACTATTTGCCGTCTTTCGACTTTGTCGTCGGGCAAAATTCCGTGTTCGAGATATTCCATGAACGGTTTTGTCCAAGCCGGAGGGACCTTAGTCACCATGTTGACGAAAGAGTCAGCTCTATCCGGGTTGTCGATGTCGGCCCCCTTCACGGATGGTGTGCGCAGGTACTCTAGGAAAACTCCTGGCGGAATTCGCTTGCACCCTGATCCAAGCTTAGACAGCAGATCAGCCGCCTCGTTTTGTTCCCTAGGTACATACTTGACTTCGTAGCCCAATAAGCTCTTGGCTATCTCGTCCACTTCATCTCGATATGCCGCCATTATAGGGTTCCGCGCATTCCAGGTGCCAGCCACCTGCTGGGCAACCAAGTCAGAATCTCCACAACAAACTATGCGCTTGATGCCAATATCCTTGGCTACATGTAGTCCATGAATGAGTGCTTCATACTCTGCCATGTTGTTTGTAGCCTCGAAGTGGATCTGCAAAATGTAGTGTAGCTTGTCTCCTGTTGGTGACTGTAGCAATACACCAGCCCCCGAGCCATTGAGAAGCTTTGATCCATCTGTTGGGAATATGCCCTAGAGACAATCATGTATGATGAGATTTCCCATTGTATTCATAAAGATATTAAGTAGTCCTTGTATAAACATCTGATGTGTATCATTGAATATGTGATTCGGTTGTGGAACTATGCATTCATGTTGTTTGTACTAAATATCCTTGGTCATTGAGGTTGTGCTGGACACACAACTTAGACCAATGTGAAAGTTGGATTGATGACTCGGTTCCACTTGTCATGGGCATGGAGATGCTATTCCAACTTACACAGATTCGGATAAAGAGTTTAGCGAATCGGATTGACCCATATTGAGGTACAACGAACAAGTTGTCATTTGTATATCTCAATCAATGTAATCCTTAGACCTGAGGTTATTGCATAGTCCGAGTTGAGGATCACCAACTTAGGTTCTATCAAACGCTGATCCATAACTGGGTAGTTATAAAGGCAGAGTTCGGGTCGACTAAGAATCAAGCTGCGTGATGTGAATAACCAAGATGGGATTTTGCCCCTCCACTCGGAGAGATATTCTCTGGGCCCTCTCGTGAGATATGATTCGGAAAGCATGGCCATGCACGACTCGGTTAAGTGTTAACCGAGGCGATCGACTAAGAGTTAGTCGGGTGAATCACTTATCTCGGATCGAGAAGAGAGTCGGACTATTTAAGGGATGACAATTATTCGCCTATAGTCTGACAAGGTATATCGTGAGGCAAAAGGGACTCGGACGTAAGTCGCATTGTAAAGGCAAGTCGTCATGACTCTTTGGTACTTGGGAGTCGGCACGTTCTGCTAGGAGCCGCTTCTGAGATCGATTGAGAGTCAGACTCCAATCGTGTCCAAGTAGCCATGATCCTGTGGGGTCACACACTTAAGAGAGGGAGCAAGTTCGGATTGGATCTGAACCTGTAATCTGCTTGGGTTGGACCTAAACCGGATTAGGACTGAGTTAGTGAGTTGGACTCACGGTGACTAGTGTTATATGTGCTTTAGTGAATGGGTCGCGCGAGCAGAGCCCATGTTCACTCCCTATATATAGTGGAGCACCGTAACCCAGAAAGGTTAATCGTTGTTCGGTTAGGTCATTCCATGTGTTGGAAACCCTAGCTCCACAGCAGTCCTGTCGCCGTACCGAACCTAGCAGTTCCCCGCCGGTGCTCCTCCTTGTACGTGTGGATACCAGCAGAGGTGTTGTACGATCAGCACCAGGACAATCGGATCGTGAGGACTGCACTGCATCAACTGACGCGCTTCATCAATAATCCTCAACTGCGCGTCTAGTGGTAAACCTTGTGGCCTTGGGATCACCATGTTAGAGGAAAAAGTTTTGTTTTATCTTTGCGTGGCCCAACAGTGGTATCAGAGCGATAACTTCTGGTTTTAGGCTCGAGATCTCGCATATGTGATATGCGGTTGGCTATAGATGAGATCTATGTGCTGTTTGGTGGTCGATCTATGAGATAGATCGGTTTTGTACGAAGTCGATTGGATCAACTGTACTCGGGGAATGGTAGATCTGATTTCTGTGATCATATTGCTGAGGTCGTGGAACGACATACCCCTACCGGTCGGCTTCCGCCATCGGGGTAGACTGTGACACGTTAATCCAGAAGCGGTGATCGAAGATCAAAGAGTTTGATCGAATCGGAACGATGGTCGGAATCCATGTTCGGATCGTAGATGAGATCCGCGTGTTCGGGACCGCCGGCTTCGCCCTGTCATAGCGCCTTAGATGTCGTTGCGAGTTTCACAGCGCCGGTAGATATTATATCTATGCATAACTTGTTTTTGCAGGAAGTTGTGAATGGTATGGTTCATGTGCATGTGATGTATGTGTGTAATCCATACGTGATATGCGAATCACGGTTTTTGTCAGCCGGATGGAGCCTAGGTGCTGTCATTTTATTGTATAACGACCTGCGTGTCGGATTCTCCTTGTAATTTACTTTACTAAGCTAGTGTAGCTATTTGGAGAACCCGGAAGGCATGCAAGGTGATGTACATGTCGGCGACATGGAGTAAGACGGCAAGTGACAAGAGTTGGCACGAGTCGGATTACAGGCTTTGTGGAGATGGAGATCGCCATGAAGAGAGCCATACCATTTCACATTATAATTGCTTTATTTTGTGTTATTATTATGTCTCTGTTTTACCTCTATTAGATAGTCGGTAAAATTTAATCCCTCGAAGGTCTAGTCGGTTTTCCCGCTAGTGTTTGCACCATCACAAGTCGGAAATTTTTGGTAGTGGGCTCATAAAATTGAGGTGCTGCCAATTCTTTCCGACTAGGTAGGTTCGAGTTGGACTCTTACTGCGGAAACACTCGGTAAGCTAGACGGGTCTATCACAACGATTGTGGGGCTCGGGGAAAAGTCGGATGGGAGCCGGGGCATGTGATGCCACCCGTCCAACAGGAGTCGCATGAGATGCGATTGACAAGGAGTTGTCTACCTAGATCACTTGGCGGCTAGCGGTGATGCTAAATCTCACTAGCCAACTTGCTTATTTAGGATCCTGAATCACTAAGAAACCATCGGAGGGGTGTTGGTTCTAGTGGGAGCATAAAATATTAAAATGTTTAATATGCTTGCTCTTTTATGAATACATGTCTTAAGTGTTTTGCATATTTTCTGTTGTAGATCATGGCACCAAGTAGCAGTCACTCTCAGATATCTGGTTTTGCGTTGAGAACTATCCTTGAGAAATATAAACTGAACGACACTAATTTTACCAACTGGTATCGAAATCTGAGAATTATTCTCAAACAAGAAAAGAAGGACCATGTCCTAGACAACCCACTTCCAGATGAGACGAATGAGAATGCGACTGTCGCTGCCACCAATGCCTACCGTCGGGCTAAGGATGAGTCCATGGATATTAGCTGTCTTATTCTTGCTCACATGGAACCGGACTTGCAAAAGCAGTTCGAGCATGTTGAGGCCTACGATATGATCGAAAGCCTCAAAAGTATGTTCTGAGCTCAAAGAAGATTGAGAGGTATCAAGTCTCTCGGGGCTTCTTGAGTTGCAAGCTTAAGGATGGTGATCCACGAGTCGCATGTGATCAAAATGGTTGGTTATGTGCGTCTCGGAGAGGCTTGGCTACCCCATAAGCGAAGAGTTCGCTACGGATATAATTGAACTCTCTTCCTAGTGCATATGGGCAGTTCATTTGAACTACCACATGCATGGTATGGATAAGAAGCTCCTTTGAATTACATGGGATGATCAAGCGGAGGCGGATCTCAAGAAGGGCGATCAAGTGTTGATGGTGCGAGAATAAGGCTAAGTTCAAGAAGAGTTCTTGGACTAAGAAGAAGGCTAAGTCGGGAGGAAAGCGGGCTCGGGACTGGTCCCAAGCGCTTCCTCGGGACTAAGCCATCTCCTTGACGGATCCACTTGCTTCTACCAAGGCGGATGTCCTTTGGAAGAGGCTGCAAGTACTTGGCCGACAAAGCCAAGAGTGGAGGTATGACTTCCGACTCAGATACACTTGTTTGCAATGTTATAGACATATATCTTGCTGATGCACCTAATAGTTCTTGGGTATATGATACCGAATCAGTTATTCACATCTGCACCTCGTTGCAGGGACTGGTAAGAACTAGGAGCGTAGCAAGAGGCGAGGTTGATATTCAAGTCAGCAACAAAGCAAGAGTTGCTGCGTGGGAAGTCGGCACGATGCAACTTCATTTACCTTCCAGATTCATTATGGAACTGAATAATTGTTATTATGTTCAAGTGCTCAGTCGAAACATTATTTCTGCTTCATGTTTGATGAGGCAAGGCTATGAATCGAATATCAAGAATAATGGTTATTATTTGTATTTGAATGATATGTTTCACGGCTTTGCACCCGTCCAGGACGGGTTATTTATTTTGAATCTTGATGGTGAGTCGGTTTATAACATAAATGTTAAAAGGTTGAAACCAAATGATCTGAATATGACTTACTTTTGGCACTGTCGGCTTGGTCATATAAGTAGGAAACGCATGAAGAAGCTCCATGATGATGGACTCCTAACTTTGTTCGACTTGGAGTCATTCGAGACATGTGAATCTTGCCTACTCGGAAAAATGACCAAGACACCTTTTGCAAAGAGTTGCGAAAGGGCGTCCGACTTGTTGGGACTAGTACATAGTGATGTATGTGGACCAATGAGCACGCCAACCAGGGGTGGTTATGAGTACTTCATTACCTTCACTGATGATTTGAGTAGGTATGGATATATCTACTTGATTAAACATAAGTCTAAAGCTTTTTAAAAGTTCAAAGAATTCCAGAATGAAGCACAAAATCAACTCGGCAAGAAAATAAAGTTTCTTCGGTCAGATCGAGGAGGCGAGTACATGAGCCATGAGTTTGATGACCATCTAAAAAGTTGTGGAATAGTTCCTCAACTTACTCCGTCGGGAACGCCGCAAAGGAACGATGTTTCATAAAGGCTGAATCAGACCTTGTTGGACATGGTACGGTCAATGATGAGTCGGACAGATCTGCCTTTATCATTTTGGGGTTATTGTCTAGAAACAGTGGTGTTCACACTAAACAGAGTACCATCAAAATCGGTAGTGAAGACACCGCATGAGATGTGGACATGCAAAATGCCGAGTTTGTCTTTTCTTAAGATTTGGGGTTGTGAAGCATTTGTCAAGCGACTACAGTCGGACAAGCTTACAGCCAAGTCGGATAAGTGTATTTTCGTGGGGTATCCGAGGGGAAACCTTGGGTTACTACTTCTACAACCGAGAAGAGGGAAAAGTGTTTGTCGCTCGGAACGGTGTCTTCCTTGAGAAAGAGTTTCTCAGTCGGGGAGTAAGTGGGAGCACGGTGCAGCTCGAAGAAATTCGAGAGGAACCAGCTAGTAGCGAGTCGGCAAAAACCTTGGAGGTTGATCCGGTCGTGGCAGCTGAGCCGGCAGCAGCACCTGTACCACGAAGATCGGCAAGGTTACGAAGTGTTCGTGATGTGTTACTGTTAAACAGTGATGAGCCTGCAAATTATTCGGAAGCGATGGTGGGATCTGATTTCGAGTCATGGCTTGGAGCCATGAGATCCGAGTTAAAGTCCATGGATGAAAATAAAGTTTGGAACTTGGTTGATCTGCCAGACGGTGCAAGACCCGTCGAGTGCAAATGGGTCTTTAAATAGAAAACTGATATGGATGGAAATGTTTCCGTCTATAAAGCACGCCTTGTCGCGAAGGGGTTCCGACAAATTCAAGGAGTTGATTACGATGAGACTTTCTCGCCCGTAGCGATGCTTAAACCAGTTCGGGTCATGTTAGCTATAGCGGCCTATTTCGACTATGAGATATGGCAGATGGATGTCAAAACGGCTTTCCTTAACGGAAATTTAACCGAGGACGTGTATATGATACAACCCGAGGGTTTTGTCGATCCGGCTAATGCTGACAAGGTATGCAAACTTCAGAAATCTATTTATGGGTTGAAGTAAGCATCTCGGAGTTGGAATATTCGCTTTGATGAGGTAGTCAAATCGTTTGGCTTCATCAAGAGTGATCATGATTCTTGTTTATACAAGAAGTTTAGTGGGAGCAAAGTAAACTTTCTAATCTTATATGTGGATGACATATTACTGATTGGAAATGATGTCCAGATGTTGCAAGAAACCAAGGAATCATTGGAAAGGAGTTTCTTAATGAAAGACTTGGGTGAGGCAACATACATCCTCGGAATCCGGATCTATAGAGATAGATCAAGGAGGCTCATTGGATTGAGTCAGAGTACTTATTTGGACAAAGTGTTGAAGAAGTTCAACATGGAATCGTCTAAGAAGGGGTTCTTACCAATGTCCCATGGTGTAAAACTTAGCAAGACTCAGTGTCCTTCGACTACTGATGAGCGAAGTCAGATGAGTGCGATTCCATATGCTTCTGCAGTCGGATCCATCATGTATGCCATGATTTGTACTAGGCCGGATGTTTCCTATGCTCTAAGTGTTGTGAGCAGATCACTACTAGGAAAACGGCCTTTAGTGGCGCACCTGAAACCATCATCATGGCGCGCGTGCGATGCGCCACGTGCCTTGCCTTCTGACTATCTCTCGGTGGCGCCTTTGCCTAGTGCGCCCGGTTGTGTAGAGATAGGCGTGGCGCACCTCCTAGTGCGCCACGAAGTTTGGCATGGTGCGCTACCCTTGGATCTTACGTGGCGCACTACCTAGTGCGCCACTAAACATCCATGGTGCGCTTTAGGTGTAGTGCGCCACGGAAGGTAGACCATGTGCGCCAGATGTATTTTTGTTTTTTTTTAATTTCCAAGCAGATTATATGCAATACAGATTATATACAATATTACAGCAGATATACACACACGGATACAAGATATACAATTATATATAAATACTCAATATGAAAAACAAGATTGAAACAAATACATATAGATAAGTCTCATACATGAATACATAGTCTAAGTTACATTGTTTTGATCATGCTACAAAGTAGTAGTTGGTGACATGCAAATACATGTGTCGATCGAACAAGTTAGAGCTCGGAAGCTCGCCTAGACATCTAAACTAGCTAGCTAGACACAAGCGGGATAAATAACCAAAGAAGATAAGCATGATCACCGCTTGTGACGAAGGTGTAGGTCTTCATCCGGTTCCTTGTCCTAACTACCGCTAGATAGCGCGTGTATCTAGCTTCCGCCTCGCCATAGTGTTGTACCCTTTGTAGCTATTGCCTGAAGCGGTGCACTGTCTCCCGGATCTTCCCAATCATCGTAGACTCAGGAACCCGTCCCTTGTACCTGACGTACCACGTCATCTACAAGTTGACAATAATAACTAGCGGTGATTGAAAAACACATGTATAATTAAAGTGCATATGGAGATACACTTATAGAAAGTACTCTTAAATCAAAAGAGCAAACTCAAAAGCATGCCTCATATATAACTAGGTTGTTGGACACGAGATATGCTATGGCGGAAGTTAGCCAAGTAGGATGCACAATTCACGGACTTGTGCATATCACAAGGCTAACAATCCCGTCATAGCACATTCACATATATATTGTGCCACGACATTTCAATCATCGGCATATTCTCTAAAAGACAAAAATAACTCGAAAAGAATGCCTCATATATAACTAGCTAGGTCGTTTTGGACACGGGGAATATGCTATGGCGGAACATTAGCCAAGTAGGATGCACAATTCCTGGACTTGTGCATATCACAAGGCTAACAATCCCGTCATAGCACATTCACATATATATTGTGCCATGACATTTCAATCATCGGCATATTCTCGAAAAATACAAAAATAACTCGAAAAGAATGCCTCATATATAACTAGCTAGGTCGTTGGACACAGGAATATGCTATGACGGGACTGTTAGCCAAGTAGGATGCACAATTCATGGACTTGTGCATATCATAAGGCTAACAATCCCGTCATAGCACATTCACATATATATTGTGCCACGACATTTCAATCATCAGCATATTCTCGAAAAAGACAAAAATAACTCACACTTGTCGTCCGAGAACCAAAGAGTAAGCAAAAAAACCAAAGAGTAAGCAAAAAAACAAGCATTGATTGATATATAATAATAATAAGCAAAATAAGTAAGCGGTGATTCATAAACCTAATAAGATAAGTACACTTGTCGTCCACACACACACACAAAGGTCATCTATAGTTTGCAACTACAACTAGGCCAACATCAAGCCTTGGCGGCTTAGGAGCGAGGGCATACATCTGCGTCATGAACTTCCTATAGTCACCCTGCATCTCTAGGCGATCTTCTATGTCACGGTTATTCGGATATTTCCTCGTAGAAGATCCCCGAAGTCATGACATCACGAAGATGATTGCCCCAAGCTGCTGCTGGATGCGATACATCTCTTGTCTAATATCCGAATCATTGATCTTGGCCTTTGCTTGCCCTTTGTTTGAGATGATCTGGCGGTAGAATTCCTTTGGTCAAGTAGGAATGCCCTCATGTGATGGAGTGCGTAGTAGGCTTCCTTCTTCTTTTCCGGCTGCTTCACGCAGGGAACTCATTACGTGGTTGAAGACGTGCTGCCGAACTTGACCTTCTTACGCAAAGCTGGTGCCTTCCGTCGAGGCAAAGCCGGTGAGAGCATCATCTAGAACTTCCTTGATCTTGTCGTAGTTTTCTTCTTTTCTAGACTCCTCGAGTCGAAATCGTGGCGTGGGAATGCTTGGCGATAAGGAGATGAGCGTCGATGTTCATCTCTGCAAAAAAAATTCAAATGGAATGTGTTGAAAAAGAATGATGATGATCTAATAAAGCCAATCGACGGTGGCGGTGAATAACGACTTACTCGGGAAAGTAAGGCACGAGAATGTATTCCTTTGTCTTGTTCGCCACGAGGATTCTTTTTAGTGCGAGGCCACGATCGTCGTTATGGGAACCCAAGCAGCCGTCACGCATGTAGTAGGGTCCACTATAGCGATGCCGGTGTGTTCTCTCTAATGATCTGCGTGGCTAGGCTGAGAGAAAGAGGCGGACCATGGTATAGTGCAGCGGTATAGGTGGAACATATTGAAGATGTCCTCGAACCGTAGGAAGAACAGATCCGAGGCGATGTCGGAAGCCAAGCACAGTGGCACCTTAACCACAAATACCGGGTGCGAGGATCTTTCTCCGATGAAAGCGTCTCTCTACCGTTAACGCCGTCATGCACACTCTGCAGTTCGATGGCGAGCTTCGCAAATTCTTAGGTAGCATGGGCTCACCGCCACATGAATCCTCCACATAATACCCTCGGGTCTTGGTGGCCCGTCCAAACCTGATCGGATTCGCGTTGTTGGCCATGCTGGCTCATTGCTAGATTTTCTTTTTGCCCTTTTTCCTTTTGGAGAGCGGGCAGGCACATATCGAGCACCGCCCTATGTAGTGTCGGGGCTTAGAATAAAGGACGGTTGGTTGTATTTGGCTGTAAAGGCGCAAGCTGAGGCGTCTCGAGAACCAAGCACGCTTGGTGATAGTGGCTTTCTCTGTGTGGGGCCACCAGCTAGGTCTTCTTCGTTGCCAACCGAGTCTTTGAAGAAGTGTTCATTCCGGTCTTAAATCGTCCTCGGCGGATCTGCGCCATGTGCATATCATCAACATGATCATCCGACCCACGCGTGGAGGTGGCGGTAAGGGGCCTTTGCGCCCGCTTCGGCCCAACACGACAGCGGTCCTTTTTCTTCTTGTGATGTATGTTCTCGCATCGTAGTCGCCGTCATCTTCAATCTTTGGATCGCCCGTCTTGGTGAAGTCTTGCTTGGCGACTCCATCCATTCGATGATGTTTCTTTTCCTCTCACGACAACACGGCTAGGCTTTGTCGGGTCGGTAATGAAAAACATTGGTCCACTTTGGTAGCCGTACCCATGGTTCATTTTTGCGCCACGTTTGCACCGGCCTTGGATTTGGCTTCGGGTATAACCATGGTTGTGAAATACGGTATTCTCTTCGATGCTCTTTGCCCATCGACACGGAACATCGGCACCTTTTCTCCACATGAGTCGGCGCCCGGATCTCCTCGATTCTTACTAGAATCTTTCCTTCACGTTGTCATCGGTGTAGAATTCGGCGTTACGCTGAGTTACGATAATCACACTTGTTGTCCTTTTCCTCCGTGTAGAATGTGTAGCCGTTGATATCATCGCTGATAGGTCACCAGGTTTTGCATCGGTCCCTGCGACAAGGTGAATATGATCTTTTCCGTGTCGGAAGAATGCGGCGGGGATTATCAAGGCGTCTGCCTAAACCAACGCGTGAAATCTGAGTTGTGCTCTTTGATTATTTCTCCTGCGTCCTCTGTATGCCCGGTCATCGTACTTCTTCTCGATTAACCTTTTGTGCTTGCCCAAGGATCGACCAGTTCTAAATCTTTGTGGCGCGACGAGGTTTGCTCGATCAAAGTCTGGCGTCGAAAATCAAGTCCGCATGCGGTATCGGACGACCCTCTCGGTGACCAGATCCGTCGAGCTTGCCAAGGTGTACATTGACGGGAAGACCGGCGGGGTTCTCGATGTCTAGATAATTCGTGCGAAAGAGATGCACTCTTGACGAAGCCCTTGGCTATGCTTCCATCTGGGCGGGACCTTGCGACGTATCCTTTGATGTGTCCGTTCATCCTTTGACGCCATCATCTGCGGAGGAACATCGGCCCGAGTTGCGATGTCCTCCACGACATGGACGGCAGATGCACCATAATGTCGAAGAATGCGGGTGGGAAGTAGACCTCAAGCTCACATAGTATCACCACGATCTCCTCCTATAGCCTTCGAGCTGATGATTCAAGCCAATCGACTTCCTAGAGATGACGTGAAAAACTTGCATAGGCCAAATAACGTTTCACGGACATGCTCGTCCATTATCCCTCTTAGTGCGACCGGAAGTACTGCGTCATTAGCGGCGGTCGTGAGAATTCATGCCACTGAACCTCTGCTTCGCCTCGTCTAGGTCTCTGCTTATCTTACCCGCATAGCCGTAAGGAAATTTGACTCCTAGAAGGCACTTGAAAACATGTTTGATCTCATCACGGCTTAGAGTGAAGCAAGAAGGAGGCGATATTCATTCTTCTTGAACTTTTTACCCTTAGGCGACCTTGTGTCGTCTCGACTCATGATCATCGTCATCTTCACGATCATCGGGAGTAGTCGTCCTCCGTGAAGCTCCTTGGATACCCAAGCATATCAGGTTGTGCCTTGCTTTCGGACCATCTTCGTCCTATCGGCATGTTGATTATGGTGGCGACCGGACTCTTACACGTTTTTCGTGATATGCATGATGTCGAGGCTATGAGGCGTCTTGGAGAAACTTCCAAGATGGCAACTCGAGCAGACCTTGTTTTCCATACCTTCATCGGCTTGTCTTGTTCTTGCCTCTTTCGCTTCTTTCGGGCTTAGGACAATCTTTCCGGTTTTTCAGAACTCTTCCACTTCTTCGCTGCTCCTCGCCTGGGATTCCTCGGGTCTCGATTTGCCATCGAACAGGTCTCCACGTTTTCTCCATGGATCATTCTTGCCGAGCCACCTCCGGTGCGCCATGAACACGGTTTTCGATGACCTGGATCTTTCTCTAGTTGGAGATAGCTTGTGTTATCCATGCACCTAACGCATGCTGTGAAATCCTTGGATAACCTGCCCGAGATATACCCATAACTGGATAGTCTTGCACCGTAGTAGTGACCAACGCGGCTCTCATAGTGAAATAATCTTGTGCGGCGTCGTAAGTATTGGCTCGATTCCCATAACGTGGCTAGCTCCTCTTTCAACAGCCGAGATCTGATTGATGTCGGTACCAGTTGTTTCGGCCCTTGAATTAGCATACTCATTTGTATGTACTTCTTCATGCACAACCATGGAGGAGGTTGTACATCCATACAAACAGCCAAGTCTTTGTGCGTCTTTGCTCTGCTACGAGCGGATTGAGTCCATCGGTGCTCGCACCAAGCTGATGTTCCTCGAATCTCCACGGTCAGGAATTCGAGGTCCAATGCTTTCCAGCTAGCATGTCGAAGGTGCGTCGGCAACTCATCCTTTCGGGTCATCATCATCTCCGGCTTCTTCCTTTCCGCATGCCAGCTTCGCTTCCTTAGGGTCCGTGAAATAGCGCTGACGAGGGTGATAGGAAAGTACCATACCACTTTTCGAGGTGCTTTCTTCCCTTTCTTGTATCGACTCACGCGCTTTAGGACATGTGGTTTTCTCGCGTCCTCGCCCGATAAATGATGTAATCGTTGATGCATACGTGATATCTAACGTGCGGTAGATCGAGAGGATGACGATTTTCTTGGCATCCTCGATACTAGTTGGACATGTGTTCCCCCTACGAGACGATCGTGCGAATGCCATCATATTGTCGAAGCTTGCGTCGCTCAATTTGTGCTTTGCCTTCATCTCCATAGCCTTGGTTACATTCAACGGGTATCATCGGGCTGCATCCTTCATACAATGGAGTAACGTCTTTCTCAAGTTGCAAGCAGCTTTCTCTCTAGCGGCAGCCACTGGCGTTACTAAATGCTTGATAAGCAGCTCTTGCACATAAGGGTCCCGCACCCACTGACGTTGTTCCATCGTAAATGCTCCTCCGCATCTAGATCATCATCATCCCGATGCCTTCGCACCTTCACCATCTCCAGAGACTCTTCATCATCTCGCCCGTTCTCGCCGTGATGATGATCATCGTCATGTTGGCCACCTTCTTCACCGTCTCCATCATCTACGCCATCGCTTATCCAACGAGGTGTATCCATCCATGAAACCATGGCGGAGCAGTGCGCTGATTCCGGAATCTGGGTCGATCACCGATTGAGTTTGCATCTTACGCACGGACATCTTATATCATCTTGTTATTTCGTATCATGTCGGCCGTCGCACATTTCAAAAATCTAGCCACAATGCCTTCGCTCATTATCGGACCATTTTTTGCACGATGTACACGGTACAATTTTGAAGTCTATTAGAACCACATAATGAATGCATGCATGCAATGGTCGATAGAAAATTTCGGCATGACCTATCCTAAAATCAGGACCTTTGCGAAATGCTAAAGTCTTGCCAAAATGGAAATGAATCAACATTTTGGCAAAACAAATGGCAACTTGTTCACATACAAACACAAGAGAGAGAGAGACGATCCATACACACATGAACATATCATTATCCTCTCCATACACACATGCATGAGCATCATCGATACTCTCCATATACACACACATGACCATCGATCCTCTCCACACATACACACATCATGAGCATCGATCATCTACATACATATGAGCACATGCATCATCCATATACACATGAACACATCCTTACATGGACAACTTACGAGATGAGAGACCGATCGAGAAAGATGGAAAGGAGAGGTGTGCGTCGGCCAGGAGACGGATAGATGAGAGAGGAGACCTCCTCTATTACTTATGTAACATCCAAAGCAAGTTTTACATGCTAAAAATGGTGAATGTGTGGAGAAATTGAGGTGGGAAGGAGAAGATCCCGACTAGATCTAAGGAGGAAGAAGAAGGGAAAGTGAAGTGTGGGGTGGTGGATGTGGCACACATGTGCACATAAAGTGCTGTCCTAAAGAATCGACACATCCGTGGCGCACCGGCCCTAGTGCGCCACGGGGGTACAAACTCGTGGCGCACTAGGCCGAGTGCGCCACGGATGCTCTAGTCACGTGGCGCACTAGGCGGAGTGCGCCATGAGTTTGTGGCCGTTTAGAGCGAGGGCATGCGCTTAGGCATAGCGCACCAGGCACACGTGCGCCACAGATGACCCTAACAACCGTGGCGCACATGACTGTAGTGCGCTACAGATGTTTGGCGTGTGGCCAACAGGGCCCTGACCCACACACATCTGTGGCGCACTATAGTCATGTGCGCCACGGTTGTTCTAGTTATTAGTAGGGCACTGCCCACAGGTGAGCCAAGCCTGTTTTAGTCGTGGGGCACTTCAACCATGTGAGCCACGGATGTGCTGATTACCTATAGCCGTTTTCCTAGTAGTGGATACCAGGCTGATCCTGGAGAGATCCACTGGACAGCGGCTAAAAATATCCTAAAGCACTTGAGAAGGACTAAGGATATGTTCTTGGTTTATGGTGGTGAAGATGAAATCAGTGTAAAGGGTTACATAGATGCGAGTTATCTGATCGACTCTGATGATTCTCGTTCGCAATCCGGATACGTGTTTATTTTAAATGGAGGTGCTGTGAGCTGGAAGAGTTCCAAGCAAGAGACTGTGTCCATGTCTACAACAGAGGCTGAGTATATTGCCGCCTCAGAGGCAGCAAAGGAAGCTGTTTGGATGAGGAATTTCCTCATGGATCTTGGTGTGGTTCAGGGCTCGTCCAATCCGTTAGACGTGTATTGTGACAACAATGGTGCTATTGCACAAGCCAAGGAACCTAGACAACAGCAGAAGAACAAGCACATACTCATGCGGTACCACCTGATTCGCCAGTTTGTGGATCAGGGTGATATCAAGTTATGCAAGGTACACATAGATGCAAATATTGCGGATCCGTTGACAAAGTCGTTACCACAGCCAAAGCATGAGGCGCACCTGAGAGCCATGGGCATTAGATGCTTAGACATGTGATGTCGGAAGATTGACTCTAGTGCAAGTGGGAGACTGTTGGGAATATGCCCTAGAGGCAATCATGTATGATGAGATTTCCCATTGTATTCATAAATATATTGAGTAGTCCTTGTATAAACATCTGATGTGTATCATTGAATATGTGATTCTGTTGTGGAACTATGCATTCATGTTGTTTGTACTAAATATCCTTGGTCATTGAGGTTGTGTTGGACACACAACTTAGACCAATGTGAAAGTTGGCTTGATGACTCGGTTCCACTTGTCATGGGCATGGAGATGCTATTCCAACTTACACAGATTTGGCTAAAGAGTTTAGCGACTCGGATTGACCCATATTGAGGTACAACGAACAAGTTTTCATTTGTATAGCTCAATCAATGTAATCCTTAGACCTGAGGTTATTGCATAGTCCGAGTTGAGGATCACCGACTTAGGTTCTGTCAAACGCTGATCCGTGGCGAAGCGATTATAAAGCGAGTTGGTCGATCGAGAATCAAGCTGCGTGATGTGAATAACCAAGATGGGATTTTGCCCCTCCACTCGGAGAGATATTCTCTGGGCCCTCTCGTGAGATATGATTCGGAAAGCATGGCCATGCATGACTCGGTTAAGTGTTAACCGAGGCGATCGACTAAGAGTTAGTCGGGTGAATAACTTATCTCGGATCGAGAAGAGAGTCGGACTATTTAAGGGATGACAATTATTTGCCTATAGTCTGACAAGGTATATCGTGTAACACCCTCAGAATCGGACCTATGCAAGTTTGGGCAAAATTCACCAAACCCGCATAGAAACGATTCAAAGGTGCCCACCAGGCACTTTCGTGCGGGTGGAAAACGAAGTAATAACATTACACAACAGTCCTCGATGGGATCCACAGAACAGATATATATAACAGCGACTCAAAGAGTCAAGATTACAGGTATAATATACAAAGATCCAAATCACCTTGAAAACGATAGAGCGTCCAGCTACGGACAAGATGCAAATGGGGCTAAGAGCCCTGAAGAATAACCAATGGCGTCCATAACCCTGCCCAGGCCAAGCCGGAAGGGTAACCCTGCTAACGGCGATCTCAAAACCTGCTTAACAAAGGGGTGCCGACAAAGGCAAAGCGAAAACAAAGAAGGAGCGTCAAGATCGAGGCGATGCAGCGAGGCTAGAATTCGGCGGTCCTCGCCTACATAGGTATGGTGGACTGAGCGGCAGCGGCAGCAAGCACTAAACAACCTATAGAGACTCGATTCACCGGCACTTATCAGAGAGGGATAAGAGTGACCTAACCGGATCCAACCTGGTACTAGCATCAAACAAACCCGTCCTGGCGTTTCCCCCTCGAGACCAGACGAGGAAGTCAACCGAGGAACTCACACGGTTGGCAGTTTTACTTATTAGGTTATCGTTGCGGCATTTACTAGTCAGGTATAGATAATTGTCCTGATAAAGTAAACAGTGGGCACTTTTAGTTAACCATTCCATTGTAGTTGCAACAATTACTAATCAGATACAGATAGCATGAGATAAACCCAAAACCCAGCAGTTGTTGGTACTTTTATTCAGCCAATTCGTTGTAGTTGCAATACTTACTAGTCGGTACAATGGTCGCATTAAGCGACACAAAACAAGCAATTGTGGGCAGTATTATTTAGTCATTCCGTATAGTGGAGCTGATTACTAGTCATTATAAGTCAAATTTATAGCAATAAACTTTAGTTATGCTTGTCTATGATCAAGAAACTGCTCCAAGTCGTCCATATCCGCGGACACGGCTTTGAGAAAGTTTTACCCGGGGGTGCACCAATAGCAACACACGCTCGATCAACCTCGGAAAAACCAAATCAAAACCCAACGAGGCTTTCACGGTGAACAATCACGAGATTGAAATATTTGAGGCCACCCTTAAGTAGAATCCATAGCGGAGTAGACAAGCTCGAGACGGCCTCAAGGTCTTTGGGTGAGCGTGAGCAGTGGGAACCCCAAGCGGGGCTTGTCGACACAGCGAATCGTGTCCGATCCTAATGATGCGATGTGCGATTACCTCGCTGTCGTAAATAAGCGAAGAAAGCATGGCGAAATACAGGATCGTAAATAAAACCTCAAACTAGTTTGTGGCCCCAAGAAATAAGTCCGAATCAAGCTACGGTTCGGGGGTCCCATATACCTCCCGGATGTGGATAGCGCATAAAATCAAGGAACAGGTATCAAGTACTCGGGGTCTTCTGGGACACAAGTGGGCGTTCGAAACCAAATATTATCTATCACCCACGATGCCTCTGCTTATTCAATTTTAGTTGTTAAGCGAAAGTAAAGTGAACAATAAGTAAAACTAGGATCATCTCCAACATCAACATGCGGCAATACATCAAGCTGTGGCATATGACGACACATAGCGACACTAGGGCAAGCAACTACGGCCAGCAAGTCCAACTATCTACCAAACCATAGGTAATAGGGTGTGTCCAAGGCAATATAAAGTGACACGGTATTATCACGAATGCGAAACTAAAGCATCATAACAGATAGCAATAGATCAACAGGAGGGAAGTAAATACTATAAAAGTAAGATAGGTAGAAAGGGGGAGATGCTCGCCTGAAAACATTGTCGAAGGGTTCAACCGAAGATCGGGGCGAAGCTCACATCAACTCAACGGCCTTATCCGCGAAGAAGCAAAACACTAGAAGAAACACCGGATGCGATATTTAATACATCGGCAGAAGATCGGCATGATGCATGTATGATGTATGGCATGTCAAAGGTGCGATGCAATTAGGTCATATTAAGCGGAACCGGGGGTCCCGACAATTAATTAGGTGGTTCATGTTATTTAAAACCCCCGCAGTTTAAATGTTGTTTAACAAGACGAAGATAGTACCGGGTTCGCTACACAAGTTTAAATGAGGCCAATATAAGGCTAGATTTGTCCGCACATGGGCCCCATATTTAATTATTAGGTGATTCGGCATAAGGCCCCCAAACCACATGATAAGATGCATGCATGAACAATTATTATGCGACAAGTTGTTATTATGCATTTATAAAATAGGGTATCGAGGGAAAGGGTCACACATTTAGGGGTCTCGACGATCTTGTTAGGGTTCCGGGGTTCGGGGTCGGTCTCGGGGTCCAGGGTTCGACGGATTGGTCTCGGCGGGAACGTTCTCGGACTCCGGGGTCGTTCTCGGTAACGGGGTAGATCTTGTCGCAACCGGGGTCTCGGTGTCGTTCTTGTCGTCGTGCCGATCTTGTCGGTTCCCCGGGGTCGGTCTTGCCATGGCGAGGGTCTTGTCGGGCCCGCGCCATCGAGGCGGTCTTGGCGAGGGAAGAAGTACTTGTCGCGCGTGTGGCCTTCGGATCCTTGAGGGCGATCTTGGCGTTCCGGGCGTCTTCGGTCCTCGGATCCGAGAGGGGGTACTTGATGTTCCATGTGGGCGTACTTGTCGTCCATCAGCATTTTTCAGTGGCGAGGTTCTTGTACACTTGTTGGTGCTATCTTCGGGTGGCATGACCACCACAACATCAACCATTGCCTCCAAACATCATCTTCACTCCACCCCATCCTACCCCTCCGCAGATCGACCCTGGAACCGATACTGGAACAGAGGAAGCAGGCCGGGGATTGCGACGAACGGGGCAGAACTCCCTGGCGAAAACGGCGTAGAGGCGAGCGGGGCACTGCAGGGACTCAAGGGAGGGCGACAGGCAACGCAGGGCACGGTTAAACCGGCCGGCACAGGGACACGCGGCCAGCAGGGATGAGGCCGATGTCAACCGACGACGAGGCGCTGAGGCAGGAGCTCGAGAGGAGGCTGCCGGAGGCCGAGGAGAGGGTGGGGGCGTCGCGGCTAGGCGGCGGGGCTGGCGGACGCGCCGAGGCGGGCCGAGACGCAGCGGGCGACGCTGCGAGGGCAGGCCGCAGGGCGGTGCGGTTGGGGTCGAGGGGTTGGCGCCGGGCGGGAGGCGGACGCAGTTCGCGACGCTGACGACGGCAGGCGTGGCCAGCGGGAGGTTGAGGCCTTGCTGCTCGCAGGTGCGGGGCGGTCTCAGTAGCGGCGGCGGAGTGCTCATGGGGCCCGCAAGGAGGCGCGGGCGGCAGGGGTAGGACGACGGGAGGTCGGCTTGCGTCGCCGGCGGCGGATGGTGAGGCGGCCGGGCGGGGTTCTCTGCGGGAAGGGCTGGAGGGTCGCTGTGGCGGGAAGGAGCGGCGCGGGCGCGGGCGGCGTCTTCAGGGTCAGAGGGAGGGCGACATGCGGCTCGGCCGGAGGGAGGAGGCGACGAGGCGCTGGCTCGCCGCTACTGGGAGGGAGGAGAGGGAGAAGGGAGACGCTGTGGTGGGAGGAAGAAGGGGAGAGAGGAGAGAGCGGTGGGGTCACACGGGTCAGGGTGGGGTCCACGCGGGGACAGGGACGCTCGGTGGGAGGGTTCGAGGGTGGGGCAGGCGGTGTCTTTGGGAGCACAGGATTGGTGGGGAGGGCTGCGCGCGGGTGTGTGTGTTTGGTGCTGGGTGGGGCAGCGTGTGTGTTTGCTGTGTGGGGGAGAGAGGGGAGAAAGGTTGGGTGATGTGGCAGGTTCTGAGTGGGTGAGGGAGAGGGAGTAGCTGAGGTGGCGGGTTCTGATAGGGTGGAGTGATGTGGAGGTAGGGGTGGGGTAGGATGTTGGGTAGACATAGGATTAGATGGGGCAGATAGGTGGACCGATTTAGAAATCTGGGGCGGTCGTTCGGGTCGGTTGGCCCGTCCGACTGCCCCGGCCAAAATAATTAATAATTTTATTTATTCTTAATTATCTTTTGTAACTAATTTTAGACAAACAAAATATCCGGAACAACCGGGGTTTGGCGTTGGAATAGTTGTCGGGGCGTTTTAGAAACAAAAGCGGGCTTTGCGAAATAGTTTTGGCAAACAATGCATGATGATGACGATGCAATGCACAAATTCGACGCGATTTTCTAGTAGTGGTTTTGCGGGATGCCACATATCGTGAGGCAAAAGGGACTCGTATGTAAGTCGCATTGGAAAGGCAAGTCGTCATGACTCTTTGGTACTTGGGAGTCGGCACGTTCTGCTAGGAGCCGCTACCGACTGATCGACTGAGAGTTGGACTCCAATCGTGTCCAAGTAGCCATGAGCCTGCGGGGTCACACACTTAAGAGCGGGAGCAAGTTCGGATTGGATCTGAACCTGTAATCTGGTTGGGTTGGACCTAAACCGAAATAGGACTAAGTTAGTGAGTTGGACTCACGGTGACTAGTGTTATATGGGCTTTAGTGAATGGGTCATGAAGAGCCCCCACGTTCACTCCTATATATAGTGGAGCACCGTAACCGAAAGGTTAATCGTTGTTCGGTTAGGTCATTCCATGTGTTGGAAACCCTAGCTCCACGAGTCACCGCCGCATGCGAACCTAGGTTCCCGCGGGTGCTCCTCCTTACGTGTGGATACCAGCGAGAGGTGTTGATCGACAAGACGATCGGATCGTGAGGACTGCACTGCATCAACTGACGCGCTTCATCAGTAATCCGCAATTGCGCGTCTAGTGGTAAACCTCGTGGACTTCTACCTTAGCTGGATCTTGGGATCACCACGTTAGAGGAAAAAGTTTTGTTTTATCTCTGCGTGGCCCAACACCATCAAAGTGCATTACCCAATACCCTGGTTCCGGCAACGGAGTAACATTTGGCGCCTCTGTCCAATCTGCAAAAAAATCCGCCAAGGCTTGTGATTTGATAGCATCGCGTCTCTTGTAGGTGATCTCTAAGGCGGTAAGTTCAATGCCCCACTTCGCGACCCTTCCTGTAGCGTCGCTATTATTGATAATGTCGGACAGTGGAGTCTTGCTCACCACTGTAATTGGGTGCTCCTGAAAGTAATGCCTCAGCTTCCGAGAAGCAAGGAATACTCCATAAGCCATCTTTTGATAGTGCGGGTAACGCCGCTTGGACTCCGTTAAGACCTCGCTCACATAGTAAACTGGTCGTTGAACTCCGTGCTCATAGCCTGGTTCCTTCCGCTCTACCACGACGACGATGTTGATAACCCGCTTGGTTGCCGCCATGTAAATTAACAGGGGCTCTCTAGGCTCGGGTGTTGCAAGGATGGGCGCTAAGGAAATAATCTCCTTGAGCTGCTTCAACGCTGCATCTGCTTTGTCCGTCCAACTGAATTTGTCCGCCTTCTTCAGTAACTTGTACAGCGGCAGAGCCTTCTCTCCAAGTCGGCTGACAAACCGACTAACTGCTGCAACACAACATGTTAGTCGTTGAATGTCCTTTAGGCATGTCAGACGGTTTATGTTTAAGATGGCCTTGATTTTCTCCGGGTTGACCTCGATTCCACGCTGGGAAACGATGAAGCCCAACAATTTGCCGGCTGGAACCCCGAAGACGCACTTCTTAGGGTTAAGCATCATGTTGTATTTCCTGAGACTATCAAAGGTTTCTTTTAAGTCGAAGATTAAGTCATTTGACTTTTTAGACATCACCGTGATATCGTCCACATAGGCATGAACGTTTCGACCAATTTGGTCGTGAAGGCAACGTTGCATTGTCCGCTGGTACGTAGCACCTGCGTTTTTCAGCCCAAAGGGCATCGTAACATAGCAAAACGTGTCGTATGGGGTAGTGAACGAAGTGGCCAATTGGTCCGACTTCCTCATCCTGATCTGGTGGTATCCCTAGTATGCATCGAGAAAACACAAAAGCTCCGAGCCAGCCGTCGAGTCAATGACTTGGTCAATGCGAGGCAAAGCAAACGGATCTTTGGGGCAAGCCTTGTTCAAGCCGGTGTAATCAACGCACATTCTTAATTATTTGGTTCCCTTTTTGGGGACAAGTACAGGATTGGCCACCCATCAGGTGTGAAGGACTTCTCGGATAAATCTAGCCTTAAGTAACCTAGCTATCTCTTTGCCAATGGAACGTCTCTTCTTGTCTCCGAAGCGTCGTAGAGGTTGTTTCACTGGTTTGCATTTTGGATCAATGTTTAAGTTGTGCTCGTCAAGTTCCCTAGGTACACCTTTCATGTCGGCAGGTTGCCAGGCAAAGATGTCCCTATTCTCACGGAGGAACTCGATGAGCGCGCTTTCCTATTTGGGATCCAGGTTCATCCCAATGGCAGTGACCTTGGAGGCATCGCCTACCACAAGTTCCACCGGCTTGGTCTCGATGGCGTCCTTGAATGCAGGAGCGGAGTCGGAGATCTGTTTCTTCGACGCGGGCATATCTGAGTCATCGACCTTGCTCTGGATCTCTTTGAATTCTTCACTGTAGAGGACAGCTTCCGTGAAGGCTGCTTCATTAATCTCGCAGTCCCTTGCCTTGGTAAAGCTTCCGGATACGATGATGACACCGTTTGGTCCGGGTATCTTGAGTTTGTTGTAGACGAAGCATGGCTTGGCCATGAATGTGTGGAATATGTCGCGGCCGAATATGACGTGGTACACGCTCTTGAAGGGGACCACCTCAAAGGTCATGCGCTCTTGGCGGTAATTATTAACATCGCCAAAGGCAACCTGAAGTGTAATGCACCCAAGGGACCGAACCTCCTGACCAGGAACTACGCCGTGGAAGATGGTGTTGGTCCGCCTTAGGTTTGCCTCCGTCAAGTTCATCTTCTGCAGTGTATCCAGGTACATGATGTTGATGCTGCTTCCACTATCCACCATACACTTGGTGAACTCCACGCCGTCAATCAAAGGGTTGATGACCATGGCGTACTGGTTCTCCGTGGGCACAAGGTGCAGGTGGTGCATCTGTCCCAAGTAATTGGATCCTCGACCAAGCAGTCTCGGGGACTGGGGGCAAAGTAGCCATCAGGATCCTCAGAGAGGTCTTCTGTTGTCAGACGGTGGGGGTGCCAAGGAAAGTGTGGTAGACTGGCGCCTTCTTCACGAAGGGGTTCTTGCCTTTGTCGTCGCCCTTGGCGGCGTGCTTGGGGTCAACATCCTCGTCCATGTCACTTGAATCCTTGGACTCCTCCTCCTTCTTCTTCTCCTTGCCCTTGCCTCGCGGTCTGTTCTTCCGACTTTGCTTGTAGCCTGACTCCGGGTCTTCCTTGAGGTCGTTGACAAACTTGCAGTGTCGATGGTATGGGTGGCCTTGCCTTTGACATCGAGGTGTACGAGGAACGACATATCATGGTACTCCTCATAGGTTTGGGGAACGCGGAGCCGCGTCGAGGTAGTTTCACTTCCTCGTTGCTGCCCAGGACCAGCTCCCCGTCCTCGGCCACGCTGCCCGCCATCACCTCGTCCTGCAAAAGTCATAGCGACCATGTCGGTAGATTGCTTTTCTTCTGGAGACGTTTTCCGCTTGGTACTGCTGTTCCTCCGAGCTTGAGTTGGAATGGCCGTTGCCGGCAAGGAGCCGCGAGCATCATCGTCGGCAGCTGCGAACTCACTAGCCAGCTGAATCATATGGTTCAAGTCAAGCTGGTGATTGTCCTGCAAGCGCTTCAGCTTATGTCGGAGCAACGTACCCCTTTCCAACCCATCGATGAAGGCAGCCATGGCGGTCTGAGCGTGCACTCCTACGCAGGAATTCTTCATATCCATCCATCAGGAGAGGTAGGCGCGAGATGTCTCGTCTTTCTCTTGCACGCACCGCTGTAGATCGTCAATAGTGCAGGGACGTTTGTAAGTACCCTCAAAGTTCTTGGTGAACGCTTCTTGCATGTCCAACCAGTTGCAGATGGATTTCTCCGGCAAGTCGTCGATCCATTGACGGGCCGTGCCCACCAACATTAACGGGAGTTATTTGATGGCGACGTTGGGGTTGCCTCCAGCAATCTCCACCGCGTTGCCGTAATCCTGCAACCATGTGGCTGGCTTGGCAGTGCCGTCATAGGGCTTGATGGTCTTGTCAATCCGGAAACCTTTGGGTAAGTTGCGGATTGTATTTCAGGTCCAAAACAACGTGGTCCCAGGTATGGTCCTTCCCGGGCCTCATGGATCTTATCGATCCGCGAACATGCATCGTACGGCTCCGGGTTCTTCTTCTTGCCAACAGGGGATGGGATGCGTGAACGACGCGGGCCTCCTCCGCCATGGTGACTGCTAGGTGGTGACGGAGGTGGAGGTGGCGGTGGGTTAGCTCTTTTGCTGTTACCCTCCTGCGACGCCTCACGCCTGTCACGGTTACTTTTTGGACATGGAGGGTCATGGCGCGACCTGCTCTTGTGTCCTTGGTTGCGCTCTCTGTCATGACGGGTCTGCTTCATGTTGTCGCGGATGACGATGCCGCACTACCTTGGCGGGGGCATATCCGTACGGTGGTGAGCCTTGGGATCTTCACGATGTCGGGGGGATCGGGGCGGTGGTGATGGGCGATGAGGTCAGGATTTTTCTCCGTGGTCGGAGGATATGGGGATAGCATCCTTCCTGTTGCGCGCATCCCTCCGTCTTCGTTCTGATGAACCCGTCTGAGACCCGACATCAAGAGGAGATTTGTCCCTTGGCGGCTTATGCTGGCTAGACTGGCAAAACGCTGGGTCAGACTCGAGCCTGTGAGAGGTGGCCTTTTCCTGCTGTTTTACCGCCTTGGCCACTAGGTCATAGACCTGTTCCACTGCCTCGGGCGATCTATCCTGCTCCAGAAGGGTCTTGGCGACGGCGAGGTTGAGGAGTGGGGTGGTCATCACCTGTTTGCCTTCACTGTCAATGTATGGCTTTGTGGCATCCCGCAAAACCACTACTAGAAAATCGCGTTGAATTTGTGCATTGCATCGTCATCATCATGCATTGTTTGCATAAAACTATTTGCAGATAAACTTGTTTTGTTTTCTAAAACGCCCGACTTTTTTTCAAAATGCACACCCCGGGTCCCCGGATTATTTTTGTGTGTCTGATATCGGTTTGCAAACGGTGTTTGTAAAACAAATAAAAATATTTATTATTTTAGTGGGGCAGTCGAACGGGCCGAATGACCCGAACGACCACCCCAGAAATTTAAATCGGTCCACCTAATTCCTACAGCTACCAACTAACCTACCCAGCCCCTCCTCCACCTCACCCCAACCAACCCCCTCTCGACACCTCACCTCTCTCCCTCCCTCCACCACTCACATGCTGACACCTCACCCAACCCTCTCTCCTCCCTCTCTCCACCTGCCCACAACTCACTCACGCGCACACAGCCCCCCCACGCGGCGCGGTCCCACCACGGGCCCCACCCCTGGCACCCCTGTCCCCCGCAACCTCCCTCCTCCTCCCTAGCTCTCTCCCCCATGCGAAGCAACCCGCGTCGCCTCCCCAGCTGCCTCCTTCCCTCCATGGCAGCCACCGCGACCCGGTGCTCCTCCAACCGCTGGCCACCTCAAGCTCCCGTGCCCCTCCCCAACGCCTCCGCGCCTCACCGCTCACCTCCCTCTCCCGTCTGCCTCCTCCGGCGCCACGCTGCTCGCCCTCCGAAGCTCCGGCGCTTGCCCGGCGCTCGCGCAGACCTCCCTCGCCGTCGGTGCCAAGCGCCTGCGCCCCTCCCGCTCCCGCCAACCAGCGCGACCACCTCCACCCTCCTCAGGGCCGACGTCGCGGTTCCTCCTCGCTGAAAGCGCCGCTCGGGCTGGTGCCCTCCTCCCCGCCAGCCGCCAGTTCCGTCCTCCGGCAAGCTCCGCCCTCTTTGACCTCCGTCGCGCCGCGAAGTCCCGCCGCCAGCCGAGCGTCCCAGCCGCGCCGCCGCGACCACCGCCGGCGCCGCCCACCTCCGCCCAGAGGTCCCGCCGCCGCTCCTCCGGCCATCGTGGCGCGCCCCGTCAGGCCAGCAGGCCCGCCGTCGTCCGGACCAGCGTTGCCCGCCCGGTCCTCTCCAACCGCCACGGCCTCAGCGCCCTCGCCAAGCCGCGTGGTCGCTGCCCCGGCGAGCCCGGCCACGCCTCCGCGAACCGGGGCGTCGTCTCCGTCCTCCGTTCGCAGAGCACCGCCGTCCCGTCTAGCCGCGCGTCAACACGCTCGGTTCTTCCTGCTCTGGCCTGCCGTCTGCAAGCGAGCCCGCGTCTTCCGGCCGGCCTTGCTGCACGTGTCGGCTAGAACGGCTTCAAGCCCGTATCGCGAGTGCATGTTGGTAATCTGTATGTCTGCGAGTTTTGCGGGTGTCGTGTACTCGTGGCCGTTCCGAAGTTCGCGATGCAACTTTCGCCAAGATCGACCAACGCCATAAGTGGTACGAGGATCACCCCAAGGACTTCAAGTTGAACCCACAAGATCCACCTCTCGGACGCCTAAAACCGTCGTCAGAGAACCCGTATAACGTCAAGTTCTTCCCCCGGAACCATCAGGATCTCCGTCACCGAACCCTCGGCACGCCAAGGTCTACCTCACGGACACCGAGAACTTCCCCATGAACGCCAAGGTCGCCGACACGGATACGACAAGTGCTCCCTCGAGAACGCCGAGTACTTCATCCCGGACATCGAGACCCCGATGCGGCAAGCACTTCATCCCGAACGCCACGACCGTCGACATGACCCGAAGACCGCGAATGCGACCAGAACGACACCAAACCAAGTCCTTCCCGGAGTCCGAGGACGTTCCCGCCGAGACCGATCCGTTGAACCCTGGACCCTGCCGAACCCCAAACCCCCGGATCCCCAAGATCGTCGAGCACCCCCATGTGTGAACCCCTTCCCGAAACCCTATTTTATAATATAATCCAACTTGTCGCATAATAATTGTCATACTCGCATGCATATCATTGGTTTGTGGGCCTTATGCCAATTCACCTAATAATTAAATATGGGTTCCATATGCGGGCAAATCTAGTCTCATATTGGCCTCATTTAAATTTGTGTAGCGAACCCGGTGCTATCTTTTTCCATGCTAATACAACATTTAAATTGCGGGGTAGATAAATAACTGGAACCATCTAACTAATTGTCGGGACCCCGGCCGCTTAATATGGCCTAATTGCATCGCACCTTGCCTTGTCATACATCATACATGCATCATGCCGATCTTCTGCCGTTGTATTAAATATTGCATCCGATGTTTCTTCTAGTGTTTTGTTTCTTCGCGGATAAGGCCGTTGAGTTGATGTGAGCTCATTCCGATCTTGGTTGAACCGACAATGTTTTCGGCGAGCATCTCCCCTTTATACCTATCTTACTTTTATAGTATTTATTCCCTCTTGTTGATCTATTGCTATACGTGTTGCGATGCCCTAGTTTTCGTATTCGTGATATCCCTAGCCTTATATTGCCTTGGACACATCCTATTACCGGTTGTTTGGTAGATAGTTGGACTTATGCGTCGTGATCTTGCTCAAGTCTTGCGTGTTGTCAAGTGCCACGCTTGTTGATGAATTGCCGCATGTTGATGTTGGAGATGATCATAGTTTTACTTATCGCATACTTTAATTCCTGTTTAACAACTAAAATTGAATTAAGCGAGAGGCATCGGTGGGTGATAGATAATATTTGGTTTCGAGCCCACTTGTGTCCGTAGGACCCGAGTACTTGATACTGTTCCTTGTTTTATCGCGCTATCCACATCCGGAGGTATATGGGACCCCGAGCGAGCTTGATTGATCTTATTTCTTGGGGCCACAAACTAGTTTGAGGTTTTATTTACGATCTGTACTTATGCCATGCTACTTATGTATTTACGATTGTGCGAGCACCTGTCTGTTTAGGTAAGCGAGTGATTACGGTATCAACACCCCGAGTTTCGGGTTCCCGATCGCTTCTGACCACCATTGCAAACCTTGAGTCCGTCTCGAGCTTGCTTACTTAGTTGGGTAGACTACAAGGGTGGCCCTGAAATATTCTGAATCTGTGATTGTTCGATCGTGAAAGCCTCGTTGGGTTTTGAGTTGGTTTTTCCGAGGTTGATCGGCGTGTGTTGCTATTGGTGCACCCGGCGGGTAAAACTTTCAAAGCCGTGTCTGCGGTTATGGACGACTTGGAGCCTGATATCTCGATCATAGACAAGCATAACTAAAGTTTATTCTGTAAATTTGACTTTATAATGACTAGTAATCAGCTTCACTATAATGGAATGGCTAAATAATCGCCCACAATTGCTTGTTTGGTTTGTCGCGACCATTGTACGACTAGTAAGTATTGCAACTTCTAGAATGGCTGAATAAAAGTATCAACAACTGCTGGGTTTAAGGGTTATCTCATGCTATTCATATCGATTAGTAAGTGTTACAACTATAACGGAATGGTTAATTAAAAGTGCCTACTTACTTTATCGGGATGAATATCTAAACGACTAGTAATTACCGCTTTAACTATAACTGAATGAGTAAAACTGCCAACGGTGTGAGTTCCTCGGTTGACTTCCTCGTTTGGTCTCGAGGGGTAAAACACCAGGGTGGGTTTGTTTGGTGTTAGCTTCAGGCTGGATCCAGATAGGTCATTCTCATCCCTCTCTGATAACCGCCAGTTGTATCGAGTCTCTATAGGTTGTTTAGTGCATGCTGCCGCTCGATCCACTATACCTATGTGGCGAGGACCTTGGATTCTAGCCTCGCTGTCTTGGCCTCGATCGACGCTCCTCTTTTTCCTTCGCCCTTTGTCGGCACCCTTTTTGTTTAAGCAGGTTTTGAGATCGACGTCGTTAGCAGGGTTACCCTTCCGGCTTGGCCTGGGCAGGGTTATGGACGCCATTGGTTATTCTTCTGGGCTCTTAGCCCCATTTGCATCTTGTCCGTAGCCGGACGTTGAATCGTTTTACAGGTGATTTGGATCTTTGTATATTAAATCTGTATTCTTGACTCATGGAGTCGCTGTTATATATATCTGTTCTGTGGGTCCCATCGAGGACTGTTGTGTAATGTTATTACTTCGTTTTCCACCCGCACGAAAGTGCCTGGTGGGCACCTTTGAATCGTTTCTATGCAGGTTTGGCGGGTTTCGCTAAAGCTTGCATAGGTTCGATTCTGAGGGTGTTACAGAGTGGTATCAGTGCTCAGCAGTTGCGATACCCCACAAGTCCAGCCTGTAGGATAACCTAGCTAACGGCCGAAGTAGAGTGTCAAAACTATTTTGCAAAATCGGTTGGATAGTTCTGATTTGGTCTGATTTTACTCCTTACCCCTCTGCTATTCTCCTCTTATCTCGACGTGTTTTGAATCCGCTCTCTTCTCTCTCTTGAGTCCGAGATTTCGTGGTTGGGTTTAAATCGTACCTTGTGGTTTCGCTTCCTTCTTTGATAACGGTGTTCTACCATCCGGTGTTCATCCGCTTGAGGAATCCGTCTGTGGTACCATTCTTTGTTCCTTGTTTGTGCCTTCGGTGTTTTCCGACGACATCCTCTCGCCGAGATCCGATCTGATGCATCACTCCTTTGTTTCAAACCTCGTTGTCGAGATCTTGACCGATTAGAGTTGGTTGCATAATCGCCTATTCGTGTGCAGAGTAATGGTTTGGGTGCGCGATGGACTGATCACCATCCGACTACTCTTATCATTCGCTCTTGTACATCGAATCAGTGGATCCAGCGATTTTACTCCGTTCACGGAAGTTAGGGGTGGCTTTATTGTTGATACCTCTACCTTCGACCTGTTGTACCCGGAGTGTTCTTTCGACGATCACGGACAACGACCTCTTGTTAGTGGTGTCACGAGGATCTACACGATGCGAGAAGATTCGGATCGCCGCCCTTCTTCCCGGTACCATGAGGCGGATCTCGAGGGCGATATCCATTGTTAGTGGTGTCGAATTGTGGCATCCCGCAAAACCACTACTAGAAAATCGCGTTGAATTTGTGCATTGCATCATCATCATCATGCATTGTTTGCATAAAACTATTTGCAGATAAACTTGTTTTGTTTTCTAAAACGCCCGACTTGTTTTCAAAATGCACACCCCGGGTCCCCGGATTATTTTTGTGTGTCTGATATCGGTTTGCAAACGGTGTTTGTAAAACAAATAAAAATATTTATTATTTTAGTGGGGCAGTCGAACGGGCCGAATGACCCGAACGACCACCCCAGAAATTTAAATCGGTCCACCTAATTCCTACAGCTACCAACTAACCTACCCAGCCCCTCCTCCACCTCACCCCAACCAACCCCCTCTCGACACCTCACCTCTCTCCCTCCCTCCACCACTCACATGCTGACACCTCACCCAACCCTCTCTCCTCCCTCTCTCCACCTGCCCACAACTCACTCACGCGCACACAGCCCCCATGGCAATCCCCACAGCACCCCTGTCCCCCGCAACCTCCCTCCTCCTCCCTAGCTCTCTCCCCATGCAAGCAACCAGCCTCCCCTCCCGTGTGCCTCCCTCCACTCCATCTGTGACCCCCGGTGCTCCTCCAACCGCCGCCGCCGGCCACCTCAAGCTCTCGCGTGCCCCTCCCCCAACCGCTCCGCCGCGCCTCACCGCTCCACCTCCTCCCGTCCGCCCTCCCTCTCGGCGACCGCGCCCGCTGCCGCTCGCCCTCCATAGCTCCGGCGCCGCCCGGCGCTCGCGGACCTCCCTCGCCGCGGTGCAGGCGCAAGCCGCGCCCTCCACCGCTCCGCCAAGCAGCGCGACCACCTCCACCCTCCTCCGGCGGGGACGTCGCGGTTCCCTCTCCTGCCCGGCCGCCTCGCACTCATTGGCGCCTCCTCCGCCTCCGCCATCGCCAGTCCTCCGGCAAGCTCCGCCCTCTGACCTCCCGTCGCGATGAAGTCCGCCGCCAGCAGCCCAGCGTCCCCAGCGCCGCCCGCAGCCCGCGCCGGCGCCCACCTCCGCCCAGCCCGCCGCCGCTCCCTCCGGCCATCGTGGCGCCCTCCGTGCGAGCCGCCGCCGTCGTCCGGACCTGCCGCCCGGTCCTCTCCAACGCCGCCACGGCCCTCCCAGCCGCCAAGCCGCTGTCGTCGTCCCGGCGAGCCCGGCCGCCTCGCCTGCCGGGCGTCGTCTCCGTCCTCCGTTCGCGAGAGCGCCGTCCCGTCTGGCAGCGTCAACGCGCTCGGTTCTTCTGGCGCTGTCGATCGCAAGCGAGCCGCGTCTTCCGGCCGTCCTTGCTGCACGTGTCGGCTAGAACGGCTTCAAGCCCGCGCCGTACCACGAGTGCATGTTGGTAATCTGTATGTCTGCGAGTTTTGCGGGTGTCGTGTACTCGTGGCCGTTCCGAAGTTCGCGATGCAACTGTCGCCAAGATCGACCAACGCCATAAGTGGTACGAGGATCACCCCAAGGACTTCAAGTTGAACCCACAAGATCCACCTCTCGGACGCCTAAAACCGTCGTCAGAGAACCCGTATAATGTCAAGTTCTTCCCCCGGAACCGTCAGGATCTCCGTCACCGAACCCTCGGCACGCCAAGGTCTACCTCACGGACACCGAGAACTTCCCCCTGAACGCCAAGGTCGCCGACACGGATACGACAAGTGCTCCCTCGAGAACGCCGAGTACTTCATCCCGGACACCGAGACCCCGATGCGGCAAGCACTTCATCCCGAACGCCACGACCGTCGACATGACCCGAAGACCGCGAATGCGACCAGAACGACACCAAACCAAGTCCTTCCCGGAGTCCGAGGACGTTCCCGCCGAGACCGATCCGTCGAACCCTGGACCCTGCCGAACCCCAAACCCCCGGATCCCCAAGATCGTCGAGCCCCCCATGTGTGAACCCCTTCCCGAAACCCTATTTTATAATATAATCCAACTTGTCGCATAATAATTGTCATACTCGCATGCATATCATTGGTTTGGGGGCCTTATGCCGATTCACCTAATAATTAAATATGGGGCCCATATGCGGGCAAATCTAGTCTCATATTGGCCTCATTTAAATTTGTGTAGCGAACCCGGTGCTATCTTTTGCCATGCTAATACAACATTTAAATTGCGGGGTAGATAAATAACTGGAACCATCTAACTAATTGTCGGGACCCCGGTTCCGCTTAATATGGCCTAATTGCATCGCACCTTGCCTTGTCATACATCATACATGCATCATGCCGATCTTCTGCCGTTGTATTAAATATTGCATCCGATGTTTCTTCTAGTGTTTTGTTTCTTCGCGGATAAGGCCGTTGAGTTGATGTGAGCTTCGTCCCGATCTTCGGTTGAACCTTCGACAATGTTTTCAGGCGAGCATCTCCCCCTTTCTACCTATCTTACTTTTATAGTATTTATTCCCTCCTGTTGATCTATTGCTATCTGTGTTGCGATGCCCTAGTTTTCGTACCCGTGATATCCCCTGCAGCCTTATATTGCCTTGGACACATCCTATTACCGGTTGTTTGGTAGATAGTTGGACTTGCGCGTCGTAGTCGCTTGCTCAAGTGCTGTTGCGTGTTGTCAAGTGCCACAGTTATTGATGAATTGCCGCATGTTGATGTTGGAGATGATCATAGTTTTACTTATCGCATACTTTAATTCCTGTTTAACAACTAAAATTGAATTAAGCAGAGGCATCGGTGGGTGATAGATAATATTTGGTTTCCGAACGCCCACTTGTGTCCCGTAGGACCCCGAGTACTTGATACCTGTTCCTTGTTTTATCGCGCTATCCACATCCGGGAGGTATATGGGACCCCCCTGAGCCAGAGCTTGATTCAGTCTTATTTCTTGGGGCCACAAACTAGTTTGAGGTTTTATTTACGATCCTGTACTTATGCCATGCTACTTATGTATTTACGATTGTGCGAGGAGCACACTGTACTATTTAGGTAAGCGGAGTGATTACGCGGTATCGACACCCCGATTTTTCGGGTTCCCAGTCGCTTACAGCCATTGTCGCAAACCTTGAGTCCGTCTCGGAGCTTGCTTATTTCGTTGCGGGTAGACTACAAGGGGTGGCCCCCTGAAATATTTCTGAATCCTGTGATTGTTCAGTCGTGAAAGCCTCGTTGGGTTTTGAGTTGGTTTTTCCGAGGTTGATCGAGCGTGTGTTGCTATTGGTGCACCCCGGCCGGGTAAAACTTTCTGAAAGCCGTGTCCGCGGTTATGGACGACTTGGAGCACAGTATCTCGATCATAGACAAGCATAACTAAAGTTTATTACTGTAAATTTGAATTTATAATGACTAGTAATCAGCTTAACTATAATGGAATGGCTAAATAATACTGCCCACAATTGCTTGTTTGGTTTGTCGCTTGCGACCATTGTACCTGACTAGTAAGTATTGCAACTACAACGGAATGGCTGAATAAAAGTATCAACAACTGCTGGGTTTAAGGGTTATCTCATGCTATTCATATCTGATTAGTAAGTGTTACAACTATAACAGAATGGTTAATTAAAAGTGCCTACTGCTTACTTTATCAGGATGAATATCTAAACCTGACTAGTAATTACTGCAACGATAACTGAATAAGTAAAACTGCCAGCGGTGTGAGTTCCTCGGTTGACTTCCTCGTTTGGTCTCGAGGAAACACCGGGATGGGTTTGTTTGGTGTTAGCTTCAGGTTGGATCCGGATAGGTCATTCTCACCCCTCTCGATAACCCGGTTGTATCGAGTCTCTATAGGTTGTTTAGTACATCTTGCGCTGCCGATCCACTATACCTATGTAGGCGAGGACCGCGAATTCTAGCCTCGCTGTCTGGCCTCGATCGACGCTCCTCTTTTTCCTTCGCCCTTTGTCGGCACCCTTTTTGTTTAAGCAGGTTTTGAGATCGACGTCGTTAACAGGGTTACCCTTCCGGCTTGGCCTGGGCAGGGTTATGGACGCCATTGGTTATTCTTCAGGGCTCTTAGCCCCATTTGCATCTTGTCCGTAGCCGGACGTTGAATCGTTTTACAGGTGATTTGGATCTTTGTATATTAAATCTGTATTCTTGACTCATGGAGTCGCTGTTATATATATCTGTTCTGTGGGTCCCATCGAGGACTGTTGTGTAATGTTATTACTTCGTTTTCCACCCGCACGAAAGTGCCTGGTGGGCACCTTTGAATTGTTTCTATGCAGGTTTGGCGGGTTTCACTAAAGCTTGCATAGGTCCGATTCTGAGGGTGTTACAGGCTTGGCCTGTGCCGGCTTCGAGGGAGCTCATCCTAGGTTTCGTCGTACACCAGGATCGTTGATGACACGAGCTGGAGCTTTCTTGGACTTCTGCTGTTGCAGCAGAGTCTTGTTCTCGGCCTCCATTGCTCTATCTTTCTCTATGGACTTCTGTGCGTTAAACAAATCTCGATATAGCTTAGCGCCTTGCTCCGCTATGGCCTGCGCTTCCTCCAGCAGCTGCTGGCGCTTCTCGTAAAGCCGAGTCACGTTCCGGATATGAGCTACGGTTAGTGGCTAAATGAGGAGATTGCCGTACATCACTCTATCAACTAGAGTAACTTGGGCAGCAGCAGACGTAGATGCCGGAGGCGGCAAGTTTGCGTTGTTGTTGTTGCTCAGGCCGGTGCCGAGTTCCTGCGGCTGCTGCACTGGATTAGGCGGAGGAGGCATGGCCTTTGCGCGATCATCGTCAGCAGCAATAAGTGGCCCTTCCCCTTTTCTAGCACTGTAGGCGGAGCTCGTCCGAGTTGGTCTTCATCCATCGCCGTCCCAATGGTGACGAACACCTCTTGAGACATGACGGCATTGTTGGCTTCTTCGTCGCGCGTGTACTCCTCCTCCATCTCCTGCATGGCGGAGTCTAGTTCCTCTGGACTGAAATCTATCTCCTCCGAGTCTGCGCTGAAGTCGACATAGAGCGTGTCAATCACAGAGTCGGAGGGTTCCAGGACTTCCTCTATGACGAGGGGTGGAGGTGCAACATCAGCAACGATGGCTGGAGGTGGCGGCGCAGCTGCGACGATGGCGGCCGGAGGCGGTGGTGGCGGTGGATGAATTGGAGGGGCTCCGTCAATGGCGCAAGTTGTCGAGCTGCCCGACCTCCAGCGTAGTTGTTGACGGTGTTCACCATGCCTTCGAAGGTAAGGCGTCCTAACGCCTACTGCCGCCTTAGAGAATGCCGGAGAAGCGTGCCATGGTCCAGTCCTTCCACAAAGTGATACATAGCATCATCATTGGGGTAGTGGGCCAGATCGGCTCGTATATGGAGCCACCTGGCCAGGTAATCGCGGGGTTTTTCGCCCTCTCTCTGAATGCAACGCGCCAGGTCGAAGATGGTAACCACGCCGACGAACTTGGATCTCTGCTGTCCAGACGCATGGGCAAAGGCAGCGGATTTGCAGTGATCTTCCACCTTTATATCCTGCACAGGGGCGGTTTGGGTGGGCCTTGAATTTTTCCGATCTTTGCCGGCAAACTCCGAAGAGAGATCCGACATTGATACTTCCGCAAACGTATCCTGCCCGTAGGCGGTCCGTGCGGGCGTTGATGCTCCTCTGACTCCCAGGGAACTAGTGCCCGAGTCGGTTTCGCCAATGAAGAGGTGGATGTCTCTGATAGGAACGATCGAACACCGTGTGGGGTTCGTCTTCGCCGGGATCCATAACTCTCCGGGAGGGACGATCAGAACGTTGTCCGAGAAGAGAACGTGACCGATGGCTACGGTTTCACCGATTCCCGCGAAGATCTTGGTCCTCGCCCGCTGAAGAGCCTGAAGCGCCTCTTGCCCCACGGTGGGCGCCAACTGTCGTGGTATTGCCGACGAGTACGCCATGGAGGGGTCCTCACAGTGCGTGTTTATAGACGTGGGGGAAGGCGGACGGTGGGCCATGCTACCAACTGTGGGCCACCCGGGTTATCCGGATAGGAAACATGCTACGAGGATACCCATATAGCATATCCCCAACACGGTGAATCCCCAAAGCTTTAGGAATCACTATACCCAAGCTTTGGAGCTTACTTGTGTTCCCAGACATCTTAAACGCATGCTCACTGACGGAGCTACCCTCTTCCATCTTACAGTTAAAGAACTTTTTAGAAGCCTCATAACTCTCAACTGCCGCGTCAGCCTCAAAAATCATTTTGAGTTCACGGACAATATCATGTGGGTCAAAGTTCTCAAATCTTTTCTGAAGCTCCGATTCCAAACCATACAAGATAGCACACTGAACTGTGGAGTACTGCTTCTTCCGAGTGAGGAAAACATTCTTCACCTCATCGGTAGCATCAGCTGCAGGTGGGTCACCCAGCGGTGCATCCAGCGCATAGGTCAAATTACCAGCATTAAGGACAATCCGCAAGTTGCAGAACCAATCTTGCTTCCATTGTTTTTCAACTTTTCTTTCTCTGGGAATGCATTAAAATTGATGGTAGGGGCCGCCATTGATCCTCGAACATATTTGCAATAGTTTAGACTAACTTGACAAATTGAGTTCTTATTAATAGTTTAATTAATCTAGGTTAACTCCCACTAAAAACAACATCACTCACATTGTTTTAGTGATCACACATACCAAATCCACCACATCAAAACCGATCATCACGAGAGATGATGTAGCTTCAATGGCGAAGAATCAACATGTTCATCATATCTACTATATGACTCATGCTTTACCTTTCAGTGATCCGTGTTCCAAGACCATGTTTGTACATGCTAGGCTCGTCAAGATAAAATCTTAGCTTTTGCATGAGCAAATCTGTCTTGCTCCTGTTGTATACACTCGCAGAATCTAACACACCCGATCATCACATGGTACTTCAAAACAACGAGCTTTGGCAATGGTGCCTACTAAGGATGAACACTTTATAACTTGATATTTTGTGAGAGGTATCATCTTATAATGCTACCATTGCGAACTAAGCAATACAATATGCATAAAAGGATTAACATCACATGCAATTAAAAATATGTGATATGATATGTCCTTTCTTCTTGTGCTTCCTATCTCCATCTTCAAGTACGAACATGATCTCCATCATCACCGGCGTGGCATCAAGGTCAATGGCACCACCGCTCAACCAACATCAGATATTACAACTACTTTGAATAATAGACACACTGGTCTTAACGAAATTAAATACAACCATAAGGCTCCTGCCGGTTGCCGACTTACAATAAGGAACATTGCATACATCATATATAATCACAATCATGGCCATATCACATCACAGCACACCCCTGCAAAACAAAGTTAGACACCTCTAATTTTCTTTGCATGTTTTACGTGGTTTGGGGCTTTCAATAAGTGTTGTTCTAACTTACGAACAAGAACCACAACGTTGATAATAGTATTGCGCTTCCGTAGTCGGTCACACATTCGATACTCGATGAAGACCTTCCTCTCCCTTGTTCCAGCATGCAACGGAGGTTGTAGTTCTCTCCTCGCGATTCCGGCAGCACGAAGGCGTGGTGTCGGAAGTAGAGGGAATATCCTGTCGGGATTAGCCTAAGCCTAAGCAGGTTATGGTGGAGAATTAGGGTTTCCAGTGATCTAGGGTTTAGAGGCTAGAGAGGAGGAGGTGGAGTCAGCGGCGGCGATGAACCGGCGGCGGCGACACAACGGCAGTGTGGGGAAGGGCTAGTGTTATGTCTCTTAGGGCACCCCCTCCCCTCTATTTATGAGAGGGAGGGCAGCTTGGGAGAGGGGAGTTTGAATCCTCCCCCAACTCCCTCTCCTAGTTGGCTTGTGGTGGAGAGTAACAAGGATTCTTTCCTTCCTCCACCAGGATATATTGTCCTAGTTTGACTTTTCAAACTTGCCTTTTGACTTTCAATTTGGAGCTTAATTTCTTTCTTACAAATGCCCAACCAAGTGACCTAGGTGATGGTGCTGATTAGCACTTTGTTGGGAACCCCAAGAGGAAGGTGTGAAGCAGCACAGCAGCAGTTTTCCCTCAGTAAGAAACCAAGGTTATCGAAACAGTAGGAGGAAGGAAACGTCACACAGGTGTTGCAAGCAACGCGGAGACCTGCAAAACACAAACTCAAGACTTTGCCCCAACTAGATAGTGAGGTTGTCAAGCTCACCGGTTTGCTGTAACAAAGGATTAAACGTACAGTGTGGAAGGTAATGGTGGTTTGCAGCAAGTAAACAGGTAACAGTGGAAGATGTATCAATGGTAAATATTGGACCGGGGTCCATAGTTCACTAGAGGTGCTCTCCTTAGATAAACAACATGGCATGAAGGGTAAAAAAATTACAGCAGGGCAATTGATAGGAACTGAGCAAGGCATAACAATGCAATACTAGTTAGAAAGATCCTATCAGATTCAATTAGGCAATACAACAAGATACATAGACCTCCATCCAACTGCATCTATGACTAGAAGTCCACCTTCAGGTTATCATCTGAACCCCCTCCAGTATTAAGTTGCAAGCAACAGACAACTGCTTTAAGCAAAGTGTGTAAGGTAAATAGTCCACATGTTCCATGAACAAGAGACCATTGTTTTCTCCCTAGTGGCAACAACAAATCTACAACCGAAGAGATTTATGTCACTTCCCTTGGAAACTAGAGGCATGAACCCACTATCGAGCATAAATACCCCCTCTTGGAGTCACTAGCAACTACTTGGCCAAGATAGCTACTAATAATGGAGAGCATGCAAGATCACAAACAACATAGACATGACAGAATCATAAATACAAAACCATTAATCAATCCAACATAATAATCTCAATATCCATCGGATCCCCACAAACACAACATGCATGATTACAAATAGATTAGATCTTGATCATGAACGGAGCTCACAAGATCTATATATGAAAGCACAAAGGAAGAGATACAACCATCTAACTACTACATGGACCCATAGTCCAAGGTGGAACTACTCATGCATCATAGCGGAGAAGAAGGCCTCCGGGATGATCTCCCCTCTGGCAGGGTGCCAGGAAGAACTTCAGACCCCCCCCCCCGATATAGGGGCGATGGTGGCGGCGGCTACAGACATTTTCATGGAGATTTGATCAGGTACTTAGGGTTTAGGCATCAGGGGCTTCTTATAGGCGAAGGGGGAGGACGAGGAGGCGATCAGGGGGGCACACCTTGCCTAGGCACGGGCCCACCTCTGGCTTTTCTGGACTTCGTGTTCCCCATGGAAAGTTATTGACTTCGGCTTTTGTCCCGTCCAATTCCGAGAATATTGATTTTTTGCCTTTCTGGAACCAAAAACAGAAGAAAACAGGCAACTGGCACTCTGACAACTTGTTAATAGGTTAGTTCCAGAAAAGATATAAAAACACCTCAAAGAAAGACAAAGCATAGCAAAGTAGATACTAAACAAGCATGGAACATCAAAAATTATAGATACTTTGTCGATGTATCAAGCATCCGCAAGCTTAACTCCTGCTCGTCCCCGAGTAGGTAAGTGATAAAAAAGAATAATTTTTGAGGTGACATGCACCTTCACAATGAAGATCTAACCATTTGTAAGCATTGAAAGCTGGGATCAAAAAACTCTAAACATGAACATGAAAGATGGAGTTCTAACAGTAAGACAAAGCAACTATTATTGCAACATGACAATATACAAATAAAGATCATAAATAACATGCATTGAAATGAAGGGTTTCGCGGCATAGTAAATCAAAATTTTCTACGGATGCGAACAGAGGGAAAGCCAAGATCTAATTTAGGAGATGCAAACAACGAGAGAGATTGTATTAGATCTTCATACCCTTGAAGATTTGCACAGTGGAACGTTCGTCGAAACATGGGTGATGTAGTCGTACTCGCTTCTCCTCCTCGCGATCCGATCCGATCTAGCACCACAAGTGGCGGTGCCTCCGTGAGATGCACACGTGCAGCACCTCGACGTCTCCTCCTTCCTCGGACCAGCAAGTATGGTGGAGAGATGGATTGGATATACAACACGACGGCGTGGTGTATATGGTGGAGAATTTCTGCGGAGGCCTTACAAAGCAGTCGGGAGGGAGAGAGGAAGGCGGAGGCTAGGGTTGGAGGGGAAGGTGTGGGGGTGGTGCGCCCCCACCCCTCTTTATATAGAGGCGCAGCTAGCCCTCCCCAAGCCCAAACCGGCGGCCCCAAAGGATAAGGAGTGGGGGGGCAAGGAACCCCCCCCCTTCTAGAAGGTCTATCTCGAGTTTAAAACCCCCTTGGCCGGCTGGGCCCTATGGGGCCTTGTGCCCCTGGCCCAATGCGGCCAGGGCACTCCCTCATAGGCCCATGCCCCCTCCCGGAAGGTGGGGCCACGTTGTTCCCCTTCCGGAAGGTTCTAGAAGCTTCCGGTACAATACCGATTAACCCGGAACAATTCCGAACTCCAAAAACTGCACTACCTTATATGAATCTTATTCTCCGGACCACTCTGGAACCTCTCGTGATGTCCCGGTTCCCATCCGAGACTCCGAACAAAAACTCATAAACCAATTATCCAATCTATCCTAGCATCGAGACACGTTAAGTGTGTGACCCTGCGGGTTCGAGAATATGCAGACATGATCTTCTATCAATAATCAACAGCGGGGTCTGGTAACCCATATTGACTCCCACACATTCATCGATGATCATATCGGATGAACCATGATGCCAGGATTCAATCAATCCCATATATATATTCCCTTCGTCTCGTGATATTTTACTTGCCCGAGATTCGATCGCCGGTACCGTCATACCTAGTTCAATCTCGTTCACAGCAAGTACTTTACTCGTTCCGTAATCCGATATCACTTTGTGATTAACTCCTTAACCACATGCTTGCAAGCGGTGTTGATATCAATTACTGAGTGGGCCCGAAGTATATCTCTCCAACTTGGGAGGGACAAATCCCATCTCGATACATACAACCCAACAGATACTTTCCGATCACCTGAGAGACACCTTTATGATCACCCTCTCATAGGATGACGTTTGAAGACCTCAAAGCTTTCTTCCGATACCAGGGAGATCTCATGGTCTAAGGAATACAATATTTGACATAATAAAAGCTTCGCAAAGATGAACACGATGACACGATCTAATTGCTTCACTTAGTTTGGGTATGTCCACCATATCATTCTCCCAATGATATGATCTCATTATTAATCGACAACTCATGTCCATGGTTAGGAAACCTTAACCATCATTAATCAATGAGCTAGTCCATAGAGGCGTACTAGGGACACGGTGTTGTTCACAAACCACACAAGTATTAAAGTTTCCGCTTAATACAATTCTAGCATGGAATATAAACATTATCATGAACAATAATTATAATAATAACAGCTTTATTATTGCCTCTAGGGCATAATTCCAACAGTCTCCCACTTGCACTAGAGTCAATAATCTAGTTTACATCGCAACAATCTCACACCCATGGCAATGAGGTCTTGATCATGTTTTACACGTGGAAGAGGTTTAGTCAATGGATCTGCGACATTCAGATCGTATGTACTTTGCTAATCTTGAGATCTCCATACGCTATATAATCTCGGATTATATGAAACTTGCGGTTGATATGCTTGGTCTTTGGATGATATCTTGGTTCCTTAGCGAGTGCTATGGCGCCGGTGTTGTCACACAATATCTCCGTGGGTCCAATGCACTTGGAACCACGCCAAGCTCGATGATGAAGTTCTGATCCAAACTCCTTCACTTGACGCTGCGGCAGCCATGTATTCCGCTTCTCAGTAGATCCCGCGATCACGCTTTGCTTGCAGCTTCTCGACTCACAGCTCCTCCATTCAAAATATAAACGTATCTGTCACGAGATTTAGAATCATCCTTGTCGATTGTCAAAACTAGCGTCGGCGTAACCTTTACGACAATGTTCATCACCACCATAGACTAAGAACATTTCTTTAGTCCTATTCGGTACTTTAGGATGTTCTTCACGGTGTCTGATGTTCCACTCTGGATCACTTTGATATCTCGTCAAACTAAGAGCATTGGACACATCCGGTCTAGTACATAGCATGGCATACATGATAGAACCTATGGCGAGGCATAAGGCACTTTGCTCATAGCTTCCCTATCATTTACCGTCAGTTTGGACCGAGCCTTGCTCAATATCTTACACGACAACATAGGCCTTGAACCTTTCTTTGCCTTATCCATTCTAAACCTTTTCGAACTTTGTCTAGGTATGTACTCGGCTTAAAGCTATCGGTCTTTGTCTATCTCTATAGATCTTGATGCCCAATATATAAGCAGCTTCACCTAGGTCTTTCATTGAAAAACACTTGTTCAAATAACTCTTCACATCGTTAAGCATGTTGATGTAATTTCCAATAATCAATATGTCATCCACATATAGTACCAGAAACGTCACCGAGCTCCCACTCACTTTCTTGTAGATGCAAGCTTCGTAGCAATTTGGAACAAATCCAAAGCTCTTGATCACTTGATCAAAACGAAGGTTCCGACTCCGAGATGCTTGCTTCAGTCCATAAATGGAACGCTGAAGTTTGCATACTTTATCAACATCCTTAGGATCGAATAAACCTTCGGGTTGCATCATATACAACTCTTCATCAATGTTGCCATTGAGGAAAGCAGTCTTGACATCCATCTGCCATATTTCATAATCATGAAATGCAGCAATTGCTAATAAAATCCGAATGGACTTAAACATCGCTACGGGAGAGAAAGTCTCATCGTAGTCAACACCTTGAACTTGTCGAAAACCTTTCGCGACAAGCCGTGCTTTATAGACGGTAACATTACCATCCGCGTCCGTTTTCTTCTTGAAAATCCATTTGCACTCAACGGCCTTTCGGTCGCTAGGAGGGTCCACCAAAGTCCATACTTGGTTTTCGCTCATGGATCCCAATTCGGATTTCATGGCTTCTAGCCATTTCTCAGAGTCTGGGCTCATCATCGCTTCCTCATAGTTCGTAGGTTCACTGTCTTCTACTAACAAGACAGTCAAGACAGGGTTGTCGTACCACTCAGGAGGGGCACGCGACCTTGTCGACCTGCGACATTCAGTAGCAGCATCGTCCGAAGCTTCATGATCCTTATCATTAGCTTCCTCTATTGTTGGTGCAGGCGACACTGGAACAATTTCAGGTGTTGCGCTACTCTCCAACTCAAGAGAAGGTTCAATAACCTCGTCTAGCTCTACTTTCCTCCCACTCACTTCTTTCGAGAGAAACTCCTTCTCAAGAAAGGAACTGTTCTTTGCGACAAACACTTTGCCTTCGGTTTTGTGATAGAAGGTATACCCAATAGTTTCCTTAGGGTATCCTATGAAGGCGCATTTCTCCGCTTTGGGTTCGAGCTTGTCCGGCATCAACTTCTTGACGTAAGCTTCGCATCCCCAAACTTTAAGAAACGACAACTTAGGTTTCGCACCAAACCACAGTTCATACGGTGTCGTCTCAACGGATTTAGATGGTGCCCTATTTAAAGTGAATGCAGCGGTTTCTAATGCATAACCACAAAAAGATAACGGTAAATCAGTAAGAGACATCATCGATCGGACCATATCTAATAGAGTTTGATTCCGTTCGAGACACACCATTCTTGTGGTGTTGTTGGTGGCGTGAGTTGCGAAACAATTCCGCTTGCTTTAAGATGCGTGAGAAAATCATAACTTAAATACTCGCCCCCACGATCGGATCGTAGAAACTTGATCTTTTTGTTACGATGGTTCTCCACTTCATTCCGAAATTCCTTAAACTTTTCAAATGTTTCAGATTTATGTTTCATTAAATAGATATACCCATATCTACTTAAGTCATCGGTAAAAGTGAGAAAATAGCGATATCCACCGCGCGTCGAAACACTCATCGGTCCGCATACATCGGTATGTATGATTTCCAACAAGTCCGTTGCTCGCTCCATCATACCGGAGAACGGTGTTTTGATCATCTTGCCCATGAGGCATGGTTCGCATGTGTCAAATGATTCAAAATCAAGAGACTCCAAAAGTCCATCAAAATGGAGTTTCTTCATGCGCTTTACACCAATATGACCTAGACGACAGTGCCACAAATAATTAGTATTATCACTATCTACTTTGCATCTCTTAGCCTCAATGTTATGGATGTGTGTTTCATCCCTTTCGAGATTTAGAAGAAATAAACCATTCACAAGAGGTGCATGACCATAAAATATGTTACTCATATAAATAGAACAACCATTATTCTTCGATTTAAATGAATAACCGTCTTGCAATAAACTTGATCCAGAAATAATGTTCATGCTCAACGCAGGCATATAATAACATTTATTAAGGTTTAAAACTAATCCCGAAGGAAAAACTAAGGAGAGCGTGCCGACGGCCATCACATCAACTCTTGATCCGTTGCCAACGCGCATCGTCACCTCATCCCTCGCAAACATTGTCTATTCCGTAGCTCTGTTTGAGTTACAAATATTAGGCGAACTAGTATCAAATACCCGAGCACTACCACGAGGGCTAGTAAGGAAAACATCAATAACATGTATATCAAATATACCTTTGATGGTGCCGACCTTCTTGTCCGCTAAGTACTTGGACGATTGCGCTTCCGATGACCCTTGTCCTTGCAATAGAAGCACTCGATTATGGCTTAGGACCGGACTTGAGCTTCTTCTCGGCGAGCAACGCGCTTGCCGCCGCCTTTCTTGAAGGGCTTCTTTGCACACTTACCTTTGTTAAAGGAGAGCTTGTTGACCATCAACACATGATTATCCTGCTTGATGTCCACTTCCGCAGCCTTTAGCTTTGCGAAGAGCTCGGTGATCGTATCGATGGAACCAATCGATTATGAGTCACTACAAAACTTTTGTAGCTGGGAGGGAGTGATTGCAGAACCCTGTCAATCTTGAGCTCCTCTGGAATCATGCATTCCAGTTGCTCAAGGCGTTGAGTGTAGCCCGTCATCTTAATGGCGTGCTCAATAACGGAACTCCCTTCCTCCATCTTGCAGTTAAAGAACTTCTCAGAGATCTCATATCTCTCAGAACGGGCCTGAGTCTGAAACATGGTTTTCAGCTCTTCGAGAATCTCAAAGGGCCCGGGATAGTCTTCAAAATGATTTTGAAGTTCCGGTTCCATAGCAAACAACATGGTGCTCTTAATCACACCATAATCATCTTTGCACGAATGATAGACAGCTTTCTCATCAGCCGGCGCAGTTGCAGCAGGGGGGGTCACCTAACGCTTTCCCAAGGACATAGTCCTTTTGACCGCCAGAGAGAATATTCTTAGATTGCGGAACCAATTGGTGAAGTTATACCCATTGTTCTTAAGCTTTTCTTTCTCAGCAAAAACGTTGAAGTTGAAGTTGGACTTATCCATGTGATCTACAATATTTGCAAGTACAAATTAGACTATGTTCATGATAACTAGTTCAACTTTTAATCAAATTACTAGATGAACTCCCACTAAATTCAACATCCCTCAAGTTGTTTAGTGAACACGATCCAAATTCACCACACCTAATCCGATCTTCACGAGAAGAGATGTGGTTTCAATGGTGGACAACGAAGTGTCGATCATATCATTCATATGACTCATGCTTAAACTTTCGGTTCATGTGTTCCGAGGCCATGTCTGTACATGCTAGGCTCGTCAAGTAAAACCCAAGTATTTCCGCGTGTGCAAAAGCGGCTTGCACCGTTGTATGTGAGCGTAGAGTCTATAGCACCCGATCATCACGTGATGCTTGGACACGACGAACTTTCGCAACGGTGCATACTTGGGGAGAACACAGTTTTATCTTGATCTTTAAGTGAGGAATCATCTTATAATGCTACCGTCGCGATCTAAGCATAATAAGATACATAAAAGTATAAACATCACATGCATATAACTTTATGTGACATGGTATAGCCAATCTTCGCGCAATGATCTCCATCTTGTGCGTGCCAGCATGATCTCCATCACTCCACCATGATTGCCTCCACCACGAATATCAACTACAACTATTGCTAACTACTTAGCGATAAAGTAAAGCTATTACATGGCGTATAAGAAGTTGACTCGCAGGTCATACACAATTATAAAGACAACCATATGGCTCCTGCTGGTTGTGTACTCATCGACATGCAAGTCGTGAAACATTACCAAACATGATCATCGCATACATTATACACATCACATCTTGGGCCATACCATATCACAGAAAACACTCCCTGCAAAAACAAGTTAGACGCCTCTACTTTGTTGTTGCATGTTTTACGTGGCTTATGGGAGTAGATGCTAAGAACGATTCTTACCTAAGGAAAGCCACAACGGTGATATTATGGTTGCCAAACTCCGGTGTTAATCCCATGACAACTATAGTGAGAGAACCGACATCCACCGGCCGCATGTGTGGAACAAGCCACACGTCAAGTGTGGAGCGGTCTCATGACGACGTCGCGTAAGGTTGGCCTGGACCGCTTCAATCTCACTATCCCGCGTCATAAGAAGAACACAAACAAGAGTCTTGCAACAGAAAACATCAACGCCCACAACAACCATGTTGCGTTCTACTCGTGAAACACATCTACGCATAGATCTAGCTCTGATACCACTGAAGGGTTTCGCGGCATAGTAAATCAAAATTTTCTACGGATGCGAACAGAGGGAAAGCCAAGATCTAATCTATGAGATGCAAACAACGAGATAGATTGGATTAGATCTTCATACCCTTGAAGATTCGCACATCGGAACGTTCGTCAGAACGTGGGTGATGTAGTCGTACTCGCTTCTCCTCCTCGCGATCCGATCCGATCTAGCACCACAAGTGGCGGTGCCTCCGTGAGATGCACACGTGCAGCACCTTGAAGTCTCCTCCTTCCTTGGACCAGCAAGTATGGTGGAGATATGGATTGGATCTACAACATGACGGCGTGGTGTATATGGTGGAGAATTTCTGCAGCAGGGCTTCGCCTACAAACAGTCGGGAGGGAGAGAGGAAGGGCAGCAGGGCGGCTAGGGTTGGAGGGGAAGGTGTAGGGGGGTGGTGCGCCCCCACCCCTCTTTATATAGAGGGGGCGCAGCCCTCCCCCAAGCCCAAACCGGCGGCCCCAAAGGATAAGGAGTGGGGGGCAAGGAAACCCCCCCTTCTAGAAGGTCTATCTCGAGTTTAAAACCCCCTTGGCCGGCTGGGCCCTATGGGGCCTTGTGCCCCTGGCCCAATGCGGCCAGGGCACTCCCTCATAGGCCCATGCCCCCTCCCGGAAGGTGGGGCCACGTTGGTCCCCTTCCGGAAGGTTCTAGAAGCTTCCGGTACAATACCGATTAACCCGGAACAATTCCGAACTCCAAAAACTGCACTGCCTTATATGAATCTTATTCTCCGGACCACTCCGGAACCTCTCGTGATGTCCCGGATCCCATCCGAGACTCCGAACAAAAACTCATAAACCAATTATCCAATCTATCCTAGCGTCGAGACACGTTAAGTGTGTGACCCTGCGGGTTCGAGAATATGCAGACATGATTTTCTATCAATAATCAACAGCGGGGTCTGGTAACCCATATTGACTCCCACACATTCATCGATGATCATATCGGATGAACCATGATGCCAGGATTCAATCAATCCCATATATATATTCCCTTCGTCTCGCGATATTTTACTTGCCCGAGATTCGATCGTCGGTACCGTCATACCTAGTTCAATCTCGTTCACAGCAAGTACTTTACTTGTTCCGTAATCCGATATCACTTTGTGATTAAATCCTTAACCACATGCTTGCAAGCGGTGTTGATATCGATTATCGAGTGGGCCCGAAGTATATCTCTCCAACCTGGGAGGGACAAATCCCATCTCGATACATACAACCCAACAGATACTTTCTGATCACCTGAGAGACACCTTTATGATCACCCTCTCATAGGATGACATTTGATGACCTCAAAGCTTTCTTCCGATACCAGGGATTTGTATTATCTCATGGTCTAAGGAATACAATATTTGACATAAGAAAAGCTTCGCAAAGACGAACACGATGACACGATCTAATTGCTTCGCTTAGTTTGGGTCTGTCCACCATATCATTCTCCCAATGATATGATCTCATTATTAATCGACAACTCATGTCCATGGTTAGGAAACCTTAACCATCATTAATCAATGAGCTAGTCCATAGAGGCGTACTAGGAACACGGTGTTGTTCACAAACCACACAAGTATTAAAGTTTCCGCTTAATACAATTCTAGCATGGAATATAAACATTATCATGAACAAGAATTATAATAATAACAGCTTTATTATTGCCTCTAGGGCATAATTCCAACATGAAAAACGTTTGTTTGTTTCACATACAGAAAACATAACATAGTGGCAATCATCTTGTCCCTCATAGAGTAGCAAATAGATGCATAGGACACCTTCGAAGTTCACAAGGGTGACTAGAAAACAATAGCACAAGAGCAAGTAATATCACAATATGCATCAATCAATAAGTTTTGTGACACTGCACATAGAACAAAGAATGGCAACTATGCTCTCTTAATGGTGCCTAAAGGTGGAAGGTGGAGACTCAATAGTGGTGGAAGAAAGGCCTTTATAAAGGAAGCAGGGATTTCAAGTTTCAAAAAGAGCTTCCAAAAATTATGGTACTTGTTAGCTTTAAACCCTCATTTCCCCTATCATAAGCATCTTGAAGTGATTAAGGTTAAAGTGTTGGGGATATGCTATATGGGTATCCTCATAGCATGTCTCTTATCCGACTAACCCGGGTGGCCCATAGTCGGTAGCATGGCCTACGGCCTGCTGGGCGGCCCAGTTAGGTGGATCCAGAAGGGAGGCCCATGTCGGATAAAGGAAGGCTACGGTGGAGTCACCAGCGTACCCGGAGCCTTGGAGTGCAAGATACACAAGACTAGTAATAGACGGTGTAGAACTCTGTAACCTGTCCGGCTAGGACTTTTCCCTGTAACCCTAGGACCTGGCGACTATATAAGTCGGGCCTATGGGAGCCTTTAGGGCACGATAACTTAGACTTTCTAGTCACCTCGCACAGCGAACCTAATCTCTGTAACTCGGCATATTGCCATTATAGTGATTTATAGCAGGAGTAGGATTCCGCCACCGTTGTGGGATCTAAACCTGGGTAAGCTGTGTTACCTCGTACCCGTCAACCGTCCGCCTTACCCCACGTCTCTAAACACGCACTGTGAGGAACTCTCCATGGCGTACTGGTCGGCAATACCACGACATAAAGTGAACAAACTATGGAGTGTATGCTTGACAAAGTATAAGCTAGCAATCTCAAGTCCCTTGAATATGAGGGCCACACCTCATGCTACTCAACTTCATTCACCTGTAAGTTCTTGTCATTGTAAGTATTTGCATATCATAGAGAACCGCCAGCGGGGTACCCCTTGCACATGGTACAGGAGCTTTCCCATAACCAAAATGACAAGGAAAGCACACAATGAGCATCTCAGCGATATTTTTATTTACCATATGCATAGCTTTTTATTGAGGATGCTTCATAGATAGCTCACTATGGCGATGCTGCAAGTTTCCACCATGATTAGGCATGGCTTAGGCTAGCGGACCAGGCGTTTATCTAACATAGAATACAAACTCCATGGACTTACAAGTTCCCTTTTTATTTCACACTAGTGACATCCACATAAAAAAGAACATGATATCAACTGAGTACAAAGTACAAGTGCAATGTTGAAAACGTTCCCCGTGACAGCACGGTTCTGCTAATTCCAACGTATAAGTGGAAGCATATACAACATAGACGACACAATGGTTCAAGTTTATTAGGGGCAAAGAATATAAAGTGTTCCATCAAGTTCGTGAGGGCTTTAATCACTAAGTTTTTACATAACAAAATAGTTTTTAATTGGAACATAGCTGAAAATAAGAATATACTTGGAATTGTGTAACACACCATGCATAGGAGTTTATAGTGAACACTTTGGAAAAACTTGGTTTATTGGGAGTTGGAAGCATGAGTAGATCTTACTCATACAAGTGGAGGCTAGCAAAAGACTGGGAGCAACCAAATAAGAGAGCAATAGCGGCCATAATCATACAGAGCAACAAAACATTACTAACCAAAGCATAGAATGGTACTACAAGTCAAGGACTAAATGATCATAGGGGCTATGGTGAATTGTTCATAGTCATAACATGGTGTGAGCATGTGCCAAGTCAACCCAAACAAACCTCAAAGGAGAATACCACAATACTATGCTTTTGCATGCTAAAACAACGCATAATTTCTTCAAGGCACACTAAGTAATCCCAATGACTTGGAGAAATCCATGCTACATCAATAATTACTAGGCATAAGGTCAAAACAACACCTATCATGGCATGATAAAGTCTAAGTCACAGTCAATGCAAGCTCCTCTTGCACTTCCAAGCAAGAACTTTCTACTCCTTTCCAACACATGGCAACTTATTTACAACAAAACACAACGAAAGCGGGGGTCCAAACTAATCAAGCAAACTAAACAACTAAGCAAAGCAAACGAAAACTAATGCGCTCCAAGAACAACACAACTATGCATGAAACAATAAAAATGAAGTGTCTAGACATACCTGAGCTTTTTATTGATGAAGAAGGGGATGCCTTGGGCATCCCCAAGCTTTTACGCTTGTACCTCTTGGATATTTATTAGGATGACACCATGGTGGCATCCCCAAGCTTGAGCTTTTTTCCATTCTCCATCTCATTACATCATTCTCTCTCTACACCTGAATTTTTTCCTTCATACAAAACTTCACACAATCTTCGTTAGCAACATTAGTTTATTCAAAAGATATTAGACCTTGGGCAAAGCTTTGGAACAGCAATTTTTTTCACTAAAAACACAATCTACTGTAGTAAATCCTTCAAAAAGCTTAATTCCCTAAAAGAGAACTAAAAAAGGAATCAATAAGAAGCAAAGGCAAATAATGGCAGAAATCTGTCAAAACAGACCAGCAGGCAGAAACCATTTTTTTTCGAAAATCTTATATTGCTCAAATAAAAAAGTGTTGAACTAACGAAAGTTATCTAACATACTGGGGGATTTATTCGTAAATTATCAGCTCAATACGTGTTACAGAGACTCCTCATGAATTTTTACGGCGGAGGACAAAAAATCTGTTTCGAAATAGCAACTCCCCAAATCTTACTTCCCTCTCATTAGAGGTCATTCTTGGCACAAAAAGCAAACAAAAAGGATAAGAAGAGTTCATTACTGAAGTAATAACTTCCAAGACTCAAGGAAACTCTTGGGTTATCTCCCAACAAGTACTTTTCTTTAATGCCTTTAAGTTAGGCACAAGAAGCAAGAAGAATCAAGTATTTTCAAATGAAGAAGCATTAACATAAAACCTTGATTTCAAAGGAGGAGCAAAAAGAAACTTATATCTCCTCATAGGTAAGTGTTCAATACCTTTCTTGAAAGGAAAATAATATTTAATGGTGCCTCCTTTCATATCAATGATGGCACCAACAGTTCCAAGAAAAGGTCTTCCCAAAGTAATAAGACAAGAAGCATTGTATTCAACATCCAAAGCATAGAAATCAACAGGGACATAAGCATTGTTAACCATAATGAGAACATCATTAATACTCCCCATGAGTTTCTTTTTAGCATTATCATTGAGTGGGATATCCAAATAACAATCTTCCAAAGGTGGCGAATCAAGCATTTCATAAATCTTCCTAGGCATAATAGAGACACTAGAACCAAGATCACATGAAGATTTGAGATCAAAGTCATTCACTTGCATATTAATAATGGGTTCCCAACTATCTTCTACTTTCCCAAGAATAGAATCTTTGTGTTTTAACTTCTCTTCCTTAATCTTAACAAGAGCATTTGTAATGTGTTTGGTGAAAGCAACATGCATATCACTGACATCAGGACTTCTAGAAAGCTTTTGTAGGAACATAATCACTTCAGAAATATTGCAACCATCAATATCAAAGTTAAACTTAGCATCACTAGTAGTAGGCTCATTAGGCATCGGCATAGTGGGAGGAGGAATAGGGACTACTTGTGGTTTAGTGGTGATGGTGCACACACTATTGTTTCTATCAATTTCAGCTTCCCTTTCCCACTTAACATGAAGTTGGGCTAACAGTCTAACATTTTCATCAATAGTAACTTGTATGGCATGACTAGCAGCAAAGGAACTTTCCATGGTTTCAGGTTTAGCAGCCATTTTATTAATCAAGGAGGACTAAGTTTCAGACAAATAGGATATATTTTTCTCAACATTTAGAAGTTTTTCCTCAATAGCCTTGTTGAAAGTGGTTTGTTTACTAATAAAGTCTTTGAGCATGACTGCAAGTTCAGAGGGGGCACTTCTAACATTGTTGTAAGAGCTTCCATAGGTATTGCCATTATTAGGAGGATAAGGCCTATAGTTGTTACCACCAAAATTACTCCTATAAGCATTGTTGTTGAAATTGTTGTTTCTAATGAAGTTCACATCAACTTGCTCTTCTTGAGCAACCAAAGAGGCTAAGGGAACATGATTAGGATCTAAAGGAGCTTTCCCATTAACAAGCATAGCCATAATAACATCAATCTTATCACTCAAAGAGGAGGTTTCCTCAACAAAATTTACCTTCTTACCATGTGGAGCTCTCTCAGTGTGCCATTCAGAGTAGTTAACCATCATATTATCAAGGAGCTTTGTTGCAGCACCCAAAGTGAGGCCCACAAAGGTACCTCCAGCAGCTGAATCCAACAGGTTTCTTGAGGATAAGTTCAAACCTGCATAAAAAAGTCTGGACAATCATCCAAGCAGTGAGTCCATGAGTGGGACAATTCTTAACCAAAGATTTCATTCTTTCCCAAGCCTGAGGAACATGTTCATTATCAAGTTTTTTAAATTTCATAATGTCACTTCTCATAGATATAATCTTAGCAGGAGGATATTACTTTCCAATAAAAGCATCTTTGCACTTAGTCCAAGAATAAATACTATTTATAGGCAAGGATAGCAACCATTCTTTAGATTTTCCTCTCAAGGAGAAAGGAAAAATATTGAGCTTAATAATATCTCCATCTACATCCTTATACTTATGCATCTCACAAAGTTCAACAAAGATATTGAGATGGGCAACAGGATCATCAGAACTAGTACCAGAAAATTGCTCTCTCATCACAAGATTCAATAAAGCAGGCTTAATTTCATAAAAGGTAGCATCAAGAGCAGGTCGAGTAATTGGAGTGCTAAGGAAATCATTGTTGTTCGTGCTAGTGAAGTCACACAACTTGGTGTTCTCGGTAGAGTTAATTTTGGCAAAGGTGGCGCAAGCCAAAATAGCAGCTGCAGCTAGAGTAGGAACTATTTTTTTTGTGTTTTTGAAAAGAGGCAAACAAAACCAAACAAAAGAAACAAAGCAAACTAAAAACAAAGTAAAGAGAAAGGAAGTGGATGACTCTCCTTGTGAAGACGTCCTTAGCCTCCCCGGCAACGGCGCCAGAAAATAGCTTGATGGTGCTGATTAGCACTTCGTTGGGAACCCCAAGAGGAAGGTGTGAAGCAGCATAACAACAGTTTTACCTCAGTAAGAAACCAAGGTTATCGAACTAGTAGGAGGAAGGAAATGTCACACAGGTGTTGCAAGCAACACGGATACCTGCACAACACAAACTCAAGACTTTGCCCCAACTAGACAGTGAGGTTGTCAAGCTCACCGGTTTGCTCAAAGGATTAAACATACGGTGTGGAAGGTAATGGTGGTTTGCAGCAAGTAAACAAGTAACAGTGGAAGATGTATCAGTGGTAAAGATTGGACCGGGGTCCATAGTTCACTAGAGGTTCTCTCCTTAGATAAACAACATGGCATGAAGGGTAAACAAATTACAACAGGGCAATTGACAGGAACTGAGCAAGGCATAACAATGCAATACTAGTCAGAAAGATCCTATGAGATTCGATTGGGCAATACAACAAGATACATAGACCGCCATCCAACTGCATCTATGACTAGAAACCCACCTTCAGGTTATCATCCGAACCCCCTCCAGTATTAAGTTGCAAGCAATAGATAACTGCTTTAAGCAAAGTGTGTAAGGTAAACAGTCCACATGTTCCATGAACAAGATACTGTTGTTTTCTCCCTAGTGGCAACAACACATCTACAACCGAAGATATTTTTGTCACTTCCCTTGGAAACTAGAGGCATGAACCCACTATCGAGCATAAATACCCCCTCTTGGAGTCACTAGCAACTACTTGGCTAAGATAGCTACTAACAATAGAGAGCATGCAAGATCACAAACAACACAGACATGATAGAATCATAAAGACAAAACCATTAATCAATCCAACATAATAATCTCAATATCCATCGGATCCCCACAAACACAACATGCATGATTACAAATAGATTAGATCTTGATCATGAACAGAGCTCACAAGATCTATACATGAAAGCACAAAGGAGGAGATACAACCATCTAGCTACTACATGGACCCATAGTCCAAGGTGGAACTACTCACGCATCATACCGGAGAAGAAGGCCTCCGGGATGATCTCCCCTCTGGCAGGGTGCCGGGAAGAACTTCAGATCTCCTTGATCTAGGGATGATGGTGGCGATGGCTACAGACGGTTTCGTGGAGATTTGATCGGGTACTTAGGGTTTAGGCATCAGGGGCTTCTTATAGCTGAAGGGGGAGTCCGAGGAGGCCCCACGGGGGCCACACCCTGCCTAGGCACGGGCCCACCCCTGGCCGCGCCTAGGGGGGGTGGCCGCCCTGGCTTGCCTCTCTGTCTCCCCTCTGGACTTCGTGTTCCCCACGGAAAGTTATTGACTTTGGATTTTGTCCCGTCCAATTCCGAGAATATTGATTTTCTGCCTTTCTGGAACCAAAAGCGAAGAAAGCATAACAACGACTTGTGGCAACTTGTTAATAGGTTAGTTCGAGAAAAGATATAAAACACCTCAAAGAAAGACAAAGCAAAGCAAAGTAGATACTAAACAAGCATGGAACATCAAAAACTATAGATACGTTTCCGACGTATCACTCGGACATGATGCAATCATTCCACTTATTCATGACACATTCATGTACCCTTCCCCTTTCGGTCCGGTGAACCTTCTAGACCCTTCTAGATCTTTCCGGTGAAAACACCGGAACCATTCTTGAACTCCGGAATTGGACTTTCCTTATATGAATCCTATTCTCCAGACCATTCCGGATCTCCTCATGATATCCCGGATCCCATCTAAGACTCCGAACAATATTCGGTCTCCCTACTTACATTCCATATCTACTAAACAACATCGAATCGTTAAGTGTATCTCCCTATGGTTCGTGAATTATGCAGACATGACCGAGACTCTTCTCCGATCAATAACCAATAGAGGAATCTGGAAATTCATATGGCTCCCACACATTTCTACGATTACTTTGCGATCGAATGAACCACTTATACACGATACCAATTTCTCTTTATCTCGCGATAGTTTACTTATCCGAGGTTTGATCGTTGGTATCTCTACGTACCTAGTTCAACCTCATTACCGATAAGTACTCTTTTCTCGTTCCCGTGATATGTGATCCCTTGTGAGCCAGTCACATGCTTGCAAGCTAATTGGATTTCATTCCACCGAGAGGGCCCAGAGTATATCTATCCATCATATGGATGGACAAATCCCACTCTTGATCCATGTGCCTCAACACATACTTTCCGAACACTCAATGCCATCTTTATAGCCACCCAGTTACGGTGTGGTGTTTGTTGTCATCAAAGCATCCTTCCGGTGATGGTGATTAGCATGATCTCATGGTCGAAGGAATTAGGTTACTATGTATCAGAAAGCTTATAGCAAATGAACTATTGAAATGACTTGATATTTATGCTACGCTTATCTATATGAGTATGTCCATCATACCATTCTCCTAATGATATGATCTTGTTGTTAACAACATCTCAATGTTCATGACCCAGAAACCAATAAGCCAGTATTATAAAGAGGCTTTACTAGGGACACTAATTTAGTTTACAAATCACACAAGTATTAATGTTTCCGGTTAATACTATTATTGCATGAATGTAAACATTTATCATAAACACAAAGATATAATAATAACTACTTTTATTATTGCCTCTAGGGCATATCTCTAACACCACCGCCAAGCCCGAAACGAGACGCACGGCCACCAAGGGCAAACCTTCCCCTCCGGTGCGCCTTCTTCCCGCCTGCATCAAGCCAAGCTTGCTCGAGGATATCTCCCATCGTCGGCTTAGCCGGGCCAGATCCAGGCGAAGGCGCGAGGAGCTCTTACTTCCCTGCCGGAGACCTGAGACCCTCCTCCTCCTCACAAGATCTCTCCCCAGCCAACGCCCAAAACCTAGAACCACCGCCCGCCGCCACCGGCCTGACGTGTTCCAGCGAGGGGAGGAGAGGAGTCGGAGCACCCGCGGTCGCCGCCGCATCGTCACCCTGGTTGCGAGCGAGAGAGGGAGCAACGGTCATATCGTCCTCTTTTAATGGTTCTCCTCTAGCCTCTGATTCCACACTTTTCACCATCGGATCATTTATGCAGACATAGAGAAAGCTAATGAACCTTGTCCCGCAAACTTTGGCCCACTTGTGTATTGCAGCGCATGGCTGTGCTAGTGGTGCTAAAGTTTAGTCCCGCATTGCTAGTGGAAGGGGAGTTGGGCCACCTTATATAGTAGAGTGTTGCACCACTCACTAAGATGTGACAAGGAGAGAAGCCCTCGCACACTCCTTCTCTGACGCCTCCCTCCTCGCCACTCCAAGACGCGCGTGCGGGTATAAGAAATTAATAATATTGCCCAATCTCATTCAGAGAAAGCATAGCAGGGATGGCTATTCCTCAACATAGTTTATTAGTGCCAGTTTGTGCACTTCATTTATAGTTTTATATATGCTAAGAAGCACTTGATAGAATTGTTTATGTTTACCAAGGAGAGGTAGGTCATCCTTTCTCAGCACTTAATAGACTAGTGAATTAATCGACTCACATGACAGCAATCAACATGCACATAAATATACATTAATCAACTCACATGACAACAATCAACATGCAAACAATCAACATGCAGACAAATGTGCATTAATCAACTAGTGCATCATGTAGGCAAGTAGCTGGAGCACTTCTTAGATATTTGGAGATCCTACTTGCACTGTAGCCAATGGATAAGCCTAGTGTTTTTGTAGCGTTATACTCTGCCACTTCATGTATTGTCTTGTTTCTCAAATCGACACCAATCACCCATGCTGTCTGCTCATTATCCCAGTACTGAATCTTAGCAAGGCAGTACACGACATCATTATCTTGAAAGCTCAAGTTGGGTAGGCCTAAGAAAAGTCTCCGGAAATCAGGTTGAGCCAAATGAGCATTGCCTTCAAGCTTAGACGGTCCTGAGATGTTGTCTGAAACAACCTTGTGGTCCAAGTCCCATCCCTCCAAGGGGCCGGTGATCTTGTTACTCCATTTGGTGGCACTCCAACAGTCAAGGGTGCCATCCTTGTTTATTTGATGTTGCAGCTCAACATAGTAGATGCAACCATCGAGGATGGCAATGTCCCGGACTGTTCTTGGATCGGGCAGCTTATTGATGGGTAGCGGTAGGCTAACAACATGACATCTGGGGGTTTCAGAAAGCATGTCGCAAAAGATGATATCCCTCGAGAGATCAATCCACGCCACCTCTTCTCCGATGGTTATTGTCTTGCTCGTAACGTGGCCGCCGTATCTAGCTGGCGCCTGAACTGGCTTGAAGCTCCAGTGCTTCGTCTTTGAGTGGTACATCCACAGATATGAAGGTGATCCGTATCCGTAATCGTAGTCTCTTGCCACAATCACATAGTCACAGCCGCTGCAGCTGCAGTCATGATCATTTTTGCTGGCTTCTCCAACGCTGTGTGGGTGGAGGGTCAAGGTAGCAGTGTTGACGCTATGGTGGTGGAGGGCGGATCTAGCACCACTATGTTGTGGGTGGAGTGAAAAGCCACTGCTCACACTGTGTGGGTGGACGGCGGCAGAGCCACTAGGGTGGTGGTCCGCACTGCTGCTGACACTGTGGGTGGGTCCATGGTAGTCGTTGTTGGCATCTTGGCTGTGGGTGGGGTTGCCCCTTGTATTTTCCTGTTACAGTGGCGAACAATAGCAAGTGAGGCTCCATTGAACTGGAAGGTGGCACCAGGGTGGGTGATGTGCTTGAGCGACGGTGGGCGTCCAAAAGTGGTTCCGGAGTCGTAGATGAAGAAATGCCGACAGCAAGGTCGGAAAAAGTCAGATTGACAAGTGCCAATGACGAGACAGAGGAGCACGACTGCACGAGGCCGCCGTCCGTCTCCGAGACGAGGATGTGTGGATCCATGACCAAGTCGTTGTAGTCGTAGGCGGTGGCGTGGATGCAGTAGTAGGAGATGAGCGGCGGGGGGCGGTGCAGAAGGTGACCTTGATTCTGCCCTTGAGCGGGTCCGTCGTCTGGCAGGAGGCGGTGGTGGCGTTGTCGCGGTCGATAAAGTAGGCGGTTTGCTCGATGAGGATGAATTCCGACCTCGGGACGCCGTCCTCCTCGTCGGGGTAGCCATGAGCAGGAGGACTCAGCTACGGGCGGAGAGGTCGCAGCAACAGCGGATCCGGCTCCACCTCTTCTTCCTCGTGTACCTCCTCTAAGGAGAGATTGTAGTCTCCTCTGCTTGGAGGAAAAGCAAGAGGATCCATGGTGGCGCTACTATTAACAACACATCCAGCCGCCCCCTCTGTCGATTTAAGTGGAGGGAGGAGGGGAGGTTGGAGATGAGATCGGAATCCGGGTCCCATGCGTCCTCCGGGTACTTTGATGGTTCCCTGCTGCTCCTAATCCCTAACGCGGCGCAATCCTGAGGCCAACGGCTGGCTGATTGAGCGCAGCTATTCTCGATCGATCTCAGTGGAAAGATGTACAGGAGTTACCTTTTTTATCTGAATCTTGATGGTCCAAATTGTCATTGAATTGAGAGCACCATGGCTGTGATGTGAAAGTCCGTTACTGAAAAATATAGCCCAGATAAGACGCAATTATCACATACACACAACACAACGGACATGTCAAGTACTAGTAAACTTCTTTTCTCTCAAAAGTGGTTCGGTTTCTCTAGTGGCCCAATTGCCAGGTTGCTCTGTATGCAACTTCTACCCAGGTTTAATAAAGTAAGTATAAGTAAAAGATACTATGTCTATAGTACAAGATACATATATATTTTGATAAAATCTTTAATTAAACAAAAATGTTCAAGCATGTTATTGAAGATTATAGACTTGCAAACAAAAAAAATGTACGGGTCCAGCTACACAGCTAAACTACACCAGAAACAAAAGTTACTAACTACATACATGAGTCTTGACGCCCTTTTTTTTATCTTACCAGCATCATATTCACACCCTTGTGCCCAACACGAGCAGATTACAACCTGGTGAATACAACCGGAGTGAAGCCATTTGACTTGAGAATGAGACCCAAACAAAAATTATGACGACACACAACGCATCTATAGCTACCACACACGCCTTCTTTGTTTGCTGTCGGAATAACCTAAGATATCCCGTAAAAAAACCTAGGCTACATTTACAAGAAATAGTCAGTCGTTCTTCAGGTCACGTCAGGCTCGCCTCTCCTTGGGGCAGGGTCCAACTGCAGGCACAAGCACGACACATGACAAGAAAACCCGAAAGGTCAGAATTCAGAAAGGTGCCAGACAGAGCACATAGTGCAAACGGACAGAACACATAGTGCTAACGGACAGAACAAGAATTACCTGGATGAAAGTATGCTCCCTGCAATCGTCCACCTCCAAGATCGAGGCCATGTTACCGTAGCGGTAATAATAGTTAGGCGCACTAAATATCGTCACAACCTTTTGCTCATGTTTCATTCAAAAAGGAATTAGGGAATCCGGAAGCAAAAAGTGGGTTGGAATTGAAAGCTTCTCAGAAAGAGATGATTACATGTGCCCAGTTGAATCCCTCCATAACTAACCGATGATCTCTTGATATTAGCTTAAGGCTATTGGTGTGGTTAAATTGTTCTAAAGAAAACATGGTTGAATGTCAACTCAAGCAAAGACAAACAGAAAATCCAACTGATAAATAATGCAATGAGCTAAACCTGGCCAAATGTGTATCCGGCACCACGTGGTGAAATGCCCTAACCACACCGATCCAGTGGCGGACCCAGGCAAAAATGGGACTGGGGCACACATGTATATAAAAATGACCAAAAAAAATTTGAGAAAGAAAAATCGCCATCTTCGTATAATGCATAAAATACTTCATCCCATAGCAATATGACAAGTTCACTAAAACAAGAAACAAACCTTTTTGGACAAAAAGACATATATCCAAATAATTCATAGGTTGCAAAATGGTAAATATTATTTGTCTTCCAGATAAATGTTGTTACCTAAAAATGGAACGCACATGTTAGGATCAGCTATGCAAATATTAACGGAGGTGATAAAAATAGACAAAGTGTAAGGTATTAAATCATTACATTTCATCTCTCCCATGGCGATTTTTCATCTTATGGAAACGATCAACAATCACTTCATTAGTAACGGCCTCCAGCAATCCCTTTTCCACATAGCAAATCAGGCTATGGCTCAAATAATCATCACCAATTTTGTTACGCAAAGCATTCTTCACAATCTTCATAGCTGAAAAACATCTCTCTACGGTGGCAGTGGCAACATGAAGTGTTACTACTAACTTCAAAAGCCTAAACACCAAAGGATATGAGAGATGCTTCCTTGTATCAACCATGAGTTTAGCTAAATCACCAATACTGTCCAGGTTAGCAAACCTTGTATCATGCAGTATATTATCTATATAGAGAGCAAGTTCATGCTCGAGAGTCGCCATCTCTTTGTGATTAAAGTCATCAGGATAAAACTTAGCTAACTTCAACAACTTCTCCTTATCAAACTAAACAAATAGATCACTTGGGCTCAAAGCGGACATACATTGAAGCACCTCAGAATTTACCTCGTTGAATCTATCATCAAACTCTTTTCCTAACATATCCAAAACAGCAAAGAAACAATCAACACGGTAATGATGTTCATTGTTAATGCCGGTCTCCTGTCTTGGTTTTTTTGGGTTCACATAGTCATTTTTCATATCGAGTATGGAGATGTCATGCTTCTCACAGAAACGAGTTACCTTCTCCATAAGAGAATTCCACCCCTCATTTGTTCTAAGCTTTTCTAGTTCACGCTTAGTGGATTCCACATCTGAAATAACATTCACAATATCTTTATCGTTTCTCTGTAAGGCTTTTGATAGACCATTTGTGAAAGCTAATATCATCATCATCATATGTAAGAAAAATGCAGAATCAAAAGTTTGCAAGTATTTGAGAAGACCATTAGCTTGACGCCTCTTTCCGGAATCTGTACCATCTTTCTCAACATATTCTAGTACTGTAACCGCCGATGAGAACATCTTTGATAGACCCAACAATGTTCTATAATGGAAATTCCATCGAGTGTCGCCTGGTCTTTGAAGTGATAGCTCCTGATTTAGTCCAGTTCCTGTAGAAATCTCTCCACAACCAATTGCTTTCCTTAATTCATCTCGATGGTGTTCTCTAAGTTGGTCTTTTCTCTTGCAAGATGTTCCCACAACATTCAACAAAACCGAGATCGTATCAAATAAAGGGAAAATTGGTTATTTACCCAAAAGTTGAGCAGCCTTGGATTATGTACCCAAAGTTGATCATCCATTGGTAAAATACCCAGTTGAGGATATGGATTGAAATAAGAACTAGCACTTAGCCCCTCTAATTATATCAGGAGACAAAAATGCCACTCATGTAAACAAATATAGCTTCAGCCAGTAATCAATCAAAGTACAAACCTATCTCACGCAGATTCACAACCATGTTGCGCCTCCGGCTGGTATTTTTCCGGATGATCTAGAGATCCAGCCACATGCGCTGGAACCATGACCACGCCATATGCTGTGGCAGCGGCCGCCAACACCCACATTCCCATCTCATTGCTACTGCTAGCTAGTTGCCGGCGAGTGACGGGTATCATCGGGTATACTTCAATTAAGTTACAGCAACCAGCAAACTAGTTAGCTATAATAATCCAACTTCTGAGCCCACATGCTAGCGCATATTGCTGTAACCGAATGTTGTATTTCGTTCTAGTCATCTAGCCTGTAGCAGCATACTTGCATATGCATATTGCACACAGATGTTGTGGTTCAATCCAATCCCAAAATTATGAGGGTTAGCATTTTTGTTTCATGTGCCCATTTTTATGAGGAAATATGAAAATAAGAAATGAGAAGAGGAACGGGGCTACTATAAGGATCTGAGCCAAGCGATCATATAAGACTAGGGGAAAATTGTCCTTTCAATAAGAAATTAAACCATTGAATTTGTTTAATTTATAGAAAACCCCTCCGAGTAAATGATGATGCAATTTTATCGCATTTTGGGTATTTTACCAATGGATGACCAACTTTGGATACATAATCCAAGGCTGCTCAACTTCTGGGTAAATAACCAATTTTCCCATCAAATAAATCTCCAACATCAAATATGTTCTTCGCAATAGCGACAACAACCAAGTTGAGTTTATGGGCAAAACAATGTATATACTATGCTGATTTGTTCTCACTCATAATTTTTGCTTGTAAGCCATTGAACTCAGCTGACATGTTACTTGCCCCACCATATCCTTGGATTCTAACTTTCTTTAGACTTAAACCAAGTTTTGAAAATAAGAAATCTATGCAAGACTTGAGATGAGAAGCTGTTGTCTCCTCCACATGAACAACACCGACAAACTTTTCTTGGACCAACCCACATTTATCAACATACCGGAGAACTACTGCCATTTGTTCTTTGTCAGAAACATCTCGACACTCATCTACCAATAATCTGAACACACCATTGCCAATTTCTTCCATCATATAACCCAACATTTCTTTTGCAAAGCACTCAACAATATCTTTCTGAAGTTTTGGAGACGTCATTTGATTATTATCTGGAGCATTTTTGAAAGCCTTGGCAACAACATCATTCAGCTTAATAGTGTAGTCAATCATCTCCTTATAATTTCCTTTATTTTCGTAATCTTTTGATTCATCATGGCCACGAAAAGACTGACCTTGATGCAACAAATGTCGGCAAACATCAATTGCAACATTTAAGCGGATGAGATGCTCATTCTTTTCCATTTCACTTTGTCTATGCAAGGCTGCACGGATAGATTGATCTTGTTTTAATAGATCATCACAGTCCTTTAGTGCTCTATTGTGAAAGCTATTGCGGTCACCAACATGAGTCACCAATCTCTATGAATTCTTCCAAGTGTTCCATCCTTCTACTACAAATGCATCATGCCCATGATGATTGTCTTTAACATTGTCCCTAAATAGATAACAACATAAGAAATAGGCCTTGTCCGTCACTGTACTCTATCCAATTAGCATACTGATCAAACCAATGAGGATTAAATCTTCTCTTGCTCTTATATTCTTCTTCCCAATCAGCTTGTATGGAAACTTAAAACCGCAAGGCTGATGAGGTCCCCAAGTTAAGTATTTGCTCCTGATCTAGTCGCGCTGATTGGGGTGATAATCTGCCATTCTCTTCCCTTTAGCTGGATCTCGAGGAAGTTTGTCCAAATCAATTAGTTCAGGAACAGCAAAATTATGTCTCAAAATGCAGGTCTTGGTTCATTTGGTGTTGAACTCCCTTTACTGGTACTGCCACTGGGGTTGATATTTGCTGGTGTTGAACTCTCTGTATCTGTAGTGGTGCCGGTGGGGTTAATATTTGCTGGTTTCTTAATCATATACCTCTCCATTCTTCTTCTTATTCTTCCCTGCCAAATCGTTGAAAGACTACCAGTATCAGTTCAAGTTCATATGCTAGTAGTAGCAGGTAAGCAACTAACTAAGAATATTGGTGCATTAGTCATGCTAGCCTGTTTGCATTGACATAGAAAAATCCTAAATTCTAAAAATTAGGTTACGGATGGTATACTAGTATGTCACTTGGATGCTTTAGAAATGATTTTCTCCTTGATTTGGCATGGAAAAGATGGGGAGATCAGAATAAAAAAGACTATCCAAAATTGAAAAGACCTAATAATATTTATCCATGAGATAAGTGTTTAATTACCTGGGTGTATGTTTGGGGGCAAGGCTCTGTACTGCAACGCTTTTGACGCGCCGCGGAGGCTCCGCCGGCCGGCCGGCCGGGCACACGGCAGACTTGCGGTGGCCAGTCGCAATCGTCGAAGAAGTTGAAAGCCGCCTGCTCTGTTTTAGGGAGACGAAGGCACGGAGCGGCAGCTAGACCTGCCGGTTACTCGATGGGTCGCGAAAGTCCAGGAGACTGCACATAGGACCTATCAGTCATGGGCACAACTGGCCTAGTAAGTTTTGGCCGGTCATTCTTTTTTTACTGGGCTTTGACAAAGAATGAAACAAGTCTGGGACAGGGCTGACCGGGGAGCATCGCCTTAATCTATCTGACATGTATAGACAAGACTGAAAATTGAGCGAGGGCCAGTCCCCACGCTAAGCCTAAGAGCATCTCCACTCGTTGGACGAACATAAGCAAAATCCAGATATTTTTTTTGGCGAACACAAGCAAAAACCAGATATTTTTTTGTCCGGATGAAGCTTGATTTCGGCCTATGCACGCCAGTTTCCCACTCGCGTAGACGAGTTTTCACGTTTGGCTAAAATTTAACAAATTTTGACAATTTTTGGACAAATATAAGCGGTTTTGGGTGAATATAAGCGGTTTTGGGCGAATATGGGCGAACTTTGGGCGGATATAGTCGATACGGATGAACTTTGGGCGAATATGGGCAATATGGGCAAACTTTGGGCGAATATGGATGATACAGACGAACTTTGAGCAAATATGCCCGAATTTTGGGTGAACTTTGGGCGAATCTGGTCTGGGTCGATACAGACCAACTTTGGCGAATATGCCCGAATTTTGGGCGAACTTTGGACGAATCTGATATAAATGGACAACTTTGGGCGAAATTTGGACGAATATGGACGATACAGACGAACTTTGAGCGAATATGCCCGAATTTTGGGCGAACTTTGGGCTACATGGACGAACTTTGAATAAATATGGTCTATATGAGCGAACTTTGGGCGAATATGGACGAAATTTGGGTGAATATGAGCGAACTTTGAATGAATAAGGCGAATATACGCTGACTAGACGGGTCCACTCGTCGAATTCGCTTCTTCCGGCGTTCTCACGGCGTACCCAGGATCCTGGGTTTGGCCTGGATAGGCCGGACCAAAACACGCCGAAATCCGGACAAAAACAGGTCTTTAGATACGTGAATGGGCCAAATTTTCGACGTTCAGACTAAAATTCGGCATCTAAATCGGCCTGCTGGGTAGCCGAGTGGAGATGCTCTAACTTGCGTCCGCCTCTGAGATTCCCATGTTGATTTCTGTTTTGTGGAATCGGGAGATGCCGATACTTGTGCTAGTACTAGTAGCGACTACTCAGGACATGTATATTGCGGACAGCTTGTTTAGACGCTTAAGACGGTGGTTATCGGTCCAAAACCCTAAAACTTAAACCAGGCACGGGTCAAAGGCTCCAACACGGATACGTAAAGTAGACCGTTTAGATGAATTAAAAAAACTAGTTAAATGCCCGTGCGTTGCAACGGCTTAATTTTTATCTTTAGACGTGTGTAGGTATAAATATAAAATAAACAACAATGTTCACTTTCCATAATCCGAAAATATAGAAAATATTTTTCGCTTTGCCATATAATGTTCCAAAAGATTACTAATTTACATTTCGCATAATTTTTTATGTACTCCAAATTTTAACAATCTACACTGTTGATTTTCTATAATTGTCGAATTGATACATCACCAATAAAATAATTAGATAATTGATACGCCAACAATAAAATATCACAAGTTTGTGCTTTTGTTAACTCACTATATTGTTTCTCTATCTTTTTCATTTTTTTCACCCAGTACGTAATCCTCCCCCCTTTGCTCGTGTATCTCCCGGGTTGCGGCTTTCAAAAGTTCAGACAAGACAACAAGTGGGTTAAATTTTGGAAGCAGATGACCGAGCAAGAGTGCAAGAACTAAGTAAGAAAAATAAATTCCACAAACAAAGGGCATCCATATGAACCTGGTACCGTTTCCTTTACTCCTTACCTCTCAAAAAGTAACATTGTTCACTGTTACAACTCACTGCTAGGAGCACAATCCCGTCACCTACTAAAACCAACAACAAACAAGCAATCCATCCCCATCAAGACGCATCATGTTCTACTCATACTAACTATCATTCAGATTCTACTCGTACTGCAACACCTATATACCTATTACCTATGACGATGAACAACTGCCTACGAACCCTCGGACAAGAAAATGAACAGAGAACAGGGTGTACCTTACATCAAGCATAGGTGGTTAGAGTTCCGGAGAACTGGGATGAACAGCGAGTACTCACCGAAGGAGCAACGTGGTCGGATTTCTAGCAAAGTCAGCTGAACGGCGAGACAACAATTTCCGGAAACAGAGAATTCTGCAAAACAAGGAGACGGCGATGTCGATAACAAACAGCAAATTCACTATTTAAACAACTTTTGTCAGATATAATATACCTCTGATGATGAAAAAAAGTTTTGTGAGATTACGCCAGTTTTAGCAACCTGAAGCAGTATTACGGTAGCTAAACTTCTGTGGTCTAAAAACAAACAATCTTAGTATAGTAAGAGAAATTCTTAAAGTGCTTGGTTTGATGAATAGAGCCAGAAGGACACGGAGGACGTCCGGGTCTCCGGGACACACGCGTCGTACCCAACACACCCAACGCACCCACCCCGTGCGCTGGCCCACCACTCCCTCGCGAACCCGGCCCCACCCCGTGACTTCCGGCCTCGCGTTCCTTCCTCGACCTCGCCCCAATTCTCGTCTCGCTTCCCCAACCGCCGCATTGCCTCCCTCTGCGTCACGCGACCACCACCGTCGCAGCCTCCTCCGGCTGACCTCCTCAACCCGCTTCGCCGAGAGCGCCGCCTCACCGCCACCCTATGCTCCTTGACTCTCCACTCACTCACGCTGCCGCCGCCACCACCGCCTCGATCCTCAGATCCTTGACGGCGAATCCGAGCCTGCGTTCGAGCTCCGCCGAAGCTCCGCCCATCGGAGGGGCCTCGCCCACGACGCTTCTCCTTATGCGTCGGCCCCCGCCTGTCGCCCGACAACGCTGCCCGCCCACCGACGCCGTCCCGTGAGGATCTGCGCATCCCGCTTCGGCATGTGCGCCGACCGAGCCCTCTGCGCCTCTCGAGCTCCTCCTCAGCTGCCCGCCTCCTCACCATTGTCGGTTTTGCCTCATAGTGAGGAGGACACGGAGGAGTCCGGATGCTTAGCCGATCATTGAGCGGGTCTAGCTCGCCTCCATGTACCGCGAGAGGTCCTCTCGGAAAGCACCGACCGACTGGGTTAGCTGGTGGCGAGCCGTTGACGACGTGGATCGACAGGTTTAATTGGCCGTCGAAGCCGAAGCACTACCAGATTGTGTACTTGCCGGAAAGGAACTTCCTTGCGCACCAGATTGAGTTGCTCCCCTCTGCGCATACGGGCTCCAAACACGTATATGGACTCCGCACGGACGAAGTTCTTGGAGCCCAGCACCAGCGCGGGACACAAACGGATTGTCAAACGTAGGATTAACTGGTGCGGTGGGAAAGCGCCCACGCGACGGACGAAGGCGTAAAACGAAAACCACCGTAAGACTTTTTATAAAAAAAAAGAAAAGAAGAAGAGAACAAGCCGTAAAAAGGCAAGTACGGGAAAAAACGAGATAAAGCGCCCGGCGGCAGCTTGGGATTTTCCTGAGATTAAACGGAGCTAGCGGCTAACTACCAGAAAATTATCGCCCGCGGTGTACCTGCCCTCGTGCCGCAAGAAAGACAACCCCGCGTACCGGTTCACCCGTCCTCGACGAAACACAGCTCGCAGGAAGAGCCGGCCGCGCGACAGCAGGAAGACGGCGGCGGCGCTCCGGTGAGTCTTCCCTTCCTTCTCCCCATCCCCGCCCTCCTCCTGCTCGTATTTCTCGTTCCCCGCACCCTCAGAGCAGGCTAGCGGCGGCCATGGCCTGTGCCCCCCTCCACTGCCGTTACCCCTAACCCTAGATCGAAGCTCAGCCAAATGGCAGCGGGAGGGGAAGTGGCGAGCGGGGGGACGGCGGCCAGAGGCGACCAGCATCGGGGGTACAGCGGCCAGAGGCGACCGGCGGCCACGCCCAACGGCCTCTCCCTGCCCTCTTCTAGTTCATGTAGAGAGCATGTTCTAATTGGCAAACTTGTTTTGTTCTTCTTCTGAAATTGCACAACCTGTCGTTATGTATACCTGAATGTTATGTACAGAACATTGCTAGAATCTCTTCCTTCTAGCCTTCCAGCTCAACAAGCAAAAAGAAGCTGTACCAAACGTTTTCAGCTCCTCCGAGCGATTTAGAGAAGCTAGCAATGGAGTTGGAAGCTGGCATTTGAGGATTTTGAGAAGCTGCTGGGTTGCCGAACACTCCCTTGGAGCACCAAAAACAGCCGCCAGCTTCTTACAGCATATTGCCTCATTTGCTTGTCGCTCTAGTGGCGGGAGGGGCCTATTGCCTCATTTGCCTGTCGCTCTAGTGGTGGGAGGAGGTTGGGACCCTAGGCCTACGCTTGATTCTATAAAAAGGTCCCTAAGTTAGTGTTTGGTCAATCAACATAAACATTATGGTGGCGATGGTTGGCATAGTGCGGTTCAAAAATAAGGTTTCTCTGCTTCTCGTCCACCTCCGTCGGTGACAATCTCTTCAGTGGCATTGAAGAGGGTGGGAAATCGTCAGATAGGTCCTCTTTTATAATGGTGGATCTAATTTTGTCTTTCTGTTTTGCAAGTAGTCAATGGTCTCGGTTCATTTGTTTCTTATCCGATCGGCGAGATCTGGTTATTCTGCGGTGATTGTCCTGGCTTCCTAGTCGCTTCCTTCTCTGGGAAGGCGATATATTTCTGAGACCAGTGTCTTCCGTGTCAACACCATTTTCCTTGTTCCGACATGGTTCGGAGGTTCAAAGGCAGCAACGAGCTTCACCTACGATGTGCCACGGGCGAGTGCACGAGAAATATGGCCTCGATGTACCCTAGGGACTTATGTGTACTTTTTAAAATTTCTTGATGATCCCGTGGTTGATCTTAGTATATGGCCTTGTGCACAAAAAAAGTAAAAACTTTCAAACATCCGGTGGATTGGATTTTTCCTCTTTTGAAACTCTAAATTAAATATTACCTCTATTTTAACCACAACCAAACAGCCCTTGACCCCGCAAGCACAAATCCTCGCAGACGCCTTCTCCATCCGAAAGCCGCCGCCTGGAAATCTTCGGTGTTCCCTTCTGAAGACACCCTTCCTCGACTTGACTGACTGGCGAGCTGTAGATCGGAGTTTCTCTTCCTGGTGACGAACCCTAACCTGCTTGTGTTGTCCTTCTGTTCTTTTACATGCTCTGAGAAATCTACGCCAGTTATTTTTTCCTAGGGTAGGACGGGCACTACAATCGATCCAACCTTTCGTGGATTTGGTGCGCACTAGCAGAAAATTGTTTTCTCCCGTATTTCGTTGGTTCAACTAAACCTGCATCCTCCCAGCTCGGCCCGCCTCGAGCAATGGCATATCCGGTCGATTAGGTCTTCGTCCTGTTTCTGTTGGTAGATTTTAGTTCTGTTTGGGGATTTTTACTCGGTGGTACTCGGTTGCTTTTGGGTACATCTTACCCAGAGTTGTATCCATCTCCCTTTTGGCACCCTTGTCTAGCAAGATCGATGTGTAACTTATCCATTCCGTTAGAAAAAAAAAATCACTTTTAAATACTGTAGGTTAAAGAATCACTTCTGATTTTCTTTTTGGGGGTGGTGGTGTCTTATTCATCTCCAAGGATAGGGGGTGCTGAACTTTAATTCAGGAGGCAAATTTGACTTTTGAAATGGACCTTATTGATCTGATGAATCATGCTTGCAGTAATTCAAGAGGAAGGAGCCAGGTGTTGATCGCAGATGAATGCTCCTGACCGCTATGAGCGCTTCGTCGTGCCTGAGGGCACAAAGAAGTGAGTCTACTCTTCCTCCACACTTTCCCCAATATTTATCCTGCAACTGTGTTTTGTTAGGTATTGCTTGTTTCTTTTTTGGGGGAAAAGAAGCAGCGGGATACAAGCTTGTTAAAATAATCAACATTTCAATTATGTAAAACTGTTAATAGCCATTTACGCCTGTTTATGTGATCCTTCAGGCATGAAGTTATGAAGTGCTTTTAACCTTATATTCTTTTACGACCAACTCTTGTATTAGTGTCTGTCTGCCGCTTTATTACTTAAAAGACCGAGTCCTCACAATTATGTAATATAGGGTGTCATTTGAGAAGGATACAAAGATCATGAATGCTGCATCTTTCACCATTGAACGTGAGGACCACACAGTCGGCAATATCCTCCGCATGTAAGTGTGGAAAAACTGTGTGCCTTTTGGTCCTTGGTTATGTTTATCAGTTCATCCTTATAAGTTTCTTCGGTATCTGTGGAATTCTGCAGGCAGCTACACAGGGACCCAAATGTTCTCTTTGCTGGCTATAAGCTCCCTCACCCCCTTCAGTACAAGATCATTGTTAGGGTATGGTGCAAGTTTATGTTTGTTCTATTCTTTTGTCAGGTTAGACTGTGCTCAAGTAGTCTGATGTTTTGTTATGTGGGCAGATCCATACTGCAAGCCAGTCCTCCCCAACGCAGGCATATACCCAGGCAGTCAATGATCTAGACAAGGAGCTCGAGAACCTGAAGCAAGCTTTTGAGGTATGTTTCTTGTGCATAGCTCATTAGTCAGGTACTTGTTATAGCCTATGCTGTGCCATTAGTTCATTATGACATTGACGAGTAAGGGGCTACATAAAAGATAGTGTCTTCTGCTATTAAATTTGCATTTTCATAACCAGTGCTTTGATAGCTTGATTTGGAATGTAGATTGAGTTGGTTTATGTTGATTTCACGCAACAAAGTTGGTGAAATTAATTGACATATTTTCATGCTAGTCCACAGATAACAGCGATGCATGCTGCCATGTAATGCTTGGTTGTTTGCTGTCTGCCAATACCTTGAGTAGATTTAATACAACATATTTGATTTTGTTGCACTGTCATTACAAAAGAGTCAACTCGAATGAGTAGTTTTGGAAGGAAAACACAAACTAACATAGTGCAAAAATGTCCCAACCAACAAGTTAACAACCCCTTGGAAAAAAGGAGGAAAATAAGAATAGCTGAATACTTCATTTATTTCTATTTCTTAGCTATTGATAGAGTTAGAATCTGGCACAAGTCCCTCTTAGTATTTCCTATTTTTTGGCATTGTATCTTAACTGTATTGTAGCTTTCCATACATGGAACAGCCATTAAGCAATTTGTGCACATTTCCGGGGCAAATAATGGTCGTTTACACAATACTTGTAGAATTCGAGATGCTCTTTGCATGTGCATTGCTCTTTAGGCCATCAATTGAGTTGCCACTTACACTGCCACTAAGCATAAAACCAACCTGTGAGGAAGTTGCATCTTAGGGTGTGTTCGGTTCTGGAATTCGGTGGAACGGAACCGGTCCGTTCCGTGTCTAGCGTCCGTTCGTGCGTTCGGTTGGAAGAAAGGAACGGAACCAGGTAGTTCCTCGGAATGGAATATTCCTCTAATATGCGGAACGAGGTCGTCCGACCGAATCGGCCGGACCGCGCGGAACGGCTCGCTAATTCGTGAACTAATCCAGCTAAGATGATTAGTTACTGAATCAACGGGGATTTTTGGCTGTGATGATGATCAGCTGAGATGATTAGCGACAAATTTTTGCAAAAACACGATGTCTTCTAATTTGTGTATATTTTGCAAAGATTTTGAAAAAAAGATTTCTATGATTTGGTACTTTTAGCAAAGTTGTTTAAGACAAAAATAAATATTTGCTACCGTTAATTACAATTGTTAAATTTAAGCTTAAATTATTAGAATTTTAAGCATCATTATAGCTATTCCGTTCCGGTCCCAATTCTTCCAACCGAACACAATATGGGACCATTCCGTTCCTCGTTCTTTTCCGAACCGAACACAGGGTCGGAACCGTCCCATGCTCTCGGAACGGACTCACTCCGTTCCGTTCACTCGTTCTAGAACCGAACACACCCTTATAGAATATGAAACGAAGGATGCGGGGTCTACAAGTTCTCTGAATACTTTGGATGCAAATCCTCTTGCTCATAGTTAACCTCTTGATCACATACAACTGAGAGCATGATGATCACAGAGCATGCCGGTATTTAGTTCTTTGCTATGTGGTAATACAAAATAGCAATTTTGTACTTGGTGAACTAGGCATGTCAGAATCATTACATTTTCTGCTGCAAAAGATTGCCAATTCATGCCTTCCTAGTACTATTGCTTCCTCTTTCGTTTGTATAAGACAGCAGGCCACCGAGTATACTTTCAATTTGTTGTGGAGGTTAAGTTAAGTTGTCTCTTCAGTTCGTCATGCAGAACTTTTTGTGTTACTCCCTAGACCGACATAATTCATCCTTTTTTGTAAACATCAGTATCAGCTTTTGTTTTCGCGGTTGCTCGACTTTCTTTGATTTAGTGTCTTGCTGCATAGAGGCGAGACTGGCTTTTTGAATGGCCTACCTTTCCAGTTTTTTGTTGAAATATGGCGTAGCGTAGGGAAGAATGCATAGCGGAATGGAAAGCTACTTAACCAGTGCCCTTTAATATAAATAAAATTTTCATTGTGAAGCATCTGGATCTGAGATTTATTTTGCCTTGAGCATTTAGTACTATTTGTTTCTGTTTTTTCCATGTCCATTTTCTTTCAAACAGTTGTGCCACTTTTGGAAAGTAGTTTGTTTTAAGATGTCTAAATGGAGGGTAAGAATGTCTTGCATTTGTATTTGGTTATTAATGACTACTTCATGTTATGCAGTTAGATAAGTGTATATTACATCAGGAAACACCAGGGACACCACCATAGAGGGTCATGTGATTTGCGTCTTCTGTATACATCTTCAGGAAATGTTTGTGTCGTTAACTATGAGCAGTATTCTCATGATGTCTCCATTGCCTATCGGAACTTTCAGATTTTACATTGGTCTTCCACGCAATATTAAATCTATCTGCTCTCATTTCTCCACCACTTTAACATTAGAACTAGCATAAGTAAATAGAACCATTAAATCATATGGCATGTCCTCGTATTGGTTGGTTTGAATCCATCGGTTTCGATATAGATTTTTTTTGGGGGAGAATCTGTCGGGTTTCTTTTTATTGTGATGGTTATTTATTTATATCTTCTGCACAATCTGCTAAAGCATGCTGGTATTTTGATCATGGTGTACTTTTATGGATCCTAGTTCTCTACCCCCCTGCCCTTTCCCCATTATGAGCTTCCCTCCAAATAAATCTGTTGGATAACGCATATGACTAGAATTCTTTGTTTGAGGTCATACTGTAGTGATCTGCTACTGAACTCTCGTGGTTTCCGTGTCCAGGACGAGAAGAACCGGTACGAGGAGCGGATGAAGCAGGGCTACTAAGCCAATGGTGTTGGATGCTAACGTTGAAGACTGTCTCGTATCTGATGTATGAACTGCCGTATGGGAAGAAAGAACTCAAAGATCGTTGATGATCCCTGAACTTGTACTAGTAGAACAGTAGCATGTGTCGAGTCTAAGGTTGCACACCAGCAGTATTTCCGTTGGAATGTATGGATGTTAAAACATGTTCTTGCGCCTGCTAGTTAATTGCTCGGTCCTGCACGCTGTTCTGACCACTGACCTTCAGTGGAAGGTATAGGTGCTTGAATAATTCTGTGCTAGTTACATCGATGGACCTGCTGCCTCGACTCATCCAGCGTCATCAGGGGGAGCTCAGCTGGATTGACTCGATGTATAATACTGCAATTTTCAATCTGTCTGGTGGTAACCAGCTCATGGCGGTTGTGTCCTTCGACCAGCCAAGGTGAAACAGGTTGCCTGAAGGGAGGAAGGAGCTCCTGTGATGCCTTACTGCCCTGCCTGCCATCACCACCAAGCCCCAGTCCCACTTCACTTCGATGATGCCGATGACACCCTCGCAACCCTAAGTTGCTTGTGACCTGCACCTCACAACCCTAAGGTTCCTAGGAGCAATATTTCTTACCATGTGAACCAATGATCAAATGCGGAGAATCCAGGGATCATAATTTGAGTACTTCCTCATGCAGTATGTCATGCGTACAATGTTTCAGTGATCCAACAATATCAATGAATCAATACACCCTCTACTGTGCAACCACGGATCTTCTCCTCGGAAGTCAAAGGGGGATCGCACGATCGATCGAACCTACTTTCTCCGTTTCAAAATATAAGATGTTTTAGTTTTATGAAGCAAATGTATCTAGACTTGTTTTAGTAGATAGGTTCACTTAACTTTGGAATAAATCTAGACACTAAAATATGTCTAGAATTATTTTCTTCATAAACCTAAAACATCATATATTTTGAAACGGAGGGAGTACTAAGCTAGCTAACCACTCGCAAGGATCGAATCGCTGAAATCGATGTTGATCGGGCTGCTCAATAGTTGTCGGCCTCCAAAATAGCGCTTAACTTTGGCGTGGCTGCACGACAACGAGTGCCGCACCTTCTGTAACCGGCTCGCTTCCTCGTCTTTCCTGCCATAAACCGTTTTGCGCACGCCCACCGTATGCTAGTTTGAGTTTATAGCATAAAACCATCATATTTGTGCAAAAGTTTCGAAAAACCATCAGTTTACGTTTGAATCGCATAAAACCACCACCCTACTGCTGATTTTTTGCAACGTGCGCTAACTGGCCGATTCAGGGCGATTGACGCTGGATCTGACAGACGGGACCCACTAGTCAGGCACGTCCGTTAACGACCGTTAACGGCTTGTCTGTGTAGGGGTAAAGGGCGGTAGGTTTCAGTTACGGCCTCGTACTTCCCCTCGTCCTGACCCCCCACCCCCGATGGCGGCGAGTACTCCCGACGGCGGCGACCCTCTCGTCGGCGACGACCCTCTCGGCGGCATCCCTCTCGTGGGCGGCGACCCTCTCGGCGGCGGAGAATTCGATTCGTCCGTCGAGGACATGGATTGGAGGAGCGGCGGGTACGAATCAGGAGACGGCACGCGGTCGCCGGCACATGGTGCGGGGGCGGCTCTAGCGCGTGCGGTCCTAGCATCACCGGCGAAGAGCAGCCACCGGTGGGGATCTTCCTTTGGAGGCGTTGAGTGAGTTTCCTTTCCTCTCTCTTCTTCTTCCTCTCCCCTGTTATTTCTAAATCACTGCTATGCATAGAAAATTAGGGTTGACTAGATTTTAGGGCTATGAAATTAGTATTGTTAGCACATCTTAATCATTGGAAATCACTACTGTAGTGATTACATTATCCCCTGTTTCTTTAATTTCTCATATCTCATATTTTCTTTGGTAACTGAATGTATTTCTGTAATTGTCTTTATTTAGTTTGGACGATGACATCTAGAACATCAGGTTTAATATCCCTGGTGAAGATAATTTAGAGAGGACCTTGAGCTTATCTGATATCACTGTAATGAATCTGAGAGCACTGATTGAAGGACATGGGTATGATTACAAAGATACAATCAACTATGTTAGAGAGAATGGAAAAGGAATAGAGGGAATGGAAGCATTGGACAGCATGTCAAAGATTGATCAGATGATAGAAATGTATGACAGTTGCAAAGTGTTGAACTTGACGGTCATCAAGCACAACTCTAATATTCCTGCTGGACTGAACCAGAATCATTTGGAAGCTGATCTGGAAGTAAATGAGGAAGCCTTTCTCTCTGTTGACAAGGATGGAGTGACACACATTAGTGATGATGAAGAAGAAGTGTTCTACCCTGTTGCTGTTGACACTTCAGATGCACTCTTTGTTGGCCCTCAACAGAGTTTTAATATGGACAAGGGAAAGAATCCAGTGCTATATGATGATGAAGAACTGTTCTACCATGTTGCTGTTGACATTTCAGATGCACTCTTTGTTGGCACTCAACAGAGCTGTAATATGGACAAGGGAAAGAATCCAATGCCATATGATTCTGTTCAGGTAGATGTGCTTGATGATAACATAGCAGTTGCAGAGGAGCTTGATCTGATGAAGAAATTGAGGAGCCAAAGGACAGAAGAAGATCCTGAAAATGTGTTGATTAAGGACCTACTTAGACAGCAGAAGAGGAAGAGAGAAGACCCAGATCACATTGAAGGGGAAACAGATGTAGAAGAGATTTATGAAGAAGAAGAAGAAGATGAAGAATCAGAAGAAGATGAAGCCCATGAAGTTGATTTTTTGCCAGAAAAGGTAGTGCCAAAGAGAGCAGGCCCTACTGGCAGATCACATTATGAACCAGACCCAGTAGAGGCAGATTTCTTTGTGCCATCAGGTGATGAGGAGTTCAGTACTGATGAATTAGCTGACAGTGATGATGATGGATTTGTAGAGAAATTTTCTTTGCCAAGTGGGAACAAGAGGAGGCTGAAGAAGCTTAAGAAGAGGATTTGGTATGATGAGATGAGGGCAGATGCACATGAGCGCTTTGCTTTGAAAGTTTGCTTGAGGATGTCTATCAGTTTAGAATTGCTCTTAGGAATTCCATGTAGCTCAACTAAGAAACTTTGCATATCAGTAAACAATCCATAGAATCATTGCATGGTGCAGTGAGAGCAGTGAATACAAGGGAAATGTTCTATTGATCGTAAGCATCGAATACAAGGGTTGTCCCTTCTTCATTTCAGCTTCTACAATTGGCCATGAGAAAACTTTTTGTATTAGAAAGTTAAATAGTGTGCACACATGTATTCCACATGGAGAGAATACTAGGGTAACAATTGATTGGTTGGCTTTGCACTCTGAGCAAGCAAAGGAGAACTAATCCTAACACTTGTGTTGACACATTGATTGACAATGCAAAGCAAAAGTTTGGAGTTGAGGTGCCAAGGAGCAAGGACTATAGGGCAAGGATTAAAGCATTCAGATCTGTCATGGGTGATCAAAAGAAGCAGTACACAAGGTTGAGGGACTATCTACAAGCAATCTTAGACACTAATCCAAAGGTAGATGTGTTGTCACCACCAAGGAACCGTGGAGCACCCTAGTCCCAATCCAAGATTTCATGGTCTTTTCATATGTTTGAATGCTTCAAAGGAAGGGTTCTTAAATGGATGCCTTTTTATAGGTAGAATTACTATTGACTACTATTGCATCTTTTTAATTATGTTTGCAATGCAGCTACAAATTGTGAATAATTATTTGCTTGTCATTTGAATTAGGTTTGGATGGTTGTTTTGTGAAATTAACCACCGCCAACAAATCCTTGCCGCCATCGAGAGATGGCAATAATAACATTTTCCCAATTGCATATGGTGTTGTTGACAAAGATGACACTGCTAGCTGGATGTGGTTTCTCACCCAGCTGAAATATTGCATAGGAGAGGCAGGGAAGTTTGGCAGTTTCACTTTCATCTCTGATAGGCAGAAGGTAAGGGCATTTTCTGTATTTTTCTTCAGTATATGTCTGCATTTTCTGTATTTTCTTCAGTACATGTTCCTTACACATATCTCTGTTTGTTAGGGTCTGCTTAAAGCAATTGGTAAAACATTCCCATATTCCCCACAAAGGTTCTGTTTGAGGCATATCTATGCCAACTTTCAGTCAGCTGGGTTTAAAGGGGAAGAGTTGAAAAAACATATATTTGATGCTAGTTACTCATATACCAAATCAGGGTTTCAGAAAGCAATGGAGCTGCTAAGAAGATATTGTGAGGAAGCTCACAACTGGATGATGCAAATCCCTGTGGAAGCATGGTGCAGACATGCATTTGACACAAATTGCAAGACTGATCTGGTTGTAAACAATCTTAGTGAAGTGTTTAACAAAATGATACTGGATGTGAGGGGTAAGCCTATAAGGACAATGCTTGATGGAATCAAAGACAAGCTCATGGTTAAGTATAGTAAGATTAGGCAGAAAACAGAAACAACCAGGTGGGAAATTACTCCTTTCTATCGAGAAGTTAGAGGCAAAGAAACATTCCAGGGAATGCAAAGCAAAAAATGCTGACATAGGTCTGTGGCAAGTTAGCACTAAGGGGACAGATGTACATGCAGTTGATTTGAGAGCCAGGACTTGTGGATGCAAAGCATGGGATCTCACTGGCATCCCATGCAACCATGCAATCTCTGTTATCTCCAAAATCAAGCAACACCCAGAAGATTATGTACATGACTTCTTCAAAAAGGACATGTACAGAGAAGCATTCAAGCATGTAATATACCCTGTCCCTGGACCTGATGAGTGGCCTAAGACAGATACTAGGGACATTGATCCACCTGTGTTTAGGGAGAAGCCAGGAAGGAAGCAAACAGTTAGAAGGAAAGGTGTCCATGAGGTGCCTGCACCTAGGGATAGCTCAAGGATGGGGAGTATCACATGTAGCAACTGCAAATTAGTTGGCCATAGGTTTCCTTCATGTCCTATGCAGTTAAAGCCAGAATTGCAACTTAGAAAAAATAAACACCAAGTAAGTATGCTTCATATGGTCCTATGTTTGTACATCTTGTATACTTCCTATATTTCTTGTACACTAAAATGTTTTCTGCGGTCAAACAGGGAAAACATCACTCCAGGACCAAGGGCTCTAGCACCAAGGGCTCCAGGACCATCATCTTCTACAGCACCAAGGGCTTCTCCAGCACCATCATCTTCTACAACACCAAGGGCTCCAGGACCATCATCTTCTACAGCATCAAGGGCTTCTCCAGCACCAAGGGAAAACCTAGCTGGAAGGCCTTTCTTTGCACCAAGGACTAGTGGAAGAGAGCCCAAACTAACCCATAGGATGCAAGGATACCTCAATGCAGGGAAGCACATCAGCTACAAAGGCTCTAGAATCTCAAAGAAGTGATGGCCTATGTTGTTTGTGCCTTTGAAACTATGCATGTTTCAGCAATGTGTGTAAGACTATGTTGTTCTGGTTGGTGTAAGACTATGCTTGTTTAAAACTATCTACTGGATCCATATTTGTGTAAGACTATGTTGTTCTATGACTATGTTTGTTTAAAACTATCTGGTGGATCCATACATCATTGTTTGTGCTTTACATATTTGTGTATCCATATAGCATCTGGTGGATCCATAGCATCTATAGATAACTATCTGCTGCTCAGAACTTAGAATTCAACACATATAGATAACATCTGGTGGAAACATAGCATTCAACACAGGTACTTAGAATTCAACACACATAGTTCACACACTGCTCAGAACTCAAACACATGTACTTAGAAGTCAACAAACATTACACAAACCAGGAAGCTAAATAGATAAACTACATGCTCCAGCTAAACAAAGGTACAATAGATATCACTCATCACACAGTTCCTTTATCTTCTTCACCTTCTTCTTCAGACCATCAGTGAAATTGAACAGATCATACAGGACATGCTCCAGCTTGTTCTTCTCTGCCTTCAATGCCACCTTTTCCTCATCCCATTTTCCTTGCTTCACCTTCATAATGTCTGCTTGAGATTTCTGTACATGCTTTAGCATAATCACTTCTTTCTTCAAAGCTTCTAGTTCAACCTTTAGCTCATCTCTTTCCTTCACCACAAGCACAACATCCTCCTCACCAGACTGAATTATTTTATAATTCTCCTTCACCACCTTCTTCTCTATTTGTTCCATGAACTTGCACACATCATCTAACAGGGTCTTGTGCTTCTTCTCTATCTTTGTTTTCTCATCAGATAGTTGCTGCACCAGTTTTGCATTGTCAATCCTGTCTTCAATCCTAAGCCTGTTGGCTTTAAAGTACATGTGCCACAACCTATCTAAAGAATTCTTCATTGTGTCTGGCCACTCTTTTTCATCAACCCATGACACAAAACCACATATCATAACTTCCTATAAAAATGTAACTGCAATCAGTGAATAACATTGGACTGCTACATCCAACAATACAGAAGCAAGATAACTATATATCCAAGGAAGATAATATATATCCAGAAGATAATATATACAGAAACAATACAAAAGCAAGCTAAATTTATATACTAGCATATCCAGATTTTATATACTATCATATCCAAATATATATCCAAGCAAGCTAATATATATCCAAGCTACTGCAATATATATCCAGATTTTATATACTAGCATATCCATATCCAGCTAACAAATCAAGCATCTATATGTACTTTTCTGGTCCGCTAACCCTATCTAATTTTCAGATATGAAAAAAATGAGAGAAGAAAAATCAGTTCAATTCAGTACAACTCACATTCCCTATCTGACACATGTAAAACCTTCTTCCAGTGTTCATCCCTTCAAAGGCGACACACTGCTGTGGCACCAATCCATGCTCACGACATTTCATCGAGCAGTCCACTGCAATCCCATGAAACTGGGGGTCGTAGCAGGTGTCTGGTGCATAGTCCAGAGCTACGAAGTGCTAAACGAACAAAAATTGCAAAGAAATGAGTTCAAATCCAAAAAAATCGAAGCCAATTCGGAAACCCTAACCCTAACCCTAGAATTGGGGAACTTACCCCTAGCGGAGAAGTGCTCGACGACTCGCCATCATTCCAACTGGGCATGGCCAGAGTTCGCGGATGGTCCGCCGGCGGCGATGGCGATGCTGCGGCGACGGCAGGTGTGGAGCTCAACGACGCGGTCAGGGTCGGGTTCATTCGGGCTTGAAACTGCCTAGGTCGGGGTCCAGCGTCGTGTTCTATGGAAAGAAGAGTGGGGCCCACTATTGCCGTTAACGGTCGTTAACGGACGTGCCTGACTAGTGGGTCCCATCTGTCAGATCCAGCGTCAATCGCCCTGAATCGGCCAGTTAGCGCGCATTGCAAAAAATCAGCAGTAGGATGGTGGTTTTATGCGATTCAAACGTAAACTGGTGGTTTTTCGAAATTTTTGCACAAATATGGTGGTTTTATACTATAAACTCGCTAGTTTGGGGTCGGCGAGCGGCGCCACGCTCGCCGTCTTCCGTTGCTTGCCGTTGGCGCCGGCCACCCTGTCCCCGGTATTATTTCACCGCGGAAGTGCCGTGACGCCGTTGGCCATGGATTTCCGGCTAAAAAAGAAGATACTCGTTTTGTTTTATAATATAAGATGTTTTAGTTTTTGTAAAATAAGTGTATATAGACCCTTTTTAGTGCGTAGGTTCGTTCATATTCACTCTGAACATATACACTAAAAACTATCTAGATCCACTCTCTTCATAAAAGCTAAAATATTTTATATTTTAAAACAGAGGGGCTAGTAGCCTTGTAGGAGTACTTTTCACTAGTATGTGTTTTCAGCAAAAGATAGCCACGATGTCCCGGAGTCCGATCTCATCTCCAACTCGCTAGGGTGTCAAATAGAATTCCATCAAAATCTCACTTCTAATTTATTTGTCAAAATTTAGTATAAAATTTTACTCAAAATTTAACCTAGATTTTGGAAAATAAACTAAATGTGGAACTTTGGTGGGATCTCACTTGACACCCTATAACTCCGGTTCAGTGACCACCCTCCCCTCCTCTACTTAAATCCACAAGCGAGGCATCAATCTTGATCCAAGGAGGGGTGTTTGTTAGTAGCTCCATGGATCCTCTTGCCTTTCCTCCAAGCCAAGACTACCCGTTCTCCTTCTTGGAGGATCCAAGCCAAGACTACTCATTCTCCTTCTTGGAGAAGGAACATGGCGAGGAAGAAGGAAAGGAAAAAAGAGGAGGAGGAGCAACCACTGCTGTTGAGTCCTTCTGCTCATGGCTACCTTGACGAAGACTGTGTCCCAATGCCAAATTTCGTCGTCATCGAGCAAAATGCCTACTTTGTCGACTGTGACAATGCCACCATCGCCTCGTGCGACATGACGACCCGCTCAAGGAGGGCAGAATCAAGGTCACCTTCTATATTGCAGCTCGTCTCCTACTACTGCGTCCACACCACCGCCTACGCCCACACCGACTTCTTCACCGATCCACTACGGGCCTACGACGTAGAGGCCCCTACCACATATTAACAATATGTATAATATCAGTTTTTAATAATAAATATTTATGATGTCAACGAGTTTATTGATTATGTAGAAAAATAAAAAAATCCAATTTCTAAGAGAAAGTCCACACTACAAAAGTCTTTATCACACAAAGACAAAGTAAGACGATCAACTCAGCATCGGCGGTTGGTTCACTTAGATTGAGTCTCTTTCCAGCAATGCACTAATTAAAAGTTATACTAAATACTATGTTTAACTAGAACGTCGTCAACAAATGATTGAACTCATTCTCATATGTAAGACATATTTGACCTAAAATGACACTGACATGTGATTTTGTAAAACCATCCTCTTAAACAACATACATACACGGTAGATTTTTTCTTTTTGAATATACATTAACTATAGACTAGAAACATCCATCATTATATTCTTATGACAGAAAAATTAAATATCTCTACAAAGGAAGATAATGATGCACACACATATATATACTAAACTAATACAAGTGACACAAATTCATTAGAGAACACATATGGTTTTATCTTTTCATATTTTATCATATTTGGCATAATTTTGTTTATATATTTCGAAAAATCAATGTGTTAAACACTAACATGACTTTTATTATAAAATAAAGTGACCATGAATCGACAAGAAATGTACTTTAAAAAATTATAAACAATTTAGTATAAATAATTATATTTATTTTGCCTTGCCCTAGACCAATATTTGGCATAGGCCAGCCATGTCCACTCATCCTCGTCTCGGAGACGGACGGAGGCCTTGTGCTCCTCCGTCTTATAGTTGGTAGATCATAGTCCGATTTCTTATGACCGAGATGTTAACCTTTCTTCGTCTATGACTCTGGCACCGATCGACGCCGGTCGTCGCTCAAGCAACTCCAGCACCCCGACGCCACTTTGGAATTCAACTGACGCTCGCTTGCCATTGTCCGCTACTATAACAGACAAATAAGGGGGAGGTCGCCGCAACCCCACCCGCAGGCAAGATGACAACAACCACTACCGTGGCCCAACTCTCCACCCACACAGCACCAGCAGTGGATCTACCCTTCATCCCCGTCCTGCAGCTAGCAAACATGGCCATGACTACAACGATTATGATTACATGATCGTCGCAAAATCCTACGATTACTGATACAAACCACATTCGTTGATGTTGATGTACCACTCTAAGATGGATCTCTGGAGCACGAAGCCGGTTCAGGCGTCGAGAGGATGCAACTTGGCACATTACGAGCAAGACAATGACCACCATAAAAGAGGTGGCGTGGGTTGATCTCTTGAGTGACATCATTTTCTGTGATGTGCTTGCCGAGACCCCCAAATGTCGTGTTGTTCGCCTGCCGCTATCGATCAAGAAGCTACCTGGTTCAAGTTTAGTTCAAGACATCGCCATCCTTTATGGTTGGATCAACTATGTTGAGCTGCGTCATCAAATAAAAATGAACGACACCGTTGACAGTTGGAGTGCCACCAAGTGGAGCATGAAGATGACCGGACCCTCGGAGGCATGGCAGTTGGACCACAAGGTCTGTTCGTCCAACATCTCGAGGTCTTCTAAGCTTGAAGGCAATTCTCATATGACTCAACCAGATTCGAAGAGGCTTTTCTTAGGCCTAGCAAACTTGAGCCTCCAAGATAACGATGTTGTGTATTGCCTCGCCAAGATCCACTACTGGGATAGTGATCAGATAGCATGGGTGGTTGCCGTTGATTTGAGGAACAATAAAATACATAAGGTTGTAGAGTATAACACCCTCGGAACAGTAGGCTTATCCATTGGCTACAGTGCAAGTAGGATCTCCAAATATCTCTGAATTGCTCCAGATACTTCCATGATTGAATATACATGATGCACTACCCAATTAATGCATATTCGTGTGCATATTGGGGGTGGGTATCTATATGTTACCATTACATGGTTTGTTAATTCTAGAAGGTTAATGTATCACACACATAACTACATAAGTTGTAGGAAACTCAGTTAAATCTTAAAACTACACTATATATGACACGCATCAAAATGGATGACATGTTGTAGGTATCCTCTCTTAGGTGTCAAAATTTCCCAACATCCAACATAAATATGTGATCCTAATAACCCCATCGGTAGGAAGTAATGCTACTAATCATAAATTGCACATGACTTGGATCCACCACAATACACAACTCGGTTGTACTTCTAGCATGTCTTGTGAAAGGATTGCACGCCTCTCCTTGGTAAACACGAACAATTCTCTCAAGTGTTTCTTAGCTTATAGAAACCTATAAATGAAGTGTACAAATTGGCGCTAATAAATATGTTGAGGAATAGCCTTCCCCTGCTATGCTCTCTCTGAATGAGCTTGGGCATTATTATGGTCTTCTTATAAAAGACAGGAAACCGGATATTCAAACAATTCATTAGTTGTTACTTTGAATAAAACTGGTCAGCCAGAGTTAATTAGCATCCAGATGGTTCCTGATCAAGATTTAGATGCTATTTTGCTAAATTTGGTAAACATGAATATTCTGTTTGGGATAACCGAAGAGAAAACATCCTCTCTGAAGCAATAGCAGTAGAGGTTTTCGCGAAGAGGGGGAAAATGGATGGCTGTGTAGTGTGATTTTATAGATATAGCTGGACACACACATTTTTATTGATTGCAAAGAGCTCATCCATCGTTGGTAAAGAATTGATCAGAGTATACATATCTTGTGCTGTACACGTTTGTACTTCAAACTTGGTGCAGGGCATGCATACAGAGCAATCGTATGATTTTTGTTTTCCATTTTGGGTTGTTTGGATCTAAAATGGATGGGTTCAACTTTATCCTAAAGATTAGTCGGCCCAAAATTTAGGCATCTGGGCCACTATGAAAACCAAGCCACTTGACAGATTCCCTGTAGGTTATAGATACAGTTCACTTGTGCTGTGTCTGTGTTTTCCTCAAAAAAAAAAAAAATTTGTGCTGTGACTGTGTGTGATAACCTCGTCTGTACGCCTATTTGTACGAGTATAATACCTTTCACTAATGGACTTCCATCAAAAGACAGCCACGGTGTTCGCAATTCATAAACTCCATGATCTCCACTAGCTCCGATAAAAAGACCATCCCTTTCCACCCAGATGGACCGAGAAAATTAAAGCTGCTGTCGATATGCCGGCCAGCGGCCTGAGGATTCTGCCGGCGCCCGGCCGCGTCATCGCTCGTAAAGGCCAATCCAGGGATTGCAATACTACTACTAATTAACGCTGTCGTACATGTGCTGACTGCTGATGTGCATTCTGTCTGTGCACAGCTGCTTTCTGTACACCATATTTATATAGTATTGTGTTTTGTTAATTGCTAGAGTAATTAATTAGTTGATGGCGCAGTGTCACGCGCCCTATCTAGCTAGTAGCAGTAGCACTACGTATGCTTGGTAAACTTAGAGCATTTCTAATGGACGATGTAAAATAGAATAGGTGCCCTAAAACCTAACATTTACATCACCTAGGCCACAAAAGGCCAAAGGTCCTACAAGACTGGCAAAGGAGGAAAAACTTCCCAGCATGGGCGGAAACCCTAGCTCGGGCGGTGGAACTCTTTCCTATATGCGCTCCTCCATCCTCCTAGCACTCATCGACGCATCTCCTCCAGCGACGCCCCGGTCGGTCGTCGGAGATAACAACCTATTCTCGTGCGTGGTCATCCTCAACCCGGGAAACGGCACACTCCCGAGCTTATTTGTCGAGCTGCAGAGACCGCCACACCACTCACTAGCTCCAACCACCGGAGCAACATGAGTGAGCGCCGTCCGCAACCTCCTGGCCCGTCCGCACCAGCGAGTAGCTCGAAGGCGTGAAGCTCCGCTGCAACGCCCCAGAAGTAATCCCCCCCCCCTCCCCCGCCGCCATGGCCGACCAATAGGAAGACCGGATCTGGCGGTTGCAAGCCAAACCTCACCCCAGATGCAGTTTTATTCCAAGTAGCGGTGACCTTCTCCGCTGAAATCTGCCCGACCCCGAGCATCAACAAGCAGAGAAAGATCCCTAGGCAACTGCATATCTTCCTGCTTCGATCTGGAGCTCCGCTACCATCTACAGGCAAACTGCCCAACTCTGCCAACATGCCACTACACCTACCTAAACTACGGGCACCAGCACCTCCCCTCCGTCATATCTCACCGGTGGCGCCGGCGAGAGAGGCTTCGGTTTGGCCTGGGCCCTTATGAGCGGAAGGTTGGAACTGTAGCAGAAGGAGGGGGAGGAGAAAGAGAAGGGGAGTCCTCATGTCTCAACTGTTCGATCGATATTTCAAGTGTTAAATTGATGTCTCGGGTGTTCTGTTGATGTTTCAAGTGTTAAATCGATGTCAAAGTGTTGAATTTGAGGTTCAAAATGTCGAGTTTGAAGTGTTGAAATGGTTCCTCGTACGTGATGTAAAACCCACATTTTGGTGATGCACAACTTTTAGGCACATGTTCTCCTCGGTTTTCTATTATACATCATCTATTAGAGATAGCTCTTAGTGAGCTAGCTAGCCTGACAACATGGTTACCTTGATGATATGCATTGGCATGAATTTGTTGATGTGTCAATGAATGGTGACATCGGCTGGTCAGCTCGTATTAGTTTGCATGGTAGGTTCTTTGGTGAGAACGAGGTAGTTGTATATATAACTATGTATGAGCATGCATTTCAAGCGGCCGTGCGTGCTTTACATAAAGCATATATTTGATGAACGGTTCATGATTGGGTAGGATCGCTAATCTACTATACACACAATCGTCTGACTATCATCTCTGACCCAAATCATTGGACAGGCGAACCACTCGGTCGGCTAACTAACTAGAGCTAGCGTCTGTCAACAAATCCATGCAGCGTGCTATGACAGTAACCTTCTAGCTAATGTTTGTTAGTTCCTAGTGTCATGACTAAGCTATAAACAAAACAAGCTATCACGAGCGTGCGTGCTTATCGACGACCGCGACCTGATCGAATCATTGCCGGCAGGATTTCCATCGACATGATCATTTGAAAGAGAAAGTCGATATCTCTCTCGTTGTCCGCATGTCTTCTATTTTCTCCTTTTGACAATTTCGATTTTTTTTCAGTTAGCTTGCATGAACATGGGTTCAGAGCATCTCTAACCCACTTCCTTTCTGCGGCCGTATTCTTTTATTTGCTTCTCTAACCGTCAAAGACAGCTCTAACCAAAGCTGCAAAAACGGTTAGAGGAGCAAATATGGGATACCGGTTCCTATAATTCCTCCTCTTTTCCATATTTACTCAGCCGCCAACTTGACTCCTAAATTTTTCCCTCTCGCCTCGTCGTCGACCCTTCCCGTCCAAAACCGCCGGAACTCGTCGTCGGTGCCGGAATTCTCCCCTTACCCGGCTGGAATGTCACCAGAGCTCGGTTTCGCAGCCCCGCCGGACTTTCCCGCTGATGTGACGCCGCAGGAATCGACCCCCGCGACGGCACCGATGCCGCAGAAACGGCTGGGCACCACTGGCGTGGCGTGGTCGATGGTAGCGGCCACCAATACGACCTCCAAGGCCATGGAGACGGAAGGAAAGCTTGGCTGGCCGCCCCTTGCGCCGGTGCTAAGCGGGCCGTGGGCGCGGAAGCCGATGGAGGCCATGATAGCCCATTATCAAGCGGCTGAGGAGAAGAAGAAGACGAAGGCCACAACGGTCTCCACACCCATGCCGTCAACAAAGGGCAAGCCCAAGCCAACCTCCAAGTTCACGCCCTCGTCCTCCTCGCCGGCCACCGTCGCACCTCAACGAGGCGCCCACGAGGTGATCGATGAAATACCCGGGCCGACTCCGAGTGCCACCGAGGTGAGCGTCGCCGAGTTCATGAAATACCCGGGCCAAAGAGAAGAAGAAGAGGGGAGGTGTCGGCGCCTACAAGGAAGAGTTCAATGCCATCAGCGAGACAAAAAAAGCATTGGCGGCCGAATGCAAGGAGGACAAGTAGGCTAGGTGGAATGAGCTCCAAGTGTTGGAGGAGGAGAAGTGGTGGTGGAGGAGCGAAGGATTGCACTTGAATAAGAGAGGATGACGAAGGAGAAGAAGCTAGAGGAGGAGCGACTATCACTTGAGAGAGATAAGTTGGCCAAAGAAAGGGAGTATGATGACCGCAACATCATGTTCATGAACCCAAGCACATTGGATGGCAAGGCTAGGGCATATTGGAACATTGCTCGTGCGAGGATCTTGGCATGAGAGCTAGGTAGTGGTGGTGGTGATGGTGATGGTGATGGTGATGGTGATGGTGGTGTTGGTGGCCGAGGTGCTCTTTGAAGTGACCGAGATGGTAGAAGGGGTGGCCAAGATGGTGAAGGTCTCACTTTTAGATCTAACATGATCGATTTAATGTATTTTAAATAATATTTATGCATGTTTGAAATATGGATACTTGACATGTGGTGTGAAGATTTGAAAATCATGATAAAAAAATAGTACTCCTCTAAGTTTTTGGAATCAAATCCGACGACCGAAATTTACAGAAGCAAATATACTCCTCTAAGTTTTTTTTTAATTTTTTTTTCTCATCTAAAGTAAATAGGATGGGCTAGAGATGCTCTTATATAGCCAGTCACGGGGTTCAATATATACTTGATCAGGCCGATCACGGGCGCATAGTAATGGGAGGAAAATAACAGGGACACAGTACTAACTAACCAATGGTGTTAATTTGTGGACACGAAACAGTACTGTAGCACCAACAAGAACGTTAAATGTTCTCTCGTCACCTAGCTAGTCGTGCTAGCTACTTTGGCTGTCATTTGCTGCTCTGTACTAGTACAACCAGCTAATCAAAGACTCACGAGGGACTCTCCTTTTTAGCTTTGGCCGGTAAACTATTTACGGGATGAAGTTACCGAATGTGCGATGAAACTTTCTCGATATTGCTAGAGCAACACTGCTGTGGGTGTGATAGACAATGGATTTTGATTGGGTAGCGGGTTCCGGCACGGACGTCCACGTAGCAGAGCATGCACATTAATATGGGTCCCGCCGTCCCGGACTCGGATCACGGCCCCTAGCAGCACCTGTAAAATAGGTTGACCCGTATTTCTTAAAATAGGGCACTGGTAACCCGCTCCCGCGACCAACGCTATATTTATCTCGAAGCGAAACTAAGCCAATATTGCAGGCACTTTGTAACTGGCCATTGCCACAATTCGCTGCACCACAGTCAAATTCACCCGAATTCCACTAATCTTAACTAATTTTGGTCGGAGATGGACAACAAGCTACTGATAGCAGCCGATGCTCGCCAGAATCGGGCGGTGTTCGCGGGAATCAACCGAGGAAAGTAGAAAGCGGTCGTAAGATGGGGCTGCGCAGGGGCCATGGCAGGGCTCGCGCGGCAGCGCACGGCCCTGGCGAGGCGGCACAGTGGGTGGTGGGCGGCGTGGCGTGGGAGGGCAGGGCAGGCGGGAGGCGGCACACAGACTGAATCGCATACAGACTGAATCGAGCAGCGCGGGCACCCGTTCCAGACGAGGAAGAAGAAGAGTGGGAAAATTGATGGGCCTAAAATATATAGTACAGAACCAATATATTGTGGTGTAGTTTTGTTTTCCATTTTGCATTTTGCTGGGTCTAAAATTGATGGGCTCAATTTACTCTGAAGATTAAACGGCCCAAGACAGGACATAGGAACTTATAGGTCTTATAGATTAAAAAAATGACAGATCACTGTGTTTTGTGTGTGATGATCGTGCAGGTACTGTTCTTTTCCACTAAAATGGACTTTCACACAAGCTCCCAAGATTCTCTACTGACTACTGGCTCGGATAGAAACTGCCATCACGTTCCACCGAGGTCGACACAAGAAAAGTTGCGTTCGCTCTGCCGGCACCGGCCGTGTTTAGTACTCCCTCAATTCCATATCATGTTGTGTATAATTTTACGTGCTAGTTAAATTATACAAAGTTTGATCAAGATTATACAAAATAATATAAATTTGTATGATATAAAATTTATATAATATGAAAGTATACACTAAGGCCAAGATTTTGAGTATTATTTTGTATAATCTTGGTCAAACTTTGTATAGTTTGACTAGCACGAAAATTATACGCAACCTAATATGGGATGGGGAGAGTATGCTCTTATAATTAATGATGTTCGTACTACTACTAGTACATGTGATCAGCAGCTGCTTTTCAGTGTTGTCGTTTGTTTATTGCTAGAGTAATTAATTAGCAGATGCCCCGGTGTCCTCGTGCGCCCTGGCTAGATAATTAAGCTTAGAGAGCTAGGTGTTGGATAGATCTCAACGTGACTGGGCCCAACCGCCCAGCACACCCCCCTCCCCTAACTGCGTCCTGATCGGGGGCGCCCATCCTTATCTAGGACGGTGGGCCCCTGTCGCCAGCGCTATATAAAGTGGTGGGGAGCCGGCAGCACGAACTACGAGGTTAGTCGTGCCCTAGCCACCCCACCTACAAGCCAATCCGATCTAGGCTAGCGCTGCGCCGACGGGAAGCTCCACCGCCGCCACTCTAGCCACACGCTCGCCACACTCACTCCCTTTCACCCATGGCCAATGACGGAGGTTCTAGCTCCGGGGCCGGTTCGGGCATTCCTCGGCTCTTATGCTCGAGCCAGAGGCGGTAGAGCTCGTCTCCGTTCTCTCTCTTTCTCTCTCTCTCCGTTCTTGATCTACAAAGGTGATGTTTCTATTGCTACGGTCATATCTAGACTAGATCCGTGATAAAGTCACATTTAACATTGGTATCGGAGCAAGGTTTTAGTTGCTAGATTTTAAGTGCTTTTTGGTAGAAAGTGAAAGGAAAGCATTAGATCCAAAAGTGCGCCTGCCTTAGGGCCGCGCCGTTCCTCTCGATCTAGATGGGCATCCATTGTGGAGACATCTAGAAGAAGAACACACCCTTCGGGGCAAAGCAAAACCCTAGATCTAACCCCCCCAAAAAGCATCCCAAATCCCCATAGATCTAACCCCGAAAAGAAACACAAAAAAAGGGGGGAGGCAGACCCACACCGGCCGCCGCCGTGCGCCGGCAAAGGGCGTCGTCGCTGCGCCGTTTGACGGACGTGCGCCCACCCACGGGTGGACGCACCGCCGCCAAAAGGGGCAGTGAGGCGCCATGGTCTCAGCCAAGGTCAACAGAGGGAGGGGCTCGCCGGAGCGCCGGCCACCTCACCTCGCACATGCACGGGGGAAGAAGAGATTGGGTGGCGATGGAGGAGAAGGAGGGGACCGTCGCCGGCGCAGTCGCCGGACGGACGGCCGCCTCCAACCCCCCCAACGCCGCCGGAGAACTCGCCTCGGACCCGCGCGGCGCGACTCCGCCGTCCCGCTCGCGGACCCGTCTGAGCCGTTGGCGCGCCTACACGACGACCACGCTGGGCAACCGGCGAGCGCGCGCGCGGTGGACGCGTGCTTCTGTGATAGCCGCGGTGACCGCTGCGATTGACGCGACGCCGGCCCCGCCGCGGCTGGGCGAGGCGGCGGGCGCGGTGACCACGCTGGCGGCCGCCTGGCGCCGGCGCCCGCGCTACCGGACGAGCGAGAGCGGCACTCGGTGACCAGCAGGACGGCCGCGCAGGCAGCCGCGCCATGTGGAAACCGCGAGGTGGGGAAAGTGGGAGTTAGGGTTCCAAGGGGGCGCCGGCGGCCTGGTTTTATCCCTCCGAGCGGCGCGCTGGACCCTTTGATCTAAACCCTAGCTCACGGATGGTTCAGATCGATTGAGGCGGCCTTGGGTTTGGCGGCAGGCGAGCGGCCTGGCCAGGCAGTGGGCCTTGGCGGGCGGCGAGCAGTTCTTGCCAGGCTGTGGCGTCTGCTATGTGTTGCAGTGGTGCGCCCTTGGCGCCGGGCAGGCCGCTCAGCCGCCAGTTTTGGCCCGATGGGCGTCTTTAACGATTTTTATGTTTTAATTTTATAGAGTCGTTTTTTTAATGTTTTTTGCTTAGTTTTAAGCAAAATTTTGCATAGTTTTCTCTAGTCCTTTTTTTTGAGTATATTGTGACTAGAGAATGTTACAAAGGCAGATTTTTTCTGCAAAGTATAAGTTTTCTATGAAAGTTTCCGCTGCAAATAGTCTTTTCACATTGCAAATGTATGGTTTTAAAATTGCACCAAATGCAATAAAAGTTGATTAAATCTTGACATAAAGATGTGATTAAAGTGATTATGCCTCATGCTATTAATTGACCAACGTTATTAATAATCATGACCATAATTTTTTCCTATTCAGTATTAAAGGTGCATTTAAATTTATTTCTGCCCAACGGTGATGTAATTCTAAATAGCACGAAACGATTGCATGCTTAATTTATACCAACGTTGAATTAACGCATACAGTTGTTTTACTTGGTGATCTCACATCTTTTGTGATTTTCAGGAGGTCTCAACCTCATGGCATGTTTGAAGGACATCCCGCTTCTTAGGGGGGACAACTACTCCGAATGGAGGAAGAAAGTTGACTTGCCGTTCGTATGCGTCGAAGTGGATTGGGTGGTTGAAACCAAGCAACGAGTCAAGCCCGCCGCTGAGGAAAGTATTGACTTTGAGAAAAGTAAGAGGGACCATGCTCCATTGGAGCTGGCTTACTCTATCGATAACCAGAAATGGGTGAACGCCAACAAGAAGTGCCTTGCATTCGTAAAGAACACAATTGAGAACGCGATCGTGGGCTCAATTGGAGAGTGTGCTACCGTGGGCGAGTATCTCGCCAAGATAAAGAAACCATTCTTGGCTCTTCAAAGATATATCGACCAATTTATTAAAGCATGTTCTTGAAAAGTATATGGGAGGACCCCACGGAATAAGAGAGCACATCTTGAGGATGTCAAACATGGCAGCAAAACTCAAGCCCATGGATGAGGACCTCGAGCTAAAGCCAGCACTCTTGGTGCACCTTGTGATGGCCTCACTTCCACAGCCTTTTGAAAACTTTGTGATAAACTATAATATGTCCCACGAAAAGTGGGACATAGAAAAGACCATTGGGATGTGCTCCTGGGAAGAGGAAAGGTGAAAGCCCTTCACGGCGGTTCTCGAACTTCGTGAAGGACAACAGGAAGAGAGGCTTCAGGCAAAGGCAACCATGGTGGCTCACCCTCCAAGCCCCATGGCAAGGGTCCAATGCACCGATACCCGGCATCACCAGTCCACCCTGGGGAGAAGGATCAGTGCCATCATCGTAAAAGTCGGCCACTACAATAAAGACTGCCCGATTTGGCTAAAGTACATTATGGCCAAAAATGGTAAAGATATTGTTTCTTTTGTTAATGAATCTTTGTATGAAAAGTTTACTAGATCCACTTGGTGGATTGATTCTGGAGCAACCGTTCATGTTGCCAACTCTTCTGAGGTTCCATTCGACAAGGACCACGCCAAGAAGAAAGACACATTGAAGTGGCGAATGGAATAGAAGCGAAGTGGAGGCCATTGGTGGCGTCCCTGGAGCTGGCCGATGGCTCTTTGCTTTTGCTCAAAGATGTGCTTTTGTTCCTTCATTACATAGGAATTTAATAAGTGTTTCTGTTTGGACAAAGATTCTTCGAATGTTATTTTGGTAATGGCAAGTGTGCCATTTGGTTGAAAGACAAATGTGTGGGTGTTGCTACATTATTTGATAAGTTATATTTGTTATCCTGCATGAGAAAGTTTTTACGTGTGATGTGAATGAAAAAGTTTCCTTGTCGAACAAAGAACAAAAGAAAAGAAAGCGAACTCTTGACTCATCGAAACTATGGCACCAGACTAGGCCATATTTCGAGGGGAAGAATAGAAAGCCTCGTTAAAAATAACATTCTTCCTCCGTTAGAGTTCTCAGACATAGAACAATGCATAGATTGCATTAAAGGAAAGTATGTCAAACAAATTAAAAAGGGTGCAAACCGAAGCATAGCTACACTAGAAATAATCCACACGGATATTTGTGGACCGTTTCCGGTGAAAAGTGTGGATGGATATGATTCATTCATAACATTCACGGATGATCACTCCCGGTATGGTTATATTTATCCAATCAAAGAAAGATCTGAAGCGTTGGATAAATTTAAAATTTTCAAAGCTGAAGTAGAAAATCAGCGATAAAAGAATCAAAATAGTTCGGTCCGATCGTGGGGGAGTACTACGTCGGCATACTCCATATGGTCAAGTACAGGACCTTTTCGCGGTTCTGCAAGAAAATGGAATAGTCGCCCGATTTTTATGCGGGCGAACCTCGGAAAAGCAGATGGTGAAGAAAGGCGCAACCGTACCCTTATGGATATGGTGCGCGATGATGACCTATTCCACCCTCCCATTGGGATTGTGGATGGGCGCTTAAAACCGCCATTCATATTCTCAGCAGTACCAAGTAAATCGGTGCCCAAAACACCGTATGAATTGTGGGCAGAGTCCCTCTGCACCACTTGAGGGTCTGGGGAGCCCAGTGAGGCAAAGTTTTCAATCCAAACATTGCAAAGTTAGACCCCAAACAGTATCTTGCCATTTTATTGGCTATCCAGATAAGTCCAAAGGCTATCGTTTCTCTTGTCGACAGATACACAAATTTTGTAGAAAGCGAGACATGCGGTCTTCTTGGAGGACGAATTGATGAGAGGGAGCACGGTAGCTAGGAAAATTGATCTTGAGGATAAGAGGGTGCATGCACCTAATCGATGACTCGAGAGCCATTTTCTCTACTGTGCTACCATTTACAACCCCGAGGTTGTGGTGCGGCACTGTTGTGACTCCACACGTGACAATAATGGGCGAAAGTTGAACCTGTCCATCAGAGCCACTGAACCCACTGTTGAGCACGAAGGGGAGCGAACCCTCTTGTAAATGTGCCTGAACCCCAGGCAAGAAATGAGCAAGGGTCTGATGAACTCAGACGGTCTAAAAGAGAACGAAGACCAGCCATTTCCAAAGACATCTACAAAGTTTATAATGTAGTTCATATGGAGGGCGATTCTACCTCATATGAAGAAGCCATGAGTAGCCCTCACTCAGCCAAGTGGGTGGAGGCAATGGAAGATGAAATGAAATCGATGAGTTCCAACAATGTTTGGGACTTAGAGGAAATTTGCAAAGGAGCCAAAACAGTAGGATGCAAGTGGGTCTACAAAACAAAGTATGACTCCAATGGGAATGTAGAAAAGTACAAAGCTAGACTCGTGGCAAAAGGATTTACGCAAAGAGAAGGCGTAGATTACAATGAGACTTTTTCTCCGGTCTCATGTAAATACTCCTTCAGAATCATCATGGCACTAGTTGCACATTTTGATTTAGAGTTACATCAAATGGATGTCAAGACGGCATTTCTAAATGGAGATTTATAAGAAAATGTTTACATGAAACAACCCAAGGGTTTTTTCATGGAGGGGAAGGAACATATGGGATGCCGCCTAAAGAAATCCATTTATGGGTTAAAGCAAGCCTCTAGGCAGTGGTATTTAAAGTTTAATGATACCATTAAAAGATTTGGATTCAAAGAAAATGTTGAGGACAACTGCATTTATGCAAAGTTCAAAAGTGGGAAATATATTTTCCTAATTCTATATGTGGATGACATTACGCTTGCTAGCGTGATGTTAGTCTACTACTAGAAACAAAGAAATTCTTGTCATCAAACTTTGACATGAAAGACCTTGGTGAAGCCTCTTATGTTTTGGGCATAGAAATTCACCGAGATGTAAAGAATGGAGTGTTAGGACTGTCAGAAAGCGTATTATGAAAAGATTTTAAAGAAATACAATATGCATGCGAGTAATTCAACACCTGCTCCCATAGTCAAGGCGATAGTTTTGGGAAATCCCAATGTCCAAAGAATCAATATGAGATCGATCAAATGAAGTCGTACCATATGCTTCTGTTGGAAGCTTACGGTATGCACAAGTGTGCACTCATACGACTTAGCATTTATCACCGGGTACTCGGTAGATATCAAGAGAATCCAGGCATAGAACCTTTGGAAGATGGTAAAGAAAGCTTTGCGTTATGTGCAAGGCACAAAAGGCCTCATGCTTACATATAGAAGATCGATTCCCTAGAGATAAAAGGGTATTCAGATGCAGATTTTGCGGGAGATAAAGGCGAGAAAGTCCACGACAGTATGTCTTTACTCTCGCAGGAGGTGCTATTTCGTGGAAGCGTAAGCAGTCGATAGTTGCATCATCTACGATGTATGCGAATTCATAGCATGTTATGAGGCCATGGGACAGGCGTTATGGTTAAAGAAATTTTACCCGACTTGAAAGTGGTTGTTGCATCTGCGAGCCACTAAAGATATCTTGTGACAACGAGCCCGTATTCTATGCTCACAACAACAAGTCGAGTAATGCTTCAAAGTCTATAGATATAATGTATTATGTTGTGAAGGACAAAGTTAGGATCAAACTATAAGTCTCGAGCATATAAGGACAAAGGATATGCTTGCGGATCCGCTAACGAAAGGCTTACCACCCAATGTGTTCAAGGAACACATAGCCGCATGGGTTTAACGAGAAGCCTATGATTCTGGACCATAGAGGCCCAAAAGTAGTAATTTGTTTGAACATGAAGGTATATAGTGGTCTCGATTCTATCGGCAATTGGTGAGACGATGAAACATGCTCTATGTATCATTCTGTGATGAAATAAGTAAAGTACAAGGTTAAAAGTAAAGTCGAGATCTAGGGGGAGAATGTTGGATAGATCTCAACGTGACTAGGCCCAACGCCCCCCTAGCTGCGTCACGATCGGGCGTCCATCCTTATCTAGGACGGTGGGCCCTGTCCATGCTATATAAAGTGGTGGGGAGCCGGCAGCACGAACTACGAGGTTAGCCGTGCCCTAGCCGCCCCACCTACAAGCCAATCCGATCTAGGCTAGCGCTGCGCCGACGGGAAGCTCCACCGCCGCCACTCTAGCCACACGCTCGCCACACTCACTCCCTTTCACCCATGGCCAATGACGGAGGTTCTAGCTCCGGGACCGGTTCGGGCATTCCCTCTGGCTCTTGTCTGTCGAGCCAGGGAGCAGGTAGAGCTCGTCTCCGTTCTCTCTCTTTCTCTCTCTCTCCGTTCTTGATCTACAAAGGTGATGTTTCTATTGCTGCTGTCATATCTAGACTAGATCCGTGATAAAGTCACGTTTAACACTAGGTAGCCTGTGTACTGGCAATATGGTTGCCTTGGTATGCACCGGCATGAATTTGTTGATATAAGTTTTCAGTTGGATGGTGACACCGGCCGGCAGGTCAATTCGTATCAGTTTGCATGGCAGGTTTGTTCGGTGAGAACGAGATCCTGCCGCTGCATGTATGTACTCTACTGGTACGAACTCTTTGTGCAAGCAGAGATAATTAAGCTCACCATATATCGGAATTAAAGAGTACTCCAGTACCATATAGGCTTGGACATTTGATTTTCAACCAGCCGTGCGTGCTTTACATAGAGCATACATTTGATGAACTGTTCATGATTGGGTAGGATCGCTAAGCTACTACACAATCGTTTGAGTATCTCTGACCCAGATCGAACGATCGACAGGTGAACCACTGACACCGACCCTCACCCAGCCGGTGCCACGAGCCGCAGGTGTGTCCATCCGTCGCCCGATCGAGCTGGCGCCGCTCGATTCCATACGGCCGGTTGTTGATTGGCAGCCCGACACACGTCCACGTCGCAGCATCATACCATCCCGCCGACGTCACCGACGAACTGAACACATCAACCAGACCGTGGGCCATGAGTAGCTGTAGCTAGGTGGCGCGCCGATGACACTGCAGGCTGGTCCCGGCGGCGGCCGGCCGGCCGACATGGGCCTCGCCCCCGGCGCTGCGTGCCACGACTTCGCGAGGCGTCTGGGCACACGTACGGCCGCTCGCAGCCGGCGGCGTACGTAGGTGTACCGTGGTCCGATCGAGCTTCACCCACCGACGCACGCAGACAGATCAGGCGGGACCGCGCGCGCTCGCCTCCGTTTCGCGCCACGCTCTCTGTCGTCATGCACCGTACAGTACAGGAACTCCCCGGAGTCCGTGCGCCCGGCCTTGTTCCCGACCACCGATCTCCGTCTGGCATTTGTTTTTTATTCCTCTACAACCAGCTCGCTCGTTGCGTCGTGAGATCAGGCCACATTATGTAGTACTCCTACGCCGGCCGGTAGCAAGAGATTCTTCTCGATCTCTTTCTTTCCCCATGCATGGCTCGTTTGTTTACATACGCGATCGTGCAAGCCTTGGCTTTATAATACGGATTTGGTAGTTCTCATGCCTCCGAGAACTTATTAAGCCTCATTCGTCTCTTTCACCATTTGATTTACATCGTGATTCGTCTTTATCATGTGAGTTCGAGTTAGGTGTGGCGAGAATTTATGAGTTCTGTTAACATGAATCGGTAATCTGAAATCTTATAAGTTCTGTTAGGTTGTTGAGAATTAGCACAAATATTAGGATGACATCAGCGACTTAGACATAACTAATTCTCAGGCGCCTGAGATCTAGACACTCCCTTTATAATAGGTGGTTTTTAGCGGTGTATTCTAAACATTTTGTCATGTGACACTATAATTACGAGAAAAACGTTAGTTTGGTCCATAAAGTTGCCGTGGATGTGCACAAACTTGCAAATCGTGAATTTCGAATCATAAAATTGTCACACACGTGTATTCTGGTCAAACCATGACGGTGCCATCAAAACGGGCATTAAGACAGCATATATGAGTATTACGTGTGGGGCATTGTTGCCTGTCAAAACCCATCGGCGAGCAGCGACGAGCAACACGAAGAGCCGGGAGGCTCAGGCTAACTGGTGGGCCTCGGTCCCTCGAACAGCGACCGCAAAACTCGGCACACGTCGGCTTGGTTCAGGCGTGCCACGACCTATACCGGTCGAAGGTGATGGATTGCTTGATCGGTTTCTGCATGGTAAACAAGTATCACGTAAAATTCGAGCGTGACGGCTCGAGTTTCCGTGAATCGGCTCGGGCCGATTGTCCCATGGTTGCATTAGATCTATGATAACATGGAGTTTTGCTTCATCAATACAAGTTAAATCGATCTCTGACGGTTTAACGTTTCACCACGTAATTGGAGCGTCCTACACGTAATTGAGCACGGTAGATACAAAAGATAATGGAAAACTAACCCTAGATAAGGCCTAACAACCGACGTAAAGTCAATTCCGAACAACTCCTCTCGAATTGGCAAACCATATCCTCACGTACTCTTGGATCGTTCAACCCGTTTGCAAGGCCCGACTACGTGGATATCAAACTAAACCTTGGAAAACAAGGCAAAACTATAACAGATCAAATCAATGAATAAAGATCAAGCAGATGCTACCCTTACACCGGAAAAGGTGCAAAGGTAGCGAGGTAACTAGAGGTAGCATAACTAAACAATCATAGCGAAAAGTACCGATGCTAACCCAAACAAATCTATGATAATAGTATTACTCGCCATCAACAAGGCTTCAAAGACGAGTAACACCAAATAACGATAGCGGAATCTTGCCTAGATCGCAAGATGCGATCTAGGCAAAGACACTTCTACGAAAGAAACCCTAAAAACAAGGGGTGGCGATCTTGCCGAGATTGTGTTGTTGTGAACGTGATTGTCCTCCTTTCTCAATAACCTTAGGTACATATTTATAGTCCGGAGACTTTCTATCTTTGGAATAACTCTAACAACTCTATCTCTTACCTAAAGCGTAACCTACTACAATATCTGAGATACACGGGCAATTTAGCCCAAATCACGTACAAGGCCGATTCAACAACACGTTGCATATATGTATCTTCCAAGCCCATCTTGATTACGCCCATCTCCTCCTTTGGCCAAAATATGGCGATAACACATGCCCCTGGTTTTGGCAATAATAATTCCAAAACCACTGCTGATGTTTTTCTTCCCTTTTTTATATCGTCACGCGTTGCGAGCGAGAATAATCGCCACCCCTCATCATGATGCTGTCTTCTCAACTTCTCCGCGGTGCATGATTTGACAATTTTGGCACCGCATTCGGAAACCGCTATGGCATTGAACCATCTCCACTATTCCCTTATTTAAATTCATCCGAAGCGGTTTGCCCCATCTTCCTCCATTAGCCAAAAACCCTCTTCCTCCTGAAAAAACCCTCTTCCTCCGCCATGGCCGCCTCTTCTTCCTCCAAATCGTCCGCCCTTTCCTCCCAATCTTCCAACACGATGAGCAACCGAGAGCCGACGCCGGAGCACCCGCCAATGGCGGTGTACGAGGCTCTCGCCCCACAATGGTGGGACGAGAGGGACTGGGATTTCGCCGCTTGGTCGGAGGACGACGAGTCCTTGACTGACGGCGAGGAGGGCCTCCAGTTCCTTGTCGACGGGGAACTGGAGGTGGAGAGCTCCACGCCTTTGGTCACAGGATGGCGTCGAATCCTCCGACGAGGAGGAGGCGGAGGACACCTCCTCCGACGAGTACCCGCGGTGAAGCGCTTCGCCGGGTCCAAATGAGGACACGAAGACGGCGATGAGGACGAGAGGCCCCATTGGCATCTTCAAAGAAGTAAGACGACGCTGGCATAGCTGATGACGGCATGAACAAGACGATGGCGAAGACAACGGCGACGACACCGGCCTCTAGATTAGGAACTAGTAGTAGTAGTACTAGTAGTAGATTTCCTTTGTAAGCAATCAGCTCCATTGTAAACAATCGTCTTTTGAATGAACAAAGATTTTTTTTTCAACTCGAAGATTGCTTTTCCAACTCAATTTTGCCGATAGTCAAAATAGGTCGATGTTCCGTCGACAAGCGGTAATGTATCGGCTTTCACCATGCTACGCATCTGGTCAAACAAGTCAAAGCCCGAAGAGCCGATGGTAAAACATCGGCTTTCCCAAAAACGTTGACAAGGTCAAATTTGGTCGCATACTTAGACAAATCTGAGCGGCCACTTTCCAGTTTCAAACGGTAGCCTACGACCCTCTTCAAAAAAGGACGACCCAGATCTCCAATTGCTCACCGACCAGATCGAGCTCACAGCGACAAGAACCCTCGATCCTAGCGCATAGATCCATCTCCGGCAAACTAGATGGCGGAATCGTCCAACACCAACCCAGGTCTCGGTGCGAAGTACGCCTACTCTCGCATGATCGAACACGATGCCAGACTTAATGGCAAACACCTGAATTAATGCTTTATTCCACCATTAAAATTTTTAGGTTTCAGACATTCTGCTGCCGCATCCTTCTCTCCCAAATTCTCTCTGTCTTGGCCCCGTGAGAATCTAGTCCTGCCCATCGATCTCTTGGCGAAAACAGAATCCCCTTAAAGCCAAGACCTAGATTTGAACTCTTGGGCCGCCTTATGAGCGGCCTAATCCTCCGAACATTGGGTCTCTTGGTTCAGCAGGTAGCTAGAGCTTACCAATCCCAATGGGAAACCACGGAATAGCCGATGCCTTGCATTTGTCATTGTCTCCCCTTGAAAAACACGAAAATCTTCTAAAACCATCGGCTATTTCGGTCCGATGCTCTCGCTTTTATGTTCGGTCATGGCCCCATGACACCAACTCATTAGGCGTGGTGATGATTCTCGGTGGATGTTACATCACCCAGCCCTCTTAAGCTGACCAAGGTCCCCTACAAGCTGTCTTCCAAAAGCAGATCGCATTTAATCGGGGTGCCTACCTCCAACGCCATATGAAAACTAAAGGCCCTGTCACAGAGAAAGAACACACAGCCTTTCTCAACTTCTGGCTGGAACATTTCATATTTTGTGGCCCTTCCCTTGCTCCAACAAAGAATTATCTCTCCTTAGCCTATGAGCTTGCCAAAGGCACTCAACTTGGCATCGGTAAACTGTTCCTTGGAGAGGTCTATCGATATCTCCAGTTGATGTCTGTCAAACTATTCTCTGGCATAGCAGTCAAAACAGGAGGTCCTTGGTGGTTCATTCAGCTATGGGCTCAGCTGTATTTTCAAAACCACGTCCCAAACTTCCCCCTTTTGGCGAGTTGCACCTTTCCAGATGTCAAAGGGAAGCAGATCCGATGCACCAGCAACGACCAAGCTTTGTATAGGCGCGGGTAGTAACTGATCCCTCAGAAGCATCCAAGTGGTTCACATTTTCTTCCAAGGCACGGACAATCCTATCTTCTTTCCTTACATGGAAGAATCGGAACATTTGAAAATCCAATCTCCTTGAGCTAGACAACTTTGTCGATGACACCAAAGGCGGACTCTTTTCCACTGATCCGTCCCTGTTTCCTTCCAGTTGGCATGAGTACATCCAAGAGAATAATCAAGCCTGGGTATGAATTCTACCAGCCGGTCGTAGTGGCCCGGCAATTTGGCCTTGGACAAGTACCTCCCCATTTCTTTCTCCATCATCTTACAGAGAGCAGAGCCGACCGATCCCTCACCATCAAAGGTGTTATTCCTTCTTCGATGCTCGACCATCCCAATTCCTAACGACCTCACCTTCGCTTCATCAACCGATGGCTTTGAAAACGGTGGTCGATGTGGAAGACTCATGCCTTGAGAGCTACGGGACCGTTCTTTGAAACTTGACTCGATCTTGAATATGATATCCCGTGAGAATGGTACCATTACTTGTAAAATTTCTTGAGGCATCTCACAAATGATTCTTCTAATAACCCGCTCTGTCTCCTTGCAGCAACAAGATGGTCCTGAACCTACACACGGTGATGGCTCCCCCTTCGAATTCTTCCCACCAGCTCCAGTGGTCCTTTTCTGCAAAAACTCGCCACCTTTGAAAAAGGTCGTGATGCAGAACCAGCCGATATCACCACAATCGTCTTCTAAGAACCAAGTAACTTAAAGGTCAGCTACCCCTCGAGTTCCAACGAAAACAAGAACGGTGGTGAAGAAGGTAGTGGCCAGGAAGACTTTGAGGCGCCGGAGCCCTTCTCCAGGAAGTTCGCATGTACGCTGATCCATGCCTTGGTTGATCTCTCTCATTCTTTCATTCTTGCAGACATTCTCGTGCTTACTAGCTCTCCTTCTCTTGCAGGATTCCGTCGAAGACACCTCCCACGAGGACACACAACCCAATCGAGGAGAATCGAGCCCAACAGACTCTGAGAGGACCACCACACCAAACCATCCAGATTTACCACCATCGGCTCCCAGGAAAAGGCCGGTTCCTGAACCTGCTGCCCCCCGAGCACCAGTCGAGGCGGGGCCAGCTGTGAGCCCCAAGAGGGCTCACAAGGGACTGCAAACTTCTTCGTCGAGCCAAGAGGTTTCGAAAGTCATCACCCTTCATGCCCTTACCACTTGTTTCTTCATCTGCCGATTCATCACCATTTGCATCGGCTAAGCACCTTTCCTGCAGACGACCGACGCTTCTAGTGGGAAGGCCGGGGCCGTGCCGATGCCTTTAGCCAAGCCGGACCTAGCAATCCCGAATGCGAGATGAAACGGCTACCACTTTGGCCAAGCCCAGCAACCACACGCAGCCGATTGTCTCGTCATCGCTATCCCTCGATCTTAGGAGAATGCGTTAGCTTCTTCGCTCATCCTTCCATGTTGACGACATCGACGCCTTTTCGGGCTGCGGTTGTGATATTTCAGGCTTCGACGTTCGATCCTGAATCCATCGAACCAACTCCTCTTGCTAACGATGAACCACGAGCCGGGCTGTTCTACCTCAATTCCGGCGTCTTAAAGCCTTGCTCCTCCCGATCGAGGAGTTGATCGAGGGTTCGAGGAGGTGAAGAGCGTTCTTGCGAAATCAAGGACCAACTCCGGTAGCATTGCGGTGAAGCTTTGGCAGTAACTCTGTCTTTCTGGTCAAGGGTGAAGTTAGCTCGTGAAAGGATCAATCTGCGCGCGCCCAACTTCCTGAAGGCCAATATTGCGCATGATGTCGTGACTCAACGAGAAAAAGGCGTCTCTTGATGCCAAAACTGACACCTCTGTCAGTACCGCCGAGCTCGCATCCTTAGTCCCCAATGGCAATACAGCTTCCCACACCAGATCGCCAACGTGGAACTCCTTTGGTCTCACCTTCTTATTATATGCACGAGCTACCTTGGCCTTGTTCTCTTTGATTTTCTCAAGCGACCACGACTGAGCTCGATTAAATCCTCAACACCATCACTCATCGTGGTCGCATATTCTTGATTGTTAGATCGTTACGAAAAGTGACACGTCTCGATCCGGGTAATTTCCCGGGCAACACGCTTCTTGTCCATAGACTAGATGGTATGGCGAGGTTTTATCGCTCCATGACATGACATGCGATAAGCCCATAAAGCTTATGACAAAACCTCATGCCACCTCCTAGGGTGCTCATCGACTTTCCTCTTGATCGGCTTGATAAGGCTCGGTTGGCCTTGACTTGCCCATTTGCTTGAGCATAGTATGGAGATGATCGGATCGACTTGATTCCCGTGTCCTCACGAATTTTCTAAACTCATGAGAAATGAAGACCGAACCTCCATCGGTCGTGATAGTTTGGGAATCTGAATCTATGAATGACATGTTCTTTCACAAAATTGATAACATCCTTTGAGTTCACCGACTTCATAGGGACAGCTTCCACCCATTTAGTGAAATAATCAAGAATGGCCAAAATCCACATGTGGCCTTTGCTTGATGGAGGATTGATCTTGCCAATCATATCCATGCCCCAACCTCGGAATGGCCAAGGCTTGATGATGGGGTTCATTCTTGTGGTACCATCTGAATTTTTCCAAATTTCGACATGCTTGACACCCTTTGTAGTATTTAAAACAGTCCTCAAGCATGGTGGGCCAATAAAACCACGATCGCTGATCAACCATTTCATCTTGTGAGCCGATTGGTGAGTTCCACAGGCCGTGTACCTCGTGTAGGAGCCGATTGGCCTCGGTTGGTCCTGACATTTGAGCAATAACCCTTCCGAGTCTGTAGAACATATCGTCCCGATAAGCACATACTTCATGGCCTTGTACCTTATCCGTTTAGGTGCCCCGAGCGAATCTTTCAAGTAATTGAAGATATCGGCTCCCCGATCGTCCGCCTCCGAGGCGTACTTGAACATCGTTCCTCTGTTGCGTCCTTGTAGCTGAAGCCATTTGTGCGAGATCATTTGCCTCGGTATTGCGATCGCGGGATCCAGTTAAAGTTTATGTCGGAGCTGTGCCATGAGCTCACGGCGATTCAACCATAATGGGAAGAGCGACTCGCTCTCACACTTATATTCCTCCGTGAGTTGGGAAATCACCAACTTGGAGTCTCCAAAATTTCCACGCTTACGCTCCGGCCGATGAGCAACTCCATTCCCTGCGATCGCCTCATACTCGGCGACGTTGTTGGTGCGAGGGTAGATAACACGATGGAGAAGGAGAATGTTGCCCAGGCGACACGAGTAGAATGCCGATGCCGCAACCATCATCACAAACCGATCCATCGAAAAACATAGCCCACGCTCGTATACAGCGCTGCTATATCGTTGATTCTTTCGACAATAAGGTCGGCCAATGCTCGAACCTTAACGCTTCAGCGGTTGATACGGATGTCAAATTCGATAATGCAAACATCCATTTGCCGAGTCGGCCTTTCAACTTAGGAGCCGACGGATGTGCTTTATGACATCGATTTGCATATGATGATAATCTGCTGAGAGCAAGATGTGGCGCGACTTAGTGCGTGAAAAAGCAGAGGCACAACTTATCGATCTCGGGATACCTTGTCTCGCATCCGGCATCCTTCTGCGATGTAAAATACAACTCGCTCCGGACCATCATAAACTTGGACCACCGAGGCGATGGGCGTGTCACCATCGACAAGTAAATGTAGAAACGGCCTATCCGGTGGCGGAACTAACATCCGGCTTCGTTAGATATTCTTTAATCTCGTCGAAGACTCGTTGTTACATCCCCGGAACTCCTCATCAGATTTAATTTTCACCAGTCCCATGAACGACTCTATTCTTCCTGACAGATTGGAGATGAATCTTCTGACGAAGTTGATCTTGCCGATGAGAGACTGCAGTTCTTTCTTCGTGGTAGGTGGCTTCATAGTTCGCACTGCCTCCTGACTTTTCAGGCCGATCTCAATTCCGCGTTCGTGGACCAAGAAACCCAGGAACTGACTGGCCGTCACACCGAAGTCACACTTCTTTGGATTCATCTGTAGCCCGAATTTCCTTGTTCGGTCCAGGACTTTTTTGCAGATCATCCAAGTGTCCTTGTACTGAAGCAGACTTGACTACCACGTCATCGATATAAATTTCAACCAGCTTGCCGATCAGATCATGGAAAATGTAATTCATGGCTCTTTGGTATGTGGCGCCGGCATTCTTCAGTCCAAACGTCATGACTAGATATTCAAACAACCCCACGAACACGGGACTCGAATGCGGTCTTGTGTATATCTTAGAGCCATAAAAATTTGGTTGTAGCGGCATTGCCATCCATGAAGCTCAAGATCTTATGACCCGCTGCGTTAATTAATGTCTACGCTACGGCATCGGATACTCATCCTTTGGAGTAGCTCTATTGAGATCCCGAAAATCTATGGCAACACGCCAGCGGCCATCCTTTTTCTCTACAGGTACGATACTAGAAATCCACTCAGCATACCTGCATGGCCTGATTAACCTGGCTGTCAACATTTTCTCGATCTCTTTCTTGACTTCCTCCAAAATTTCGGCCTTCATCTGTCGTGCTCGCTGCTGGAATGGCCGAAATCCTTTTTTAAGCGGGAGTCGATGCTCAATGATGCTCCTGTCTAACCCGGGCATCTCTGTATAGTCCCAGGCGAAGCAGTCTGGATATTCTTTCAACAGAGCTATCATTGGACCCCGCAGGTTCGGATCTAACTTCTTGCTGATAAATGTTGGTCGTGGATTATCCCCAGGACCGATGTCGATCTCCTCTAGCTCATCAGCGGATGTAAACCCATACCCTAGCTTTAGTCACACCTAAATCGATGCCAAACACGGGCAAGCAGTTGGTGAGGATGACAAAGATAATTTGGGCGATTGCGAATCGGCCTTTTCGATGCATTAGTCAAGGAAGGTTTACAACTTATTTGTGCTCTACAATGGCGGGAATCTCCCTACTACATTGCATGACCCGCTTGTCGTAAGATTACTTTTTTATTTTTGTGGCCGATCGCGAGGATCGGCCATACCATCTGATCGTGGACTTTGCTACTCTGTGAGGCCGATGGATAAGACCAGCCTCACCTGTTTTTTGTAGCTTCAATGCGCTCACGACCGTCTAGGCGATTCGAAGATTGGCTCTTGGTCTTACGCTTCCCGGATGTTCATGCCACTATGGAGATCTCGATCGAATCATCTGCATGAATGACCTCCACTTCATCTCCATCCCATTTGTATTGAGCCGGTGCATCGTGGATGGAATGCAGCGATTAGCGTGAATCCAATCTCTCCCTAGCAAGACAGCGTAGGTGCTTTTGTCATCCACGATGAAGAATGGCGTAGGGATGGTTTTTACGCACGGTCGGATCCACGTTGATGACGCCTTGCGTTTCAAGTTTGGCCGTTGAAGTCGCTTAACGTGGCGTTGGTTACGATCGGATCTGCGGTGGGCGTCTGTAACACCCTCGAGAATCGGTCCTATGCAAGTTTTAGCAAAACTCGCCAAACCCGCAGAAACGATGCGAAGGTGCCCGAGCACTTTAATGCGGGTGGAAAGCAAAGTAATAACATTACACAACGGTCCTCGATGGGACCCACGAGCAGATAGATATACAACGGCAATGACTCAAAGAGTCAAGAATACAAATATACGGTACAAAGATCCAAATCACCTTGAAAGCGATAGGGCGTCCGACTACGGACAAGATGCAAATGGGGCTAAGAGCCACGAAGAATAACCAATGGCGTCCATAACCACCTGCCAAGCCGGAAGGTAACCACGCTAACGGCGTCGATCTCAAAACCTGCTTAAACAAAAGGGTGCCGACAAAGGCAAAGGAAAAAGAAGGAGCGTCGATCGAGGCGATTACAGCGAGGCTAGAATTCGGCGGTCCTCGCCTACATAGGTATGGTGGACTGAGCGGCAGCGGCAGCATGCACTAAACAACCTATAGAGACTTGATACAACTGGCGGCTATCAGAGAGGGGTAAGAAAGACCTATTCGGATCCAACCTAATACTAGCATCAAACAAACCCATCCTGGCGTTTTCCCCCTCGAGACCAATCGAGGAAGTCAACCGGGAACTCACACCGTTGGCAATTTTACTTATTCAGTTATAGTTGCGGCACTTTACTAGTGAGGTTTAGATAATCATCCTGATAAAGTAAGCAGTGGGCACTTTTAATTAACCATTCCGTTTTAGTGGCAACACTTACTAGTCAGATACATTTAGCATGAGATAAACCCAAAACCCAGCAGTTGTTGGTACTTCACTTAGCCATTCCGTTGTAGTGAAGCTGATTACTAATCATATCGGAAACAAGTTCATTTAAAACAGTAAACTTTAGTTATAGTTGTCTATGATCAGACACTGTGCTCCAAGTCGTCCATAACCGCGGACACGGCTTCTCGAAAAGATTTAACCCTGCAGGGGTGCACCAAAGTATCCACAGGCACTTCGACCCTTTTGCGGATCGGTTAACATACACCCATCGGTATACGGGCCTAAGTCACGACGCCCTGCACCAAAGCAAGCACTGGGGCCACCCCACTAAGTACACCCAACGAAGTCGGCGGTCTCCGAGACGGACTTAGGGTTGCGCCAATGGTATGTGAGCGGTATGCCCCAAGCGGGACCGCTGATACAGCGTAATCACTCCGCTTCCTAACAAAGCGAGCATGCGACTCGCACAATTTAAATCTGAAAGTAGCATGGCATAAGCAGGATAGTAAATAAAACCTCAAACTAGTTGTGGCCCCCAAGATACTTTGAAATCAGGTAATTATCAATGGGGCCCATATCTCCCCAACTGTGGTTAGCGCTCGATCTCGGAGCAGTGTCAAGAACTGGTCCCACGGACACAAGTGGGCGGAAACCAAATCTTACCTATCACCCACCGATGCCCCTGCTTAATTCAATTTTAGTTGTTAAACAGAAATTAAAGTGAACAATAAGTAAATCCATGATCATCTCCATAATCAACATGCGGCAATTTCTCCAACAAAGGTGGTACTTGACGACAAGCAAAACACTAGAGCAAGCGACTACGACACGCGGGTCCACTATCTACCAAACAACAGGTAATAGGATGTGTCCAAGGCTATATATATGGCTGCAAGGACTATCACGGGTACGAAATCTAGAGCATCGCAACACAGATAGCAAAGATCAACAGGAGGGAAGTAAATACTATAAAAGTAAGATGGGTAGAAAGAGGGAGATGCTCGCCTGAAAACATTGTCGAAGGGTTCGACCGAAGATCGGGGCGAAGCTCACATCAACTCATCGGCCTTATCCGCGAAGAAGCAAAACACTAGAAGAAGCACCGAATGCAATATTTAATACACGGCAGAAGATCGGCATGATGCATGCATGATGTATGGCATGGCAAGGTGCGATGCAATTAGGTCAAATTAAGCGGAACCGGGGTTCCGACAATTAGTTAGATGGTTCCAGTTATTTATCTACCCCGCAATTTAAATGTTGTTTTAACAAGGCAAGATAAGATACCGTTACACAAGTTTAAATGAGGCCAATATGAGACTAGGTTTGCCCGCATATGGGCCCCATATTTAATTATTAGGTGAATCGGCATAAGGCCCCAAACCATGAGATATGCATGCGAGATGAATGATTAATATGCAACAGTTGTTATTATGTTATGAAAAAGGGTTTCGGGGAGGTTCACACATTAGGGTCTCGACGATCTTGGGGGTTCCGGGGTTCGGGGTTGGTCTCAGGGTTCCGGGTCCGGGCTCGGGATCCAGGGTTCGACGGAAGCGTTCTCGGTCACGGGGCAGATCTTGTCGCATCGGGGTCTCGATGTCCGGGGGGCAGAGCTTGGGTCGGTGTCGGGGCGCATCGGCTTCTTCCCGGTCGGTGCCGTTCTCGTTATCGCGAAGGTCTTGCCGGGTCCAACGGGGTCGGTCTTGCCGTTGCGAGGGTCTTGTTGGGTCCGTGCCATCGCGTCGGTCTCGGCATCCGGGGGCGAGGGACTTGGCATCCTCGAGGAGCACTTGTCGTACATGTGTCTTCGGTTCCGTGCCGATGATCCTGTCGTGCTCGGGGTCTCCGGGTCTTGACGCTTCGGTCCGAGGGAGATCTTGGCGCCGGGTTTCGTGACGAAGATCTTGTCGAGAGCTCTTGGGTTTCGCCGGAAGCCGATCTGGCTTCGGCCGAGAAGATCTTGTGGTTGCCATCTTGTTTTGCGGTGTCGGGATCGGGTTCCGCGCGGCGAGGTCGTTCTTCGGGTTCGATCCGCCAAACGCATCCTTCGGTCATGCTATGAGCCCACGGCGACCTCGACGCGATGGGGCATCACGGCGGTGTCGCGACCCTGCCGAGGAAAACCACCGAGGAGGGCGCTGCACCGGCTTGAGCGGGACGGCAAGGCTGCGAAAGGACAGACGCGGACGGCGCTTGAGCTTGCAGGAAGAAGCGGCGGGAGGCGGCGGGGCGAGGTGGTCGCAGCGCGCGGCAGCGCGAGGCGGGCGGGCTCCGCCAGAGGCGGTGCTCGCGCGAGGCCACGGTGCGAAGCGGCGAGGGAGGAGGCGCGAGAGGCGGCGTGGCCGGAGGCGGCCTTGCGGAGGAGAAGCGGCTGAGGACGCAGGCTTAGGCGTGACGGAGCTCGAGGCGGGGGTGGCGGTTGCAGTGCGAGAAGCGGAGCGAGGAGGGACGCGCGAGGGGACGGCCAGGCGGCGAGAGAAGCAGGGAGCGACGGAGAGAGAGGAGGGCCATGAGCTTGAGGGGAGGCCCGCAGCGGGCTAACGCGAGGCGAAGGAGGCGGCGAGAGGTTCTATCTCAAGTGAGAGGGGGCAGGCCGGGAGGTGGAGGAGGCGCAGGAGGGATCGAGGCGTGAGGGGCGCGGGGAGACGAGCTGAGGAAGATCTACAGGGGAGGCGCGGGGACAGAGGGTGGGCCAGGCGCCAGGGGGGACACGCGGGCAGGGGTGGGGTCGGGGCGTGCTTGCGGAGGGTGAGTGGAGGGTCGGCTGCAGTGGGCGGGTCCGGCAGGGCGGCCCGGCCAGGAGAGCAGAGCGGGTAGCGTGTGTGGGTCTGCGGGTGTGCGTGGTGTATGGCAGTGTGTGGCGGGGTGTGGCAGCGGCAGTGGTGGGAGTGGCTGCATCTTGTCTTCGTGTGTCTTGCAGTGAGGGTCCGAGAGAGAGAGGTGAGGGAGGAGAGAGAGGGGGTGGGATCTGGGCCAAGTGGCACTTGGGGATTGGTGGATGGGGGGAGGGTAGCTGAGGTGGCGGATGGGGATAGGTGGGGGTGATGTGGAGGGGTAGGTTGGGTAGAGTTTTAGGTGGGTTTAGGATTTAGGTAGGGCTAGCAGGTTGGACCGTTTTAGTTTTCTGGGGCGGTCGTTCGGGTCATTTGGCCCGTTCGACTGCCCCACTAAAAATAATACATATTTTTATTTGTTTAATTGGGCCGTTTGCAAACCGCTCGCGGCCAAAACAAAATAACCCGGAGACCCGGTTTGGGTTTTGATTTAAGACGGGGCGTTTTTAGAAAACAAAAATAGGTTTTCGAAATTAGTTTTGGCACACAACATATGATGATGACGATGCAATGCACAAAATCGACGCGATTTTCTAGTAGTGGTTTTGCGGGATGCCACACGTCCCAAGCGCCGTAGCATGGAGTATGGCATTATATTGACCGCCGCTCCGGTGTCAACCAACATCTTGCTGACAGGCTGCCCATTGATGTAACCTTGCAGGTACAGGGCTTTCAGATGTTTGTAGCCCTTCTCACGTGGCTTTTCAAAGATAACCGGCCCCGGGCCGCAGTCGAACTGTGTCACTGGTAGCTCGTTGGTTCTTGGAGCGCAAAACTCTGACGAAAGTATGAACACCATGTTTGTGCCAGCCGATGTCTTCGCATCGGCTTTTATCGGTTTGGGGCGCCACTCTTTCCTTTTCGGGCGATCTTCCGTTTCCAAGGTCTGCCGAATTTTAACGGCCAGATCGGGCCGTGCTTTCCTTAAAGCGTGGAGGTACTGCGCTTCGGCTTCCTCCAAGTTACGCAGCCGCTGAACTCTACGCTTTTGGGTGTGTCTGAGTCCATCGGGACACCACCTTGGACGGTGATATCTGTCTTCTTCTTTGTCATCCATTGGCTCCTCGAGATCTTTTGCTCGAGCGGACTCCCTGTGTCGGCTCTGAGGTGGGAGAGGCCCTATACGCTTGAACACTGAAACTGGCCCCGTGTCCTCCTTCTGCTGTCCTCATTCCGGGCAGTTATCGATTGTAGGCAATCGGCTCATTCCCGCATCCCAGCAATACTTGAAGAAAGGATAATCCCAATGTTTGTCTACGCCTTCCTTTTCTTTTGACGTTCCCCTAGCGAGGTGCTCATATCCTTCACCATCTCTATCGCGGCCGACGCCGGTCATCTTCGACTCATACTTGTTGAGGAGATGCGGAGTGTGGCTTCGATATCGCACGCTTCACCTGCTCCTCGATTAAATACCGTCATCGCATCGCCGGTCACGTGGATGGCCTCCTCTCTTTCTTTGCCCGAGAGACCGCCTTCCTCCTTGCATGTGCCATGGTGGTACATGTGTCCTGCCATATTAACATCGAACGAGAAATCTAGCGACGCCTCGTGGAGTGGCTGTTCTACCATGTTGACGCCGGAAATGGGTTTGTGTCTACTTTCATGGCGAATGCCGCAGGATCGACGGCCTGTTCTATCGCCGTTTGGATCCGCGCGTAGTTTAGCTCTTGCGATCATTGGTGGTGTGGGTGAACGAGTGATGCCACTTGCAGTATGGTCTCCCGTTCATCTCCTGAGCCGTAGGGATTTTGTGGCCTTCGGGTAACTTCAGCTGCTTTTCTTTTAGCAGTAAATCGAATATCTGCTCAGCTTTGCTCACATCGAAGTCGAACCCTTTTGCAGGCCCCTGCTGCTTTACCCATTTGCAGGATACAGGATCTGCCCCCCGAGCCCATTCAGCCACGGCCACCTCCTGGTCTTGTGTAGGATCCTCTTCTTCTGTATCGACCAGGCCTATCGGACGTTTGAACTTGTCTTGGTACAACTCAGGGTGGCGCTGTTCATACATTGTCAGCTTCTGGGCCATGTGCGCCAATGAGTTGTACTCTACTTGGAAAGCCAGATCTTTGATAGGTGCTGAGAGACCCAACCTCGACCGCTTCTTTCTCGCTAAACGATTCGAATAACATTGGTTCTTGCAGTCTGAACGCTGAATGTACTCGGCTACCGCTTTGCACACATCGCTAGATCTGCGCTAGAGCCTCGGTAGTAGCTTGAATGATGAATGTGGAATGAATCTTCGATTGCTCTTCAGTGTGCCGATCGAATGGTGGCGGTGGGGTGGTGTAAACCAAAAGCTGGTCTCGGAGATTACGCAAAGAACCTAACCGCAGCATGATCGATCGATGAAAATCATGCCTAGCTGTGCGGTATCGGCTCACATGCTCGAGCTCGACCCTTTCGATCCGCTAAACCTTGAGAACTCGGGGCGATACTTGGGTGGCGGGAATCAGATCAAACTTCGTTAAATGCGGCTTTGAATAGCCGATTGTCCTTCTCTTGACGGCTTGACGAGGTCTCTCAAGATGGTACGGATTTGCTCCTTTGTTTGAGCAGGCTAGATTCTCATGACTCGTTCCGGTGGCATACTTGGCTAGCCACGCCTGTTTATCAGCGTCCATCCCAGACACCCCTGCTCCAGAAATACCTGCTCCCGAAGCCCCTGCTCCAGGAACTCCTGCCGCAGAAATCCTTGCGGTTGCAATCTGGTTCGTGCGCATCAGGTTATTGCAGTCCGGCACGTAGGTGCACACATATCCATGTGGGATTACTTTAGGTGGTTCAAACAGGAACTGGCAATCGCCAGGGTCACCTCCGACCTTGTAGACGACGTACGCCGCTGCCCCTGGTGGCTCCGGAGCTGCAAGTGTGAATGGCATTTGGCACAGTGCAGGCGGTCTTTCTCCTGGTGAGTCCCTAGAGTAGGCCCAGACGGAGAAATTGATGTTTCATGATCTCTGGACTACATGACTGCGATCCGCTCGAAAGCATTCACCAGGCTCTCGAATGGCGGTGAAGAGAATGAGCCACCATGTAGTTGACTTCTGTCGAGCTACAGTGCGCTCCTCTGAAGGAACAGACAGATCCACCTCATCAAGAGCACCTTCGGGTGAGAACCCTTTCCACCTGATGCCATGCTTACGGGTCCTCTCAAAAGAGCCGATGAGATCGGCTTCAAAGAGAGCTTTGATATCATCATACTTCGCCTTGTGCTCCTCAGGCAGATCGTCGTACGTGACCGGTCTGTCCCCCATCTCAGCGTCGGATGTTGATGCAGATGCTGTTGAATGTCCCACCGGGCGTGCCAGAATGTGTTGCCGGGCGTGCCAGAATGTGTTGCCTGTCAAAACCCACCGGCGAGCAGCGACGAGCAACACGAAGAGCCGGGAGGCTCCCAGAACTGCTGGTGGGCCCTGGTCCCTCGGGCAACGGCCCGCAAAACTCCGACACACGTCCTGGCTTGGTTCAAGGGCGTGCCACCTGACCTATACCTGGTCAGGAAGGTGATGGATTGCTTCGATCAGTTTCCTGCATGGTAAATAAGTATACGTAAAATTCGAGCGTCCGGCTCCGTTTCCGTGAATCGGCTCGGGCCGATTGTCCCATGATTGTCCCATGGTTACGCATTAGATCTATGATAACATGGGGTTTTGCTTCATCAATACAAGTTAAATCGATCTCTGACGGTTTAACGTTTTCACCACGTAATTGGAACGTCCTACACGTAATTGAGCCTGGTAGATACAAAAGATAATGGAAAACTAACCCTAGAGAAGGCCTAACAACCGACGTAAAGTCAATTCCCGGAACAACTCCTCTCGAATTGGCAAACCATATCCTCACGTACTACTGGATCGTTCAACCCGTTTGCAAGGCCTGACTACGTGGATATCAAACTAAACCTTGGAAAACAAGGCAAAACTATAACAGATCAAATCAACTGAATAAAGATCAAGCAAGATGCTACCCTTACACCCGGGAAAAGGTGCAAAGGTAGCGAGGTAACTAGAGGTATCATAACTAAACAATCATAGCGAAAAGTACCGATGCTAACCCAAACAAATCTATGATAATAGTATTACTCGCCATCAACAAGGCTTCAGTACGAGTAACACCAAATAACGCATAGCGAATCGCCTAGATCGCAAGATGCGATCTAGGCAGCATATTACTACGAAAGAAACCCTAGAAACAAGGGGTGGCGATGCGTCGAGATTGTGTTTGTTGTGAACGTGATTGTCCTCCTTTTCTCAATAACCTTAGGTACATATTTATAGTCCGGAGACTTTCTATCTTTGAAATAACTCTAACAACTCTATCTCTTACCTAAACCGAAACGTAACCTACTACAATATACAGATACACGGGCAATTTAGCCCAAATCCGCGTACAAGGCCGATTCAACAACACGTTGCATATATGTATCTTCCAAGCCCATCTTGATTACGGCCCATCTCCTCCTTTGGCCAAAATATGGCGATAACAGGCATCTCTGGGTGCAATGTTGTGGGAAACCCCTTGATTTTTTATGCTAGATTAAATTCAGTCATGTACTGGATATTTGGACCAGGTTTAAATTCAATTATGTAATGGATATTTCTATCAAGTTTAAATTTGGTTAAATTTCAGTGTTTAATGTATATTTCAATCATTTAAATTCTACGACGTAACATCAGGCTGTAAATAAATAACATGTATGACCACATAAAAGTTTGTATGATCTACCGTAGATAGTAGACTGTACATATATATTTTAAGCATTTGATAAATTTGATATGCAATTCAGTCAAAAAAATATAGATAGCAGTGTGCAAAATTTGATAAATTTCATATGGCGCAGTAGCCATCTTCCTGGAGGGTGGCGACGCGCCTCCGTCACCGACCTATCGACGAGCGGCGGTGGACCTCAAATCGCTAGAGGCGAGCTGCTCCCTATGCATCAGTTCGCTATGTTTATCTTTTTATACCTGGGCTGTTGTGGTTGGGGATGAAATGGATCGCTATGTTTGTCTTTCTCCTTTTTTATATGGGCTGCTTTGGTTGGGGACTGAATATTGAGCTAGGACGGTGTATTTTTCATAGTATCAGGTCACCTATGTTAACACAATGCACCGACATGCCATGTCATCATGTTCTGGCATGGTTTTGATGGCGCTATCACGGACTGACCAGAATGCATGCGCGAGGCAACTTCGTGATCCAGAATTTACGATTTGCATGTTTGTGATCAAAACTTAACATCCGTGGTAACTTTATAGACCAAATTGACGGTTTTCTCCTATAATTAATGAGAAAACGATTGGAATTGTATCTTAGAAAAAAAAACACAACACCTCTTATACGAAACCATTGTAAAAATCATGGTTATGCCAATAAAATGCTTGCATGTAATCTAAATTATTAAATATAGAGACACCACTTAAAACCAATACATTGGATAAGTTGTTTCTTAACCGTTTAGTATGTCTAGGATAACGTGTTAAGATACATCCTATTGTGAAAGGCCTTATAGTGCATATCGATTCGATTCGCAAAACTTTGCGCCGATATGTGGTGTCGAGGCCAAAACATAGACTTTCCAGATACCGTAAACGGGGCTAACCGCAATTTTTTTTACGGTTTCCCGCAAAACAACCCGCCTTTCATGTATATATATTCGGGGTGGAAGGGCTCGGATGCCGTAAACCGCATCCCATTTCTTCCCTTCCTCCTCCTGTTGCCGCCGCCCGTTCCGATTCCGGCCACCTCCATCGTCGGCCATCAAATCATAGCCGCCCACCACCTCCTAGCCACCCCTCCTAGCCATGGCAAGCCAATTGTGCCGGAATATGGCCGGATGAGGCGGCCGTTCGCCGCAACGCGGAGGGAACTCTGGCGCCCGAGCTCTGGCGCCGCTGCCGAGCGAGGAGGAGGTGCGCCGACACCGGTCCGAGCAGGCGCGTGCGCGTCGCCATCGCGCGCTCCCACGTGATCTCCCAGCGTGGGCCGGGTTTGGGTTTGGGCCTGCTACAAACGACGCAGAGACGGGAAGCTCCCGCTCAGCCTGGGCGCGCCGTTGTTGATGGTGCCCGCGCCGTGTCCCGCTCCCGCTCCCGCACGAAATCGGTGGGGCCACATCTCCGATGACGACAGCGAGGAGGAGGACGACGGGGTTTGCGAGCCGAAGTTCAACTCGCTCGGGCTCCTCGTCTCCAACGTGTGGGAGGACGACGAGCGCGAGCCTCCGCCGCGTCTGTCACCGCTCCGCACGCGAGCACCAGGCCCGTCTGGGCGTCTTCGTCGTCGACTACTCCGACGACACGACCGACTCCAACGATGAGTAGGCAAGCGACACCGACGCCTCCGTAGATGCTCCACTGAGTACGTACTGCCGGCAGATGCTAGGGTTAGACTGGATGTATGGCGCGACGTCTATTTTTTGTTGTAAATATGTCGATATGATGATCAAAACCTTTCCCGATCTGGCATTAACTTAATGATTACACTTCCATTTTAGCGTCCGTTCCGCACTAGCTGACCACGTTTGCGGTACGCCGATTTGGACTTTGGAGTATATGATAGAGATGCTCTTTACGCCACCCGATGCCGGCGGCACACACAGAAAAAAAAAAAGCTCCAGTGACCTCGATCGGCTCCGGGTCCGGAGCCAGCTCTCCATCGGATCTTGGCCCATCCTTGTCGCTCTCACCCCCGTAGTACGTGATCCCATCGTCACCAGCGAAGGCTCCAACGCAGCACGGCACGGGCTCCGCGCGACCCGATCACAAGCAGCATTCGGCGGCTCCCCGTCGCCGCCGTACCGGGAATTTATACGGCCATGGCCCTCATCCCTGGCTGTGGTCACATCGGAATCTAGACAGTGACGCGCCGCCTGTCCACCTGTCTGAGTTTCAGTAGTACCGAATCATCTCTGCTCTCTTGCTGTTGGCATGGAGCACGAAACTGGCACCGTGACAAGGACGAGGAAGATTAGTAGTCACGGGGAGGGAATGAAGTCGAATGAACGTGTAGCGCAATCATGGTTCGATGGATCGGTACAGTACGCCAGGGCCAGCTGGTGAATCGGTTTCACCGGCGAATGTGAAGCAAGCAGGATCGACGGTCGATCGGTACGTACATCACGCAGAAGATCGAGCAGGGTTCACTCAACACAACCGAAGGCAAAACGCAACGCCGGCCGTCTTGCTTCCGTTGGACAGAAAGGTGCAGCGGTTTCCCTTCCTTCCCCGTGCACTAGCATCAAGGAATCTTATATCTCTTCTATCTAAAGGGAACAAGAAGAAGAAGTTTATTTTATCCGCCAAGGTATCTAGCTAGCCTAGTACTAGGTCTCTTCTGTGTAAAGAAATTCTCAAGGGAGGAGAATATTTTTGTCCTTAGAAGATGATATAGTAGTAAAAAATCATAAAAACACAGCATCAGACCGGGGTATGAAAGAGTATGAGTTTGGCGGATACGATGGATGTATTATTAAGCCTCGTGGACGAGTATATATAGACGTACATGAGATAATCTTGAAGTACAAGTCAAGTTAGAATTGTATGTAAACAGATTCTAACTCTATCTAAACTATCATAACAACCGTATATGCCTAATACTCTAACACTTCCCGTAGTCGACTATAGAGGAAGCTGATGAGGTGCTCAAGCGAGGTGGTAGCCCTTGTGCCGATGTCGAGGGAGCCGAGAGATTGAGGCGGTGCGAGGTTAGGGTAGCCGTTGCGATGGAGGGTGTCATGGTCGATGTCAGGGCCGGGAATGCCGATGTCGAGGTAGCCGCACATGACTTCGCATGGGCATAGTGCGCGAGGAGGATGACGGAGACGCGTCGATGCAGTCGTCATGGGGCTGCAGCAGCTTTTCGAGGGCCGCGGAGGCTTGCCGAGGGGCCGCGGCACCTTGCCGAGGGGTGTCGATGACGAAGTCAATGCGGTCCGAGCCGTCGAGGACGAGGTATGGCCATAGTTTTGCCAGAACTAGGCACACGTCGGGGAAGAACGTGTTGGGCCACGCAGAGATAAAACAAAAACTTTTCCTCTAACGTGGTGATCCCAAGACCTAGCTGAGGTAGAAGGCCACGAGGTTTACCACTAGACGCGCGGTTGCGGATTACTGATGAAGCGCGTCAGTTGATGCAGTGCAGTCCTCACAATCCGATCGTCCTGGTGCTGATCGTACAGCACCTCTGCTGGTATCCACACGTACAAGGAGGAGCACCGGCGGCGAACTGCTAGGTTCGTTACGGCGGCTGGACTGCTGTGGAGCTAGGGTTTCCAACACATGGAATAACCTAACCGAACAACGATTAACCTTTCCAGGTTACTGTGCTCCACTATATATAGGGAGTGAATGTGGGCTTCGCTCGCGCGACCCATTCACTAAAGCCCATATAACATTAGTCACCGTGAGTCCAACTCACTAACTCAGTCCTAATCCGGTTTAGGTCCAACCCAACCAGATTATATGATTCGGATCCAATCCGAACCTGCTCCCGCTCTTAAGTGTGTGACCATGAGGCTCATGGTTACTTGGACACGATTTGAGTCCAACTCACAATCGATCAATCGGCATCGGCTCCTAGCAGAACGTACCGATTCCCAAGTACCAAAGAGTCATGACGACTTGCCTTTTCAATGCGACTTACGTCTGAGTCCCTTTTGCCTCACGATATACCTTGTCAGACTATAGGCGAATATATGTCATCCCTTAAATAGTCCAACTCTCTTCTCGATCCGAGATAAGTGATTCACCCGACTAACTCTTAGCCGATCGCCTCGGTTAACACTTAACCGAGTCGCATGGCCATGCATTCGAATCATATCTCACGAGAGGGCCAGAATATCTCTCGAGTGGAGGGCAAAATCCCATCTTGGTTATTCACATCACGCAGCTTGATTCTCGGTCGACCAACCCGCCTTTATAAGCGCCCGATTCACGGATCAGCGTTTGACAGAACCTAAGTCGGTGATCCTCAACTCGGACTATGCAACAACCTCAGGTCTAAGGATTACATTGATTGAGATATACAAATGACAACTAGTTCGTTGTACCTCAATATGGGTCAATCCGACTCGCTAAACTCTTTAGCCTAGTCTGTGTAAGTTGGAATAGCATCTCCATGCCCATGACAAGTGGAACCGAGTCGTCAAGCCAACTTTCACATTGGTCTAAGTTGTGTGTCCAGCACAACCTCAATGACCAAGGATATTTAGTACAAATAACATGAATGCATAGTTCCACAACTGAATCACATATTCAATGATACACATCAGATGTTTATACAAGGACTACTTAATAACTTTATGAATACAATGGGAAATATCATCATACATGATTGCCTCTAGGGCATATTCCCAACAGAACGCACACTCCGGTTTTGCCAGAACTTGCCGATGACACGGTCAAGGCAGTCGTAGAGGAAGTTGTCAATGCCGAAGAAGAATTTGTCGAGGCCGACAAAGATGAGGCGTCGATCCGAGATTGTCAGGCTTGGTGACACTTCGGGGATGAAGGCACGCACCGGTGTTGCCAAAACCTGGCATGCAAGAGCATGGACCATCATGAACTTGTGCACCAGTGTCATAAGGTACAAGATGACGATGGCGACGAGGTTGTTGTGGACGAAGATGTAGAAGATGGCGAAACCATCGGCGACCCAGAGTGGTCATGTTGGATGCCTAGAGAGGCGTGGCGGCGATACTCGATGTAGGCGAAGAAGAACCCGGCATGATGAAGACCATACACGGACGTAGGCGACCCGCGCCATGGTAGGTAGCACGGATATAGCCTGGGGCGTCGTAGCATGGGGACGGCGATGAAGGGTTTCGCGGCATAGTAAATCAAAATTTTCTACGGATGCGAACAGAGGGAAAGCCAAGATCTAATCTAGGAGATGCAAACAACGAGAGAGATTGGATTAGATCTTCATACCCTTGAAGATTACAGACGGTGAACGTTCATCGGAACGTGGGTGATGTAGTCGTACTCGCTTCTCCTCCTCGCGATCCGATCCGATCTAGCACCACAAGTGGCGGTGCCTCCGTGAGATGCACACGTGCAGCACCTCGACGTCTCCTCCTTCCTCGGACTAGCGAGTATGGTGGAGAGATAGATTGGATCTACAACACGACGGCGTGGTGTATATGGTGGAGAATTTCTGCAGCAGGGCTTCGCCTACAAACAGTCGGGAGGGAGAGAGGAAGGTAGCAAGGCAGCTAGGGCTTGGAGGAAGGTGTGTTAGGGAGGGGGCGCACCAGTCCTCTATTTATAGAGGGGGGGGCAGCCCTTGCCCCTCCTCCAAGCCTATCTCTAGTTTAAACGATTTAAACTCTCCCTTCTAGAAATCCTATCTCTAGTTTAAACGATTTAAACTCTCCCTCTTCTAGAAATTCTATCCCGAGATTTAAACGAGTTAAATCTCTCTAGAATCGGCTGGGCCCTATGGGGCCTTGTGCCCCTGGCCCAAAGCTGCCAGGACACTCCCTCATAGGCCCATGCCCCCTCCCGGAAGGTGGGGCCACGTTGGTCCCCTTCCGGAAGGTTCTAGAAGCTTCCGGTAATACCGATTAACCCGGAACAATTCGAACTCCAAAACTGCCGCCTTATATGAATCTTATTCTCCGGACCATTCCGGAACCTCTCATGATATCCCGGATCCCATCCAAGACTCCGAACAAAAATTCCTAAACCAATTATCCAATCTATCCTAGCGTCGAGACACGTTAAGTGTGTGACCCTGCGAGTTCGAGAATATGCAGACATGATCTTCTATCAATAATCAACAATGGGTGCAGGCACCCATATTGACTCCCACACATTCATCGATGATCATATCGGATGAACCACGATGCCAGGATTCAATCAATCCCATATATATATATATATATATATATTCCCTTCGTCTCGCGATATTTTACTTGCCCGAGATTCGATCGTCGGTATCGTCATACCTAGTTCAATCTCGTTCACAGCAAGTACTTTACTCGTTCCATAATCCGATATCACTTTGTGATTAACTCCTTAACCACATGCTTGCAAGCGGTTTTGATATCGATTATCGAGTGGGCCCGAAGTATATCTCTCCGACTTGGGAGGGACAAATCCCATCTCGATACATAAAACCCAACAGATACTTTCCGATCACCTGAGAGACATATTTATGATCACCCTCTCATAGGATGACGTTTGATAACCTCAAAGCTTTCTTCCGATACCAGGGAGTTGTATTATCTCATGGTCTAAGGAATACAATATTTGACATAGGAAAAGCTTCGCAAAGACGAACACGATGACACAATCTAATTGCTTCGCTTAGTTTGGGTCTGTCCATCATATCATTCTCCAATGATATGATCTCATTATCAATTGACAACTCATGTCTATGGTTAGGAAACCTTAACCATCATTGATCAATGAGCTATTCCATAGAGGCGTACTAGGGACACGGTGTTGTTTACAAACCACACAAGTATTAAAGTTTCCGCTTAATACAATTCTAGCATGGAATATAAACTTTATCATGAACAAGAATTATAATAATAACATCTTTATTATTGCCTCTAGGGCATAATTCCAACAGTCTTCCACTTGCACTAGAGTCAATAATCTAGTTTACATCTGGCAACAATCTCACACCCATGGCACTGAGGTGTTGATCATGTTTTACACGTGGAAGAGGTTTAGTCAATGGATCTGCAACATTCAGATCTGTATGTACTTTGCTAATCTTCAGATCTCCATCGGCAATATAATCTCGGATTATATTGAAACTTGCGGTTGATATGCTTGGTCTTTGGATGATATCTTGGTTCCATAGCAAGTGCTATGGCGCCAGTGTTGTCACACAATATCTCCAGTGGGTCCAATGCACTTGGAACCACGCCAAGCTCAGTGATGAAGTTTCTGATCCAAACTCCTTCACTTGACGCTTCTGCAGCAGCCATGTATTCCGCTTCCACTGTAGATCCCGCGATCACGCTTTGCTTGCAGCTTCTCCAGCTCACAACTCCTCCATTCAAAATATAAATGTATCCTGTCTGAGATTTGGAATCATCCTTGTCGGTGTCGAAACTAGCATCGACGTAACCTTTTATGACAAGCTGTTCATCACCCCCATAGACTAAGAACATTTCTTTAGTTCTATTTAGGTACTTTAGGATGTTCTTCACGGCTGTCCAAAGGTTCCACTGGATCACTTTGATATCTGCTCGTCAAACTAAGAGCATTGGACACATCCGGTCTAGTACACAGCATGGCATACATGATGGAACCTATGGCCGAGGCATAAGGCACTTTGCTCATAGCTTCCCTATCATTTACCGTAGCTGGACACTGAGCCTTGCTCAATATCTTACCTGACAACATAGGCACTGAACCTTTCTTTTTTCCTTATCCATTCTGAACCTTTTCAGAACTTTGTCTAGGTATGTACTATGGCTTAAAGCTACCAGGCGTCTTTGTCTATCTCTATAGATTTTGATGCCCAATATATAAGCAGCTTCACCTAGGTCTTTCATTGAAAAACACTTGTTCAAATAACTCTTCACATCGTTAAGCATGTTGATGTCATTTCCGATAATCAATATGTTATCCACATACAGTACCAGAAACGTCACCGAGCTCCCACTCACTTTCTTGTAGATACAAGCTTCGTAGCAATTTGGAACAAATCCAAAACTCTTGATCACTTGATCAAAATGAAGGTTCCAACTCCGAGATGCTTGCTTCAGTCCATAAATGGAACGCTGAAGTTTGCATACTTTACTAGCATCCTTAGGATCGACAAAACCTTCGGGTTGCATCATATACAACTCTTCATCAATGTTCCCATTGAGGAAAGCAGTCTTGACATCCATCTGCCATATTTCATAATCATGAAACGCAACAATTGCTAATAAAATCCGAATGAACTTAAACATCGCTACGGGAGAGAAAGTCTCATCGTAGTCAACACCTTGAACTTGTCGAAAACCTTTCGCGACAATCCGTGCTTTATAGACGGTAACATTACCATCCGCGTCCGTTTTCTTCTTGAAGATCCATTTGCACTCAACGGCCTTTCGGTCGCTAGGAGGGTCCACCAAAGTCCATACTTGGTTTTCGCTCATGGATCCCAATTCGGATTTCATGGCTTCCAGCCATTTCTCAGAGTCTGGGCTCATCATCGCTTCCTCATAGTTCGTAGGTTCTCTGTCTTCTACCAACAAGACAACAAGACAGGTTGCCGTACCACTCGGGAGGGCACGCGACCTTGTCGACCGCGACGTTCAAGAGCGACATCGTCCGAAGCTTCATGATCCTTGTCATTAGCTTCCTCTATTGTTGGTGCAGGCGGCACTGGAACAATTTCAGGTGCTGCGCTGCTCTCCAATTCAAGAGAAGGTTCAATAACCTCGTCAAGCTCTACTTTCCTCCCACTCACTTCTTTCGAGAGAAACTCCTTCTCAAGAAAGGAACCGTTCTTTGCGACAAACACTTTGCCTTTGGTTCTGTGATAGAAGGTATACCCAATAGTTTTCTTAGGTTATCCTATGAAGACGCATTTCTCTGCTTTGGGTTCGAGCTTGTCCGGCATCAACTTCTTGACGTAAGCTTCGCATCCCCAAACTTTAAGAAACGACAACTTAGGTTTAGCACCAAGCCACAGTTCATACGGTGTCGTCTCAACGGATTTAGATGGAGCCCTATTTAAAGTGAATGCAGTGGTTTCTAATGCATAACCCCAAAATGATAACGGCAAATCAGTAAGAGACATCATTGATCGGACCATATCTAATAGGGTTCGATTCCGGCGTTCAGACACACCATTGCGCTGTGGTGTTCCGGGTGGCGTGAGTTGTGAAACGATTCCACTTGCTTTAAGATGCGTGAGAAAATCATAACTCAAATATTCACCTCCACGATCGGATCGTAGAAACTTAATCTTTACATTATGATGGTTCTCCACTTCATTCTGAAATTCCTTGAACTTTTCAAATGTTTCAGATTTATGTTTTATTAAATAGATATACCCATATCTACTTAAGTCATCGGTAAAAGTGAGAAAATGGCGATAAACACAGCGCGTCAAAACACTCATCGGTCCGCATACATCGGTATGTATGATTTCCAACAAGTCCGTTGCTCGCTCCATCATACTGGAGAACGGGGTTTTGATCATCTTGCCCATGAGGCATGGTTCGCATGTGTCAAATGATTCAAAATCAAGAGACTCCAAAAGTCCATCAGAATGGAGTTTCTTCATGCGCTTTACACCAATATGACCTAGACGACAGTGCCACAAATAAGTAGTATTATCACTATCTACTTTGCATCTCTTAGCCTCAATGTTATGGATGTGTGTTTCATCCCTTTCGAGATTTAGAAGAAATAAACCATTCACAAGAGGTGCATGACCATAAAAGATGTTACTCATATAAATAGAACAACCATTATTCTCCGATTTAAATGAATAACCGTCTTGCAATAAACACGATCCGAAATAATGTTCATGCTCAACGCAGTACATAATAACACTTATTAAGGTTTAAAACTAATCCCAAGGTAAAACTAAGGAGAGCGCGTCGACGGCCATCACATCAACTCTTGATACGTTGCCAACGCGCATCGTCACCTCATCCCTTGCAAGCCGCGTCATTCCGTAGCTCTGCTTCGAGTTACAAATATTAGCAACGAACCGTATCAAATACCTGTGCACTACAACGAGGGCTAGTAAGGAAAACATCAATAACATGTATATCAAATATACCTTTGATGGTTCCAGCCTTCTTGTCCGCTAAGTACTTGGACGATTATGCCCAAAGGACCCTTGTCCTTGCAATAGAAGCACTCAGTGTCGGGCTTAGGACCAGACTTGAGCTTCTTCTCAGCAGGGGAATTACGCTTGCCGCCGCCCTTCTTGAAGGGTTTCTTTGGTCCCTTACCTTTCTTAAAGGAGGGCTTGTTGACCATCAACACATGATTATCCTTCTTGATGTCCACCTCTGCAGCCTTCAGCTTTGAGAAGAGCTCGGTGATCGTATCAGTGGAACCAATCTGATTATGAGTCACTACAAAACTTTTGTAGCTGGGAGGGAGCGATTGCAGAACCCTGTCAATCTTGAGCTCCTCTAGAATCGTGCATTCCAGTTGCTCAAGACGTTGAGTGTAGCCCGACATCTTTATGGCGTGCTCACTAACGAAACTCCCTTCCTCCATCTTGCAGTTAAAGAACTTCTCGGAGATCTCATATCTCTCAGAACGGGCCTGAGTCTGAAACATGGTTTTCAGCTCCTCGAGAATCTCGAAGGGCCCGGGATACTCTTCAAAATGATTTTGAAGCTCCGGTTCCATAGCAAACAACATGGTGCTCTTAATCACACCATAATCATCTTTGCGCGACTGATAGACAGCTTTCTCATCACCTTGATTGCTTGTAGGGGTCACCTAACGCTTTCCCAAGGACATAGTCCTTTTGTCCGCAGATGTAATGATTCTTAGATTGCGGAACCAATTGGTGAAGTTAGACCCATTGTTTCTAAGCTTTTCCTTCTCAGCAAAAACATTGAAGTTGAAGTTGGACTTGGCCATGTGATCTACAGTATTTGCAAGTACAATTTAGACTATGATCATGATAAATAGTTCAATTTAATCAAATTACTAGATGAACTTCCACTAAATTCAACATCCCTCAAGTTGTTTAGTGAACACGATCCAAATTGACCACACCTAATCCGATCATCACGAGAAGAGATGTGGTTTCAATGGTGGACAACAAAGTGTCGATCATATCACTCATATGACTCATGCTTAACCTTTCGGTTCTTGTGTTCCGAGGCCATGTCTGTACATGCTAGGCTCGTCAAGCTAGACCCAAGTATTTACAGTGTGCAAAACTGGCTTGCACCCGTTGTATGTGAGCGAGAGTCTATAGCACCCGATCATCACGTGATGCTTGGACACGACGAACTTTCGAACGGTGCATACTTGGGGAGAACAGTTTTATCTTGATCTTTAAGTGAGTAATCATCTTATAATGCTACCGTCGCGATCTAAGCATAATAAGATACATAAAGGGATAAACATCACATGCATATAACTTTATGTGACATGGTATAGCCAATCCTTGCGCAATGATCTCCATCTTGTGCGTTCCGGCATGATCTCCATCACTCCACCATGATTGCCTCCACCACGAATAGCAACTACAACTATTGCTAACTACTTAGCGATAAAGTAAAGCTATTACATGGCGTATAAGAAGTTGACTCGCAGGTCATACACAATTATAAAGACAACCATATAGCTCCTGCCGGTTGTGTACTCATCGACATGCAAGTCGTGAAACATTACAAAACATGATCATCGCATACAATATACACATCACATCTTGGGCCATACCATATCACAGAAAACACTCCCTACAAAAACAAGTTAGACGCCTCTACTTTGTTGTTGCATGTTTTACGTGGCTTATGGGAGTAGATGCTAAGAACGATTCTTACCTACGGAAAGCCACAACGGTGATATTATGGTTGCCAAACTCCGGTGTTAATCCCATGACAACTATAGTGAGAGAAACTGACATCCACCAGCCGCATGTGTGGAACAAGCCACACGTCAAGTGCGGAGCCGGTCTCGCGAACGACGTCGCGTAAGGTTGGCCTGGACCGCTTCAATCTCACTATCCCGCGTCATAAGAAGAACACAAACAAGAGGCTTGCAACAGAAAACATCAACGCCCGCAACAACCATGTTGCGTTCTACTCGTGAAACACATCTACGCATATATCTAGCTCTGATACCACTGAAGGGTTTCGCGGCATAGTAAATCAAAATTTTGTATGGATGCGAACAGAGGGAAAGCCAAGATCTAATCTAGGAGATGCAAACAACGAGAGAGATTGGATTAGATCTTCATACCCTTGAATATTCAAGACGTGAACGCTCGTTTAACGTGGGTGATGTAGTCGTACTCGCTTCTCCTCCTCGCGATCCGATCCGATCTAGCACCACAAGTGGCGGTGCCTCCGTGAGATGCACACGTGCAGCACCTCGACGTCTCCTCCTTCCTCGGACCAGCGAGTATGGTGGAGAGATAGATTGGATCTACAACACGACGGCGTGGTGTATATGGTGGGGAATTTCTGCAGCAGGGCTTCGCCTACAAACAGTCGGGAGGGAGAGAGGAAGGTAGCAAGGCAGCTAGGGCTTGGAGGAAGGTGTGTTAGGGAGGGGGCGCACCAGCCCTCTATTTATAGAGGGGGGGGCGGCCAGCCCTTGCCCCTCCTCCAATCCTATCTCTAGTTTAAACGATTTAAACTCTCCCTTCTAGAAATCCTATCTCTAGTTTAAACGATTTAAACTCTCCCTCTTCTAGAAATTCTATCCCGAGATTTAAACGAGTTAAATCTCTCTAGAATCGGCTGGGCCCTACTTTACTCGCGATATTCCCTTATATATATTCCCTTAAATCTCTCTAGTTTCAATCAATCCCATATATATATTCCCTTCGTCTCGCGATATTTTACTTGCCCGAGATTCGATCGTCGGTATCGTCATACCTAGTTCAATCTCGTTCACAGCAAGTACTTTACTCGTTCCGTAATCCGATATCACTTTGTGATTAACTCCTTAACCACATGCTTGCAAGCGGTGTTGATATCGATTACCGAGTGGGCCTGAAGTATATCTCTCCGACTTGGAAGGGACAAATCCCATCTCGATACATACAACCCAACAGATACTTTCCGATCACCTGAGAGACACCTTTATGATCACCCTCTCATAGGATGACGTTTGATGACCTCAAAGCTTTCTTCCGATACCGGGGAGTTGTATTATATCATGGTCTAAGGAATACAATATTTGACATAGAAAAGCTTCGCAAAGACGAACACGATGACACGATCTAATTGCTTCGCTTAGTTTGGGTCTGTCCATCATATCATTCTACAATGATATGATCTCATTATCAATTGACAACTCATGTCTATGGTTAGGAAACCTTAACCATCATTGATCAATGAGCTAGTCCATAGAGGCGTACTAGGGACACGGTGTTGTTTACAAACCACACAAGTATTAAAGTTTCCGCTTAATACAATTCTAGCATGGAATATAAACTTTATCATGAACAAGAATTATAATAATAACATCTTTATTATTGCCTTTAGGGCATAATTCCAACAGGCGATGTAGACCGCGTACAACGACGCTATGACCCGATGGTGGCGGCATAGCTACATGGCGCGAGTTGATGCAGCAGCTGGAGACATGGACGCGTACACACTTGTGAGGTGCGTTTGCAGCCAGTTGGCAAGGACCAAGGCGGCGGCGCTGCGTCCCGAAGGGGCGACACAGCGACAACCCTTAGCTTGATCGGTGGTAGGCACGTGCTCGGGGACGTGCTTGGCGTAGACGGGCGCGAGATCGGTTGATCAGACCGACGGTGCGCCGTATGCGCCGTAGCAGGGACGACGTGTAGATCGAAGACGATGGCGGCATTGTCGCTAAAGTCCCGGGCGGTGACAACGAAGACAATCCGAGGGGGACGGCCGCAGCAGCCTACCAAGGAAGGCGAAGCAGCCGACCGAGGTAGATCGTCGATGCTGATGGTCGGAGTACAGGCGCGGCGGAGATCGATCCCCCTGGGGGCGGCGCAGCGCAAGCTTGCGACTAGGATTTGGACCGGTTAGTCTGATACCATAAAAGTGTATGAGTTTGACGAAATACGACGCATGTATTATTGAGCCTTATGGACGAGTATATATAGTCGTACATAGAATTATCTTAGAGTACAATTAGGATTATATGGCTAATTCTCTAAGAGGGTGGGCTAGGTCCGACTACGTTCACCCAACTAAAACAAGGAACATCAAAAGGCCAAGGCAGGGATTACAGTACTAATACTAAAGCTGTCGTGCATGTGCTCTGCTTTGTACACCAAATTCAGTGTTGTCGTTTGTTAATTGGTGGAGTAATTATTTAGTTGATGGCGCAGTGTCCTGCGCCCTGGCTGGCTAGTAGTACTCCTACTATGCTTGATAATTAAGCTTAAAGAGTTATTCCTGATATAGCTAGGTTGATTGAGTAGCTAGCTATAGCTATCATGTGTACTGGCAATATGGTTACCTTGATGTGCACCAGCATGAATTTGTTGATAAGGCGTCAGTTGGATGATGACAAAGGCCGGCTGGTCAACTCGTATTAGTTTGCACGGTGGGTTAGTAGACGAGATCCTGCACTTGATAACTCGAAAGGAATTACTGTACTTTACGTACTGTTTGTTCAAGTATAGATAATTTAATTAAGCTCACCATATAACTCGGAATTAATTAAGCTAGTACATGCTAGGGTTGCAGATGCGGGGCTCGCTTAGCCCGCAAAACATGACAGTTAGTACAAATTATACTATACACAGATTGAAACGGACCTACAAATTATAACAGCTGACATGTGCTTTAGACTAAATCGGTGCCCGCTTTGCAACCCTAGTATATGCACATGGGCATGCATTTTCAAGCAGTCGTAGGAGTATACATCAAAACGAACGGTCGATTGGGTAGGATCGCTAAGCTACTACACGATCTTCTGAACAAATCGACCGACTGGTGAACCACTGGGCTAACTCACTAGCTTCCGTCAACAAAATCCATGCAGCGTACACGATACAAGTAATCTATGAATATTTATTGATGCCCAGAATAAACGAATGCAGGTTAGCAATTCAGTTTCTAAGCAGCTAAATGCTCCCGCTAAACTGTTGAACCACACAGAATTTTAGAGCATCAACTTTATACATCCGTCTTTTGTACTATTAATTTAGTCCTAGAGATTGTTTACTAACACATAGACATAATCTAGCTTGGTCTTAAATTACAAATGAAAAGTCGCATTAAAGGTTGGTTATGCCAAAGCATCATAGTCTCTAATAAATAGTTTTACTAAATATCTATCAAAAGGAGATCGACCTGATCCGAAACTAACCAATGGAACAGAGTTAATACTTTATCTTGAATTCCATGTCAAATATCCATCATACATACCGCAGACCAAAGGTAAGAGACTATCTAGATCAGCTATACTATGTGTGAATATGGATGAAGAACAATTTTTAACAGGCCATCATGTACAGCTGATAGTAGTAGAAAATCTATATTTCTACAAAACCGGCAGACATAAAAAGACATAAAAAGCATATGGTATTTTTCTAGAACAACAACCTGTTGTGAACATACTATTTCCATTCCTCCTTGATAACACCAAATCGAAGAAACCTAACCCTAGATTTTGACAACTTCATATGGTGCGTGTAAAACATCCTACGCAATAGAATTCTGCCATCCAACATACCCTAAGAATTTTACACATTGTTGTCTTCCCCCTTTCATCAGTCAAATGACTAACAGATTATATATAGATGTGAGGTTTCATACATCAGCCATCAGATATGAATGCACATTTGGTCTGAAAGATTATGTATAAATATGAGGTTTCATACATCAGCCATCAAGCTGCTAACCAAACCATATTCGATAGGAAAACGACAAACTAAGTAGATAACTCTGATATGAGCGACGACTGAGTGTTGTCTTTCCCATAGCTAAGAAAAGAGCAACACGGGCAAGAAAATAGCAACACGGGCAAACATCCTGCATCAAGAAGTAAACAGAAGGGAAAACGAACGCGCTACCAAAAGGTTTGATGCGTGCTCACTGGCCTGTCACTGAGATACATGTCATTAGCAGGAACCACAGATCTGGTCAGCACCGGACGGCGTACGTCGCCCTCCCTGGCAAACGCTGCAGGAGGCATAGCCGGCTCAGGAACCAGCAGCAGAAAGGAAGGAACCACCTTCAATCTCTCGTGGAAGAAAAGAGCCATGGCAACAAACGGAACAAAAGATTGTTGTTGCTTAATTTCGCCCACTCTATTAAGGATGTACATAATTCAGAAAAGAAACATCATAGCACCAACCAAAGGACAGGCACACAACATTCCACGAATCTAGACCTAAAACCAAAACTAAAACAGCAGAGAAACATAACCTCTCCAATCACAATCTGAAAGCACAAGACTACACGGATAGCAAACCTAGAACAAAAATTATTGGAAGAGAAAACAAACCAAACCTTTCAGACAACGACCGGCCAGAAAATCACAAAGATCCCACCGCCGCCCCATACCAAGACAGCCCCGAGCAAAGATCCCGCCTAGCAAACGAAATAACCAGGAACAACCACACAGCCATCAGCCAACACATCGACCCTGGTCAAAGCAATAGAGATAACAGGAAGAACTACTCCCCACCCCTACGACAAAACGTAACAAACACAGGTCGACCCAGCGTACAGGACATTGACAGACATGGCCCCCGAGAGCACGGCCCACCCGTCAGGCATAGAAAAAAGAACAACCGCCCACCCATACTACCGTAGAGCCAACGCGTGTGCAAACCGAAACGCCAGGTCGACGCAAACGGCATAGAAACTAAGCGGGGGACACACCAGACGCACAGAGCCGGAAACACGCCTGGCAGAAGCTCCCGTATCGCTCACAAACCACCAGGCTTAAGATTTTAGACAATGTATTCATAGCAGGGTTTGCATTAGACTCATGAAACTGGTCATATGTTATTGTTTACTTCACATGATCCAGTCATAGGTTTTTAGTGATCTCATATCTAACAAATCAATAAGGAAAAAAATTGCTGCCCAAGCGCCAAGTGAGAAAAATATATGCATACCTGAAAACCATGTCAAGAAAAGAACTCCAATTCTTTCTTCTTCCTCTTTGTAGACAATAAGGATCTGGTTATCCACATCAAAAGACCAAAACAGATTGGACATTCAATGAAGATGAACCGGGAGTTATGTGATTTCATATCCATTGTCTTCTAACTAAAAGCATAAAATCAGCACCCATGTGAGGTAGATCAACATCATACTTACATTCTATAGAATGTTATCTCCTTGCCTTAGAAGTTTAAGAATTTTAAGTACAATCTCTATATATCTAGCATAAGAATCTAAACACTTGTTATGCAATGTAGTAATAGAGTGTAATTCATACATGTAAACTCAATTTTCCACAAGTTTGTACTCTTTGTTCCACAGGAGGTTCATGAACAGTCAAACAAGTCCGAGGAATTTGTTTTATCTCAAAAAGGACACCCATAAGCCATGGGGCCCAATAACACATAATGGGGTCATGGACCAATATAGTTATCTTGTTACATGGAAGCAATAGAGACTCATGACACAATTCACACGGAGTAAGGAAATAAGACTAACAGTTGCATGCAAAGGAAAACAACTATAATACCTTCTGTTATTACATGCACAATAATAACAGGTGGTTTATTAGGACAAAGTCAATTGGCTCAGTAATAATATGATTATACCGGTGGACTCAATAAATAACTCAATAAACACAGTGTCATGTGAGTAGAGAAAGGGGATTCTGTAAATCAGTAAGGAGATGGCTCGAGTATTCTGCATCAAATGAAGCTTGCAAACAATATCATCAGAATATAAATGCTAATGATGTGCATTCTTCCATTATTTTTTATTAAGTTGATATGCAAATAGATGCAAGATCCATGTCGGTGGTGTGAAAATACAGACCACGAAGTAAGGAAGAAACAGTACATGATTCCGGCAGAATACTACAGTTGTTCTTTACCTTTCTTCTTGTTTGAGAACTATTATCAAGCTATGCTTAAATCATCAGCATTCTTGCCACAAAATCAAGGACAGGAAATGCTAGGCAATGTGGCAGTAACCTTCTTGGTAATAACTTCATACTTCTTGGTAATAGCATGTTGTCTAGTAACCTCATACTTATAACATGTTGCACTGAAGCTAATATGAAGGACTTATATACGCATATACTCCAGTTTGTTCAAAAAGCAAGATAAGTCCTTCATATTGCAGACTTTTCCAATTTAGTATACATATGTTTTCACTACCTTCAACTTGTAGTTCGGTGCAACTTTTTAATACAATAATTTAAGCTCAAAGTTCAAAGTCATTGTCTCATTATCCAATGTGAACATATGGTAACAGTAAGAAAGCAAGGGTATTTGGGAGAGGGCACAAACTGAACTCAGGGGCATCTGCCCCTATTTTTTTCAAATGCATTTTAACGCGATATTAGAAGTAAACAAACCCCAAAACAACATTTCAAGCATACATCTCTGTAGAATGTGCGCGGCACAAAAAAAGTTGCTAAGAAAATTTAATGTATATACCCTCTAGGGGCATTTTTGTCCTTTTTATACAGGTGAAAATTGTCATTTTTCCGTGAAACTTACTGCTGCGCACACATTTTGCAGAGAGGTACACGAGCAACTTTTGTCTAATGTTTTTGACATTTATAAACGGGTTTTACAAAACAGGGCAGCTGCCCCTACATTCATGAATGTATTTCCTAGGAACTCGGTTGTGAAGAAAACATAAAGAAAATCAACGTATATTTGGCAGTAAGAAGGGTAGAAGAACATTGGCAAAACAGGCAACTTGTAGTAGGATTAGTACTCTCTCCGTCCTAAAATAAGTGACTTTGATTTGTCTAGATTTCGTATGTATCTAGACTTGTTTTAGTATGAATACATTCAAATCTAGACAAAGCAAGTCACTTATTTTAAAACAGAGGGAGTAGGATAAAGCTAACCACTTTCTAGCGGGGACCAAATAATAATTTCAGCATAACAATATATATATTGTAATATTTAAATACAGGATGTAATATATACCAAGTACAGAATCAGCAATCTACTTATCATATATTACTGATTAAGTATCACATGGCCTTTTTTCTTTCATTTTAACAGTTAGTTGTGGTACTAAGTTTTTTGGAAATGGAGCTGTGGTACTAAGTGTCAATGTAACTCGCTTTGGCAATCTATTTCCTCTATTGTAGTACCAAACTCAGATTAACTGGTTTTAAGGATGCATCATATAGGAATAAAAAATAGGTGGTGTAACTGAACAACACATCTTGCTTATGTAAACAAGTGGAAGAGCTATTGATGGAATGTAATCATGTGATTCAGAAAATATAAGAAACAGAAGTCTTGGAAATAGTAAATGATAAGGATTAGAGGAACTACAAACCTGGGGCTAGGGCTCAGCTTGAGGAAGTCCTCACCGTCCTTGAACCCGACGACCCTCTTGCCGCGCCTCTTCCTCTTCTGCACCGCTTTCCTAGTGGCACCATCGAGCGGCCTCCCATCAGGCTCCTGTCTGTCGTGTTTCCTTGGCTAATTTGGGTGTCCATTATTTCTGCGGGGAGGACGATTTGGGATCAGATCTTGGGGACGGCGTGAAACGGGGCACTGGTCCGTCCTCCACGCTGCCTCACCCGAGGCATGACCGAGTCATGGGAAAGCGAAGCGAGCTAGGGGATCCGCCTGAATCCGCAGCGGAGGAGCCGAGATCTGCAAGCCTCGAACGGCGCTGGTCTTCTCCACGCGATTCACGTTCTGTGAAGATGAGGAGGGGCATGGTGTAGTGGTGGTCGAGAGTCGCCGGCGGACGGCGTGCTGGCCATCGTGCCCTCGTCCTCCGACGTGTGGTCGTTGTTGTTCGCGTCCCTCTCGTCTGCCGCCTCCCCTCCTCCTCCGCCTTGTGGCTCACCTCCGGTGCCGGTGCCGGTGCCGATGCGTCCGCCATCGCGGGGAAGCCCGGGATCTAGGCGTCGTGCGGGGGCTAGGGTTTTTTATCACCGCTTTTCTGGTGGGAGGCACTGGCACTAGTCGTGTCGCTCCACTGCTGGCTCTGACTACACCATCCCTCCCTCCTCTGCGACTCGTGCGAATTAAAAAACGGCGTCGCACAGCAGGCCCACATGCAGTGGCAGGACGCTCGGCAAGGTGGCCTGAGAGGCCTCGCTTTTGCTTAGAATTAAGCTATAGAGTAATATAGTAACCTCCTAACTTATCGACGACCACGACCCGATCGAATCATTGCCGGCCGGCAGGATTTCCATGCATGCATGGACACGATCGTTTGAAAGAGAAAGTCGTTGATATCTCTCGTTGTCCATATATATATATATATATATCCTTTTCTTTCTCCTTTTGACAATCTCGATTTTCCGGTTAACGTACTTGAACATGGATTAGCTCGTCATCATGGGGAACATTATACTGGAGCTCGATCGATCACGGCCGAACACACCGTTAATCCGAGGAATTAATTTGTGGTACTTTTCTGGGTACGTCCATGCATGGTGTGACAGCACAGAAACGGTAGCACCAACGAAGAATGTTAAATGTTCTCAGCTCACCTCGATGTGGTCGATCCCACTAGTAATACTAATTTGGTTGCCATTTGCAGTTGTAGTACCACGTAATGAACGACCCACGTACTATATGTTCCTCTTTCGCTATGGTGTGGGTAAACTATTTCTATGACAGTTTGACGGGTCCATCAACGGCGCCGCCGCTCAGCATTGCCTGGCTTGTTCCGGATGGAAGCTTTTCGGGGGAATTCGATGGAGACACCATGCACGACATATACATGCATGCACTAACATCGTTACTAGGCAAAAACGTACTACATCTTTACGAAAGAGTGTATCTAGACATATTCCTCCCGTTTAGAAATAGTAGTATTCTAGACACATACAAGTAGTAGTATTCCTCCCGTTTAGAAATATAAGATGTTTTACCTTTACGAAAGAGTGTATCTAGACATATTTTAGTGTATAGGTTTAAATAAATCTATACACTAAAAGATGTCTAGATACATCTCATTCACAAACCTAAAACATCTTAATTATATTTTTAAACGGAGGGAGAGAGTATCTAGCAAATGGAAACCCAGAAAGGCACGGATGAGGGTGTTTTGTTGGTTGGCGCCGCGTGGTGGTTCTACTATATATGATTGAGTGTCGTCCGGCGCTCGCGTGCGACTTAACTTGCTCGATCGTAGCGATAATCCAACAGTACTGCTGCTGGGATTGACGATGGTGGATTATTGATCGGATAGCAGCAGGTTTGATCAGCGCGTCCACCTACCTAGAGCATAGGAGGAGGCACTAGCTAGTGCCGCGCGTACGTACGTGTGGGGTCTCGGCCTCGGATCAGCCACCGACACACACACACGGCCGCACGGACAGACGGCGCTGGCAGGCCGGCCGATGATTGATTGATTGATTGATTGGTGGGTTTCGTGTTCCCGGTCGCACGTCCACGCGCGTCGCTGCACACCGGCCGGTACCATCCCGCCGACCTCACCGGCCGGTGAACTGAACGCATCAACGGAGGACCCGTAGGCCATGAGTAGGTGGCGCGCCGATGAGTGCGGCCGGCCGGCCCGCCGACATGGGCCGTGGCGCTGCCACGACTCCACCAGGCGACCACTTGTAGCTAGCCGGCGTCGTGGCTAGGTGCACGCACGCAGGCACATCGTGCAGTGGTCCGATTCAGCTTCACCGACGCATACAGATTACGCGGGACCAACCGATCGCGCGGAATTGAGCGAGGGAGGCTTGGATTCTACTTACCCGCTTCGCGCCACGCCACGCTCTGCCGCGGCGGCAGCGATCTGCATGCCCGCATCACCATCAGCGGCAGCGCGCGTGTGTCGGCACATAGAATACTCAGATCATCGATCCAAAGAGTCCGTGAGCCCGCCCACGCCCACCCGATCTTTTTCCGATGGATCGATCGATCGATCTCCCTGTTGCACTTGTTTATTACTCGTTGCGTCGTGAGATGCCACATTACCTACGTGGCTACGTTACAATACTCCCACGCGCGGAGATGCTTCTTGACCGCTTTCTTTCCCCATGCATGTCTCGTTTGTTTAAGGGAACACATACGCTCGTACTAGTATCATGCATGCTTGCCACCCGAGGCCGGCGCCATCAACTAGTAGGCTGCGAGTCCTTGGGTGATCGACTGACCCCGGGAGGGACCGGGAGTCTCCGATCCCGTCGCTCTCACTCGATTGGCGTCTCATCTCATCGGCACCAGAACGGGTGCCGCCACGGCACCAATCACATCGCCGCCGTACCGGGAATTTACACGGCCCTGGCCCGCCGTCGCCTGTGGTCACATCGGAATCGAGACAGCGACGCACCACCGCATGTCCATTTGTCCCGGCGAGTTTCGGTACTGATTAGCACCATGCCACGAACAATCCCTGCCGTACGTCTTCTTGGCACGGAGCACGAACCTGGTACGCTGACAAGGACGGCAGAACCAAAGGTTTTGATCGGAGGTGGTGGGCTAGGCCCGACCTCGCTACGTTCGCCCAAGAAAATCCGCTCGCTCTACTCCCACCTGCCCTCTGCCACCCTACCAAAATAATTACTACTCTACTCATCATTCTCGTATCTTCTCCATCAAAGTCTTTATTAGCGCAGCCACGGATTTGGTGCTCCTCCTCCTTCCCGCACCCCTTCCTCCCTACTCACCTCCTAACCTTTCCCTCTCTCTCAAACGCTTTAGCCACAATCCGCCGTTCTAGATTGTATCTCAGCATACATTTATAGGAGGAAACTAAAACTTTAAGAAATAACTATTATAATGCATTGTTTTTTAGGGATGTTGTATTTAATAAAGTTAGCCTCGTACATGTGTGACTGGACTAGCCAAGTAATTTACCTATGATAGTATACAATGGTTGTATATTTTAGATAAGATACAACAAACCTCTTTCTCTTCACTAATAAACATGCGACATAAGAAAAATACCTATGATACCGTGATAAGGGACATCCATTGTTAAAGGACTTATAGAGGTATTCCTGGCTTCGCGGTATATTTCCTCTCCTCCGCTAAGTGCTACTGGTACCATCGACACACGGGGACTACTCCCTCTATCCCAAAAAGTGACAATCATTGTGTTTGTGTGTGATATTCGTGCATGTAATACTCCATAAATCCCAAAAAAGTGAATATTTATTTATGGGAGGCGCTCGCAGATCGAACCGTTCGAGGCGCTCCCTCCCGGGCGTCTCTGGCGGCGCCCCAACTTCCAAAACCTAGGCGGCGCCTTCCATCCCCTGCCCTCCGGCCGCCCCCGCTGCCCTCCCCGGTGGCGGCGGTAGCGGCGCCTTCCATCCTCTGCCCCCCGGCCGCCCCCGTTGCCATCCCAGTGGCGGTAGCGGCCCCCTCCACGTCAAAGACAACGACGGGGATGGCGTGGTGCTGCTGCTGGTTCTCCTCGGGAGTTGGAGGAACACCAGCGGAAGTGCAGGGCGGCGTGGCTGTTCGGGACGGGGTCTGAGGCCCTCCGACGGGGCGGCAGTGAGGAGGTGGCGGAGCGCCCTTAGCATGTCTTCGAAGAGCATGGCGGGTATCTAGGTCGTCGGGCCAAGATCTGGGCTACGAGGCCGATCTGGACAAATGGGTCCAGCCACGGCCGAGGTGGAGGGATATGGCGGTTCCTCAGATCGCTGGTACCTACAGCCTTGCGCTTGGACTACCTCTTTCCTCTCTTGTCACTCCGGCATGGAGCTGACTTGCGGCGTGGGGGGCTGCTAGTCTCGCAAATAATGACGGCGGTCCTAGGATTCATTATATAGCCAAGATGATGATCTCCCAGTGCTTGTCCCCATCGATCTGGCGGAAGTGACGTGATTCGGAAGGCTCCGCCGACGAACTCCCATGGACGAATAATGCCTGGAGATTTCCGGATTGAAGGGATTCAGTCGTGCGCACTTATGTTTTACTCTGACCGTTTGGGTTCAGAGGGAGCACTTCGAAGCTCTCTTGGCTGTTAATATCATGGGGCATGTTCTCGATCCATGTTGATGACGGAGAATATCATGGAGACCAAGATCTGAGAACTGACAATGGTGGTTCGAGTCTGGGTGGTGATGAGAAATTGGCTTGGTGCCTCGTGACTTGGTGCAGTGGCATGCAAGTGGGGGCTACTACACAATAGAGGTTCACAGTCCTACCTTTCAGGGTGAAAACCCAGGGTCCGGGCTTAATTGGTTATGCCTGGCAATGACCTTATTGAAAGTATTTTTTTGAGAGTGTGGACTTTTTTCAGGGTGAAAACCTAAGATTTATGATCAAGCGATGACGGTGTTTGTGCATTGTTTCCTTCTTGGATACGTCGCTTTTAGAGAAGCTGGACTTATGGTGTTTTCTTGGTGGTGATAGTACTGTTGTTTTAACGAATGGATCACTGTAGCGGGTTTTTTTCCTTTTATTCAATTCTTTTTTGGCTGTGTGTATCCGTATGGCTTATAGGAAAATGCGTCGTTGTAGAGGCTGCGTGTAATTGGTATTTTCTGATATTAATATATGCTCCTTTTTAAAAAAATCCAAAAAAATTCCCAAAAGATGTCACATATATTTAGATGCATTTTAGTACAAATAAATATAAATATAAATACATATAGATATCTTTTTTAGGAGCGGAAGTAGTAGTATTTTTCGCTACTCAAAAAGACAACATAGTGTTCGCAGTTATGGAACCATGTTTTAAAGATTTTCCACCAGCTCCAATGAAATGACCGTCCCTTTCCACTCCGATCGACCAAGAAAAGCTGCGCTCGACTGCGTCATCCCGCAAAAAGGCCAAGGCAGGAATTACAGTGCTATAATTAATGTTGTCGTACATGTGCTCAGCTGCTTTTGGCAGTACACAAAATTCAGTGTTGACGTTTGTTTATTGCTGGAGTAATTATTTAATCGATGGCGCAGTGTCATGCGCCGTGGCTAGCTTGTACTCCTAGTCGGGATTTTTTCCCTGATATATTAATATAATAATCAGACGATACAACTAAGATAGTTTTAAAATAAAAAAAATGTTGGAGAGCAGCAGACACACGCCCAAAAGAAATAAAGAAGAAATAAAATGTAGGCATAGGCGGATCAACTAAGTGGGGAAGGCCAGCAATCGCTGCGCCAACCGGAGAAGTCCCACCATGCTCCTTGCAACGACTCGTCAAGCACCAAGCAACACCCCCAAGAGGGAAATCAATCGCTGTTGTCCGGGCCGAAGACCGATCCTAGGGTTTCCCCCGGCACACAGAAGGAAGTGGGGGAAGGGTAGCCCCGACACCCTCCACAGAGGTAGGGTGCCACCCATGGGAGGCACCATGTCGGTGTCAGACAAGCCAACAAGGATTTCTCCCGATCCCTCCCCACAACCCCGACAAGCCATTGCTAAGGAACCTCGCGAGGTTGAGGCCTCGCCACTACCAAACTTCCCCGTCCACGAACATGCGCCACCACGATTATGAAGTCACCGCCTTCGTCTCACCGAGAGTATTGTCACGAGGTCTGAAGGACCGAGGTTAGAAGTGTCTCGAATTGGGATCGACGGAATCGCGACCTACGGGAGGGAACAACCTCCACCGCAAAAGGCAGTAGTCGACTGGACAAGGCCGCTGGCACACCAATCCTAGTTAAGTTCGGCCGAGTCCAACGGACCCGTAAAGCCCTGGCAGGGGCATACCAATCTCAAGAGGGTCTGGCGGGGCCCAGTTGGGCCCGTAAAGCCCTCATCCATGCTGCAACCGGCTGGTCACCATCGCCGCTGCACGCGACACGAGCCAAGTCGTCGCCTCGCATGCAGAACCAGTGGCCACAAGGCAGAATGGCCCGCCCCAACCCATCTGAGGCCCTAAGGGCCTAGATCTAGGCCGGGCATCACTACCCGCCACCAGCCGCCTGCTGCTTGCCGCGCCGCCTAACAGCCTGCAACTGCGTCGTCGCCTCGTACTAGCCCGGTCGCCGCCAGACCATAGCCGCCCGAGTAGCACCGCCGCCGGTGGAGGAAGGACCCTGATCCTGCCTCCTATGGCGCGGGAGAAGACATAGCGCCGCCGGCGGCGCCACGTGGGCCGTGCCCGGTGGACCCTGCCAGGGGCGACGAGGGAGAGACGGAGAGAGGGGAAGGTTGGCCGGGGGAGGAGGAGAAGGCCCCTGTTGCCCTAGGTGGGTGTGACGGGGTGTGTCCGCTAGTACTCCTAGTATGCTTGATAATTAAGCTTAAAGAGTTATTCCGGATATAGCTTGCTTGATGGAGTAGCTAGCTATAGGTAGCATTACCCGCAAAAAAAAGCTATAGATAGCATATGTACTGACAATATGGTTACCTCGATATGCATCAGCATGAATTTGTTGATAAGGCGTCAGTTGGATGATGGTGACATGGGCCAGCTGGTTAACTCGTATTATTTTGCATGGTGGGTTAGTTAGGTGAGGACGAGATCATATATATAATGCTACAGAGCTACCGAAGAACTCTAGCTAAAGTAGTATGTGTGCATGGGCATGCATTTTCAAGCAGTCGTGCGTGCTTTACATAGGGTGTGTTCGGTTCTAGAATGAGAGGAGACGGAATGGAATGGTTCCGTCCCGACGTCACGGGACGGTTTCGACCCCATGTTCGGTTCAGATAAAATCAAGGAACGAGATGGTTCTGTTTCTTGTTCGGTTGATGGAATCAAAGAGCAGAACGGAGAACTAAAACACTGCTAAATATTCTATTGATTTAAGCCTAAACTTAATCCCCTATCCAAATATAATTAATGGTGACAAACCGAAATAGATAGAAGGCAAAATCAGAGATCAATTAGAATGGATAGAGATCAAAATCGGAAATTGTAGGTCAAAATTGGACAAAATCATCAATATTGGATGCTTCTCGCACCGCCTCCTCGCTCCGACTGCACTGCCGCCGCCGCTGTGCTCCCGCCCAGCCCTTCCTCTGCCGCTCCGTCCGGCTCCTCCTCCGCCGCTCCCTGCGCCGCGGCCGCCATGCCTGTCCTGCACCGCCGCCTCCGTCTGCACCTCCCTGCAGCCGCCATGCCTCCCTGCCTCCATCTGCACCGCTCCCTGTCCCGCGGCCGCCATGCCTCCCCGCAGTAGCCTCCGGCGCCACCTAGCCCGCCTGCACCGCCGCGTCACTCCGCCCTCGCCGCCGCTGGCGGATGCGCTCCCGCCCGACCCCTCTTCTGTAGCTCCCGCCAGGCTCAGGTCGAGGTTGACGATAGGAACGGGATTAGGGGCTCGGGGTCGAGGTTGACGATTCGATTTTGTTTTTTTAATCGATGGTTAGCGACCTGTTCCTCGCAATCCGGCCGAATCGGTCGAACCAGTGCGTTTCGCATATTGGACGAATATTCTATTCCGGGGAACTACTCGGTTCCGTTCCTTGGGTCAAACCGAACAGAGGAATTGGTACTAGGTGCGGGACGGACTGGTTCCATTCCACCAAATTCTAGAACCGAACACACCCATAAAGTATAGTACATCAAAACGAACGTTCATATGATTGGGTAGGATCGCTAAGCTACTACACACGATCGTTTGAACAAATCGACCGACCGATGAACCACTAGGCTAACTAACTAACTAACTACTAGCTAGCTAGCAGCCGTCAACAAATCCATGCAGCGTACGTACGTGATAGTAACCTCCTAGCTAAGATATAATGTTTATTGATTCCTGGTGTGTGATGATTAACCTATAAACGAAACAAGCTATCACGAGGGTATGTGTGCGTGCGAGCTTTTCGATGACGACGACCAGATCGAATTATCGCCGGCAGGATTTCCAAGTGTATGATAGTTTGAAAGAGAACGTTGATATCTCTCGTTGCCCATATATCCTTTTTCTTATTTTGACAATCTCGATTTCTTCCAGTTAACGTACATGAGGATTGGCTAGTCATCATCATGGGGAATAGTATACTCGAGCTCGATGGATCACGGGCGAACACACCGTTAATGTGAGGGAATTGAATGGGAACCTAATCAGTACGTGGTACTTTTCTGCTGGGTACGTCCATGCATGGTGTGACAGACTTGTGTTTTCCCCGTAACTGAAACAGTAGCACCAACAAGAATGTTAAATGTTCTCATCCCACCTCGACGTGGTCGATCCCACGAATACTAATTAACGACCCACAGTGCATTCTAGCGGGCAAACTGTTTTACACTTTGACGGTGTCCATCAACGATTCAACGGCCCCGCTCGGCATTGCCTGGCTTGTTCCGGAAATTAAAGGCGCGGCGGAGGGCGATGTTTGCTTGGTGCGCGGCGCGTCGTGGTCCTACAACGACGAGTGTCGTCCGAGATGCCGCGCGCCGGCGATAGCCTGCGATGAAACTTCCTCGAGATCTCCAAAGCGATCGGCACTGGTGGGATTGGCGATGGATTATTATTGATCTGGTAGCACAGCAGGTTCGATCAGCGCGTGCAGCACCGAGCTAGCATAGCAGGCACAGTGGCGTATCCATGTGGGTCCCGCCCACGGACCAGCCACCGACACACGGCCGCACGACACAGACGACGGAGCTGTCTGTCAGGCGAGCCAGGTTCAGGGTCCGCACGGCGGAGCAGCCAGCGGGGCTCCTGGCTCGCAGTGCTACTGACACGACCTCCGCCGGCGGCACGAGCCACACGTGCGTGTTCATTCATCGCCCGAGCTTGCTAGTCAGTCTCGCATGCAGTCGTAGAACTGTGAATCCGTGCCGATGATTGTTGATTGGTGGGTTTCTTGTCGGTCCCCGATCACACACGTCCACGTCGCGGCACAGCACTGCCATCCCGCCGACGTCACCGGTGAACTGAAGGCATCCATGAGTAGGTGGCGCGCCGACATGGGCCGCGGCGCTGCCACGACTCCGCGAGAAGACCCACTTGTAGCTGGCGTAGGTGCACGCACGCGCATCGTGGTCCGATTTGGAGCTTCACCGACGCTACGCAGGCAGATTAGGCGAGACCAACCGACCGAGGCTTGGATTCGGCTGATCCGTTTCGCGCCACGCCACGCTCTGCGGCGGCGGCAGCGATCTTGCGCGGCTCGTTTTTGTTTAATTACATACGCGTATCACGCACGCCTGCACGCATATGCATGCTTGCCGCCCGAGGGAGGCCGGCGGCATATAAACTAAGCGGCGAGTCTGCATATCCTTGGGTGGCCGGCGTCGATCGACTCCGGGACCGGGAGTCTCCGGTCCAGTCGGATCTCAGCCCATCCTCGTCGCTCTCACTCGATTGGCGTCTCATCTCATCGGCAACAGAACGGGTGCCGCCACGGCACCGATCACATCGCCGCCGTACCGGGAATTTACACGGCCCTGGCCCGCCGCCTACTGTGGTCACATCGCCTGTCCATTTGTCCCGGCGAGTTTCAGTACTCGCTAGCTACATTCCAGGAACAACCCCTGCCGTACGTCACTGCTGACAAGGACGGCAGAACCAAAGATACGAGACCTGGGGTACGTACGTAGTCACGGGCGTCTGTCACTCGCGTCGCGTGGCGCGCAGCGCAATCTTGGTTCCGATGGATGGATCGGCACTACGGAATCGGGTTGACCGGCGAATGCGAAGGAGGGGGATCCAGGGTCGGTACGTCAGGTGGAGCAGCCGGGCTCACTCAGACGCGAGCGACGCCAGCCGTTTTGCTTCCGTTGCACAGAAAGGTGCAGCAGCTTACCTTCCCTTCGTGTACCAGCATCAAAGAATCTCACGTCTCTTCTGTCCAAAGGGAAGAAGAAGCTTATTTCATCCGCCAGAGAATCTAGCTACGAGGGTCTCTCTTCTATATGTACAAAACATCTGAAGTGGTAATGGAATATTTTGTCCATAGGGAACTACTATTACCAGCCATGAAAAAAACCCAATCTGGTGGTGGAATTACGGAAAAGGTTTTGGTCGTGGCAGTGCAGTGGGCTAGGTACCTTTATTTGGTCCGGTCTCGCTACGTTCGCCCAAGAAAAACAAGGAACATCACACCAAATCCGCTCGCGCCACTCCCACCTGCCCCGCTGCCACCCCACCAAAATAATTACTACTCTACTCATCATTCTCGTATCTTCTCCATCAAAGTCTTTATTAGCGCAGCCACGGATTTGGTGCTCCTCCTCCTCCTCCCCCTCCTTCCTCCCTACTCACCGAGCTGTCCTAGCCTTTCTCTCTCTCTCAAACGCTTTGCCTAAAATATTAGCAGCGGCAGTGGCACGGACAGACAGACAGATTGATGCCATTGTTCGATTCTCCTCCTCCTTCCCCCTGCCTTTCTCCTTCCCAGTGTCCCCCTGCCTTTCTCGCCGTCTTCCCGACCTCCACATTCCCCCGCTCGGTACTACTAGTAGTACCGTCGGCACGCGAGGACTATTAGTTGCTCACCTTCCCCGTGATCCGTAGCCTTCTCTGCTAGCTCCTTCTCCATCGTTCTCGGCCGCCTCTTCGTCGCGTCGTTCATATATATCCAAGAAACCTTCCGCCATCCTTCCGTGTGAGCAAAACAAGCTGCGTTCTTTCCGACGGTGGCGCCTGGACGACAGCGAGCCGCCGCCGCCGCCGCCGCCGGCCACCTCCGCTCATGGGCGGCAGATCACTCTGCTAGACACCTCCGCCGTGACAGCCTCGAGGCCGTGTCGAAGCCTGCGCCGCCATGGAGAGGGCCTGGAGGTCAGGGGCGCTCTCTGAGACTGACTCCTGCGCCGGCACGCCCAGGTCGGCCCACTCCTCCTGCAATCTACAGCACCGCTACTCGCAGAGGTTAGTGGTACTTCAGACTTCAGAGTTCCCTGGAACCTGAAAGATTTTCTTCTTCTTCTGAAACTCTCTGCAATCCATCATCAGTTGTGTACATGCCAAGAGAGCAAATGCGACTTTTTTCAATATAGTAAGAATTATTCAGTAACTCATACAGGACTGAAGTAGTCCTGATTAGCCGTGGACAAAGATATATTAGAATAAAAACATATATGTAGAAAATACTGCAGATTGACAACGAACTCTAGTCTAGAAACCAATCCATAGCAAAGCAGTAGTAGTACGCCGTTCACACAATTCAGCTAAAATACTGCATACAGAACATTAACAGTTTTGCACTATTTTAGCTGGGAAACTTATTATCGGGCACTGTAGTTACACGCCAACCGTCCCACGTCCGCGTCATATCACATTGATCAGTGCCTTGTAGTTACGCCACACGTACGGTGCCACTGTGCGTGGACGTTCAGACTTCAACTTCTAGTCCAGAGAGAAAAATGGTTGACTGACTCTCACTGTGCGAGGAAATGGTAGACCCACCTCCAACTACATGGAGTTCATGATATAGTACATGATTGTATAAATAGTTTTCGCAAAAAAACAAAATTGCCGTGCAATGTTTTTATATTATTAGTGATCTTGTGGCATGGAATCTGATCAAATGATAATTATCTCTTCCGTGTCGTTTTAGCATGCTGAGGACAAATGAAGGTGCAGAGGACATGTCTCCGAGATTCTCCTACTGCAAGCCTGTGAGTAACTTGGTCATTTACCTTGCGCAATTTTCAATATTTTTAACACTCTGTTCTGCTTCAAATCAGCCTCAAAAGCTTGAGTTACTCTTCATCCATTACTAGTGATTATAAAATTTAATTAAGTATTAAATTGTGTTTTTTCCCAACAAAATGCAGACCACCAATCGTGACAAAATGCTCCACAGAAGGCACTCGCTTAACATGCCAGACCATTTGTCCGGCCATAACTCCAGGAAAACAACGGAAAGAACTCAAAAGGCTTCTTCCAAGGTTTGTTCCGAATCCTGGCACATTGCCCTTCAAATATATGTGCCAAATCGCAAGATTTTTCCTGATGCTGAAGAGATATGCAGACATGCGTGTCTTACATCTATTCTGGAGTAGTTTTTTCATTAGCAGTCTAAGTAATGTAGTGCACAATCGTTTAGAAAAAGAAGGTAGCCCACGACTAATCCGTAAAGAATAATAGTGCAACAAAAACAATTTTTGATTGCATACTGAACTGAAAAGTGAGAATAGTGGGACTTCATGCATGTTCACTGCACCATGAGACTTCAGTTATACGTGTGTTCTTAGCCGTGACCTTGAGTTCTGCAGTCCATCGCAGATTTAGCCGGGGAGATCGCTGCCCTCGAGCAGGAGGTCATCCGCAAGGAACTGCATCTGCTGTCCCTCTATCGAAGAGCATTTGATCAGCATTTGTCCGATTCCTGCAGCGTTAGCGAGGTACATAACTCATCAAGATGCTAAAATCCATATAAGCACTTCTGAGTCATGCCAACAGTATGAAGTGCAATATGCTAAGATTAATGCCATCAGCAGGTGGATCAGGAAACAGTTCGAAATATCGATGAGGGTGCGCTCCGTTTGAGAGATATCAAGCAGTCTGCAGCCTACAACTTGCCAACTGTCTCAGATTCCAAAAGTGTATGAACTACCTCCCTTTTCCATAGTCTTTATTTTGGTATACCCATCCTTATAGCAACATAATGTTCCTAACTGGAAACATCTGTCTCTACTTTGGTATCTTGCAGGAGGTATCAAGATCAGTATCGAAGCATTCTAGCCTAGTGAACTTCTTGAATGCTTCTATTTCTGATTACGTACCCAAGATTTCTTGCAAACTATCGGAGGACATTCTAGGCTGCATTGCTTCTGTCTACTGCAAGCTTGCAAGCACGCCATCTCAAGATGCAGAGTCTGTGATGTCACCAAGTCCTTCGGTTTCATCCTCAAGTACATTCTCTCCGAGGCGTCGTAATGATAGCTGGAGCCCTCGATATAACGATGCCACCACAAGCCCTAGCCAATGCGGACACCAAAAAGTGAATAGTGACATAGGCATGATAATTGTTCCAAGGATACACATAGATGCCGACAAGTTCGAATATGCCTCAAAAATGTTGGAGACCATCAGGTAAGCAACAAAAATCAAGCGGAACAGTGTTTTTTTTCTTTATTGGAATTGGACTCACGAAAGATGGAGACTAACATATAAATTTTATTTCTACTGTATCCAGGTCCCTGATACAGAGGCTCGAAAAGATCGATCCAACAAAAATGACACACGAGGAGCAGCTCTGCTTTTGGATCAACATCCACAATGCTTTAGTCATGCATGTATTGCTCTACGCTCAAAGCACATCCTAGTTACCTTTTGCTGGGTGCAAAGTTAACTTCAGAAATCTAACTTACACTGCCATGTTATATTCAGGCGTTTCTGGCCTATGGGATACACGATAAACGCATGAAGAGCACTGACATGATTCTGAAGGTACATTCTGTATCCTAGTAAAGTAAATTCTATACTTATCTCTACTTATATTCCGAACGTGCCTGAGCATTTGAACCAAATGTATTGTCAGGCTGCATACAATGTGGGCGGTGAATCTGTAAATGCGCAAACCATTCAGAACTCAATCCTCGGATGTCAATCCCATCGTCCATCATTGGTACGACCTGCTTCTATGATACATAGAACATCAAAGTCCCTATTAACAAAATAAAACACTAACAAGCATTACCTTCACAGTGGGTTCGCTCGTTGTTCATGCCAGCAAAAAGATCCCTGGCAGGATCAACGCTGAGGCACCCCTACGCTCTTCACCATTCCGAGCCGGTCGCACATTTTGCGCTCTCAACGGGCACATTTTCAGATCCACCCGTAAGATCCTCAGCACCTCAGACCTTTTTCCTGGCGCAGTCCTCATCAAAATCTTACCGTGAAATTCACCTTGTGGGTGGCAGGTGCGGCTTTACACGGCCAAGAAGATCCACCACCAGCTGGAGCGAGCCCGGACAGAGTTCATCCAGGCCAACGTCACGGTGAAGAAGCAGGCCCTCATGCTACCCAAGGTGCTCCACTACTACGCCAAGGACGCGGCGCTGGAACTGCGCCACCTCGTGGAGCTGGTGTGCGAGAGCACGTCCGAGACCCAGAGGAAGGAGATGGCCCAGCTCCAGCACCGGCTCAGGAGAAAGATCGACAAGTGCGTCGAGTGGTTGCCCTACAAGTCTAACTTCAGATACGTTGTACATAGGGATCTAGCCGAGTAGGCAAGGCAGTCAGGGGTTTTCGGCTTCCCTTTTGGATTTGTTTTGTCACGGTGTAAGTAATTACCGGGTTTTAGATAAACCTAACCCATGGTGTGGTGTGTAAGTGTGTAAATGCAGGCAAAGTGTGAATTGTAATGGTTTTGGTTTCAGACGCTGGGTTTGCTAGTCCTTCTCAAGTGTGAAACCTTCTCTCTTTTTTCCGTCTTTGTGGTGCATATCACTCAATTCAGTCAACTATGCATCCAAACTAGAAGGACCTTGCACGCGTTACTGCGCCGTTTCTTGATGTTTATCATTGCTGCACTCGACGAATAGGCACGCTTCACCCCACCGCCTACATGTTGTTTTGGCTTAGCGTGACTGCTACCATCTTTGTTTTTGATTGTTTTGTTCTAACGACACCATATTCTCTAGAAGCAATCTTTGATGAACTATATATCCGACGGCAATATGTATACTATTTTTGCCAGCAAATCGTGTAACACAGTTACGCTCATTTTACCCAGGGGTATAGCTGATACATTGATCAAGAAAATAATAATGATGAACAATGACAACTAGAATGCTATAATAGGAATTTTTTCAGATCCACCCGAGAGCGGTGCTTGTTTTCCTGGTTTCCGTTTGTGCTAGAGCCGGATGCCGCGGCGGAGAGCGCAGCTCGTCGTGCGCTGGACTCGGAGGCTGCTTGCTTGCGTTTGTCGAGCGTCTCCTGCATCTTGACTTGTTTCTTGTGCTCCTCGATGAGGAGATAGTGGTATGCCCTCAGCAGATCACGTGGAGAGTCCAGAGGTAGGACTATTTCGCCTGCACGGCGCGGCGTGCTTCGACCCATCCTTCTTTGCTAAGTTGGATTAGGTGGCCACTATTTTCCCCATTGGGTGGGGAGGGGGGGACCGACTTCTTCCGTTCCCACCGTTTTCGCCGTTTCTGTCCTGCGAGTTAGGGTTGGGCGGCGGGTTAGGCGTTTCCTCATCGGTTTGGATGACTGCGGCGCACAGATAGCGCCTGCAGATTGGTTGGCTGCTGTCGCAGCTTTCGGATCCGGAACCGTAGGTCCCTTCATCCGAAGGTGGATCACACAGATCGGAGTTGCAGCTGCTGCTGCTGTAGAACTCATCTGTTGATGGTGACGTGCATAGCACGGGGTGTGGAGCCCACGAAGCGGGCCTGATTAACGGCACGGGCACCCGCTCAGGGAGACGGAGGGTGCCGGTTTGTCCCACCTGGAAGCAGAAGCTCCCGAACAAAATTTCGAGCCGTCGCCTACGGGCTCGAAATCCTTCATGGTAGCCGGCGAGTGGGCGGTGAAGTCGAAAGCGCCGAAGAGGAGGTGATTCTCCGTCGCCGCGGAGTTGTAGATCGATCGGGTCGGAACCGTCACGACCGCACAATCAGCAGCCCCAGTTCCCACAGACGGCGCCAATTGACGAGGTTTAATCTCGTCAATGCCCATTGTTATGGACTTGAGTTTTGGAGAATATGGGAATGCTGAAGATCGTGGCACGGTTAACAGACAAGCAACCAGGGGACACAAGATTTACCCAGGTTCAGGCCCCCGGAGGGAAAACCCTACTCCTGCTTGTCTGCTCTTTGATTACGGCGGAACCGAAGGTTACAGGGTGCGCAGATTCGATCTGGCGTGGATGCGTGTGTGAAAGTATGAGTCGAGAGATCTAGGACGCACCCTCCTGGCCTTTATATAGACTTAGGCAGGTCCCGGGCATAGTCCTAGTCGGTTACAAGTTCTAGGGTTTACCCCCTTTGAATTTCCTATCTCCTCTAGTCTTGCTCTCCAAGGATCCGAAGATGGTGATATCCAGACAGTGAAGCAAGTATACGAATGCAGAGTCGGAAAAAAAACACAGTAAGAGCATAAATGCACAACACTAGAAGTTAGCCCAGTTGCCAGCGACACAAGGTAGTCAGGAACCAGCAAAACACATGATAAAATTAAGTGAGTTCTATTCAATGCCTCAAATACACAACAAACGACACGGGTGAGCTTCACCCGATAAGTACAGTTCTTGCTGCAATTCAGAACAGAAAAACACAGAACTAATGAGCAGACAATGTTTCGAATACAACTTGCTGAAAATCTTGTACTCCAAGGTAACTTGAGACACTGGTCCAATGTCCAACCTGTTGATTATGTTGATCGCGCCCATGTCTGCAAGCAGCTAGTAGACTCAGCAATTCCTTCTTTCTATCGTGTTTCTGAAATTGTGAAACCAATATATGTACTTCTTCCTTCGATTCAAATTAATTAACTCGGATTGACTAGATTGGATATATCTAGACATGTTTTAGGCTAGATATATCCAAATCTAGACAAATTCAAATTAATTAATTTGGATCGGAGGAAGTACAAAATCATAAGATATTATTAGTAGCAAGAAGAAGAAGCCAGCTAGCTTTACAGACCTTGTAATTACAAATTTGACCATCAGCGTCGTGTTGAGGATCTTGGATGCCAGATCAAAAAAAAAGCTTGGATGGGTACTCCAGCAACAGGGGTCCTGAACCAAGGAACAAACACAATGTTAGCTCAGTTCTGCAAATTTCAGAGTTACATACTGTTATATGTTGATCCAAATTCTATAAAGTATAGGCCAACTTCTGACGAGTGGAGCGAGGTCCGTCGCCGGAGGCTTGGGCCGAGTGTACGGATCGTCGAAGACGTAGGTTTCCACCGATATATAAACCCCTTGTAAGCCGCCGGTTGGGATGAGTTGCATCTGTGAAATCCCCGGCGTTTGTAAACACTCCTCGATATAGTGAAGTTTTGCTGGCTGGCGCCCGTGGTTTTTTCCTCTCTTTGTTGGAGAGGTTTTTCCACGTTAAATCTGTATCCCCTTGCTGTGTTTTTCGTTTTCGTTCTTCGTTATCTTCTTGTCGCAATTGTAACAAGTGGTATCAGAGCCCCAGGTTCTAATCTAGGGTTTGCGACATGTCGTCATTGAAGTTCGATCTACCACAGCTGGACTACACCACAAGATTCTCCTTGTGCCAGGTGAAGATGCGGACGATTCTCGCCCAAACTTCTGATCTGGATGAAGCGCTGGATGGATTCGGTGAAAAGGATGCTAAGACCTGGTCCGCCGAAGAGAAGCGGAAGGACCGTAAGGCTTTGTCTTTGATTCAACTTTATCTGTCCAATAATATTTTGCAGGAATCTTGGAGATGAAATCTGCTGCTGCCCTATGAAAAAACTGAAACGATCGTGTGTCAAAGGATCTAACCAGAAGATGAACGTGAAGATGAAGTTGTTCTCGCAGTGCTGCAAGAAGGTGGATCGGTAATGAATCACATATCTGTTTTTAAAGAGATTGTTTCAGACTTGCAGTCTATGGAGGTAAAATATGATGATGAGGATTTAGCTCTTCTACTCTTATGCTCGTTGCCTAGTTCCTATAGACATTTTCGTGATACAATATTGTTGAGCCGTGATGAACTAACCCTTGCCGAAGTACATGACGCCCTTAAACAGAGGGAAAAGATGAAAACTATGGTAGGGTCAGATGGGACGTCATCCAAGGCTGAGGCTCTGCAGGTTCGTGGCAGGACCGAGCAGAGATACAACAACTATGGCAACAGAGATAAGAGCAAGGACGGTAGAAGTCGTTCAAAGTCTAAGGGAAAGGATAAATTCTGCAGGTATTATAAGAAATCTAATCATGTTATTGATGATTGTTGGAAGTTGCAGAATAAGGAGAAAAGAAACGAAACTTACCAACCGAAAGATAGGGCTGAAGGTACTGGTAAGGCTGTTGTTGTTTCTGATAGTTCTGATGGTGAATGCTTAGCTGTTTTTGCTGCTTGTGCTTCTCGTGATGATGAATGGATACTTGATACTGCATGTTCATTTCATATTTGTTGTAACAAAGATTGGTTCAGTTCATATGAGTGCATGCGATGGAGATTTTGTGCGTGTGGGGAATGACAACCCATGCCATATTGTTGGTGTTGGATCTGTTAAGATCAGGACACATGATGGCGTGACACGCACGTTGAGTGAGGTGAAGCACATACCAAGCATGACCAGAAATTTGATCTCCCTGAGTACCATGGACGTTGATGGATACAAGTATGCCGGTGGGCATCGAGTTCTGAAGGTATCAAAAGGTTCTCTTATTCACATGATAGGTGATATGAATTCTGCTAAATTATATGTTCTTAGAGGTAGCACTTTGCCTGGTATTGCTGCTGCTGTTACTTCTAATGATTCTGATGATTGTGGTAAAACACATCTATGGCATATGCGTCTTGGGCATATGAGCGAACAAGGCATGGCAGAGTTGGTCAAGAGAGAGCTGATTGATGGTTGCAACATGAGTAAGTTTGAGAGTTCTGTGAGCACTGCATCTTTGGTAAGCATAAAAGAGTTAAATTCAATGCTTCCGTTCACACCACCAAAGGCATATTAGATTATGTGCATGCTGATGTATGGGGTCCGTCCCGTAAGACTTCTATTGGTGGTGCTAATTACATGCTTACTATTATTGATGATTACTCAAGAAAAGTGTGGTCTTATTTTCTGAAGCATAAATATGATGTTTTTGATGCTTTTAAGAAGTGGAAAGTTATGGTTGAAAAGCAAACTGAGAAGAAGGTAAAGGTACTACGTATTGATAATCGTATGGAATTCTGTTCTAATGAGTTTGAGGAGTTTTGCAGTAACGATGGTATGATCAGGCATCACACCATCCCATATACTCCTCAGCAGAATGGCTTGGCTGAGCGCATAAACAGAACCATCATCTCGAGGGCTCGTTGTATATTGTCTAATGCAGGTATGCATAGGTGTTCCTGGGCTGAAGCAGCCAACACAGCGTGTTACCTCATCAACAGGTCACCTTCTATTCCACTTGAGAAGAAAACTCCCATTGAGGTATGGTCAGGTTCGCCTGCTGATTATTCACAGTTGAGAGTTTTTGGATGCACTGCATATGCTCATGTTGATAATGGAAAGTTAGAGCCTAGGGTTGTTAAGTGCATATTCCTTGGTTATGGTTCAGGATTTAAAGCATATAAACTATGGAATCCTGAAACTAAAAAGATTTTGCTAAGTAGAAACGTTGTTTTCAATGAGTCCGTTATGTATCATGATAGCTTGCCATCAGATACCTCTCCCTTCTTTGTTGGAGGAGGGAATTAGCGTGCGGTGGAGAACCCGCAGAAAACTGTTGATAATGATGCTATCATCGAAGATACACATGAGGAAAACATTGATGATATTGTTGTTCAAGACTCACTCACTGCTTTGTTTTGCGGCAACCACATGAGTCCATTACTCGATAGACCGAGGCATAACTGTGGTCCTCGTGCTCGTTTAATTGAAGAGTGTAATCTTGTACATTATGCTTTGAGTTGTCTTTGAGCAATGTGGAGAACGATTCTGAACCTGCTACATATAATGAAGCCATTGCATCCGTTGACCGCGAGAAGTGGGTTTCTGCTATGCAAGAATAGATGCAATCGCTTGAGAAAAATGGCACATGGGATGTTGTGCGCTTGCCTAAAAAAAAGAAGGCGGTCCGCTGCAAGTGGATCTTCAAGAAAAAGGAAGGTCTGTCTCCCAAAGATCCTTCAAGGTATAAGACAAGGTTAGTAGCAAAAGGGTTCAGCCAGATTCCAGGTATTGATTACAGTGATGTGTTCTCTCCAGTTGTGAAGCATAGTTCCATTCGTACTTTCTTTAGTATTGTGGCTATGCGTGATCTTGAGCTTGAGCAGTTAGATGTCAAGACTGCTTTTCTGCATGGAGAGCTTGATGAGGAAATATACATGGACCAACCAGAAGGGTTCATAGTGCCTGGTAAAGAGGATTTTGTGTGCAAATTAAAGAAGTCTCTTTATGGATTAAAGCAATCTCCAAGACAGTGGTATAAAAGATTTGATTCATTTATGATCTCACATGGTTTTGAGAGGTCTAAATATGATAGTTGTGTTTATATCAAGTTTGTTGATGGGTCACCTATATACTTGCTGCTATATGTTGATGATATGTTAATTGCTGCCAAGGGCATGAAAGAAATCGCTACTTTGAAGGCACACCTAAGTAGTGAGTTTGAGATGAAGGATCTTGGTGCTGCTAAGAAGATCTTAGGTATGGAGATTACCCGAGATAGAAAATCTGGTTTGTTATTTCTTAGTCAGCAAAGTTACATTAAGAAAGTTCTTCATCGTTTTAATATGGATTGTGCCAACTCAGTTAGTACTCCTATTGCTCCTCATTTTAAATTGTCAGTTTCTCAATGTCCTACTACTGATAAAGAGTTTGAGTACATGTCAAAGGTGCCATATTCTAGTGTTGTTGGTTCTTTGATGTATGCCATGGTTTGTTCTCGTCCCGATTTATCATATGCTATGAGTTTGATAAGTAGATACATGGCTAATCCTGGTAAAGAACATTGGAAGGCTGTTCAGTGGGTTTTTAGGTACCTTCTTGGCACTTCCAATGCTTGTTTGAAGTTTGGCAGGACCGGTTAGGGACTTGTTGGCTATGTGGATTCAGATTTTGCTGCCGATTTGGATAAGAGAAGATCCCTCACAAGTTATGTGTTTAATGTTGGTGGTTCTGCTGTTAGCTGGAAGGCTACATTGCAGGCTGTTGTTGCACAATCTACTACTAAAGCTGAATACATGGCTATTGCTGAAGCTTGCAAAGAATCTGTTTGGTTGAAAGGTTTGTTTGCTGAGCTTTGTGGAGATGATTCTTGCATTACTTTGTTTTGTGACAGTCAAAGTGCCATATACCTTACAAAAGATCAGATGTTCCATGAGAGAACTAAGCACATTGATGTCAAGTACCATTTTGTTAGAGACATTGTTTCTCAAGGTAAATTAAAGGTATGCAAGATCAGCACTCATGATAATCCTGCTGATATGATGACTAAACCTGTTCCTGTTTCTAAGTTTGAGCTTTGCTCGAACTTAGTTGGTTTAACTGATTAGCCCAAGTGGCTATTGGCGCCGAAATTATTTGCTTTGTTTGTTCAGGGAGATGGTTGCTGTTGATGCTACACGGAGGAATTTATCTCAAGGTGGAGTTTGTTATATGTTGATACAAATTCTACAAAGTATAGGCCAACTTCTGACGAGTGGAGCGAGGCCCGTGTAACGAGTCAGAAGTTGGCCCGTGCTCAATGGGGGCCTTTGTGAAGTGCGAGGCATGACCCCTGGATCTGTCTGAACGTCGAAGACCTAGGTTTCCACCAATATATAAACCCCTTGTAAGCCGCCGGTTGGGATGATTTGCATCTGTGAAATCCCCGGCGTTTGTAAACACTCCTCGATATAGTGAAGTTTCGCTGGCTGGCGCCCGTGGTTTTTCCCTCTCTTTGTTGGAGAGGTTTTTCCATGTTAAATCTGTGTCCCCTTGCTGTGTTTTTCGTTTTCGTTCTTCGTTATCTTCTTGTCGCAATTGTAACACATACTTCGAGGAAGCACAATATCAGATACGGAGTGCAGGCGCACGTCAGTTACCTGCTTCACTGTCCATAGAGACCATATCACTACCGATGCGGTCATGAGGAAGATCCCCAATGCCTAGTTCTTCTCTGGATGCGAGTGCACGGCCTTGCTGGTGCTGTTCAGGAGCATCCCGATGCTTTGGCCATGCCGTGCACACGCTCTTCAGCTTCAGAGTTTCCATCCTGTTCGTCAGTGAATATACCTTGTTACTGTTGAGTAGTTACTACTACTAAAACATCACTTCTCTGGTTTGTGTTCCTAATCTGAACATGACAGCCAAGATGAAGGTCACCACCCTTGGTGAATTTGAGGGGTTATTATCTTTCTTTTTTCGATCTTAGGCCCGCCGAAACCCATATCCATCCCACGTATACACGTATGTACAGATATGGTACCTATACGACACGTTTGAAAAAATGAGGTTACGTGACCAGGTAATGATCCTACCTTCCTGGCCCACGCCGTGCATGCGGTATTTTCAAACTGATAGGCACTACTTCTGCATCTGTATTAGGTCAGACGGCGCCGCCGGCGGACGGACGGACTCGGTACGCACGGTTGTCATCTCTGCCATCTCCGGTGACTTCGTGCCATCTTCGGATACCCGCGGGCTCCCAAGCACGGCGTCGATGCCCCTTTGCACAACACGCCACAGATCGCCTTGCCCTCCGCACATGATCACCAGCAGCAGCTCCATAGCTCGCCATGCTCATCTTCGTGATCTCCAGCAGCATCTCCGCACCTCACCGTGCTCATCGGCGTGATATATGAGCGTTGTTGTATCTGGGAACGATACCCTTTCTCTCGGGCTCGTCTTCGTGTTAAAAAGGCCACACACGGCAGGATTACAGGAGGTTGTTTTACAATGTGCGGTACAAGAAGAGGTGCGAGGATCACAGTGACAATCTGATCTTTATCAATCAGATCAGATTGTTTTACACAAATATCTCACCTACCAAAACTGCCTCTGGTTCTATCTTCTAGATGCACTAATATTGTTAACATGTCAACTATGTTGTTCCGCTAACACTCCTCCTCGATCACAACCTTCTTTTAGGTTGAGATTGTACTTGAACTCCTGAAGCTGCCGAGTTGATAAAGCCTTAGTGAACCTATCTGCCACCTGATCTTTTGAAGAAATGAATCTGATCTCTAGTTGTTTATTTGCTACTCTTTCTCTGACAAAGTGAAAGTTAATTTCAATATGTTTAGTTCTTGCATGAAATATAGGATTAGCTAAAAGATAAGTTGCTCCCATATTGTCACACCACAAACATGGAATTTCATCTCTTTGGATTCCAAGTTCTCCCATAGAGATTCGATCCATATAATTTCAGCAGTAGCATTTGCTAGAGACTTATATTCTGCTTCAGTACTTGACCTTGACACTGTTGCTTGTTTCCTAGCACTCTAAGAAATCAGGTTAGGCCCAAAGTATACAGCAAAACCTCATGTTGATCTTCTGTCATCCACACAACCTGCCCAATCTGCATCTGAAAAGGAACTTACTAATGTAGAGGATGATCTTTTGAAGGTTAACCCAAGACTTACTGTTCCACTTACATATCTCAAGTTTCTTTTTACAGCTGTCCAGTGTATAGTAGTGGGTGCATGAAAAAACTGGCATACCTTGTTTACTGAAAAAGCAATATCTGGTCTAGTGAGTGTCAGGTATTCGAGAGCTCCAACTATACTCCTGTACCTTGTGCTATCTTCTATCCCCAAGGGTTCTCCTTCTGTGACTGAGAGTTTTTCTGATGCTGACAATGGTGTTGGCAAGGATTTGCATCCTTTGAGGCCAACTCTGTTAAGTAAATCTGAAGCATATTTCTCTTGAGTTAGCACAATACCTTGATTAAATTTCTTTACCTCAATTCCCAAGAAGAAACTCAAGTCACCAAGGTCTTTCAAAGCAAATGATGAGCTAAGATCTTGAAGAAGTGCAGTTATTGCTTTGTTAGAGGAGCTGGTAACAATGATATCATCAACATACACCAGCAAATAAATAATTATACCTGACTTGTTATATATGAAAAGGGATGTGTCTGCTTTGGATGCCAGAAAACCAAACTCTTGCAACTTTGAGCTTAGCTTGGAAAACCATGCTCTTGGCGCCTGCTTGAGCCCATACAGTGACTTGTCAAGTTTGCACACATGAAGTGGTGCATTAGGATCCTCATATCCAGGTGGCTGCTTCATGTAGACCTCTTCTTCCAGAACACCATGAAGAAACGCGTTCTTCACATCTAGTTTCCTCAAGCTCCACCCTTTTGAAACTGAAATAGCTAGGACAAGTCTGATAGTAGCGGCTTTAACAACTAGAATAAAAGTATCTTCATAATCTATGCCATATCTTTGTTAAAAACCTTTTTCTACTAGTCTAGCTTTATATCTATCAATAGTGTCACCAGCTTTCCTTTTAATTCTATAGACCCATTTGCAATCTATAATGTTTCTACCTTGCTTATGTGGTACTAAATGCCATGTTTTATTTTCCATTAATGCCTTATACTCAACATCCATAGCCATTTTCCATTTTTTATCCTTCAAGGCTAGTTGCAGATTCTCAGGTTCACTAGTTGAACAAGATAAACCATAACGAACCGTTCCATCCTTATAGATTTTGGGTTTAGAGTTACCGGTTTTTGCTCTTGTTCTGTACGTCGGTGGTGCAGCTTCAGCTACAGGAGAGGAGGTTGCAGAAGATCCGATCGATCCATCTGCCCCCGTTTCCCTTGTCTCCTCGTCATGTGCAGGAGGTGCGCCGAGCGAATCAGGGGGCGACATGCCAGGCGAGGTGGCCCCGGTCGCTGTCCCTCTTGAGGGGCTCGAAGTCGAGGAGGCGCGCGAGGACGAATCGTTGCTCCTGCTTGCTGACGTTCCGCACACGTGGTCCTGCTCTGTATGAGACCGGGTCGCCATCGCGGGCCCGGGCGACGAGACGTGTCGCCGCAGGTGAGTGCGCGCACGAGACGCCTGTCCCTGCTTCGTACGGGACCAGGATTCCGTCGCAGACCCGCTGCGCGATGTGGCATGCTTCTGCTGGTGCGCATGATCTCCTGGGAATCCCGACGCTGATCCGCTTCCAGCTTTTGGAGATCCCGATGCTGATCCGGCCAGGTCCTCGTTCACATGCGATAATGCACCGTTTGCACTCGTTTCTTCACTGTTTTGTACAGGATTTTCCACTGCTTCTTTCTGTACCTGAGAGGCATCAATAGTAGCAGGATTTACAGAAGCATTAGGTGTTAGATCAACACAATTGTTTTCCCCCTCTTGAGATGACACCGATTTATTTTAGAGATGTTCAGGTAAAAGAAGGATTTCTCGCTGAAGGAGGGAGCCGGCGTTGGGATGAAGTTCAGCAAAAGGAAACACTGTTTCATCAAATACAACATCTCGTGACATATAGACACGACCAGTGTTAATGTCAAGGCATTTTACTCCCTTATGCATATGGCTATAGCCGAGGAAAACACAACGCTTAGAACGAAAAGCAAGTTTGTGCTTGTTGTATGGTCAAAGGTGTAGGGTTTCGTAGCTGTTGCCTGTCAAAACTCACCGGCGGGCAGCGACGAGCAACACGAAGAGCCGGGAGGCTCCCAGAGCGGCTGGTGGGCCCTGGTCCCTCGGTCGACGGCCCGCAAATCTTCCGGCACGCACGCGTCCTGTCTTGGTTCGAGGCGTACCTGACCTATACTGTCGGGAAGGTGATGGATTGCTCCGATTGGTTTCCTGCACGGTAAACAAGTATCGTAAAATTCGAGCCGTGATCGGCTCCGTGTTTCCAGAATCGGCTTTCAGAGCCGATTATCCCCATGGCTCTGCATTGGATCTATGATAACATGGGGTTTTGCTTAATTACTACAAGCTGAATCGATCTACGATAGTTTGGTGTTTTCACCACGCAACCGGAACGTCCCACGCGTAGTTGAGCCTAATAGATACGAAAATAGTAGAAAACCGATCCTAGAAGGCCTAAAACCAACATAACGTCAATTCCGGGCGTCCTCTAAGATCAATAAACCATACCTTACGTATTACCGGATCGTTCAACCCGTTTGTGAGGCCTAATCACGCAGATATTAAACTAAACCTTGATGAACAAGGCACAACTATAACAGATCAAATCGGCTAGGAAATCAAGCAAGATGCCACCTTCACACCGGAGAAGGTGCAAAGGCGAGATAGCTAGAGGTAGCATAAATAAGCAATCATAGTAAAAGTACCGATGCTAGCTCTAACAAATATGGTAAAGGTGTTACTCGCCATCAACAAGGCTTGAGACGAGTAACACCGGATAACGATAGTAAATACTGCCTAGATCGCAAGATGCGATCTAGGCAGCATGGCACTTACCCGAGAAAAACCCTAGAAACAAGGGGTGGCGATGCGCCGAGATTGTGTTTGTTGTGAACGTGATTGTCCTCCTCTTTCAATAACCTGTTGGAGATATGCCCTAGAGGCAATAATAAATGTAGTTATTATTATATCTTTGTGTTTATGATAAATGTTTACATTCATGCTATAATAGTATTGACAAGGAAACCATTAATACTTGTGTGATTTGTAAACTTAATTTGAAGTCCCTAGTATAGCCTCTATACTTCACTAGCTTGTTGGTTGATTAATGATTGTGGTTTCCCTATCATGAACATTGAGATGTTATCAACAACAAGATCATATCGTTAGGAGAATGATATGGTGGACATACTCCTATAGATAAGCGTAGCATAAAGATCAAGTCATTTCATTAGTTCAATTGCTATATGCTTTCTGATACATAGTAACCTAATTCCTTCGACCATGAGATCATGCATATCACCTTTACCGGATGGATGCTTTGATGACATCAAACACCACACCGTGGCGGGTGGCTATAAAAGTGGCATTGAGTGTTCGGAAAGTATGGGTTGAAACACATGGATCAAGAGTGGGATTTGTCCATCCACATGACGGATAGATATACTGGGCCCTCTCGGTGGAATGTCATCCAATTAGCTTGCAAGCATGTGACTTGGTCACAAGGGATCACATATCACGGAACGAGAAAGAGTACTTATCGAACGTGAGGTTGAACTAGGTATGCGAGATACCGCGATCATAACCTCGGATAAGTAACATATCGTGAGACAAAGGGAAATTGGTATCGTATGTAAGTGGTTCATTCGATCGCAAAGTAATCGTAGAAATATGTGGAGCCATATGAATTTCAGATTCCTCTATTGGTTATTGTTCGGAGAAGTGTCTCGATCATGTCCGCATAATTCACGAACCGTGAGGAGACACATAAGGATTCGACGTTGTTTGAGTAGTTATGGTATTATGAGAAAGAGACCGAATGTTGTTCGAGTCTCGGATGGGATCCGGGATATCACGAGGTGATCCGGAATGGTCCGGAGAATAAGATTCATATAAGGAAAGTCCCGTTTGGAGTTCGGGAATGATTAGTGTTTTCATCGGAATGTTCTAGAAGGTTCGGATTGTCCGGCACTCGGGGAAGGGTACATGAATGTGTCATTGCTCATTGAATGATTGCATCATGTACTAAGTGTTATTGCTGTCCCAAATAAAGGATTAAATTGAATCCTAAAACAGAAAAGTCAAATGTCGGTTTGAAAGTCAAACGCCAAAACAAGAAACTGTGTGAAACAAGCAAGAGGAGTTGGAACCAACACGGAGGAGGAGTTGGACTCCTCGGGCGGCCGCCAAGGCCGAGTTGGGAGGGACTCCTCCCTCCTGGCCAAGGACCCCCTCCCATAAAAGGAGGGCAGGGCTCCTCCATAGACACATAACTTTCTACTCTAGATCTGGTTTAGAGCTGTTTTGGTTTAGAGCTTCTAATTGCTTTAGCCAACAGTTTAGAGCCTTCTAATTGGTTTAGAGCCTTCTAATTGGTGTGTCTAATTACTAGGCCACTAATAGCCTCTCTCATAAGCTCCACCATACTCGCACCGGCTTAAGGCGAAGCCCTGCGGGATCTCCCCTCTACTTGGGTACCACGCCGTTGTCTTTGCCGGAATCGAGGAGAGTGCTACAACCTCCATTTTCTTTGGAACAAGGGAGAGGAAGGTCTTCGTCAGTACGAACGTGTGTGACCGACTGGGGCGCTGCTTAGGAACGTGGCGCTGGAAGGATCGTCTACACGATCTTGAGATCGGGAAGAGTACGACTACATCCCCCACGAGAATCCGATACCGCAAAACGCTTTGGAATGTTCGAGGGTAAGTTAGACCATCGACTCGTTGCTACAATCTAGTAGATAGATCTTGGCTTGTTTGTTTGTATGCGATAGAAAATTTTTGTTTTCCATGCTACGAACCCCTACAAAGGGTATCGAGCCGTGTCTATATGTAGATCATTGACGAGTAGAACACAATGGTCATTGTGGGCGTTGATGCTTTTATTGTAGATTGCTTTTTGTGTACTTTGCATCTTGCGGTATGTTGGGATGAAGCGGCCCGGGCTAACCTTACATGACATCGTTCATGAGACTTGCTCCACGCTTGACATGTAACTTGTATTGCATAAGTGGCTTTGCGGGTGCATGTTTCTCCTAGCATAGTTAAGATCCAATTTACAACGGGTGATCAACAATGCTAGTATCAATGTTGTGGTTCTTGTTCGTAAGTTAGAATGACACTTATTGAAATCCCCAAACCACGTAAAATATGCAAAGAAAGTAGAAGCGTCTAACTTTGTTTTGCAGGGGTGTGCAGTGATGTGATATGGCCATGATTGTGATTATATTTGATGTATGCAATGTTCCTTATTGTAAGTCGACAACCGCGTGAGCCATATGGTTGTCTTTAATTTATGTTAAGACCCGTGTCTATTCAAAGTAGTTGTAATAGTTGAAGCCGGTGGGCGACAACCATGGAGAAGCGCCATTGACCTTGATGCAATGCCGGTGATGATGGAGATCATGTTCGTGCTTGAAGATGGAGATCGGAGGCACGAAGAAGAAAGGACATATCATATCACATATATATTGAATTGCATGTGATGTTAATCCTTTATGCATCTTGTATTGCTGAGTAGACAACGGTAGCTTTATAAGATGATCCTCATGCACATCAATTTCAAATCATAAAGTGTTCACCCTTAGTTAGCACCGTTGCTAAAGCTTGTTGTTTCAAGCACCACGTGATGATCGGGTGCTAGATTCGCAAGTGTATACAACGTGAGCAAGCCAGATTTGCTCATGCAGAAACTAAGGTTTGATCTTGACGAGCCTAGCATGTACAGACATGGTCTCGGAACACGGATTACCGAAAGGTAAAGCATGAATCGTATAGTAGATATGATGAACATGATGATTGTTCGCCATTGAAACTATATCAACTCTCGTGATGATCGGAGTTGATGTAGTGGATTTGGTTCGTGTGATCACTAAAACAATGTGAGGGATGTTGTTTTGAGTGGGAGTTCACCTAGTTTAATTTCATTAATTAATTTGAACTCAATTTGTCATAAACTTAGTCTAAACTATTGCAAATATGTTGTAGATCAATGGCAGCCCTACCATCAATTTTAATGCGTTCCTAGAGAAAGAAAAGTTGAAAACAATGGAAGCAACTTCATGGATTGGTTCCGCAATTTGAGGATTGTCCTCAATGGTAATTTGACCTATGTCTTTGGATGCACATTGGTGACCCACTGCGGTGATGCTTCCGATGAAGTAAAGAATGTTTACCTCGCTCGGAAGAATCGGTACTCCATAGTTCAGTGTGCTATCTTGTATGGTTTAGAATCGGAGCTTGTAAAAGGTTTGAAGAGTCGACCCATATGATATTGTCGAGGATCTCAAATTGATTTTTGAGACTCATGGCAATTGAAAGCTATGAGGCTTCGAAAAGTTCTTTAACGCAAGATGGAAGAGGGCAGCTCGGTGAGCATGTGCTTAAGATGTCCGGGCATGCAAACAAACTTCAAAGCTTGGGTATAGTGATTCCTAATGCTTTGGGGATTTACCGTGTCCTCCAATCACTACCACCAAGTTACAAGAACTTTGTGATGAACTACAACATGCGTAACATGAACAAGACGTTGCGTAACTCTTTGCCATGTTGAAATCTGCGAAGTGGAGATCAAGAAAGAGCACCAAGTGTTGGTCAATAAGACCACCAAATTCAAGAAAGGCAAGTCTAAGCAAAGGGACACTTCAAGAAGGGTGGTAAGAAAGCTACCACGACGAAGAAGACCAAGGCTGGACCTAAGCCCGAAATCGAGTGCTTTTACGCAAGGGAGAAGGTCACCGAAGCGGAATTGCCCAAAGTACTTGGCGGATCTCAAGAACGGCAACATCAAGAAGAAAGGTATATCCGATATACATGTTATTGATGTGTATCTCACTAGTACTGTAGTAGTGCACGGGTATTTGATAATCTGGTTCGGTTGCTCATATTTGTAACTCAAAGCAAGTCTTGCAGAATAAACGGAAGCTAGCGAAGAACGAGGTGACGATGCGCTGGGAAACGGATCAAAGGTTGATGTGATCGCGGTCGGCACGCTACCCCTTCATCTACCATCGGGATTAGTTTTATACTTAAATAATTGTTATTTGGTGCTGCGTTGAGCATGAACATTATATCGGGATCTTGTTTATTGCGACGGTTACTTGTTTAAATGAGAATAATGGTTGTTCTATTTATATGAGTAATATGTTTTATGCACATGCACCTTTGATAGATGGTCTATTCTTATTGAATCTCGATAGTGGAAATACACATATCAACAACATTGAGGCTAAACGTTTGAAATCAGCGATAATTCGACCTATATGTGGCAATCGTGCCTTGGTCACATCGAGTGAAACGATGAAGAAACTCCATTCCGATGGACTTCTTGAATCACTTGATTTTGAATCACTTGAAAGATGCGAAGCATGTCCGATGGGAAAAATGACTAAGACTCCATTTTACGGTATGATGGAGCGAGCTACGGACTTATTGGAAATCATACATACCGATGTGTGTGGTCCAATGAGTGTAGCGTCATGTGGTTATCGTTATGTTCTTACCTTCACGGATGACTTGAGTAGATATGGATATATCTATTTCATGAAACATAAGTCCGAAACTTTCGAGAAGTTTAAGGAGTTTCAAAGTGAGGTAGAGAATCAACGTAACAAGAAGATTAAATTTCTACGCTCGATCGTGGAGGTGAATATCTAAGTTACGAGTTTGGCGAGCATTTAAAGAAGTGCGGAATACTTTCACAATTGACACCGCCGAACACCACAACAGTAATGGTGTGTCCGAACGTCAATCGAACTCTCTTAGATATGGTTCGTTCTATGATGTCACTTACAGATTTACCGCTATCATTTTGGGGTTATGCATTAGAAACCGCATTCACTTTAAATAGGGCACCGTCTAAATCCGTTGAAACGACACCGTATGAATTATGGTTTGGGAAGAAACCTAAATTGTCGTTCCTTAAAGTTTGGGGATCTGAAGCCTATGTAAAGAAGTTACACCGGACAAGCTTGAACCCAAAGCGGAAAAATGCGTCTTCATAGGATACCCAAGGAAACTATTGGTTATACCTTCTATCATAGATCCGAAGGCAAAACATTCGTTAAGAATGGATCCTTTCTAGAGAAGGAATTTCTCTCGAAAGAAGTGACTTGGAAGGAAAGTAGAACTCGACGAGGTTGTTGAACCTTCTCTCAAAATTACGAGTAGCGCAAAGACCGAAGAAGTTCTGTGGTGCCTGCACCAATAAGGGAGGAAGCTAATGATGATGATCATGAAACTTGTTGAAGTTGCTCTGAGCCTCGGAGGTCAACGAGAACTCGTACCACTCCATTGGTATGATTCCGTTATGAATGTTATGTTGGTGGACAACACCGATGACCCCGAGACATATGAGGAAGCGATGATGAGCCCAGATTCCAATAAATGGCAAGAAGCCATGAAATCCGAGATTGGATCCATGTACGAAAACCAAGTATGGACTTTGGTGGACTTACCGGATGGCCGGAAGGCTATCGAGAACAAATGGATTTTCAAGAAGAAAACAGATGTTGATGGTAATGTTACTGTCTATAAAGCTCGACTTGTCGCAAAAGGGTTTCGACAAATTCAAGGAGTTGACTACGATGAGACTTTCTCACCAGTAGCGAAGCTAAAGTCTGTGAGGATTATGTTAGCAATCGCTGCATATTATGATTATGAGATATGGCAGATGGATGTCAAAACAGCATTCCTCAATGGAGACATTGATGAAGAGTTGTATATGATGCAACCCAAAGGTTTTGTCGATCCTATAGATGCTAACAAGGTATGCAAACTTCAACGGTCCATCTATGGATTGAAGCAAGCATCCCGAAGTTGGAATCAACGCTTTGATAAGGTAATCAAAAGTTTTGGTTTTATACAAACTTATGGAGAAGCTTGTATTTACAAGAAAGTGAGTGGGAGCTCAGAGCATTCTTAATACTATGTGGATGACATATTGTTGATTGGGAATGATGTAGACCTTCTTAATAGTGTCAAGGAATATTTGAATAATAGTTTTTCAATGAAGGATCTTGGCAAGCAGCTTATATATTAGGCATAAAGATTTATAGAGATAGATCGAAACGCCAAATATCATTGTCACAGAGTACATATTTGGACAAAGTTCTAAAGAGATTCGGACAGGAAGAAAGCAAGAAAGGGTTCGTGCCCATGTTGCTAATACGACCTTGAGTAAAACTCAAAGTCCGACATCGAGCGTAAGATAGAGAAAGGATGAGTAAGACTCCTATGCCTCAGCCATAGGATCTCTAATGTATGCCATGCTATGTACTAGACCCGACATTGCATATGCCGTTAGTTTAACTAGCAGATATCAAAGTGATCCAGAGTGGATCATTGGACGTGATCAAAAACATCCTTAAGTACTTGAGAAGAACTAAGGATATGGTTCTTTCTTATGGAGGTGATGAACATTTCGTTGTTAATGGTTACACCGATGCTAGTTGGAACACCGATCCGGATGATTCTAAATCACAATCTGGATACGTATTTATTTTGAATGGTGCAGCGATTATGGAGGAGTGCAAAGCAAAGCGTTGTGGCGAGATCTTCAACTGAATCGGAATACATGGTCGCTTCCGGAGGCTTCACAAGCGATATGGATGAAGGAGTTCATTACAGAGCTGGGTGTGGTTCCAAGTGCGCTAGACCCAATGTCTATCTACTGTGATAACATGGGCGCCATAGCCAATGCGCAAGAACCAAGGTCACACAAGAAGCTGAAGCATATCAAGCTGCGTTTCACGCTATTCGAGAACATATCCAGGATGGGGATATAAAGATTTGCAAAGTACACAGATCTGAATATGGCGGATCCGTTGACTAAACCTCTCCGAGGGCAAACATGACCAACACCAAACTGCCATGGGTGTTGGTATATTACCATGTAATCTAGATTAGATGACTCTAGTGCAAGTGGGAGACTGTTGGAGATATGCCCTAGAGGCAATAATAAATGTAGTTATTATTATATCTTTGTGTTTATGATAAATGTTTACATTCATGCTATAATAGTATTGACAAGGAAACCATTAATACTTGTGTGATTTGTAAACTTAATTTGAAGTCCCTAGTATAGCCTCTATACTTCACTAGCTTGTTGGTTGATTAATGATTGTGGTTTCCTATCATGAACATTGAGATGTTATCAACAACAAGATCATATCGTTAGGAGAATGATATGGTGGACATACTCCTATAGATAAGCGTAGCATAAAGATCAAGTCATTTCATTAGTTCAATTGCTATATGCTTTCGATACATAGTAACCTAATTCCTTTGACCATGAGATCATGCATATCACCTTTCGGATGGATGCTTTGATGACATCAAACACCACACCGTAATCGGGTGGCTATAAAAGTGGCATTGAGTGTTCGGAAAGTATGGGTTGAAACACATGGATCAAGTGGGATTTGTCCATCCACATGACGGATAGATATACTGGGCCCTCTCGGTGGAATGTCATCCAATTAGCTTGCAAGCATGTGACTTGGTCACAAGGGATCACATATCACGGAACGAGAAAAGTACTTATCGAACGAGGTTGAACTAGGTATGCGAGAGATAAGCGATCATAACCTCGGATAAGTAACATATCGTGAGACAAAGGGAAATTGGTATCGTATGTAAGTGGTTCATTCGATCGCAGTAATCGTAGAAATATGTGGGAGCCATATGAATTTCAGATTCCTCTATTGGTTATTGTTCGGAGAAGTGTCTCGATCATGTCCGCATAATTCACGAACCGTAGGGAGACACACTTAAGGATTCGACGTTGTTTGAGTAGTTATGGTATTATGAGAAAGAGACCGAATGTTGTTCGAGTCTCGGATGGGATCCGGATATCACGAGGTGATCCGGAATGGTCGGAGAATAAGATTCATATAAGGAAAGTCCCGTTTGAGTTCGGGAATGATTCCGTGTTTTCATCGGGAATGTTCTAGAAGGTTCGGATTGTCCAAGACTCGGGGAAGGGTACATGAATGTGTCATTGCTCATTGAATGATTGCATCATGTACTAAGTGTTATTGCTGTCCCAAATAAAGGATTAAATTGAATCCTAAAACAGAAAAGTCAAATGTCCGGTTTGAAAGTCAAAGCCAAAACAAGAAACTGTGGGAAACAAGCAAGAGGAGTTGGAACCAACTTTGGAGGAGGAGTTGGACTCCTCCAGGGCGCCCAGCCAAGGCCGAGTTGGGAGGGACTCCCTCTCCTGGCCAAGGACCCTCCCATAAAAGGAGGCGGCTCCTCCATAGACACATAACTTTCTACTCTAGATCTCCGGTTTAGAGCTGTTTTGGTTTAGAGCTTCTAATTGCTTTAGCCAACAGTTTAGAGCCTTCTAATTGGTTTAGAGCCTTCTAATTGGTGTGTCTAATTACTAGGCCACTAATAGCCTCTCTCATAAGCTCCACCATACTCGCTTAAGGCGAAGCCTGCGGATCTCCCTCTACTTAGGTACCACGCCGTTGTCTTTGCGGAATCGCGAGGAGAGTGCTACAACCTCCGCTGCTGGAACAAGGGAGAGGAAGGTCTTCGTCAGTACCGACGTGTGACCGATCGGGGCGCTGCCGAACGTGGCTGGAAGGATCGTCTACACGATCTTGAGATCGGGAAGAGTACGACTACATCACCCACGAGAATCCGATCTCGTTAAACGCTTTGGAATCTTCGAGGGTAAGTTATACCATCGACTCGTTGCTACAATCTAGTAGATAGATCTTGGCTTGTTTGTTTGTATGCGATAGAAAATTTTTGTTTTCCATGCTACGAACCCCTACATAACCCTAGGTACATATTTATAGTCCGGAGACTCTCTACTTTTTGGAATAACTCTACAACTCTATCTTTATCTAAACATAAACGGAACCTAAACAAATACGAATCTTACTAAGATACAAGATACACGGGCAATTCAGCCCAAATCTACGCACTAGGCCGATCCAACCACACGTTGAATATATGTATCTTCTAAGCCCATCTTGATCACGGCCCATCTCCTTCGTAGGCCAAAATATGGCGATAACACATGCCCCCCTGGTTTTGGCAATGATAATTCCAAAACCACTCTGTGTGTTTTTTCTTCTCCTGGGTTTTCCTCTTTTTTTTTCTATCGGGTTACGCGTCGGAAGCAGCGTGGGCTGAGGATCGCCACGCCACCCCTTCATCATGATGCCCATCTTCTCAACTCCTCCATGATGCATGATTTGACGATTTTGGCGACAATCTGGGAAAGCTACGGCATTGAACCGTTTCTTCACTATCCTCTTTATTTAAATCCGCTGAACAGTTCACAGTCCCCATCTTCCTCCCGTAGCGAAACCCTCTTTCTCCGGAAAAACCCTCTTTCTCGCCATGGCCTCCTCGCTTCCTCCGTCTGTCCTCCCACGCCCAATAGCCTCGGTGACCGCGAACCAACTCGGAGCACCCGCGACAGCGGCGTAACACTCTCGCCCACAATGGTGGGACGAGAGGGGTTGATTTTGCTGCAGTCGAGGACGATGCGTCCCCCAGCGGGCGAAGAGAACCTCGATTCCTCGACGGGAACGAGGCGGAAGGCGATGACGCCATGTCACGGGATGGCGTCGACTCCTCAAGAAGAGGAAGAAGAAGAAGAGGAGGAGGACACCTCCTCCGAGGAGTACCAGCCGGTGAAGTACTTCCTGCGGGTCCAAGACGGCGATGACGAAGACGAGGACGAGGCCTACCGCTTCCTCAAGAAGGCGGCGACGCAGTAGCGCTTGAAGACAACGAGGAGGACGGCGGCGGCAGCTCGGCGACCTCGATTAGGATTTAGTAGCGTAGCATTAGTAGTAGCAGGACTCCTTTGTAATCGACCATCCTTTTGCAATCGATCATCTTCAAATGAATGAGAATCCGTTCCCCAAAGCTTTTCCTTGCTTGTTTGCCCTTAATTTCGCGATAGCCAAAATAGGTCTGCCCAAAGAGTCGATGACACCGTATCGGCTCATCATACTACACATATTACGTCCAATGTGTTCAACCGCAAAGAGCCGATGACCACCCATCGGCTTCTAAAACCAAAATGTTGACACCGTATGGTTTCATTGCATGCCCATCCTTAGCGTCACGAACGTTGGTGAAAATTTGGTCGCATCTTTAGGCATATTAAAACGGCCACTTCTTGGTCTGAAACGGTAACCTGCGACCCTTTTTCAAAATAGGCGACCTGTGTCCTTTTTTCAAAACGGGCGATCCAAACCTCAATTGCCCATCGAAAAATGTGCCCTGAACGAACAACTATTGACCAGCAAGGATGATGATGACGAAGCTGAAATAACTGAGTTCCGTGCTGATGCTTTCCACGCCCTCAAGGCATTTCCTCAGTAGCTTGCATATGCAGGCTGGCAACTGTTGGTAACTTATGCCGATGTTTTTTTTTTTATTCGGCCGATTTTCAACGTCGGCCCCCATATTTTACTGCCAATCGACTTAGCCGATCTCACGTATCGGCCCCTCAAGTTTTTATTGTCCCACATCCCACATGCTTGGGAAATACTTCTTGAGATGTTGTCCATTGACTGCCACTGGGAATTTTACTCCATCCAATAGCTCGAGCATGTATGCGTTTCCCCTTAAAACTTGGTCGACCCTGTACGGACCGTGCCAATTTGGAGACCATTTACCATATGTTGCGTCCTTAGTCCCTAAAGGCAACACAGCTTCCCATACCAGATCACCAATGTGGAACTCCTTTGGCTTCACTTTCTTGTTGTATGCACGAGCTACCTTGGCTTTGTTTTCTTTGATTTTCTCCAGTGACCATAACCTGAGCTCGGTTAAATCCTCCACACTGTCACTCATCAGGGTTGCGTACTCTTCAGTTAGATAGATCACGAAAAGTAACGCGTCTCGATCCAGCCGTAATTTCCCACGGTAGGACGGCTTCTTGTCCATATACTAGATGATATGGTGAGGTTCTTATTGCTCCATGGCATGACATACGGTAAGCCCATAACGCCTCTAACAAAACCTCGTGCCAACGCCTTGGGTGCTCATCGACTTTTCTCTTGATCAACTTGATGAGACTACGATTGGGCCTTGACTTGCCCATTTGCTTGAGCATAGTATGGAGATGATCTAATTAGCTTAATCCCCATGTCCTCGCAGAACTTTCTAAACTCACGAAATAAAACCGAACCTCCATCGGTCGTGATAGTTTGGGGAATCCCGAATCTATGGATGACATGTTCCTTCACAAAATTGATAACATCCTTCGAGTTTACTGACTTCATCGGGACACCCTCTACCCATTTAGTGAAGTAGTCAGTGATAGCCAGAATCCACATGTGGCCCTTGCTTGACGGAGGATTGATCTTGCCGATCATGTCCATGCCCCATCCTTGGAATGGCCAAGGCTTGATGATGGGGTTCATTGCTGACGCGGGTACCATCTGGATTTTTCCAAATTTCTGACATGCTTGACACCCTTTGTAGTAGTTGAAACAGTCCTCAAGCATAGTGGGCCAATAAAACCCTGATCGCCTGATCAACCATTTCATCTTATGAGCCGATTGGTGAGTTCCACAGCTCCTTCGTGTACCTCGTGTAGCCGATTGGCCTCATTTGTCCCCAGCACTTGATCAATAGCCCTTCCAGTCCTGTAAAACATGTCATCCCCAATAAGCACGTACTTCATGGCTTTGTACCTTATCCGTTTAGGTGCCCCAGCGAATCTTTCAAGTAATTGAAGATATCGGCTCTCGATCGTCGCTTCTAGGAACTGCACGAACATCGGCTCCTTCTACCATATCCTTGTACCACAAGCTATCTGCGCAAGATCGTTTGCCTCGGTATTCGCTCGTGGGATCCAAGTGAAGTTGATGTCGAATTGCGTCATCATCTCGGCGGTGCAGCCATAATAGGAAGAGGGACTCGCTCGCACTTGTAGTCCTCCGTGAGCTGAAATCACCAACTTGGAGTCTCCAAAATTTCCTTTGCTTCCGCTCGACCGAGGAGTAACTCCATCCCCTTGCGTATTGCCTCGTACTCGGCTACATTGTTAGTGGGAGAGGTAGACAATCTGATGGAGAAGGAAAATGTTGCCCCCCGGGGCGACACGAGTAAAATGCCGATGCCGCAGCCATCGTCACAAACTGATCCGTCGAAAAACATAGCCCACGCTCTTATGGACAGTGCGGCTATGTTAGTGTTGATCCTTTCAGCGATAAGATCAGCCAGCGCCTGTCCCTTAACTGCTTTCGCGGGTTGATACCGGATGTCAAACTCGGACAATGCAAACATCCATTTGCCCGGTAGGCCTTTTAACATAGGAGCCGACAAAGATGTGCTTTATGACGTCGATTTGCATATAATGATGATCTCTCGATAGCAAAATGTGTCGCAACTTGGTGCGGTGAAAACAGCAGAGGCACAACTTATCGATATCGGGTACCTTGTCTGCGTCCGGCATCCTCCACCTTATGTAAAAGGCGACTCGCTCAGCCCATCATAAACTTGCACCACTACCGAGGCGATGGGCGTGTCGACCATCGACAAGTAAATGTAGAATGGCCTGTCAGGCCGAGGTGGCACTAACACTGGTGGCTTTGTCAGGTACTCTTTGATCTCGTCAAAGGCTCGTTGTTGCTCTGCCCCCCAGCGGAATTCTTCGTCAGATTTGATCTTAACTAGTCCCATGAACGGCTCAATCCTTCCTGATAGGTTGGAGATGAATCGTCTGACGAAGTTGATCTTGCCGATAAGGGACTGCAGTTCTTTCTTTGTGGTGGGTGGCTTCATCGTTCGCACTGCCTCCTGACTTTTCAGGCCGATCTCAATTCCGCGTTCATGGACCAAAAAACCCAGGAACTGACCGGCCGTCACCCCGAAAGCGCACTTCTTTGGATTCATCCGTAGGCCGAATTTTCTTGTTCGGTCCAGGACAAGTTGCAGATCGTCCAAGTGTCCGCGCGCTGAAGTAGACTTGACCACCACGTCATCGATGTAGATTTCCACCGTTGCCGATCAGATCATGGAAGATATAATTCATGGCCCTTTGGTGCGTGGCGCGGCATTTTTGGTCCAAACGTCATGACTACATATTCAAATAACCCCACGGACCACAGGACTCTGAATGCAGTCTTGTGTATGTCTTACGGAGCCATGAAGATCTGGTTGTACCGGCATTGCCGTCCATGAAGCTCAAAATTTTATGACCAGCTGCATTGATCAATGTTTCGCCACGCATCGGATATTCATCCTTTGGGGTAGCTCTGTTGAGATCTCGAAAATCTATAGCAACACGCCATTGGCCGCCCTTCTTCTCTACAGGCACGATGCTAGAAATCCATTCAGCATACCTGCATGGTCTGATCAACTTGGCCGTCAACATTTTCTCGACCTCTTTCTTGACTTCTTCCAGAATTTCGGCCTTCATTTGTCGTGCTCGCTGCTGAAATGGCGAAATCCTTTTTGAGCGGAGCCGATGCTCGATGATGCTCTGTCCAACCTGCATCTCTGTAGTCCCGAAGCGATGCGGATATTGTTTCAACAGGGCTATCATCGGGTCCCGCAGACTTGGTTCTAACTTTCTGCTGATAAATGTTGGTCGTGGCTTATCCCCAGGACCAATGTCGATCTCTTCTAGCTCATCAGCTGATGTAAACCCATACCCAAGCTTTCCGTCACCTGTCAGGTCGATGCTAAACACAGGGCAAGCAGTAGGTGAGGACAACAAAAATAATTTGGGCCGATCGCCTGAATCGGCCCCCTCTCTGCTTGCATCTGTCAAGGACGGTTTACACCTTATTATTTTACAGTGGCAGAGCATCTCTCTGCTACGACTACATGAACTGCTTGTCGTATGATCGCTGCTTTTTATTTTTTGTGGCCGATCGCAGGGATCGGCCGTACCACGGATGATCGTGGGCTTTTCTACTCTGTAAGGCCAGTGGATAAGACCAGCCTCACCCCGTTTTTTGTAGCTTCAATACGTTCGCAGCCGTCTAGATTGATTCCAGAGATCGGCTCTTGGTCTTCCGCTTCCCAGACGTTCATGCCAGCTATGGAGATCTCGATAGAATCGTCTGCGTGGATGACCTCGACTTCGTCTCCATCCCACTGGATCAGACACTGATGCATTGTGGACGGGATGCAGCAATTAGCGTGAATCCAATCCCTTCCTAGCAAGACAGTGTAAGTGCTCTTGTCACGACGAAAAATGACGTGGGTACGGTTTTCCTGCCCACTGTCAAGTCAACGTTCAGTACCCCTTGTGTTCCCGAAGACTGACCGTTGAAGTCGCTCAACTTGACGTTGGTTTTTATCAGATCTGCAGTGGAGCGTCCCAAACGTCGTAGCATGGAGTATGGCATGATATTGATCGCCGCTCGGTGTCCACCAACATCTTGGCGACAGGTTGCCCATTGATGTAACCTCGCAGTCTGAGCTTTCGGATGTTTGTAACCCTTCTCACGTGGCTTCTCAAAGATAACGGCCGTGGGCGCGATCAAATTGTGCCACGAGTAGCTCATCGGTTCTTGGCGCAGAATTCGGCGGAGCACGAACACCATGTTTGTGCCAGCCGATGTCCTTGCATCGGCTTTTATCGGTTTAGGCGCCACTCTTTTACGGTCGGTGGTAATCCGTTCCCAACCTGCCTCACTTTGGCCAGATCGGGCGTGCTTTCTTCAAAGCGTGGAGATCGTGCTTGACTTCCTCTAAATTCTGTGGCGCCACTCTACGCTTCTGGGTGTGTCTGAGTCCGTCGGGGCACCACCTTGGGCGGTGATACCTGTCTTCGCCCTTGCCATCCTTCGGCTCCTCGAGGTCTCCTGCTCGAGCGGACTCCTTGTGTCGGCTCTGGGACGGAAGAGGCCCTAGGCGTTTGAATACTGACACTGGCCTCGTGTCCTTTTTCTGCTGATTGCATTCCGGGCAGTTGTCGACTGTAGGCAATCGGCTCATTCCGGTGCCCCAGCAATACTTGAAGAAAGGACAATCCCAATGCCTAGCTGCGCCTTCCTTCTCTTTCGACGGTTCCCTAGCAAGGTGCTCATATCTTCCGTCGTCTCTGTCGTGCTGGCGACATTGGTCATACTGGCGCTCGTACTTGTTAAGGAGATGCGTGGAATGTGGCTTCTGATATCGCACTCTCCTCACTTGTTCCTTCGTTAAGTACCGCCTGTCATTGTGGCTGGGCCGGTCGCCTGGACCAGCCTCCTTTCTTTCCTTGCCTCGAGAGTGACCACCGTCCTCCTTGTACGTGTCACGGTGGTATCCAGACCCTGCCATGTTAACGCCGAACGAAAAGTCCAGCTTACGCCTCACGGAACGACTGAGTTCTACCATGTTGACGCCGGGAAATGGGTTTGTGTCCACTTTCATGGCGAACTGCCCAAGGATCAGACGGCCTTGTTCTATAGCCATCTGGATTTGGCGGCGAAGCTCCTTGCACTCGTTGGTGGGGTGAGTGAACGAATGATGCCACTTGCGATGGTCTCCGCTCATCTCCTGAGCCGTAGGGATTTTGTGGCCTTCGGGCAACCTCAGCTGCTTCTCCTTCAGCAGTAGATCGAATATCTGCTCAGCTTTGCTCACATCGAAGTCGAACCCTCTCGCAGGCCCTTGCTGTTTCACCCATTTACAGGCCACAGGATCTGCCCCCTGAGCCCATTCAGCCACGGCCACCTCCTGGTCCTGCGTAGGATCTTCCTCTTCTGCATCGACCAGGCTTATCGGACGCTTGAATTTGTCTTGGTACAACTCGGTGGCGCTGCTCATACATTGTCGGTTCGGGCCATGTGCGCCAATGAGTTGTATTCTACCCGAATGCCACGTCCTTGATGGGTGCCGAGAGGTTCGACATCGCCAGCTCGATTGCTTCCTTCTCGTTAAACGAGCCGAGTAACATCTGTTCTTGATGGTCCCGAAGCCTGGATGTATTCGACTCTGATTTCTCCCGCTTCATCGTGCTTGCGCCAGTCCGCAATGCCAGCCTCGGTAGCCTCGAATGATCTTGGATGTGGAACTGTTCTTCTAGTTGCTTCCGGTGCGAATTGAATCGTGGCGGCGAGGTGTACCACCCAAAGGCTGGTCTGTTAGAGATTGTGCAAAAAATCTGACGCGCATCTGATCCGATGCCGAAATCATGCCTAGCTGTGCCAGGTATCGGCTTACGTGCTCGATCGAGCTTGACCCCTCTGACCCGCTGAATCTTGAGAACTCAGGGAGCTTATATTTGGGCGGTAGTGGAATCAGGTCAAACTCGTTGGGGTACGGCTTTGAGTAGCCGACAGGCGCCTTTTTCGCACGGTTTAACTGATCTCTCAAGATGGTAGTGATTTGGTCCACTGTTTGAGCTGCAGGGGCTGGATTCTCATGGCTTGTTCCAGTGGCATACTTGGCTAGCCATGCCTGTTTGTCAGCGTCCATCCAGGACATCGTTGCTCCAGGAATGCGCTCACGAAGATCTGCGGCGGGAACCCCCGCGGAGACTCCTGTTGCGATCCGTGGTCGCGCCAAGTTGTTGCAGTCCGGCACGTAGGCACATATGTACCCATGCGGGATCTCTTTGGGTGGCTCGAACAGGAATTGGCAATCACCTGGATCGCCTCCGGCCTTGTAGACAATATATGCCGCCGATTCTGGCGGCTCTGGAGCCGCGAGTGTGAATGGCAGTTGCGGCCTGGTGTGGAGCGGTCTTTCTCCTTGGTGGGTTCCTAAAGTGGGCCCCGACGGAGAATCGATGTTTCATGATCTCTGGACCACGCGAACGCGACCCGCCGAAAGCGTTCACTGGGCTCTCGAGTGGCGGTGTAGAGAATGAGCCACCATGTAGTTGACCTCTGTCGTAGAGCCACAGGCGTTCCTCCGAAGGAAGCAGATCCACTTCATCGAGAGCACCCTCGGGGAGAATCCCTTCCACTTGATGCCAGCGTCACGGGTCCTCTCGAAAGAGCCGATGAGGTCGGCGAAGAGCCTTTGATCTCGTCATGCCGCTTTGTGCTCAGCAGAAGCTCGTCGTGCGTGACCGGCCTGTTCTCCATCGCGTCGGACATTGACGTGACGTTGTTGAAGGTCCCACCGTGCGAGAATGTGTTGCTGTCAAAACTCACCGGCGGGCAGCGACGAGCAACACGAAGAGCGGAGGCTCCAGGCGGCTGGTGGGCCTGGTCCCTCGGTCGACGGCCCGCAAATCTTCCAAGACGCACGCGTCTGCCTTGGTTCGAGCGTGCCACTGACCTATACCTGGTCGGGAAGGTGATGGATTGCTCCGATTGGTTTCTGCCGGTAAACAAGTATCGTAAAATTCGAGCCGTGATCGGCTCCCGGTTTCCAGTAAATCGGCTTTGAGCCGATTATCCCCATGGCTCGCATTGGATCTATGATAACATGGGGTTTTGCTTAATTACTACAAGCTAAACCGATCTCGATAGTTTGGTGTTTTCACCACGCAACCGAACGTCCCAGCGTAGTTGAGCCTAATAGATACGAAAATAGTAGAAAACCGATCCTAGAGAAGGCCTAAAACCAACATAACGTCAATTCCGGGCGTCCCTCTAAGATCAATAAACCATACCTTACGTATTACCGGATCGTTCAACCCGTTTGTGAGGCCTAATCACGTAGATATTAAACTAAACCTTGATGAACAAGGCACAACTATAACAGATCAAATCGGCTAAGCAGAAATCAAGCAAGATGCCACCTTCACACCCGGGAGAAGGTGCAAAGACGGCGAGATAGCTAGAGGTAGCATAAATAAGCAATCATAGTAAAAGTACCGATGCTAGCTCTAACAAATCTGTGGTAAAGGTGTTACTCGCCATCAACAAGGCTTCCGTACGAGTAACACCGGATAACGCATAAGTAAATACTGCCTAGATCGCACGATCTAGGCAGCATGGCACTTACCCGAGAAAAACCCTAGAAACAAGGGGTGGCGATGCGCCGAGATTGTGTTTGTTGTGAACGTGATTGTCCTCCTCTTTCAATAACCCTAGGTACATATTTATAATCCGGAGACTCTCTACTTTAAGGAATAACTCTACAACTCTATCTTTATCTAAACATAAACGGAACCTAAAAAATACGAATCTTACTAAGATACAAGATACACGGGCAATTCAGCCCAAATCTACGCACTAGGCCGATCCAACCACACGTTGAATATATGTATCTTCTAAGCCCATCTTGATCACGGCCCATCTCCTTCGTAGGCCAAAATATGGCGATAACAGTAGCATGGAAAACAAAAAAATTCTATCGTATACAAACAAACAAGCCAAGATCTATCTACTAGATTATAGCAACGAGTCGATGGAATAACTCACCCTCGAATATTCCAAAGTGTTTAACGAGAGTGGATTCTCGTGGGTGATGTAGTCGTACTCTTCCTGATCTCAAGATCGCGTAGACGATCCTTCCGTCTGCGTTAGGCGGCGCTCCAATGATCACACGCTCGGTACTCGATGAAGACCTTCCTCTCCCTTGTTCCAAAGGCGGAGGTTGTAGCACTCTCCTCGCGATTCCGAAAGACTGGCGTGATACGGAAGTAGAGGAGATCTCACAGGCCGCCTTAAGCCGAGTATGGTGGACTATGAGAGAGCCTCGGTGTTCTAGGGTTTAGACACACCAAGGAGGGGCTAGGCGGTGGCTAGGGTTTGACCTAGGCGTGCTGGCCCAGCTGACTATGGAGGCAGCGGCTAGGGTTAGGGTTTAGAGGTAGGGAACTTGTGTGTCTAGGAGGGGAGCCCTGCCCCTCCTTATATAGGTGGAGGGGCCGCGCCAGGGGAGGGAGTCCCTCCCCAACTCGGTCTCCCAAGGGGGCCGGCGGTGGAGGGGAGGAACTCCTCCCCAACTCGGATTCCACCTCCCCTCCACTTCCCAAAATAGCCGTTTGACTTTCAAATTGGCGTTTGACTTTTTCAAACTAGGATTTGATTAAACCCTTTATTTTGTTCAGCGATGACACTTAGTACATGATGCAATCATACCAACTTGATATAACACATTCATGTACCCTTCCTTGGTCTTGGACATTCCGGAACCTTCTAGAACATTCCCGATGAAAACACTGGAACCATTCCCCAACTCCGAAAGAGGACTTTCCTTATATGAATCTTATTCTCCGGACCATTCCGGATCTCCTCGTGATATCCCGGATCCCATCCGAGACTCCGAACAACATTCAGTCTCTTTCTCATCATTCCATAACTACTCAAACAACGTTGAATCCTTAAGTGTGTCTCCCTACGGTTCGTGAATTATGCGGACATGATCGAGACACTTCTCCGAACAATAACCAATAGAGGAATCTGGAAATTCATATGGCTCCCACATATTTCTACGATTACTTTGCGATCGAATGAACCACTTACATACGATACCAATTCCCTTTTGTCTCACGATAGTTTACTTATCCGAGGTTATGATCGTCGGTATCTCTGCATACCTAGTTCAACCTCGTTACCGATAAGTACTCTTTTCTCGTTCCCGTGATATGTGATCCCTTGTGAGCCAGTCACATGCTTGCAAGCTAATTGGATGACATTTCACCGAGAGGGCCCAGAGTATATCTATCCGTCATATGGATGGACAAATCTCACTCTTGATCCATGTGTCTCAACCAATACTTTCTGAACACTCAATGCCACCTTTATAGCCATCCAGTTACGGTGTGGTGTTTGATGTCATCAAAGCATCCATCTGGTAAAGGTGATATGCATGATCTCATGGTCGAAGGAATTAGGTTACTATGTATCAGAAAGCATATAGCAATTGAACTATTAAAAAATGACTTGATCTTTATGCTACGCTTATCTCTAGGAGTATGTCCACCATATCATTCTCCTAACGATATGATCTTGTTCTTAATAACATCTCAATGTTCATGATAGGGAAACCACAATAATTTATTAACCAACAAGCTAGTATTATAAAGAGGCTTTACTAGGGACTTCAAATTAAGTTTACAAATCACACAAGTATTAATATTTCCTTGTTAATACTATTATAGCATGAATGTAAACATTTATCATAAACACAAAGATATAATAATAACTACATTTATTATTGCCTCTAGGGCATATCTCCAACAGTCTCCCACTTGCACTAGAGTCATCTAATCTAGATTACATGGTAATATACCGAACACCCATGGCAGTTTGGTGCTGGTCATGTTTTGCCCTCGGGAGAGGTTTAGTCAGCGGATCCGCCACATTCAGATCTGTGTGTACTTTGCAAATCTTTATGTCCCCATCTTGGACATGTTCTCGAATAGCGTGAAAACGTAGCTTGATATGCTTCAGCTTCTTGTGTGACCTTGGTTCTTGCGCATTGGCTATGGCGCCCATGTTATCACAGTAGATAGACATTGGGTCCAGCGCACTAGGAACCACAACCAGCTCTGTAATGAACTCTTTCATCCATATTGCTTCTTGTGAAGCCTCAAGGCGACCATGTATTCTGATTCAGTTGAAGATCTCGCCACAACGCTTTGCTTTGCACTCCTCCAGCTAACTGTTGCACCATTCAAAGTAAATACGTATCGAGATTGTGATTTAGAATCATCCGGATCGGTGTTCCAACTAGCATCGGTGTAACCATTAACAACGATTTGTTCATCACCTCCATAAGAAAGAACCATATCCTTAGTTCTTCTCAAGTACTTAAGGATGTTTTTGACCGCTGTCCAATGATCCACTCCTGGATCACTTTGATATCTGCTAGTTAAACTAACAGCATATGCGATGTCGGGTCTAGTACATAGCATGGCATACATTAGAGATCCTATGGCTGAGGCATAGGGAGTCTTACTCATCCTTTCTCTATGTTCTGCCGATGTCGGACTTTGAGTTTTACTCAAGGTCGTATTGGGCAACATGGGCAAGAACCCTTTCTTGCTTTCTTCCATTCCAAACCTCTTTAGAACTTTGTCCAAATATTTACTTTGTGACAATGATATTAGGCGTCTCGATCTATCTCTATAAATCTTTATGCCCAATATGTAAGCTGCTTCGCCAAGATCCTTCATTGAAAAACTATTATTCAAATATTCCTTGACACTATTAAGAAGGTCTACATCATTCCCAATCAACAATATGTCATCTACATATAGTATTAAGAATGCTACAGAGCTCCCACTCACTTTCTTGTAAATACAAGCTTCTCCATAAGTTTGTATAAAACCAAAACTTTTGATCACCTTATCAAAACGTTGATTCCAACTTCGGGATGCTTGCTTCAATCCATAGATGGACCGTTGAAGTTTGCATACCTTGTTAGCATCTTTAGGATCGACAAAACCTTTGGGTTGCATCATATACAATTCTTCATCAATGTCTCCATTGAGGAATGTTGTTTTGACATCCATCTGCCATATCTCATAATCATAATATGCAGCGATTGCTAACATAATCCTCACAGACTTTAGCTTCGCTACGGGTGAGAAAGTCTCATCATAGTCAACTCCTTGAATTTGTCGAAAACCCTTTGCGACAAGTCGAGCTTTATAGACAGTAACATTACCATCAGCATCTGTTTTCTTCTTGAAAATCCATTTGTTCTCGACAGCCTTCCGGCCATCCGGTAAGTCCACCAAATTCCATACTTGGTTTTCGTACATGGATCCAATCTCGGATTTCATGGCTTCTTGCCATTTGTTGGAATCTGGGCTCATCATCGCTTCCTCATATGTCGCAGGGTCATCGGTGTTGTCCACCAACATGACATTCATAACGGGATCATACCAATCAGGAGTGGTACGAGTTCTCATTGACCTGCAAGGCTCTGTAGCAACTACAACCGAAGTTTCATGATCATCATCATTAGCTTCCTCTCTTATTGGTGCAGGCACCACAGGAACTTCTTCCGGTGCTGTGCTACTCGCAATTTCGAGAGAAGGTTCGACAACCTCGTCGAGTTCTACTTTCCTTCCAGTCACTTCTTTCGAGAGAATTCCTTCTCTAGAAAGGATCCATTCTTGGCAACGAAGATTTTGCCCTCGGATCTATGATAGAAGGTATACCCAATAGTTTCCTTTGGGTATCCTATGAAGACGCATTTTTCCGCTTTGGGTTCAAGCTTGTCCGGCTGTAACTTCTTTACATAGGCTTCGCAACCCCAAACTTTAAGGAACGACAATTTAGGTTTCTTCCCAAACCATAATTCATACGGTGTCGTTTCAACGGATTTAGATGGTGCCCTATTTAAAGTGAATGCGGCTGTTTCTAATGCATAACCCCAAAATGATAGCGCTAAATCTGTAAGTGACATCATAGAACGAACCATATCTAAGAGAGTTCGATTATGACGTTCGGACACACCATTACGCTGTGGTGTTCCCGGCAGTGTCAATTGTGAAAGTATTCTGCATTTATTCAAATGCTCGCCAAACTCGTAACTTAGATACTCACCTCCACGATCAGAACACAGAAATTTAATCTTCTTGTTACGTTGATTCTCTACCTCACTTTGAAATTCCTTAAACTTCTCGAAAGTTTTGGACTTATGTTTCATGAAATAGATATACCCATATCTACTCAAGTCATCCGTGAAGGTAAGAACATAACGATAACCACCACGCGATGCTACACTCATTGGACCACACACATCGGTATGTATGATTTCCAATAAGTCCGTAGCTCGCTCCATCATACCAGAAAATGGAGTCTTAGTCATTTTACCCATCATACATGCTTCGCAGCTATCAAGTGATTCGAAATCAAGTGATTCAAGAAGTCCATCGGAATGGAGTTTCTTCATACGCTTTACTCCAATGTGACCAAGACGACAGTGCCACATATAGGTCGAGTTATCGCTTGATTTCAAACGTTTAGCCTCAATGTTATTAATATGTGTATTTCCACTATCGAGATTCAATAAGAATAGACCATCTACCAAAGGTGCATGTGCATAAAACATATTACTCATATAAATCGAACAACCATTATTCTTGGACTTAAACAAGTAACCGTCTCGCAATAAACAAGATCCCGATATAATGTTCATGCTTAACGCAGGCACCAAATAACAATTATTTAAGTATAAAACAAATCCCGATGGTAGATGAAGGGGTAGCGTGCCGACCGTGATCACATCAACCTTTGATCCGTTTCCAACGCGCATCGTCACCTCGTTCTTCGCTAGCTTCCGTTTATTCTGCAGCACCTGTTTCGAGTTACAAATATGAGCAACCAAACCAGTATCAAATACCCAGGCACTACTACGAGTACTAGTGAGATACACATCAATAACATGTATATCGGATATACCTTTCTTCTTGATGTTGCCGTTCTTCAAATCCGCCAAGTACTTTGGGCAATTTCGCTTCTAGTGACCTTCTCCCTTGCAGTAAAAGCACTCAGTATCAGGCTTAGGTCCAGCCCTGGTCTTCTTCGTCGGCGCGGTAACTTTCTTACCACCCTTCTTGAAGTGTCCATTTTGCTTAGACTTGCCTTTCTTGAATTTGGTGGTCTTATTGACCATCAACACTTGGTGCTCTTTCTTGATCTCCACTTCTGCAGATTTCAACATAGCAAACAGTTCTGGCAACTTCTTGTTCATGTTTTGCATATTTTAGTTCATCACAAAGTTCTTGTAACTTGGTGGTAGTGATTGGAGGACACGGTAAATCCCCAAAGCATTAGGAATCACTATACCCAAGCTTTGAAGTTTGTTAGCGTGCCCAGACATCTTAAGCACATGCTCACTGACGGAGCTGCCCTCTTCCATCTTGCAGTTAAAGAACTTTTTAGAAGCCTCATAGCTCTCAATTTCCGCGTGAGTCTCAAAGATAAATTTGAGATCACGGACAATATCATGTGGGTCTGAATTCTCAAACCTTTTCTGAAGCTCCGATTCTAAACCATACAAGATAGCACATTGAACTGTGGAGTACTGAGTCTTCCGAGCAAGGTAAACATTCTTTACTTCGTCGGCAGCATCACCGCAGCGGTCACCAATGATGCATCCAAAGACATAGGTCAAATTACCAGCTGTGAGGACAATCCTCAAATTGCGGAACCAATCCGCGAAGTTGCTTCCATTGTTTTTCAACTTTTCTTTCTCTAGGAACGCATTAAAATTGATGGTAGGGGCTGCCATTGATCTACAACATATTTGCAATAGTTTAGACTAAGTTTATGACAAATTGAGTTCTAATTAATAGTTAAATTAATCTAGGTGAACTCCCACTCAAAACAATATCCCTCACATTGTTTTAGTGATCACACGAACCAAATCCACCACATCACCGATCATCACGAGAGTTGATGTAGCTTCAATGGCGAACAATCGACATGTTCATCATATCTACTATATGATTCATGCTTTACCTTTCGGTGATCCGTGTTCCGAGACCATGTCTGTACATGCTAGGCTCGTCAAGATCAAACCTTAGTTTCCGCATGAGCAAATCTGGCTTTCTCACGTTGTATACACTTGCGGAATCTAACACACCCGATCATCACGTGGTGCTTCGAAACAACAAGCTTTAGCAACGGTGCTAACTAAGGGTGAACACTATATGACTTGAAATTCATGTGCATGCGGGATCATCTTATAATGCTACTGTTGTTAACTAAGCAATACAAGATGCATAAAGGATTAACACCACATGCAATTCATAATATGTGATATGATATGGCCTTTCTTATTTGTGCTTCCGATCTCCATCTTCAAGCACGGACATGATCTCCATCATCACCGGCATTGCATCAACGTCAATGACGCTTCTCCATGGTTGTCGTCCACCGGCTTCAACTATTACAACTACTTTGAATAGACACACGGGTCTTAACATAAATTAAAGACAACCATATGGCTCCTTCCGGTTGCCAACTTACAATAAGGAACATTGCATACATCAAATATAATCACAATCATGGCCATATCACATCACTGCACACCCCTGCAAAACAAAGTTAGACGCCTCTACTTTCTTTGCATGTTTTACGTGGTTTGGGGCTTTCAATAAGTGTTGTTCTAACTTACGAATATGAACCACCACATTGATACTAGTATTGTTAATCACCTGTTGTAAATTGGATCTTAACTATGCTAGGAGAAACAGGCACCCGCAAAGCCACTTATGCAATACAAGTTGCATGTCAAGCGTGGAGCAAGTCTCATGAACGATGTCATGTAAGGTTAGCCCGGGCCGCTTCATCCTAACATCCCGCAAGATGCAAAGTACACAAGAAGCAATCGAAAATAAAAGCATCAACGCCCACAATGACCATTGTGTTCTACTCGTGCAACAGATCTACATATAGACACGGCTTTGATACCACTGTAGGGTTTCGTAGCATGGAAAACAAAAAATTTCTATCGCATACAAACAAACAAGCCAAGATCTATCTACTAGATTGTAGCAACGAGTCGATGGAATAACTCACCCTTGAAGATTCCAAAGTGTTTAACGAGAGCGGATTCTCGTGGGTGATGTAGTCGTACTCTTCCCATTCTCAAGATCGCGTAGACGATCCTTCCGGCGTTGCGTTTCGGCAGCGCTTTCACAGTCGGTCACACGTTCGGTACTCGACGAAGACCTTCCTCTCCCTTGTTCCAGCAGGCAGTGGAGGTTGTAGCACTCTCCTCGCGATTCCGGCAGCACAACGGCGTGGTACCGGAAGTAGAGGGGAGATCTCGTAGGGCTTCGCCTTAAGCCGGAGCGAGTATGGTGGACTATGAGAGAGCCCTCGGTGTTCTAGGGTTTAGACACACCAAGGAGGGTCTAGGCCGGAGGCTAGGGTTTGACCTAGGCGGCGGCGAGATGCCCTAGGCCGGCGGCGGCTATGGAGGGCGGCGGCTAGGGTTAGGGTTTAGAGGTAGGGAACTTGTGTGTCTAGGAGGGGAGCTCTGCCCCTCCTTATATAGGTGGAGGGGCCGCGCCAGGGGAGGGGAGTCCCTCCCCAACTCGGTCTCCCAAGGGGGGCAGCGGTGGAGGGGAGGAACTCCTCCCCAACTCGGATTCCACCTCCCCTCCACTTCCCAAAATAGCTGTTTGACTTTCAAATTGGCGTTTGACTTTTTCAAACTAGGATTTGATTAAACCCTTTATTTTGTTCAGCGATGACACTTAGTACATGATGCAATCATACCAACTTGATATAACACATTCATGTACCCTTCCCCTCTGGAGTGCCGGACATTCCGGAACCTTCTAGAACATTCCCGATGAAAACACCGGAACCATTCCCCAACTCCGAAACAGGACTTTCCTTATATGAATCTTATTCTCCGGACCATTCCGGATCTCCTCGTGATATCCCGGATCCCATCCGAGACTCCGAACAACATTCGGTCTCTTTCTCATCATTCCATAACTACTCAAACAACGTCGAATCCTTAAGTGTGTCTCCCTACGGTTCGTGAATTATGCGGACATGATCGAGACACTTCTCCGAACAATAACCAATAGAGGAATCTGGAAATTCATATGGCTCCCACATATTTCTACGATTACTTTGCGATCAAATGAACCACTTACATACGATACCAATTTCCCGTTGTCTCACGATAGTTTACTTATCCGAGGTTATGATCGTCGGTATCTCTGCATACCTAGTTCAACCTCGTTACCGATAAGTACTCTTTTCGTTCGTGATATGTGATCCCTTGTGAGCCACATGCTTGCAAGCTAATTGGATGACATTTCACCGAGACGGCCCAGAGTATATCTATCCGTCATATGGATGGACAAATCCCACTCTTGATCCATGTGTCTCAACCAATACTTTCCGAACACTCAATGCCACCTTTATAGCCACCCAGTTATGGTGTGGTGTTTGATGTCATCAAAGCATCCATTTGGTAAAGGTGATATGCATGATCTCATGGTTGAAGGAATTAGGTTACTATGTATCAGAAAGCATATAGCAATTGAACTATTAAAAAATGACTTGATCTTTATGCTACGCTTATCTATAGGAGTATGTCCACCATATCATTCTCCTAATGATATGATCTTGTTGTTAATAAAATCTCAATGTTCATGATAGGGAAACCACAATCATTTATTAACCAACAAGCTAGTATTATAAAGAGGCTTTACTAGGGACTTCAAATTAAGTTTACAAATCACACAAGTATTAATGTTTCCTTGTTAATACTATTATAGCATGAATGTAAACATTTATCATGAACACAAAGATATAATAATAACTACATTTATTATTGCCTCTAGGGCATATCTCCAACAAAAGGTTGGGCCAACAAGCGCAACCAAAGATACGGAGAGAAGCATAGTCTCGAGTTTTATGAAAGAGCCGTTCTATGGGAGTGTCATTATTAATGACTTTGGAAGGTAGCAAGTTGATAAGATATGTGGCAGTAAGTAAAGCTTCATCACAAAATTGTAATGGCATGGATGCATTAGCAAGAAGTGCAAGCCCGACTTCTACAATGTGGCGATGTTTGCGTTTAGCTGATCCATTTTGTTGATGTGCATGAGGACAAGAGACATGATGTTCTATGCCTATTTTCTGAAAGAAGGAGTTTAGTTTTTCATATTCTCCTCCCCAATCGGATTGAAGGGCAAGCATCTTTTTATCAAACTGGCGTTCAACAAGGTTTTGGAAATTATGAAAGACTTGAAAAATATCAGACTTTTTCTTGAGAAGGTAAATCCACACAAATTTGCTAAAATCATCAACAAAACTTACATAGTAGGTTTTTCTCCCTACGGATGATGGAGCATGACCCCAAACATCGGAGAATACAAGTTGCAAAGGAGCAGTAGAGATACTATTGGATCTTACATAAGGCAATTGATGACTTTTAGCTTTTTGACAAGAGTCACAAACAGACTCACTACTAGATTTATTAAGGCAAGGAAGTTGATGTTTGCTAATAACTTGTTGAACAATACGAGACGAAGGGTGTCCTAGTCGGCTATGCCATTCCGAAGCTGAAGGCTTGATGGCACTGAGAGCTCGTTTATTCTTGGAGGATGATGAAGAGATCATGGGGTAGATGCCCTTGGAGCATTGTAACACCCTCAGAATCGGCCCTATGCAAGTTTTAGCGAAACTCGCCAAACCCGCTTAGAAACGATTCGAAGGTGCCCACCAGGCACTTTCGTGCGGGTGGAAAACAAAGTAATAACATTACACAACAGTCCTCGATGGGACCCACGGAACAGATATATACAGAATGACTCAAAGAGTCAAGAATACAAATATACGGTACAAAGATCCAAATCACCTTGAAAATGATAGGCGTCGTCTACGGACAAGATGCAAATGGGGCTAAGAGCCTGAAGAATAACCAATGGCGTCCATAACCCTGCCCAGGCCAAGCCGGAAGGGTAACCCTGCTAACGGCGTCGATCTCAAAACCTGCTTAAACAAAGGGGTGCCGAAAAAGGGCAAAGGAAAAAGAAGGAGCGTCAGTACTGAGGCCAGTACACGGCGAGGCTAGAATTCGGTGGTCCTCGCCTACATAGGTATGGTGGACTGAAGCGGCAGCGGCAGCGGCAATAAGCACTAAACAACCTATAGAGACTCGATACAACTGGCGGATATCAGAGAGGGATAAGAATGACCTAACCGGATCCAACCTGAAGCTATCACCAATCAAACCCATCCTGGTGTTTCCCCCTCGAGACCAAACGAGGAAGTCAACCGAGGACACACAGTTGGCAGTTTTACTTATTCAGTTGTCGTTGCAGCAATTACTAGTCAGGTTTAGATAATCGTCCTGATAAAGTAAGCAGTGGGCATTTTTAGTTAATCATTCCGTTATAGTGGCAACACTTACTAGTCAGATACAATTAGCATGTGACAACCCCAAACCCAGCAGTTGTTGGTACTTTTACTTAGCCATTCCGTTGTAGTGAAGCTGATTACTAATCATATCGGATACAAGTCAATTTATAACAATAAACTTTAGTTATAGTTGTCTATGATCAAGCACTGTGCTCCAAGTCGTCCATAACCGCGGACACGGCTTCTCGAAAAGATTAAACCCTGCAGGGGTGCACCAAAGTATCCACAGGCACTTCGACCCTTTTTGCCAGATCAGTTAACATACACCCATCGGTATGTCGGCGGGGCCTAAGTCACGACGTTCCTGCACCAAAGCAAGTACATGGGGCCACCCACCGAGTCGACACCGCAACGAGTCGGCGGTCTCGAGACGGACTCGGGGTTTGGGTGGGCGGTGACAAGACGCCCCCAAGCGGGACTGTCGACACCGCGAAAACGTGTCCCGATCCTAAACAGTACAGTGTGCTCCTCGCACAAACGTAAATAAAGCGGTAAACATGGCATAAGTACAGGATAGTAAATAAATCCTCAAACTAGTTGTGGCCCCCAGTACAATACTTTGAAATCAGGTAATAATCAATGGGGGGCCCATATCTCCCCACCTATGGTTAGCGCGCTCGATCTCGGAACAGGTGTCAAGAACTCGGGTCCTACGGGACACAAGTGGGCGGTCGGAAACCAAATCTTACCTATCGCCCACCGATGCCTCTGCTTAATTCAATTTTAGTTGTTAAACAGGAATTAAAGTGAACAATAAGTACACCATGATCATCTCCAACGTCAACATGCGGCAAATCCTCCAACAGTTGTGGTACTTGACGACAAGCAAAACACTTGAACAAGCGACTACGACACGCGGGTCCAACTATCTACCAAACAACAGGTAATAGGATGTGTCCAAGGCTATATATGGCTGCAAGGGTTATCCGGGTACGAAAACTAGAGCATCGCAACATAGATAGCAAAGATCAACAGAAGGGAATAAATACTAGAAAAGTAAGATAGGTAGAAAGGGGGAGATGCTCGCTTGAAAACATTGCCGAGGGAGTTCAACCGAAGATCGGGGCGAAGCTCACATCAACTCAACGGCCTTATCCGCGAAGAACCAAAACACTAGAAGAAACACCGGATGCACTATTTAATACGACGGCAGAAGATCGGCATGATGCATGCATGATGGATGACATGGCAAAGGTGCGATGCGATTAGGTCAATATTAAGCGGAACCGGGGTCCCGACAATTAATAAGGTGGTTCATGTTGTTTAGCTACCCCGCAGTTTAAATGTTGTTTTAACATGGCAAAGAGATAGTACCGGTTCGCTACACCAATTTAAATGAGGCCAATATAAGGCTAGATTTGCCCGCATATGGGCCCCATATTTAATTAGAGGTGAATCGGCATAAGGCCCCCAAACCACATGAATGTGTGCATGCATGATCAATCAATATGCGACAAGTTGTATTATATTATAAAATAAGGTTCAGGTAAAGGGTTCACACATTAGGGGTCTCGACGAACTTGGGGTTCCGGGGTTCGGGGTCGGTCTCAGGGTTCGACGGATCTGGGGTTCGGGGTTCGACGGATGCGTTCTCGGATAGCGGGGGTGGATCTTGTTGTCCTGTGTCGGTGACCTCGGCATCCGGGAAGCAGGAGTTCGGCGTCGGGGCGCATCGGATTCTTCCGGTCGTATGCCGTTCTTGTCGTCGTGCCGATCTTGTCGGGTCCTCGTAACGGGACGGTCTTGGCGTCCGGGATGCAGTGCTTGACGTCCTTCGGTCCCCTGTCGACGGTCTTGGTGTCCTCGATGGATAACTTGGTGTATCCGTGTTGGCGACCTTGGGGTTTCTTCAGGTTCGGGTCCTGGCGTGGCCCTTGGATCACCGGGATCGGGCGTCGGGAGCTTGGCCATCAGAACGGTGCAGGAGTCCTTGGGGTCCCGACGGCCGTTGTCGTTGTCGATCTCGAGTGGCACCAGCGGTGGACGATCTTGGCGGTTCACGGCGACCTCGTCTTGATGCCACATCGGAAACATCGACCAAAACACCGGGCGCCAGCGAGCAACAACAAACACCTTGTCGACGGCTTTCCACTGTGGCTTCCATCTACCGCACAGAAGACCTTCAGTGGCGTCGGTTGGAGGAACACGCGAAGATGAATGCCCTCCCTGGCTCGGTCCTGGTACTAGACGGCAAGAAACACGCATGTGAGGACGCCCGGGCGGCAAGAGACGGCGGCCGGGAGGCGCGGGGCAAGCAGGGCGTCTCGGTGCCGCATGAGAGGAGGACGAGGCGAAACGCTGGCGGCCTTGGCGGCGTCGTCAAGATCGTCAGCCCGCTGGGCGAGGGGCGGGGCACGGATGAGCGGCGGGGAAGAGGTACTCGGCGGCGACCTTGGCGACGCGGCGGCTGCTCGGGCGGCTCGGCTCGGGAAGTGGCGGGCGCAGGCGCGGGAGGAGCTTGAGGAGGAGGCACGGTGGGCGGTGGGGCGACGGGGGATCGGGCGCCTTCGCTGAGGCTCGGGAGGCTCGGGTCGCTTGGCTCATGGCTGCTGGCCAGGCGGGGCTCTAGCCGGCGGCTGCCTGCGGGAAGGGGATGCGTCCATGTGGCGAGGAGGCCTGGGAGGTGAGGGCCATGGTCGCCAATCTGGAATCTGGGCGGCCGGCCGGGTTCTGTGATCGCGGAAGAAGGGGAAAGCGACCTTGCTTGGCAGGCGGTGGAAGGAGGCGGTGGGGCACGCCAAGTGGGGAGAGCTGCAGGCGGGGAGCGGCGAGCAGGAGGAGGAGAGGGCACGCTGGGTGGAGGAAGACGAAGAACAGGGCGCGTGGCTTGGGACGTGGGGCCAGGTGGGTCCCATGGTGGGCCTGTGGTGGTCACGCTGGGAGGTGGGATCTGGTGGGGGGGAAGGCTGTGTGGTGTGTTGTGTGTTGGGGAGAGAGAGGAGGGGGTGTTGAGGTGGCTGCCTCTGGTTGGTCGGGGGTTGGGGAAAGGTGACGTGGCGGCCTAGGATAGGTGGGGGTGATGTGGCCAAGGGGGGGTGGGTAGAATATCTGGTAGGTTTAGGATTAGAGCGGATCGATTTAGTTTTCTGGGGCGGTCGTTCGGTCGGTTCGGACCGTTCGACTGCCCCACCAAAAATAATTCAAGCTTTTATTTAACTTGAAAAGAACTTTGCGAATAGTTTTTAGACAAACAAAATATCCGGCAGCACCCGGGGTTTGGCGTTTGAATAAAGATGGGGCGTTTGGAAAACAAAACAGGCTTGCGAAAAATAGTTTTATGCAAACAATGCATGATGATGACGATGCAATGCACAAATTCAACGCGATTTTCTAGTAGTGGTTTTGCGGGATGCCACAATTCGACACCACTAACAAGGGATCTCGCCCTCGAGATCCGCCTCATGGTACCGGAAGGAAGGTCGGCGATCTGCATCTTCTCGCTTCGCGTAGATCCTCGCGACACCACTAACAAGAGGTCGCTGTCCCTGATCGTCGAGAGAGCACTCCGGATAACCAACGGACGAAGTCAAAGGTAAGGCCACCTCCAACTTTCATGGAAGGAGTAAAATTGCATCGATCCACCATTCAATGTACATAAGCGAATGATAAGAGTAGTGGTATGGTCGCGACTCCATCCCGCACTCAAAGCATTAGTCTGTACACGAATAGACAGATTATGCAACCAACCCTCGGATTCAGATTGAAGATCTCGACAAGCGAGGTTCGGATCAAAGGAGTGATGCAGACTCTGCATCGGATCTGGCGTAGACGAGGTCGTCGCGTCGGAAAACACCGGAAGGCGCAAACAAGGAATAAAGAATGATAACACCGCAGACGGATTCCTCGGCATCATGAACACCGGATGGTAGAACACCGTTATCCAAGAAGGAAGCGGAACCCTGTAGGTACGACGGAAACCCAACCACGAGATGTCCTGGACTCGAAGAGAGAGGAGAGAGCGGATTCAAAACACGCAGAGGTAAGAGGAGAATAGCAGAGGGGTAAGGAGTAAAAGCAGACCTAACCAGAACTATCCAACCGATTTTGCAAAAATAGTTTTGACACTCTACTTCGGCTGTTAGCTAGGTTATCCTACAGGCTGGACTTGTGGGGTATCGCAACTGCTAAGCTCTGATACCACTCTGTAACACCCTCAGAATCGGCCCTATGCAAGTTTTAGCGAAACTCGCCAAACCCGCTTAGAAACGATTCGAAGGTGCCCACCAGGCACTTTCGTGCGGGTGGAAAACAAAGTAATAACATTACACAACAGTCCTCGATGGGACCCACAGAACAGATATATATACAGCAGCGACTCAAAGAGTCAAGAATACAAATATACGGTACAAAGATCCAAATCACCTTGAAAATGATAGACCGTCCGTCTACGGACAAGATGCAAATGGGGCTAAGAGCCCTGAAGAATAACCAATGGCGTCCATAACCCTGCCCAGGCCAAGCCGGAAGGGTAACCCTGCTAACGGCGTCGATCTCAAAACCTGCTTAAACAAAGGGGTGCCGAAAAAGGGCAAAGGAAAAAGAAGGAGCGTCAGTACTGAGGCCAGTACACGGCGAGGCTAGAATTCGGTGGTCCTCTCCTACATAGGTATGGTGGACTGAAGCGGCAGCGGCAGCGGCAATAAGCACTAAACAACCTATAGAGACTCGATACAACTGGCGGATATCAGAGAGGGATAAGAATGACCTAACCGGATCCAACCTGAAGCTATCACCAATCAAACCCATCCTGGTGTTTCCCCCTCGAGACCAAACGAGGAAGTCAACCGAGGACACACAGTTGGCAGTTTTACTTATTCAGTTGTCGTTGCAGCAATTACTAGTCAGGTTTAGATAATCGTCCTGATAAAGTAAGCAGTGGGCATTTTTAGTTAATCATTCCGTTATAGTGGCAACACTTACTAGTCAGATACAATTAGCATGTGACAACCCCAAACCCAAAGCTTGTTGGTACTTTTACTTAGCCATTCCGTTGTAGTGAAGCTGATTACTAATCATATCGGATACAAGTCAATTTATAACAATAAACTTTAGTTATAGTTGTCTATGATCAACCGTGCTCCAAGTCGTCCATAACCGGACACGGCTTCTAAAAGATTAAACCTGCAGGTGCACCAAAGTATCCACAGCACTTGACCCTTTTGCGGATCGGTTAACATACACCCATTGGTATGTCGCGGGGCCTAAGTCACGACGTTCCTGCACCCAAAGCAAGTACATGGGGCCACCCGAAGTCGACACCCGAACGGAGTCGGCGGTCTCAGACGGACTCGGGGTTTGGGTGGGCGGCTGGCGACAACGCCCCAAGCGGGACCGCCGACACCGCAAAACGTGTCCCGATCCTAAGCGATGCAGTGTGCTCCTCGCACAAACGTAAATAAAGCGGTAAACATGGCATAAGTACAGGATAGTAAATAAATCCTCAAACTAGTTGTGGCCCCCAGTACAATACTTTGAAATCAGGTAATAATCAATGGGGGGCCCATATCTCCCCACCTGTGGTTAGCGCGCTCGATCTCGGAACAGGTGTCAAGAACTCGGGTCCTACGGGACACAAGTGGGCGGTCGGAAACCAAATCTTACCTATCGCCCACCGATGCCTCTGCTTAATTCAATTTTAGTTGTTAAACAGGAATTAAAGTGAACAATAAGTACACCATGATCATCTCCAACGTCAACATGCGGCAAATCCTCCAACAGTTGGGGGAGATGCTCGCCTGAAAACATTGCCGAGGGAGTTCAACCGAAGATCGGGGCGAAGCTCACATCAACTCAACGGCCTTATCCGCGAAGAACCAAAACACTAGAAGAAACACCCGATGCACTATTTAATACGACGGCAGAAGATCGGCATGATGCATGCATGATGGATGACATGGCAAAGGTGCGATGCGATTAGGTCAATATTAAGCGGAACCGGGGTCCCGACAATTAATAAGGTGGTTCATGTTGTTTAGCTACCCCGCAGTTTAAATGTTGTTTTAACATGGCAAAGAGATAGTACCGGTTCGCTACACCAATTTAAATGAGGCCAATATAAGGCTAGATTTGCCCGCATATGGGCCCCATATTTAATTAGAGGTGAATCGGCATAAGGCCCCCAAACCACATGAATGTGTGCATGCATGATCAATCAATATCGACAAGTTGTATTATATTATAAAATAAGGTTCGTAAAGGGTTCACATTAGGGGTCTCGTGAACTTGGGGTTCCGGGGTTGGTCGGTCTCGAGTTCACGGATGGGGTTCGGGTTCGACGGATGCGTTCTCGGATAGGGGTGGATCTTGTTGTCTGTGTCGGTGACCTCGGCATCCGGAAGCGGAGTTCGCGTCGGGGCGCATCGGATTCTTCCGGTCGTATGCCGTTCTTGTCGTCGTGCCGATCTTGTCGGGTCCTCGTAACGGGACGGTCTTGGCGTCCGGGATGCAGTGCTTGACGTCCTTCGGTCCCCTGTCGACGGTCTTGGTGTCCTCGATGGATAACTTGGTGTATCCGTGTTGGCGACCTTGGGGTTTCTTCAGGTTCGGGTCCTGGCGTGGCCCTTGGATCACCGGGATCGGGCGTCGGGAGCTTGGCCATCAGAACGGTGCAGGAGTCCTTGGGGTCCCGACGGCCGTTGTCGTTGTCGATCTCGAGTGGCACCAGCGGTGGACGATCTTGGCGGTTCACGGCGACCTCGTCTTGATGCCGCATCGGAAACATCGACCAAAACACTGGGCGCCAGCGAGCAACAACAAACACCTTGTCGACGGCTTTCCACTGTGGCTTCCATCTACCGCCGAAGACCTTGATGGCGTCGGTTGGAGGAACACGAGATGAATGCCCTCCTGGCTCGGTCCTGGTACTAGACGGCAAGAAACACGGCAGGAGGATGCCTGAGGAGGGCGGCAGGCGACGGCCGGGAGGGGCGCGGCGGCTCGGTGCCCTGAAGGAGAGGAGGCGGGAAGGCGGCTGGCGTGATCGTCAGCGCATCGGCCGCTGGCCGGCGAGGCAAGGGGACGGATGAGCGGAGCAGGGAAGAGGTACTCGGCGGCGGCGACCTTGGCGGCGAGGCGGCTACTCGGGCTCGGCTCCGTGAGGCGGGCCCAGTGGAGAGGGCAGCGTGGAGGAGGAGGAGGCGCGGTGGGCGGTGGGGGCGGCAGCGGGGTGGCCTTCATGTGTGGGCTGAGGAGGCTCGGGGTCATGGCTCATGGCTGCACAGGCGGGGCTCTGTGGCCACGCTGGCAGGAAGGAGATCGTCCATGGATGAGGCCTAGGGACCGGGGAGGTGAGGGCAGCGCGCGGTGGCCGGGTTGTGTGATCGCGGAAGAAGGACGGGCGACCTTGGCGGCAGGCGATGGAAGGAGGCAGTGGGCACGCCGTGGCGGGAGAGCTGCAGGTGGCGGGAGCGAGCGAGAGGAGGAGAGGGAGCACGCGCTGGTGGAGGAAGACGAAGAACAGGCGCGGCGTGGCTTGGGACGTGGGGCCAGGTGGGTCCCATGGTGGGCTGTGGTGGTCACCTGTGGGGAGGTGGGATCTGGTGGGGGAAGGCTGTGGTGTGTTGTGTGTTGGGGAGAGAGAGGGAGGGGTGAGGTGGCTGCCTCGTTGGTCGGGGTTGGGGCAAGGTGACGTGGCGGCCTAGGATAGGTGGGGGTGATGTGGCCAAGGGGGGGTGGGTAGAATATCTGGTAGGTTTAGGATTAGAGCGGACCGATTTAGTTTTCTGGGGCGGTCGTTCGGTCGGTTCGGACCGTTCGACTGCCCCACCAAAAATAATTCAAGCTTTTATTTAACTTGAAAAGAACTTTGCGAATAGTTTTTAGACAAACAAAATATCCGGCAGCACCCGGGGTTTGGCGTTTGAATAAAGATGGGGCGTTTGGAAAACAAAACGGGCTTGCGAAAAATAGTTTTATGCAAACAATGCATGATGATGACGATGCAATGCACAAATTCAACGCGATTTTCTAGTTGTGGTTTTGCGGGATGCCACAAGCATCTACCTTTGAGAAGTACCTTCGTCATGGCTTGATCCTTGACATAAAAACACCATGGGTGAAATTCAATAAATACATCGTTATCTTTGGTAAAACGATGAACAGAAACAAGATTTTTGGTGGCTTGTGGGATGTGGAGGACATTTTTGAGATGTAAATTTTTAGAGGGAGTACTAACAGTGGCATGACCAACATGACTAATGCTCATACCTTGGCCATTGGCCGTCTGCACTTGCTCGTGGCCATGGTACTTCTCCTTCATGGTGAGCTTGTTGAGCTCGCCGGTGATGTGGTTGGTGGCACCGGTGTCATAGCACCAGTTGGTGTACACTCCATAGGACGCGACATGAGCGCCCTTCTCCTCTTCTTCATCTTCTTCATCGTCGAAGTAGCGGTGCCAGCACTTCCAAGCTTCATGGCCTGGTTTGCCACATATCTGGCAGCTGATGGCGTCGCGGTCTCTGTCGCCACCACGACCTCCTCCACGGTGGCCACCGGTGTCGTTGCCGCGTCCTCCGCGGCTGTTGCCACGACCATTGTCGCGGCCGCCTCCACCGCGTCTTCCTCCACGGTGACCACGTCCACGCGGTCCTCCTCGTCCACGGAAAGCTCCATTGATGGAGCAGCCACCTCCATAGTCCTGAAGGAGCTCCATGCGATTGTCCTAAGCAACAACATGCGCATAGAGGTCACTCACCGTGAGGTCTTTGCCACTGCCGTTGACGCCGATGGCAGCGATGAGTGAGTTGTAGCTGTCATCGAGGCCTGCCAGGAGGTATTCCACGAGCTCCTCCTCCTCGATCTCACGGCCTACCGCCGCAAGCTCGTCGGCGAGGCTCTTCATCTTGGCGAAGAATTGAGGCGTCGTCATGTTTTCCTTCCTCGTCTTGGCGAGGGCGACGCGCAGATTCGATATCCGCGTTTTGGACTGGGAGGCAAACATTGTTTTAATTGCCCCCCATACCTCGGCCGAAGTCTCCATGCCGATGGTGTTGACGAGGATCTCCCTTGAGAGGGAGTTGAGGAGGAACGTCAGGACCTGCTGGTCCTTCTCCAGCCACGTATCGTACGCGGGGTTCAGCTTCTCCTCCTTCTTGCCGTCCTTCTCCTCCTCGATGGTTTCGAGCGGCACCACCATGTCGCTGTCGAGAAAGCCCATGAGCCGAGCTCCCCTGATAGGCGGGAGAACCTGGGACTGCCACAGGAGATAATTCTCCCGAGTCAGCTTCTCGGAGACACTTTGGCCGGCTAGTGGATTGGTCATGGTGGATGGAGGGGAGAGGCACACGTAGATGTGTTTTAGGAAGAAGATGGCTCTGATACCATATGAGCGCTGTTGTATCTAGGAACGATACCCTTTCTCTCGGGCTCGGCTTCGTGTTAAAAGGCCACACACGGCAGGATTACAGGAGGTTGTTTTACAACGTGCGGTACAAGAAGAGGTGTGCGGTACAAGAAAAGGTGCGAGGATCACGGTGACAATCTGATCTTTATCAATCGGATCAGATTGTTTTACACAAATATCTCACCTACCAAAACTGCGTTTGGTTCTATCTTCTAGATGCACTAATATTTTTAACGTGTCAACTATGTTGTTCCGCTAACATGATCTCCAGCAGCAGCAGCAGCAATAGACACCCTGCATTGAACAACATGGAGTGCCTGATCTCAATTTCAGTCCACCACATGATCAAGATGAACCTGATGAACCTGATGAAGCTCAGGATGAACCTGACAGAACATTCAGGGACGAAGATCAGATGGTGCCATCAAATAGTTATTTGCAACTGGAACAATAGTATTTTTCAAGGCCATAAATTGATCTTTAAAAGTACAACATAATCCTTAGAGAGTATAATGAATATCCTATCAGTGATCACGGGAGGAAAAAAAGAAAATGTTCGAGGACACATCCACATACCATTGTATTGTTGATCTCTGAATGGGTATCGTTCGAGGACACATCCACATACCATTGTATTGTTGATCTCTGAATGGGTATCACTACTTCAGTTTCAGTGTTTTAAGTTCCTCAAGTGTGAAGCCCACTGCATGCATGTGAACAATTAGTTATTACCTTGAAAAAACAGAACCAACAGTTTCACATGTTTAGGTTCTCCTTCGATTGGCGAACTCCTTACTGCTGGAAACAATCAGTTATTTCATCAAGTGTTACATCATGAAAGCAAGAGGTTAAGTTCACATTTAAAGCTTATGTCAAATCCTGTTAAATTTTTGTTGAGTAACATATTGTACTACGTATAGGTTCCCGTGTTTTGTCAGGGTTGTACCCGTACTTGTACATGTGTCCATCTATATATACATGAGCAGCCGGCCCAATTGGTGTTGTGCAATCTCCAATTATCTTCCACATGGTATCAGACACCGCTTGATCCTACCCTAGCCGCCGCCCCCCCTCCTCTACCCTAGGGCGCCGCCGGCCTCCTCCCACCAGCCGCCGCCTCCGCCCTCCTCTCCCTCGGGCGCGCCGGCTCTCCCTCCTCCCGCCGCCACTCCCCCCCCTCCCCTACCTTGGGCGCCGCCGGCTCCTCCCTCCAGCCGCCGCCCCTAGCCACCACCCACCACCTTCCTCCATGGCCGGGTTCTCCTCCTCCGGCCCCTCCGACGCCATCAAATCCTCCCGCTCCGGCAGCAGCAACCCCTTCGCCGGGCCCTCCGTCGCCGTCATCCGCGACATCCCCATCGCCGAGCGCGTACCGGTTAAGCTCTCCACCACCGCTGCCAACTTCTTCCCGTGGAAGACGATTGGCCGGGCTGCTCTTCGCGAGTACGATCTCTCGACCACGTCGATGGCACCATCGACCTCCTCGCCATGCCGACGACCCGAGTGGCTCGCGATCGACGCCACCATCATCCGCTGGTTCTACCGGACCGTCTCCAACGACATCTTCCGCCGTCGTCCGGGACGGCGACACCGCGCACACGGTGTGGGAGAAAATCACCGGCCTCTTCACCGACAACAAGATCCAGCGGGTCACCTTCCTCCAGCAGGAGTTCTTCGGCACCCACCAGAACGACCACTCTCTCGACGAGTACGTTCTCAAGCTGAAGAGCCTCTCCGACGAGCTTCGCGACTTGGAGTTTCCGATCGATGACAAGATCATGCTCTCCACCCTGTCGGCCGGCCTCGGCGAGGATCTCAGCAACGCCGCCTCCAATCTCACGCTCCTCACCACGCCCTCCTTCGAGCAGGCCGTCGCCTACCTGCGCCTTGAGGAGCGCCGCCTCAAGCATCTCCGGGCTCGGGCGGCTCACACCGCCTTCGTCGCAGGCCTCTCCCGCGGCGCCCCGGCACCGGCGCCTCGCCCCCCCGCCCCCGCGCCTCGCCCGATGGGGCCGCCTCCGGGCTTCTACGCCCGGCCGCCTTCCGCCTCCGCCACCGGTGGCACCGGCACGGCGGTGGTCGTCGTGGCGCCCGTCGCCGTGGCGGCGGTGGCAACGGCGGCCATGGTGGCGCCCGCCCGCGCCTCGTCCACCCCGCGCCGCCCCTCTCCGCCATGGCTCGCGGGTCACAACCGTGGACCGGTCGTCCACGCCTACTCCATGCCTCTGCGCCGCGCCTACCCGGGCATCATGGGGCGCGTCCGCCACCATCGAGCCTTCACGCGGGCGCCCCACCGCCCGTCACGCCGAGCTACGACACCGTCGCTACGATGCGCGCCCTACTCCGCCTGCCTCACGCCCCGAGCTCGGCCCGTGGGATCCCGCGCTCGACCGCCCTCAGGCGCCCCCAGCTGGGGCGTATGGTGGCGGCGGCGAGTTCATGGACACCGCGCCTCAGCATATGGCGCACCCGGTACCCTCTCTTCTTCTACACCTCCTCCACCTCCTCTCGCATCATCGTTGTAACGGTCATGCGCTTCCTATTACTCACACGGTTCCGTCTCTTTTCCCTCCACTTCCACTCTCTCTCTCAACAATGTTCTTGTTTCTGCCTTGATTAAAATCTGGTTTCTGTTAAATCTTTACGTCGTGATAATCCTGTATTTGTGGAATTTGGCGTTTTGGTTTTCTGTCAAGGATGGTACTCGGATGCTCCTCCACCGATGTGACAGTCCCGGCGATCTGCCACTGTTCGGCCTCCACCACCGCCAGCAGCTCACTCGCCCTCTCCACCGGTGTCGATCTCTGGCACGCTCGCCTCGGCCATCCTAGCCACGCCGCTCTCCGTCAAATAATGCAAGGCTTTTCTTTTACTTGTAATAAAACGGATGCCCACTCCTGTGACGCGTGTCGTCTAGGAAAACATGTTCGCCTCCCATTTAGTTCCTCCTCCACAGTCGCGTCTTTTCCGTTTCAACTTATTCATAGTGATGTTTGGACCTCGCCGGTTCCCAGTAATTCTGGTTATAATTATTATCTTGTAATTCTGGATGATTATTCTCACTTTGTATGGACGTTTCCTCTCCGTCGCAAATCCGATGTTGCCGCCACTCTCACCGCATTTTTCGCTTTCGTTTCCACTCAGTTCGGTCGCCCCATTCACGCCTTACAAACTGACAACGTCAAAGAGTTTGATAACATCACCATTCGCTCTCTTCTCGCCGCTCATGGCGCTATCTTCCGCCTCACGTGTCCCTACACTTCCCCCCAGAATGGTCGTGCTGAACGGATGCTACGTACTCTCAACGACTGTGTCCGCACCCTTCTGTTCCACTCCCATATGCCTCCACGTTTCTGGCCGGATGCTCTTGCCATGGCGACTCTCCTCGTCAACATCCGCCCGTGTCGCGTGCGTTGGTCTTACACGCCGCACCACCTTCTCTACGGTGTGCCGCCCACGTATGATGACCTCCGCGTCTTCGGCTGCAAGTGTTATCCCAACACTGCTGCCACCGCCGCGCACAAGCTTGCGCCTCGCTCTCTACCTTGTGTGTTTTTAGGCTACCCCGCCAACACCAAGGGCTACCGATGCTACGACCCGGTCTCCCATCGCGTACTCACCTCCCGGCACGTGTACTTTGACGAGTTGTCTTTTCCGTTTCAGCAGGGACTTTTGGCGACACCTCCGACGACGCAGCGCCCGGCGCCCGGCCCTCTGGCGGCCCCGCGCCGATTGCGCCGGTGGCCCCAGCACTGCGTCGGCCCGGCCCGCCCTGGCGCCGTCCCCATGGCGCCTCCGGCCAGCGCCGCGCCATCACCCGCGCCGCCCCGGCGCTGCGGCGCCGTCGCCGCCAGCGCCCTCGTCGCCGCGGCGCCGCGTCGCCCCTCTGCGCCCTCGACGCCGTCGACCAGCTCGAGCACCTCAGGCTCCCCCTCGCCGCCCGTCGCTGCGGCTCCTGCGCCCATGCTCACCCGAGCACGTGCGGGCGTGCGGCGGCCATCCACGCGCTACCCCGCCGACCAGTGGGCCTTCTGGGCCAGCGGGAACAGTGTCCTGCCGCATGACGGCGGGGCGCCGTCGTCCCACGAGCGGGAGGCATCCTCCTCGCGGCCGAGCGCGCCGTCCACCTCCGCCTCGCGGTGCCCACTCGGCTCGCGGCCTGCGCGACCCGCCGCGCCGCCATGCAGAGGAGAGTACGACGCTGCAGCGCAACCGACTGAGCTGGTGCCCGCCCTCGCGCCAACGCGTCATCACCGGCAAGTGGGTCTTCAAGCACAAGCTCGGCTCGATGGTACTCTCGGCGCTACAAAGGCGCTGGGTCGTCCGGCTTTCGGCAACGCTGGTGTCGACTTCACGGATACGTTTGCCCGGTCGTAAACCGGCACGATCCGCCGTCCCTGCACCTCGCCGCTTCGCGCATGGCGGTGCATCGATGGACGTCTCCAACGCCTTCCTCCATGGCCACCGCCGGAGCAGGTCTCTGTCCGCAGCCCATTGGCCGTTGGCCTTGGCGCCCGATGACATGAGCTTGCTCTCTCGGTCCTTGTATGGATCGCAGCGCCCGCGCCGTACCAGCGCATCGCCGCGTTTACGCATCAGCTCGGCTTCCGCTCCGCAGCGCTCGATCGCTGTTCGTCTTCCGGACGAGCAACGACATAGCCTACTGCTGTACGTCGACGACATCATCTTGACGGCATCCACCGCCGGTCTTCTTCGATAGCTCACCGACAGTCTTCGTGCTGAGTTCGCATTGAAGGACCTCGGCCCGCTCCACTACTTCCTCGGCATCGAGGTTGTCCGGCCATGACGGGTTCTTTCTTCATCGGCGATACGCCGTGAGCTTCTCGAGCGTCGGGATGCTTAATTGCAATCGCGCCCTCCTCAGCCGACACGAAAGCTTTCCGCTCGATGGTTCGCTGGCTTCCGATGCCCGTTCTACCGCTCCATCGTCGCGCCCTACTGATGCCAGCGTTGACACGTCCGGAGCTCAAAGATGCGCTGTGCAGCGGTGTGCTTGCACATGCATGCTCTCGAGACGCCCATTGGGCTGCGGTGAAGCGGATTCTCCGCTACATCCGTGCACGATGGGCTACGACCTGTCGCTGCATGCCTCGCCATCGACCTCCGACCTCGTCGCCTACCGGACGCGGATGGGGCTGCCCGGACACGCGGCGCTCCACCAGCTACTGCGTCTACCTTGGGTCGTCGCTCGTCTCTTGGTCCTCCAAGAGGCAGCCCACCGTGTCTCGCTCGGCCAGGCCGAGTACGCGCCGTGGCTAATGCTGTGGCCGAGTGTACATGGCTTCGCCAGCTTCTCTCGAGCTTTCTTGCCACTGACAAGGCCACGGTGGTATTCTGCGACAACGTGTCGGCTGTCTACCTCTCCGCCAACCCCGTTCATCATCGACGCACCAAGCATATTGAGTTGGACATCCACTTTGTTCGTGAGCAAGTTGCTCTCGGTCACGTTCGAGTTCTTCACGTACCGACGTCTCAGCAGTTTGCCGATATCATGACGAAGGGATTACCGTCCACGACTTTTCACGAGTTCGCTCCGGTCTGTGTCGGTGCCGACCCTTCGACTGCGGGGGGGTGTTGAGTAACATATTGTACTACGTATAGGTCCCCGTGTTTTGTCAGGGTTGTACCCGTACTTGTACATGTGTCCGTCTATATATACATGAGCAGCCGGCCCAATTGGTGCTGTGCAATCTCCAATTATCTTCCACAATTGTTAAGCAGAACCTTGACATCCACTTGTTCACAGGCCATACGTGTGCTTTTGCAACTAGCTTATCCAGTGACCACTTATTTGTCAGAACAATAGATTAAACTCGCTACATGCCAAAATACATAAAAGGGACATAATCTTGAAGTACTTCTCTGAAACATATATTCAGCTCTGAAACTTATTAGATGTGCGTATGTTCTAGAGCAGACTTGGAAGCTGAGAAAAAATACTGTATGCTTTAATTTGAGTGATCCTAACAGAGGAATTGGTTGTCCTGAATCTATTGAGTGATATCAATACCATTAGAATAGCATCTAAATTGGTACCACTATGACTATACAGATGGCAATATCCTGAATCTATTGACGAAGGTGTTGCTCAGAGTAGCAGATATCAATGATTTTCCATCAATTGCAACACCAAAATACCTGGATGAGATGAGGATGGAAATACCTGGACGAGCTAGTAGAAGATGCGGAGGCCCTCCTGGTCCTTGCTGGTCTGGATGTCGATGAGGGGAACAGGTAGCCGATCTTGGATGTGATTTTTTTTTTGGAAAAGGACGCATTTATTAAAGATAATGTTTACACCCGGCCTCTGCATAACCAAGATGCACACAGCCACACGACCGACAGAGCTAAGGTAAAAAGTATACAAATATTACAAAAGGCACTATGAAAATAAATGACTAGAATCTAAGACAGATCAATCCTCAAATCACGTGGCCATCCATGTTGGAAAAAAATATCCCTCGCCGTGTCCTCCAATCGCCTACATCCCTCCATAAATAAGTCGCGGAACTCGAAACGTTGGAGAATCTTCCATGAACGGAGGATAGCCGTGGCTCGATAGATAACCTGTAGAGGAGAAGACACAATGTTATTAAAAATCTTGTCATTTCTACATAGCCATAGCGACCATATAATGGCAGCGCTCCCACCCTAAACAAAGTTCTGTACTTATCAACAATTCCATACAACCAATTACCAAAAACATTGGTTACAGAATATGGCGGAGATAAACCAGAAGCTATTTGGATGAATGACCATATAGAGCGAGCAAATTTACAATGAAAGAATAAATGGCGAATTGTCTCATCTTGATGACAAAAAACACATTGTGTACTTCCATGCCAATTCCTCTTTACAAGATTATCTTTTGTTAGAATTACCCCTTTCCGTAAATACCAAGCGAATATCTTCGTCTTAAGGGGTATTTTCATATTCTAAATTTTATTATTATCATTAACATCGACCGGGATATCAGGTTGGATCAAGGCTTTATATAGTGAACCAACAGAAAATTTACCACTTTCTAGTAATTTCCATTTGAACACATCAACACCATCCGATAATTGTATTCTGGATAATCGTAATAGTAGATTGTTCCAAGATACCAATCTAGGACCGATGAGACTTCTTCTGAAAGACACATTAGGAGGATAGTCTTCCAACACCGTGGAAATTGTATCCCCTTTATGTCTAACAATCGAATATAGAGCCAGATATTGTTCGCGAATAGTAGATTGGCCAAGCCATCTATCTTTCCAAAACCTAATCTGTGATCCATCCTTAATCTCGAAAGCACCAAAACGAAAGAAATGCTTCTTGGTGGCCATAAGACCCGCCCAAAAATGTGAATCACCAGGTTTCCAAACCACTTGAGACACAGCCTTGGACCCCACATATTTCCTCCATAACATGGTTTGCCAGACACCATCTTCTGTAAGTAGTTTAAAAAGCCATTTGCCCAGGAGTACAGTGTTTTTGACTTGCACATCATGTATGCCCAGTCCACCAAATTCCTTCGGGCGGCAAACCACATTCCATCTGGCCAGTCGATATTTCTTTTTCTCACTATCCCCTTGCCAAAAAAATCTTGAACGGAAATAATCCACTTTGGTCAAGACCCCTTTTGGCAATTGGAAGAACGAGATCATATACAGTACCATGTTAGTGAGTACTGGATTTATGAGTACTAGTCTTCCACCAAGGGATAACAATTACCTTTCCAACTATTAAGACGTTTTTGTAACCTTTCCTCAACAAATTTCCATTCAGCAATTGTGAGACGCCGATAATGAATCGGTATTCCCAAATAATTGATTGGAAACAGTCCTTGACCACAGCCGAAAAGTTCAGCATATAGGTGAGCCTCGTTTTGGGCCTCGCCAAAACAATACAAATCACTCTTATGGAAGTTTATTTTAAGCCCGGATAGCTGCTCAAATGCTGATAATATCAATTTCAGATTCTTAGCCTTCACCAGATCATGTTCCATAAAAAGAATTGTATCATCAGCGTATTGAAGAATAGAAAGTCCACCATCAATAAGATGTGGAACCACTCCTTCAATTTTACCATCAGCCTTAGCTCTCTCAATAAGGATAGCCAACATATCAGCCACTATATTAAATAATAAAGGCGATAGTGGATCACCTTGTCTCAGTCCTTTCTTGGTTTGGAAGTATTTGCCAGTATCTTCATTTACTTTAATGGCAACACTACCCCCAGACACAAACGACTGAATAAGAGAGCGCCACTCCTCAGAAAAACCTTTCATGCGGAGAGTTTGCTGGAGGAAAGACCATTTAACTTTGTCATATGCCTTCTCAAAGTCAATCTTGAACAATACACCATTTAATTTTTTTGAGTGTAGTTCATGGATTGTTTCATGCAAAATTACAACACCATCTAGGATATTTCTTCCTTGCATGAACGCGGTTTGAGAGGGGCTAACAACATTTTCAGCAACTGAATTTAGTCTAATCGTGACAACCTTCGTAAAATCTTAAAGCTAACATTAACTAAGATTGGACGATCTTCAGATATCGTTCTGCATTGTTAACCTTAGGCAGTAAAATTATATTGCCAAAGTTAAGTCTAAAGAGATCCAATTGTCCGATTTGTAAAAACCCAAACAAATTCATCAGATCGTCCTTAATAACATCCCAGAATTTTTGGTAAAATTTCGCTGGGAAGCCATCAGGTCCTGGTGCTTTGTTATGTTCCATTTGAAAAACCGCTTTCTTGACCTCTTCCTCGGTATATGAGACAGTTAGAAAGCTGTTTTCTTCATCAGAAACCTGAGGGATATCGGACGTTTGGGACTCATCCATAGAGAAAGAATTCTCCTCTGGGACCCCAAACAAGGATTTATAATAAGTAGTGATATATGACTTCAGATGCTCCTGTCCCTCAATCATACCTTCATCCTGAATCAGAGAATGAATACGTTTCTTCTTATGCTTGCCATTGGCAATAGCATGGAAGTACCTAGTATTCGCATCTCCTTCCAAGATGAATTTTGCTTTAGAGCATTAGTACCACTTGAGTTCCTCCTCACGCAGAAGTCGGGCTATCTCCGCATTCGATTGGCTTTTGAGCTCAATTTCTGTCGATTAATGGCACGACTTCTGCGGTAGCTTCTAAGTCATCAATTATAGATGTAAGGCGTATTTTTCGTTTTTAGGTTACCGGTGTGCCTGCCCAGCCGAAGGAACTTGCGTAAATTACACATTTTATTATTCCATCGAAGAATAGGCGTTTGGCCACCGACCGGTTTTTCCCAAATATCCTTAACCATCTCATAAAAACCATCACGGATCATCCAACCGAGTTCAAATTTAAACTCATTCACAGACTTTCGTTGCGTTAATCCAAAAGATAAAAGTAAAGGAGCATGATCCGACAAAGCCTCGATACGTTCTAGAGCGTGAACAGTTACCATAGGGAACTTTTGTTCCCAGTCAGTATCCATAAGCATTCTATCTAGTTTTTCATATGTTGGCTCCGGAAGACTATTAGCCCATGTAAATTGCCTTCCTAACATTGTAACCTCCCTCAAGTCCAGACTGTCTATAACAGCATTGAACAGAAAAGGCCAATATTCATCGAACCGGCCCCGACTCTTCTCGTGAGGAAATCTGAGCAAATTAAAATCCCCTCCTATAAGAATAGGATATGGATTATCCTTTGCCAAATTCACAAGCTCACGCAAAAAGTCAGCCTTATAAACATCCTGAGCGGCCCCATATACGGCGACTAAAGACCATGTGAAATTGTCAGCCTTGTTACGGATATGAAGTTTTATAAAAAAATCTCCCACCGAACTAGCTAAAACTTCCATAGTCTCATCTCTGACGCCTAACAGGATCCATCCAGACCGCGCGGCGGACGTGATATCCACGTAAAGTCCACTCCACCAGAAAGGCGATTGAGTAGGGCTTGTGAAAAATCCCGTCTACCAGTCTCAGAAATACCCAGAAAATCCAAATTATAATCTCTCACACAATCAGCAAAGAATAAATGTTTAGCCAAGTCCCGAAGACCTCTGCTATTTGAAAACATTCCATTCATTGAGAAACTATAGGAGATTTGGATACACGGGATCTCTTTCGCGACCGCTGGCTCTTTGATTTTCGACCAGAAGCTTTCAACTCATACAAAGAGGCAAGCCCGGTCTCATCAAAGTCCACCTCCGATACTTCACCGACTAAGTGAGAAAGGAGTTGACCATCTACTGTGGCATGCAACTCCTCTTCCTCAATTAGTGAAATATCAGGAAAAACACCGACCTTAGGAGTAACCGTTAGACGGTCAACCTCCATGTGTCGCAAAACATTATAAGAAAAAGAAACTTCCTGTACAGATTTACCCAAACTAATTCCAACATTGGCTAGCTTAGAAGACATAACAGGAGTAGAAAAAGACAAAAAAGACCTCGGAGAACTCATTTTACCTGGCGAATCTAAGTTCCTCTCCGCCTTACGCCGCATGGCCTTGAGCATGGAGTCCTCATCAGTCGCAAACGCCCCAGAGGCATCGACTCCATGGCGCGCGCTCCGCCTGAAGGCTATGCCACTCACCTGCACATCGACTGTCGAAGAAACCCGTGGTGGAGACCGAGAGAACCCAGACCCCTCCTGGATCCGGACGCCCACATCACCTGCCGGAGTCTCCTGATCCACCAAAGTGAGCGAGACGACCCCAGGCGTCCCCAGGTCCTCCCTGACCAGGGGGACACGGTCATCCTCGTCGTCATGGTCGGCCAACCCTGCCTGGGTCGGACCAAGCATAACAGCATCCCGAAGCTGGTCACGAACATCGCGGTCAGCCGACCCCTCCTAGGTCAGCTTCCGCGAACACACCGAAGGAACCCCCTCCACAAGAACATGAGTGGAAACAGGAATAGATCTGCCCAAAATATGTGTTCTGGACCTCGCTGGCGAAGCTGGGCAAGACCGCCTAGCAGGAATGGAAACCGAGCGAAGAGCCTCCTGAATCGAGCACGAAAGCGCGCCGAAGAAGAACCCTTCCCGCGAAGAGGGGAATCCAAAGGAAGAGCATCCATAAGTTGACGACCTCGTGGAGTAACCGGATTAGCATTAAAAGGGGTGACCACAAGCATATGTGCTCTTTGCCCATGACAATCTCGAGCTCCTGCCTGCCGACGAGGTCGTGCTCCGGCCAGTTGCTGCCTTCCTCCATTGTCTGCCAATCCAGCACAGATTCGTCCGTCCGTCACCATCAGTATCTAAACCACAACCCTAGGTTTCCGTTCGTAATCAACAAGGGGAAAAGGCAGCTATAGACCTCAGAGTCCTGGATGACACTCCTCGCCTCGTGGAGTAGGGAGGCGGAGACGAAGACCTCCTTGTTGGCATAGCGGAGCTTGTCGTTAGGGCGGAACTCAAACTCCAGGAAGTCGTGCTCGAACTTGCCCTTGTGCTCCACGTAGTACCGTAGGTAGAACTCGGCCCTGGAGGCCTCCTCGCTGCTCCAGCGCCGGCGAATACAGATCCACCGCCGGCGTACTTCCAGCGCCAGCGCATGCAGATCCAGCGCCAGCGCATGCAGATCCAGCGCCGGCGCAACATAAAAAAAATCCAACCTTGACCTCCAAGTCGCTGGCATGGGTGGGGGATGGATGAAGAGGGGATTCCTTCGAGGAGCAAGGCGGCGTTGGGGAGGAATAGGAAGATTTCAGCCGTGGGGCGCGAGAGGCTGATTCCGGGAGCGACGCGAGCGAGGAGGGGAAGGAGGGACGCCGGCGATTGAGGGGAACGAGCGACACAAGCGAGCGGAGGGTAAGGAGCGACGCGGCGATGGAGTGCGGGTTGGTTCGGAGAATCTTCGAGGACGTTTATTATATATTATATATTGTATATGTATATATAAATATAATATATATATTATATTATATATATATACACTAATAGTCAAACTGGTTGTCTAGTGCAAAAGCGCTAGGCGACCACGACGAAGGCATCGGCGGCGGGGGTGGAGAGAGAAACTCAAGATCATCAGGAATCCAGGAGAAGTCCACATCCGCGACGGGGAGAACCGGCGGGGGTGGTGAGGGCGAGGGTGGGGGCGGCGGGGGCGAGGGTGGGGGCGGCGGCGCGCTCGTCGCACCGATGACCTGGACGGCGGAGCCAGCTGGTGTCGGCGGTGGCTGCATCCTGCGCAACATTCAAAGAAAGAATTTATGGAGTTGAATGTGTAATTTCACTTTTTTTAAGAACTCTTGTATTGAATGAGGAAAGAATGATACCTGGGGCAACGCTTTTTATGCGCCGTCAGGTCGGCCTGGATGGCATAGCTTTGACCGCAGTCGCAGGGCAGGTTTTTTGGCCCGTGCTTCCTCCCGTAGTGCTTCTTGATGGCGCTGAGGTCGTAGAGGGCCCTTTTTGGGTCGTTGTAGATACACTCTGGCACCGGGCATGTGAACACCTTCTTCGTGCTAGGGCCGCCGACGTCCTTCTTGAGCTTCCATGGAAGATTGTGCGTCCGTATGTGTAATTGCAGATTTTGCAATCTGTGAAACCCTTTATTGCATACCTCACAAGGGTATGGGTGGCGGGTGATCAGCCTTCCCGGTGAAAGTTTTATCACCTCGGCGTCTGGGTCTATAGAAGAAAAAATTAGGTGCATTATTATGTGCAGTCTTTTTTGTGTGTGTGAGAAACATTGGTCTTTGAAGAGCTCCACATGGGCCCTTAATGCAACATGTAAATCCTTACGGGCTCCGCTAGGTTCGCTGGATTTTAGGACGTAAGTTTTACGGACTGATTGAGTTCCGACTAAATCCTTCGTACTTATTATCCGGATCTCTGCCTAACCGAAACGCTGAAACAAACAGGGCCTAACTAGTATACTTTACCCCATAGCATAACGCCCAGGGACCAAACAGGCACCGATCGGTCATCAAAACTTCACGTAATCGAGCATTCGGTTGACCGAGAGATCGGTAATTTATTGATCTCGGTTTTGACCAAACAAGCACCGATCGGTCATCAAAACTTCACATACGGTTCACCGAGAGATCGGTTCGGTGCAGGCTGGGGCGCTGGAACGCTGCCGCGCTGGGCTTGGCTACAATGGGTGGGAGTCCAGCCACGCGCGTTCGGTTAATATATATGGTTAATTCGGTTATACGGTAAAAGACGATTTTATATGAAATATCGGTTCGGTTTCGGTAATAACCAAACTAACCATATTAGACGTGATTTTTTCAATAACGTCTAACTTGTGTATGACCGTGTGTTTCAGTTTAGCATTTTCTACTACCAAACTAGACGTGTTGCATGAGATAAACAAAAATACAATGAGTTTTGGCCAAAATAAAATAGTTTACTACTTTGTATTACCAAATGTGTGTGTTGTAAGAGAAAAATAAAACAAGAAAATAATAAAATTTAGTGTACATGTAAGGAGTTGAACTCACTTTCGGCCAAAATAAAATAGTTTACTATACTTTGTATGACCAAACTACGTTGTGTTGTAAGAGAAAAATACGAACAAGAAAATATTAAAATTTAGTCTACATGTAAGGAGTTGAGCTCAAGTCCTATGGCAAGAAAGCACGTGTCCACACGTGGAAACCAATACATTTGCAACAAGTTTAGTGAGATGAAAGCAGTTTGGCCTTATATAACCAGTTTGGGCAGGGTTGGGCTGGGCCTTATTTTGGCAATATGACTATTCGGTTATTAACCACGGTTTTTTGGTTTAAAACTGAATTAACCTAAGGCCAAAAGGTTAGCAAATTTTCTAACTGAAACCTTAACCATATAAACTGGAAAAACTGAAATTTTGGTTGCAGTTAGTATCTTTTGGGTTGGGTTATGTGCGGCCGGAGGAATAGATGCTCGGCCGCTGTTTGCTTGTTTTGCTGGGCTGGGTTGGGCTTGGCGTACATGCTAGCCAGGAGTTGTCGTTTATACGGTAAGCCAAGGACAAAGAGAGTGGAAACAGCTATACAGGTACACGAATCGGGGGATAGGGCTAGGGCGCTAGGCCATGTTGCTTCGGTCAGTTACAGGTACACGAATCGGGGGATAGAGCTAGGGCGCTAGGGCTAGGACGCGTACTGAAAATCATCGAAAATAATTCGGTTTCTAACTACTAGTACGTACTGAAATCAGCGAGTACTACCGAACAATTCGGTCTCGGTCCTTGAAGGAGATCCTAAATTAATGAAGAAAGTCGGCGAGGGGGCTGTCGTACGTACCAGGGACACCCTTTGGTCGGGTCCGTTTTAATCTGTTGTGTTGCTGCGCAGGTTCCTGCTGCTGCTGCTGCTGTCCTCCATCTCCGTCACGATCATCTCCATCACGTCCAGCATCTCGATCATGTGCTCCCACATCCAGCCGCCCAGCTGCTGCCTCCATGATGCCTGAAAATTAATGCTTGGGGGTACTACGTACGGTGGTGGACTGCTAATCTAGTACTTAGTGATCGAGGCAGACATTATATAGGACTGCCGACTGCGAGCGAGTGTCCTCTCCGATCGAGATTAGCCGCCCGCCCGTGTCTGTCACCGTCATGCATGTACACTCGATCGGCGGCGACACTACGTCCTCCTCCGCCGGAGATATCTGTTTTTCCTGTTTACAGGTTTCCAAATGAGTTACGGACTCGTGGGCGGACGTGTATCCAGCAGCAAAGGGGTCCTCGATCTCGATCGCCGCCCTCGGAGTACAACTTTTCGCCAGAGCATGCACACCATGGTTCCCTGCTGCCTCTGCGCCTGCGTCCTGACAACCATGGTTCCCTGGATTCTGATTGACTACACGTACGACGAAAGCTGCATGCACGTCAACCTCCTCGCGCACGAAAAACTCCGTGGGTTCCGGATTTGTATTGATAGGGAAGTTCCCACGGACGCCACATTAAGCTAGACAACACTTTTTCATATAAGTATGTGGCACCATCGATCGGTTAGAAAGTCTCTCTGTCTTATCTTTTACTTATCTACTAAGCAAGTTTTTTTGTGAACTTCACTACTATAACTGTATTAATTACTATCATAATAATACTCTACTTTCCGCGCTCCCCTGTTTCTAAGGTTGTGGTATTGCTAACACACGGCTGCCGAGCATATATATATCCATTCATGGAAAGACGTATGCTCTAGAGTGAGATATCATTTGAACGTTCAATCCTTAAATACATAGTTCCTTTCTTGTGTTGTCAGTTATTATGCATGACAAGGAGATCCCAAGCCGAGGCACTCGCCAATTAGGAAATCCAAGCTTAGGTTTGTGCATACTACTTTCTAATGAATTGTGATAATCATATATGATCAGAAGCATGTGGGTTTTGTAATATGGTGATCATGCATCGTAGACAAATGAAATACACATGGGAGTCTTATTTCCTGTATCAAAATATAAGATGTTTTAGCTTTGTGAAGATAATATATATCATCTAAACATTGTATATTATGAAACGGAGAGAGTAGGTTTAAGAAAGCAATGTTTCTTACCATGGATGTTATTTCTTTTCCACACGAGAAAAATCCTTGTCTCCAGGAACTAGCACAAATATGGTGCTTCATTCTGGCCAGAAATTGTGCACAGTCGTTGGCTGGTGAGAGTCACGGCTGCTGAAAGAGACCTGCATATGTGGAGTCAAAAGCCAAAGCTACACTTATATTCTTCTCACATGTACTAGTATCTTTTTTTTTGCAGGGTAATTTCCTAAGCAACGAACGTGTCGTGTCGCTTAAATGTAATTGGAAGCTTTGCATCGCGGTGGCCTTTGAATCACCCTGAAGTTTGACGATTTGCAAATAATAGGCTAGCCACGCCTCGGGTTTCTGGAGTCCGTCGTATTTGGTAGTCATGAGGGATCTTGAAATCCTTGGGTACCGGAGTCTTAGTGACCCGATGGGTAAAGAAGCTGGCGCCGCATGGTTCGCGCTCGTCGTCACTTTCCCTGTCAGAATATCTTCGGCTACTGCGTTCCTTCCTGGATCTGTCGACCCTTCTCTGTGTGATGTCATTTCTGGCGTTGTCCCGACACGAAGAATGTGTGAATCACACGTGGTGAGGGGACTTGGATCGTCGGGTCTTCCCCGTATGCCGAGGGCTACTGCGACGGCGTGGTGATTTGTCATCTCGTTACATGACTCCCTATTATCACTGCGCAAGAGTTTCGCCTACCATACCCAGACCCATGAGGGCGGAGCGATGAATGGTTGCCCACGGATCATCGGTAGTTGGTTGGATTGTCAAGAGGAAGGTTTGGGCGGCAACAAGGGCGGTATGTGCTGTTTTTGCCTTGATGTTACCCGCGCAATCAACTAACATGAATGAAAAGTCTAAATCTCTGGCCATTTCACGCCTCTCGAATTCTGAGAGGCGTTGCGGCCGTGAGGTGCTCCTCCTGGACTGTGGTCCTCCAGTGACGCTGCCATAATTTCGGGTGGAGCTGAGCTATGCCCGGCGTAGGCCGTATTCATCAACTAACCTTTTCCTTTCATATAGTGATCGTTGTAGTCGCAGTAAATCCTTCATCGTGTGGTGCAACAAGTATTTATAGGCCATCAATTCTTCTCTTGCGGTAGCTGAAGCGTTATGCGCTCGCCAGAGCATTCTCCTCCTCGTCGCGCACGACGCGGCGATCTCCTTCTGGCGGGTCCTGCCTTTCTTCGCTACACCCTGCTGCATCATCTGACAAAATATCATCAGGGTTAATGATTGGGTTATCGTGGGAGTCTACGGGCATTGAGGTTTCTCCTTCTTCCTAAATCATGCACACTTGGTAGTGCATCATGTACGATTGATTATCGTCGCTGATGTACCCATAAGAGACGCTGATCTATGATCCAGCGAGGTCCTAGGGATCTTTGTAGCATCCCATTTGTCTAACAACTGTAATGCTACTTGGTCTAGTAATAAAATGGCCACTTCCTACATGTAATTGTTGCATCATCATCATATCATGCTCATGTCATCATGCCACCTTGCATTTGAGCATCATACAAAAACCCTTGAGTTTTGGTTCTTATCTCATATGCATTAATATTTATATTTGCCTCTTGATATTGTATTTGGTTCTTGATATAGTGTTAAATGCCCAAGTTGAGTTGGGGGCATATCTTTTATTGTCTCCACCACCCTTTCTTTCACCACTTTACAATTCCACCATCCCATTATACATGAGCTTGTAATTATTTTTCTTTGGTGTTTAATCAAGCTCATGAGAGATAGGGTGGGTCCAATCCTACAAGTTCTTTTGCTTGACCCTTACTCCAACTTTGGAGGATGCAAATAAATAAATGTCATGAGATATTGTTTTGTTTTCACAAGATAAGACCTAGCATTTAATGCATTTGCATGGGCCATGCAACTACCACCAATTTTGGTCATCTTTTAGTTTTATTTGAATCCTTGAGTGTGTCATCTCTATTTCTACCCCATCACCACCTTTGCTTCTTTTCTCTCTTTTGGCTACCTTGCTTGAGCTTGTTGATCTTGCTTGTTTTGCCCAAACACTCAACCTCTCCCCTCATCTCTCTTAGTCCTCTCCCTAAACCCTACCCCCTCTAAACACCATCCCCCATCCATGCATGATCATGTGGGCATGCCAAGCCCTAAACCTCCCCTCTCTCTTTTCATCTCAAAACCCTAACCCAACCACCCCTTCTAGCCTAGCTCGACCATCTGATCTACCCCATCTACTCCTTCCTCACCTAGCCGGCCCCACCGCCACTCTCCCATGGTCACCCCCGCCTAGCTAACCTAGCCCGAGTCACCCCTCTCTCCCCGCCTCAGGGCCTAGCCCACGCCTCGCCTGGCCCTGCCGTGACCCACCTGGCAGCCCCCCCACTGTCCTTGCACCACCTCCCTGGTCCCATGCCGAGCACGTGAGGGAGAAGGTGGCAAAAGGTGGCCGACGCCACCTTCCCCTCCCCCACGCCAACCACCTCACCCCCGTCCTTATCTACCTCCCTCCCAACCCTCTGGCCTCTCCCAGATCTCCCAGAGGCCCTGCCTCGCCTCCCCTCTTCTCCCTCTTTCTCCACCGCCACCATCCACCGACGCCGGCCACCGTCGGTCCTCCCCTTTCACCCCTCTCCCTAGCCGGTGGCGTGACGTCTGCGGTTGTCGAGGAAGGCCACGAGGACCCCTGCACCACCCCTGTACCCGCAGACGCGAAGGAGAAGGACCAGGCGCCCAGGAACGCCGACGCCCCGACGCAAACCCTAGCTCGCCCGGCCCCTGCCTCGACGCCGATCGTGACCGCCTCGAGCCGATCCACCTACACCAACGCCCTCGCGGTGAGTCCCCGAACCCCATAGACATGCCCCTGGCCTTCGTCGTTTCCTGTCGGCGACGTGCGTTCCGTCGAGCACCGCTGCACGGCGGCGCGCACTGCCCGTCTGCCGTTTCGCGAGAGACCTTAACTAGCCCGCCCTCCGGACACCAACCTCACAACAAGTGGCTCGCCTCTGCGCCAGCATCGTCGCGGGTTCGATGCCCGCCGCCACGCCAGCGCGCCGCACCAGATGCAGAGCAAGGAGAAAAACAGTACCGCGTGGTACTTTTCCCTAAAACCCCCCACCTTTTTCGTTTGCGCAGCCGCGACCCGAGGCCCACATGCATGCCTCGCTTTTTGCAAAAGGCTCCCACGTTTATGAGCCTCAACCCGCGGTCCCGCCTCCACGTGGCACGCCATTGGCGCCTGCCAGGCCGGCCGACCGTGTCCCCACCTGTCATTGTCTGTGGGTATAACAGTGTGAGTAACAAAAGGTTTTGGTTGTCTATTTAATTCAAATCCATTTCAAATGAATTCAAATTCAAAAATTAAATCTGTTTTCAAATAACTTTAAAATTATAAATCCAAATTTAACAAATAATATATGAATTTGAATCAGAAAATTGTGAGGAATTCAAATATGCTATCCACAATATCAATTGAGCACTTTATTTTCTAAGTTGAATAAAATTACAATAAAATGCCCCTTGAATTAAATAATTAATAACTTTAGTTCTATAACTCCAAATTCGACAAATGATATGTCTAAAATGATCAGCTCGATGAGACCTTTCTGTTTATGCTATCCATGTTTTCAATTGCTGCATACATCATATAAATATATAGTACACAGCAACTAATATGACAATAAAATGTGGCCAAATCTCAATAAAATGACTTATTCTTGTATTCCACACCTCACCCATGCCATGCTACTTTATTGCCATGTAAATTGTGCATCATTCATCATGGCATGATTGTTGCTTGTCGCATTTTATTCATATGATTGTGCACTTTATTTATGTTGGCCCTTGTTTGTTTGGTTCTTCTTCGAATAGACACTGAGCAGGGGATATATCAAGAGAACTGTGAGCACTACTCCTCTCTCGCTTCAACTGAGTTGCCAGGCAAGCACTACCACATGCTTGCATACATACAGTACCTATTGCCTCTATCTTATTCTTGCATCATTGAGTCGCGATTGCATTAAACTGAATCCCAAGTATTGCATAGCCTTTACTTTTAAACCCCACCAAGCTTGTTCCTCCATCCTATGAGCCATTACTACAGGAGTTGTTTGAGCCATGCGAGTCGTAGAACAGCATGTGTAGGGTATGTGAGTGTCTGATGGATAACGAGGTACCTAAACAACTTAACCTGAGTAGTAATGGGATAACTAATAAAAGTGGCACCAGTGAGCAATATCTGCTATTTGGTTTTTCCTGCTCACTTGTGTCCCGTAGGACCCCGAGTACTTGATTCCTGTTCCTTGATTATTCGCGCTATCCACATCCGGGAGGCTTATGGGACCCCCCTGAGCTAGAGCTTGATTCAGTCTTATTTCTTGGGGCCACAAACTAGTTTGAGGTTTTGTTTACTATCCTGTACTTATGCCATGCTTTACTGCTTTATTAAGATTGTGCGAGGAGCACCTGTACTGTTTAGGATCGGGGACACGTATTCGCGGTGTCGACAAGCCCAGTTTTGGGTTCCCAGTCGTTCACAGCCGTCCACCCAAACCTCGGGTCCGTCTCGGAGTCACTAACCGCTTGGTGTACTCCAAGGTGGCCCCAAATATTTCTGAATCTGTGATTGCTTTGTCGTGAAGGCCTCGTTGGGTTTTGATTTGGTTTTTCCGAGGTTGATCGAGTGTGTGTTGCTATTTGTGCACCCTGCAGGTAAAACTTTCGAAAAGCCGTGTCCGCGGTTATGGACGACTTGGAGCATTTCGTTTCGATCATTGACAAGCATAACTAAAGTACCGCTTTTAATTTGACTAAGTAATTGACTAGTAAATAGTGCAACACTCATGGAATGGTTAATAAAACGCCAGCGGATGGGGTCGTTTCCGCTTCCTCGTTGGTAGCGAGAGGAGGATGGATCATGGATATTCTATAACTGTTGTCATTAATTCACGGACATCCGTCTATCTTTGGTTAGGCGGATGGTTAGCGTTTATCTATAGAACTGTTAGGGTTTACCTTTCGCTGCAATTGCGTCACCCCAGGTTGTGTCCCCTTTAGAGGCATAAAGACTTGCTGAGTACCCCTAGGGTCTCACACGATAAATTATTGGTTCAGATGAACAGGTACCCTCGCAAGACGGATACTGGGTGGAGGAGGCTGATGATGTGGGCAACGAACGTTTGATGTAGAGATTCCGGGAACAGGGATCCGTGAGATCTGTGGGCGGGATGTGCTTATTTCTGGGGCATCTTATGCCGATTTGCTTCTTATCCGTACTCGGACCTTGTTTGCCGCTTCCGCCTGTTACTCTGATGTGTGATGTATGAGGAGATATCCTAAACTATTAAATCTATCTAGGACATTTGAATATTGTCGTATGGCGTTGCTATATTTCCTTTCTTTCTAGATGGAATGGCTCTGATGTACTATTGTATGGTGGCTTGCATACATACTCATTTGTGTATGTAGTTGATCCCTTCGCCTGCCGATTACGCCGCCCGTACTTGTCCCGATGACTGGAAATGGTTGGGACGGCCGAAAGGTCTACCCGTGAGTGGCTTTTAGGCCCCACCGTACTATTTCAACCATTTCCGCTCATCCAGGCTTGTATCTAGGAGCGTAATTCACCGAGGTAGTTACAATCTTGGTCTAGGTATGACTCCCCCTTCCTAATTCCAGAGTCGATGCTTTCTTCAGCTTCGTTAAGAACTGTTCTGGATGAATTTGGGTTGCGCTGCAACATTGACTGGGAGATCAAGCCAAAAGAGAGACCGTCATATAGATCAGCCAAATCTTCCAAATATGTGTAGTTTCCATGAGTTTCTTCGACGTTCGTCATATCAGAGGCGGCCCGTCCCGTTGAGCCAATGGATGATGCTGGTGTCGCCATAGGTGATGCGGGTGTGGCCGACGGATCCGAGCTGGGCGGATCCGAAAGGCAGAGATTCTCGGGTGCTTCCACGCGAAAGTGGAAACTTTCGATCATGAGATCGGTTTCCTGGTCAAATTCGACGAGAGACGACAAATGGGTGGGAGGGAGCGGATCAGTGAGATCGTAATGGACCTCACCAACCTTGATCGTCGGGTTGCTGCTTGATGAAGGAGAAGCCGCTGAATCCATGGCTCCAACGCTCGAAGTTCCCACTATAAAGTTTTAGTATTTTGCGCCTAGATTTGCAAAAATATATGTTGCTCTTTGACTCCGATTGACGAGGGGTAACCTCGGTAATGCCCATTATTATGGACTTAGGTTTTCGTGAAAAGAGAGCGTAGGGTATTTCGTCGGCTAATTAAACAAACAAAAAAGTCGATGTAGTCTGATTATGGAGAAAGCTCGGTTACAAAGCCTCTGATCGCTAGTTGCGATCTAGCTCACTACGGATTGCAGAAAAGCTAAGGGTGCCTTCTCCGTCGGATCCTCCTGGCCTTTATATGAGAGGCTGAGTCCTGGATCCATAGCCGAAGAGGTTACAAATTTATGATTACAATGCGAACTCTATGTCGGTTCATGATTATTCCTTGACCGGTAAGGCAAGCCTTTATTCATCGAGTGCCTCTTGAACTCCATTGGGTCTTTGTGGGCCATAAACTTTTATGCGCCTAGGGTAACTAATCATAGGGACCCGATATGTCATACCCATGTCACCGATGTAGCCTTGTTGTAGTTGTTTTTTTGCTAATTACTTGAGTTAAGCAATAATGATGAAACTCAAAACTTCACATAAGCCCCTAAATGCTAAAATATTTCATCTTCCTAATGGATGACATCTCACGTATGAAGAGAAAAGATATTCACACAACAAGCCAAGATTTTGATTGATCTCTCTTTACATAAGCCCATATTATTTTGTCAGTGATAGAAGGTAAGAACAGTTATAGATTTGTTTCTTCTACATTTTTTTTTTGAAACACAGGGAGCCCCCCCCCCCCCGAAGGGGCTAGAAGCCTTTTCATTATATCATACAATGGGTGTACAATAATTTTATAGAGAACCCCATAAAATAGAAAATAATACATGGGTCCCTGGAAGATGCAGAAAGGACCTTCCTAAAAGATGAGAGATTACAATCTAGTCCTTCTCTTTCCCCACCGTCAAGTCGGAAGCCGAACTTTTCATTGCCGAACATCGCCAAGGGACTTCGCCACTTGCTCGATGCCGACCAGAGCCATAGCAGTTAGCCAAAAAGGCCTACCAATGGAGGTAGAATTGTACTGTACACACCAGCAATTTCGGGTCACCATTGACCGATGAAGATAAGCTCAAGTAGTTGGACGCTTCATCACTTCGTGACATCGGTAATCGATTGAAGGAAGTAACCCTTCTAAAGTCCCCAACTCCACCAAAGGAGAGGGGAGGAGGAGAGCATGGCTTCATCCCGACCGGAGAACCTCTAGCAACAACCGTCTCCCACTACCCGCTGCGTTCAATACCGATCGCCTTCAAGTTCCAAAAATTTGCCACAGTCTGGAGGAGGGCAACCAAGAAGAAAGCGGTAGAAGGAGACCCGACTCGGGACCTTATTTGTGGAGCTAGCAGCGCTGGCCCACTTCGTCACCATTGGCTCACTCCACCGAAGCACAACCACAAGCAGGAGAAACACCACCACGCATCGAGCTAGGCCGAGGTAGCTCGATCCTAAGCTCTAGAAGCATACCTTATTGAGAGGGATGCGGGAGTCCACCAAGTCCATCAGCCTGACCACCTGCCACCAGCGGAAGGAAGATGGAGTAGGTCGACTCGAGACGCGGTGGCTCTAGCCGCCGAGGGACACCGGCCTACTCTTAGACTCCACTAAGGAAAACACGGGGTCCACACAAAGACTAAATCTAATCCTAAAACTACTACTACAGGGAGGTAGCCGGGCCTCCGATCCATCTCTACACCAGCCAGCAAGGCTGCTGGCGGTGAGAGGGGCTTGATCCAGCCGGTCAAAGCCGACTCTCAAAACTGGGAAAGAGGAGGCTTTGGGAGAGAGGTGGAAGAAAGCCTGTGTAACTACCTCGGTGAATTACGCTCCTAGATACAAGCCTGGATGAGCGGAAATGGTTGAAATAGTACGGTGGGGCCAAAGGCCACTCACGGGTAGACCTTTCGGCCGTCCCAACCATTTCCAATTCATCGGGACCTGTACGGGCGGCGTAATCGGCAGGCGAAGGGATCAACTACATACACAAATGAGTATGTATGCAAGCCACCATACAAAAGTACATCAGAGCCATTCCATCTAAAAATAAAAGAAATATAGCAACGCCATACGGCAAGATTCAAATGTCCTAGATAGATTTAATAGTTTAGGATATTTCCTCATACATCACACATCAGAGTATCAGGCGGAAGCGGCAAACAAGATCCGAGTACGGATAAGAAGCAAATCGGCATAAGATGCCCAGAAATAAGCACATCCATACAGGATCTCACGGATCCCCGTTCCCGGAATCTCTACACCGAACGATCGTTGCCCACATCATCAGCCTCCTCCACCCAGTATCCGTCTTGCGAGGGTACCTGTTCATCTGAACCAATAATTTATCGTGTGAGACCCTAGGGGTACTCAGCAAGTCTTAATGCCTCTAAAGGGGACACAACCTGGGGTGACGCAATTGCAGCAAAAGATAAACCCTAGCATTTCTATAGATACTCGCTAACCATCCGCCTAACCAAAGATAGACGGATGTCCGTGAATTAATGTCAACAGTTATAATAGTAATATCCACAGATCCATCCTCCTCCTCTCTTACCGACGAGGAAGCGGACGAACAACCCCCCCATCCGTTGGCAGTTTTATTAACCATTCCATGAGTGTTGCACTATTTACTAGTCAGTTATTTAGTCAAGTTAAAAGCGGTACTTTAGTTATGCTTGTCTATGGTCGAGAAACTGTGCTCCAAGTCGTCCATAACCGCGGACACGGCTTTCAGAAAGTTTTACCCTGCAGGAGTGCACAAATAGCAACACACACTCGATCAACCTCGGAAAAACCAAATCAAAACCCAACGAGGCCTTCACGACAAAGCAATCACAGGATTCAGAATTATTTCAGGGGGCCACCCCATTGAGTAGACCATAGCGAAGTTAGGCGACTCGTGACGACTCAAGGTTTGCGACAATGGTCAGAACATCGGGAACCCAAAAGTGTGACGGCTTGTCGATACCCGAAAACATTCCGCTTACCTAAAAGAGCAGGTGCTCGCACAATCGTAATAAAGCAGTAAAGCATGGCATAGGTACAGGATAGTAAATAAAATCTCAAACTAGTTTGTGGCACCAAGAAATAAGACTGAATCGAGCTCTGGCTCAGGGGGGTCCCATAAGCCTCCCGGATGTGGATAGCGCGAATAATCAAGGAACATGAATCAAGTACTCGGGGTCCTACGGGACACAAGTGAGCAGGAAAAACCAAATAGCAGATGTTGCTCACCGGTGCCACTTTCATTAGTTATCCCATTACTACTCAGGTTATGTTGTTTAGGTACCTCGTTATCCATCAGACTCTCACATACCCTACACATGCTGTTCTACGACTCGCATGGCTCAAACAACTCCTGTAGTAATGGCTCATGGGATGGAGGAACAAGCTTGGTGGGGTTTAAAAGTAAAGGCTATGCAATACTTGGGATTCAGTTTAATGCAATCGCGACCAAAGGATGCAAGAATAAGATAGAGGCAATAGGTACTGTATGTATGCAAGCATGTGATAGTGCTTGCCTGGCAACTCAGTTGAAGCGAGAGACGGATCTGGGTAGTGCTCCTGGTTCTCTTGATATATCCCCTGCTCAGTGTCTATTCGAAGAAGAACCAAACAAACAAGGGCCAACATAAATAAAGTGCACAAGCATATGAATAAAATGCGACAAGCAAACAATCATGCCATGATGAATAATGCACAAGTTGCATGGCAATAATGTAGCATGGCATGGGTGAGGTGTAGAATACAAGAAATAACATTTTTATTGGGTTTTGGTCACATTTTATTGTCATATTAGTTGCTGTGTACTAAATATTTATATGATGCATGCTGCAATTGAAGTCATGGATAGCATAAACAGAAAGGTCTCGTCGAGCTGATCATTTTAGACATATCATTTGTTAAATTTGGAGTTATAGAACAAAAGTTATTAATTAATGAAGGTGAGGGGCATTTTGTTGTAATTTAATTAAACTTGAAATTTAAAGTGTCCAAATAATATTTTGAATGGCATATTTGAAATCCTCACATTTTTCTGATTTGAAAACATATATTATTTGTATTATTTGGAATTATGAATTTAAATTTATTAAAAGTCAAAATTATTAATTAGGGTCAAAGTCAAAGGTTTGACTAGATAGAGTCAAATCTGGTCAAATTCGAAAACATGGTTGAATTCATATTTGGAAAACATTTAATTTTCATTTTGAAAGTTTTTACAAATTCGAATTATTTCAAATTATATGAATTTAATTAGATTTAAACTTTTCCTGAAATTTTATTTGTATTAAAGGTTTGGCAAACTTTTGTCACGCAGCTAAGAACTACCCCCAGTCAATGACGAGTGGGCCAGAGGGCGAGAAGGGCCATGAAAGCGGCCAAGCTGCGACACGCAGTACCGGGGATCGCGGGTTGATGAAGGCAAAGTCGGGTGCCTTTTACAAAAAGGGTGAGAGGAGGACCGGGTTAGATAGAAGGAAGGTCGGGCTTCTTTGCAAAAATGTCTACGCTACGTCACCGATTTAAATCGAAGAACTGAATCGATAATCGCCTTTCGATCTTGGAAGACGATGGCGGCGATTCCATCGAGAATTCGGCATCCCACAAAAACAAAAAGCGGAGAGGGTTGATAGGGCTTCAACTTCGTGTTTGGAGCTTCGCCAACGGAGGTCTGCAGCCAGACGGGGCAAGGAGATGAACAGAGGAGCTGAAGCGCGTGGGGCCGACGAACTCGGCAGATTTTAGTGGTTTGGCTGATTTGACGGGAAGATTACTAGGATGTACCACCGTCTCAAACAATATTTGATCCTACATGATACCGGATATACCTAGATCATCTGACGCGTTGGTCGCTTGGTTGGAAGATGGACAAGGGCGACGGAAAACCATGAAATTCAGAGGGTGCCCGACAGGTGTCTGCTGTTGCACGGGCACGACAAGTGGCTGTTGTCTTGCGAGCATCGTGAGCGTGAGGGCGGGCGACTGCAGGCGCGGGCATAGGGAGGCCGAGAGGTGGAGGTTGTTTGTAGACCGATTCCCAGAGGAATCGAGGAGGGGAGTGGTCGGAGATGATGACGGCGACGGCGGTGAAGAACGGCTCGGCAGCGGCAACAGTGGTTCAGCGTCGGGAAGAGGAGGAAGGAGAGCGGCTTGGCTGCTTCTTACGGTCCCAGGTGGCGTCGAGGTGAAGGCGTGGTCGCCTGGGCGGTGTCGGCAGCCAAAGGGGACGAGGGAGAGGGTTAGCGCGGCGACGCCATGGCAAAACCAGGAGCTTGGGGGGGGGGAACAGAGGCAGAGGGAAAACGACGGCGCGAGGAGGAGGAGAGGGAGCTAGGGTTCCAGGGACGCGGCTGGGGTGGATAAGAAGGGGCAGAGGGTGACGCGGCTGACGGGAGACGACAGCCACCTGCCTCCTTCCGTGAGCGCTAGAGAGGAGGGAGCAGATGGCGTCGGTCGGGGGACAGAACAAGAAGAGGAACAGAGACGACTTCGGGTGCGAAGGGGTACCGGGCCGGGGTGGCGAGTTGGGCCGGAGGAGGGGTCTGCCCTGGGGAGCTGTTGCTTCTCTTGGGCTGCTGCGGCTGGTAAGGCCCAGGTAGGCTGTTGCTGCTCCTCTCTCACTCTTTTCCCTCTTCTTTTTATTTTTATTTGTTTTGTTTGTTTTCATTCTATTTCAAATTTAAACCAGCTTCTACTTTCAAATTCTTTGAACTTTTTCACAGGGAATTTTGAACAGCGGGTTTGACCAAGAGGAGAGGCAAAAGAGAATAAGATACATAAGGAGAGAGAATGCCCACATACATATTCATTTTGGGCATTTTGCTAGATTTGGGATTTAGGGTTTATAAGATGGAACAAAATCATTTGAAAATGAAAATAATGGACCTTAACAATGGCCCTTGATTGTATAAAAAACAAAATAGGGATACAAAGGGGGGGAGATGAGATGAGAGTTGTTCCACTCAAGAATTCAGATAAAATCCAAAAGACTTAATTGTGGTGTTACTTGCATGGCCCATGCAAGGGTATTAAATGCCATGTCTTAATCTTGTGAAAACAAATAATGAGCATGGCATTATTCCTATGCATCCCCAAATGTGGAGTAAAGGCCAAGCAAAAGAATTTGAATTAGATCCATCCTATCTCCCATGAGCTAGATAAAAATTCAAAAGAAAATAGAATACAAGCTCATGGATAATGGAATGGTGGAATTATAATGTGGTGAAAGAAAAGGTGGTGAAGTGGAATAAAAGATATGCCCCCAACTCAACTTGGGCATTTAAACAATATATCAAGACCAAATACAATATCAAGAGACAAATACAAATAATAATGCATATGAGACAAGAACCAAAACAAAAGGATTTTTGTATGATGCACAAATGCAAGGTGGCACGATGACATGAGCATGATAACATGATGATGCAACAATTATATGTAGGAAGTAGCCATTATATTACTAGATCAAGTAGCATTACAAATTTTATACAATTGGGATGCTACAGCTGCATGTTTAATATCAGTCTAGAACTAATATCTTGTCACTTCCCACTAGGTGCTAACTGAGCAAAAGCTATTATTTAGACGCCCCTCATCTTAGAGTTTTGAAGTTGCTATGAGTTTATATTTCAAACTGAATTCTTCATTCAGAGAAACATTCTATGTTTTCGTATTTCTTACTTATGGTAGATCCTTACATACTCGATTTCTTCGACTTCGGTTTGGTTTGGTTGCCCTTTTTTAGTTAAAAAATAGTTTATGAATGCATATCAGACCGTTAAACTATCATCCATCTGGCTAAGATTGCTGAATAGATCGTGGTTCAGCTGGTTGCCTGAGGAAATATACAACATCTTGGTATTGATTTAGTTCTTTTATTGCCATGAAAGTTTTGTTACTCCCTTTGGTCCGGTTTATTAAGCACGCATGCAGTTTAAAAACAACTTTGACCAATAATTTTGGTCAACAAGTTTTATATAATATGTCACAAAAATTATATCATTGGATTCATCTTTAAAAATACTCCCTCTGGTCCGGTTTATTAGACACGCACGTAGTTTAAGAACAACTTTGACCAATAATTTTGGCAACAAATTTTGTATAATATGTCACGAAAATTATACCATTGGATTCATATTTAAAAATAGTTTCCAATGATATATTTTTTAGACATATATTGCATATTTTATTGGTCAAAATTGATGGTTAAGGATTTTAAAAATTACGTGTGTGTCAAATAAACCGGACCGGAGGGAGTAGTTTCTAATGATATATTTTTTAGGATATATATTGCATATTTTATTGGTCAAAATTGATGGTTAAAGTTTTTTTAAAAATTACATGCGTTGCGGAGTAGAGAAAACCGTCATGCTCCCTCTAAGCATTAATTACTCTGCTATCTCTGAGATCTTCTATTCTGCAAGTTGGATGTATTAACTACGAAAAATCGCTTTGGAGTATGGGTGCTATGGAGGACTTTTTTAAATTTTTCAAAAAGTGTCAATTATTTTTGAAAAAAAATATATTCGTGTAGCCCACAATATAAAATACATGTATGCAGATTTTAAAATTAAAATACTTTGTATCTTGTGCGCAGTAAAAAAGACAAATACGACAAATTCTGGATAAAAGCAGGCCCATTCAAAAATTGCATCGGTCACACTCAGATCCGAATTATTCTCTTTTTTCCTTTTTAGAACTTTCCAAATGAGTTACGGACTCGTGTGCGGACGTGTATCCCAGCAGCAAACGGTCCTCGATCGCCCTCGGGGTACAACTTTTCTTAGCCGGCCAGAGTATGCACCATGGTTCCCTGCCTCTGCGCCTGCGTCCTGACAACGACCCACTTCTCTTGATGCATGGGTTCCCTGGATTCTGGTGAAAGCTGCATGCGCGTCAACCTCACGCACAAAAAGTCCGTAGTTCCGTATTTGTCTTGATAGGGAATTGCCCACTGCAGGTGCCACACTCGGCTAAACAACTTTTGCGCACCCCGCTCATAATACCATCGATCGGTTAGAAAGTGATGACTCGACTAATGGCTTCCACTATTTGCTGGGAACTTCACTAGTTGCTGTTAATCACATTCTCTCTCTTTGTCTTACCTTTTAATTATCTAGCAAGCAATGTTTTGTGAACTTCACTAGTACTATAACTGTATTAATTACCATCATATTAATACTCTACTTTCCGCGCTCCCCTGTTTCTAAGGTTGCGGTATTGTTTTCGTCACATTTTGGCCAAAGGAGGAGATGGGCCGTAATCGAGATGGACTTGGAGGATATATATATGCAACGTATTGTTGGATCGGCCTTATGCGTGGATTTGGGCTAAATTGCCCGTGTATCTGTATATTGTAGTAGGTTATATTTTGGTTTAAGTAAGAGATAGAGTTGTTAGGGTTATTCCAAAGATAGAAAGTCTCCGGACTATAAATATGTACCTAAGGTTATTGAGAAAAGGAGGACGATCACGTTCACAACAAACACAATCTCGGCGCATCGCCACCCCTTGTTTCTAGGGTTTCTTTCGGGTAAGTGTCATGCTGCCTAGATCGCATCTTGCGATCTAGGCGATATCGCTATCGTTATTTGGTGTTACTCATACTGAAGCCTTGTTGATGGCGAGTAATACTATTATCATAGATTTGTTTGGGTTAGCATCGGTACCTTTTTATTATGATTACTTAGTTATGCTGCCTTTAGTTATCTCGCGGCCTTTACACCCTTTTCGGGTGTGAGGGCAGCATCTTGCTTGATCTTTATTCAGTTGATTCGATCTGTTATAGTTGTGCCTTGTTTTCCAAGGTTTAGTTTGATATCCACATAGTCAGGCCTTGCAAACGGGTTGAACGATCCAGTAGTACGTGAGGATATGGTTTGCTAATTCGAGAGGAGTTGTTCCGGGAATTGATTTTACGTCGGTTTTTAGGCCTTCTCTAGGGTTAGTTCTCTATCATCTTTTGTATTTACCAGGCTCAATTACATGTAGGATGTTCCAATTATGTGGTGAAAACGTTAAACTGTCGTAGGTTGATTTAACTTGTAATGATGAAGCAAAACCCCATGTTATCATAGATCTAATGCAGAACCATGGGATAATCGGCTCCAGGAGCCGATTCACAGGGAAACCTGGGAGCCGGTCACGGCTCGAATTTTACGTATACTTGTTTGCCATGCAGGAAACTGATCAATCCATCACCTTCGACCGGTATAGGTCAGTGGCACGCCTGCATCAGCCGGGACGTGCCGGAGTTTTGCGGGCCGTTGCCCGAGGGACCAGGGCCCACCAGCAGTTCTGGGAGCCTCCCGGCTCTTCGTGTTGCTCGTCGGTGCTCGCCGGTGGGTTTTGACAGGCAACACATTCTGGCACGCCCGGTGGGACTTTCAACAACATCTGCATCAACATCCGACGCTGCGATGGGGGACAGACCGGTCACGTACGACGATCTGCCTGAGGAGCACAAGGCGAAGTATGATTATATCAAAGCTCTCTTCGAAGCCGATCTCATCGGCTCTTTTGAGAGGACCCGTAAGCATGGCATCAGGTGGAAAGGGTTCTCGCCCGAAGGTGCCCTTGATGAGGTGGATCTGTCTGTTCCTTCAGAGGAGCGCACCAGAGCTCTGCGACAGGAAGTCAACTACATGGTGGCTCATTCTCTTCACCGCCATTCTGAGAGCCTAGTGAACGCTTTCGAGCATCGCGATTCGCGTAGTTCAGGAGATCATGAAACATCAGTACTCTCCGTCGGGCCTACTCTAGGGACTCACCAGGAAGAAAGATCGCCTGCACCGGCCACACCGCCATTCACACTTGCAGCTCCGGAGCCACCAGGGGCACCGGCGTACGTCGTCTACAAGGTTGGAGGTGACCCTAGCGATTGCCAATTCCTGTTTGAACCACCTAAAGAAATCCCACATGGATATGAGTGCACCTACGTGCCGGACTGCAATATCTGACGCGCACGAACCAGATTGCAACCGCAGGGATTTCTGGGGCCGGAGCTTCTGGAGCAGGGGCTTCGGGAGCAGGTATTTCTGGAGCAGGGATGTCTGGGATGGACGCTGATAAACAGGCATGGCTAGCCAAGTACGCCACCGGAACGAGTCATGAGAATTCAGCCCCTACAGCTCAAACAGTGGAACAAATCCGTACCATCTTGAGAGACAGTTCGCTTCCGTCAAGAGAAGGACAATCGGCTATTCCAAGCCGCATTCAACAAGTTTGATCTGATTCCGCTGCCGCCCAAGTATCGGCTCCCTGAGTTCTCAAGGTTTAGCGGATCAGAAGGGTCGAGCTCGATCGAGCACGTGAGCCGATACCTGGCACAATTAGGCATGATTTCAGCATCGGATCAGTTACGCGTAAGGTTCTTTGCGCAATCTCTGACAGGGCCAGCTTTTGGGTGGTACACCTCGTTGCCACATGATTCGATCCAGACCTGGAAGCAACTGGAAGAGCAGTTCCACATTCAGTATCATTCAGAAGCTACCGAGGCTGGCATTGCAGATCTGGCGCAGGTGCGGCAAAAGCGGGGAGAAACGGTAGCCGAGTACATTCAGCGCCAGATCCAAGAACCGATGTTATTCGGCTCGTTTAATCGAGAAAGAAGCGAGCTGGCGTGTTGGGTCTCTCGGCACCTATCAAGGATCTGCTTTCAAGTAGAGTACAATTCATTGGCGCATGGCCTGAAATCGACAATGTACGAACAGCGCCACCGAGTTGTACCAAGACAAGTTCAAGCGTCGATAGGCCTGGTCGATAAAAGAAGAGGATCCTACACAAGACCGAGGAGGTGGTGGCTGAATGGGCTCGGGGCGATCCTGTATCCGCAAATGGGTAAAACAAAGAAGGGCCCGCAAAAGGGTTCGACTTGATGTGAGCAAAGCGGCAGATATTCGATTTACTCGAAAGAAAAGTACCGGAAGTTACCCGAAGGCCATAAAATCCCTGGCTCAAGAGATGAACGGAGACCATCTCGCAAGTGGCATCACTCGTTCACCCACACCACCAATGATTGCAAAGAGCTACGTCGCCAGATCCAAACGGCGATAGAACAGGGCCGTCTGATCCTTGGGCAATTCGCCACGAAAGTAGACACAAACCCGTTTCCCGGCGTCAACATGGTAGAACATGGCCACTCCACGAGGCGTCAGTTAGACTTCTCGTTCGATGCTAATATGGCAGGACCTGTGTACCACCATGGCACATATAAGGAGGAAGGCGGTCGCTCTCGGGGCAAAGAAAGAGAGGAGGTTGATCCACGTGACCGGCCCCGTTATGATGACAGGCGGTATTTAACCGAGGAACAAGTGAGAAGCGTGCGATATCAGAAGCCACACTCCACGCATCTCCTTAACAAGTATGAGCGTCAGTATAACCGACGTCGCCGGCACGATCGAGATGATGAAGGATATGAGCACCTCTCTGGGGAAAGTCAAAGGAAAAGGAAGGCGTGGATAAACATTGGGATTGTCCTTTCTTCAAGTATTGCTGGGATGCGGGAATGAGCCGATTGCCTACAATCGAAAACTGCCCGGAATGTGGACAGCAGAAGGATGACACAGGTCCAGTTTCAGTGTTTAAGCGTCTAGGGCCTCTCCCTCCTCGAGCACAAGATCTCGAGGAGCCAATGGGTGAAAAAGAAGAAGACAGATATCACCGGCCAAGGTGGTGTCCCGATGGACTCAGACACACCCAAAAGCGTAGAGTTCAGCGACTGCGTAGCTAGGAGGAAGCCGAAGCGCAGTACCTCCACGCTTTAAGGAAAGCACGGCCCGATCTGGCCGTGAAAATTCGCAAAACCTTGGAAGCGGAGGCTCGTCGAAAAGGAAAGAGGCGCCTAAACCAGTAAAAGCCGATGCGAAGACATCGGCCGGCACAAACATGGTGTTCATACTTCCGAGTTTTGCGCGCCAAGAACCAAAGAACTACCAGGGCGGTTTGATCGCGCCACGGCCGGTTATCTTTGAAAAGCCACGAGAGAAGGGCTACAAACATCCGAAAGCCCAGCACTGCGAGGTTATATCAATGGGCGATCGTCGCAAGATGTTAGTTGACACCGAGCGGTCAATATAATGCCATACTCCATGCTACGGCGTTTGGGACGCCCACGCAGATTTGATCAAGACCAACGTCACGTTAAGCGACTTCAACGGCCAAACTTGAAACGCAAAGGCGTTACGAGCGTGGATCCGACCGTGGGCGAAAAACCATCCCTACGTCATTCTTCGTCGTGACGGCAAAAGCACCTACGTTGTCTTGCCGGGAGGATTGGATTCACGCTAATCGCTGCATTCCATCCACGATGCACCATTGCCTAATATGGGATGGAGATGAAGTGGAGGTCATTCATGCAGATGATTCGATCGAGATCTCCATAGCTGGCATGAACATCCGGGAGGCGAAGACCAAAGACGATCTCCGAATCAGTCTAGACGGCTGTGAGCATTGAAGCTACAAAAACGGGGTGAGGCTGGTCTTATCCATCGGCACAGAGTAGCAAAGTCCACGATCAGATGTGGTATGGCGATCCTGCGATCGCCACAAAAATAAAAAGCGAAGCTTACAAAAGGTCATGCAGTCGTAGTAGGAGATTCTGCCATTGTAGAGCACAAATAAGTTTTAAACCTTCCTTTACTAATGCAATCAAAAGGGGCGATTCCAATCGCCCAAATTATCTTTGTTATCCTCAAGCTGCTTTGCCCGTGTTTAGCATCGATTTAGCGGTGTGACGGAAAGCTAGGGTATGGGTTTACCTCCACGATGAGCTAGAGGAGATTGACATCGGTCCCGGGATAAGCCACGACCAACATTTATCGCCAGAAGTTAGATCCGAATCGGGGTCCGATGATAGCTTTGTTGAAAGAATATCCGCATCGCCGCTGGGACTATCTGAGAGATGCCCGGTTAGACAGAGCATCATTGAGCATCGACTCCGCTTAAAAGGGTTTCAGCCATTCCAACAAAGCACGACAGATGAAGGCGAAATTTTGGAAGAAGTCAAGAAAGAGATCGAGAAAATGTTGTGACTAGGTTAATCAGGCCATGCGGTATCTGAGTGGATTTCTAGTATCGCCAGAGAAAAAGGATGGATTTGGCGTGTTGCCATAGATTTTCGGGATCTCAATAGAGCTACTCCAAAGGATGAGTATGCCGATGTGAGACATTAATCAACGCATTCTTTGGTCATAAGATCTTGAGCTTCATGGATGGCAATGCCGGTTACAACCAAATTGTTATGGCTCGGAAGATATACACAAGACGCATTGAGTCCTGTTCGGTGGGGTTGTTCGAGTATGTAGTCATGACGTTTGGACTGAAGAATGCCGGCGCCACATACCAAAGAGCCATGAATTACATTTTCCATGATCTGATCGGCAAGCTGGTGGAAATTTATATCGATGACGTGGTGGTCAAGTCTGCTTCAGTGCAAGGACACTTGGATGATATGCAACGCGTCCTGGACCGAACAAGAAAATTCGGGCTACGGATGAATCCAAAGAAGTGTGCCTTCGGGGTGACGGCCGGTCAATTCTTGGGTTTCTTTGTCCATGAACGCGGAATTGAGATCGGCCTGAAAAGTCAGGAGGCAGTGCGAACAATGAAGCCACCTACCACGAAGAAAGAACTGCAGTCTCTCATCGGCAAGATCAACTTCGTCAGAAGATTCATCTCCAATCTGTCAGGAAGAATAGAGCCGTTCATGGGACTGGTGAAAATTAAATCTGATGAGGAGTTCCGCTGGGGGATAGAACAACAACGAGCCTTCGACGAGATCAAAGAATATCTAATGAAGCCGCCAGTGTTGGTTCCGCCCCAGCCGGATAGGCCGTTCTACATTTACTTGTCGGTAGCTGACATGTCCATCGCCTCGGTGGTGGTGCAAGTTTATGATGGTCTGGAGCGAGTTGTGTTTTACATCAGCAGAAGGATGCTGGATGCAGAGACAAGGTATCCTGAGATCGATAAGTTGTGCCTCTGCCTGTTTTTCACCTGCACCAATCTGCGCCACATCTTGCTCTCAGCGGAGATTATCATTATATGCAAATTAGATGTCAGAAAACATATGCTGTCGGCTCCTATGTTGAAAGGCCGACTCGGCAAATGGATGTTTGCATTATCGGAATTTGATATCCGGTATCAACCCGCGAAAGCGGTTAAGGGTCAGGCGTTGGCCGACCTTATTGCTGAAAGAATCAACACTGATATAGCAGACCTGTCATCTGACGTGGGCTATGTTTTTCGATGGATCGGTTTGTGATGATGGTTGCGGCATCGGCATTCTACTCGTGTCGCCGGGGCAACATATTCCTTCTCCATCGTTATCTACCGCCGCACCAACAACGTCGCGAGTATGAGGCGATACGCAAGGAATGGAGTTGCTCATCGAAGCCGGAGCGAAGCGAAATTTTGGAGACTCCAAATTGGTGATTTCCCAACTCACGGAGGAATACAAGTGCGAGAGCGAGTCGCTCTTCCCATTATGGTTGCAATGCCGTGAGATGATGGCACAGTTCCGGTACATAAACTTTAACTGGGTCCCGCGATCGCAGAATACCGAGGCGAATGATCTCGCACAAATGGCTTCAGGCTACAAGGACATAGCAGAGGGAGCTGATGTTCAGGTACAGTTCCTGGAGGCGGACGACTGGAGAGCCGATATCTTCAATTACTTGAAAGATTCGGCTCGGGGGGCACCTAAACGGATAAGGTACAAGGCCATGAAGTATGTGCTTATTGGGGACGACATGTTCTACAGGACTCTGGAAGGGTTACTGCTCAAATGTCTGGGGCCCACCGAGGCCAATCGGCTCCTACACGAGGTACACGAAGGCGCCTGTGGAACTCACCAATCGGCTCACAAGATGAAATGGTTGATCAGGCGATCAGGGTTTTATTGGCCCACCATGCTTGAAGACTGTTTTAAGTACGACAAAGGGTGTCAAGCATGTCAGAAATTTGGAAAAATTCAGACGGTACCCGCGTCAGCAATGAACCCCATCATCAAGCCTTGGCCATTCCGAGGTTGGGGCATGGATATGATTGGCAAGATCAATCCTCCATCAAGCAAAGGCCACATGTGGATTTTGGCCATTACGGATTATTTCACTAAATGGGTGGAAGCCGTCCCTATGAAGTCAGTGAACTCGAAGGATGTTATCAATTTTTTGAAAGAACATGTCATTCATAGATTCGGGATTCCCCAAACTATCACGACCGATGGAGGTTCGGTCTTTATTTCTCATGAGTTTAGAAAATTCTGTGAGGACACGGGAATTAAGCTGATCCGATCATCTCCATACTATGCTCAAGCAAATGGGCAAGTCAAGGCCCAACGAGCCTTACAAGCTGATCAAGAGGAAAGTCGATGAGCACCCTAGACGTTGGCATGAGGTTTTGTCAGAGGCTTTATGGGCTTATCGCATGTCATGTCATGGAGCGATAAAAACCTCGCCATACCATCTAGTCTATGGACAAGAAGCCGATTGCCACAGGAGATTACACTGGATCGAGACGTGTCACTTTTCGTAACGATCTAACAATCGAAGAATATGCCACGATGAGTGGCGTGTTGAGGATTTAAGCGAGCTCAGTGTGGTCGCTTGAGAAAATCAAAGAGAACAAGGCCAAGGTAGCTCGTGCATATAATAAGAAGGTGAGACCAAAGGAGTTCCACGTTGGCGATCTGGTATGGGAAGCTGTATTTCCATTGGGGACTAAGGATGCAGCATATGGTAAATGGTCTCCAAATTGGCACGGGCCATACAGGGTCGATCAAGTTTTAAGGGGGAACACGTACATGCTTGAGGAGCTGGACGGCGTGAAATTCCCAGTGGCTGTCAACGGTCAGCATCTCAAGAAATATTTCCCAAGCATGTGGGATGACGGACAGTGAAATATGGGGCCGATACATGAAATCGGCCAATAAAAAATTACGTGTAAATTAAATATAGCCGATGCACAGCCATCGACTCTAGAGGTTCAAACCGTTACGAGCAGGTGTCAGTTTACATGAATGAGCTACTGAAGGAATGCCTCGAAGGCATGGAGGGCGTCAGCACGGACACGATCCACCTCGGCGATCTCGGCTTCGTCATCTTCGTCCTTGCCTATCACTAGCTGCTTGTTCAGGGCACGTATTTCCGCCAGATCAGTCTTCAGTTGAGCTTTGAGGCCTTCTGCTTCGTCTTGGGAGCGGGCGATGAATGCTTCCTTGTCACGAATGAGCTGTTTAGTCGCCCGGACCTTCTCTTCAAGATCTCCCAAATCCTTTTTCAAGGATGCAAGCTCGGCGGTCTTGTGAGGTGTCGATTTGGCATCGGGACGCCTTTTTCTCGTTGAGCTGCGACATTTGTGCGCAATATTGGCCTTCGGAGTTGGGCGCGCAGATTAATCCTCTCACGAGCCAACTTCACCCTTGACCCGTAGAAAGAGAGTTACAACGGCCAAAGCTTCACCGCAATGCTCTTGGGAGTTGGTCCTTGATTTCGGCAAGAACACTCTTCACCTCTTGAACCCTCGATCAACTTCTCGATCGGGAGGACAGCAAGGCTTTGAGACGCTGGAATTGAGGTAGAACAGCCCTTTCGTGGTTCATCGTTGGCAGAGGGAGTTGGTTCGATGGATTCAGGTCGAACGTCGGCAGTTCGAGATATCACAACCTGGCGGCCGAAGGCGTCGATGTCCCAACATGGAAGGATGAGCCAATGAAGTAACGCATTCTCCTAAGATCAAGGGGATAGCAGATGATGAGACAATCGACTTGTGTGTTGTCGCTGGGGGCTTGGCCAAAGTGGTAACCGTTTCATCTACGCCTTCAGGGATTACTAGATCCAGCCTTGCGAGAGGCATCGGCACTGCCCCGGCTTTCCCACTAGAAGTGTCAGTCGTCTACATGGAAGGTGCTTAGCCGATGTAAATAGTGATGAATCGGCAGATATAAAAAAAACAATTGGTGAGAGCATGGAGGGTGATGACTTTCGAAACCTCCGGGCTCGACGAAGAAGTTTGCAGTCCCTTGCGAGCCCTCTTGGGGCTCACAGCTGGCCCCGCCTCGACTGATGCTCGGGGGGCAGTAGGTTCAGGAACCGGCCTTTTCTTGGGAGCCGATGGTGGCAAATCTGGCTGGTTCGGTGTGATGGTCCTCTTAGAGTATGTTGGGCCCGATTCTCCTCGATTGGATTGTGTGTCCTCGCTGGAGGTGTCTTCGACGGAAGCCTGTAAGAAAAGGAGAGCTAGTAAGCACGAGCATGTTTGCAAGAATGAAAGAGATCAACCAAGGCACGGATTAGCGTACATGCGAACTTTCTGGAGAAGGGCTCCGGCGCCTCAAAGTCTTCCTGGCAGCTACCTTCCACACCACCGTTCTTGTTTTAGTTGGAACTCGAGAGGCGACTGACCTAGAAGTTGCTTGGTTCTTGGAAGCCGATTGTGGTGATATCGGCTGGTTCTGCATCACGACCTTTTTCAAAGATGGCGAGTTTTTGCAGAAAAGGACCACAGGGGCTGGTGGGAAGAATTCGAAGGGGGAGCCATCACCGTGCGTAGGTTCAGGACCGTCTTGTTGCTGCAAGGAGACAGAGTGGGTTAGTAGAAGAATCATTTGTGAGCTGCATCAAGAAAATTTACAAGTAGCGGTACCTGTTCTACGGGGATATCATATTCGGCATCGAGCTGTTCCAGCAACGGTCCCAGAGCTCTCCTGAAGGCGTGAGTCTTCCACATCGACCACCAGTTCTCAAAACCATCGGTTGATGAAGCGAAGGTGAGGTTGTTAGGAATTGGGATGGTCAGAGCATCGAAGAAGGAATAACACCTTTGACTGGTGAGAGGATCGCAGTGTCACCGCTCTCTGTAAGATGGTGGAGAAAGAAATGGGGAGGTACTTGTCCAAGGCCAAATTGCCGAGCCACTACGACCGTTGGTAGAATTCAGATACTGAGCTTGATTATTACATTGGATGTGCTCATGCCAACCGGAAGGAAACAGGACGGATCACGTGGAAAATAGTCCGAGTCTTTGGTGTCATCGGCAAAGTTGTCTAGCCTGAAGGAGATTGGATTTTCAAAATGTTCCGATTCTTCCATGTAAGGAAAGAAGATAGGATTGTCCAGGCCTTGGAAGAAAATGCTAAACCACTTGGATGCTTCCTGAGGGATCAGTTTACTACCTGGCAGTCTATACAGAGCTTGGCCGTAGCTGGTGCATCGGATTTGCTTCCCTTTGGCATCTGGAAAGGTGCAACTCGCCAAAAGGGGGAAGTTTGGGACATGGTTTTGAAAATACAGCTGAGCCCATAGCTGAATGAACCACCAAGGACCTCCTGTTTTGACTGCTATGCCGGAGAATAGTTTGACAGACATCAACTGGAGATATCGATAGACTTCTCCAAGGAACAGTTTGCCGATGCCAAGTTGAGTGCCTTTGGCAAGTTCGTAGGCCAAGGAGAGATAATTCTTGGTTGGAGCAAGGGAAGGGCCACAGAATATGAAATGTTCCAGCCAGAAGTTGAGGAAAGCCGTGTTCTTTCTTTCTGTGTGGGCCTTTAGTTTTCATGTGGCTTTGAAGATAGGCACCCGCCTGCGATCTGCTTTTGGAAGAAAGCTTGTAGGGGACCTTTGTCACCTTAAAAGGAGGGGTCGGGTGATGTAACGTCCAGACCAGTGATCATCACCACGTCTAACAGAGTTGGTGTCATGGGGCCATGACCGAACATGAATCAGTTCAGAGCATCGGACCAGAAATAGCCGATGGTTTTCAGAAGATTTTCATGTTTCTCAAGGGGAGACAATGACAAATACAAGGCATCGGCTATTCCCTTGGTTTCCCATTGGGATTGGTAAGTTTTGGCTACCTCATTGTACCAAGAGATCCAATGTTCAGAGGATTAGGCCAGGCAAGCAGTCGGCCCAAGAATTCAAATCTAGGTTTTGGCTTACGAAGGGGATTCTTTGCCTTGCAAGAGATCGATGGGGACTAGATTCTGACGGGGCCAAGACAGAGAGAGAATTTGGGAGAGAAGGATGCGGCAGAGAATGTACGAAACCTAAAAATTTAATGGTGGAATAAAGCATTAATTGTGTTTGCCATTAATTCTAGCACCGTGTTCGATCATGAGAGTAGGCACCTTGCACCGAGACCGCTGTGTTGGTGTTGGACGATTCCGCCATCTAGTTTGCCGGCGAAGATGGATCTATGCAATTGGGGATCGAGGGTTCTTGTCGCTGTGAGCTCGATCTATTCGGTGAGGCAATTGGAGATCTGGGTTGGCCTTTTTTGAAGAGGGTCGCAGGATACCGTTTGAAACTGGAAAGTGGCGCTCAGATTTGTCTAAGTATGCGACCAAATTTGACCTTGTCAACGTTTGTGGGGAAAGCCGATGTGTTACCATCGGCTCTTTGGGCTTTGACTTGGTTGACTGTATGAGCGTAGTATGGTGAAAGCCGATACATTACTATCGGCACGGAACATTGACCTATTTTGACTATCGGCAAAATCGAATTGGAAAAGCAATCTTTGTTGATTCAAAAGACGATTGTTTACAATGGAGCCGATTGCTTACAAAAGGAAATCTACTACTCGTACTACTACTACTCGTTCCTAATCTAGAGGCCGGTGTCGTCGCCGATGTCTTCTCCGTCGTCAGATTTGTCATCAGCCGCCGCGTAGTCTTCGCCGCTTTGAAGTTGTCGTGAGGGCCTCCCTCGCCTCGCCGTCTTGGTGTCCTCGCTGGACCCGCTGAAGCGCTTCACCGGCGGTATTCGCCGAGGAGGTGTCCTCCTCCGCTTCCTCCTCGTCTCGGAGGATTCGACGCCCCGTGGACACGGCGTCGCCGGTGCTCCCACCTCCGGTTCCCGTCGACAAGGAACTGAGGCCCTCCTCGCCGTCGGGGACTCGCTGCCCTCCTCGACGGCGGCGAATCGATCCCTCGTCCCACCATTGTGGGGCGAGAGCCTCGTACGCCGCCAGTGCCGGGTGCTCCGGCGTCGGCTCCCGGTCGCTCATTGTGTTGGAAGATTGGGAGGAAAGGCCGGATGATTTGGAGGAAGAAGAGGAGGCCATGGCGGAGGAAGAGGGTTTTTTGGCGGAGGAAGAGGGTTTTTTGGCTAATAGAGAAAGATGGGGCTGCAAACTGCTCAGATGAATTTAAATAAGGGGAATAGTGGGAGGTGGTTCAATGTCATAGCGGTTTCCCAGAATATGGTGCCAAAATTGTCAAATCATGCACTGCGGAGAAGTTGAGAAGACAGGACGTCACGATGAGGGGGTGGCGTGACGATTCTGCTCTGCAACGCGTAACCCGATAAAAAAAAGAGGGGAAGAAAAAACAGCAACATAGTGGTTTTGGAATTATTATTGCCAAAACCAGGGGGGCATGTGTTATCGCCACATTTTGGCCAAAGGAGGAGATGGGCCGTAATCGAGATGGGCTTGGAGGATATATATATGCAACGTATTGCTGGATCGGCCTTATGCGTGGATTTGGGCTAAATTGCCCGTGTATCTGTATATTGTAGTAGGTTACGTTTCGGTTTAAGTAAGAGATAGAGTTGTTAGGGTTATTCCAAAGATAGAAAGTCTCCGGACTATAAATATGTACCTAAGGTTATTGAGAAAAGGAGGACGATCACGTTCACAACAAACACAATCTCGGCGCATCGCCACCCCTTGTTTCTAGGGTTTCTTTCGGTAGTGTCATGCCTAGATCGCATCTTGCGATCTAGGCAGTATCTGCTTATGCGTTATTTGGTGTTACTCGTACTGAAACCTTGTTGATGGCGAGTAATACTATTATCATAGATTTGTTTGGGTTAGCATCGGTACCTTTTTATTATGATTACTTAGTTATGCTGCCTTTAGTTATCTCGCGGCCTTTACACCCTTTTCGGGTGTAAGGGCAGCATCTTGCTTGATCTTTATTCAGTTGATTCGATCTGTTATAGTTGTGCCTTGTTTTCCAAGGTTTAGTTTGATATCCACATAGTCAGCCCTTGCAAACGGGTTGAACGATCCAGTAGTACGTGAGGATATGGTTTGCTAATTCGAGAGGAGTTATTCCGGGAATTGATTTTACGTCGGTTTTTAGGCCTTCTCTAGGGTTAGTTCTCTATCATCTTTTGTATTTACCAGGCTCAATTACGTGTAGGATGTTCCAATTATGTGGTGAAAACGTTAAACTGTCGTAGGTCGATTTAACTTGTAATGATGAAGCAAAACCCCATGTTATCATAGATCTAATGCAGAACCATGGGATAATCGGCTCCAGGAGCCGATTCACAGGGAAACCTGGGAGCCGGTCACGGCTCGAATTTTAGGTATACTTGTTTGCCATGCAGGAAACTGATCGAAGCAATCCATCACCTTCCTGACCAGGTATAGGTCAGGTGGCACGCCCTTGTATCAGCCAGGACGTGTGCCGGAGTTTTGCGGGCCATTGCCCGAGGGACCAGGGCCCACCAGCAGTTCTGGGAGCCTCCCGGCTCTTCGTGTTGCTCGTCGCTGCTCGCCGGTGGGTTTTGACAGGCAACAGGTATTGCTAACACGGCTGCCGAGCATATATCCATTCATGGAAAGACGTATGCTCTAGAGTGAGATATCATTTGAACGTTCAATCCTTAAATACATAGTTCCTTTCTTGTGTTGTCAGTTATGCATGACAAGGAGATCCCAAGCCGAGGCACTCGCCAATTAGGAAATCCAAGCTTAGGTTTGTGCATACTACTTTCTAATGAATTGTGATAATCATATATGATCAGAAGCATGTGGGTTTTGTAATATGGTGATCATGCATCGTAGACAAATGAAATACACATGGGAGTCTTATTTCCTGTGTCAAAATATAAGATGTCTTAGCTTTGTGAAGATAATATATATCATCTAAACATTGTATATTATGAAACGGAGAGAGTAGGTTTAAGAAAGCAATGTTTCTTACCATGGATGTTATTTCTTTTGCACACGAGAAAAATCCTTGTCTCCAGGAACTAGCACAAATATGGTGCTTCATTCTGGCAAGAAATTGTGCACAGTCGTTGGCTGGTGAGAGTCACGGCTGCTGAAAGAGACATGCATATGTGGAGTCAAAAGCCAAAGCTACACTTATATTCTTCTCACATGTACTAGTATCTTTTTTTTGCAGGGTAATTTCCTAAGCAACGAACGTGTCGTGTCGCTTAAATGTAATTGGAAGCTTTGCATCGCGGTGGCCTTTGAATCACCCTGAAGTTTGACGATTTGCAAATAATAGGCTAGCCACGCCTCGGGTTTCTGGAGTCCGTCGTATTTGGTAGTCATGAGGGATCTTGAAATCCTTGGGTACCGGAGTCTTAGTGACCCGATGGGTAAAGAAGCTGGCGCCGCATGGTTCGCGCTCGTCGTCACTTTCCCTGTCAGAATATCTTCGGCTACTGCGTTCCTTCCTGGATCTGTCGACCCTTCTCTGTGTGATGTCATTTATGGCGTTGTCCCGACACGAAGAATGTGTGAATCACACGTGGTGAGGGGACTTGGATCGTCGGGTCTTCCCCGTATGCCGAGGGCTACTGCGACGGCGTGGTGATTTGTCATCTCGTTGCATGACTCCCTATTATCATTGCGCAAGAGTTTCGCCTACCATACCCAGACCCATGAGGGCGGAGCGATGAATGGTTGCCCACGGATCATCGGCAGTTGGTTGGATTGTCAAGAGGAAGGTTTGGGCGGCAACAAGGGCGGCATGTGCTGTTTTTGCCTTGATGTTACCCGCGCAATCAACTAACATGAATGAAAAGTCTAAATCTCTGGCCATTTCACGCCTCTCGAATTCTGAGAGGCGTTGCGGCCGTGAGGTGCTCCTCCTGGACTGTGGTCCTCCAGTGACGCTGCCATAATTTCGGGTGGAGCTGAGCTATGCCCGGCGTAGGCCGTATTCATCAACTAACCTTTTCCTTTCATATAGTGATCGTTGTAGTCGCAGTAAATCCTTCATCGTGTGGTGCAACAAGTATTTATAGGCCATCAATTCTTCTCTTGCGGTAGCTGAAGCGTTATGCGCTCGCCAGCGCATTCTCCTCCTCATCGCGCACGACGCGGCGATCTCCTTCTGGCGGGTCCTGCCTTTCTTCGCTACACCCTGCTGCATCATCTGACAAAATATCATCAGGGTTAATGATTGGGTTATCGTGGGAGTCTACGGGCATTGAGGTTTCTCCTTCTTCCTAAATCATGCACACTTGGTAGTGCATCATGTACGATTGATTATCGTCGCTGCTGTACCCATAAGAGACGCTGATCTATGATCCAGCGAGGTCCTAGGGATCTTGGTCTGGGTATGACTCCCCCTTCCTGATTCCAGAGTCGATGCTTTCTTCAGCTTCGTTAAGAACTGTGCTGGATGAATTTGGGTTGCGCTGCAACGTTGACTGGGAGATCAAGCCAAAAGAGAGACCGTCATATAGATCAGCCAAATCTTCCAAATATGTGTAGTTTCCATGAGTTTCTTCGACGTTCGTCATATCAGAGGCGGCCCGTCCCGTTGAGCCAATGGATGATGCTGGTGTCGCCATAGGTGATGCGGGTGTGGCCGACGGATCCGAGCTGGGCGGATCCGAAAGGCAGAGATTCTCGGGTGCTCCCACGCGAAAGTGGAAACTTTCGATCATGAGATCGGTTTCCTGGTCAAATTCGACGAGAGCCGACAAATGGGTGGGAGGGAGCGGATCAGTGAGATCGTAATGGACCTCACCAACCTTGATCGTCGGGTTGCTGCTTGATGAAGGATAAGCCGCCGAATCCATGGCTCCAACGCTCGAAGTTCCCACTATAAAGTTTTAGTATTTTGCGCCTAGATTTGCAAAAATATATGTTGCTCTTTGACTCCGATTGACGAGGGGTAACCTCGGTAATGCCCATTATTATGGACTTAGGTTTTCGTGAAAAGAGAGCGTAGGGGATTTCGTCGGCTAATTAAACAAACAAAAAAGTCGATGTAGTCTGATTATGGAGAAAGCTCGGTTACAAAGCCTCTGATTCGCTAGTTGCGATCTAGCTCACTGCGGATTGCAGAAAAGCTAAGGGTGCCTTCTCCGTCGGATCCTCCTGGCCTTTATATGAGAGGCTGAGTCCTGGATCCATAGCCGAAGAGGTTACAAATTTATGATTACAATGCGAACTCTATGTCGGTTCATGATTATTCCTTGACCGGTAAGGCAAGCCTTTATTCATCGAGTGCCTCTTGAACTCCATTGGGTCTTTGTGGGCCATAAACTTTTATGCGCCGAGGGTAACTAATCATAGGGACCCGATATGTCATACCCATGTCACCGATGTAGCCTTGTTGTAGTTGTTTTTTTGCTAATTACTTGAGTTAAGCAATAATGATGAAACTCAAAACTTCACATAAGCCCCTAAATGCTAAAATATTTCATCTTCCTAATGGATGACATCTCACGTATGAAGAGAAAAGATATTCACACAACAAGCCAAGATTTTGATTGATCTCTCTTTACATAAGCCCATATTATTTTGTCAGTGATAGAAGGTAAGAACGGTTATAGATTTGTTTCTTCTACATTTTTTTTTGAAACACAGGGAGCCCCCCCCCCCCCCCCGAAGGGGCTAGAAGCCTTTTCATTATATCATACAATGGGTGTACAATAATTTTATAGAGAACCCCATAAAATAGAAAATAATACATGGGTCCCTGGAAGATGCAGAAAGGACCTTCCTAAAAGATGAGAGATTACAATCTAGTCCTTCTCTTTCCCCACCGTCAAGTCGGAAGCCGAACTTGTCATTGCCGAACATCGCTGCGGGGACTTCGCCACTTGCTCCGATGCCGACCAGAGCCATAGCAGTTAGCTTCGCAAAAGGCCTACCAATGGAGGTAGAATTGTGGCTGTAACACACCAGCAATTTCGGGTCACCATTGACCGATGAAGATAAGCTCAAGTAGTTGGACGCTTCATCACTCCCGTGACATCGGTAATCAGATTGAAGGGAAGTAACCCTTCTAAAGTCCCCAACTCCACCAAAGGAGAGGGGAGGAGGAGATCATGGCTTCATCCCGACCGGAGAACCTCTAGCAACAACCGTCTCCCACTACCCGCTGCGTTCAATACCGATCGCCTTCAAGTTCCAAAAATTTGCCACAGTCCGGAGGAGGGCAACCAAGAAGAAAGCGGTAGAAGGAGACCCGACTCGGGACCTTATTTGTGGAGCCAGCAGCGCTGGCCCACTTCGTCACCATTGGCTCACTCCACCGAAGCACAACCACAAGCAGGAGAAACACCACCACGCATCGAGCTAGGCCGAGGTAGCTCGATCCTAAGCTCTAGAAGCATACCTTATTGAGAGGGATGCGGGAGTCCACCAAGTCCATCAGCCTGACCACCTGCCACCAGCGGAAGGAAGGTGGAGGAGGTCGACTCGAGACGCGGTGGCTCTAGCCGCCGAGGGACACCGGCCTACCCTTAGACTCCACTAAGGAAAACACGGGGTCCACCCAAAGACTAAATCTAATCCTAAAACTACTACTACAGGGATGTAGCCGGGCCTCCGATCCATCTCTACACCAGCCAGCAAGGCTGCTGGCGGTGAGAGGGGCTTGATCCGGCCGGTCAAAGCCGACTCTCAAAACTGGGAAAGAGGAGGCTTTGGGAGAGAGGTGGAAGAAAGCCTGCATGTTTAATATCAGTCTAGAACTAATATCTTTTCACTTCCTACTAGGTCCTAACTGAGCAAAAGCTATTATTTAGACGCCCCTCATCTTAGAGTTTTGAAGTTGCTATGAGTTTATATTTCAAACTGAATTCTTCATTCAGAGAAACATTCTATGTTTTCGTATTTCTTACTTATGGTAGATCCTTACATACTCGATTTCTTCGACTTCGGTTTGGTTTGGTTGCCCTTTTTTAGTTAAAAAATAGTTTATGAATGCATATCAGACGGTTAAACTATCATCCATCTGGCTAAGATTGCTGAATAGATCGTGGTTCAGCTGGTTGCCTGAGGAAATATACAACATCTTGGTATTGATTTAGTTCTTTTATTGCCATGAAAGTTTTGTTACTCCCTTTGGTCCGGTTTATTAAGCACGCATGCAGTTTAAAAACAACTTTGACCAATAATTTTGGTCAACAAGTTTTATATAATATGTCACAAAAATTATATCATTGGATTCATCTTTAAAAATACTCCCTCTGGTCCGGTTTATTAGACACGCACGTAGTTTAAGAACAACTTTGACCAATAATTTTGGCAACAAATTTTGTATAATATGTCACGAAAATTATACCATTGGATTCATATTTAAAAATAGTTTCCAATGATATATTTTTTAGACATATATTGCATATTTTATTGGTCAAAATTGATGGTTAAGGATTTTAAAAATTACGTGTGTGTCAAATAAACCGGACCGGAGGGAGTAGTTTCTAATGATATATTTTTTAGGATATATATTGCATATTTTATTGGTCAAAATTGATGGTTAAAGTTTTTTTAAAAATTACATGCGTTGCGGAGTAGAGAAAACCGTCATGCTCCCTCTAAGCATTAATTACTCTGCTATCTCTGAGATCTTCTATTCTGCAAGTTGGATGTATTAACTACGAAAAATCGCTTTGGAGTATGGGTGCTATGGAGGACTTTTTTAAATTTTTCAAAAAGTGTCAATTATTTTTGAAAAAAAATATATTCGTGTAGCCCACAATATAAAATACATGTATGCAGATTTTAAAATTAAAATACTTTGTATCTTGTGCGCAGTAAAAAAGACAAATACGACAAATTCTGGATAAAAGCAGGCCCATTCAAAAATTGCATCGGTCACACTCAGATCCGAATTATTCTCTTTTTTCCTTTTTAGAACTTTCCAAATGAGTTACGGACTCGTGTGCGGACGTGTATCCCAGCAGCAAACGGTCCTCGATCGCCCTCGGGGTACAACTTTTCTTAGCCGGCCAGAGTATGCACCATGGTTCCCTGCCTCTGCGCCTGCGTCCTGACAACGACCCACTTCTCTTGATGCATGGGTTCCCTGGATTCTGGTGAAAGCTGCATGCGCGTCAACCTCACGCACAAAAAGTCCGTAGTTCCGTATTTGTCTTGATAGGGAATTGCCCACTGCAGGTGCCACACTCGGCTAAACAACTTTTGCGCACCCCGCTCATAATACCATCGATCGGTTAGAAAGTGATGACTCGACTAATGGCTTCCACTATTTACTGGGAACTTCACTACTTGCTGTTAATCACATTCTCTCTCTTTGTCTTACCTTTTAATTATCTAGCAAGCAATGTTTTGTGAACTTCACTAGTACTATAACTGTATTAATTACCATCATAATAATACTCTACTTTCCGCGCTCCCCTGTTTCTAAGGTTGCGATATTGCTAACACGGCTGCCGAGCATATATCCATTCATGGAAAGACGTATGCTCTAGAGTGAGATATCATTTGAACATTCAATCCTTAAATATATAGTTCCTTTCTTGTGTTGTCAGTTATGCATGACAAGGAGATCCCAAGCCGAGGCACTCGCCAATTAGGAAATCCAAGCTTAGGTTTGTGCATACTACTTTCTAATGAATTGTGATAATCATATATGATCAGAAGCATGTGGGTTTTGTAATATGGTGATCATGCATCGTAGACAAATGAAATACACATGGGAATCTTATTTCCTGTATCAAAATATAAGATGTCTTAGCTTTGTGAAGATAATATATATCATCTAAACATTGTATATTATGAAACGGAGAGAGTAGGTTTAAGAAAGCAATGTTTCTTACCATGGATGTTATTTCTTTTGCACACGAGAAAAATCCTTGTCTCCAGGAACTAGCACAAATATGGTGCTTCATTCTGGCCAGAAATTGTGCACAGTCGTTGGCTGGTGAGAGTCACGGCTGCTGAAAGAGACCTGCATATGTGGAGTCAAAAACCAAAGCTACACTTATATTCTTCTCACATGTACTAGTATCTTTTTTTTTTTTGCAGGGTAACGTATACTAGTACTATCTAGTTACTAGTACTAATCAAATCAATTCGTTAGTATTGACCATGCACAAACAGATGGGGCTCTCTTGTCTAATTTCTATGCATGTAATCAAATCAACAAATTTAAATAGTACTGTAGAGATTAATTAGCAAAACAAAAATCAAATAATTAGAAGCTGGTTCTCATTTAACAGACTCCCTCCGTCACAAAATAAGTGATGTGGCTTTGTCTGAATTCGTATATATAACATGTTTTATTGTGTTAATATATCCGAGCCTCTAGACGAAGTCGTGCTAGAGAGAGTAGGTTAATTAATAACTCAAAAATCCTGGTCATCACAAACGATGTCTCGCGGATTAGCCTAAGAGCGAGACGAGCGGTGACTAGTGGGACCCGGATCGGTTCCGGGGTAAACCGACCTACAACAGTCCAACACTGGAAAATTGACATATGATTGTACCGCAAGATCGATCTATAGTGCACAAACCTGGATGTGGCATGGTCTGATCGGCTAAAAATAGGCCTCATACCGCAAGTCCGTATCCTATTGTACTACTACTTGTAACACATCCTCGTACCGCAACCTAGGTAACTAGGTATATACATTAATAGAGATAATAGAGATCGATCGAGGGTCTTGGTATTATCCTAGTAGACCTGTCTAAACTTGACATGGTATTGAGAGTCCCCTCTTCCGATATATCTACCTAATCGTGAGAAATGCTCTCGTTTTTCGCCGTCGCTGCTTCTGCCCACCCATGCCGCCGACCGCCATGGCCACCTCCTCGAGCTCTGGCCCATCATTCCACCTCGGCAAGCCGCCATCCGACAAGCTAACGTGTGGCAAATGTCCGCTGTGGCAAGGACAGGTACTGCCCGCAATCCACGGTGCCTAGATCGTTGGCCTCCTGGACAGATCGGATTCTTCTCCATCGAAGATGCTGCCTGTCATTCTTGCCGACACCGATGACGCTGCCAACAAAGAGACGGCCCCGAAGACGGAGGTGCCCAACCCTGCGTACGCGTCCTGGGTGTCTCGAGACCATACCGTCCTCAGCTACCTTCTCAAGTCACCTCATCTGAATTGAAAGTTTAGCCGGGGTATGGCAAGCGATGGAAGAGATATTTGCCTCCCAAAACAAATCTAAGGCCACAAAGCTTCGAATTGTGTTGGCGAACACGAAGAGACATCAATTCCCAAGCACTGCGACTTTTCTGTCTAAGATGATGGACTGCACGGACGAACTCACTCAACTATGTGAGTTTTTTTCTCTCACATCCATGCATACGATCAGCCCCTGGAGCTACTTGATGAACAACATGGCAGCAGTTTCGAGACCTCTGCCCGCCAGCACCGCACACGTCTGAAGGAGATACGCCCTAGAGGCAAATAATAAAGAGGTTTGTATTGTCATATCTCGTTACTTTGTAATAGTTTTATACCATGGATATCCACACCATTGTTCATCCACTCCACCATCCATCCATCCACTAGCCATAGCTATTACATTATAGTTTAGATCTCCTTGTGATTTGGCGACCATTGTAAAAATATTTGATTTCAATCTAAGTATTTTGCACAATGTTTTCTATCATCATTCTATTTGTTATGAGTGAGTAGTCCTCGCAGGCTACGGGTTGGGGAGAAACCTCGCAACAACTATGCGCATCTAATCACAGGAGTATTGTATTTTGTTTGCAATTGAGATTTGTCTTTTGTTTCTTTGTCTCTTGTCTTGATCTATGGACTTGTAGGTACCCCAAGATCCCATAGATTGATAAAGGCTTGAGGTGAGATACTTGACTAGCAGCGATCTCATAAGAACCCCAGTGATAGAAAGGGTAGTACGATCTTCGCTTAGCGCCTCATTCGGGATCACAACAATAACACCACTTAATGCTTTAATCTGTGTTCTTCACTTAATAATTGTTTCTAGCCCATGGCTTCGGTGTGCACTCGGTTGGAATAAAAGACTATAGTTATGCTCGTTGCATCACAGGGGCTTTAGTATATTAGGATGTGTGCCCATAAGATATTATCTCCATTCAAACATTACACATGACTATGCTTATTATTATCTTTTATCCTATATGATGTGTAGTTGCAGGTGGATCTTCAACCCTGGCCTATCTCCATCCATTGATTCAACCCACTATAAAAAGTAAACTAGATTGGTCTGGTAAACTACGGTAAAACAAAGAAACAAAGTCTTATAGACGTGTCCTTTTTGTTTCCTTTTAGCATTGCTTTTCAAGGTTCGATTAAACCTAGGTCTTCTAGAAAAAAGCTATTATACCACATCCGTGAATCCGGATCAAAGGTATCAACCCTTTTTCCGGCGTCATTGCCAGGAAAGCAATTTCGCTATCCTAGTGAGGTCACTAGAGACCTTGTTTTTAGTTTTATTATTAGTTTGTAGTTTTGTTCTTGTTATTAGTTTACTTTCTTGTCATATATTTGAAAACCCCAAAAAAATAGTTACTTGTTATTTGTTTCATTACTTAAAAATTACCAAAATATAAGAGCCATGACTCAAAAGAGACTTGGAAAATATGCTACTCCCACTGATGACTTTATTCATGCACCTATCACTCAGCCCGCTGTTGATGCAGAGACTTATGAAATTAAGCCTAACCTTTTAAGTTTGGTTAAAAAAAACTAATTTGGGGGCTCATCCTCTGAGGATTCAGGTTTGCACTTAAATACTTTTACTAAAATTTGTGACATGATGCGTATTAAGGATCTAGATCCAAATGTTGTTAAATTAAGATTGTTTCCTTTCTCTCTTAGAGTAAAGGCTAAGGATTGGTTGCTAGCTCTACCAAGACACCATTAAATCTCGGGACGAATGTACTAATTTGTTTATGACTAAATTTCCCCCCAGCTAAGAATATGCAGCTAAGATCCAACATTACAAGCTTTAGACAAGAAGACCGTGAGCCACTAGCGCTTGCGTGGGAGAGAATGAAAGAAGCCGTAATGAACTGTCCTAGTCATGAGATGGAAGAATGGATTATATTACACTAGACGAAAAGGCGAGCTTCGCCTCGCCGCTTGCATAGCATTATCACCCAGTGTGGCTATGGCGACACACCTCAAGAACGCTTTCATTTTTTTAACATAGCCAAGCCTAATGTGTTCATGCTTTTTCCTATTATTACTACCCATGTTTTAGGTGTTATTGTCCATGGCGGCACTCTAGCCAAGTTCTCACCAAGGGCTAAGAATAAAAATATAGTCTACAAGGTAGATAAACGTTTCTACAGGCTCTGGTCTAGAGCTGTAGTAAAAATAGCATTTTCTTGAAATTGCTTCTCTAACCTATTATACTTGTTCCTGACCTAGAGGTACATATACCTAAAATTAAAAATACATGGAAGAGTTTATTGTGTTCCAAACTAAGCAATACTCAAGCATTGTGTAATATAGCTTGCAAGGTTTGTAGATGCAGTCATGTGAATTATGATCTTCCTTCGATGTAACGTTAATGAATAGTAATAAATAGTATAAATTAACAAATTGATAGATGGATGAGGCAACAACCTTTATTTCCACGTAAAAGTATCCCATGATAACTATTTAGTACTCATCTCGGTGTTTTCCAGTTTTCAAAATATGACTCCTTTATTCTTTTAATGTATTATGCATCTAAGAACTTCCATTTTCTTTTGCCATGTACTCTACAGTTGAAATGTGAATCTGAACATGAAGAAAGTATAGAGAATAGAATCAAACTGTAACTCCAAGTAAGAACTGAGAAATCGATAGTTTTTCCTAAATATCTGAACCTTTTCTAGAATTAGATTTATAAGGTCTAGAATAATGAGAAAAACTTTGTTTGCACTCTGCCCATATTGATCCTAGACACTAAGCTTAGATTTCATACCTGGTCGTCCATATTGTAGGTATCATGCCTCCTAATAATTGTATAAAGCAACATTGCATAGCATTAACACCCACTTTCTTGTGGTTTTTAGAGTATCTAGTTATAGTCTCGAGTTAGAATGACATGAATGTATTGAATGAAAGCGCAAAAAGAGCGAACTCTACTTGAGGTAAAATTTCTACAAATTTCAAGTGTTGCGACTAACCCAATCATACTTTTTTCACACAATGGCGAACTCCAAAATATTTAATATAACCCTAGCTCAATTAAGTACATTATAAAGTGAAAGGGTAATCCATAACAAAGTTGGGCCAAGTGTTATAAACACTCCCCCATTAGGAGGAGCAACCAGCATAACTGATGGAAAAAATGTGCTAAAGGAAACGGACATACTGTCTTAAACTGCCATATATGCAGAACTCTATGATGACATTAACTTTCTTCTCCTCTTGAATCCACGAGACAAACAACTTCGGAATGTTCTTGTGCCTCAACATCTTCAGTAGCTAGATCTCCCTATTCAGTAAAGCCATCTTCTCAGAGGAAGCCATGACAGAATCGCCAATCCATGTTTGGCTCCATGCAGCAGGTAACAAATCCTAAGAAACCAACAAAACAACCAAGGGTGAAACATCAAAAGACAAGTCATCTACCATGATCACAGGATGAAACAGAGAGTCGTGAAAGGAAGATGTCCATCTTGCCCCAGATTTGGCATTAATGCTATCATGCTGGAGGTCTACTTGGTGAGGCTAAACTATGCGGAGTTGGCCGTGCGACCAGTCGTGGCTGCTACAGTAGGATGCAGTGAGGCAGGAGGGTAGCTAAACTTATGAGAGTGGGATTTCCCCCAGGCTATTCAGGCATTTCCCCGAACACGTTGGAGATGGCGGCATCTCCATCGTCTCTCGCCATGCCAGGCATCTAGGTTCTGCAGCAGGAGAAGGCCGCACGGCTCCTGGTGCTCTCCCTAGTCACCGCCGACGCAGGGGAGGAATGGAGGCCACTCGAGTTGATTAGAGCCGAGCTCCAGCTCGTTCGTTCTCCCCTGTCACCATCGCACCTGGGCCTTTAGAGCCAAATAGCAAACTCCACCGTGGCAGAAGAATACGTTCAGCTACCACAACCGTCGCACGATGGGGGTGGATCTGCCACGTAGCTTGCACCGAGCCCGCCTGGCGGTCGTTGCCCGGCCCGGTGCTGTTAGGACAACGTCGTCCATGGCGGGCAGGAGGTGCAGGAATCAACAGGATCATTCCGGGAACCGGTGGGAGGCGGGGGATTGAGCTCCTACAGTGGGATTGATTGGGGCGGTGGCGGCGCACTCTAGGAGAGAGGAAGAAATACGGAAGAGGAAGCAGAGGGTGGGGATCCAAGTGCCACAGTCATTTTTTTGCCATACGGGTAGTGCTCGGTCGCTGCATGTGGGGCGGGGTCGTGGGTGGGGCCCAATTTCTTTACGGAAGAGGCCTCGCTCACTGTAAAATAAATCCGCCTTACCAGCCCTGTTCAACGATCTAGATAGCTCCTATACAATAGATCCAATGGTTGTGAACGCATCTACCGGGAATAGCCTCAATAGGCGGGTAATCGACCAGGCTTAGACCATAGAATAATTTATTTTATAATGGTCTTAATCCATTGTCTAAGTCTATGCTAGATTCCGCGGCAGGAGAAACAATCATGGGAAAGCAAGTGAGTGTTACAAACAAACTTCTTGATGATATGCAAAATAAACATGCCCAATGGCATGTGGAAAGAACCTCGAAGAGAGTAAGTTCAATTACCGAGGCTACAAGAAAGGACAAAGACCATGGAGGCTCAATTGGGAAAATTTGCTGAGAGCCAAGCTCTCATACTAGTGGAAAACCCGAACCAAATCCGGTAGAAGACCTCAAGATGATGAGGGTTGCAACAAATGAAGAAAAACCCGAAGAGCTAGATTACAACAATGCGCCAACACCGGAGTATACCGTGGAAGACTTATTGAAGTTGACCACCGTGAAAAATTCTAGTATAGAACAAGGTAACGATGCTATGTACCAACAATTTATACAACAAGTAGCATCTAAAGTTCGTGAGCTAGAGTTGGAGTATAAAAGACTAGCTGGTAAGCTTCCTGCTAAGCTAGATGACATATTCTATCCTACTATTGAAGTTAAGTTGAGAGTCAATGAGATATCCGCACTTTATGATCTTGGTGTGAGTGTCTCAACAATTTCCAAAAGCTTATTTGATGAATTAAACTTAGGGCCATTCATTACTAATGAATTAAGACTCCACCTAGTGAATTCAACTTATAAACAAGTTGTTAGGATAAAACAAAATATAGTTGTGTTGGAATTTTGGCCCAAATATTCTAGCCCATTTTATATTTCAATAATTCCTGAAAATCCTAGAGGCCCATGTGGCCCATTCATGCAAGGCAAGAGGTGGGACAAATGTTTAGTCCCACATTGCTAGTTGAGTGGAAGTTGGACCAGCTTATAAGGTGAGCTCTTCTACCACTTGGTAAAAGGATGAGAAGGAGAAGGAGAGAGTTCCACACGCGCGCTCCTCCTCCTCCTCCTCGCTCGCCTCGTCACGACGCGACGCGCGCGCCGCGGGTTGCGGGAATCTCGCCGAGCCGATCTTTATTTTGCCACGCATGAATGGTATATGAACAGATATACGAAGGTGTAACGTTTGCTTTGAATGAACGTTTAATACGAAGGTGAAACGTCTGCTTTGAATGGATCGTTTAATACGAGTTAATTGCGCCTGCTCGTTTCACCTTCTGCGCCTATAAGAGAGAGAGGTCGCGCCTCCTCTCAGATGAGCTATTTTTCACATCCTTTGCCTCGAGTTCCAGAGCACTACGCTACTTTCCTGTCTTCCCCATCCCGTCTTGCGGCGTGCACCGTGAGTCGGGACAGTAGGCCTCCGAGACCGCGCTGCTTCGAGTCCTGTACGGGAGAAGGGCGATAAGGTTTTGGGGCGCTATCGCCGACCTCACGCTTCACAGACTCCCTCACAGATAGCGACGTCTTCCCCGACGAGGACTTTTTCCCCGACATCAGCACCCTCTTCCTCGACGACATGGCCAATGACGGTTCCAACGCCGGCGGTTTTACTTCTGCTACTGCCGTGTACATCTTCTGTCTCAATCTTGTTCTGATTCTATCCAGAGTTTTATGCCTTATTTTGTTTTCGCTATTTAGCATGATTAGTATATTACCTATTATTCTAGTCATGATTTATCTAGCGTTTATTATGGATAATTCGCTTGGTAAATTGCTCTATTTCTCAACAATCCAAAAACCTTATTTCAGGCAATTTGCCCCAAGCGGCTTTGTTGCTTCTATGAAGCCACCTGTGTTTGAAGGTGTGAATTACAAACGGTGGCGTGCGAGAGCAGTGCTCTGGTTTCAGACCATGAGCTGCTATAACGCCATCTATGGCGCACCTGAGGGGGAACTTAATCCCGCTCAGGAAGAGGCGTTCCAAAAACTTGATACTACTTTCAAGGCTGCCTTGATCAACATCCTTGGCGACAATATTGTCGATTCATATCTGTCATTTAGTAATGGCAAAGATATGTGGGATGCGCTCGAGAGAATTTGGAGTCTCGATGTCTTTGTGTGAACTGTATGTCATGGAACAATTCTATGACTACAAGATGATTGATGACCGCTCCATTATGGAGCGGGCTCATGAGATCTGATCACTTGCCGGGGAGCTTGAGCACTTCACTTGTGTGTTACGGACAAGTTTGTTGCGGAGGCATCATTGCCAAACTTCCCAGTCATGGAGGAATTTTGCTACTTCTGAAGCACAAGAGACAAGAGTTCTCCGTGACGGATCTCATTGGGACTCTTGATGTGGAAGAGAAGGCGAGCAAAAGACACACATGCTCGAGGTACCGAGGGAGGTTCTAATGCCAACCTGGTACAGAAAAGGAACTTCGACCTTACAAGTTCAGAACAAAGGCAAGTTTGATGACAAAGGAAAGTTCGATGGAAAGAACAAGGCCTCACAGTCTACCGACTTCAAGAAGAAGGCGATAAGAGGAAAGGTGCTTGTCATGTGCGGTGATCCTAATCATTGGGCTCTGCTTGTCCCAACCGCTTTGACAAACGCCAACATGGGAAGAGCAAAGAAGCTAATGTTGTCATGGGCGACGTTGAGATGAAAGATGTTGGGTATGGTATATTACCTCTTGTTCTTTCATTATGTCATTCTCTGATTGGTGGATTGACACGGGCGCTAATGTACATGTATGTTCTGATATTTCCATGTTTTCTTCATATCAGGTCAGAGGGACTCAAACCGTGCTGATGGGGAACGGCTCGCATGCTTCTGTTCATGGTGTTGGTACGGTCGATCTGAAGTTCACTTCGGGAAAGACTGTGCGCCTGAAGAACGTGCATCATGTTCCCTCAATAAATAAAAATCTTGTTAGCGGATCTCTTCTGTGTCGAGATGGCTACAAGATTGTATTTGAGTCCAATAAATTTGTAATTTCGAAGTATGGAACCTTTATTGGTAAAGGCTATGAATGCGGAGGCTTGTTCCGCTTATCTCTGTTAGACATTTGTAATAAAGTTGTTAATCATATTTACACAAATTTTGAATCAAATGTCCGCACTCTAAATCTTTGTCATATTAATTTTGGTTGTATGACGCGGCTAGCCAAAATGAATTTAATCCCGATTTCTCATCTGTTAAGGGATCTAAGTGCCAAGTCTGCGTGCAAGCTAAACAACCTCGCAAGTCACATACATTGAAGTGAGAAATTTAACACCACTAGAGCTCATACATTCGATCTTTGTGAGATGAATGGTGTGTTGACAAAAGGTGGAAAGAAATATTTCATGACTTTGATCGATGACTCTACGAGATATTGTCATGTGTATCTTCTGAAATCAAAAGATGAGGCTTTGAGTTTCTTCAAAATCTATAAAGTCGAGGCGAAAATCAACTTGATCGAAAGATTAAGAGGCTTAGGTCCGATCGTGGTGGAGAGTATTTTTCCAACGAGTTTGATTCTTTTATGCGAACATGGTATAATTCATGAGAGGACGCCCTACTCACCCCAGTCAAATGGAGTAGCCGAAAGAAAGAACCGTACTCTAACAGATTTGGTTAACGCCATGTTAGACACATCGGGTCTTTCTAAGGAATGGTGGGGGGAGGCATTATTGACCGCGTGTCATGTCCTAAACCGAGTTCCCACAAAGAACAAAGAAATTACTCCATTCGAAGAATGGGAGAAGAAAAGACTAAAACTCTCTTACTTATGTACTTGGGGTTGTTTGGCAAAGGTTAATGTACCAATTCCCAAGAAGCGCAAGCTTGGACCAAAAACCATTGATTGTGTTTTTCTGGGCTATGCTTTTCATAGCATTGGTTATAGATTCTTGATAGTAAAATCTGAAGTACCTGACATTCATGTCGGTACAATCATGGAGTCGATCGATGACTTTCTTTGAGGATATCTTTCCAATGAAGGATAAACCTAACTCATCAAATCCGGAGATACCTAGTTCATCTAATCGAATTTGCTATATTCTCGAACCTACCATTCGATTGAACACTTTGAAAGTCCTAAGGAGGATGATAATGAAATTCCTAAAAGGAGCAGGAGACAAAGGACTGCAAAGTCTTTTGGTGATGATTTCATTGTGTACCTTGTGGATGACACTCCCACTTCCATTTCAGAAGCTTATGCATCTCCGATGTCGACTCTTTGGAAGGAAGCTGTTCATAGTGAGATGAATTCCATCTTAGCTAATGAAACATGGGAGATCACTGATCGTCCTTATGGGTGCAAACCTGTAGGATGTAAATGGGTGTTCAAGAAGAAACTAAGACCTGATGGTACTATTGAGAAGTACAAGGCAAGGCTTGTAGCCAAGGGTTATACCCAAGGTGAAGACTTCTTTGACACTTACTCACCTGTAGCAAGGTTGACCACCATTCGAGTACTACTTTCTCTGGCTGCCTCACACAGTCTTCTCGTTCATCAAATGGACGTTAAGACGGCTTTCCTAAATGGAGAGTTGGATGAGGAAATCTATATGGATCAACCAGATGGTTTTGTAGTAAATGGTCAAGAAAGAAAAGTGTGCAAGCTCCAAGTCTTTGTATGGTCTTAAACAAGCACCTAAGCAGTGGCATGAAAAATTTGATAAAACCTTAACAGCTGCAGGCTTTGTTGTAAACGGCGACAAGTGCGTATACTATCGCCATGGTGGGGTGAGGAGTCATCCTTTGTTTGTATGTTGATGACATCGATATTGGAACCAACCTTAATGCAATTAAAGAGGTCAAAGATTTCTTATCTCGTTCCTTTGAGATGAAGGATCGGGAGTAGGCGATGTCATCACGAACATCAAGCTATTGAGAGATGATGATGGTGGGATTACATTGCTTCAGTCCCACTATGTGGAAAAGATCTTGAGTCGTTTTGGGTATAGCGACGTCAATTTTTCTCCTACACCATATGATCCTAGTGTGTTGCTTCGAAAGAATCGAGGAAATACTAGAGACCAACTAAAATACTCTCAAATTATTGGCTCGCTTATGTATTTAGCTAGTGCCACGAGACCTGACATCGCCTTTGCTGTAAGCAAACTCAGTCGATTTGTCTCAAATCCAGGAGATGATCACTGGCATGCTCTTGAGAGAGTTATGCGATATCTAAAAGGCACTGCGAGCTATGGCATACACTATACCGGGTATCCAAGGGTACTAGAGGGTTATAGTGATTCAAATTGGATATCTGATGCTGACGAGATAAAGGCCACGAGTGGATATGTTTTCACACTTGGTGGTGGCGCTGTTTCTTGGAAGTCTTGCAAGCAGACCATCTTAACGAGGTCAACTATGGAAGCAGAACTCACAGCACTAGACACGGCCACTGTTGAAGCAGAGTGGCTTCGTGAACTCTTGATGGACTTACCTGTGGTTAAAAAACCTATACCCGCAATTCCAATGAACTGTGATAATCAAACTGTGATTATTAAGGTGAACAGTTTTAAGGATAATATGAAGTCCTCAAGACATGTGAAGAGGAGATTGAAATCTGTCAGGAAAATGAGAAACTCCGGAGTTATTGCATTGGATTATATCCAAACATCTAAAAACTTGGCAGATCCCTTCACAAAGGGTCTATCACGCAACGTGATAGAAAATGCATCAAAGGAGATGGGTATGAGACCCACAATTTGAGCTTTCCATAGTGGTAAACCATTCTATGTGATCGGAGATCCCGTGAATTAGAATTGGGAAACAAGCGTTGGTTAGCTGAGAGGAAAGTATCCCTACTTTAATAAACACCACTCCATAAAGATGCAATACTTTCCTATTCTGCATGGCAGGTTGATTTATTATCTTAATGTGTTCTAAGTGGCTTATCCTAAGCAAAGATGTTGTCCTGCAGAACATCTTTTGAAGAACACACCTATATGAGTCTCGATTTAAAAACGTCGCAGTCTATGAGAGTGGGGTGCTCTCTAATAAACTCATGAAAGGTCATGGAGTATGACGTATAAGCTCCACCCGCGGGGAAGTTCCACGGTAGCCCAGTATCGGTCAAGACTTCGTGTGAAGCTAGATTGCAGCAAACTTGCAGTTCAAGGCATAGTCCACTGTACAAGTTGCAACCTAGTGTAGCATAGAATTCTAGGTGGAAGTTCAACTTAGTCTCCACTATAGTACCGGTATATAAAGTGTTTTGGAACCAAAGGCGGTTACATGTGCCTCACAGGATCTGGTGGGGGATTGTTGGAATTTTGGCCCAAATATTCTAGCCCATTTTATATTTCAATAATTCCTGAAAATCCTAGAGGCCCATGTGGCCCATTCATGCAAGACAAGAGGTGGGACAAATGTTTAGTCCCACATTGCTAGTTGAGTGGAAGTTGGACCAGCTTATAAGGTGAGCTCTTCTACCACTTGGTAAAAGGATGAGAAGGAGAAGGAGAGAGTTCCACACACGCGCTCCTCCTCCTCCTCGCTCGCCTCGCCACGCCACGCCACGCCACGCCACGCCACGCCACGCCACGCCACGACACGACACGACTCGCCTCGTCACGACGCGCGCGCCGCGGGTTGCGGGTTGCGGGAATCTCGCCGAGCCGAGCTTTATTTTGCCACGCATGAATGGTATATGAACAGTTGAATGAACGTTTAATACGAAGGTGAAACGTCTGCGGATCGTTTAATACGAGTTAATTGCACCTTCTGCGCCTATAAGAGAGAGAGGTCGACAGTAGGCCTCCGAGACCGCGCTGCTTCGAGTCCTGTACGGGAGAAGGGCGATAAGGTTGCCTTCGTCACGGACTCCCTCACAGATAGCGACGTCTTCCCCGACATCAGCACCCTCTTCCTCGACGACATGGCCAATGACGGTTCCAACGCCGGCGGTTCTACTTCTGCTACTGTCGTGTACATCTTCTGTCTCAATCTTGTTCTGATTCTATCCAGAGTTTTATGCCTTATTTTGTTTTCGCTATTTAGCATGATTAGTATATTACCTATTATTCTAGTCATGATTTATCTAGCGTTTACTATGGATAATTCGCTTGGTAAATTACTCTATTTCTCAACAAGTTGTTGAAATAAAAGGTAGTCCTTCACTTATTGATCTTGTTATTGTGGACATGCCTGAAGATCCCATAGCCCCTATAATTTTAGATAGGCCATCTTATATATTTACTAATTGGAGGCACCAAAGAAGCCTCCACGTTAATCATAGAGGCTATGTAATTATGTCCATCCGATCTACAACTAATTTGTCTATGGCCGTTAGATAATAACACGTAGTCCTTTTCTCCTACGACACCACGTGCTAAAATCTCCTTCCTAAAAAATCACTATCGCGACCTCCTATTTGATCTGCTGTCTCCTAGATCGAGCTTCCTCTAGCAGAGACCTCTAGCACAAAGAGCGTCATATAGGTCGTGCCGGCCTTTTTTTATATAAAAGTCTATAGCCCGGCTTTATAATAAAGCCCCGAAGGGAGCAACAGATTCAGGTTCGGGATACAAAAAGCGATATGATCGCCAGCTCAACTGGGATACACACGACACAATCAAGACTCAACAGGAGAAACACTAACATAGCAAAGATCTAGGCTAAAAAGAAAACGGCACCTCACAAGGGCGAAAGCAGACAAATTCGACGGCTAACAGGAACCGCTGGAGGGAGAGGCGACGAGGGCAAAGAAGGCCAATAGAGCAGCAGGGGAGTGGGGATCACGCGGGCTTCAGCATCCAAAAGCATGAGTCCATATACTCAGCTTGTGCGCGAAACGACGTGATCTTGGCCTTCACGGTGTCAATCAGAGACGAACACACATCCAGGTCCGCCCTCTTGGCCAAGTTCCTCCAGAGCTGCATGAAGATGACAATTTTATAAAGGCCATCAGTAGGGGATTTGATAAAAAAAGCCCTCCATAAGGGCTTTGTTCCTAATGGTCCAAAGAGACCATGACATAGCAGCGAAAGCAAACCACATAAGGCGTTTAGATTGCCCGTTGATGCCTGAATAAGGGCATGAAACTGAGCAAAGGAGCTAGGAGCCCACGTGCAACCCAGTCTCTCGCGAAAACAGGCCCAAAAGAATTTAGCCAAAACACAATTAAAGAGAATATGATCTTGATTTTCAGGCTGACGGCAGAGGGGACAGTTACAATGCCCTAGACCACAACGTTTTTGCACTCGATCGCCACTGGGAAGGCGTTATCTAGCCAATTGCCAAACAAAATACTTGACCTTGAGGGGAATCCTAACTTTTCAGAGATCTCTGAAGCGAAACACACCATCTCCGCTGTGGATAGCAGAGTAAAGCGAAGCAGTGGAGAAGTTGCCAGGCAGCTCCAAAGTCTAGGCAAGGGAATCATCATCGCACACTCAACTGTCTACGAAAAGAGGGTCTGTTGTTGGCCTGGTGGACGAGGTGCACAAAAACATCAGGGTTATCACGCTCCGTCTCCGATTTCTGCCGATCTGCCAGATTCACAGGCATACAAGAGGACTCTACAAGGGACATAGCGTATCAAGTTTTAATTATGTTGACTCTAGATTCCAAGGTATACAACGCTCTCTCCTTTTTCTTAGCTTCTAGCTAATCAGATGTTCTATGCTAGACCACTAGCGACTGATCGATCTCATGACCAGCTATCTCCAACTATTATAATCTGATCACGGACAATCAAATGGCATCCGATACGTACGAGCGTTGGTCATCCGATGACTGATTTTACATACCTCTGCTCAGCCTTAGTTTCATCTCCTTATAATACTGGCATATAGGTTATGCCAACAATTAACTCAAGGGTGTGATCCACGTCATGGGTAGGCCGGCATGCATGCCAACCCAGAATGCGTGCACGGGGTTGTGTGGCCATCGTGCCAATAATTTTTGTGTATTATCAAGATTTTTCTGAATTTTTTGGCACACTTGAAATCATTGGTATATCTTTTTTTTTTTGGTACTCCAAGCAAACTTTTCATTGTTTACAGGCACTCAGAAACACTCTAATACTGAAATTCGTTGTTTTTCCTTTTAAATTGTAAAGAGGCTGATGCTAAAATATCAACTTTTTAACTGCATGTCTGCTCAATGCACCTGTAAGCACCCCAAAAAATTTCACACATCACAGAAACTTTACAGTTCCTCCTCACCGTTTTATTACTCCTATAACTGGACGTAGCCTACCCGGCCTTCCAGCCATCCCCCGATGCGCACAAACCTAGAACGTTCGATGAGCTAACCGCCGTACAGTTTTATCTCCGCATACACTGGCTGCCGTTGGATTAGATAAAAGTTTTTCTTACTTCCTTGCTAAATGAATTACTTCATGACAACTAGGACCGCGTGCGTGTGGGTCCATAAAATCGAGACTGGGATTTCTCCGCTTCGTGTCGCCTTGGGTCGCTGGTTCATGCCCACATCCTGCACGGCCACACATCCTTCAAATCGCGCACCACGCGCCTCACCCACTCGCTACAGGAGCATGTCCCAGAGGAGCGCGGCACGAAGGGCGACCGACAGGTGGACGGAGCCCCACGAGATGGCTGCGGTGGCGGGCTGGAGCATGCACTGCTAGAGGATGCAAGGAGGATGTCGGCGGCTGGAGTCCCGGCGCCGGTGTGGTCCAGATGATGGAGTTCCGCGTGGCTAGATTGTCTGGTTGAGGTGAGCTTCGTTACGGTTTCGTTTTTTCTATTCTTGCCCCTCGATTTGGTTGTCTGCTTGCTAATTTGTTGGTAGATCTATTTGTGCAGAGGAGGTGGGGGCAGAGGAGGAGCACACGACGTCAAGGAGAGCGGCGCCTCTCCCCTTCTATGCTGGCTTCAGGAGCTAGGGTTGCGGCGGCCATGGCATGCACCCTTGCCCACATGCTTCTCCCAGGCACCACAACGTTGGGGACGGACCATGGCTTTGGGGACAGATTACGCAGAGAAGCACACACTGGATGCGGCTTGCCTATGGCGCCAAGGTGAGCATCTCTCGATTCTTCTTTCCATCCGCTCTAGATCTCTCCATTCTAGGCTTTGCTATGCCAGTTGATTCATTACTCGTTTCCATGTTATTGCCTGTCTATTATGTAGGTTTTCTGGGGGAGAGTTCTATGTGGTTTTAGTCTTACCAGATTCAGATTTCATAAAGAGGAAGGAAGATGTTGTATTGAGAGCTGCTCAAATTTTTTGTCTTGTCGTATGGTTGGATCAATCTTGACTAGCCATGTCTCAGCCACTTGTCACAGGTATGGTATCAACAGCGCTTGGTAGCTCAGCTCTGACAACACGCTGGATGGCCTTGTCTCTAAAGGTGTTTAGGTAGCTCCAACACATGATCTCCTGTTTGGCTTCCTCTAGCCATGTGCATTGCTTTATATTTTTTGGAATCAAGTACTCCCTCCGACCCAAATTAGTTGATTTAGATTTGTTTAGATTCGAGCGTCCTCCCTACGACCCAAATTAGTTGATTTAGATTTGTCTAGATTCGAGCGTATCTAGACATGATTTAGTATTAGATTCATCAATGTCTTGACAAATTTGAGTCAATTAATTTGGGTCGAAATGAGTAGTAGATTCTCATACATGTTGATTAGGTAGCTGCACAAACTGACCGATCTATTTCTTTGGGGACGGAACATGGGCAGGCGTACCTGGTCAAAGAAGGTGTCCTCCATGGCAGGTGCCATGAGGCTTCGTTTTATTCCAGATTCAACATTCAATGATGCCAAATTTACAACAAATGGTTAACGAGTTGGCATCTAAGTGATATTTAGATATTGGTTTGCACAAATTCAGCAGTGCGCACTACTTCCATGTTCTTGATGATCCGGTTAGATCCTTGCCATAGTGCCACTCTAAAACTATATCCACAGGTTTTATTTTTCTTACTTCTTTAGGGGGCCATTTGCAATCATTCTTGAAATGGTTAAATCTATCTTATGAAACTTTCTGTATTTTTTCGCGTACGTCATGTATGTATGTTTTAGACAAAGAGCCCATACAACAATATTCTTTTTCCACTTTGAGAATTATTATCATATTCCACATGTTTTCATTTTTATATGGTGTCATGTATCGGTACTGTTCTAAGAAATTTACCCTTGCACCCGTATGATGAAGTTCCATAGTTGCATGGGCTTCATCTAGCTGACAATTGTTTGTTAGAGGCATATAACAAACTTTTGGAAGCACTGACATTTTTTTACCATGAAACCGTTGGGGAGTCCATTATGGTGTAATTTTATATTAAGAATAAAAAAGGCCTTAGTCCCAAGGTACTGACATTTGATTCATTTACTGCTTAGGTTTTCTTAGGCATTTGCCAAATAGTGAAAATACATGTACATCTTAATTGCTAATAGTAAATTTATTCTAGGCGTATGTTTTAGTAGCCTGTTATAGTTGATAATTTATTAAGTATTAATATGGTCAGTAATAAGTCTCTACTCCAGTATTTGCTAGATAATATTTGCACTGTGTTCTTGGAGAAATATTCATTTCCCCGACTTCTACAAATGTATAGCACAATCTTCTTGTGATCCACCAGTATAGAAAATGTTTCTTGTTGAGTCAGGAGTACGCTTGATGATTTTAAATAGCAACGTTAAACTCGTTTATACAAACAACAAGTTCAGTAATTATTTGCCTCCAGGAAGAGAAATTGGAGTCCCTAGAAACGCAAATTAATATAGCAGAGTTGTTGTCCTAAACAAATGAAAATGCTTGCTATGTATAAACTTTAAGTACCTTTAACTTCTAGCAATCTAGCTACGTTTCAGTGTTCAGGTTATTACTGCAGAGAATTCATATTCCACACGATATTCTGTAGGTTAAGAAGAACTGAATGTTCTATTACTTTTCACTCACCTTTAATGACAAGCTGAAGAAGGGCAATGATGCATATATTTTGGGCTAAGCTTAACAAGGCGACAAAGAAGGTGCAAGATTTTGACTCGACTCTTCAGCCAGTAAGTATCGTTATCTTTTCTTCTACTGGATGGTTTCCTTCCAAATTTTGTTCCTTCTATGTAATAAGAAATTAATTTCTTAAGGACCATATACTCCTCTAGAAATAAGGTTCAGGTAATTACACCACCTATTGTTTGTTTTATCATTAGTAGTCATATGCAGGGGCGGGGCTGCGGCTGGTGTTACCGTCGCTGTAGCACCAGTTTAGCTGACTAGCCAAAGGGGATGTGCATTAGATTTCCAGCGTAAACTGCGAAGCCCATAGGGGCAGCACCAGCACCAGCACTGTCTACACTCGTTATGTGATCTGTTTAACTTGTACAAATTTACTTGATTTGTTCGCTTTTTCTGATTGGGTTTAGGATGGCTTATTGCCTTTGTCGGGTGGTAGGTTAGGTATTGTCCTAAGTACTTCAAGCGGTTGTTATAATTGGATGTTTGTATCCAGTCGTGTGGACCATTCGAGATAATCTTCAGCATTGTGAAGTAATTGTCTCGAATTGTCTCACCGTGTAGATCGGCGAGTCGCTAGCCTTGTTCCTTAGCTCCTCAAGCTTCTTCCACATGACTTTTTTTGCTCCGTTGCACATATGTGGTGTTTAATTTGAAGTTGGTCGTTGAGCTGTAGTTAAATAGTCCAGGTCCTTTAGTGCTTTGTATGCTCATCTAATGTTTGTGTGTAGAGGCAATATGTATAATGTAGTTTCAGTTTGGTTATTTTATTGTTGGTGATAAAGAGGCCCATGTTTTTGTCTATTACTGGTTGACAGGCTCAACCTGTCGTTGGCGCATTAATGGACCACCTTACCTCATTTCCTTTTGAGCCAGGTATGCCCTCAAAGATCTTGTTAAAAAACGATGCATGTTTGTTTGGTGTAGCTATTCTATCTTTATTTAATAACCTCTGTTGTGCATCTATTCTAAAACACTGAACAATAAGTTGTTTCCCTTCCAAGTAATTTTCTGCACTGTACTGACTTTTATCGAAAGTGAGTCTGACTTTGTAACTGCCTCGTTGATTAAGATTTACTTTCAGCAATCCTACTTCATTTTGGACGTGGATATTATATTTTCCTATGATTCATCCGTTTTATTATGAAACGGCTCTATAGGCAAAGCTTATAATCATTTTTGAACTGTTTGTTTTCTTGTGCTTAGCCTTTTTTCATATCCTACTTCCTTCTTAGTTTAATCATCCTTATTATGTTGCAGATGACACACAACGTGTTTTCTTAGATTCAGAAGGTTAGTAACGAGTGGACCTTCTATGTCCGTCTATGTCCTTGTTTCTCGCTTGTGGCATTGTCCTGGATGGGATGAGGAGGGACTGATTAAATAGTGAGGAGGGACCGATTAAACATACTGACCTCGTTCTGCTTGATTGGGAGGTTAGTGTTGCAGCTCTGACTGTTTTAGCTGACCATGGTACCATGAGCTTAGATTCCTTGCTTCTCTTTCTGATGAGTCTAATACGAATGCCATATATCGATAGTGTTTTATCGTTGAGTTGTACGCTGCACAACTTGCTTTTTCTATCAGTTTTGGTTTCATAGCGTGTTTTTAGTTTTACTCTTTAAATTTAGTCAACACTCGAAATTGATCCTAGATCTATTATTTGGTGGTTTATAGTGCACTTTCACCATTGGCTATGGTATGCTGTTTAGGGTATCAACAAATACAAGCTTGTCTTCGAGTGCTTTTTGAAGCATAAGCATACCAACACTGTGTGTCTATGGTAGAAGAAGAATGGAATGAATTTGTTAGATCCTTCCAGACCATGCCTGCAACATACCATGTTAGTTTCTAAACACAATGCACAATCACTCTTGTAAGTAGCAAATTGTACTTGTGGGTTCTACCGGTTTTTATTGATTAAGATTACAGACCCCCATACAAGCTCACTGGCTGTTTAGCAACAGTAGCAGAAGTATTTGTAGTTTTCACCTGCCGCTATTGATTAGACATATAATTAAACTTCTCATAATAGGTTCAGCCATTTGTTACGAACCTCCTAGCTTGTCGTGGAATTCCAGATCACTAACAACAAGTGATTGTTATAAGTAGCATGGAGTGCGAGCAGGAAATTTCCCTAGCGCAAAAAAACCCTGCGTCTTGCGTCGCCCCCCGCGAGGGCGACGGAGACGCGATCCCTAGCGCCCGCCGCCTTCTCCATCCTCCTCCCCTCCTCCCCCGTCGCCGCCGGCGAGCGCCGCCCGGCTAAGTCCGTGCGGTCCGGCGGCGGCGGGTCTTCTTCTACCCGGTGCTAGGGGCGGCGGGCTCTGGCGGCAGGTTGTATGGCGCTGGTGGCGAGCTTCGTCGGGCGGCGGCGCGACGGCAGCCGCAGGGACGCGCGCCGACGAGTGGCTGCAGGATGGCGCTGCCGTGGCACCGCTCTGGCGGCCGCTCGGCGCTGATTGAAGCCGCGGCGGCGGGCGACCGGCGCCCGGCGGCGCATGGCATGACGGCCGCTGCGGCCAGCGGCAGGGCGGTCACGGATCACGACGGCGGCGGGGCTGCAGCAGCCAAGAGCGGCGGGCCCGATCTGGGCCTGGCCGGCGGGCCGAGCCTGATCTGGGCCTGATCTAGGCATGTTTGGCACTGCTGCTGCGTCTCCGGACGGCAATCGCCATGGTGATGGTGATGGAGGGCGGGTCCCCTCCTCTAGGCAGCCGTGTGGCCCGACACCTGCTGACCCGATGCCACCATACTGCGCCCTTCCCGACGGCTTTGCGGTGTGCCGTTTATGGGCGCCCTGTCGTGAGTTCGTGGATGCCGGGGCGGCGGCCCCGGAAGGTGGACTGCACGCGTGCCTCGACGGCGGGGCGGCATTGCAGTGGTGATGGCCTTTCTCTTTGGTCCATTCGGGTGGCAAGGAAGGGGCTTCGGGGGCTCCTGGTGGTGGCAGCACCCAGATCGCGGCGGGAAGCTCGGCTCAAAGCATGGTGCTGGTTTGGGGTACCACTGGTGGCGAGAGTTTTTCGGAAAGCCAGCGCTTTGGCGCCCGACAGCGGCGCCGTGGGTGTCGTGACCCTCTTAAGGCGTTGGTGGCTACTCTCATCCCATGGGGCTCGGGTGAAAACCCTAGACCCTTGTGGTCTCGGCGTGGCGGCGTTTGGGCGTCGTTACCTTCTTGGAGGCGTTGTCGTGGAGCTCCGGTCCCCATAGCCTCGTCGTCTTTGGTGGCAAGCTAGTTGCTTCCTAGGCTTTACAGTTTATCTTTGATCTGCTTGTAAGAGGAACTCCTCATCACTTTGTATCGGTTTGGCCGTTTGGCTTTATTTATAAAGCGGGGCGAAAGCCTAATTCGAGGAAGTAGCATGGAGGGCGTGTACAAGAAGTCTGTTCCCGAGACCTTCAAGCTCAGTTCGTTGAGGTTGCGTGTTGTTCAGAATCAGCTCCAACAAGTGATTGTTATCGGGAGGATTTGCACATTTGCCACACTTTTCTTTGCACCTTGCATATTTGCAGAATCGCAACTAGCTGAAACATTGTTTAATTTTATATTATTTTCATCATTGTGTGATATCAGAGCTCTGGGATAAAGCGACCGAACTAATATTTTTCTTACAACATGCTTGTCCAGGGTCAAGTTTTGATGAGTGGGAACTCAGAGACCACTCCAAGACGTTATGTTCTGCTTTGATATTACTACTATTACCTACGGCATCAAACCTATGTAATGCATCGACATAAACTACTATTCTAAGACCCAGCTGCTATGCATCGACTTAAGACCTTTAAAAGGAGCGATGTAGGTGTTGTAGAGACTATTCTGGATATAGCAAGATGGATGCTATCGCTGCACTATATGCTAAATCCTGGCTGTGCGGTCCTCCTACTTCGTACTTAGTTCCTTTTAATGTATTGTGAGCAACTCTTTCATAATGATCATGTAATTTAGATGTATAAATTATGGCGTACACACATCCTACCTTTCGGCCTTGGCGCCAGCGGCGCACCGGGTCATCTAGTATTTATGTGTAACCTCTCCTAGGTGTCCACTACAACTTTATCTTAATAGTTGCATCCATCTACTTTTCATAGTTTGTTGGCATCTCTCCTAGGAGTGTTGTACAGGCCAAAGCTCTCTGATCTTCTACTGCTTACTAAACATACCCAGCATTCTTCCACATACTTTAGATAATACTCAATCCGTTTAAAAATATAAGACATTTTAGCTCTGTGAAATCAATGTATCCAGACGTCTCTTAGTGTATACATTACATGACGTCTAGATACATTCAATTTATAAAGCTAAAATGTCTTATATTTTTTAACGGAGGGAGTATATTGATGGTACTAGACCGATTAAAATTTCCACTTGGTGCAAATTTGCATTAACAACTTTTCCTTTTTATGTGGAATGCTTTTGAAAAACATGTTAGATGTTGATGCTTCGTCCATAAATTAGTTTCATATATATTATGATTGTCGAAAGAGATATATATTTTGCACACTACATATGTTTCATTGCTGAAAGATGCTAAATGTTAGTGATGGTACCTTACAAGACTTAGAGCATCTCTACTTGGCTACCTAGGACGCTGATCCGGACACCGAAAATAGGTCCGGACTGCCCAGTCGTGTACCCAGGAACCTGTTTTTTCCGGATTTGGCTAACTTTGGGCCGGACTTTTTAGGCCATACCAGGATCCTGGGTACGCCATGGGAACGCCGGACGAAGCAAATTCGGCGAGTGGACCTGCCCAGTCAGTATATATTCATCCATATTCATCCAAAGTTGCCCTAAGTTTGTCCATATTCGTCCAAAGTTCGTCCATATTCGTCTAAACTTCATTCATATCACCATATTCGTCAAAAGTTCGTCCATATAGACCATATTCGCCCAAAGTTTGCCCAAAATACGGCTATATGCATCCAAAGTTCATTTCTATCGCCCATATTGGCCAAATTTCGCCCAAAGTTCGTTCATATCGCCATATTCGCCAAAGTTCGCCCAAAATTCGGCCATATTCATCCAAAGTTCGCCGTATCACCCATATTCGCCCAAATTTCACCCATAGTTCATCCATATAGCTCATATTCTCCCAGAGTTCGTCCATATCAACCATATTCGCCCAAAGTTCGCTCATATTCTCCCAAAACCGCTTATATTCGCCTAAAGTTTGCCGAAATTTATTAAATTTTAGCCAAACGCGAAAACTCCCCGGGGAACGCGGGTGGGAAACTCGTGCCAAAAGCGAGTTTTGTTCGGCTAAAATTTGATCTGAATTTTGGTCTAGGTTACGAGTAGAGACGCTCTTAGAATCGATTGACCGAGACGAACCAGACTGCTCAAAAAAAAAAACCCGATCGCGGTTGAACCAAGATTTCCCTAGCGTCCCACGGCCTAAAGTAATTTCCTTTTTTATTACATCGACAGTTTCCACCGCGCGGAGCTAGCCTCGTCAAATCATCCGTTCGTGCGTGCAGTTAGGGAATTTCAGCGAGTGGAGGTAGGGTGCGGCCGACGGTGCGGCTGTAGCTGGGGATTACGGCGAGCGGCTTGTGTCCTCAGCAGCGCTGTCAAGGTCGGCGGCGAGCGGCTGCAACTGGGATTGCGGGGGGCGGCGCGCGGCTGCACATGGGGATAGCGGCCAGAGGCTTCGGGGCAAGTGGGCGACCCCACCGGAGCGCGTCGCTGCGGGCGGCCTCGTGGCCTGGTACCAATATACAATAGAACCAACTCCCATTGAGCGGAAGGGGACGAGTGGCAGGTGGGTGGCGGCACAATTGGTCACTTCGGCGGCCAGCATCTTCCTCAGATTCCACACGCACTGTCGTATCCCCTTGCTAGGTACATGCAGTTTCGTTCGTTTCCAATCTAAGTGCACGAATTTCATTATGGCCTCCGCAAGATCTGATGTCTGCGCCTTTTCCTATGTCTGCCAAGAGCCCAAGACTGAACAAAGATTTGCATAGTTGTTGTGATCTGGTCCACGGTGTACAAGGTTATATGTCAAGACAAATCAAAAAACAGTTCGCTCTCCAGATTAGACCTAGGGCTGCCTCAAATCTTGTTATCAATCTTTTCCCCCTTCCCATTAAGAGGGCTACTAATCCTATTGTGTGTGTCTAGTGGCTCCACAGCTTTAGCTCCATTTTGTTCTGTTCTTGTCCCATCAAATGTTCATCACTATTAGATTTACCAATCTTTTCTGGCCATGCCTTACAGGTAGACGCAGAGTGTTCTTAGAGCAAGGAGGGTGAATCTTGTATTTGATTTAATAGTGTAAGATTAAAGTCACCATTAGGAAATCGAGATTCATAGTAAAGTAGAGGCGGCTTTACCAGATGCACGATCCAATTTATTTTTGGTGCTCATAACTTGTTTATTTCATTTACCAAATCCAATGCTTTTTAGCAACGGCATGTCAATTTCCACTGATAGGGCAATCAATTGAAATTGCTAGAGTGAGACTCATGCATGTTGACACTAATTCTTTGTAGCCTTCTGTATCTATAGATTACTATACATGGATCTGTATTTTCTTAGTTTTTTCTAGTATGCTCTTGTCTTAGTTCAATTTATTAGCATATGAAAAGTCAGCAGATTGTAGACCCTTTTTCTTAAGAGGAACGCCCCTGTTTGTATTTAATAATCTGGTAAATGTTTCTTGTAAATTTTCACAGATTGAGCGTGTATTTTGTTTATTTTAATGTAGTCGTTTGTGCTATACAATGATCGCTTAAATGTATAAATTGCGCATAAAAATCCTTAGTGAGGAACCAGACTGAACGTTTTACTATGGTCTTTGATTTTGGCATACCTACTTACAGCTGGCTGAAACATGGGGCTGATCCTGCTCTGAACCATTATGGCATAATACATGGTCGTCAGTGGGAACGATTGAATCACAGCAATGGTATGTGCCTTACAAATTCGTTTAATTTAATTTCCTTTCTGTTATTCAACCACATGCCTCTTGGGCCACGGCGAAAGACCACAACATGACTTCATCTTTTGGTATCAACATTGAAAACCTTCCAGTGGGGTGTGTCTAGTATGTGTGGTGGCCGGTGAACCTTTATATGAGTTTCAAAATCGTTTTGCTGCATTGGTACTGGTAGATGGAAACGAAAAAGGTGTCCTAGTAAACTGTTAACCGTGTTGTCATTTTCTGATACATTTAATTTGTTTGAGTATCGTGTTTGTCATAGCCAAGATATGTTCTTTAATCAACACTCTGCAGCTCATTTTATTTTGTGGCCAAGCAGGTACTCTGTAGCTTCTACTTTATATTCGATATGAAAGCTTTGTAACAATAGTTTTGAACTTCCATTAGTCTCCGGAGTAATACCTTCTACTACCTCTGTTTCTGAATATAGCATCTTTTGGTCAGCTAATTTTAGCCTACCAAAACATCTTACATTTTGGAACATAGGTAATATATATATCAATTGCCTTCTAAAATAACCGTAGTAGTGTTGGGCAAGCTATTTTTCTATCACGCATGAGTAGCAGGCTGGATGTAATTGTTTGCGGATCACTAATAACTTAATATGGCAAATAATTCTGCTCCAAGGTCCGTAAACCGAGCCAGATCACCCAGTTAGTTCCATCAAACCTTGTCTACCGGGATGGGACTTTTTTTTTCATATATTTTTCGTGGTACATTCGGTAGCTGACCGCTAACCCTGTCACCTCATTTTCCCCCTGCTTTTCAATCGTGCGGACACAGTGACGAGTAGTTAGTAGACGCGGCGAGTGGCGACTGTGTTGTGCGTGCTCTGGTCATCCTCGCCTTCATGTCGTTGACGTGTAGGTTGAACCGCAAGTGCCAACAGTTATTCTACTGGTTTTGTTGGCTTCCGAAGCAGGTTACAGCTCTACTCAAAGCTTATTTCTCTGTTGCAAATGCAAATATTTGTTTATTTCTTGATTCATTTCGGTCATTAGTCTTCCGGAAAAGCTAGATGCACCTGTATAATGAGCATTTGCCTAAATTTGCTGCATGTTTGTTTATACTGATGACGTTGACAGCAATTAATAATGCTGTATAAAATGCTTTGGCTTTGTTTTTTCATAGATGTCAGCTAAGCAGCGACTAGCCATTTAGCTTCACAAGTACAAAATGAAGAGAAGCTTGGTCACATTCTGCATGTCGGCAAGGAATAATTTCTTATTCACCATGGAATGAATTTTCGGATTTTTTTTCCTTCTTAGTTGCTAACACATATATATATATGTTACAAAAACAACAATCATATATGTCCACATGCGGAATAGTGGTTGTATGTGTTATAATGCACTGCAACACAAAGATACTTCCTTCTCGATGACATGGGAGATGATGAACAGAATATCTATGTTTCTTCTAAGAGGAGTGTGTCCCTGTTTTCCTGCATTGGTACGGGTACATGAGAAAGAAAAAGACGTCATTTAACCTGCTCATCAACTGTAAACTATTAATTCTGCTGTCATTTTTCTGAAATATTTTTTGCAGTTCTTTCATGTAGAAGGCATTGTGTGATCCAAGCCCTTGAGCTCAAATCAGGTTCTTGAATAGAAAGTGCGGTATGTTGAAAAGTGAGGCCATGACACTGAAGCAAACTCTTCTTCGCTGATTTGAGGATTGTGTCTTTTGTAATAGTGCTTTGTAATTGTGTCACAGATTATGTAGCTAGCCAAGCATGATTCCCTTATGGCATTGAATGTTGTCGTGCTATTTTGCTATTGAAATATTGTAAACTTCAGTGTCAAAGGACATGCTGGTGCTGACATCTGTGTTTATGTCTGTTCCTAAGTTTCTTACATCGACTCCCAAGTAAATTTCTTATGTTAGCTGGTTTGATTATTGCATGGTGTTCATGTTTTACGGGCTCCAAGATATTTTCTTAATCTGGATCGACATGTTTATGTCAGTTTGTTGTAGGGCTAAAACAAACTGAATTTATTACGTTAGTCGTTATGGAGCTAGCTAAACTAATTACGTTTGTCTTATAGTACTCCCTCCGTCCCAAAATAGATGTCTCAGATTTTGGATGAATCTAGACACTATTTAGTATATAGGTTTATTCAAATTTTGATAAATCTAAGACATCTAATTTGGAACGGAGGAAGTAGTAAGATTTTTATGTCGCATGCAACTCCATCGCGTAGCACATTCTGCACTTGGGCAGGCTCACACTCAGATTAAATTTCTTACGTCGCCGGCATAGCGGGCCGCTTGAGGGCCTCGCTGTGGCTGGCCCGGGGGTGGATATTCATTACTCCCTCTGTTTACAAATATAAGATGTTTTAGGTTTTTGAAAGAGATGTATCTAGACACGTTTCAGTAAAATGAGTCTAGATATATCTCCTTTACAAACCTAAAACATCTTATATTTTCAAACAGAGGGAGTAGATATGAACCAACATATTTCCTAATTCAGAACCAACATCACCTATAGCCACAAAACTGGATTTGCCATAGGAAAACGCTAACTATCAGGCGGGGGATCACGCGCATCCCATCCCCCGCCTCCTTCCACGTGACGCGTGTCTCGGAATGGACCCACCCTGACGCAATCTACCTTATCATTTCCCGAGTGTATTGTTCCTCAGGCTGTAAGTGGGAGCGGGCTGTCTGCGGTGCCGCAAACCCAAGCCCACATATCAGCTTACACGGGCGCCCGCAATAGAGGAGAGAAAATAAGTAGGATTTTGCGGCGGCCCGCATAGTACCGCATACTCGAATCAGACTGTAAATAATGGTGGTTTGCGACCTGTTGCTCCCTCCTGACCGGCGTCGCCGGGTCATCACCACGCAGGCGAGGCCGTTGCTCATTCGCCCTCGCCGGCGTCGCCGGTTTGCGTCGGTGCGGGTGAAGCCGCTGCTAGTCATCCACTGCCCGCAGAGCCGGCCTAGACACAGGCACATGCAGCTGTTGCCGATCCTGCCGGTCACTCGCTGGAGGCCCACGCGGAGGTCCCGCCATTGTTTCCTCCTGCCGGTCTGCTGCCCAGGCCTGTAACACCCCAAAAATATCAAACTTAGATCTTCAACACTAATCCTAAAGTTTAGGGTTAACAAAAACTTTTTTTAATCAATTCATGAATGCATGTATAGGTGTATGCATGGATTTTGAATTTCTTTAAAAACCAACTTGTTTGTGTAATCCATTGCTTGTAAAATGTTTATTAGGTGAAAATAACATCATCTAAAACATTCCCCACACTTTTCCTAAAGAAAAATAAGTCAAAACAAATATATTAAGTGAATGGTCATTTTGACCAATTTAACTCCCATGCCTACTTTGGCTGTCTCAAACTTTCAAAACCTAACTGAAACTTTTCTGGATCTTTGCACCCCTTGAATGTACTCATAACAAAGTATCAAGGCCCACCTTGTGATTATCCAGAAACTTTCAAATGCATGGTTTAAATGACAACTCAAAATTGAATCTTCTTCATATGGGAAGATCCCACTTTTTCAAAACCCACTCAAACAATCTCAATTTTCAAAATCCAAGCATCTGTAGACTCACCAGAACCAATCTAGCAAACCCACCAAAAATCATTTCAAAATTCAAAACTTGATTTCATGCGGCCATTTCATCAAACAGGTTGCAGACACAAATCAAACAAAACCACAAACACTATAGTGTGCAGTGTTTTGAGCCTAACTTGTTCCCTAGTTAGCTCTCACACAATCCAGTAGATCATCTAGAAAGGTTAGACCAGCACTAGCACCCCTGTGAGCTTGCCATTTCCATTAATGGTGAGCAACCCCCATGTCACCCCAATGAGGACAAGCTAGGAGCGGCAAGCCTAGCCAAGCATGTCCGGGAGGCAGCCCACCGTCCACCGCCTCGCTGTCCCAGCGGCGTTGCCAAGCCACGACCACGCGCACAAGACACGCCAGACCATGCCGAAGCGTGCGAGCGCCACCTCGACCATCACCCACGCCGCGCCGCCCTCACCGCGCACACGATCACCACCGACCCAGAGACCGCCAGACATCCCGTTTAACGCCCGCGCCACAGCCACCGCCCGCCGTCGAAGACGCCGCCTACCAGAGCACCGCCCGTTCCAGACCAAACCACACCGCCCCATGCCTCGCGACCATGTCGTTAAGCATCGCCAGGAGACACAGCACCGTCCCCTACCCTTGCCCATGCCATTAGCTTCCTGTAACGTCGCCCCCGACGAGCTCACCTTGCGCCCCGACGGTCCCTCGCTCGACTATATATAGAGGCCACCCCCGCACGATTTCTTCACACCATCGCACTCCCCTTTCCTCACTGATCGTGCCACACCATTCTCAGAGCAAGGCGAGCACCACCTCGCCGGAATTTCACTAGAGCCTGCCGCTGCCGGAGAAGAAAGGAGCCAGCGATTGGAGCCGCCCCAGGAGAAGCCACCGGTACCAGGAGGTTCGCCGTCGTCGACTTCGTCGTTCGCCCGCCTCGCCGACCCTCGCCCGTACCCCGGTGAGCCCCCAGCACCCCTCACTGGCCGCGCTAGGTTTCGTTCTCGCCGGAGCTGTCTCGCGTCGACGATGACCCTCAGCCGTTGGATTAGAACCAGATCGAACGAACCACGTTGCCTCATACCGCTTCGCCCAGCCCCGTGTCACTGACGAGTGGGGACACCCACTTAAGCAGCCCGCGGGAACACTGCGCTTAGCAGGCCGGCCCGTTAGGATTTCCTGCGCAGCCCAGCAACTCAAATTAAGCCTTTTCTTTTTAATTTCAAACACACTTCTATACCCAACTTCAAAAATCAACCCAGATCGATTCAGTGCACCAAATTAGTGGAAACCAATTTTGTTGGAAAGGTCTATGAATGCTTAATCCAAGCCCGTTGGATTCAAGTCATTTGGATCTGTAGATCACCCATAGCAAAAATAACAAGACAGAAGCTTTTCTGCATTCAAACATTTTTCAAATTTAGACCATAAAAGCTTTTGAGTTGATTCCAACTCTCAAAAATCACACTCAACCATACATTTCAGAATATATAAAAATATATATAGGTTTACTTGCAGAAAGATGGTTCAAGCATTAAAAGAATGCTTTATAAAGCATTTCTAGCCACTTTAATTAATTAAAATAAAAGGGTAAAACCTTATTAAATTGTGACACCACTTTAAATCACATTCCCATGGACTACAATATGTGGTGATGACATGTGTCAACATGATCCCATGTTTAGTTTGGAGAATATTAAATCTTAAGTAGTTTTTCAATGAGTAGAAATTACTTTTCTAAAATAAAAAGACTTAAACCAATCCTTAACCTTGTAATGTTAGAGATGATGCTAGATCATCTATAGGACCCTTGTGTGTGATGATTGCAAGTAGTTAAGTATTGTTTGGTGATTGTGTACCTCGTATTTATTCATAGACGCTAGTACCGACCAAGGATACGAGGAGGAAGGAGGATACTACGAAGAGGAAGCCGAGGAGAATTTCAACCACTGCTCTGCACAAGGCAAGCTTTACTAACCAAGTTGACCAATGCAAGCTAACACTTGCAGGATACTATACCTATGCAAGCTTATATTGACATTAATTGCAAGCCTAATACCACTAGTGATTGTGCAAGCTAACACTTGCCAGATACCCTATTGTTGCCACAAACCCATGCTTGTGATATGATTACTATATGCCTTAAGCATATGTGACCATACCCACTTGCTAAACCAATCCTAGTTTTATGGCAATCTTCTTACTTTATTTCTTTATCAAAGCTTACTTGGAGCCTACCTAAGAGTTTGGTGGATACTAGACAGTTGTGCTGAAGGTTGCATAAAGAGCATAAAATTTGGCCTAAGCGAGAAACCTTGAAATCAGCCTAAGATATAAGGTTGGACTTAGTTGAAACTCCACTAGTTACCACCCTCTATTAGTACTACCCCACCTGTAGATGCTAGTGCTAAGCATAAAACTTGATCAACTTTAGATGGGAATACTTGGTGGAAAAATGGTTATGAAAACCTTGGAATGATGGATCATTCTATTGAAATGTTTTGGACATGTGTTTCCAAACACTTGATGATTACGGTGATAAAATGTTGAGGCATGAGCCTTAGCCCTTTATAAAATTGATGGTTGTCTGGATGCGATACCATTCCAATTTTATCTACAACCACAATACCGAATATTGGGTAGGGCTTGATTTGAAACTTATATACCTTAGTATTAGTTCCCTCACGGCCAAGGTGCAGTGAGGCTACCTTGTGAAGATTGTCCACTGCGGTACCCAAGATGACAGAGGTCATGGTTGGGAGGCCAAACTCACAGGAGAGGTGCTTATACTAGGGAGTGTAATTGAAAAGTCAGGATTGATTATCCGCATACTGAGTATGGTGAATTCAGGATTTGTTCCTGACGGATGTATCGAATGTTGTGGTGAAAGTGTACAATCTCTGCAGAGTGACAAACTATTCGAATAGCGTCGTGATTATGGACGATTAGATGGCCATCTTCTCCCCGTCGGACTTTTCAAAATGACTTGTGAAACGACTTGAGACTTTGACTTGACCACAACAGAGTTGTATTTGGAAATACAAGATCCCACTTAGGAGTTATAAAATGGTGACTAGCTTTGGAACTTAGTAGTTATAAACTGGCTTTTGCAAAACAACCCTAGAGCCTAGTGTCCTATTATCCAAAAAAAACCCTTTACTTGTTAGTACTAGTTTGCAAGTACTTAAGAGTGCTCATGGCTTTGTCTCGGCTATTCCCATGGCCATACTATGAAGAGGAGTACACGGAGGATGGACCCGGAAGGTTCGACAACTAGGATCATCTCCCATCGTCGGCATTGCTGTGACCCGAAGATGGAGCCTCTCCGCCTTCTACCGTTATTATTACGTATTCGCTGCTTGATGTTGTATTAAGGACTGGATCATGAGATCCCTATTTGTGTAAGAACTTATGTATCGTTGTAATGGATGAAGTACTATGGTATCCAATTCTGTTATGTCTCGCAAAATGGTAATCACAGGATTGCGATGTATGGCATAACAGGCATCTAGGATTGAAAAATCCGGGTGTTGACAAGTTGGTATCGAGCCATCGACCATAGGAGACCCTAGTTAGATTGGACTGAACCAAAAACTTAGTTTCAAAACTCAAGAACAAAACTATTTAGAAAACTTATTCTCATTCTTACCTCTTTAATTCTTTAATAAACTTCATGTTCCTCAAAAACTCTTACAAAATATATAAAATTTTGACACACTTGATCACTTTGCTAATCTACTCATCCTCTATTTTTATAGATGGACGCCAAGTATGCAAGTTTTACCAACTCGGGAATGGAGGAGACCTTATCTTTGAGAGGATCTGGATCGACTTGAACTTCCGGGCGCCCGCATCCCGAGTTCTTGAAGCTCACTCAATGATCAAGGGGAGAAGATCTGCGGTGGCTAATTGTTGCAAGTCTCAGGAAATATTGAACCTCCCACTGCGGAGGAATTCAGTTTACCTTGAGGAAAACAAGCGGCTTGATGGACTTGCGAGCAATGCAGAAGCTCTTTCCGTCTGTGGGCGAGCATCAATCGGATCGGGGTACTCGCTTTGAGTTTTGCCCAAGACGTGATGCAAATGGTCAACCACTGGAAGCCCCATACCACCCCGAGCTGAAGACTCAATTGGACCACCTTAGCTTCATGATGTATGATCATCAGCAGGAACTGGACAACTGCCGTGACTATTGCAACCACAAGTCTGCCATCATCAAGACGAAGGATCAGACCATCTCCATGCTAGCAAAGGATCGCAAGTCTCGCCTCCGTCAGCTCGACAAGAAGGAGCGCATTATTGCCCGTCTTCGCCATCGTATCTCATCTCTGGAAGAGACCATCCATGAGAGAGACATGCAGTTAGAGGAAAGGGAGAATGCCGGAGAAGATCTTCGTGGAGACCCTTACTCCTATCTCAGCGATGACGATGATTTTCTGGAGGATCAGGCCATTGACTTCTTCACCGATGAGGATGATTTCGCCTTCATCGATGATGCGGAAGATGATGAAGCCATAGACTCCGAGCAGTAGTAGCACTGAGCAGTAGCGTAGTAAGTAGTAGTCGGTCCCACTGTATCGTAGTTCCCAGAATGGTTCTTAAAACCATCTGTTTTTCTTTGTTGTGGTGTGTGTTGTACTGTGTGCTATGAGTGAATGAATGAAAAAGCAAGTTGTTAGAAAACTTGAGTCAAACTCTAAAAACTTTTCAAAGACCCAAAACCTTAGAAATTTCCCTCTTTTCTCATGATCTATATCAATCTTCAGATGCCACGTGGAGGAAGTGGTTCAGCCCCGGACCCGATGTTGCAGATCCTGCAAATGTTGACTTCTGACCGCGAAGCTGAAAGAGCAGAACGTCAAGCCAACCTAGCCACTCTGCAACAGATAGCCTAGCTAGCCCACAACAACCAAGGCCATGGAAATCAGGACAACCACGGATCTAAGCTCAAGAATTTCCAGAATACCAACCCACCCGTTTTCACCAAGTCGGAAGAACCCCTAGACGCCGATGATTGGCTGCAAACTATGGAGAATAACTTAGAAGTAGCCGGAGTAGAAGCCAACGAGAAAGTCTTGTTCGCCACTCATTATCTAGCCGGAGAAGCCAGGGCATGGTGGAACAGTGTCCGTGCAATGACCGGAGGCCAAATGATGACCTGGGAGGAATTCAAGGTCAAGTTTAGCAGAACCCATGTGCCGCCAGGTTTGATCAAGAGAATGAGAGACGAGTTCAGAGAATTGAAACAAGGAAGGATGACTGTAGTGGAATACCGTGACAAATTTTTGTCATTAGCTAGGTATGCCGGACGAGATAGACACGAAGCCAAGAAGAAAGAAAGATTCTGAATGGTGCGCATGACGAGATGCGCACGGTGTTAGTCAATATTCCCTTTGGCGATATTGAATCCTTGTCGACTCTGCTATCGGATGGAAGGAAAGATCAACCAGGCCAATGAGAACCGCAAGCGTCGCATGATGCATCAACCAGGAACCCATCAGACCCCAAAGTATCGCCCCAACCCATCTCCAGGATTTGCCCCAAGAACCAACAGACCCCCTATGACCCGTCCGACCTATCCCAACCATGGAAACCCTAGACCCGGAGGAAATCACAACAACCCCGGCAATTCTAGCAACTTCACCCGTGCCCAACCCAAGTTCCACACCAACAATGCTACCGCCAACCCCAATACTGCCCGAGGATCGGAAGCAATCTTGCTGTCATGACCAAGGACAAGTCACAAGTGACTGTTATGATCAGGAAATAAAGGCCACTATTCCAACGAGTGCCCCAACAAGAAGAACGCTACAGCCCCTAATACCAATGTCCCAGCTCAGCAGCAGCGTCGTGTCCAGCCAAGGAGAATATTTGCCCCAGGAAATTCACTCAACCGCAATGGCCGCCTTTTTCTCATGCATCTTTGAAGAAGCTCGAGCGCCAGACGTCGTCTTTGGGTATGTTTTACGTTAATTCAAGATTGCAAGAGTGTTGTTTGATTCTGGTGCATCGCATTCATTTGTCACCGAAGAATTTGCATGCACTAGTAAAATTCAACCAACCAAACTGAAGCATGTGATGATTGTACAAATTCCCGGATCGACCACCAAGGCTAGGCAAATTTGCAAAGCCGTCCCTATCCGAATCCATGGCATAGATTTTTATGCTAACCTAATAGTACTCGGAACTAAAGGTTTGGAAGTAGTACTAGGAATGGATTGGATGTCCAAACATAAAGTAATGATTGACTGTGCCAAGAAAGCCATTAGCATGACCAGTACCGCCGGAATATCAGCCGAGCATATATCTGAAACCTTACCTCGCCAATTCAAGTGTAACAAGAGTCTAGCCCAACCTACCATTGATCAAGTTCGGATAGTCTGTGAATACCCCGATGTATTTCCAGATGTTTTGCCCGGTATGCCCCCAGATAGGGATATCGAGTTTATCATCGAACTAATCCCCGGAACAGGACCTATAGCCCAGAGACCCTATAGTATGGACCCGTCAGAACTAGAAGAACTGAAGAAGCAGTTGGATTCCATGTTAGAAATCGGATTGATTCAACCAAGTGCGTCCCCATGGAGGTAACCTGTCTTGTTTGTGGACAAGAAGGATGGAGGTAAACGTTTGTGTACGGAATATCGAAAGTTGAATGATGTCACCATCAAGAACAAGTACCCCTTGCCCAAGATAGAGGATTTGTTTGATCAGTTGACCGGTGCCCAGGTATTTTCTAAGATTGATCTTAGGACTGGCTATCATCAACTCAAAATTGGCAAGAGGATATTCCAAAGACGCCTTTACCACCAGATATGGATTGTATGAGTATACAGTCATGTCTTTTGGATTAACCAATGCCCCCGCTTATTTCATGAACCTCATGAATAAGATTTTTATGGACTTCCTGGATAAGTTTGTCGTTGTTTTCATCGATGACATTCTGATTTATTCCAAATCAGAAGAAGAACATGAGCTACACCTAAGGACCATTCTTGGAACCCTTAGAGAGCATCAGCTGTATGCAAAATTTAGCAAATGTGAATTCTGGTTACAGGAAGTAGGATTTCTCGGTCACATTGTATCAGCCGGAGGAATTGCCGTTGACCCTGCCAAAGTGAAAGATGTGGAAGATTGGCAAGCCCCAACCACTCAAACCCAAGTTCGTGCTTTTCTCGGATTGGCGGGATATTACCCCAAATTCGTAGAAGGATTCTCTAGTATTGCCCGACCCATGACCCAATTGCTGAAGAAGGATAAGAAGTTTGAATGGACAGACAAGGGTGAAGCGAGTTTTCAAGAACTCAAAAGGAGATTGATTTCAGCCCCAATCTTGATCATGCCAGATATCACGAAGTCCTTCGATGTGTATTGTGACGCATCCAAGATTGGTCTCGTATGTGTGCTAATGCAAGAAGGCAAAGTTATATCTTATCTATATCGACAATTGAAGCAACATGAACAAAATTATCCAACCCATGACCTCGAACTCGCAGCCGTAGTTCTAGCCCTGAAGACATGGATACATTACCTTATGGGAAACCGTTGTGAGATTTATTCGGATCACAAGAGCCTAAAGTATATATTCACTCAGAAGGAGCTGAATATGAGGCAAAGAAGATGGATTGAGATAATCAAGGATTACAACCTGGACATTCACTATCACCCTGGAAAAGCCAACGTAGTAGCCGATGCCCTTAGCAGATTGCCGTGCCGCTTGAACTCCATGATTTTGAAGGAGCAACCAAGTTTGCACAAAGAGATGGAAGATTTTCGAATAGAATTAGTAAGTGAAGGATTTTTGGCTAGCATAGAACTTCAGCCCACTTTGATCAGTCAGATTAAGGAGGCGCAGAAAGGAAATGCTAGTATCGACGGAATTAAACGTCATATCGGTACAGGCAAAGTACCCGGATTCACCGAGGACGAAGAAGGAGTTTTGTGGTACAAAGGACGCCTTTGTGTACCAGCAGATTCTGAGTTAAAAGAAGTTATCTTGAAGGAGGCTCATGATACTCTTTATTCTATCCATCCCGGAGGAACTAAGATGTATCAAGATTTGAAAGAGCAATTTTGGTGTCATAAGATGAAGAGAGAAATCGGAAGCTATATCGCCAAGTGTGATATATGTCAGCGAGTCAAGGCAGGACATCAAAGACCCGCTGGATTGTTGCAACCTTTGAAAATTCCGGAATGGAAATGGGATTCTGTAGGAATGGACTTTATCACTGGACTACCTACTTCTAGTAGGGGAAATGACTCTATTTGGGTCATAGTGGACAGATTGTCCAAAGTCGCCCATTTCTTGCCCGTTAAAACCACCTATGAGAGTTCGAAGCTAGCAGAGTTATACATCGCTAGGATCGTTAGTTTGCACGGAGTCCCCAAGAATATCATATCGGATCGAGGAACTCAGTTTACCTCGAGATTCTGGAAGAAGGTCCAAGAAGGTTTAGGAACCCGCCTAGATTTCAGTACCGCGTATCACCCTCAGATCGATGGACAAACGGAGCGAGTAAACCAAATACTCGAAGATATGCTTAGAGCATGTGTGTTAGAATATGGATCCAAGTGGGAAGACTGTCTGCCGTTTGCAGAATTTTCCTACAACAATAGTTACCAAGCCAGTTTGCAAATGGCCCCATTTGAATTCATGTACAGAAGAAAGTGCCGCACCCCTTTGAACTGGTCGGAAGTAGGAGAGAGTCAAATTTTCAGACCCGACATCCTACGAGAAGCAGAAGAGAAGGTTCACAAGATTCGCGAGCACCTCAAGACAGCCCAATCCCGACAAAAGAGTTACGCCGACAAGAGACGTCGAGACCTCGCCTACAACATTGGAGATTTTGTTTACCTGAAAGTGTCGCCATTGAAGGGAATGCAGCGTTTCCAACTCAAAGGAAAGTTAGCCCCCAGATATATCGGACCTTTCAAAATTTTGAACCGTCGAGGAGAAGTATCGTATCAACTCAAGCTACCAGAAGAGATGTCAGCTGTGCACAATGTGTTCCATATCTCGTTACTTCGCAAATGTCTCGAAGTCCCCGAGCAGACCGAAGTGTTCAAGAATATCGATCATAGGACCATAGAGATCAATGATGACCTGACCTATCCCGAAGTACCCATCCGTATATTGGAGGAAGCCTTTCAAACTACCAGAACCCGAAGCATCAAGTTTCTCAAGATTCAGTGGAGCAACCACACAGAAGAGGAAGCTACCTGGGAACGCGAAGATCACATCAGGACGGAGTTTCCAGATCTCTTCAAATCCTAGGTAATCTTTTCGTCCTTTTTCAAATCTCGGGACGAGATTTTGTTTAAGGGGGGAAGGTTTGTAACACCCCAAAAATATCAAACTTAGATCTTCAACGTGACGCGTGTCTCGGAATGGACCCACCCTGACGCAATCTACCTTATCATTTCCCGAGTGTATTGTTCCTCAGGCTGTAAGTGGGAGCGGGCCGTCTGCGGTGCCGCAAACCCAAGCCCACATATCAGCTTACACGGGCGCCCGCAATAGAGGAGAGAAAATAAGTAGGATTTTGCGGCGGCCCGCATAGTACCGCATACTCGAATCAGACTGTAAATAATGGTGGTTTGACTGTTGCTCCTCGACCGGCGTCATCACCACGCAGGCGAGGCCGTTGCTCATTCGCCCTCGCCGGCGTCGCCGGTTTGCGTCGGTGCGGGTGAAGCCGCTGCTAGTCATCCACTGCCCGCAGAGCCGGCCTAGACACAGGCACATGCGGCTGTTGCCGATCCTGCCGGTCACTCGCTGGAGGCCCACGCCGGAGGTCCCGCCATTGTTTCCTCCTGCCGGTCTGCTGCCCAGGCCTGTAACACCCCAAAAATATCAAACTTAGATCTTCAACACTAATCCTAAAGTTTAGGGTTAACAAAAACTTTTTTAAATCAATTCATGAATGCATGTATAGGTGTATGCATGGATTTTGAATTTCTTTAAAAACCAACTTGTTTGTGTAATCCATTGCTTGTAAAATGTTTATTAGGTGAAAATAACATCATCTAAAACATTCCCCACACTTTTCCTAAAGAAAAATAAGTCAAAACAAATATATTAAGTGAATGGTCATTTTGACCAATTTAACTCCCATGCCTACTTTGGCTGTCTCAAACTTTCAAAACCTAACAGAAACTTTTCTGGATCTTTGCACCCCTTGAATGTACTCATAACAAAGTATCAAGGCCCACCTTGTGATCATCCAGAAACTTTCAAATGCATGGTTTAAATGACAACTCAAAATTGAATCTTCTTCATATGGGAAGATCCCACTTTTTCAAAACCCACTCAAACAAGCTCAATTTTCAAAACCCAAGCATCTGTAGACTCACCAGAACCAATCTAGCAAACCCACCAAAAATCATTTCAAAATTCAAAACTTGATTTCATGCGGCCATTTCATCAAACAGGTTGCAGACATAAATCAAACAAAACCACAAACACTATAGTGTGCAGTGTTTTGAGCCTAACTTGTTCTCTAGTTAGCTCTCACACAATCCAGTAGATCATCTAGAAAGGTTAGACCAGCACTAGCACCCCTGTGAGCTTGCCATTGCCATTAATGGCGAACAACCGAGCAACCCCATGTCACCCCAATGAGGACAGCAAGCTAGGAGCAGCAGCAAGCCTAGCCAGCATGTCTAGGAGGCAGCCCACCGTCCACCTCCACTGCCTGTCCCAGCCGCGAGCGTTGCCAAGCCCTGGACCACGCGCACAAGACACGCCCAGACCATGCCGAGCGTGCGTCAGAGCGCCACCCTCGACCATCACCCACAGACCGCGCGCACACACGATCACCACCGACCCAGGAGACCGCCAGACATCCCCGTTTAACGCCCCGCGCCATACAGCCACCGCCCGCCGTCGAAGACGCCGCCTCTACCGCGCAGAGCACCGCCCGTTCCAGACCAAACCACACCGCCCCATGCCTCGCAACCATGTCGTTGAGCATCGCCAGGAGACACAGCACCGTCCCCTACCCTTGCCCATGCCATTAGTTGCCTGTAACGTCGCCCCCGACGAGCTCACCTTGCGCCCCGACGGTCCACTCGCTCGACTATAAATAGAGGCCACCCCCGTACGATTTCTTTACACCATCTCACTCCCCTCTCCACACTGATCGTTCCACACCATTCTCAGAGCAAGGCGAGCACCACCTCGCCGGAATTTCACTGGAGCCTGCCGCTGCCGGAGAAGAAAGGAGCCAGCGATTGGAGCCGCCCCAGGAGAAGCCACCGGTACCAGGAGGTTCGTCGTCGTCGACTTCGCTGCTCGCCTCGCCGACCCTCGCCCGTACCCCGGTGAGCCCCCAGCACCCCTCACTGGCCGCGCTAGGTTTCGTTCTCGCCGGAGCTGTCTCGCGTCGACGATGACCCTCAGCCGTTGGATTAGAACCAGATCGAACGAACCATGTTGCCTCATACCGCTTTGCCCAGCCCCGTGTCACTGACGAGTGGGGACACCCACTTAAGGAGCCCGCGGGCGCACTGCGCTTAGCAGGCCGGCCCGTTAGGATTTCCCGCGCAGCCCAGCAACTCAAATTAAGCCTTTTCTTTTTAATTTCAAACACACTTCTATACCCAACTTCAAAAATCAACCCAGATCGATTCAGTGCACCACATTAGTGGAAACCAATTTTGTTGGAAAGGTCTATGAATGCTTAATCCAAGCCCGTTGGATTCAAGTCATTTGGATATGTAGATCACCCATAGCAAAAATAACAAGACAGAAGCTTTTCTGCATTCAAACATTTTTCAAATTTAGACCATAAAAGCTTTTGAGTTGATTCCAACTCTCAAAAATCACACTCAACCATACCTTTCAGAATATATAAAAATATATATAGGTTTACTTGCAGAAAGATGGTTCAAGCATTAAAAGAATGCTTTATAAAGCATTTCTAGCCACTTTAATTAATTAAAATAAAAGGGTAAAACCTTATTAAATTGTGACACCACTTTAAATCACATTCCCATGGACTAAAATATGTGGTGATGACATGTGTCAACATGATCCCATGTTTAGTTTGGAGAATATTAAATCTTAAGTAGTTTTTCAGTGAGTAGAAATTACTTTTCTAAAATAAAAAGACTTAAACCAATCCTTAACCTTGTAATGTTAGAGATGATGCTAGATCATCTATAGGACCCTTGTGTGTGATGATTGCAAGTAGTTAAGTATTGTTTGGTGATTGTGTACCTCGTATTTATTCATAGACGCTAGTACCGACCAAGGATACGAGGAGGAAGGAGGATACTACGAAGAGGAAGCCGAGGAGAATTTCAACCACTGCTCTGCACAAGGCAAGCTTTACTAACCAAGTTGACCAATGCAAGCTAACACTTGCAGGATATTATACCTATGCAAGCTTATATTGACATTAATTGCAAGCCTAATACCACTAGTGATTGTGCAAGCTAACACTTGCCAGATACCCTATTGTTGCCACAAACCCATGCTTGTGATATGATTACTATATGCCTTAAGCATATGTGACCATACCCACTTGCTAAACCAATCCTAGTTTTATGGCAAGCTTCTTACTTTATTTCTTTATCAAAGCTTACTTGGAGCCTACCTAAGAGTTTGGTGGATACTAGACAGTTGTGCTGAAGGTTGCATAAAGAGCATAAAATTTGGCCTAAGCGAGAAACCTTGATATCAGCCTAAGATATAAGGTTGGACTTAGTTGAAACTCCACTAGTTACCACCCTCTATTAGTACTACCCCACCTGTAGATGCTAGTGCTAAGCATAAAACTTGATCAACTTTAGATGGGAATACTTGGTGGAAAAATGGTTATGAAAACCTTGGAATGATGGATCATTCTATTGAAATGTTTTGGACATGTGTTTCCAAACACTTGATGATTCTGGTGATAAAAATGTTGAGGCATGAGCCTTAGCCCTTTATAAAATTGATGGTTGTCTGGATGCGATACCATTCCAATTTTATCGTACAACCACAATACCCGAATATTGGGTAGGGCTTGACTGGAAACTTATATACCTTAGTATTAGTTCCCTCACGGCCAAGGTCTGAGCTGAGGCTACCTTGTGAAGATTGTCCACCTGTGCAGTACCCAAGATGACAGAGGTCATGGTTGGGAGGCCAAACTCACAGGAGAGGTGCTTATACTAGGGAGTGTAATTGAAAAGTCAGGATTGATTATCCGCATACTGAGTATGGTGAATTCAGGATTTGTTCCTGACGGATGTATCGAATGTTGTGGTGAAAGTGTACAATCTCTGCAGAGTGACAAACTATTCGAATAGCCGCGTCAGCGGTTATGGACAGTTGGAGTGGCCATACTGTTCCCCCGTCAGACTTTTCAAAATGACTTGTGAAACGACTTGAGACTTTGACTTGACCACAACAGAGTTGTGACTGGAAATACAAGATCCCACTTAGGAGTTATAAAATGGTGACTAGCTTTGGAACTTAGTAGTTATAAACCTGGCTTTTGCAAAACAACCCTAGAGCCTAGTGTCCTATTATCCAAAAAAAAACCCTTTACTTGTTAGTACTAGTTTGCAAGTACTTAAAGAGTGCTCATGGCTTTGTCTCTGGCTATTCCCATGGCCATACTATGAAGAGGAGTACCTGGAGGATGGACCCCAGGAAGGTTACGACAACTAGGATCATCTCCCATCGTCAGCATTGCCTGTGACCCCGAAGATGGAGCCTCTCCGACGCTACCGTTATTATTACGTATTCCGCTGCTTGATGTTGTATTAAGGACTGGATCATGAGATCCCTATTTGTGTAAAAACTTATGTATCGTTGTAATGGATGAAGTACTATGGTATCCAATTCTGTTATGTCTAGCAAAAATGTTAATCCTGGAATTGCGATGTATGGCATAACAGACATCTAGGATTGAAAAATCCGGGTGTTGACAAGGCCTCACGCCCTGTTCCTGCGTGCCGCCGACATGAGGCTGAGAGGATGCCGGTGCCGGAGTGGCAGGCGGCGGTGGGAGAGGGGTGCCCACGCTCTCCTCACCCTCTCGTCCCTTGGCCACCTGAAACTGTATTTCGTTAATTCTCGATTCAAATTGGCAATTCAACGACTCCATGGAATCTACGTATATAATGTCATCTGCGTTGAAGGCGGGAACAATTCAGTGTCTTGCCGTCACCTACGCGAGACCAGATCATGTTCTCCTCTCCCATTCTATTTCTCCACGAGAGAACTAAATGCAGTCTACAGCTAGCTAGCAATTGCTTTTCTTCTCTGATTAACATGTAGCTCATGCGGGTTTGCGGCAGCCGTAAATAGTATGTGGACTGGTGTAAACCCACATAAGTTAAGTTGACATATGTGGAAATACGCGGGACGCCCGCAGGTTGACCCACTTACAGCCTGAATTGTTCCCCCGCCTACCGTGATTCCTTCTCAGCCTCCGCGAGGACGCCCGCGCCGCCGGCCTCAACCTTCGATAGCGCGGTCGGGCCGCCGGCCTTCACCTCCAAAAGCACGCATGCGTCGCCGGACTTCACCTCCGCAAGCTCACGCACGCCACCGGCCTCCACCCCCGCAAGCTCGTCTGCGCCGCCGGCCTCCACCTCAGAGAGCACGGCCGCGCCGACTCCACCTCAGAGAGCACGGCCGCGCCGCCGGCCCCCACCTCCGCGAGCACAACCGTGCCGTCGGCCTCCACCTCCAAGAGCATGCCTGCGCCGCTGGCCTTCACCTCCGCAAGCACGCCCGCGCCGCCGGCCTTCACCACCGCGAGCACGCGCATGGTGCGCCTAGCCCTGCCCTGCTTCCTACGCCGGCGAGGTCCGTCCCCGGCCAGCTTCCTCTATCAGGTCAGGGCAATGGTGTGTCTTCAAGGATCTCGGCGGTGCCGCCAGTTCGTCGTTCTCCCATCGGATATCGGGGTTGGTGCTGCTGCCGGCCAGGTTAGAGTTTGCTCCCAATGGTGGTTGGAGGTGCTCCCAGTGGTGGTCGGCGATGCTGCCAGCCACGAGCAAAGTTTCCGCCATCCAGCGAGATCTATTTTGCTACAATATCATAATATTTTTGCTACAACGTCTTCGGTGGTGTTACCAATAGTTGTCGGTGGTGCTGCAACCGGAAGAAGGCAGAGCTCCGACGAGGGCGGTGCTGCGAGTTGGCGATTTTTTGTATAATATTTTTGCTACATACCTTATGTGATTTTGCTACAATAGTACATAGATTCTACAACTAGGTCTCCGGCGACGTCTCCGACGGTGTCAGTTATTGCTATAATAACATACTTTTTTGCTACAATCATTATGTGGTTTTGCTACAAATAGTTTAAAGTTTTTGCTACAACTTCTCTAGCGAGAGTCTCTAGCGAGGTCGGTTTTGCTATACTACAATACCCCATAACTTTTGCTTCAATCACCATTACGTTCTGAAGCAAAAGTGGGTTTTTATGTGAGAACCTTTTTTGCTGCAAACAATGCAAACAAAACGTTTTTTTTTTGCTTTTGATGGAAGCAAAAGCGGGTTTTATGTGGAAACCAGTTTTTTCTTCAAACAATGCAAACAAAACGTTTTTTTTGCTTCATTGTACTTTATGGAAGCAAAAGCGGGATTTATGTAGAAACCGGTTTTTGCTTCAAATGATACAAATGAAACGTTTTTTTTTTGCTGCATTGTGATTTATGGAAACAAAAGCGGGATTGGAGAAGGCTAACTAGACACGTGTCGCGTTCTGAACACGGGGGATCGGGGTTTGATCCCGCGGGAGACGCTCAACACTTTCCTTTGCCATATGCATGCACCACACGGTTTGCACAACCACAAACCATTTCACAAGGTACTCGTAATAAAGCGTACACCCACAGTAAATGCCGCAAAAAATTTATCCACAAGTGTCCTTTTTTGCTAGCAAACCATAAGCAAAGGCATCTCTAAATCCGACACACGAGCACACCAACAACACCAGCATTGTTTTTGAATCCCAAACCCCACACAATGGGACTGGTTTTGATCCACAAGTAAGAGTTCTACACGTCCTTGTCTTCCATCTAGAATGGAGATCACCCTAGAAGTTTACCATGCTCATTTTTTGTCGCCCAAACTATTTTGTCGCTGGTTCTAGCACAAAGGGAACCCCCGCCACGTCACGTGTCTCCCCGATCGCCAGCCACCATTTAACGCTTCTCAGTTCCCACCACCACTTTAGGGCATGTATAATCTTGGGCGCTTACATGGATGCTTAGGTGATAAAAACAAATGATGTTACAAAATCAATTTACAAGATAAGCGTCGTAGCCTGCAATGCTGTCCGCTTAAGAGTATGTCTAGTGGAACCCTTAAACCCTTAAAAGTTTAAGGTTTGAGAATTGGCACATTCGAGCACGTGTGGGGTGTGAAAAACAGGGGTCATTTACTGGAACCCTTAAATATGAGGATCGAGGTCAAAAACTGGAACACTTAAAACTAAGGGTTCGAGGGTTCTAGTATTTGCCTCAACCCTCAAACTCTTATCACAGTTTCATATGACAAATATAACTAGAACAACACAATTCATCACAATTGTTACTCCAAACAAATAAGGAAATGAAGATCATAGATGCATGGTTCAATAGTTTACATCACAAAATCATCATCTTCCCACTCTCGCCGGCACCATCACCAAAAAGTTGCAACATGGCGCCATCTTTCCCCTCCACCACGGCGCCATCAAGCACCTCCATAGGCGCCGGTGGTGGAGTCCTCCACACCGCCATCGCCACCAGCACTCATCGGAGTGTCACCTCGAAGAGAAGAGGAGGCACTACGGAACATCCTCTTCCTCGCTGCGATGTCCTCCTTGTAGTCCTTCCACCACGCCAATTGCTCTTCATCCATGTCCTTTTTGGACATCATCATGTGCTCCCTCTCTTCCACCATGAGTTCTTTCCATGCCTTTGCTTCTTTCATCACAAGCATCCTCTCCTCCAAGTCGGCCTTGCGAGCCCTATCTTCGGCCTTGCGCTTGGATTCTTCACGCCTTGCTTCAACTTGTGCAAGCTTCACCTCTTTCTTCTTCTCGGTGATAAGAAGCTTTGTCTCCAAAGTCTTCATTGTCAATGTCTCCTTTGCCTTTATCATTTTCTCCATCTTATCCCTAATGCTTGAAGCCTCTCCTTCCATCTTCTTCCTAAGCTTTGCCTTCTTGTTTCCCTCGGGCTTGCCGGCGTTCCTTTCCTCCTCATCACTATCACCCATGCTAAGCATTGCCGCCTTTTTGGGTGCGGTCTCTTGATCCCTCAACTTCCACTTGTCGAAGTCCTTAAGATGGTCCCAAGCATGCTTGAATGGAAACGGTTTGCCGTTGGAAGCGGCCATCTCCTTGTACCTCTTTTTGGCAATATCCTCCTAGCACACATATAGCATAATAAACACACATATAGCATAGAAGGAGCATAGCACAGTAGATGTAAAAACATGCATATGTACTCACGTAGTCACTCTCAACGGTGCCACTAGGCGGTGCATCAATCACATTGGCCATTGCCGCACTCCAACGAGCACATGCGGGCTTCATCAACTCCCACCGGCCTTGAAGCGACCGGTACGTGCGAGGGGCGAACCCACCGGTCTTTGGCTTGATCTTGCAATATGCATCCTCTACGCGTTGCCAATACTGTTTGCCGGTTTGGTCGGTACCGGTGTAAGCATCCATCCCCACCGAGGACCAAGCACGAACCAAGAGAATATCTTCGGCCTCGCTATATTTTGTTGCGTGGACGGTGGGGCGGGCGGCGGCGGCGAAGGCATCCTTATCTATCTCGGTCACCTCCTCCTCCTCTTCTTTCCCTTCCTCCTCCTCCTCCTCACCTACCAAATCATCAGCAAAATCAAAGGGGTCGAGAGGAGGAGCCCCAATGTCCACCGTGGCATCTTGGAGGAGCCCCATGAACGACGTCGCCTCTCCAGGAGACCAACTTCTTCTCGGCCGCAAGCGGAGCCAAGGCACGCTTCGCGGTCGCGGCGTTCTTCGGCCCGTCCACCATGGGCTTCTTGGCGCGACCACGGGGCGGCGGCGCGACGGGGGCCGGGGCGGGTGCGACGACGTCGGCGGGATGACGTCTGCCCAGCGCCTCCGCTTGGCACCAACGTGGGTCGCCGCCACCATGGCCGCCACGTCCGCCGAGCTCGGGGCGGAGGAGGCCGGAACCGGAGAGGGAGAGGAAGCTGCGATGGGCGCGGGGGCAGGGAAGGCCGACGAGGCGCCGACGGCGGCGCTGGAGGCCGAGGAGGGGCGGGCCGACGCGGGCGGCTCCATGGAGGGAGGCGGCGGCGTCGGGAGGGGATGCGGCGGGAGGGGACATGGCGGGAGGCGGGCGGGAAGGGGGGGAGGAGGCGGCGGGGCCGAGAGGGAGAGGCCGGACGGGCGGCGGCGTGGGAAGGGAGGAGCTGTGTCAGTGACTTCCTTGACGCTGGCCGAAGACCGGCCGGTCGTGCAAGGGGTTGGGGTGCCCAACCCTTACTTCTACAGGTTGGAGGCCGGGTTGAAGCCTCGGCCTCTAATTTTTTTTAAGAATTTACGATTTAGGGGTTCCACTATTTGATATTTAGACCCTCAAATCTAAAAAAAAGCATTTATTTAAGGGTTTAAGGGGTTCCATTAGACTTGCTCTGGCCGTACAGACGATGTCTCCCGCTGGCCCTCGCCTTGGAGAAAAAAGCCCAAGCGCCGGACGTATATGTTTGCGTCGATGCTGCACGAGACGCCAGGATTTGGTGGTCCAACTGCCGGTCGGACGGGATTTTGATCCTGCCGTCCGCTCCTTAGCGCCCCGATGTACGTGCCCTGCTCCACCAGCCACCACCTCCACCTCCGCTAGATCCCCTGCTCCAACCGCGCGCAGCCAAACCAGTCCGTGCCCAGGTCCCCTCCATGATCGTCTCCCGCAGTCCTCCATACCTGCCAGCCGGTGCCCACCCAGCACGGAGATGGACGGCGCAGCCGACGCGACGGCCGCGGTTTTTAGCACGGTGCGTCCATCCGGGGCTTCTTCACACCGGCCACGCTCTTCCTCGTCATCGGCACCATCTGGCTCACCTCCCGCTCCCACCAGGGCCACCACCAAGGCAGCGGCTACAGCCCCGCCCACGACGCCGACGCCCAGCAGCACCACCAAGAGCAACCGCCGTTCAACCACTAGCAGGAGCACCAGTACTACGACGACCAACAACCATCACGAGCAGCAGTACGTGCCCCCGCTGCCGGCTCGCGCGCACGTCGTCTTCCCGCCCGAGTACGCCACGGCCCCCGCCAACGACTCGCGGGACGTGACGTCTTCTCCGGCGCCGGCAGGCGCAGATACCCACTACGAGAGGAGCCGGTCGAAGCAGGCGCCGGTGCGCGAGGAGAGAGGAGGCCGGCGTCGTCGAGGATGAAGAAGCGGAAAGCCGAGGTGCCTTCGGCGCCCACGGCAAGCGTGGTCCGGGCGGTCGCGCTGGAGGAGGATGACGTAGTGGAGTACGCCAGGGCGGACGAGTTCACTCGCAACAGCTTCTCGCAGCAGAAGTCGTCGCTGCCGGCGCACCAGGTGGAGGAAGAGGAGGAGCACTACTACCGAGAGGAGTACGTCCCTCCTCTGCGGCCCGCGCCACGTGGAGGAAGAAGCAGCAGTCCAGGCAAGATAAGCAAGTCGAGCTCGGAGGCGCGGAAGCCGGCGCTGGCGCCGGTGGAGGGCGGCGTGGACGCACGGGCAGACGACTTCATCAACAGCTTCCGGAAGCATCTCCAGCTGCAGCGGCTCAACTCGCTGCTAAACTACAAGGACATGCTCAACCGCGGCGCCTAGCTGGCGCGCCATGCAGATACAAGCTCAGCCCGCCGGAGAAGGAGATCGAAGAGTAGAAGAGTCTGCTCGTCCGATCTGTAGCGATTAGTTAATTACACGTGCCACGATTAGAACGCGTGTTAATAGTATAAAATGGTGCTGAATTAACCTGTTAATTACTTGTATAATTTGATTTTGTTTTGACATTCTGTCTGCTGTTGTTTAGCATGGCATCATGCATCGTCCGGGCCGAGAGTGACAGATATTGATATATAGCTTAGCGGAGTTAGGCATTGATGAGTGAACAGTGTGAGTGGTTAGAGCATCTCCACTCTCGTTAGGTGTACCAGACTAAAATCCGGACCAAACTTTGGCCGGACGAAGCAAGTTTTCGGCCTGGGTACGTCCAGTTTTTTACTCGTGTACCAGTCTAAGTTCCCGGGCCGGCCATTTTCGCTCAAATTCGGCCCAAGTTTGTCCAGATTTTGGCATAGTTCGGCATACAATGAATACAGAACAATTTATGGCCAAAGTTCGGCGAAATTTTAAACAAAGTTTGGCGTAAATATAAACATAGTTCGGCATGCAGTGAAAGTACAACATATTTCGGCCAAGTTCGGCCAGTTCATACTCGGCATCTACGTCGTGTTGCCCCTGCGTCTCCATAGGTGCTCAACAAGATCATCCTGCAGCTGTTGATGCACCGCCGGATCTCGGATCTCCTGACGCATGGCGATGAATGCAACCCAGGTTGAAGGCACCTAATGATCTGGCTAGGCAAGAGGATCATGTCTGTAGTATGGCTCGTTCTCCTCGAGCAAACTCACTGGATCCTTCCTCTCATCCTCAATGATCATGTTGTGCAAGGCCACACAACAGTTCATCACTTCTCACATCTAATCTTTCGACCAGGTCATGGCAGGAAACTGGACAACTGCAAACCTCTGCTGGAGCACACCGAATGCCCACTCCACGTCATTCCTGCAAGCTTCGTGTTCCTTGGCAAAGTGAGAATGCTTGGGGAGCATTGGGTTTGAGATAGTCTTCACAAATGTTGGTCATCTTGGATAGATGCCATCTGCTAGATAGTATCCCTTGTTGTACTGGTGTCCACTGATCTCAAATTCCACGGGGGAGCATGACCCTCAACAAGCTTGGAAAACACAGTTGAGGAGTTGAGGACGTTGATGTCATTGTTCGATCCTGCCATGCCAAAGAAGGAGTGCCAGATCCAAAGATCATGTGTAGCAACTGCCTCAAGTATCACAGTGTATCCTCCTTTGTGGCCTTTGTACATACCTTGCCATGCAAATGGACAGTTCTTCCACTCTCAATGCATGCAATCTATGCTTCCAAGCATACCAGGAAATCCTCTACTTTAATTGACTGTGAGGATCCGAGCAGTGTCTTCAGCAGTGGGTGATCTTAAGTACTCTTTCCCGAACACTGCAATCACTGTCCTGCAGAACCTGTACAAGCAATCAATGGCGGTGGACTTGGCGATGCGGAGATAGTCATCGACAGCATCAGCCGGCGCTCCATATGCAAGCAACCTCATCGCCATGGTGCACTTCTCCAGTGAGGAACACCCAACCAAGCCGGTGCAGTCCTTCTTGCAAACGAAATATGGGTCGAACTCCCGGATGGCATGCACGCTTCCAAAACTCACCGGCGCGCAGCGACGAGCAACACGAAGAGCCGGGAGGCTCCCAGAACTGCTGGTGGGCCCTGGTCCCTCGGGCAACGGCCCGCAAAACTCCGGCACACGTCCTGGCTTGGTTCGAGGGCGTGCCACCTGACCTATACCTGGTCAGGAAGGTGAAGGATTGCTCCGATTGATTTCCTGCATGGTAAACAAGTATACGTAAAATTCGAGCCGTGACCGCTCCTGTGTTTCGTGAATCGGCTCCTAGAGCCGATTATCCCATGGTTCTGCATTAGATTTACGATAACATGGGGTTTTGCTTTATCATTACAAGTTAAATCGATCTCGACGGTTTAACGTTTTCACCACGTAATCGGAACGTCCTACACGTAATTGAGCCTGGTAGATACAAAAGATGACAAAACTAACCTAGAGGAGGCCTAACAACCGACGTAAAGTCAATTACGGAACAACTTCTCTAGAACTAGTAAACCACGCCCTTACGTATTACTTTGGATCGTTCAACCCGTTTGCAAGGCGACTACGAGATATCAAACTAAACCTTGGTGAACAAGGCATAACCATAACAGATCGAATCAGCTAAATAAAGATCAAGCAAGATGCTACCCTTGCACTTGGGAAAAGGTGCAAAGATAGCGAGGTAACTAGAGGTAGCATATCTTAAACAACTATAACAAACAGCACCGATGCTAGCCTCAACAAATCTATGATCGTAGTGTTACTCGCCATCAACAAGGCTTCAGTACGAGTAACACCAAATAAAGCATAAGTAAAAATACTGCCTAGATCGCAAGATGCGATCTAGGCAGCATGACACTTACCCGAAAGAAACCCTAGAAACAAGGGGTGGCGATGCGCCGAGATTATGCTTGTTGTGAACGTGATTGTCCTCCTTTTCTCGATAACCTTAGGTACATATTTATAGTCCGGAGACTTTCTATCTTTGGAATAACTCTACAACTCTATCTTTACCTAAACTGAAACGGAACCTACTATGATACAAGATACACGGGCAATTTAGCCCAAATCCACGTACAAGGCCGATTCAACAACACGTTGAATATACGTATCTTCCAAGCCCATCTTGATCACGGCCCATCTCCTTCTTTGGCCAAAATATGGCGATAACACATGCCCCCCTGGTTTTGGCAATAATAATTCCGAAACCACTCTGCTGATGTTTTTTCTTCCCCCTCTTTTTTTTTACATCGGGTTACGCTGCGAGTAGAATCGCCACGCCACCTCATCATGATGCCCTGTCTCCTCAACTCCTTCGCAAAGGCATGATTTGACGATTTTGGCAAGACATTCGGGAAACCGCTATGGCATTGAACCGCCTCCACTATTCCCTTATTTAAATTCGCCCGAAAGCTCATTCCCCATCTTCCTCCAAAGAGCGAAAACCCTCTTCCTCCGCCGAAAAACCCTCTTCCTCCGCCATGGCCTCTTCCTCTTCCGCCTCCTCCCGCCTTCCAAAAGACAGCGATCGAGAACCGACGCCAGCACCCGCCCACGGCGTACAGATACTCTCGCCCACGATGGTGGGACGAGAGGATTAGATTTCGCCGGTCGGAGGACGACGCGCCCGACCGACGGCGGAGGGCCTGCAGATTCCTCGTTGACGGGAACCGGAGGCGAAGAGCGGACGACGCTGGTCTCGACGGCGAGTCCTCCGACGAGGAGGAGGAATCGGAGGAGGACACCTCCTCCGACAGTACCCGCGGTGAAGCGCTTCGCCGGGTCCAGCGAGGACACCGAAGACGGCACATTTAGGACGAGGAGGCCCCGCTGGCTTCTTCCAAGAAGAAGATAAGACGACGCCGCAGAAATAGCGAGGATGCTAACAAGACGGCGACGACAAATGGCGACGACCTCGGCCTCTAGATTAGGAACCAGTAGTAGTAGTAGTAGTAGTAGTAGTAGTAGTAGTAGTAGTAAGCTCCCTTTTGGAATCAATCATCCTTTTGTAAGCAATCGGCTTTTGAATGAATGAATGAAAATCTGTTTCTCGAAGATTGCCTTTTTCGCCCCAATTTTGCCGATAGCCAAAATAGGTTGATGCTCCAGAAGCCGATAACGCTGTATCGGCTTTCACCACACTGCACTCATTCCGTCAACCAAATCAAAACTCAAAGAGCCGATGCACATCGGCTTTCCAAAAACGTTGACAAGGTCAAAACTTGGTCGCATATTTAGGCAAATCTAAGCGACTGCTTTTCAGTTTCAAACGGTAACCTGCGAATCTCTTCAAAAAGGGCGACCTAGATCTCCAATTGCACACCGACCAGATTGAGCTCACAGCGACAAGAACCCTCAATCCTCAACTGCATAGATCCATCTCCGCCGGCAAACTAGATGGCGGAATCGTCCAACACCAATCCAGAGTTCTCCGGTCTGAAGGTACGCCTACTCCTCGCAGTCTGAACGCGATGTTAGAATTTAATGGCGAACACCTGAATTAATGCCTTTATTCCACCATTAAACTTTCTAGGTTTCAGACATTCTGCTGCCGCATCCTTCTCTCCCAAATTCCTCTCTTGGCCCCTCGTGAGAATCTAGTCCTGCCCATCTGATTTCTTGCGAAGCAAACAGAATCCCCTTCGTAAGCCAAGACCTAGATCTGAACTCTTGGGCAGACTACTTGCGAGCCTGGCCTAATCTGTAACACCCTCAGAATCGGACCTATGCAAGTTTCAGCGATTCCCGCCAAACCCGCATAGAAACGATTCAAAGGTGCCCACCAGGCACTTTCGTGCGGGTGGAAAACGAAGTAATAACATTACACAACAGTCCTCGATGGGACCCACAGAACATATATATATACAACAGCGACTCAAAGAGTCAAGAATACGGATGTAAGTACAAAGATCCAAATCACCTTGAAAACGATATAGCGTCCAGCTACGGACAAGATGCAAATGGGGCTAAGAGCCCTGAAGAATAACCAATGGCGTCCATAACCTGCCAAGCCGGAAGGGTAACCACGCTAACGTCGATCTCAAAACCTGCTTTAACAAAGGGTGCCGACAAGGGCAAAGGAAAAGAGGAGCGTCGATCGAGGCCGACAGCGAGGCTAGAATTCGGCGGTCCTCGCCTACATAGGTATGGTGGGTGGCGGCAAAGATGCACTAAACAACCTATAGAGACTCGATACATCAAGGCCAATCGAGAGGGTAAGAAGGACCTATCCGGATCCAACCTGATGCTACCATCAAACAAACCCATCCTGGTGTTTCCCCCTCGATACCAAACGAGAAAGTCAACCGAGGAACTCACGCGGTTGGCAGTTTTACTTATTCGGTTATAGTTGCGGCACTTTACTAGTCAGGTTTAGATAATCATCCTGATAAAGTAAGCAGTGGGCACTTTTAGTTAACCATTCCGTTATAGTTGCAACACTTACTAATCAGATACAGATAGCATGAGATAACCCAAAACCCAGCAGTTGTTGGTACTTTTACTCAGCCATTCCGTTGTAGTTGCATTACTTACTAGTCAGGTACAATGGTCGCAAGCGACACTCCAAACAAGCAATTGTGGGCAGTATTAATTAGCCATTCCATTATAGTGAAGCTGATTACTAGTCATTATAAAGTCAAATTTATAGCAATAAACTTTAGTTATGCTTGTCTATGATCGAGATCTTGCTCCAAGTCGTCCATATCCGCGGACACGGCTTTGAAAGTTTTACCGGGGGTGCAGCAATAGCAACACACGCTCGATCAACCTCGGAAAAACCAACTCAAAACCCAACGAGGCTTTCACGGTGAACAATCAGGATTGAAATATTTGAGGCCACCCTTAAAGTAGAACCCGCAACGAAGCCGGCCGGCTCCGAGACGGACTTAAGGTTGTGGGGACGGCTGTGAACGACTGGGAACCCGAAAGTGTGGCTGGGCTTGTCGACACCGCGGAATCGTGCCACGATCCTAAACAGTACAGTGTGCTCCTCGCACAATCGTAAATACATAAGTAGCATGGCATAAGTACAGGATCGTAAATAAAACCTCAAACTAGTTTGTGGCCCCAAGAAATAAGACTGAATCAAGCTCTGGCTCAGGGGGTCCCATATACCTCCCGGATGTGGATAGCGCGATAAATCAAGGAACAGGTATCAGGTACTCGGGGTCCTACGGGACACAAGTGGGCGTTCGGAAACCAAATATTATCTATCACCCACCGTTGCCTCTGCTTACTTCAATTTAGTTGTTAAACAGGAATTAAAGTGAACGATAAGTAAAACTATGATCGTCTCCAACATCAACATGCGTCAATACATCAACAACTGTGGCACTGGACGACACGCAACAGCACTTGAGCAAGCGACTACGACGCGCAAGTCCAACTATCTACCAAACAACAGGTAATAGGATGTGTCCAAGGCAATATAGGGCTGCACGGTATATCACAGGTACGGAAACTAAAGCATCGCAACACAGATAGCAATAGATCAACAGGAGGGAAGTAAATACTATAAAAGTAAGATAGGTAGAAAGGGGGAGATGCTCGCCTGAAAACATTGTCGGAGGTTCAACCGAAGAACGGGGCGAAGCTCACATCAACTCAACGGCCTTATCCGCGAAGAAGCAAAACACTAGAACAAACATCGGATGCAATATTTAATACACGGCAGAAGATCGGCATGATGCATGTATGATGTATGACATGGCAAGATGCGATGCAATTAGGTCAATATTAAGCGGAACCGGGGTCCCGACAATTAATTAAACGGTTCAAGTTATTTAGAAGCCCCGCAATTAAATGTTGTTTAACAATGCAAAATATATCACCGGTTTGCTACACAAGTTTAAATGAGGCCAACATGAGACTAGATTTGTCGCATATGGGCCCCATATTTAATTATATGGTGAATCGGCATAAGGCCCCCAAACCACATGAGATGCATGCGAGATGTCAATTAAATATGCAACCAGTTGTTATTATATTATAAAATAGGGTTTTCGGAAAGGGGTTCACACATTAGGGGGTCGCGACGAACATGGGGTTCCGGGGTTCGGGGTCGGTCTCAGGGTCCGACGGATCTGGGGTTCGAGGTTCGACGGAAGCGTTCTCGGACTCCGGGGTCGTTCTCGGTAGCGGGGCAGATCTTGTCGCATCGGGGTCTCGGTGTCCGGGGTGAAGTGCTTATCGTCCCATGGCGATCTTGGAGTTCCGGGGGTGTTTCCCGCGTCCGTGATTGCAGATCTTGTCGGTTCCACCTCGAAGGCCTTGTTGTTCATGGCGTAGATCTTGGGGGTCAACCGAGGGTTGCGAGTCCTCGACGACAACAGTCTCGTGGGCGAGCTTGGTCAGACGTCGGCACATGGTACAGGGCTTCTCGGAAGATCTTGGCGTTACGGACTTGGTCCTCGTTTGGACGCTTCAACGAGTGATCGAGAGGCGAACTTGAACGGCTTCGGTGATTGCGCACTTGTTGGTGTCCTGGCCACCTGGAGACGGGGAGCGTCGAGACTTGGTCCGCCAAACACCACAGATGGAGCACCTAGACCTGCAGGTGGAGACATGCTGATCTTGACAAGGGTATCTCCTGCGGTCTTACTCGAACACCACCCAGGCATGCAGGACGGAGGGGCTTCCACCATGGCGCTGCCACGGACAGAGGCGAGGCGGGGAGGCTCGGGCCGATGAAAGGGGGGCAGCTGCTGCGGTCGGTGGCGCTCGGCGCGTTGACGGGCGGGCTTCGCCGGGCTGGCGAGGCGAGGCTCGAGGTAGGGAGGACGGCTCGCGACGGACACGGCCGGCAGAGGCTGCGTCGGCGGCTGCGCCGAGCGGGCACGGCGAGGCGGGCCATGGTCGAGGATGGCGGCGGGAGGGGCTCGCCATGGGCTGGAGGATGGCCGGACGCTGGGCGCATGGCCTTCGCCGGAGAAGGGAGGCGCCAGCGGAGCGCCACGCGTGGCGACTGGCGAGGACGCGGCGGGTCGAGGCGGAAGGCGGCGAGGTTCTGTGAGTGGCGAGGAGGCGCCGGGCAGAGGGGCAGAGGAGGTCGCCGGCGAGAGAGGGTGGCGCAGCCAGCGGCGGCGGGCTCGCGGAGCGGCCAGCGGTGAGGCTGCAGCGGCCTTGGCGGAGGAGGGTCGCCGGCGCGGAGGCGGTGGAGATGGGGCCTGGCGTTCGGCGGAGGAGGCAGTCAGTGGCGGGGTGAGGGGAGGCGGAGGGGGTAGCCGTGCAGGCGGTGAGGTGGATGCGGGCTCTGGCGGAGGAGGCGGGTGGACAGCTGCGGAGGAGCTCGGCCAGGGAAGCGGAGGCGGGCGGCGGAGCGAGGCAGAGCGAGGGAGGAAGGCGGGGCCAGGGCGGTTGGCGTGGTCGAGGGAAGGGGTGGGACGGTGGGGCCAGGCGTGTGGGAGGCGTGTGTTCTTTGTGGCGGGTGGCGTCGTGGGCGGGAGGAGGGCCAGGGGCAGAGGAGGCAGGTGGCTAGGGAGCGGCCGTGTGGGCGGTGAGAGGTGAGAGAGAGAGGAAAAGGGGAGAGGCTGGGGTGTGGGTTTGTTCAGGGGTGACGTGGCGTGTGAGTGGGTGAGAGGAGGAGGTGAGGTGTCAAGGGGTTGGTTGGGGTGATGTGGAGGGAAGGGTAGGTTAGTTGGTAGTAGGATTAATAGGGTGGGTTAGGTGGACCGATTTAAAAACACAGTGGTCGTCGGGTCAAGCGCCCGCTCGATCGCCCACAAAAATAATATAATTAAATTATTTATTCAACCAGCGCTTTTGCAATCCGACAGCGGACAAAACAAAATACTCCGGGGACCCGGGGTTTGATATTGATTAAAGATGGGGCGTTTTAGAAAACAAAACTAGGTTTATCTGCACATAGTTTTATACAAGCAAATGCAAGATGATGACGATGCTCAAATGCAATGTGGCATGATGACATGAGCATGCTGTCATGATGATGCAATGCACAAAAACAACGCGATTTTCTAGTAGTGGTTTTGCGGGATGCCACATAATCCCCCTGAACATTGGGTCTCTTGGTTCAGTAGGGTAGCTAGAGCTTACCAATCCCAATGGGAAACTACGGGAATAGCCGATGCCTTGCATCTATCATTGTCTCCTCTTGAGAAACACGAGAATCTCCTCAAAACCATCGGCTATTTCTGGTCTGACGCTCTGAACTGCTTCATGTTCGTTCATGGCCCCATGTCACCAACTCTGTTAGACGTGGTGATGATTACTGGTCTGGATGTTACATCACCCAGCCCCTCTGCTTTTAAACTGACCAAGGTTCCCTACAAACTGTCTTCTAAAACAATGCCTGCAAACGGGGTGCCTACCTCCAACGCCATATGAAAACAAAGGGCCTGTCTCGGAGAAAGAACATACAACCTTTCTCAACTTCGCTAGAGCATTTCATATTCATGGCCCTTCCTTGCTCCAACCAAAAACTATCTCTCCTTAGCCCAGGCGGCCAAAGGTACTCAACTTGGCCTCGGCCATGTTCCTTGGAGAAGTCTATCGATACCTCCAGTTGATGTCTGTCAAGCTGTTCTCTGGCATAGCAGTCAAAACAGGTGGTCCTTGGTGGTTTATTCAGCTATGGGCTCAGCTGTATTTTCAAAATCACATCCCAAACTTCCCCCTTTTGGCGAGCTGCACCTTTCCAGATGTAAAAGGGAAGCAGATCCGATGCACCAGCTATGGCCAAGCTTTGTATAGACTGCCAGGCAGTAAGCTGACCCCTCAGGAGGCGTCCAAGTGGTTCAGCACTTTCTTCCAAGGCCTGGACAGCCCTACCTTCTTCCCTTACATGGAGGAATCAGAACACTTTGAAAATCCACTCTCCTTCAGGCTGGACAATTTTGCCGATGACACTAGCACTTTTCGGCTCTTTTCCACCGTGATTCGTCCTGTTTCCTTCCTTGGCATGAGTACGTCCAGCAGAATAATCAAACCTGGGTATGAATTCTACCAGCGATCGTGGCTCGCCAATTTGGCCTTGGACAAGTACCTCCCATTTCTTTCTTCACCACCTTACGGAGAGTAGAGCCGACTGCACGATCCTCTCACCAGCCAAAGGTGTTATTCCTTCTTTGATGCTCGACCATCCCAATTCCCAACGACCTCACCTTTGTCTCATCAACCGATGGCTTTGAAGACGGTGGTCGATGTGGAAGACTCACGCTTCAGAGAGCTCTGGGACCGTTCTTTGAAACAGCTCGATGTCGACTATGACATCCCGTGGAGGTACCACTCCTTGTAAATTTCTTGATGCAGCTCACAAATGATCCTTCTACTAACCCACTCTTTCTCTTTGCAGCAACAAGATGGCCCTGATCCTACACACAGTGATGGCTCCCCCTTCGAGTTCTTTCCACCAGCTCCTGTGGTTCTTTTCTGCAAAAACTCGCCACCTCTGAAAAAGGTCATAATGCAGAAACAGCCGATAACACTACAATCGGCTTCCAAGAACCCAGCAACTCCTAAGTCAGCTGCCCCTCGAGTTCCGACTAAAACCAGAACGATGGTGAGGAAGGTAGCTGCCAGGAAGACCTTGAGGCGCCGGAGCCCTTCTCCAGACAGCTCGCATGTAAGCTGATTTAGACCTTGGTCGATCCTTATCATTCTTCCATTCTTGCAGACATGCTCGCGCTTACTGGTTCTCCCCTTTTACAGGCTTCCGTCGAAGACACCTCTAGTGAGGATACCCAGACCAATCGAGGATAACTAGGCCCAACGGATTCTGAGAGGACCATCACACCGAACCAGCCAGATTCACCACCATCGGCTTCCAGGAAAATGTCGGCTCCTGAACCTACTGCCCCCCGAGCACCAGTCGAGGCGGGGCCAGCTGCGGGTCCCAAGAGAGCTCGCAAAGGACTACAAGCTTCTTTGTCGAGCCAGGAGGTTTCGAAAATCACCACCCTTCATGCTCTTACTACTTGTTCCCTTTTGTCTGCCGATTTATCATTATTTACATCGGCTAAGCACCCTTCATGCAGACGACTGACGTTTCCAGTGGGAAAGCTGGGGCAGTGCCGGTGCCGGATCTAGCGATCCCCGAAGGTGCAGATGAAACGGCTACCACTCTGGTCAAGCCCCCAGCAACCACACACAAGCCGATCGTTTCCTCATCGGCTATCCCCTCGATCTCAGGAGAGGTACGCTAGATTTTTTCGGCTCATCCTTACACGTTTGGACGCATACTGATGCTTTTCGGGCTGCCAGAGTTGTGATATTTCAGGTTTGCTGACGTTCGACCCTGAATCCATTGAACCAACTCCCTCCGTTGCTGCTGATGAACCACGAACCAGGGTTGTTCCACCTCAATTCCAGCGTCTTAAAGCCCTGCTGTCCTCCCCGATTGAAGAGCTGATCGAGGGTTCTGAGGAGGTGAAGAGCGTCCTGGCTGAAATAAAAGACCAGCTCGGTAGCATTGCGGTGAAGCTTTGGCCAGTTGTAACCCTCTTTCTACGGGTCAAGGGTGAAGTTAGCTCGTGAGAGGATCGGTCGCCACGCCCAACTTCCATCAAGGCCAATATCGCAGCGGATGCCATGACTCAACGAGAAAAAGGCGTCGGATGCCAAACCGACACCTCTGTCGATCTGCGAGCTCGCATCCTTGAAAAGGGAGTTGGAAGATCTTGAAGAGAAGGTCCGGCGACTAAACAGCTCATTCGCAAGGAAGAATCCATCGCCTGGTTCCCAAGACGAGGCGGAAAGCCTCAAAGCCCAAGCGAAGACCGATCTGGCGAAATCGTGCCTGAACAAGCAGCTAGTGACGGGCAAGGATGAAGATGACGGCGAGATCGCCGAGGTGGATCGTGTCGTCTTGGCGCCCTCCACGCCTTGAAGCATTTCTTGATGGCTCGTATGTGTAAACCAAAGACTTTGTAACATCGTGAACCTCTAGAGTCGATGACCGTGCATCGGCTATATATTTTCTTTTATTTGGCCGATTTCATGTATCGGCCCCCACATTTTTACCGTCCAACGTCTCACGTGCTTTTTCTTAGCCGATTTCATGTATCGCCCCCATATTCTTGTCCATCATCCCACATGCTTGGGAAATATTTCTTGAGATGTTGACCATTGGCCATCGGGAATTTCGCCGTCCAGCTCCTCAAGCATGTATCGTTTCCTCTTAAAACTTGATCGACCTGCACGTGCCAATTTGGAGACCATTTACCATATGTTGCATCCTTAGTCCCTAATGGCAACACAGCTTCCCATACCAGATCACCAACGTGGAACTCCTTTGGCCTCACTTTCTTGTTATATGCACGAGCTACCTTGGCCTTGTTCTCTTTGATTTTCTCAAGCGACCACAGCCTGAGATCAGTTAAATCCTCAACACTGTCACTCATCAGGGTTGCATATTCTTCAGTTGTTAGATTGTCCTGAAAAGTGACACGTCTCGATCCAGCCGTAATTTCCCAGGGCAATACGGCTTCTTGTCCATATACTAGATGGTATGGCGAGGTTTTTATCGCCCCATGGCATGACATGCGATAAGCCCATAACGCCTCTGACAAAACCTCGTGCCAACGCCTAGGGTGCTCATCGACTTTTCTCTTGATCAGCTTGATGAGGCTCTGGTTGGATGCTTCAGCTTGCCCATTTTCCTGAGCATAGTATGGAGATGATCGATCGACTTAATCCCGTGTCCTCATGAACTTTCTAAACTCGTGAGAAATAAAGACCGAGCCTCCATCGGTCGTGATAGTTTGGGGAATCCCGAATCTATGGATGACATGTTCTTTCACAAAGTTGATAACATCCTTTGAGTTTACTGATTTCATCGGGACCGCCTCCACCCATTTAGTGAAATAATCAGTGATGGCCAAAATCCACATGTGGCCTTTGCTTGATGGAGGATTGATTTTGCCGATCATATCCATGCCCCAACCTTGGAATGGCCAAGGCTTGATGATGGGGTTCATTGCTGACGCGGGTACCATCTGAATTTTCCCAAATTTCTGACATGCTTGACACCCTTTGTAGTACTTAAAGCAGTCCTCAAGCATGGTGGGCCAATAAAACCCTGACCGCCTGATCAACCATTTCATCTTGTGAGCTGATTGGTGAGTTCCACAGGCGCCTTCGTGTACCTCGTGTAGGAGCCGATTGGCCTCGGTGTCCCGTGCATTTGAGCAATAACCCTTCCAGTCTGTAAAACATGTCATCCCCAATAAGCACATACTTCATGGCCTTGTACCTTATCCGTTTAGGTGCCCCAGGCGAATCCTTCAAGTAGTTGAAGATATCGGCTCTCCAGTCGTCAGCGTCCAGGAACTGTACCTGAACATCGGCTCCCTCTGCTACATCCTTGTAGCCTGCAGCCATTTGTGCAAGATCATTTGCCTCGGTATTCTGCGACCGTGGGATCGGTGAAGTTTATGTCTGGAGCTGCGCCATCTCACGGCGGTCTGGCCATAATGGGAAGAGGGACTCGCTCTCACACTTGTATTCCTCCGTGAGTTGGGAAATCACCAACTTGGAGTCTCCAAAAATTTCCACTGCTTCTGCTCCGGCTTCGATGAGTAACTCCATTCCCTTGCGTATCGCCTCGTACTCAGCGACGTTGTTGGTGCGAGAGGTAGATAATCTGATGGAGAAGGAAAATGTTGCCCCCCGGGGCGACACGAGTAAAATGCCGATGTCGCAACCATCGTCACAAACCGATCCATCGAAAAACATAGCCCACGCTCTTATAGACAGTGCTGCTATGTTAGTGTTGATCCTTTCAGCGATAAGGTCGGTCAACGCCTGTCCCTTAACTGCTTTCGGCCGATACCGGATGTCAAACTCGATAATGCAAACATCCATTTGCCCGTCGGCCTTTCAACATAGGAGCCCGGCATGTGCTTTATGACGTCCCGATTTGCATATGATGATGATCTCCACGATAGCAAAATGTGGCGCAGCTTAGTGCGGTGAAAAACAGGCGAGGCACTTATCGATATCGGGATACCTTGTCTCTGCGTCCAACATCCTACGCTTATGTAAAATACGACTCGCTCCAGCCATCATAAACTTGCACCACCAAGGCGATGGGCGTGTCGACCATCGACAAGTAAATGTAAAAATGCATCCGGTTGGCGGAACCAACACCGGCGGCTTCGTCGGATATTCTTTGATCTCGTCGAAGGCTCGTTGTTGTTACGCCCCGGAATTCCTCGTCGATTTAATTTTCACGGTCCATGAACGGCTCTATTCTTCCCGACAGTTGGAGATGAATCTTACGAAGTTGATCTTGCCGATGAGAGACTGCAGTTCTTTCTTTGTGGTAGGTGGCTTCATTGTTCGTGACCGCCTCGACTTTTCGCCGATCTCAATTCCTCGTTCATGGACCAAAAACCCAAGAACGGCCGGCCGTCACCCGAAGGCACACTTCTTCGGATTCATCCGTAGGCCGAATTTTCTTGTGCGGTCCAGGACGCGTTGCAGATCGTCCAAGTGTCCTTGCACTGAAGCAGACTTGACCACCACGTCATCGATGTAAATTTCCACCAGCTTGCCGATCAGATCATGGAAAATATAACTCATGGCTCTTTGGTACGTGGCGCATTCTTGATCCAAAGCGTCATGACTACATACTCAAACAACCCCACCACAGGACTCGAATGCAGTCTTGTGTATGTCTTCTGGAGCCATACAAATTTGGTTGTAACCGGCATTGCCATCCATGAAGCTCAAGATCTTATGACCATCCGCTGCGTTGATTAACGTCTCTGCCACCGGCCTCGGATACTCATCCTTTGGGGTAGCTCTGTTGAGATCCCGAAAATCTATGGCAACACGCCAACGGCCATCCTTTTTCTCTACATGTACGATACTAGAAATCCACTCAGCATACCTGCATGGCCTGATTAACTTGGCTGTCAACATTTTCTCGACCTCCTTCTTGACTTCTTCCAGAATTTCGGCCTTCATCTGTCGTGCTCGCTGCTGGAATGGCCGAAATCCTTTTTTAAGCGGGAGTCGATGCTCAATGATGCTCCTGTCTAACCCAGGCATCTCCGTGTAGTCCCAGGCGAAGCAGTCTGGATATTTTTGCAACAGGGCTATCATCGGACCCCGCAGACTCGGATCTAACTTTTTGCTGATAAATGTTGGTCGTGGCTTATCCCCAGGACCAATGTCGATCTCTTCTAGTTCATCAGCGGATGTAAACCCATACCCTAGCTTTCCGTCACCTGTCAAATCGATGCTAAACACAGGGAAAACAATAGGTGAGGATAACAAAAATAATTTGGGCCGATTGCCTGAATCGCCCCCCTTTTTGATTGCATTAGTCAAGGACGGTTTACACCTTATTGTTCTACAATGGCAGGGCATCTCTCTGCTATGACTACATGATCTGCTTGTCGTATGATTGCAGCTTTTTATTTTTTGTGGCCGATCGCATGGATCGGCCGTACCGCGCATGATCGTGGACTTTGCTACTCTGTCAGGCCAATGGATAAGACCAGCCTCACCCCGTTTTTTGTAGCTTCAATGCGCTCACAGCCGTCTAGACTGATTCCAGAGATCGGCTCTTGGTCTTCTGCTTCCCAGACGTTCATGCCAGCTATGGAGATCTCGATAGAATCATCTGCATGGATGACCTCCACTTCATCTCCATCCCACTGTATGAGGCACTGGTGCATCGTGGACGGAATGCAGCAATTAGCGTGAATCCAATCTCTCCCTAGCAAGACAGCGTAGGTGCTTTTGCTGTCCACGACGAAAAATGACGTGGGTATTGTTTTCCTGCCCACGGTCAGATCCACGTTCAGTACGCCTTGCGTTTCCGAAGTCTGGCCGTTGAAGTCGCTTAACGTGACGTTGGTTTTGATCAGATCTGCAGTGGAGCGTCCCAAACGCCGTAGCATGGAGTATGGCATTATATTGACTGCCGCTCCGGTGTCCACCAACATCTTGCTGATAGGTTGCCCATTGATGTAACCTCGTAGGTACAGGGCTTTCAGATGTTTGTAACCCTTCTCACGTGGCTTCTCAAAGATAACCGGCCGCGGGCCGCAGTCGAACTGTGCCACTGGTAGCTCATTGGTTCTTGGCGCGTAATTACGGCGGAATATGAACACCATGTTTGTGCCACCGATGTCTTTGCATCGGCTTTTACCGGTTTAGGCGCCACTCTTTCCTTTTCGGGCGATCTTCCGTTTCCAAGGTGCGCTAATTTTACGGCCATATCGGGCCGTGCTTTCTTAAAGCGTGGAATCTGCGCTTGGCTTCCTCCAAATTACGCGGCCTGACTCTACGCTTTTGGGTGTGTCTGAGTCCGTCGGGACACCACCTTGGACGGTGATATCTGTCTTCTTCTTTGTCATCCCTTGGATTCTCGAGGTCTTTTGCTCGAGCGGACTCCCTGTAACGGCTCCGAGGTGGGAGAGGCCCTAGACGTTTGAACACTGAAACTGGCCCCGTGTCCTTCCTCTGTTGTCCACATTCCGGGCAGTTGTCGACTGTAGGCAATCGGCTCATTCCCGCATCCCAGCAATACTTGAAGAAAGGACAATCCCAATGTTTGTCTGCGCCTTCCTTTTCTTTTGACGGTCCCCTAGCGAGGTGCTCATATCCTTCATCGTCTCCATTGCGCCGACGTTGGTCATCTTGACGCTCATACTTGTTAAGGAGATCGTGGAATGTGGCTTCGATATCGCACTCTCCTCACCTGTTCCTCTGTTAGGTACCGTTTGTCGTTGTGGCTGGGCGGTCGTGGACCAGCCTCCTCTCTTTCTTTGCCCGAGAGCGACCGCCTCCTCCTTGTATGCGCCATGGTGGTACCGGATCCCGCCATGTTAACATCAAGCGAGAACTCGGTGGCGCCTCATGGCTGGTCATGTTCTACCATGTTGACGCCAGAAATGGGTTTGTGTCTACTTTCATGGCGAGCGCCCAAGGATCGAGGCCTTGTTCTATCGCCGTTTGGATCGCGGCGTAGCTCCTTGCAATCATTGGTGGTGTGGGTGAACGAGTGATGCCACTTGCGGTATGGTCTCCCGTTTATTTCACGCCGTAGGGATTTCGTGGCCTTGGGTAACCTCACCGCTTCTCCTTCAAGATAAATCGAATATCTGCTCGGCTTTGCTCACATCAGTCGAACCCTTTTGCAGGCCCTTCTGTTTCACCCATTTGCGGATCAGATCGCCCCGAGCCCATTCACCACGGCCACCTCTGGTCTTGTGTAGGATCTTCTTCTTCAGATGTCGACCAGGCCTATCGACGTTTGAACTTGTCTTGGTACAACTCGGTGGCGCTGTTCATACATTGTCACTTCGGGCCATGTCGCCAATGAGTTGTACTCTACTTGGAAAGCGGATCCTTGATGGGTCTTGAGACCCAACACCGCTAGCTCGATCGCTTCTTTCTCGATTAAGCAGTGAGTAACATCGGTTCTTAGACGGTCTGAAGCGCTGGATGTACTACTCTGATTTCTCCCGCTTCTGTGCAGTGCGCAATGCCACCTCGGTAGCCTCTCGAATGATAATCGGATGTGGAACTGCTCTTCCAGTTGCTTCAGTCTGAATCGAATCGGTGGCGTGAGGTGTACCACCAAAAGCTGGTCTGTCGAGATTGCGCAAAGAACCTTACGCGGCTGATCCGATCTTGAAATCATGCCTAAGTGCGGTATCGGCTCACGTGCTCGATCGAGCTCGATCCTTCCGATCCGTGAACCTTGAGAACTCGTGGAGCCGATACTTGGGAGCGGCGGATCGATCAAACTCGTTGGGGTACGGCTTTGAATAGCCGATTGTTCTTCTCTTTGGCACGAAGCCGAACTGGTCTCTCAAGATGGTACGGATTTGCTCCACTGTTTGGGCTGCAGGGGCTAGATTCTCATGACTCGTTCCAGTGGCATACTTGGCTAGCCACGCCTGTTTGTCGGCGTCCATCCCAGACATCGCTGCTCCAGAAACGCCTGCTGGAACCCCTGCTCCAGGAACTCCTGCCGCAGAAATCCCTGCGGTTGCAACCTGGTTGGTGCGTGTCAGGTTGTTGCAATCCGGCACGTAAGTGCACACATATCCATGTGGGATTTCTTTAGGTGGTTCAAACAGGAACTGGCAATCGCTGGTCGCCTCCGACCTTGTAGAGCGACGCCGCTGCCCTGGTGGCTCCGGGCTGCAAGTGTGAATGGCAGCGACGGCCTGGTGCAGGCGGTCTTTCTCCTGGTGAGTCCCAGAGTAGGCCACGGCGGAGAATCGATGTTTCATGATCTCACGAACTACATGACTGCGATCGCTCGAAGCGTTCACTAGGCTCTCGGAATGGCGGTGAAGAGAATGAGCCACCATGTAGTTGACTTCTGTCGCGAGCTGCAGTGCGCTCCTCCGAAGCAGAGCAGATCCACCTCATCAAGAGCACCCTCGGGTGAGAACCCTCCACTTGATGCCATGCTTACGGGTCCTCTCAAAGAGCCGATGAGATCGGCCAAGAGAGCTCGATCGTCATGCCGCCTTGTGCTCTTGGGCAGCTCGTCAGATGCGTGGTGCATCCCCCATCTCGGCGTCGGATGTTGATGCAGATGTTGTTGAAAGTCCCACCGGTGCGAATGTGTTGTGCCAAAACTCACCGGCGAGCAGCGACGAGCAACACGAAGAGCCGGAGGCTCCAGGCTGTGGTGGGCCTGGTCCCTCGGGCAGCCAGCAAAACTCCGGCACACGCCCCGGCTTGGTTCGAGGCGTGCCACGACCTATACCTGGTCGGGAAGGTGAAGGATTGCTCGATTGATTTCTGCATGGTAAACAAGTATCGTAAAATTCGAGCCGTGACCGGCTCCTGGTTTCCGTGAATCGGCTCCTAGAGCCGATTATCCCATGGTTACGCATTAGATTTACGATAACATGGGGTTTTGCTTTATCATTACAAGTTAAATCGATCTGACGGTTTAACGTTTTCACCACGTAAATGGAACGTCCTACACATTGAGCTGGTAGATACAAAGATGATGAAAACTAACCCTCGAGGAGGCCTAACAACCGACGTAAAGTCAATTACCGGAACAACTTCTCTAGAACTAGTAAACCACGTCCTTACGTACTACTGGATCGTTCAACCCGTTTGCAAGGCCTGACTACGTAGATATCAAACTAAACCTTGGTGAACAAGGCATAACCATAACAGATCGAATCAGCTAAATAAAGATCAAGCAAGATGCTACCGTTGCACTTGGGAAAAGGTGCAAAGATAGCGAGGTAACTAGAGGTAGCATATCTTAAACAACTATAACAAACAACACCGATGCTAGCCTCAACAAATCTATGATCGTAGTGTTACTCGCCATCAACAAGGCTTCAGTACGAGTAACACCAAATAACGCATAAGTAAAAATACTTCCTAGATCGTGACACTTACCCGAAAGAAACCCTAGAAACAAGGGGTGGCGATGCGCCGAGATTATGTTTGTTGTGAACGTGATTGTCCTCCTTTTCTCGATAACCTTAGGTACATATTTATAGTCCGGAGACTTTCTATCTTTGGAATAACTCTACAACTCTATCTTTACCTAAACTGAAACGGAACCTACTATGATACAAGATACACGGGCAATTTAGCCCAAATCCACGTACAAGGCCGATTCAACAACACGTTGAATATACGTATCTTCCAAGCCCATCTTGATCACGGCCCATCTCCTTCTTTGGCCAAAATATGGCGATAACAGGCTCATCCTGAAACGGCGGCGAAACATGTCCTCTCCATGGAGTGGCTGGTCGGCGAAGTAGTCGGCGTACAACATGCAGTAGCCCTCTATCCTTTGTCTCGCCTTGCATTTCCGGCGACCTGGCGCCGAACCACCGTGCTTCGGCTTCGCCATCTGCATGTACAACTGGGCAAGTGATGCGAGGATCTACAAGTCCTTTTCACCTTCGGCGACCTTGGCGCTCTCCTCCTCCAGGAGTACGGCGAGTATCTCCTTGTCGTCGGAGTCCATGGCGAGTATCTCGTCCTCGTCGGAGTCCATGGCGAGTATCTCGTCGTCATCGGAGTCCATGGCTTAACCGGCCAAATGGTGAACACTTGGCGGGCGTTGTGGTGGGAGCACACAACGAAGTAGAGCTACGGCGAAGCTCGGCCGGCGAGCATATCTAGAGGCGTGGGCATGTCTCGGCGTGGGGGAGCTCCGCCGGCGAAGTTGTAACATCCCAGCATTAGAGATTAGAAATAAGCTGAACAAATATGTGTGCATTGCATTCATGCATAGAAAATCCGAATAATTTTCGCGCTTTTGACCAAAACTTGTCAAAGGGATTGAACCTTCTCTCAACTTGATGGAATTGAAGTAGATCATCAAGTTGACTGTGATAAGTTTCAATATGACCTTTACTAAAACCTTATTTTGGGTAAACATGATTTGATCTAAGGGTAGATCAAATGTAATAAAATTAAACCCTAATACATTACTTAATGATTTATATTTAATCCTTAGGTGATCATATCATAGTATTCATTATAATCACTCATGAGTACCAAGTATAGGATATTGGAGTCAAGTAGAGATAAGATGGTAGGATTAAGTTAAAGCTAGAGTAGCATGGAGTTATTAAAATAGTGTTATTCCTCTTAAAGGATAGTAAGCTTTTGAGAAAGGTGGTTTGATATATACATCTACTGGAGAAATATTAGTGATGGATGATTAGGAAAGAATATGACTGGAGTTAGAAGTAGCTACCTGTTGGATTGGAGATTATTAGAGGTAGAATAGTTGGATAACCAAATATAGTTATGATAAGATTATGAAAAGCTTTAATGTCAAGCTCATTGAATTTTTTAAATGGATTTAGAAGAATAAAGGGTGGATAAGAAGATTCTTGTGAAGTAAAGCTCATCATGTTAACACATGATGATGGATAGGAAGAAGTAACATATCTAGGAAAGGAATTCCTTAAACAAAAGTCTAGGATTGTGAATTATGGAAGATAGGAATTCTTGGTAAAACATTCAACCTTAAATGTGTAATCAAACTCATTATCTATTTTATCTATTTGAATCAATCATCTTATTTCCACAATGCTTTATAGGAATATTTTCCTATAGCAAATCACTCAAGTATATCTTTGACAGTTTCAAACCTTTAAATCATATGTATCACATAATTGGAAATTGTTATAAACCATTATCCTCAATATTATATCCATATATTAATCACACTTATGCAAGTAATGAATAGCTAATTCCAGAAAACAACTATGCATATTTTAAATAAGAAGGGTGGTTAGGATTCACCTGTTAGTAGGTTTTGAATAATAGAATTCACCATTATGAGAATCCTAATAATTAAATTCTCTTATATAATGATTGTTATATAATAATAAAGATGGATACATGCTTTGCATATATTTAGCTACCCTAAACCATCATCATTACATTCATTAGGATGAAATAAAAAATCATTCTATAAGGGTATAATATGATTAACAAATCCCTAAAAACCTAACTCCTATATTAGTTATAATAAAATATATCCATTGCTATTTCCTAAATTCATGGGAATAATATTAATCATATTAATTCCCTAGAACTCTATTTATCAAATAAAAATAAAGGATCGCCATATAAAAATCTCCTAAATATTGTGAGTTAATGAGAATCAAATCCCATGAGTTAATAGTAATGCATTCTATAATAAGTTTATGAATTTTAGCTCAACTAAATTCATATCAAAAGCCTTAAAAATAATAATAAGAAAAGTATATGTATAAAGAAACTATAACACTATATAATAAAAACTCACAAAATGATTTTAAATACTATTTATCATTGTTGCAAGTATTAGCACTGGGATTCCATAAAGATAAGTCAAAGTTATTGCTTAAATAAAAAGGTTAGAAAAGAAAACAGATAATAGAAATCGAAAAAGAAAAACAAGCAGAAAGAAAATAATAATAGAGGAATCAGATCTAGCCACGACCCATTACCCCTCTCACTTATTCGTCGCTTGCGAGATGCAGCCAACCCTCCCCGCTCGCTCCGCATCAGCCCATGTCGGTCCAATGCCGGCCCACGTACCCCTTCGATTCTTTTCCCGTTCTTCTTCCTCCCGACAGAAGGCAACGCCGACGCAAGCTGTTGCATGGCACATCGTCTGTCGTTCACCGGCGCTGCGGTACGTGTCGCGTGCCAAGATGAGCGCCACCGCTCTACGCCGTCTATTTAATCCCAGCGGCGCCGCCGGAGAACCCTAATCCCCTTCCTCCTCTAAGTGTTCCCCTTCTGGCGAAACCCTAACCCGCCATGGCTCGAGCCAGAGCTCGCTTCCAGCCTCCCCTTGCCATTCTGAGGCCACCACGGAGACCGCGGTGTTCGACTCTGTCGATTGCCCCCATCAGCACAAGCCGGTGAGGTCCTAGACGCTCGGATTGAGACCACGTTCCCAACTCCGGCCGCCATCCTCCCCATTGATTCCGGCTACCCTGAGCCTTTCCGAGCTCACCGACGGAATACTAGTGAGCCACTGGTTCTTCCAGTACCTCTTGTACTCTGTATTTCGCCTTAATTTGCTCCCACCACAAGCACCCGACATCACCGCTGTCGGCCACTGTCGTGCACCGTGCTCCAGCGACCAAAAACTAGCTGCGCCGCCACTATTTGGCTCGCCTTCGCAGCCTCTTTCCAGCAAGCATAGCCTCGGCCGCGCACGTGCACTCAATCACCTGATTGTCGAGTGATCTGAGAGGATCAGTTCTAGGTGATGTCAGCATGACATTGTGCTGATGTCATAACACCACATATTGATTTATTTAATTGATCTGTAATGACGTGGCATAGGCCTCACTGGTTAGTGACTTGGGTAGATTTACTCCAGGTGTAAAAAGTTCTGTGTCTGTTTAGTAAATTAGTAAAACAATATTAATTCAAATATAAATATTTCCTAAAATATAATAAAGTAATTAAATCTTGTTTAATTAATAACTTTTGATTTATAATTCAGAAAAATGTGTATAATATATGAAAATTTGTAGAAAAATAAAATCTATAACTTAAAACTATTACCAAACATTATTATTTTAACAATTTAAATAATTACTATTTAATAAAGATTTTATAAGTAATAAAACTTTAATAATTCATATTTTAATAATGGTAAATGTTAAAAATATAAATAAAATACGAAAAATCTTAGAAGAATGAGAACTATAACCCAACTCTATAATCATACATTATTATTTCACTTAATTAAATAATTTTTATTTATTAAATATTTCTAAAATTATCCAATTGACTCTAATAAATAGTATTAGTCTTCAATATTGATAATATGAAGTCAAAATGGTTCAACACATTTTAAATGCAATTTTATTGAATTATCCTTCAACCATAAGTGTGGATTATTTTATAAAAGTATTCTTATTTAATATAAAATCTCCAAGAATAAATTTGTAATGATATAAAACCTATTCCAATACTTCAACTACAATTTATAAACAAACCTAAACACTATATTGAATCTATAAGTAATTAAGTAATATATTTCCTTGTTTACAAACTATAACCACTCATCCATAAAAAGGAAAATGATTCTATTCCACTAAACAATTAGGAAACCACTATTCAAATAGAAGTGTTACCATTCTTAAAGTATCCTTAGACAAATATTATAAAGTACACCTGGTACAAATAACATAAGCAATATGCATTAAGCCCATCTATGTCTTTAAAGTTAACTTTAGTCTATAATACTTTAAATACTATTCTAAAATACTTTGTTATGTGTATTATAGTTAAATTTGGTCTATTATAATTAAGTTATAAAGCATCTCAAATACGACTAATATCATTATTGAAATAAAGCAATTCTTTCTTACTTAAAGACTATAACTTGAAAGAACACCTAATAAGGTTAACTTAAAATTTAAATACTTTCCCTTAGCTAAGTAAGATTTTCTTCAAAAGTTATTCTTTTAAGGAACATTATAAAGCAAGACATAAGCATTTTCATGAAAGCTCTAAATGATGAACAAACCTTATATACATAGTCTATAGATACCTTTCCTACTTGAGTATTCCATCATTGTGTGTGCTTTATTATACTTACATGTTTCACACACACTCACAAGCCTTAATAATAAGCACATGTGTGAAACTTAATCTAAAAGGGCAACACATTCCAAGGAAACCCTTTCCAGTATCCAAACCCTAGAACAATGTTACCCCGGGATTCGAGTTTATAAACTTGCATTACATTACTTATGCATAATAGCATCTTGCTTCTTTAAACATCAGTCCTTACTGTACCAATGATGTTGATTTCAGATATTGGATCTTTTATATTGTCTCGAAGACCGTGAGTGCATAATCTTGCAATCACAAAAGGCAAGTTCATACTTGCTCATGTCCTTTGATTATTTTCTGTAAAGTATTTTGCAAATCAAGTGTTGTCATCACCTGCATTGCAAAAAGGTCGGAAAACACTATTTTTGTTAATAATGTGAACTATTGGTTACTAATCAAGAGTGATCAGCTAATCTATTAAATCTGGCAGTTGGAATACCACTGCTCAGGAATATATCCTCTAGGACTTAACAACCAATGTCGCCAGTGATTCTTGCGCCGTATATTACGCGTTGACCATGAGATTTGTAATGGGACAGAGAAGTCAGTTATATCCTTTTCCTCTCGAATGGAGGCAAGACGACCTTAACATGACGTTGTGATTCCTTGTGCGGATCCAACATATGGGTGGGCGTCCTTATGCCCCACACTTTTGGTGTCTAGATTATCTATGGATGGTGTTTAGTGGATGAACCATTTAATATGGCACTTGCCAAGGCAAAACCAGGTCATAGAGTCTTCGAGAACTCATTAGGGTTTTAGCCTGCCCGAAAGGGGGCTTAACGGAGGTGAGCCAGCCCGAAGGATCGTGCAGACATATGAGGTCGTGGAGAGGGCAGTGATTGGCTTGGATCTTAGGTTGGGCCTCAAACCATGGAAGTTTGAATGGGAACATACTCCTGGCCGTGCAATAAAGCTTAAGATATCTCATGGGTAAAGTGACGCACCTCTGCAGAGTGTAAGAACTGTAACTTGTTACTCCCTGTTCCGGGAAGGAGCTGCGAACGCGGCAGGAAAGGAACTCCATCAAAGTTCTGGTAAACCCGTGAAGGCTGACGGACATAATTTTTCAGAATAAAATCAACCTTTGAAGAAATGTTTACGAAAACTTGCATTGCCTGCGACCTATGGTCTATGGCTGTAAATATAGTGCATCAAACACTCCTTTTCTAGTGAACTTGCTGGGTACGCTAGTACTCAACGTATCTTCTTAACCGTTGCTAGATTCTGAAGCCATTAAGACGACGTCTACATCAAGTTATGCTCCAGGAACCATCATCAAAAGCTACAGCTCTTCAATGAAGTCAAGAAAGTCAATATATACACCAACTCAAGTGAAGACGAAGTTACTGATTAGATAGGAATATAATCTCTAGCCATAGAACCTATTTCTGTAGCGTATTGCAATAGCAGCAATGCCAGACCATTAGTTAAAATACTAGTCTTATTAGTATGATAGTTTCTGAGTTGTTTATTTCCGATTCTTCTTTGTAAGAAGTTTCTTTCTCTCTCTTTAACCTAGAGTGTTCTCTGGATCTTGTGTAAAGAGTTGAGTTGTAACCTATAGTCCCGTCTTGGACCCGCTGTGTTTCTGTTGTACCACTCTGAGGGATGTAATACTAGTGAACGGTGTTTCATTGGTGTTATGTCAACGACTGTCGTGGGAATTGTCACGGCAGATGCTGCAATCGGCAGCGAGTAGTAGAACGAGGGGCAAGGGCGGCCAGCCATCTGCGGTGCGAGATGAGGGCAAAGACACAGGGTTTTACCCAGGTTCGGCCCCCCGAAGGGTAAAGACCTACTCCTGCTAGATTGTATTATGGAGGTGTTACAATGGGCGAGCTCGGCGGCTAGGCGGCGAGTCGCTTGGGTGTATGAGGGAACGTGTCTCTACTCACCCTATAGGGGGGTTTATATAGGCTCACCTCCCCTAGGGTTTACATATCTCAACCGATTCGGTTAAAGCTTCAATAGCCGTTTAATCCCTACCCGATTGGGCCTATCTACTACTTTGGGCCTTGACTTCGATCGCTCGGCTCCCGGGCTTCGATCCACTCGCCGTTCTGCAGGCCCACTCGCCGGGTCTTGGGCCAGTCGGAAACGTCCTGCTGGGTACACCCCGGTAGGCATATCCCCATCAGTAGTCCCCGAGGCCGTCGTCGATTAGGCGTAGGTGGCTGCTGGCAGTCGGAGTATACGACTTCAGAGTAGGCATCCAGTCGAATAGTCGGCGGGCTCCTGTATAAAGGAAACAACCAATGATCCAGGTCACAGCTTTGGCGAGCCGAGTCGGCGGAAACACTGTCTTAGTGATTGGTTCGGCGAGCCGAGTGGCCATAGCTGGACGATCAGGTGTGGTCAAACTAGCCGTTGGGGTAATCCAACGGTAACTTTCGGCGTAATCACCGCGTGGTAACGGCTCCCTGATTTGGCGGGTAACTCCCGCTATATAAGGGGAATGGCAGGTGTGGCATCCCGCAAAACCACTACTAGAAAATCGCGTTGAGTTTGTGCATTGCATCGTCATCATCATGCATTGTTTGCTAAAACTATTTCGCAAAGCCCGTTTTGTTTTCAAAAACGCCACACCTTTGTTCTAATGCAAACCCCGGGTCTCCGGATTATTTTGTTTTGTCGCTATCGGGTTGCAAACGGCCCAATTAAATTAAATAAAACATTTAATTATTTTAGTGGGGCAGTCGAACGGGCCGAATGACCCGAACGACCACCCCAGTTTTTTTTACAAACGGTCCGCTTCTAAATCCTATTCCTACCAACTAAACCTACCCACACACCCCAGCCTCCCTCACCCTCTCTCTCTGCACCTGGACCCCACCCCCACAGTCCCCACTCCCTCCCCAAACCGACCCACTCTCTCATCTCTCCTCTCTCCCTGCGGGTCCCACCGGCCAGCCTCTCCCTACGGCGCGTGGCCCAGACCCACCACCGCCCATCGCCACCCGCACCTGGCCCCATCCCACCTTGGCCGCCACGCCTGCCGCGTGTTGCCTTGACACGCCAGCACCACGCCCCCACCTCCCTCTCCCTGCACGTGGGCCCCCCTTCTCCCCTGGCCCACCGCCCACCTCCCTCCTCCTCCCTGTTCCTCTTCCACTGGCTGTTCCCTCTTCGCATCCTCGGCGCCAGCTCCGCGCCCTCGCCTCGGACGCCCCGACCCCGACCAGCGCGCAGTCCTCCCTTCCCATGGCCCTCCCCTCCGCTCACTTCGCACCTGGGCCCGCCTCCGCTTCGCCTCGGCCACGCTCCTCCCGGCGTCCGCCCGCCCGCCGGAGCGGCCTCGACCCCTGCCTCGGCCCTTGCCGTGCAACCTCCTCCCACGCGAGCTCCTCCGCGGATCCCCGCCCACGCCGTGACCTATCGACCCGCCCAAGGCGCTCCTGCGTCGCCCGTCGGCTCTCGCCCGTCCCGGCCGGCGCGCCAACAGCCCCCTCTGGGCCATCGCGGTTTCAGTAGCAGCCGCGCCTCACGTTGTCGTGCGGGCCCACCTCGCCTCGCGCTCGTCACCGTCGGGAGATGTACCGTCGATCCGCCTAGTTTGACCACCAAAACGCGCAATTCCGAACCGATGACCGAAGAGAACCTTTTTCGGGAACTCCATGAGCTACCCCGACCACCGAAGACGGAACTCCAAGCACGCCTTTTCGAACGCCGAGAACCGCGAAGACCGAACCCGGATGTCGATACCCGAAGGCCGACCTCGCCGAACCGAGAACTCTGCCGAGGTAACCGGGAGTTCCCTACATTGGACCGGAGACACTCGAAGGGACATCTACAAGGACTTCTACACGGAAGGGAACAACATGATCTTCCTCGTGGACCAGTGGAAGTTGCGCAACCCAGAGACTACCGACAAGATCTTCTCGAAGCGGAACAACAAGAACCCTCGCGGAACCCCAAGACCTTCGACATGGAACCGTAGGCCAAGCCTCGACACGGCAAGCTCGACCCCGTGGAACCCGACGAGATCTGCATGCGACAAGACCTACCCCGGAGTCCGAGAACGACCCCGTCGAACCCTGGACCCCGAGACCAACCCTGAACCCCGGAACCCCAAGATCGTCGAGACCCCTCAATGTGTGAACCTCTTATCCGAGAACCCTATTTTATAACATAATAACAACTTGACGCATCTTAAACATTCATCTTGCATGCATATCATGTGGTTTGGGGGCCTTATACCGTTTCACCTAATAATTAAATATGGGGCCCATATGCGGGCAAATCTAGCCTTATATTGGCCTCATTTAAACATGTGTAGCGAACCGGTTCCATCTGTTGTCTTGCTAAACAACATTTAATATGCAGGGTAGCTAAACAACTTGGACCACTTGAATATTTGTCGGGACCCCGGTTCCACTTAATATGACCTAATTGCATCGCACCTTTGCCATGTTATCCATCATGCATGCATCATGCCGATCTTCTGCCGTCGTATTAAATCTTGCATCCGGTGTTTCTTCTAGTTTTTCGCTTCTTCGCGGATAAGGCCGTTGAGTTGATGTGAGCTTCGCCCCGATCTTCGGATGAACCCTTCGGCAATGTTTTCAGGCGAGCATCTCCCCCTTTCTACCTATCTTACTTTTATAGTGTTTTACTCCCACCTATTGATCTATTGCTATCTGTGTTGCGATGCTTTAGTTCCCGTACCCGTGATATTTTCCCTGCAGCCGTATATTGCCTTGGACACATCCTATTACCTGTTGTTTGGTAGATAGTTGGACTTGCGCGTCGTAGTCGCTTGCTCGATTCTTTGTTGCGTGTCGTCCAATGCCACGATGTTGATGTATTTGCCGCATGTTGATGTTGGAGCGATCATAGTTTTACTTATTGTTCACTTTAATTTCGTTTAACAACTAAAATTGAAATAAGCGAGGCATCGGTGGGTGATAGATAATATTTGGTTTCGAGCCACTTGTGTCCCATAAGACCCCGAGTACTTGATACCTGTTCCTTGATTTATCGCGCTATCCACATCCGGGAGGTATATGGGACCCCCTGAGCCAGAGCTTGATTCAGTCTTATTTCTTGGGGCCACAAACTAGTTTGAGGTGTTTTTACTATCCTGTACTTATGCCATGCTATTTATGTTTTTACGTTTGTGCGAGGAGCACACTGTACTGTTTAGGTAAGCGGAATGTTTTTGCGGTATCGACAGTCCCCGATTGGGGATCTGCGCGTTCTGACCATTGGCATAAACCTTGAGTCCGTCTCGGAGCTTGCTTACTCCGTTGCGGGTGTACTTCAAGGGGTGGCCCCCTGAAATATTTCTGGATCCTGTGATTGTTCAGTCGTGAAAGCCTCGTTAGGTTTTGTTTTGGTTTTTCCGAGGTTGATCGAGCGTGTGTTGCTATTGGTGCACCCCGGCCGGGTAAAACTTTCTGAAAGCCGTGTCCGCGGATATGGACAACTTGGAGCACAGTATCTCGATCATAGACAAGCATAACTAAAGTTTACTGCTATAAATTTGACTTTATAATGACTAGTAATTAGCTCCACTATAATGGAATGGCTAATTAATACTGCCCACAATTGCTTGTTTGGAGTGTCGCTTGCGACCATTGTACCTGACTAGTAAGTATTGCAACTACAACGGAATGGCTGATTAAAAGTACCAACAACTGTTGGGTTATGGGTTATCTCATGTTAATTGTATCTGACTAGTAAGTGTTGCCACTACAACGGAATGATTAACTAAAAGTGCCCACTGCTTATTTTATCAGGACGATTATCTAAACCTGACTAGTAAAGTGCCGCAACTATAACCGAATAAGTAAAACTGCCAACTGTGTGAGTTCCTCGGTTGACTTCCTCGTTTGGTCTCGAGGGGGAAACGCCAGGATGGGTTTGTTTGGTGTTAGCTTCAGGTTGTATCCGAATAGGTCCTTCTTACCCCCTCTGATTGCCGCCAGTTGTATCGAGTCTCTAAAGGTTGTTTAGTGCATGCTGCCGCTGCCGCTCAGTCCACCATACCTATGTAGGCGAGGACCGCCGAATTCTAGCCTCGCCGTGTACTGGCCTTAGTACTGACGCTCCTTCTTTTTCCTTTGCCCTTGTCGGCACCCCTTTGTTTAAGCAGGTTTGAGATCGACGTCGTTAGCAGGGTTACCCTTCCGGCTTGGCCTGGGCAGGGTTATGGACGCCATTGGTTATTCTTCAGGGCTCTTAGCCCCATTTGCATCTTGTCCGTAGTCGACGCCATCGTTTCAAGGTGATTTGGATCTTTGTACCGTGTATTTGTATTCTTGACTCTTTGAGTCATTTGCATATATATATTACGTGGGTCCCATCGAGGACTGTTGTGTAAGGTTATTACTTCGTTTTCCACCCACGAAAGTGCTGGTGAGCACCTTTGAATCGTTTCTATGCGGGTTTGGCGAATTTTGCTCAAACTTGCATAGGTCCGATTCTGAGGGTGTTCTGAGTGGTATCGAGCCCGCCAGTTGCGATACCCCACAAGTCCAGCCTGTAGGATAACCTAGCTAACGGCCGAAGTAGAGAGTCAAAACTATTTTTGAAAATCGGTTGGATAGTTCTGATTAGGTCTGATTTTATTCCTTACCCCTCTGCTATTCTCCTCTTATCTCGACGTGTTTTAAATCTGCTCTCTTCTCTTTCTTCGAGTCCAGGATTTCTCGTGGTTGGGTTTCCGTCGTACCTTCAGGGTTTCGCCTTCTTCCTTTTGTAACGGAGGTGCTACGATCATCAATCTGCAACTTGTCCGTTGTACCCTTCCTCCAATCTTTTGTTCTTGAGCTCCTTATCCATATGTGTTCCTTGCCGGATATCAGTGTCGTTGAAAAACATATGAGAAGGACGAGCTTTGGTGAAGTTGGGGTTAACCTTGAGCATGTGTTGTTCATGCCAATGGAACCACCGCGAAACCTAATCAGTGTGTCCTTCATACGATTTCTGCTGGCAACACTCCCTTGTTTCCGAACCTCGCTTGTCGAGATCTTCAATCTAATTCCGAGAGTTGGATGCTTAATCCGCCTATTCATGTGCAGAGTAATGGTTTGAGTGCGGGATGGAGTAGCTACCATACCACTACTCTTATCAGTCGCTCTTGTACATCGAATCAGTGGATCCAGCGATTTTACTCCGTCCACGGAAGTTAGGGGTGGCTTTATCTGCGATACCTCTATCTTCGACCTCTTGTTCCCGGAGTGTTCTCTCGACGATCAGGAGCAACGACCCTTTGTTGGTGGTGTCGCCGTTTTCAAGATGAAGAAGGAACCCTCGTTAGTGGTGTCGCGAGGATCTACACGAAGCGCGAAGTATCGGATCGCCGACCTTCTTTCCGGTACCATGAGGCGGATCTCGAGGGCGAGATCCATTGTTAGTGGTGTCGAATTGTGGCATCCCGCAAAACCACTACTAGAAAATCGCGTTGAGTTTGTGCATTGCATCGTCATCATCATGCATTGTTTGCTAAAACTATTTCGCAAAGCCCGTTTTGTTTTCAAAAACGCCACACCTTTGTTCTAATGCAAACCCCGGGTCTCCGGATTATTTTGTTTTGTCGCTATCGGGTTGCAAACGGCCCAATTAAATTAAATAAAACATTTAATTATTTTAGTGGGGCAGCCGAATGACCCGAACGACCACCCCAGTTTTACAAGCGGTGGCTTCTAAATCCTATTCCTACCAACTAAACCTACCCACACACCTCAGCCTCCTCTCTCTCTTTTGGACCCCTTCCACAGTCCCCACTCCTCCCCAAACCGACTCTCATCTCTCCTCTCCCTGCGGGTCCCACCGGCCTCTCCCTACAGCGCGTGGCCCCAGACCCACGCCCACCCAGCCCCCACCATGGCCCGCCTTGTCACCCAGCGTGGCCACACGCTACCGCGTGTTACCCAGCCGCGCCCGCCACGCCTCCCTCCTCTCTCACGTGGGCCCCCTTCTCCCACAGCCTGCCCCCTTCCCCCACGCGACCCACCTCCCTCCTCCTCCCCTGTTCCTCTTCCCTGGCGCGCCGTTCCCTACCGCTCGCATCCTCCGGCGCCATCTCCCGCGCCCACCTCGCCTCGGCGCCCAAACCAGCATTTCGCGCGGTCCTCCCTTCCCCATGGCCACCTCCCCTCCGCTCCGCCCTTTGGGCCGCCTCCGCCTCAGCGCTCCTCCTCGCGTCCGCGCCCGCCCGCCCGGGCGGCCTCGACCCCCTGCCTCGCGCGGCCCGCGCGCCGTCGGCCTCCTCCCCCTGAGATCCCTCGCGGATCCCGCCGCCATCGTGACCCCATCGACCACATGTCCGCGCTCCTGCGTCCGCCGTCGGCTCTGCCGCCCGTCCGGCCGGTCGCCGGCCCCTGCGGGCCATCGCGGTTCAGTAGCGGCGTGCCCTCACTTGTCGTGAGCACCTCGCCTCGAGCTCTCGTCCTTGCCGGAGATGTCGTCGATCCGCCTAGTTCGACCACCAAAGCGCTCAATTCGAACCGATGACCGAAGAGAACCTTTTAGGGAACTCCATGAGCTACCCGACCACGAAGGCGGAACTCCAAGCACGCCTTTTGAGCGAGAACCGCGAAGACCGAACCGGATGTCGATGCCAAGGCCGACCTCGCGAACCGAGAACTCCGCCGAGGTACGGGAGTTCCCTACATTGGACGGAGACACTCGAAGGACATCTACAAGACTTCTACGGAAGGAGCGACATGATCTTCTTCGTGGACGGTGGAAGTTGCGCAACCGAGACCACCGACAAGATCTTCTCGGCGGAACAACAAGAACCCTCGCGGAACCCCAAGACCTTCGACATGGAACCGTGGGCGAGCCTCGACACGGCAAGCTCGACCCGTGGAACCGGCGAGATCTGCATGCGACAAGACCTACCGGTCAGAACGACCCGTCGAACCACGGACCCGAGACCAACCACGAACCCGGAACCCCAAGATCGTCGAGACCCTCAATGTGAACCTATTATCCGAGAACCCTATTTTATAACATAATAACAACTTGACGCATCTTAAACATTCATCTTGCATGCATATCATGTGGTTTGGGGGCCTTATACCGTTTCACCTAATAATTAAATATGGGGCCCATATGCGGGCAAATCTAGCCTTATATTGGCCTCATTTAAACATGTGTAGCGAACCGGTTCCATCTGTTGTCTTGCTAAACAACATTTAATATGCAGGGTAGCTAAACAACTTGGACCACTTGAATATTTGTCGGGACCCCGGTTCCACTTAATATGACCTAATTGCATCGCACCTTTGCCATGTTATCCATCATGCATGCATCATGCCGATCTTCTGCCGTCGTATTAAATCTTGCATCCGGTGTTTCTTCTAGTTTTTCGCTTCTTCGCGGATAAGGCCATTGAGTTGATGTGAGCTTCGCCCCGATCTTCGGATGAACCCTTCGGCAATGTTTTCAGGCGAGCATCTCCCCCTTTCTACCTATCTTACTTTTATAGTGTTTTACTCCCTCCTGTTGATCTATTGCTATCTGTGTTGCGATGCTTTAGTTCCCGTACCCGTGATATTTTCCCTGCAGCCGTATATTGCCTTGGACACATCCTATTACCTGTTGTTTGGTAGATAGTTGGACTTTCGCGTCGTAGTCGCTTGCTCAGTTGCTGTTGCGTGTCGTCCAATGCCACAGATGTTGATGTATTTGCCGCATGTTGATGTTGGAGACGATCATAGTTTTACTTATTGTTCACTTTAATTTCTGTTTAACAACTAAAATTGAAATAAGCAGAGGCATCGGTGGGTGATAGATAATATTTGGTTTCGAGCATCCACTTGTGTCCGTAAGACCCGAGTACTTGATACATTCCTTGATTTATCGCGCTATCCACATCCGGGAGGTATATGGGACCCCCTGAGCCAGAGCTTGATTCAGTCTTATTTCTTGGGGCCACAAACTAGTTTGAGGTGTTTTTACTATCCTGTACTTATGCCATGCTATTTATGTTTTTACGTTTGTGCGAGAGCACCTTTGTCTTGTTAGGTAAGCGGAATGTTTTCGCGGTATCGTGATCCCGATTGAGGATCTGCTCGTTCTGACCATTAGCGCAAACCTTGAGTCCGTCTCGAGCTTGCTTACTCCGTTCGGGTGTACTTCAAGGGTGGCCCTGAATTATTCGATCTGTGATTGTTCGATCGTGAAAGCCTCGTTGGGTTTTGTTTTGGTTTTCGAGGTTGATCGGCGTGTGTTGCTATTGGTGCACCGGCGGGTAAAACTTTACGAAAGCCGTGTCGCGGATATGGGCGACTTGGAGCCTGATATCGATCATAGACAAGCATAACTAAAGTTTACTGCTATAAATTTGACTTTATAATGACTAGTAATTAGCTCCACTATAATGGAATGGCTAATTAATACGCCCCTAATTGCTTGTTTGGAGTGTAAACTGCGACCATTGTACTGACTAGTAAGTATTGCAACTAGCGGAATGGCTGATTAAAAGTACCAACAACTGTTGGGTTATGGGTTATCTCATGTTAATTGTATCTGACTAGTAAGTGTTGCCACTACAACGGAATGATTAACTAAAAGTGCCCACTGCTTATTTTATCAGGACGATTATCTAAACCTGACTAGTAAAGTGCATAACTATAACGAATAAGTAAAACTGCCAAGCGTAGGTTCCTCGGTTGACTTCCTCGTTTGGTCTCGAGAAGCGCCGAGATGGGTTTGTTTGGTGTTAGCTTCAGGTTGTATCCGAATAGGTCCTTCTTACCCCTCGATTGCCGCGGTTGTATCGAGTCTCTAAAGGTTGTTTAGTGCATCTTTGCTGCCATTTCGATCCACCATACCTATGTGGCGAGGACGCGAATTCTAGCCTCGCCGTGTCTTGCCTCGATCTTGGCGCTCCTTCTTTTCCTTTGCCCTTGGCGGCACCTTTGTTTAGCGGGTTTGAGATCGGCGTCGTTAGCGGGGTTACCCTTCGGCTTGGCGGGCGGGTTATGGGCGCCATTGGTTATTCTTGAGGCTCTTAGCCCATTTGCATCTTGTCCGTAGTCGGACGCCCCATCGATTTTCAAGGTGATTTGGATCTTTGTCCGTATATTTGTATTCTTGACTCTTTGAGTCATTTGTTGCATATATCTCATTACCTTGGGTCCCATCGAGGACTGTTGTGTAAGGTTATTACCGTTTTCCACCCTTACGAAAGTGCTGGTGGGCACCTTTGAATCATTTCTATGCGGGTTTGCGAATTTTGCTCAAACTTGCATAGGTCTGATCTGAGGTGTTCTGACGAGCAATCGTGAGCCAACTCCTCACCACTTCTTAGAGTGCGCATTTTCTTTCCTTCGCTCCGTGATCCAATCGACCGAAATCCTCGATCTCCAACCAATATCTCGGCCATGGCCCTTTCCACCGTGGGGTAGGCCCAAGTGCACACGGCACGGTGGCCTCCTTGAGGCCGGGATCCTGCGAGCCCCATTGTTGGCGTATCCTTGGCCGGAGACCCCAAACCAGCGAGAGAGGTCGTCTGTTTCACCAGTCATCTCGGCGGGGCTAGGGTTTCCTACATCCCTATTCTTCCGGTAACCTGCGCCTACGAGATCGGCCTTGGATCGGGTCCCCATAGCATCAGCAGCTTCGCCATCTTCGTGGTGTTACTATGAGCTGCCGGCCCTACTTCCCCTGTGGCAAGATCATTCCGCAGACGGATCGGCGCGAGAAAAGCGACCCAATGCTGGCAGCGGGCAGCGTTCGACTCAAGTCCAAAGCTTCTTTCTTTGACACGATGCTACCCGCCAAGGCAGCGGCGGAAGAAGTCGTGGTTCTCGTGGCGGCGACCGGAGGCGGTGGCGATCGCGGTACTCCGCTAGTCGCTCGACGCGCAATCTCAAGTCGGCAAGCTCCCGGCGACCAGCGGATGGTCGTCGACGAGATGCTCAGACCATCATGATGCGAAAAAGAAGGGCCTTCAAGCGATAAACTTGTACAATTGCTGGCTCGGGCTCGTTCCACTCGCCCGCGACCACTACATGTACCGGTACACGGGCGGGAGACTCCACGAAGGCCTGTCTCGAGTGGGCGGAGGATTAACTCGGCGTTGAAGAAGATTACCAGGCGGTGTACGGATGCGCGGTAGGGTCGCCCCTATACATGAAGCGTCCGGTAATTTCTTTACCTTGCTCGATCGCGATAATCACGATCGCGGTAATTCTGATTTCGTCTTGTATTTGTTGCAGCTATTCCAAGTGGTGGAAGGTGGCTCCACCTCGGATGATGAGCTCGGGCGGACATAGGCGAATCGCCGCCTACCATGGGCAGCGAGGCGAGTCGAAGAGGAGGTCGCCCACTGGTGAAAGACCCGCGAACGCGACAGCGAGATCGAGGCAGCGAAGCCTCGAGCGTCATGCGATGACGAGCTCCCAGAGACCACCTCGCGCCGTCAAGCCACCCCGTCAAAGAAGAAGAAGAAGGAAAGGGAGGCGAGGGCCTCCCCGAAGAAGAAATCGAAGCCGCCGAGAACGGCCTCACCGCCACACTCGGCGAGCAGCTCTGATGCTCCCAGCCCGGTGTGACGGCGCCACCAGCGACAACCCAGCGCCGGCGACCGTGGAAGTGCCGCTGGCCTCAATGCCTCCGCCATTCGCGATCTACGGGCTGGGGAGGCTCGACTCGGTGATTCCGCCTCGCAGGAGCTCCGATGCGGCCGCCTCGCAAGGAGGCTCCGGCCCTGGCCCCAACTCATGAGGAGCGAGGCTCCGCCGAGGATGTCCCATAGGCGCCAGCCTCAACGACGAAGAAGAAGCCGTCCGTGTCTTGGGCACGTGACATCCTGGAACGGGGATCGATCGTGGGCCTGAGCTGAAAACCGGCCGGCCTTCGTGCGGGCTGCGTTTCATCGATCGCCAAGTGGTGAGCTCACCTTCCTTATTTTCCATAACCATTCCATTTATCTCTGTTGATTTGATTAATCGCGGGACCGGAGTGAAAAGGATGGGCCACCCGACCGTGTAAGGTACCCTCCGCCATAGCGAGGAGGACCCTTCCCGCAAGAGGAAGGCGGACGAGGTCGTCGCCTCGGACGGCAGCAAGAAGGCCAAGGGTGACGAGCGTCACGATTTCGATGGCGACGCGGTCGCGCCCGGCCAGCGGTGGAGGCAGCCGCGTCTACGAAGGAGGGTGCTTCCTTGCCTGGAATGGCGGAGGCGACCTCCCTTGGAGCGGGTGCCTCTATCGCTACCTTCCCCCGCTTCGTGACCAAAGGCCACGGCGGTGAGGCTCGCCCTCGAGCCACGCTCTGGACCGCCCTTTGAAGTCGACCAACGTCGTGGGCACACGCCGGCATTACTCGCATCCATGGACGCGATACAACTCCATGGCATGCTCGGCGCGGCCATCCAGGTACATCCAGTCCCCGAGGATCAGATCGTTGCTTTGCAGCGCCTTGATTCTTATAATTGCTCGTTTTTTTTATTTTCGCATCCAGTCCCCGAGTGCGCACTCACTGAATTTCAGCGAGTGGGCACTTAGGAATTTCTTGATCGCCCGGTCCCAGTGCTTTTCGCTGAATTTCAGAGTGGGCACTTAGGAATTCTTGATCGCAAGTCCCGGGTGTGCACTTTGGATTTCAGCGGGTGGGTATTGAAATTCGTTTGACTAACTTTTGGTGATGTGCGAGTCTGCGGTGAGTCGGCGGACCGATTGGCGGCGGCAGCGGAGAAGGCTGGCCATCATCCGAGGCGAACAAGGGCTTGTTGCTGCTTTGTGAAGGAAGAGGAAGCTCGCGAGGCTTGTCCCATTGGTGAGTTGGTGGCGCGATCTGCTCAGGTGCCTGAACAGCGGATCGCCGACCTCGGCCTTGAACTGCGAGGCGAAGAAGAAGCGAGCTCGGCGGACAGGCGAGCTAAGGCCGCCATTGCGGCTGAAGAGGATCGCAAGGTGTCGGAAGTCCTTATTCTGGGCTTGGCGACCATCGTCGCTTTAGTGCTTCATCACGGGACTCGCCGCCCGTTGCTTGGTGAGTGCATCTCCCTTTATAATAGTTGTGGTTTTGTGGTGTCCGTCATACTTATCATTGTCTTCTACTCGCAGTCGCATCATTGATAGCGAAGAAGGCGAGCTTCGCTCGGCGCTTGATGCGTAAGCATGCTCGTCGATTCGGCGGCGTTATCGGCGGCGATGCATCCGTGCCTACCTTCAAGAAATGTCGCCCACGGAGGTGATTCCCAGCGACCTCGTTGAGGTGTGGAGGTACTTGGAGAAAGGCGCCCGCGATCGTTGAGTTCATGACTGGTCGGCGTTTGGCGTGGGCGTCGGCGGCTGAGCCTTGGACTCGCCCACTTCCCGAAGATTTTGATGTTGACGATGTGACGAGTGGGTATCCATTGTCATTGGCGCGGTGGAGCTGTCCGAGGTCCTCAAGTTGCAAACGTGCCGCCGTACTCGGGCGATGTCACGGGCAATGGGCGACCTCTTGCCGTACCGAGGCGGTTGTCGCGTAAGCGACCCGAGCGCGCGCATCGTGACTTCAAGGTCGAGCAGCCTTTTCGCGCGGCGATGGCGGGTGAACTGACGACGTATCCATCCAACCCGTACACGGCGTTCATCCGCAGTCGCCGGGATGCTGGCGAGTCGTCATCGAAGCCTACAGAGTAGGGTAGTTTGCCTTGTGGCGTTAGCAGCAGTTCTGCCACGCGGGCATATTTTGTAACATGAAACAATGCAACATGTGATTGAATGAGACGTCGTGTCTATTTTGATATTTGTTTGTGTGCTTTTGATTCATTTTGGACGAGTCCCCGAGCGCGTCCGCCCTTTTGTGGGGTTTACCTCGTATATGATGTATGTGTTTTGATGTTTTAGTCGACTCGCCCGAGCTCGAAGAGCCAGTCGCTAGGCGACTCCCTTGAGTGCTCTGTACTTTACCGTTTTCCCGTCTTGTGAGCGAGGTGGTGGCGAGTCCCGGCGTGGTACTTAGTAGTTCTAGGCGCGACTCGAGGGTGGTTGAGGACTTAGCGTTGGTGTGAGCGCGTCACTCTGCTGCCCGTGGGGTCGATCGCGTGGCGAGTCTGGGCATGCTCTCTTACTTGGCGTTTTCACGACGCTCGCTGACTGGTCTTTAGTCCCGGCGTGGTACTTAGCCGTTCGAGTCGCTATGCCGAGGATGCGGAGGACCAAGGTCGCTGTGAGAAGCAAGGCGATTGTCTTGGCTCGTAGAACCGGTCGAGCTAAGCGAATCAATGGGGCTCGGGTTGGCGTTATTCGTGGGCGATACAAGACTGAAGTGATTGGTGCTCTTACCGCACTTTTCTGCCGTGCGATCGCTGTACCAAAGGTTGACTTCTGCGTTTAGCATAACGCTGTTTTTACAGTCGAGTGGCACAAGTCATGGAGAGTAAGCAAGTTGCGGTAACCATTTCTTTTATTTCATAGCGACTGAGTACATGTGTGGGGTTCTAGGAGTAGAACTTCCGGAGGTTTACATTCCATGGTCGCTGACGTCGAGTTCGCCGTCCCAGGACGTCGATGAGGTAGTAGGCGTCGTTTGATGCAGCGCCCGATAGCGAATGGGCCTTCCCACGGAGGGGAGAGCTTGTGCATGCCCTTCTTGTCCTGGATGAGGCGTAACACCAGGTCGCCTTCCTGGAAGGTGCGAGCTTTCACCCGCCGGCTGTGGTAGCAGCGGAGTCCTTGCTGGTAGATGGCGGTACGTGACCGAGCGAGGTCGCGTGCTTCGTCGAGCTGATCAACCCCATCTTGGCGGGCCAGCTCGTTTGCAGCCTCCGTATAGTGGACGACTCGCGGCGAGTCGTGTTCGAGGTCGGTGGGCATGGCTGGCACCGTAGACCATGAAGAAGGGTGAATCCGTCGATCTGAGGTCCGGATCCCCGGATGATGAGGGCAACTCCTCTACCCAGCACCCAGCGGTGCGCTCGAGTGGTACTTGGAGTCGCGGCTTCAGGCCGTGGAGGATGCTTTGGTTGGCCCGTTCCGCCTGGCCGTTGGATTCCGGGTGGGCGACTGATGCGAGGTCGAGCCGGGTATGGTGCTCTTCGCAGAATTCAGCCATGGCTCCCTTGGCGAAGTTGGTGCCGTTGTCCGTGATGATGCTGTTGGGGAACCCGTAGCGATATATGAGCTCGCGTAAGAATTTTGTGGCGGTCTTCCCGTCGCATTTACGGGCCAGCCTCCACCCACTTCGTGAATTTGTCGTGGCGACCAGCGGTGGGTGTAGCGGAGGGGCCTTCTTGAAGGGGCCTACCATGTCCATGCCCCACAGCGAATGGCGGTGATGGGGATTGTTTTGGCGTCGAGCTCGATGCGTGCGTCGATTGGCGTGCCGGCACCGGCGCGCTGGGCGATGTCGACAGCGTCGGCGTGCGGTGAGACGGTAGAAGCCGTGTCGCATAGCCTTGGCGACCGAGGCGGCGGCGGCGTGGTGGCGCGATCACAGTGAATGTCGTGGAGGATTTTGCGTCCTTGACCCGGTTGGGCAGCGTTGGAACACACCGGTGACGCTGCGCTTGTTGAGCTCGTCGTCGATGATGGTGTAGGACTTGCATCGACGGCGATCATTCGGCGTCTGTCTCGTCTGCTGGCGAGTGCGGCTTCGGTAAGCGATGTAGGGCTTGGTCTAGTCGTGCGGCTCGGTGACAGTGCGACCAAGGCTGCCTACGGTTGAGTAGGACTCGATGTCGATCTCCCTCGGGGAGGCGATGGCTTGAGATTGTGTCGAGGAACACGCGGGTGGTGCGAGTCGAGCCGACCCGATGCGAGATAGGCGTCGGCCTCCTTGTTTTTCCGCTGTCGATCCACTCGGAGTAGCCGTGAAGTGGCCGCCCAACTTGTCCACCGCTTGGCGATGCGCGCCATGGTAGGGGAGGCGGTGTCGCGGTGCGGCGACTTGCTTGCGACAAGGTCAGAATCTCCGTAGCAGCGGAGGCGATTAACGTTCATCTCCTTGGCGGCTCGCATGCCATGGAGTAGGGCCTCATATTCAGCCATGTTGTTGGTGCAGGGCGTGAAGTCGAGGCAGAGGATGTAGCGGAGCTTGTCGCCCTTTGGTGAAGTCAACACTATCCTTGCGCCTGCGCCGTCCGCGTTCTTGGAGCCGTCAAAGTGCGAGGCTCGATGGTGACGTCTGGCGGCTTCTCGCTCTTGGGCCTCCTCCGGTCGGCGATGAAGTCGCCGGTGCACGTGACTTGATCGCCTTCGTGGCTCATACTTGATGTTGTGGGCGCCGATCTCGGCGGCCCACTTGGCGACTTCGCCCGGTCGCCTCGCGATTGCGGATGATGTCTTGCGGTGGTGCTGAGAGGCGACCGTGATCGGGTGTTCTGGAAGTAGTGCGGCGGCTGAGCCGGAAGACCGCGTATACTAGCTTTTGGTACTGCGGTACGCTGGTGCGGTCGGTGAGGACCTCGCTGTAGTACACGGCGCTGAACGGCGCTCCTTTCCTTCCTCGGTCGCTCGGCGACCATCACGGCGCTAAAAGACGCTCGGACGCGCTTGACGTAAACCAGCATGGGTTCTTTGTCGGCGGGCGGCGAGTAGCATCTTTGAGGTCGCGGGCGTGTCGTCCGCCTCCTTGTCCCCCGGAAGGTGGGGTTCTTCGCGCAGCGGTAGCCTTTTCGCATCGCCAGGGGATGAAGCGGCCGAGAGCCGCTACTCGCCCGGCCACGGGCGTCGCGCAGCACTCGGGTTTGCCGAGCGAGGCGATCGTGGCGATCTTTGTGGGTTCCTCTATCCCTCGTTTGGAGGCAGCGTACCCGATGGTTGTCGCGGGTACACCGAAGGTGCACTTTCCTGGGTTGAGCTTTATCTTGTATCTTCGCAGGTTGGCGAAAGTTTCCACCAGGTCGGCGAGTAGGTCGCCTTGGCGAGCGGAGTTCACGACCACGTCGTCAATGTAGACGTGGATGTTGCGGCCAATTTGGCTCGCGAGGCATTCTTGCATGCACCGCTGGTAGGTCGCCCCGGCGTTCTTGAGGCCGAAGGTCATGGCGGTGTAGAAGAAGGCTCCGAATGGCGTGATGAACGCCGTCTTCTCCTCGTCTTCGACGACCATTTTGATCTGGTTATACCCATTGTAGGCGTCGAGGAAACAAAGCGACTCCGAGCCCGCGGTCGAATCGATTATCTGGTCGATCCGCGGGAGGACGAACTGCTCCTTTGGGCAGACGCTGTTCAGGTTTGTGTAGTCGATACACATTCTCCAGGTCCCGTTTTTCTTCTCGACCAGGACTGGGTTTGCCAGCCACTTGGAGTACTTGATTGGCCGGATGAAGCCGGCGGTAAACGCTGCACTTCCTCGGCGATTGCTCGTGGCGTTCTTCATTGAAGGGCCGCGGCGCTTGATGGTCGCACTTTGGGTCGGCGTTTAGCTTGTGCTCAGTGAGCTCCCTAGGGACACCGGGCATGTCGGAGGGTTTCCATGTGAAGATGTCCCTGTTCTCACGGAGGAACTTCGATGAGCGCCTTCTATCTGGGCTCATGCCCGTCCCGATCACCGTCTGGCTGGAGTCGCTTTGGTACCATTTCGGCGGTGGCGTGCTTGTCGTGGCCTCAAAGGTTGAGGTGCCTGCGCCCTAAGTTGGGCTTCTTGAGTATGGTGGGGTCGTCGTTGTTGACCCGCTCGCGTGCAGCGAGCTCGTCGGCGTGGTTGGTCTCGCCCGCGATGGCGGCGTCGGCGAAGCTCGCTGGCCTTTGGCCTCGGCGGCCATGTCGGGGTCGTCGTTGATGGTGATGACGCCGCGGCCCGGGAGCTTCATCGTGTTATGCAGCGTAGTGGCGCTGCCATGAATTTAGTGAATGCTGGCGCCCAGACGCGATGGTAAAGGCTGTCGAAGGGCACCAGCTCGAAGGCGATCCGCTCGGTGCGGAAGTTTGCGGTGTGCGAAGGTGGCAGCGTGACCTTGCCGATCGGAGTCGCCTTCCGACCGGGGGCGATGCCGTGGAATGTGGTGTGGCTCGTCTCGATCATCGACTGCGGAGCGCAGCCGCTGAAGGTGTCGAGTAGAGGATGTTGATGGAGCTGCCGCGTCCATCGGTGTCTTGGGGAGCCGATAGTCGCCAACCTTGGGCTTGACCACCAAGGCGACTCGTCACAGGTACTCGTCTTGGCGGCGAGTGGTCTTGCCGGCTCCAGGTGATGGGCTGCTCCGACCAGTTCAGGAACTGGGGGACGTCTATTTGGGCCACCGCATTGACAGCGACGGCGCAGGCGATGACCTTCTTTTCGCGCTTCGTGTTGAAGCCTGTGAATGTGTGAAGCGAGCCGGCTACTTTGCCGAATTTTCCGCCGTTTGGCGGGTCGTTGTCGGGGTCCTCCCGCGCTTGTCGTGACTTCTCGATTTCCCTGAGGGTGTGGCAGTCGGCGGTGGTGTGCGTTGCGGGCTTTCCTTCCCTTCTATGGAACGCACATGGTTGGTTAAGGAGGGCCGCGGGATCGAACCTTGGCTTGTTCTTGTAGTTGCCGCCGTCGCGGCGTTGCCCTCCGTCGCGGCGGTAGCTCTTGGGCTCGCGCTGCGCGTGCCAGCGTTAGCGGCGAAGTCGACTTCGCCCGTCCTTCTGGCGCTTGCCGATGGCGAAAAGCTGTAGCGTAGGTCGGTTCGGCGTCCGCCGTCGTTGCCGCCCGTGCGGCGTTGGCCTCCTGACTCGTCGTCAGTTTCCTGGTTTGGATCTTCCTCGGCGTACCGTTTGGCGATCTCGAGGAGGTCGGGGATGTTGTCGAGTGTGCGGGAGTGTCGCTTGAGCTTGGCGACTAGAGGCTCGTAGCGGCACGAGGTCTTGAAGCAATGGATCGCGGTGTCCAGGTGGATGCCGACCGCGTTGTACCAAAGCTCTTGCCACCGTTGGACCCAGTTGCGGGTCGACTCGCGGGGTCCCTGGACGCCGTTCAGGTCCTCAATGGTGGTGGCGCGGTGTGAGCACTCGAAGTGCCTGACAAAGGCGTCGCGCATTTCCTCCTAGGAGTCGATCTGTCACGGGAGAGTGTTGATCCATCACCTGCGTCCCTCCATCATCGAGGTAGCGGGCGTAGTAGGTCGATGTGACCCGCGATCCCCATCGCCATGAGGTATGTGTCGAGCAGACGGCGGGTCGTCGAGGAGTCGTACTTTTCTCTCCTTTGGCGCCTTGAAGTTTGGAGGGTACTTCGCCTCGGATCATTGGTCCGAGCACTTGGGTCGAGTCGTGGCGACCCCATAGGCTCGCCGTCGCGGCGATTAGTTAGGTGTGCCGCCGGTCGTCGGCTGGCGTCTTGGCGACTTTGGTTGTTGATGATGTGGGTGCGGGTCGATGGGTTGCCCGTTGGCGGCGACAAGGTTGGTTGCCGGCCGGGTCATTGGTGGAGAGTGCCGCGTTCGGTCGGTGTTGGAGCTGCAGCGGCTCGGTGGCGGCAGTTGAGGGTGTTTGCCGCTTGTTGGCGGCTGAGGCCGCTACGCTTCGAGGAACGCGAGTATACTCGACCTGCCGAGTTGGCGCCCGCTTTTTGCTGCTCGACGGCCTTCGCGAGCAGGGCCCTGACGTACTGGATCTGTAGGGCGCCGTCGCCGGTGGCTGTGATGGTGTCGGCTGCTGCTCGGCCTGCCACGAGGTTGTCCATTGGGGTGGAGAACAGTGGGAGGCCGTTTGCGTCTCGCTCCCGTGAGGAGACTACTATCCGCGGCTGGTCCCTAGGAGGGGTGCCGTTGGGTGGATGTAACTACCTCGGTGAATTACGCTCCTAGATACAAGCCTGGATGAGCGGAAATGGTTGAAATAGTACGGTGGGGCCCAAATGCCACTCACGGGTAGACCTTTCGGCCGTCCCAACCATTTCCAATCATCGGGACCAGTACGGGCGGCGTAATCGGCAGGCGAAGGGATCAACTACATACACAAATGAGTATGTATGCAAGCCACCATACAATAGTACATCAGAGCCATTCCATCTAAAAATAAAGGAAATATAGCAACGCCATACGGCAAGATTCAAATGTCCTAGATAGATTTAATAGTTTAGGATATCTCCTCATACATCACACATCAGTATCGGTGAGCGGCAAACAAGGTCCGAGTACGGATAAGAAGCAAATCGGCATAAGATGCCCCGAAATAAGCACATCCGCCCACAGATCTCACGGATCCCGTTCCGGAATCTCTACACCAAGCGATCGTTGCCCATCATCAGCCTCCTCCACCCGATGTCCGTCTTGCGAGTGTACTGTTCATCCGAACCAATAATTTATCGTGTGAGACCCTAGAATTTTCAGAGTCTTTATGCCTCTAAAGGGGACACAACCTGGGGTGACGCAATTGCAGCGAAAGATAAACCCTAACAGTTCTATAGATAATCGCTAACCATCCGCCTAACCAAAGATAGACGGATGTCCGTGAATTAATGACAATAGTTATAACAGTAATATCATCAGATCCATCCTCCTCCTCGCTTACCAACGAGGAAGCGGACGAACAACCCCCATCCGTTGGAAATTTTATTAACCATTCCATGAGTGTTGCACTATTTACTAATCAGTTACTTAGTCAAATTAAAAGCGGTACTTTAGTTATGCTTGTCTATGATCGAGAAACTGTGCTCCAAGTGTAGGGGTTCGTAGCATGGAAAACAAATTTTTTCTATCGCATACAAACAAACAAGCCAAGATCTATCTACTAGATTGTAGCAACGAGTCGATGGAATAACTTACCCTCGAAGATTCCAAAGCGGTTAACGAGAGCAGATTCTCGTGGGTGATGTAGTCGTACTCTTTCCGATCTCAAGATCGTGTAGACGATCCTTCCATTTGCGTTCGGCAGCGCTTCCATGATCGGTCACCGTTAAATTTTCGGCGAAGACCTTCCTCTCCCTTGTTCCAAAGAGCGCGGAGGTTGTAGCACTCTCCTCGCGATTCCAAAGGCAACGTGGTACAGGAAGTAGAGGGGAGATCATGAGGCTTCTCCTTAAGCGGGGCGAGTATGGTGGATTATGAGAGAGGGCTATTAGTGGTCTAGAGATTAGACACACCAATTAGAAGGCTCTAAACCAGGCTAAAGCAATTAGAAGCTCTAAACCAAACGGCTCTAAACCTGAGATTAGAGGTAGAAACTTGTGTGTCTCAAGGAGGAGCCCTGCCCCTCATATAGGTGGAGGGGCTAGGCGCGCCAGGGAGGGAGGGAGTCCCTCCCCAACTCGGCCTAGGGCTTGGGCGCCGGCCTGGAGGAGTGGGACTCCTCCTCCAAGTTGGTTCCAACTCCTCTTGCTTGTTTCCCACAGTTTCCTGTTTCCCACAGTTTCCTGTTTTCCACAGTTTCCTGTTTTAGCCGTTTGACTTTCAAACTGGCAATTTGACTTTCATGTTTTTGGAACAGCAAGAACACTTAGTACATGATGCAATCATTCAATGACACACTCATGTACCCTCCCCCCCCCGGAGTGCCGGACAATCCGGAACCTTCTAGAACATTCCCGATGAAAACACCGGAATCATTCCCGAACTCCGAAACGGGACTTTCCTTATATGAATCTTATTCTCCGGACCATTCCGGATCACCTCGTGATATCCGGATCCCATCCGAGACTCGAACAACATTCGGTCTCTTTCTCATAATACCATAACTACTCAAAACAACGTCGAATCCTTAAGTGTGTCCCTACGGTTCGTGAATTATGCGGACATGATCGAGACACTTCTCGAACAATAACCAATAGAGGAATTTGGAAATTCATATGGCTCCCACATATTTCTCGATTACTTTGCGATCGAATGAACCACTTACATACGATACCAATTTCCCTTTGTCTCACGATAGTTTACTTATCCGAGGTTATGATCGCTGGTATCTCTGCATACCTAGTTCAACCGTTACCGATAAGTACTCTTTTCTCGTTCCGTGATATGTGATCCCTTGTGACCTAGTCACATGCTTGCAAGCTAATTGGATGACATTCCACCGAGAGGGCCCAGAGTATATCTATCATCATATGGATGGACAAATGCCACTCTTGATCCATGTGTTTCAACCAATACTTTCCGAACACTCAATGCCACCTTTATAGCCACCCGATTCTGATTGTGGTGTTTGTTGTCATCAAAGCATCCATCCGGTAAAGGTGATATGCATGATCTCATGGTCGAAGGAATTAGGTTACTATGTATCGAAAGCATATAGCAATTGAACTATTGAAATGACTTGATCTTTATGCTACGCTTATCTATAGGAGTATGTCCATCACATCATTCTCCTAATGATATGATCTTGTTGTTAATAACATCTCTATGTTCATGATCGAAACCATGATCATATATTAACCAACAAGCTAGTTTAACAAGAGGCTTTACTAGGGACTCTTATTTTAGTTTACAAATCACACAAGTATTAATGTTTCAGTTAATACAATTATAGCATGGTATGTAAACATTTATCATAAGTGTGAAGATATGATAATAACCACTTTATTATTGCCTCTTGGGCATATCTCCAACAGTCTCCCACTTGCACTAGAGTCAATAATCTAGTTTTAAACCTTTTTTTATGCAACACCTATGGCTTTCCGTGTTGTATGTACACGATTGCTAGTGGTCAATGATCTCGGATCTGACACTTCCAGGTCCGTGTGTAATTGCATGTCTCTGCGTCTTTACGCATCACTCATTCTCTAATGAGATGGCTTTGTATAAATTTGGTCTTTCGGTGTGACCTTTAGTTCTTTGGGGTTAAAACATGTTGATAATATTGTCGCACAATATATCTTCATAGTATTATCCCACTGTGAACTACACCTAGTTTGATAACAAACTACTTGACACAAATGCCCTCTTTTGCTGCTAAAATAGCAGTCATATACTTAGCCTTTTGTTGTAGTATCTGTCACAATGTCTTTAACTTTGGAACTCATCCAAATCCATTATGGAACTCACTTTCCATTATATTGTGCCACCTTTAGTTTAGATTGAGATAAACTTAATTTGTACTTTGTGACAAAGCTAGTATCAATGTAGTACTTTTACAACGAACTAACCATCTATTTGTCACTTCTACAAATATTATACTCTTAGTTCTTCCAAAAGATCATAAGAATATCCTTACTATTGTCCAATGATCATCTTACGAATCATTCTGGTATATGCTCACAACATTTAGAGCATAGGACATATCTGGATTTGTACATATCACAGTATGATTGATATAAATACTCTTTGTGATTTCATACATCAAGTATCAATCTATACTTGATTATTTGTTTCACTTTACCAAATGTCAATACACTTGAATATATCATCAACATTGAACTCATTCAATCCTTTATGTGCGACAAGAACCTCTCTTGTAGTTTCTATATTGAACTCATTCAATATCTTGTCTATGTACTTCTGGCACAACCATATTAGCGTCTATTGATGCCAAATATTTAGGTTTTGCCTAAGTCTTTCATCAAGATGAAATTCTTAATATGTGTTAATAAAAGATACATCATTTCCAATCAACAATATGTCTTCCACATAATGTATTAGAAACATGTATTAGCGCTCCCACTTAATTTCTTGCAAACGCAAGCATCTTCATTGTCTCTGATGAATTAAAACTCTTTTAACAATTTCATCATAGTGAAGATTCCAACTCCGTGATGCTCACTTCAACCATTGAAGTTTGCATATGCTTTTAGCATCCTTTGAATTAACAAAATCCTATGGACCGTGTCATGCACACGTCCTAGGTAACGATTCTATTAGAAGAACTTGTTTTGTTTATACAACTACCATATAACAAATTATATGTAGTGGTTGCTACATTAATCCGTCTAGACTAAATATCGCTATGAAAGATCAGATCTTGTCATAGTCAACCTTTGAACATTGTTGTGAACTCTTTCCCAACATGTCGACTATTTCATAGATGTGCAACATCCATGTCTATTTATTTATAGATCCAAACACAAGCTGTAGGTCTTACACCTTTCTCGAGGGTCCTTCAAGTTCAAAACTTGATTTCGTGTATGGAACTATCACGGATTTTATGGCTTCAAGCCATTTGTGGAGTCGGGGCCCATCATCGCTTCTTTGCATGTAGTCGGTTCATTATTCTCAAATAATGATTCAACCCTCAAATCTTGGTATTTGATTGTTTACCCGATCTACTTGTTTCAATAGGAACTTAGATCTCCGTGACCACAACCTTTTGAGGCACGTGAGCCATGAGCATTATTCTGCCTCCAAACACTTTTCGGTCTTTGCAACTCTGCACATATAGCTAAGGTTCTTTTAACCTTATCAAAGTTCTATTGTCCTCCCACTTAACTTTTCACGAAAAATTCCTTCTCAAAGAAACTTGGCGTTCTAAGCAACAAACACTTTTGTCTCCGGTGTTTATGGAGGAATACTTAACAGTTTATACAAAGACAGGTTCATCCGACTTTGGTTGCACACATCTTTCTTATGCATAGCATACCAATGTTTAAGAAAGGACAACTTGGGTTTTATCCCAAACCATAACTTTATATGGTGTCATTTCAACGGATTATGATGGAGCTCTTTTCAGTGGAAAAACGGTAATCTCTAAAGCTTTTAATCTTTAAAATATAATGGCAGTTTTATGAATTATACCTTTGATCTTTACCATGTCAAACAAGGTTTAATTACATATCTCGAATGCTCCATACTCTTATGGTGTTTCGGGAAATGCAAATCCACGGAACGATTCCATAAATCTGAGGTATTATGCTAAACTTTGTAACTCAAATATCTTCCATTATGATCTTTATCATAAACTGTTTATATTCTTGTTACAATGATTTTGCACTTCATCTTGAAAGTCTTTGAACTTTTAAAATGTTTCATACTTCATCCATATTAAGTAAATATTCATATATTCACTCAAATTTTTGGAGAAAGCATATGAAGTTGAAATCCATCGCTCTTTACTACACATAATGGATTTCGTACAACAATATGTACAAATTCCAATAAGCTAGTCTTTCGTTCCCTTTTGGCCTATGAACGAAGTTTCAATTATCTCTAGAAAAGTTTCACAAGCGTCATTTGATCAAAATAAAATAGACTCCAAAATTCCATCCATATGGAGTTTCTTCGTGTTTTCTTTCCAATATAATTTAAACGGCGATGTCACTTCCTAAGCAATCTTTCAATCAATTTTTCTTTCGACATCTTTAGCACTAGTTTTATGGATGTGATGTCTCCAACGAGATTTGCGAATCCATCTTTTATGGATTACGGCAATTATTTGAACAACCCTTTTGTTCTCATAATACCTGATAAAACAAATCTTTGAAGGCAAGCTTTGATGTTTAACGAGCAACACAATAACCCTTTATTTGTTCTCGATGAACATCATCACATATTCTTTTGCTAGTTACTTAGGCCATTGTAGTTCATGAATTGTGTTGTTTCGTATGACGATTCACACCAACAAATTCAGTATCAAATACTTGAGAACCACATTGTTTAATAAGCAAAGAATATTGCCATAACATGTATATCATCTATATACTTGAGCTGAACAATTCTAGTCTTTTCCTTTCTGCCATATATTTATTAGATTCTCTTTCAGTATTTCCTTTTCTGTTTGAAAGAATCTATCAACATCAATAGTGGAGTCATACATATGACATATAGTCCAAAGCGTGTATAATTAAATACCAATGTCTTTGGACTTGCACTTTGAAGTAGATCACCATCATCAAATATTTGGTGTTCTTTCAAATTTCTTTCTTTAGTAATCTCTTGGTGTAGTAAGCATTTTACCTACATCAAATATTCACCCTTATCATGGAATCGTCCATGATCAATCTACTGTTAGCTTATAACGATGAATTATGAGTATAATGTTGCTATCCAAAACCTTTTGGAGGATTAGGACAACAAGTGTCTCCAACCTTTTGCAAATTCTCATCAAATATGAGAACATGACTTTAGCCATATTATACTCTATCATGTTGCAACCAAAACTTCGTTTCAGATATCACAATATCTTCCACACATCATGGTTTCTGAAACAACTCTTTCAGATCCTAGATAACCTTGATATTAAGACAATCCTTTGAATATCAATAATCATGGAAACAAACATGATACTAACACTTGGAATTGTTACTCTTGATTTAATACTAATTATTAAACTTCATGGAGTAACCGGAACTTACTGAAAGTTTGCAATAGGACTTTTAAACTTTAGATTAACACTTCAAAACAATACGATACCAGTTCGTAAAGTAACTAACCAGAATTCTATAGTTCTATTATCTCAATTATAACTAAGCGCAAGGTGGTAAACGGATGCCAATGAATACAACAACTATGCAATTTCACTTTGATTTAGTTTATGATAAATTGAGTTCTAATTAATAATTAAATTAATCTAGGTGAACTCCCACTCAAAACAATATCCCTCACATTGTTTTAGTGATCACACGAACCAAATCCACCACATCAAAACCGATCATCACGAGAGTTGATATAGCTTCAATGGCGAACAATCAACATGTTCATCATATCTACTATATGACTCATGCTCTACCTTTCGGTAATCCGTGTTCCTGAGGCCATGTATGTACATGCTAGGCTCGTCAAGATCAAACCTTAGTTTCCGCATGAGCAAATCTGGCTTGCTCACGTTGTATACACTTGTAGAATCAAACACACCCGATCATCACGTGGTGCTTCGAAACAACAAGCTTTAGCAACGGTGCTAACTAAGGGTGAACACTTTATGACTTGAAATTCATGTGCATGAGGTATCATCTTATAATGCTACCGTCGTCTACTAAGAAATACAAGATGCATAAAAGATTAACATCACATGCAATTCATAATATGTGATATGATATGGCCTTTCTTCTTTGTGCTTCCGATCTCCATCTTCTAGCACGAACATGATCTCCATCATCACCGACATTGCATCAAGGTCAATGATGCTTCTCCATGGTTGTCATCCACCGGCTTCAACTATTACAACTACTTTGAATAGACACGCGGGTCTTAACAGAATTTAAAGACAACCATATGGCTCCTGCCGGTTGCCAACTTACAATAAGGAACATTGCATACATCATATATAATCACAATCATGGCCATATCACATCACACCCCTGCAAAACAAAGTTAGACGCCTCTAATTTTCTTTGCATGTTTTACGTGGTTTGGGGCTTTCAATAAGTGTCGTTCTAACTTACGAACAAGAACCACAACATTGATACTAGCATTGTTGATCACCCGTTGTAAATTGGATCTTAACTATGCTAGGAGAAACAGGCACCCGCAAAGCCACTTATGCAATACAAGTTGCATGTCAAGCGTGGAGCAAGTCTCATGAACGATGTCATGTAAGGTTAGCCGGGCGCTTCATCCCAACATACCCAAGATGCAAAGTACACAAGAATCAATCGACAATAAAAGCATCAACACCCACAATGACCATTGTGTTCTACTCGTCAACAGATCTACATATAGACACGGCTCGATACCCTTTGTAGGGGTTCGTAGCATGGAAAACAAAAATTTTCTATCGTATACAAACAAACAAGCCAAGATCTATCTAGTAGATTGTAGCAACGAGTCGATGGAATAACTTACCCTCGAAGATTCCAAAGCGGTTAACGAGAGCAGATTCTCGTGGGTGATGTAGTAAATACTCTTTCCGATCTCAAGATCGTGTAGACGATCCTTCCGGCTGCGTTCGGCAGCGCTTCCAGTCGGTCCTGCGTTCGATTTTCGAAGACCTTCCTCTCCTTGTTCCAAAGAAAATGGAGGTTGTAGCACTCTCCTCGCGATTCGGCGGCCTGTGGCGTACCTAAGTAGAGGGAGATCCATGAGCCTTAAGCCTGAGCGAGTATGGTGGATTATGAGAGAGGGCTATTAGTGGTCTAGAGATTAGACACACCAATTAGAAGGCTCTAAACCGCAGGCTAAAGCAATTAGAATCTCTAAACCAAACGGCTCTAAACCTGAGATTAGAGGTAGAAACTTGTGTGTCTCAAGGAGGAGCCATGCCCCTCCTTATATAGGTGGAGGGGCTAGGAGTGCCAGGGAGGGAGGGAGTCCCTCCCCAACTCGGCCTAGGGCTTGGGGGCCGGCCTGGAGGAGTGGGACTCCTCCTCCAAGTTGGTTCCAACTCCTCTTTCTTGTTTCCCACAGTTTCCTGTTTCCCACAGTTTCCTGTTTTCCACAGTTTCCTGTTTTAGCCGTTTGACTTCCAAACTGGCAATTTGACTTTCATGTTTTTGGAACAGAAAGAACACTTAGTACATGATGCAATCATTCAATGACACACCCATGTACCCTCCCCCCCGGAATGCCGGACAATCCGGAACCTTCTAGAACATTCCCGATGAAAACACCGGAATCATTCCCGAACTCCGAAACGGGACTTTCCTTATATGAATCTTATTCTCCGGACCATTCCGGATCACCTCGTGATATCCCGGATCCCATCCGAGACTCCGAACAACATTCGGTCTCTTTCTCATAATACCATAACTACTCAAAACAACGTCGAATCCTTAAGTGTGTCTCCCTACGGTTCGTGAATTATGCGGACATGATCGAGACACTTCTCCGAACAATAACCAATAGAGGAATCTGGAAATTCATATGTCTCCCACGTATTTCTACGATTACTTTGCGATCGAATGAACCACTTACATACGATACCAATTTCCCTTTGTCTCACGATAGTTTACTTATCCGAGGTTATGATCGTCGGTATCTCTGCATACCTAGTTCAACCTCGTTAACGATAAGTACTCTTTTCTCGTTCCCGTGATATGTGATCCCTTGTGACCTAGTCACATGCTTGCAAGCTAATTGGATGACATTCCACCGAGAGGGCCCAGAGTATATCTATCCGTCATATGGATGGACAAATCTCACTCTTGATCCATGTGTTTCAACCAATACTTTCCGAACACTCAATGCCACCTTTATAGCCACCCAGTTACGGTGTGGTGTTTGATGTCATCAAAGCATCCATCCGGTAAAGGTGATATGCATGATCTCATGGTCGAAGGAATTAGGTTACTATGTATCAGAAAGCATATAGCAATTGAACTATTGAAATGACTTGATCTTTATGCTACGCTTATCTATAGGAGTATGTCCATCACATCATTCTCCTAATGATATGATCTTGTTGTTAATAACATCTCTATGTTCATGATCAGGAAACCATGATCATATATTAACCAAAAAGCTAGTTTAACAAGAGGCTTTACTAGGGACTCTTATTTTAGTTTACAAATCACACAAGTATTAATGTTTCGGGTTAATACAATTATAGCATGGTATGTAAACATTTATCATAAGTGTGAAGATATGATAATAACCACTTTATTATTGCCTCTTGGGCATATCTCCAACACCAAGTCGTCCATAACCGCGGACACGGCTTTCAGAAAGTTTTACCCTGCAGGGGTGCACAAATAGCAACACACACTTGATCAACCTCGGAAAAACCAAATCAAAACCCAACGAGGCTTTCACGACAAAGCAATCACAGGATTCAGAAATATTTCAGGGGGCCACCCCTTAAAGTAGACCCGCAACGAAGCCGACCGACTCCGAGACGGACTCAAGGTTGTGGGGACGACTGTAACGACTGGGAACCCGAAAGTGTGGCTGGGCTTGTCGATACCGCGGAATCGTGCCACGATCCTAAACCGTACAGGTGCTCCTCGCACAAGATTAAATAAATCAGTAAAGCATGGCATAAGTACAGGATGGTAAATAAAACCTCAAACTAGTTTGTGGCCCCAAGAAATAAGACGGAATCAAGCTCTGGCTCAGGGGGGTCCCATAAGCCTCCCGGATGTGGATAGCGCGAATAATCAAGGAACAGGAATCAAGTACTCGGGGTCCTACGGGACACAAGTGAGCAGGAAAAACAAAATAGCCGATATTGCTCACCGGTGCCACTTTCATTAGTTATCCCATTACTACTCAGGTTAAGTTGTTTAGGTACCTCGTTATCCATCAGACCCTCACATACCCTATACATGCTGTTCTACGACTCGCATGGCTCAAGCAACTCCTGTAGTAATGGCTCATGGGATGGAGGAACAAGCTTCGGTGGGGTTTAAAATAAAGGCTATGCAAGATTTGGGATTCAATTTAATGCAATCACGACTCAATGATGCAAGAATAAGATAGAGGCAATAGTCTGTATGTATGCAAGCATGTGGTAGTGCTTGCTGGCGGCAGATTGAGCGAGAGGCGGATCTGGGTAGTGCTCCTGGGTTCCTTGATATATCCCCTGCTCAGTGTCTATTCGAAGAAGAACCAAACAAACAAGGGCCAACATAAATAAAGTGCACAAGCATATGAATAAAATGCGACAAGCAAACAATCATGCCATGATGAATGATGCACAAGTTTCATGGCAATAATGTAGCATGGCATGGGTGTGGTGTAGAATACAAGAATAAATCATTTTATTGAGTTTTGGCCACAATTTATTATCATATTAGTTCCTGTATACTTTATATTTATATGATGCATGCTGCAATTGAAGTCATGGATAGCATAAGCAGAAAGGTCTCGTCGAGCTAATCATTTTAGACATATCATTTGTTAAATTTGGAGTTATAAATCAAAAGTTATTAATTAATTAAGGTGAAGGGCATTTTATTGTAATTTAATTCAACTTGAAATTTAAAGTGTTCAAATAATATTTTGAATGGCATATTTTAAATCCTCACATTTTTCTGATTTGAAAACATATATTATTTGTATTATTTGGAATTATGAATTTAAATTTATTTTATAGTCAAAATTATTAAATAGGGTCAAAGTCAAAGGTTGACTAATTAAATTAATTCTGAAATTATTTGATTAAATATTTGAATTAACATTCAAAAACAAAACATTTTTCATATAAGGTTTGAATTCAAATTCGAAATATTTAAATAGTTATGAATTTATTTGATATTAATCATTTACTGAAATTTTAATTGATTTAAGAAATAGCTGAGGACTTTTCTTACTCGGGCTAGAGTTACCCAAAGCCACTGACCAGTGGGGTCACATGTGGCGTGGCCCACTGCGCGAGTGGACGCCACGGGGGCGTGCCACGTGGGCAACATCGGGACCACGGGTTGAGGGGGATGGTTAGCTGGGGGGCTTTGTGTAAAACAACAGAGAGGCTGTCGGGTGGGGTCCGGTGGGTCTGCGGGTTGAGGACAAGGAAACCTAGGGGCCTAATTAGAAAAGCGTCTAGGAGGGTCGGTTTAGACCGAATTTTGATCCGCCAAAAGCTGGTGAGTCAATAATATTGCGTCGAAGATGGCGAGCAAAAGGATGCGAATTTCGCAAAACCGTAAAAACCAAAAATGAAGAGGGATATACAGGCTACAAGTTTCATCTAGGGGTCATAGCCGGATCTTGGCTGCAGCGGTGGGGAAACGGTGATGAGCGAAGGCGAAAAACATAGGCGTTTAGTGGCCATCGAGAATCAAGCTGCGAGGTCGTCTAGATTTGGAGGATGATTACGAGAGATTTACCACTACGTTTCGAAAGATCTTTGATCCCACAGAAGCTAGGAGTTCCCTCTTTGCGGGAAGTCTGAGCGTCGGCGGAGGTGGTTGGGAGGGCGAAAAACCATCGGTAAGAGGGGCTGAAGGTCTGCTTCTGGCTTTGCTAGGCGGTGTTAAAAGGCGGTGGTTCCCGACGGCAATGACGGCGATTCAAGCGGCATGATGCGAGCGGAGGGAAAAGGGAAGGAAGCAGGAGGTGGCGCTCACCTCGACCGATTCCCAGAGGTATCGAGGATGGGGTGGTCGGAGATGATGACGGCGGCACGGTGGTGTGCTCTGTACTTGGTCAGGAAGAGGAAGCAGAGGCTCTGAACGTCTGACTCCTCTCGAGGACCCCAACAAACAAGCAGACGAGGCGAGTGATCCCCGGCTTCAGCGGTGCTCACCGGCGACCAAGGCGACAGAGCGGTCCTGCTGCAGCTTTTCATGGCGGAGGAGAAGGACAGGGGAAAGGAGGGGTGGCGGCGACACAGAGATGGAGGAGCTAGGGTTCCTGGGGGGAGGGGACTCCGCGGCTTGGGGATAAGAAGAAGGGCAGGTGGATGACGCGGCTGATGGAGGAAGACGTTCACCTGCTCGCTACCGTGAGCGCTTAGAGAGGAGGGTGCAGACGGCGTCGGTCGGGAGGCAGAACAAGAAGAGGAACAGAGACGACGTCGGTGAAGGGGTACTGGGCTAGGGGGTGGGCTGCTGCTCTCTCTTGGGCTGCTGCGGCTGGGCCCAAGGTGGGCTGCTGCTCTCCTCTCTCACTATTTTCTTCTCCTCTTTATTTATTGGTTTTGTTTGTTTTTATTCTATTACAAATTCAAACCAGCTTCTAATTTCAAATTCTTTTGAACTTTTTCACAGGGAATTTTGAACAGAGGGTTTGACCAAGAGGAGAGGCAAAAGAGAATAAGATACATAAGGAGAGAGAATGCCCACATACATATTCATTTTGGGCATTTTACTAGAATTGGGATTTAGGGTTTAGAAAATGGAACAAAAACATTTGGAAAATAATGGACCCTAGCAAGTGGATCCCATCTTGTAGGAACAAAAAGTGAGAGATAAAAAGAGAGAAGAAGGTAATGGTGATAGCATTATACAATCAAGACAAAACATTGCAAGGTTTGATATGATGCTCAAATGCAAGGTGGCATGATGACATGAGCATGATAACATGATGATGCAACAATTATATGAAGGAAGTAGCCATTATATTACTAGACCAAGTAGCATTACAGTTGTTAGATAACTGGGATGCTACAACTCTCCCCCACTAAACAGGAATCTCGCCCCGAGATTCTAGGAAGAAGAAGAAGACTCAAAAAGGGTAGGATAGTTGGCACGGAGTTCATCTTCATGCTCCCAAGTGGCTTCATCAACCGAATGGTGCGACCACTGCACTTTGCAGAACTTGATGGACTTGTTGCGAGTCCTTCTTTCTGCGGTCTCAAGGATTTTTGTGGGGTGTTCTTGATAAGACAGGTCTTCTTGGAGATCGATTAGCTCATGATCCACGGTCCTGCCGGGATCTTTGAAGCATTTCTTGAGTTGAGAGATGTGGAAAACATCATGGACTTTGAGTTTTTCCGGGAGCTCAAGAGCATAAGCAACTTCTCTTCTACCACGAATTTTGAAAGGACCGATGTATCTAGGAGCCAGCTTTCCTTTGATACCAAAGCAGTGTGTGCCTCTCATGGGAGTGACACGAAGGTAAACGAGATCACCAGGGGCATACACCATGTCCGTGTGCTTCCTGTCATAATTGCTCTTCTGGCGACTTTGAGCAATCTTTAGGTTCTCAAGAATGATATGCACCTTCTCCTCCGCTTGAGTTACAATGTCAGGGCCAAACCAAATTCTTTCTCCTGCACCTGACCAACCAATTGGAGTTCTGCATTTACGACCATAGAGAGCCTCAAATGGTGCCATCAGACTTTTCTGGAAGCTGTTGTTGTAAGAGAATTCCGCATAAGGAAGACATTGCTCCCACTTCATGCCAAAAGAGATGACGCAAGCACGAAGCATATCCTCCAGAATCTGATTGATCCTTTCAACTTGTCCTTGCGACTGAGGGTGGTAAGCAGTGCTCAAGTTCAACTTTGTTCCCAAAGCATTTTGGAAACTTTCCCAGAACTTGGAAGTGAAGATGCTTCCACGGTCTGAACTGATCTCAAGCGGAACCCCATACAGAGAGACAATTCTGTTGATATAGAGCTCACAATCAATTCCGAAATTGTTTCCTTGACGGGAAGAAGTGAGCCACTTTAGAGAGCTCAATGACAACAAAGATTGCATTTTGCCCTTCGTGACCTTGGAAAACCAGTGATGAAATCCATCTCTACTTTCTCCCATTTCCATTCGGGGTTTCAATGGCTGTGTAAAAGACCGAAAGGTTTCGATGGACTTTCACTCTGCGGCGACATCACACTCGAGACATATTTGGCACAATACCTTCAAACCAGGCCACCAATATTGTGTTTTCAAGTCCATGTACATCTTTGTGCTGCCAGGATGGATAGAAAGAACAGAATCGTCGCCTCCTTGAGAACTTGCTCTCAAACCCGGGTAGTTCGAACAAACATCCGGTGTTCAAAGAAAAGCGTGCCTTGATCATCGACGTGGAAGGACTCATACTTGAAGCTGAAGTTTGGAGATGATCTTTTGGTGTGCGGATCACCCACCGACGTGAGCGAATCTTTTCTTCCAAGAGAGGAGTAGCCAAGGTTCGGAGATGCCCTTGTTCCACAATTTCAAGGTTGAGTGACGAATTCCTCGCACAAGAGAAATTGTTCTTCCATCACGAGGTTGTTGACATAAGCTTTGCGGTGAGAGCATCGGCCATGACATTAGCTTTGCGGAGTGTAGTTGATGGTCAAATCAAAATCATTGATTGCTTCAATCCATCTCCTCTGCCGAAGGTTGAGATCGGCTGAGTGAAGATATACTTCAAACTCTTGTGGTCGGAAAAGATCTCTAGCAGTTTGCCAAGCAAGTAGTGCCTCCATAGCTTCAAAGCAAAGACAACTGCTGCGAGCTCGAGGTCATGTGTGGGATAGTTGATCTCATGTGTCTTCAACTGTCGAGAGGCATAAGCAACCACTTGTTTTTCTTGCATAAGGACCGCACCCAATCCTTGCAAAGAGGCGTCACAGAATATCTGGAAAGGTTTAGATGTATCCGGAGGAACCAAGACTGGCGTGGAAGTGAGCTTCTCTTTGAGTGTCTCAAAGCTTGCTTGACATGCAGGAGTATAAAGGTATTTCTTGCCTTTCTTGAGGAGATCGGTAAGAGGCTTCGCTATCTTCGAGAAGTTCTGAACGAAGCGACGGCAATAAATAGCCAAACCAAGAAAACTCCGCACTTCTTTGACATTTACAGGAGGAAGCCATTCAACAATTATCTTCACAGTTTCCGGGTTGACTGCAATGCCCTTGGCAGAGATGACATGACCAAGATAGGTTACTTGAGGCAGCCAAAACTCACACTTTGAGAACTTTGCATACAAGCGGTTCTCACGAAGCTTGTTTAGGACACAACGAAGGTGTTCTTCATGCTCTTCCTTTGACTTAGAATAGACTAGGATGTCATCCAGATAGACCACAACGAACTTATCAAGGTACTCCATGAAAACCGAGTTCATAAGCCTCGAGAAGATAGCAGGTGTGTTGGTGAGGCCGAAAGACATGACCGTGTACTCATACAGGCCATAGCGGGTGGTGAAAGCTGTTTTAGGCACATCTTCCTTGCGAATCTTGATTTGGTGATAACCACTTCTCAAGTCCAGCTTAGAGAAAACCACAGCTCCAGCTAGCTGATCAAAGAGATCATTAATCCGCGGAAGGGGATATTTGTTCTTGATGGTTTTAGCATTGAGAGCCCGATAGTCAACACAAAGTCTATCAGTCTTGTCACGCTTCTTCACAAAGATTGTTGGGCTACCCCAAGAAGAAGTACTGTGTTGAATGAAACCCAACTTCTCTTGTTCATCAAGTTGACGTTTGAGTTCAGCCAACTCAGCAGGACCCATTTTATAAGGCCGCTTGGAGATAGGAGCCGTTCCAGGTTCAAGCTCAATTACAAACTCAAGCTCACGATCCGGAGGCATACCCGGCAACTCTTCAGGAAAGACATCTGGGAACTCACGGACCGGGAACACTCGAATAGCTTCCATAGCATCATCATTGAGCCGCCAAAGAGAAAAGTGGATAGCAGAGTCGACTTGGAGAAAAGACTATATGGCCTTCGTGAATCTTCAGAGAAACCGAAGCCAAAGACAATCAATCACAGCTGCATTTGCTGTCAACCAATCCATGCCCAAGATGACATCAATGTCAGAATTGCCCAGAAGAATTAAGGACGCCGAGAACGAAGAGCCACCAATCTCAATTTGATTGCCATGGCTTATATAAGCAGCCCTCATGTTTGAACCAGGAGATAGGACCATTAACTTCTTAAGGAGAGGATCCAAAGCTAACACATTCTCATTTGCAAACTTGTGAGAAACAAAAGAATGCGATGCACCATAATCAAACAAAACTCGTGCAGGGACTGAGTTAACGGGAAGCATACCCATCACAACTCCAGGTGCATGCTCAGCTTGAGCGGCGTTGACACAATTGGCGCGAGCAACAGTAGACCCGGGCTTGGTGTTGATGTTGAGAGCCCGAGGTGGTGGTGCACGAACCAAAGGAGAGCTTGCCGCAGATCTTGGAGGGGGTGGAGGAAGAGCTTTGTTTTTCAACGGACAGTTCCAGTTGAGATGCCTGTGGTCTCCACGTGAAACAAGCACCGGTGGACATGGAACGCGCGAGGACTCCGCCAGGTGCTCCAGGGTAGTGGTGGTTGTAGCCCCTAGGAGCCGCAGTGATGAAGTTTGGTGGCCTTGCCGCGTAGCTTGCAGGTCTTGGTGGAGCCGGGAGCGACGGTGGGGTGTTAGGAACCCGGAACCACGCTTAGAGGGAGCTGACATAGCTGAAGAGCTTGGTGCATCACGGTTGTGTTTCTTTGACTCCTCAAACACTTGCCTACTTGCTTCCTCCTGCAGAGCTGTATGCTGAAGTTCCAGGAAAGATCCAAGCCTTGCATGTGTGATTGCATATTTAATCGATACATTGAGCCCTTGCGAACCTCTTTGCTTCTTCTTGTCATCGGAGATCTCATCGCCACCATAACGAAAGATTCATGAAGTTCTGATGTAGGTGTTGACATTATCATTTCACCGCTTGAGGTTGAGAAACGATTCCTTCATCCTCTCCATGACAATTTCTCGATGAATCGCTCTTTGAACGCTCCAAAGGAACTGTTCCCAAGTAGGCTGAAAACCAACACGCTTTGCCTTGGTAATTCTCCCACCGAGCTGCATCCCCTTCGAAGGTGAGTAGCAGTTTACCCACTCTTCTCGGGAACATCAAGTCTCGAGTAGCCTTGACATCTCACGCAACCAATCATCCGCATCCGGTGGTCGATCGAAACATCAAATTGGCGGGGTTGAACTTGAAGCTTTGATGTCTCCTCGCTTGGGAGGTGGAGGTAGTGGAGCAAACTCATTCCTCGAACACTTTCCTCAAAGCGCCGGTTCTGCTGCATTGTTGCCAAGGCATTGGCGATGTTTGACAACGGAGCCCAGTTCAGTGGTATGTCCTCATCGAGCAGGCGTGGTGGAGCCATCCTGTGATTGATATAAAACACAAGTCAGTACTATAATGGAGAATAATAATAATCCAAAATAGTACCAAGATGGAATTAACCAAGATTAAAGGATACAAATTACTAAGATGATATTAAAATATCAACAAAGTTCAAAGCACCTAGAAGATATTAAGCATATCGCACACGACTGAAAAGGAGTGTGGTACACAAATATATCAAAGAAAAATTTTCCACAAATTTCGGCATTAAAATACCAATAGATGCGCAAAATTACTTAACGAATCAAGATTAGTGACTCTACCAATTCACTATACAAAAGCAAATGATAAAAGTAGTGGTATGGTCGCGACTCCATCCCGCACTCAAATCATTACTCCGCACATGAATAAGTGGAACACATATCCTAACCCCTTCTTCTCACGTTGAACCTAAAGATTTGTAACTACGGAAACGAACACCCCAAACAAGATAACGTCGGGTAACAAAGAGTAAGACAAATCGCGGCGGTATACAACGAATCAGATAGATCGCGTTGGTTTGCAAAAGCCTGTCGGTATGGAATGTACCAACAGTTGATAACCAAAGGCTGATTAGATAACAACTTGGATGCAACAGATAGACAAGGAATTACACACACACACACACACACACACAAAAACACACAACCTATGGTACTACGGAAACCCAGAACACGTGAATCCTAGTTTGAATTTTTAAGAAGAGGATTGAAAACGTTGCACTTTCTTACCAGAAAAGGGTGGGTGGATGGGTAAGAAGAAAAGTGGAAGCAGTCCTACTCTCGCGTTTTGTTTTTCCCTAGTATACATAACTACCAAAAATATTTGCTAGACTGACAACGACCATTTGGCTGAGACCCTGAAGGGCGGGATGGCTCTGATACCAATTGTAACTACCTCGGTGAATTATGCTCCTAGATACAAGCCTGGATGAGCGAAAATGGTTGAAATAGTACGGTGGGGCCCAAATGCCACTCACGGGTAGACCTTTCGGCCGTCCCAACCATTTCCAATCATCGGGACCAGTACGGGCGGCGTAATCGGCAGGCGAAGGGATCAACTACATACACAAATGAGTATGTATGCAAGCCACCATACAATAGTACATCAGAGCCATTCCATCTAAAAAGAAAGGAAATATAGCAACGCCATACGGCAAGATTCAAATGTCCTAGATATATTTAATAGTTTAGGATATCTCCTCATACATCACACATCAGAGTATCAGACGGAGGCAAACAAGGTCTGAGTACGGATAAGAAGCAAATCGGCATAAGATGCCCCAGAAATAAGCACATCCCGCCCACAGATCTCACGGATCCCCGTTCCCGGAATCTCTACACCAAACGATCGTTGCCCACATCATCAGCCTCCTCAACCCAGTATCCGTCTTGCGAGTGTACCTGTTCATCTGAACCAATAATTTATCGTGTGAGACCCTAGGGGTACTCAGCAAGTCTTTATGCCTCTAAAGGGGACACAACCTGGGGTGACGCAATTGCAGCGAAAGATAAACCCTAACAGTTCTATAGATAATCGCTAACCATCCACCTAACCAAAGATAGACGGATGTCCGTGAATTAATGACAATAGTTATAACAGTAATATCATCAGATCCATCCTCCTCCTCGCTTACCAACGAGGAAGCGGACGAACAACCCCCATCCGTTGGAAATTTTATTAACCATTCCATGAGTGTTGCACTATTTACTAATCAGTTACTTAGTCAAATTAAAAGCGGTACTTTAGTTATGCTTGTCTATGATCGAGAAACTGTGCTCCAAGTCGTCCATAACCGCGGACACGGCTTTCAGAAAGTTTTACCCTGCAGGGGTGCACAAATAGCAACACACACTCGATCAACCTCGGAAAAACCAAATCAAAACCCAACGAGGCTTTCACGACAAAGCAATCACAGGATTCAGAAATATTTCAGGGGCCACCCCTTAAAGTAGACCATAGCAAACGGCCGGCTCAGGGCGGACTCAAGGTTGTGGGGACGGTACATGGCATCGAACCCGAAAGTGTGGCTGGTCTTGTCGATACCGCGGAATCGTGCCACGATCCTAAACCGTACAGGTGCTCCTCGCACAAGATTAAATAAAGCAGTAAAGCATGGCATAAGTATAGGATGGTAAATAAAACCTCAAACTAGTTTGTGGCCCCAAGAAATAAGACGGAATCAAGCTCTGGCTCAGGGGGGTCCCATAAGCCTCCCGGATGTGGATAGCGCGAATAATCAAGGAACAGGAATCAAGTACTCGGGGTCCTACGAGACACAAGTGAGCAGGAAAAACCAAATAGCCGATATTGCTCACCGGTGCCACTTTCATTAGTTATCCCATTACTACTCAGGTTAAGTTGTTTAGGTACCTCGTTATCCATCAGACCCTCACATACCCTACACATGCTGTTCTACGACTCGCATGGCTCAAGCAACTCCTGTAGTAATGGCTCATGGGATGGAGGAACAAGCTTCGGTGGGGTTTAAAAATAAAGGCTATGCAGTACTTGGGATTCAATTTAATGCAATCACGACTCAATGATGCAAGAATAAGATAGATGCAATAGGTACTCTATGTATGCAAGCATGTGGTAGTGCTTGCCTGGCATCTCAGTTGAAGCGAGAGACGGATCTGGGTAGTGCTCCTGGGTTCCTTGATATATCCCCTGCTCAGTGTCTATTCGAAGAAGAACCAAACAAACAAGGGCCAACATAAATAAAGTGCACAAGCATATGAATAAAATGCGACAAGCAAACAATCATTCCATGATGAATGATGCACAAGTTTCATGGCAATAATGTAGCATGGCATGGGTGTGGTGTAGAATACAAGAATAAATCATTTTATTGAGTTTTGGCCACAATTTATTGTCATATTAGTTCATGTATACTTTATATTTATATGATGCATGCTGCAATTTAAGTCATGGATAGCATAAGCAGAAAGGTCTCGTCGAGCTAATCATTTTAGACATATCATTTGTTAAATTCGGAGTTATAAATCAAAAGTTATTAATTAATTAAGGTGAAGGGCATTTTATTGTAATTTAATTCAACTTGAAATTTAAAGTGTTCAAATAATATTTTGAATGGCATATTTGAAATCCTCACATTTTTCTGATTTGAAAACATATATTATTTGTATTATTTGGAATTATGAATTTAAATTTATTTTATAGTCAAAATTATTAAATAGGGTCAAAGTCAAAGGTTGACTAATTAAATTAATTCTGAAATTATTTGATTAAAGATTTGAATTAACATTCAAAAACAAAACATTTTTCATATAAGGTTTGAATTCAAATTCGAAATATTTAAATAGTTATGAATTTATTTGATATTAATCATTTACTGAAATTTTAATTGATTTAAGAAATAGCTGAGGACTTTTCTTACTCGGGCTAGAGTTACCCAAAGCCACTGACCAGTGGGGTCACAGGCGGCGCGGCCCACTGCGCGAGTGGACGCCACGGGGGCGTGCCACGTGGGCAACATCGGGACCGCGGGTTGAGGGGGATGGTTAGCTGGGGGGCTTTGTGTAAAACAACAGAGAGGCTGTCGGGTGGGGTCCGGTGGGTCTGCGGGTTGAGGACAAGGAAACCTAGGGGCCTAATTAGAAAAGCGTCTAGGAGGGTCGGTTTAGACTGACGAAACTGAATTTTGATCCGTCCAAAAACTGTGAGCTGAGTCAATATTGCGTCGAAGATGGCGAGCAAAAGGATGCGAATTTCGCAAAACCGTAAAAATAAAAAATGAAGAGGGATATACAGGCTACAAGTTTCATCTAGGGGTCATAGCCGGATCTTGGCTGCAGCGGTGGGGAAACGGTGATGAACAGAAGACGAAAAACATAGGCGTTTAGGCGTGGCCAGCAGAATCAAGCTGCGAGGTCGTCTAGATTTGGAGGATGATTACGAGATTTACCACTACGTTTGACGTCGTTTGATCCTCTGAAAGCTGGGAGTTCCCTCTTTGCAGGAAGCAGAGCGTCGGGAGGTGGTTGGGAGGCGAAAACCGCCATCGGAGGGGCGCTGGTGCTCTGCTGGCTAGTCATGCGCGCCTGGCGGTGGCTCCCGACGACGGCGACGGCGATTCCAGACGGCATGATGCAGAACGGAGGGGAAGCGGGAACAGGAGGTGGCGCTCACCTCGACCGATTCCCAGAGGAATCGAGGATGGGGGTGGTCGGAGATGATGACGGCGACGGCGGTGTTGATCCTGTACTTGGTCAGGAAGAAGAGGAAGCAGAGGCTCCTGGGAACGTACAGCTCCTCTCGAGGGACCCCAACAACCAGCGCAGACGAGGCGAGTGATCCCCGTCTTCAGCGGTGCTCACCGGCGACCAAGGCGACAGAGCGGTCCTGCTCGGCTTGCTCATGAGGAGGAGAAGGATGTGGGAAAGGAGGGTGGCGACACAGAGAGGGAGGAGCTAGGGTTCCTAGGGGGAGGGGACTTCGCGGCTTGGGGATAAGAAGAGGGGCAGGTGGATGACGCGGCTGACGGAGGAAGACGTTCACCTGCTCGCTGCCGTGAGCGCTTAGAGAGGAGGGTGCAGACGGCGTCGGTCGGGAGGCAGAACAAGAAGAGGAACAGAGACGACGTCGGTGAAGGGGTACTAGGCCAGGGGGTGGGCTGCTACTCTCTCTCTTGGGCTGCTGCGGCTGGGCCCAAGGTGGGCTGCTGCTCTCCTCTCTCACTATTTTCTTCTCCTCTTTATTTATTGGTTTTTTTTGTTTTTATTCTATTACAAATTCAAACCAGCTTCTAATTTCAAATTCTTTTGAACTTTTTCACAGAGAATTTTGAACAGAGGGTTTGACCAAGAGGAGAGGCAAAAGAGAATAAGATACATAAGGAGAGAGAATGCCCACATACATATTCATTTTGGGCATTTTACTAGAATTGGGATTTAGGGTTTAGAAAATGGAACAAAAACATTTGGAAAATAATGGACCCTAGCAAGTGGATCCCATCTTGTAGGAACAAAAAGTGAGAGGTAAAAAGAGAGAAGAAGGTAATGGTGATAGCATTATACAATCAAGACAAAACATTGCAAGGTTTGATATGATGCTCAAATGCAAGGTGGCATGATGACATGAGCATGATAACATGATGATGCAACAATTATATGAAGGAAGTAGCCATTATATTACTAGACCAAGTAGCATTACAGTTGTTAGACAACTGGGATGCTACAGTGGAGGTGGGGCGCCCCTCGCCGTTGATCCTGGCGGGGGCCGGGCGCTTCCTCCTGGTGGCGCGTTCGCGCAGATCGCGCGCTCGGCCACACGGGCCGGGTCGTTTTCGTCGTCGAAGTTCGAGCGGTGGGGTTCAGCGTGACTGATCCGCTGCTGGTGGTAGCGTGACAGCTCTGCGCTGCCACCGATCGAGGCGAAATTTTTCGCTCGGCTTCTTTGTACCGCCTCCGCTTGATTTGGTGAGTTCCTCGACCTCCATTGTCGTGGCGTTAGGAGGATTGGGGTGGAGAAAGGATCCTCCGCGGATCGGGCCGTGGCCATGTAGGTCGCGGCGTGGCGACCGGTTTTGTCGCGAGGTCGGCGGAGTTCTCCGACCGGTCGGTCGAAGATCCAGGATGGAGGGGTCCTCGAAATCTCCCGTTGGAGACACAGGCGATGGAGCCCGTGGATGAGGCCACGGTGATGGATCCGGCGAGTGACGCCGGGTCGCCGAGTCGTCGTCGGTGAGGGCCGCATCCTCTGCGGCTGAATTCCCGCCACGCGTTGTGGGCGAGTTGTACTCGTAGGCGGCGGTGGATCGTGCGGATCGCTCGGAGAGCCGATCGCGTGGCGACTTCGCGGATACGAGCCGAGTCCTCCGAGACGGCGGCGTCGGTGAGGCGGCGAAGAGGCCGATCGTGTCGATAGCGGGCGTGATCACGCCAGGCGTGACGGGTCGCGCCCGGGACGTAGCTCGGCAAGATGGAGCATCTCGCCGATCGCTATCATGCGGCCGGTGGCGACCGCCTCGTTGATGGGCAGATTGGATCTCGCCCGCAGAACACCGGTGGGCGCCACCGCTGGGAATTGTCACGGCGAATCTGCAATCGGCAGCGAGTAGTAGAAACGAGGGCAAGGCGGCCAGCCATCTGCGGTGTGAGATGAGGGCAAAGACAGGGTTTTACCAGTTCGGCCCCGGAGGGTAAAGACCTACTCCTGCTAGATTGTATTATGGTGGTGTTACAATGGGCGAGCTCGGCGGCTAGGCGGCGAGTCGCTTGGGTGTATGAGGGAACGTGTCTCTACTCACCCTATAGGGGGGTTTATATAGGCTCACCTCCCCTAGGGTTTACATATCTCAACCGATTCGGTTAAAGCTTCAATAGTCGTTTAATCCCTACCCGACTAGGCCTATCTACTCGCCTGGGCCTTCAGCTTCCAGTCGCTCATCTCCCGGCCGGGCTTCGATCCACTCGCCGTTCTGCAGGCCCACTCGCCGGGTCTTGGGCCAGTCGGAAACGTCCTGCTGGGTACACCCCGGTAGGCATATCCCCATCAACGACTATAGTGTACTACATCATGCAGTGATATGCTGGGTCACCGTAGTTTGTATCAGAGCATATGCTTTGACCTTAGGATTAAAACCCTTTTAGGAAGATATGTAGGTTGGATAGTGACTATAGGAGCCATCTTATCTAAACCAAATGATCTTATGACTGGTGATGAGTATCCACTTGAGGATAAACCTTGTCACAAAATGCTTAAGTCATAATTCTTAGGAGTATTTATTTTATCTTTTCTTAGTAAGGTGCTATTTAGTGTCTTCATAAGGAGACTTAACCACCAAGATACTTTAGGAAAGTGTAAGACATCATATGGAGTAGTTTAAATGGTGTAGCCTAACCTTAAAACTCATGTAAGACAGTGGAACCTTATTGTTAGTTGTTAACCAAAGATAACATGATGAATATCATTAGGATAAATGTTGAGGTAATTAGTAGTAATCATGTGGGAATCACTTGAGAATTCTACGTGATGAAGTGAAGCCATGTTAACACTTAATGATATTGTAGTGAGAAACAAATTCATCATGGTTAGATTAGTTTTTAAATCCTGATAAATAGGTCAAACATAACAAGATCATGGTGAGATTAGTTCTGAAACCATGATGTAAGTGTAAGTATGACAAGTAATTAGTACATTATCTTGAGGTAGAAGTAAGAAAATAACATGGTAGAACTATTATAGAAGGTAAGGGTGTCATAAAATAGTGATAACCTTCAATCTTAGGGGTTCAATAGAATCTGATTAGTTATTTGGAGTGCTCATGTGAGGTTAGTTTACTAAATAAAGAAAGGTTGGTTATAGTTAATCCTTTCAAAAGTGAGACAAGAGGTTAGTCGAAATCAAATTGAGACCACTTTGCTTACAAAAAATTATCCTGTTGCAATTGAGCAAATTGGGTAAATATTGAGACAAAGAATAGTTTGACCTTATGTGCTAAGTATCATGATGTAAACCTTTATGAGGAGGTGCCATATACTACACAACTAAGCATGAATTCTAGAGATATTATACTCAACTACTATATTCCGGGCTTAGAATATTGTGTGTTATATGTACCACATTTGAATTTATTTGTTTTTCTTGGATCTTCTTGATTGACTAGATCTGTACATGAAGTTTGACTTGATGTGCAAATGCATGTTGCAACATTCAGTTATTACTTGATGTTATAGACCTAGATAGGAATGGGAATTTGTGTAAGGGAGTGACGATTTTCAAAGACCGTGATGAAGACTTACATGAAGAATGAAGCAAAGTGTAAGGAGTATCAACTCAATTTTGAGGATGGATCAAGCTCAGATCATTCTTAGCCAGTAATAAGGAAGATTAGTGTAGAAGATGTATGGAGCAACAAGAAGTAATGAACTTAAGATTCACCCAAAATAGGTGATGTTGCTAAGAAGTTAATAAAGTAATTGTACCAAGTTCATGGAAGCATCATGAATAAATGCAAATACGAAGTTTCGGAGAAAAATGGTATTCAAGCTCTGACAGTTCAGAGAGAATGCCGTAAGGATGTTGGAAGCCGTAGGGTAATACCTACAATCTTGGTTGATCCACAGCTGGTATTTGATCCACAGTTGGTATCTTGTCCATAGCCGGTGTTGGTTGACATAGTTAACCAGATCATCTCAAAAGTTGCATAAAGAGCATAAAACTAGGCCTAAGCTAAGTAAGATCAAAAGGAGTATAAAATTTTATGCGATCGCCTTTCGAGACTCTTCGCGAAGTCAGACCTATCAAAGCAAAAATGTCCAAATAGTAAGTAAGATTAATAATGCTGAAAGATTCGCTTCGGAGATCCACAATTGCGTGGATACACCGTACAATCTTTCATGAGAACCCAACTAGGTATAAAATAAGCTAGACAAAGACCTACATCCTAGTTATTAAGCCAATGGTTACTATATAGACTGTTTAGAGACCATTAGTAAACCCTAAGGGGGAGAGTAAACATTATAAATGAAAGTTGAAGAAGTACTATAGGTGATAATGAAAGATTATCTAAAGCTTAATAAGGTAAAAGCTTGAAGGTGATAAAAGATTAATCCAAACAGACTAATTCTAGAAGAAACAACTCTTAAGTGATCCTTAAGAGGTAATAAAGCACATCCAATTGGGCATGTGTAGAGAATAAGAAATTCCAATGGGTATGGACAAAATGAGTTCAAATCCAACCTTCGGAAGGACCACCAGTATAAATCTTGAAATGACAATCCAAAAATTTAGTATTTTAGCCACAACTATTGTGTTATAATAATTAAAACCCTGTTTTAGTGAGACTTCCTAGACCTTACACAGTATAGTAAGAAAGTTCGATGATTAAATAAAAGGATTTGGATTAGGATACCTAATCAGGATAAGGAACTAAAGAAGAGACCCCTAATTAATGAGTTTATAATAAGGAAATATCCCTAAGGGATTAAAGAAAAAGGAACTTTGGGTATTGGAGACAACAAGTTGGAGATAGCCAAGTATGGTGTGAATTCAAGGAAATTGTTTGGATATGGAATACTAAAATTATTCCCATTCGAGGTTACCATGGAGTTGAGAAATGTTGTAACCAATACAAGTCAATTCCTCATTCCGAAACATGAGAGTTTACGAACTTCGAGGATGAAGTTTATTTTAAGGGGGAGAGTCTGTAACATCCCAGCATTAGAGATTAGAAATAAGCTGAACACAGATGTGTGCATTGCATTCATGCATAGAAAATCAGAATAATTTTTGCGCTTTTGAACAAAACTTGTCAAAGGGATTGAAGCTTCTCTCAACTTGATGGAATTGAAGTAGATCATCAAGTTGACTGTGACAAGTTTCAATATGACCTTTGCTAAAACCTTATTTTGGGTAAACATAATTTGATCTAAGGGTAGATCAAATGTAATAAAATTAAACCCTAATACATTACTTAATGATTTATATTTGATCCTTAGGTGATCATATCATAGTATTCATTATAATCACTCATGAGTACCAAGTATAGGATATTGGAGTCAAGTAGAGATAAGATGGTAGGATTAAGTTAAAGCTAGAGTAGCATGGAGTTATTAAAATAGTGTTATACCTCTTAAAGGATAGTAAGCTTTTGAGAAAGGTGGTTTGATATATACATCTACTAGAGAAATATTAGTGATGGATGATTAGGGAAGAATATGACTGGAGTTAGATGTAGCTACCTGTTGGATTGGAGATTATTAGAGGTAGAATAGTTGGATAACCAAATATAGTTATGAGAAGATTATGAAAAGCTTTAATGTCAAGCTCATTGCATTTTTAAATGGATTTAGAAGAATAAAGGGTGGATAAGAAGGTTCTGGTGAAGTAAAGCTCATCATGTTAACACATGATGATGGATAGGAAGAAGTAATATATCTAGGAAAGGAATTCCTTAAACAAAAGTCTAGGATTGTGAATTATGGAAGATAGGAATTCTTGGTAAAACATTCAACCTTAAATCTGTAATCAAACTCATTATCTATTTTATCTATTTGAATCAATCATCTTATTTCCACAATGCTTTATAGGAATATTTTCCTATAGAAAATCACTCAAGTATATCTTTGACACTTTCAAACCTTTAAATCATATGTATCACATAATTGGAAATTGTTATAAACCATTATCCTCAATATTATATCCATATATTAATCACACTTAAGCAAGTAATGAATAGCTAATTCCAGAAAACAACTATGCATATTTTAAATAAGAAGGGTGGTTAGGATTCACCTGTTAGTAGGTTTTGAATAATAGAATTCACCATTATGAGAATCCTAATAATTAAATTCTCTTATATAATGATTGTTATATAATAATAAAGATGGATACATGCTTTGCATATATTTAGCTACCCTAAACCATCATCATTACATTAATTAGGATGAAATAAAAAAATCATTCTATAAGAGTATAATATGATTAACAAATCCGTAAAAACCTAACTCCTATATTAGTTATAATAAAATATATCCATTGATATTTCCTAAATTCATGGGAATAATATTAATCATATTAATTCCCTAGAACTCTATTTATCAAATAAAAATAAAGGATCACCATATAAAAATCTCCTAAATATTGTGAGTTAATGAGAATCAAATCCCTTGTGTTAATAGTAATGCATTCTATAATAAGATTATGAATTTTAGCTCAACTAAATTCATATCAAAAGCCTTACAAATAATAATAAGAAAAGTATATGTATAAAGAAAATAAAGAAACCATAGCACTATATAATAAAAACTCACAAAATGATTTTAAATACTATTTATCATTGCTGCAAGTATTAGCAAAGGAATTCCATAAAGATAAGTCGAAGTTATTGCTTAAATAAAAAGGTTAGAAAAGAAAAGAGATAATAGAAATCGAAAAAGAAAAACAAGCAGAAAGAAAAAAATAATAGAGGAATCAGATCTGGCCACGACCCATTACCCCTCTCACTTATTCGTCGCTCGTGAGCTGCAGCCAACCCTCCCCGCTCGCTCCGCATCAGCCCATGTCGGTCGAATGCCGGTCCACGTACCCCTTCGATTCTTTTCCCTTTCTTCTTCCTCCCGACAAAAGGCAACGCCAACGCAAGCTGCTGCCTGGCACATCGTCCGCCGTTCGCCGGCGCTGCGATACGCGCCGCGCGCCAAGATGAGCGCCACCGCTCTACGCCGTCTATTTAATCCCAGCGCCGCCGCCGGAGAACCCTAATCCCCTTCCTCCTCTCAATTTTCCCCTTCTGCCAAATCCCTAACCCACCATGGCTCGAGCCAGAGCTCGTTTCCAGCCTCCCCTTGCTATTCTGAGGACACCATGGAGACCGCGGTGTTCGACTCTGTCGATTGCCCCCGTCAGCACAAGCCGGTGAGGTCCCAGACGCACGGATTGAACCCCGTTCCCAACTCCGGCCGCCGTCCTCCCCATTGATTCCGGCTACCCCGAGCCTTTCGGAGCTCACCGACGGCATCCTGGTGAGCCACTGGTTCTTCCAGTACCTCTTGTACTCTGTATTTTGCCCTAATTTTCTCCCACCACAAGCACCCGACATCACCGCCGTCGGCCACCGTCGTGCACCGTGCTCCGACGACCAAAAACTAGCCGCGCCGCTACTATTTGGCTCGCCATCGCAGCCACTTTCCAGCAAGCATAGCCTCGATCGTGCGCATGCACTCAATCACCCGATCGTCGATTGATCTGAGAGGATCAGTTCCAGGTGATGTCAGCATGACATCGTGCTGACGTCATAACACCTCATTGATTTATTTAATTGATCTGTAATGACGTGGCATAGGCCCCACTAGTCAGTGACTTGGGTAGGTTTAGTCTAGGTGTAAAAAGTTCCGTGTCTGTTTAGTAAATTGGTAAAACAATATTAATTCAAATATAAATATTTCCTGAAATATAATAAAGTAATTAAATCTTGTTTAATTAATAACTTTTGATTTATAATTCAGGAAAATGTGTATAATATATGAAAATTTGTAGAAAAATAAAATATATAACTTAAAACTATTACCAAACATTATTATGTTAACAATTTAAATAATTACTATTTAATAAAGATTTTATAAGTTATAAAATTTTAATAATTCATATTTTAATAATGGTAAATGTTAAAAATATAAATAGAATACCAAAAATCTTATAAAAATGAGAACTATAATCCAAATCTATAATCATACATTATTATTTTACTTAATTAAATATTTGTTATTTATTAAGTATTTATAAAATAATAAATCTTATAAAAATCATATCTTATTATTGATAATTCACAAAAATAAATGTAATATATCAAAATGATCACAAAAATATTTTCTACATGTTAAAAATATAATATTCCACTTTTGAGTTAAATAAAAAGTTAAACACTTTAATAAACTTGAATTTAAACCTATTTCTTTAGTTAATAATTCATATAAGGGTAAATAAAATTGCTAATATTTCTAAAATTAGCCAATTGAGTCTAATAAATAGTATTAGTCTTCAATATTGATAATATGAAGTCAAAATGGTTAAACACATTTTAAATGCAATTTTATTGAATTATCCTTCAACCATAAATGTGGATTATTTTATAAAAGGACTCTTATTTAATATAAAATCTCCAAGAATAAATTTGTAATGAGATAAAACCTATTCCAATACTTCAACTACAAGTTATAAACAAACCAAAACACTATATTGAATCCATAAGTAGTTAAGTAATATTATTTCCTTGTTTACAAACTATAACCACTCATCCATAAAAAGGAAAATGATTCTATTCCACTAAAGAATTAGGAAACCACTATTCAAATAGAACTGTTACGATTCTTAAAGTATCCTTAGAGAAACATTATAAAGTACACCTGGTACAAATAACATAAGCAATATGCCTTAAGCCCATCTATGTCTTTAAAGTTAACTTTAGTCTATAATACTTTAAATACTATTCTAAAAGACTTTGTTATGTGTTTTATAGTTAACTTTGGTCTGTTATAGTTAAGTTATAAAGCATCTCAAATACTACTAATATCATTATTCAAATAAAGCAATTCTTTCTTACTTAAAGACTATAACTTGAAAGAACACCTAATAAGGTTAACTTAAAATTTAAATACTTTCCCTTAGCTAAGTAAGATTTTCTTCAAAAGTTATTCTTTTAAGGAACATTATAAAGCAAGACATAAGCATTTTTATGAAAGCTCTAAATGATGAACAAACCTTATATACATAGTCTACAGATACCTTTCCCACTTGAGTATTCCATCATTGTGTGTGCTCTATTATACCATGTTGTTTCACACACACTCACAAGCCTTAATAAGAAGCACATGTGTGAAACTTAATCTAAAAGGGAAACACATTCCAAGGAAACCCTTTCCAGTATCCAAACCCTAAAACAACGTTACCCCGGGATTCAAGTTTATCAACTTGCATTACATTACTTATGCATAATAGCATCTTGCTTCTTTAAACATTAGTCCTTACCAGACCAATGATGTTGATTTCAGATATTGGATCTTTTATATTGTCTCGAAGACCGTGAGTGCATAATCTTGCAATCACAAAAGGCAAGTTCACACTTGCTCATGTCCTTTGATTATTTTATGTAAAGTATTTTGCAAATCAAGTGTTGTCATCGCCTGCATTCCAAAAAGAGAAAACACTATTTTTGATAATAATAATATGAACTATTGGTTACTGATCCAGGGTGATCAGCTAATCTATTAAATCTGACAGTTGGAATACCACTGCTCAGGAATATATCCTCTAGGACTTAACAACCAATGTCGCCAGTGATTATTGCGCCATATATTATGCGTTGACCATGAGATTTGGAATGGGACGGAGAATTCAACTGTATCCTTTTCCTCTCGTATGGAGGCAAGACGACCTTAACGTGACGTTGTGATTCCTTGTGCAGATCCAACATATGGGTGGGCACCCTTACGCCCCACACTTTTGGTGTCTAGATTATCTATGGATGGTGTTTAGTGGATGAACCATTTAATATGGCACTTGCGAGGGCAACACCAGGTCATAGAGTCTTCGGGAACTCATCAGGGTTTTAGCCTGCCCGAAAGGGGGCTTCACGGAGGTGAGCCGGCCTCGAAGGATCGTGCAGACATATGAGGTCGCGGAGAGGGAAGTGATTGGCTTGGATCTTAGGTTGGGCCTCAAACCATGGAAGTTTGAACGGGAACATACTCCTAGCCGTGCAACAAAGCTTAAGATCTCTCATGGGTAAAGTGACGCACCTCTGTAGAGTGTAAGAACTATAACTTGTTACTCCCTGTTCCGGGAAGGAGCTGCGAACGCGGCATGAAAGAAACTCCATCAAAGTTCTGGTAAACCCGTGAAGGCTGACAGACATAGTTTTTCAGAATAAAAGCAACCTTTGAAGAAATGTTTACGAAAACTTGCATTGCCTACGACCTATGGTCTGTGGCTATAAATATAGTGCATCAAACACTCCTTTTCTAGTGAACTTGTTGAGTACGCTCGTACTCAACGTATCTTTTTAACCCTTGCTAGATTCTGAAGCCATTAAGACGACGTTTACATCAAGTTATGCTCCAAGAACCATCATCAAAAGCTAAAGCTCTTCAATAAAGTCAAGAAAGTCAACATATACACCAACTCAAGTGAAGACGAAGTTACTGATTAGATAGGAATATAATCTCTAGCCAGAGAACCTATTTCTGTAGCGTATTGCAATAGCAGCAATGCCAAACCATTAGTTAAAATACTAGTCTTATTAGTATGATAGTTTCTGATTTGTTTATTTCTGATTTTCTTTGTAAGAAGTTTCTTTCTCTCTCTTTAACCTAGAGTGTTCTCTGGATCTTGTGTAAAGAGTTGATTTGTAACCTATAGTCCTGTCTTGGACCTGCTGTGTTTCTGTTGTACCACTCTGAGGGATGTAATACTAGTGAACGGTGTTTCATTGGTGTTATGTCAATGACTATAGTGTACTACATCATGCAATGATATGCTGGGTCACCGCAGAAGTCATGGCGACAGGGGGCGCTGGGAGCTCTTCGCCGCAGTCTACGCGAGTAAAATGGGTGGGAATGGGACTGTCTCACCGATAGAGCTGGCCCACGCCCTTTTTTCGCAGCGTCCGGCATCCCAGGGCGTACCTAGGAACCTAGGTTTGGCCTGCGGACCAAAATACGCCAAATCTGAACGAAAACAGGTCCCTGGGTACGCGTCTGGGCTGATTTTCGACGTCCGGACCTAATTTCGGCGTCCGGATCGGCGTCCTGGGTAGGCGAGTGGAGATGCTCTTATCACGATACATGGCGTCCGGAGCTTTGTGTGTCTCTCTCTCCTATTAGATGACCCGATGCGCCGCCGGCACCAAGGCCGAAAGCAAAACCGTATTGTAGCCATAGGTTTAATCATCTAAAACTGAATCAAGAAACTTGTATATAAATTGCACAGACAACTATATTTGAATGAATGATTGTTTTGATTAGAGATGAGAAAGCCTATTATCGATCGATGTGTGCCATTCTTATTTTTTAATTTTGTAACACAAAAAATGCGATGATTTTCAAAAAAATGTGCTTTTGTGTCATCAATTGTTTTATTGATTAGTGATTGGAATTCCTTGATTCGGTGATCGATGTGTGGGTGCTATTTGTATGTGAGAACAGTCAAAATATAATCGCTGAACACCATCGGATACCAACTTTGCTTCCTCTGAACTGTTGTTCATGCTTCTATTGTTTTTTCCAACGGATTAAATGGAATAGGAAAAGTTCTATCCTTCATGCAAAGGTTATAACAGAGTTAGTATTTTAGCCTTGCTGGGTAATATCATATTAGTTATATGTTATATGTATTCTTCGAAGGACTAAAATTGAGTTTGTCATAATTTGCTATTTTCACAGACACACGCGTAGTTTCATTTTTGTTGGTATATCAATCCAACAATAACAAGAAAGTGGCATCAACTTTGCGAATTGTGAGTTTGAAATAGCACACAAATTTTATATGATGGTACCCGCAACAGAACTGTTGAAAGTGCATCTTAATCATCGAGGTTGTGGCAAGACAATGTTTCGAAATAATTCAGTCAAGTGCAAAAATTTACTTAAAAGGGAAGAAACTTAGTGTTCAGCTTTTTAGAATAAGATGGACAGCAATGTTAGTAGGGTGCGAAACATCTAAATCTATATCTAATAATAAAGCACTAAGTGTTTCTCTCGGTCTAACACCATAAATAATAAAACATTTTAACCAACTTTTTTGCCTGGACGATGGCGGGATTTGTTTGGTCGTGGGTCACGTAGCCTGGCTAGCTTGCATGATCAGCTGGCTTAGTCTCGTCTGTCAAACACAGCAGGGGCCAAAGTTGGGCCGATAAAACGCACCGTACAATCCTAAAAATATCTCTTGATAGGATGTACGACTCAGGTTTAGTCCCATCTTGATCTCTTGAAATACGCCTCACCGATTTATATACGTTTCTAAATTAACTTGATATCAGCAAGCTAAGTTGGAAAATAGAACTGGACGCACCGTTGTTTGATTTGATGATATGTTGCCTTATAGTGTGAGCTAATTATGGGATTGTGGGCTGCATGCTGACCATATCTGTGCATGATGCATGATTAAAGAAGTCTATACGATAATTATGTTGGCTGGCAACTCATACAATCTGCATGTGGTGCACAATTAAAGAAGAAGGGCATTACTGAAAAGGAAGACACGCAAGTACCCAACGAATTATGTGGCGGAGTCGGGGATGGTGCATGATAGAAAAGTCAAACATGCTTGCGGATACTGCATACTTTGAAGGAGGAGGTGCCAGTCAAGAACACACACGGTACAATAAAAAAGAGTTCTGAGAAAGAGCTCTTGCGGATGTGTGTCTAGCCCGAAAAAATGTTCAGAAAAATAGTTTTAAAAAATCGAATTACCCTTACGATTAAGGTCGATCCAATCAATCTGTTGTACGCATTATGACTCTTTTTTGCTGCTTCCTCTATGGATGTGTGTCTAGCCCGGAAAAATGTTCGGAAAATAGTTCAAATAAATCGAATTACCCTTACAATTAAGGTCGATCCAATCAATCTGTTGTACGCATTATGACTCTTTTTCTCTGCTTTTTGCTGCTTCCTCGAATCCCCTATGCCGAGGAAGGTGAAGTCATCTGAGGAGCGGGGTGAACTAGCGATGATGACATATAGCTCTTATGTCCGAGTGTAACAGATGGGCAGGCTAAAAGCGTCGCCAAGGATGATGGCACAAAATAGAAACGTTATCAAGGATGGTCTGTTCTACCATCACGTGGAGTAGGATATGGATCACTTTTATTCCCGGTGCAGCGCACGGGCTTTTCTGCTAGTAACTTACAAAATCATGATAAGGATTAGACCACAATATTCTTTAAGGTTCAAAACAACATCCTACCCCAAGGGAGTGTGCTTGTTTACAATAGTGGCACCACTGGGCCATGGACTGTTATGGCCTCATTCCTGCGAGGGAATGAGAACTTGGGAATGCGGGGGAGTGACCTGATGGAGCAAATAGTCAACTAAGAAGAATCTAAAATATAGTAAAATAAGTATATCGGAAGGCATGGAACTTGTGCCTATAAATCACTTTGGTCCTTATATTTAGAAAAGTTGATTTTACGATCACTGAAGAAGCATGGTATGGTAGGGTCATATACCATCACCGCATACGCTGGAGCTTCGTATAGAAATACGTGGGAGGCTGGGACCCATCTGGTAGTGACAGTTTTATCCTAACTGGCTGTGATTTTAACACAAAACCACCGTTGAAGATCACTTATTTGATCGAACCTTTCTACCCGCTCTCGGTCCTCCCATCCATGCCATGTCCGTGACAGCCCTCATGGAATCGTGTCCGCAGAGGTGGTGGCCAGCACGGAGGACGCCACAACAGCATGGGAATGGGCACGCAAGCCAGCACCGCCGGCTGCGTATCATGCTGTACGTGTGGATTTGTAACAGGCCAGAGCCATCGCCCATCGGTGTAGTGGTGGTGTCCTTCCGGGGGCCGGGCTGGAGGAGGCGTGCGTGCATCTCGGCTAGCTAGTTCTGCATCGATTCACATCAAGTTCGCCGTACAGTGTTCGAGTTGTTCGCCGTGCACGCCTAGATCTGCCGGTTAACAGAGTCTGTGTCTGCTACTTCGCATCAGCCCAGCCAGCTCGTGTGCAAAACCAGCCGTGCCCACGCCTACCTAGCATGCTAGCGGCGGCCACATAGCGATGGGCGCGAAGGATGCACGCCAGGAACGCCATGGCGAGTGCGGCAGCTTTAGGGGGCGTGGACGGTGGACGCAGAGGTCTATCAGGAGCGCAGCACGAGATCCAGGTATAGGAAGGCGCAGGGTGCCGGCGGTGGCCTCTTGCTGAAAACGCCGCCGATACTCTCTATAGATGTTCTCGGTCTTCTACACGATCCAAGGTGTCATCGATCGCCGGCAACGCGCGCTGGGTGCCCCTCTCGTTCTTGCGCTTGCACTCCGTGAAAAAGAAGCGGGACGAGATGTTCGGCTCTCAGGCATAGACGTGTCCGCCTGGCAGATGAGCTCCTCGTCGCCGTGCTGGCGAGGTTGGCGACGCGAATGCCCGAGCGTGTCCTCCATGAGCATGCACTGCGACGCTTCTCGCCATCAGCTTCCGCGCACGCGTCCTGGGCAGTGCTGAAGCTGCCGAGGTGGAAGGATCAATCAAACATGCAAAGGGCAAAAAAGGCTTGGGTTAAGGATGGGGACAGGAACACTGCTTTTTTTCATAGAGCCATTGCTAAGAGAAGGAGAAGGAATATGATTCTTTCTATCAAAGATGAACAAGAGGTTACCCATCATATGCCTGATCAAATTGCAAACACTTTTGTATCCTATTTTAGATCCATTTTCACCTCCTCCAATGGTAATAACTCCCTTGATCTTAACCAATCTAGCCATAACATAACCAGTGATCCTGGACTTCCTATCCCTGAAAAAACGAAATTCTGGAAGTTTTAAATGACATGAAAAGAAATGCATCCCCTGGGCCAGATGGCTTTAATGTTGAATTTTATTTAGCTACTTGGGATTGGATTGGGGATGATGTTACCTGTCTGGTCAGGGATTTTTTTATTACTGCTACCATGCCCAGTCATATAAGTGACACTCACATTGCCCTCATACCAAAAAAGCTCATACCTACTGTTCCTACTGATTACAGACCCATTAGTCTTTGCAATGTAGTTTACAAAATTATCTCCAAATGCTTGGCCAATAGACTTAAGCCACATCTTCCAGACTACATTCACCCTGCTCAACAAGCTTTCATAGAAGGAAGAAGAATAAGTGATAACATCATCATTGCCCAAGAAATTACCCACTCTTTCAACCTTTCCTCTTGGGATTCGAAGGCTTTCATGCTTAAGATTGATCTTGCAAAAGCCTTTGACAGAATTGAGTGGGACTTTATCTGTAAAGCCTTGGCCAGGAAGAACTTGCACCCTCACTTCATTAAGATGGTTCATGCCTGCATTTCCTCTCCTGTTTTTTCTGTTATCATTAATGGACAGGCTTATGCTAAATTTACTAGTTCCAGAGGTATAAGACAAGGATGCCCCTTATCACCCTATTTATTTATCCTTGGCATCAATGAACTCTCTATCATGCTCTCTGAGGCACTTTCAAATGCTGAGTTCTCTGGAATCTCTCTTGGTCCCCACTGCCCTCCCATTCACTCCTTACTTTTTGCTGATGATCTTCTGGTTTGTGGGACTGCCTCTGTGCAAGAAGCTCAAGCAATCAAGGACATTCTCCTGAATTTTTGTAAGGACTCTGGTCAAATTCCTAATTGGGAGAAATCTGGCATCATTTTTAGCAAAAAGGTTGATCCAATAACCCTCTCTAGTATCTCTCAGATCTTTCCTGTGGCCACCATTGATCAAAATTTTACCCATCTGGGTCATCCACTCATTTTGCCTGCTAGGAATAGGAGTGAAGCATACAATTTTATAATCCAAAAATTCAAATCAAAACTTTCTACTTATAAGGCAAACTCCCTTTCCCATGCAGCTAGATTGGAGCTAATAAAATCTGTGCTTTCCTCTATACCTGTCTATTACATGTCTAATCTCTGTTCTAAAAGCTCCTTAAGAAGCTTCAGGCCATTATGAGAGTCTTCTGGTGGACTGGTTCGTCTGCAGAACCCTCAAAAAAAGCACACTGCTTAACTGCTTGGAATAATATTTGTGCTCCCAAATCAGAAGGTGGGCTGGGAGTTAGGAACTTGCAAGCCACTAACATGAGCCTCATTCTTTCTGCTGCCTGGAGAATAGCTGAAAAACCAAACTCTTTTATGCAAAGTGTAATCAAAGCAAAGTATTTTCCTGATTCTTCCATCTGGAGGGCTAGTAGGAATGTTCCAAAGTCTGCTTTCTGGTCCTCAATCCTAAAAGTTAGACATCTTCTTATCAACAACTCCTACTATCAAATTTGCAGAGGTAATTCTTCTATTTGGAGCTCCCCCTGGTTTTCTGACTGGGAAAGTATCTATGATAACCTCACTATCCAACAAAAAGGCTTCAATTATCCCTCTACAATCAATCAGCTTTGGCTTCCTAATTCCCAGACTTGGAACACCAACCTCATTAATACTCTATTTTCTAGTGAGGTTGCAAAGAAGATCAGGAACACTAATGTTATCCCTTCAGAGGAAGATGACATTCTTTGCTGGAGGCCAACACCTAATGGAAAATGCAACCCTAAATCCACATACAAAACTTGTTTGTCTTGGCTGTTTATTTCAGGTACTCCCAAACCTGAGCAGGTTCAGGACTCAACGAAGGAGATTCTCAGGAAAGTGTGGAAATGCAACAAGATGATTCCCAGAGTTAAAACTTTTGCTTGGAGATTGCTGAGAGGAGCTCTAAATACTGGTGCCAGAGGATCTCAATTTTCAGCACACATTGGTAAGGACTGTTGCAGGTGCAATATCCCTGAGACTGATGCCCATCTGTTCTTTCTTTGTCCCTTTGCAAAAGCTGCCTGGCTTCTTCCACCATGCTATATTAAAAGTGAGGTCTTATCAAACAACACTACTGATGTTTCCCAGATCATTGTAAACCTGCTTAAACAAAACCACCCAACTGTTGATTTAAACTACGTCTTTACTTTTCTTTGGTGTGTTTGGAAGGCCAGGAACGATCAGTTGTTTTGCAGGAAAAAAACCAGTCCTCAACAGGTGCCAATACACACGGCCGCTCTTCTTAAGGATCTGGAATCTGAAGAACTTATAAAAGGCTATCACCAGCCAAAAGATCTGACAGGGGTCTCTGTTCCAACTGATTTCTATTTCACAGGACCTAAAGTCTACTTTGATGCAGCTTGGAAGAAGCTATCTAAGATCAAGCTGTCCCGGTGGCATTGGCATTTATTTTTCTCGAGTCTTTTCAGGAAAGGAAAGGATCGACGTTTTCATTCGCATCCAAAGAAGATGTACCTTCCTTTGCAGGTGAGGCCCAGGCTATGCTCTGGCTGCATCGTTTGCTAATGCTCAAGCTCTCAAGGCCCATTTTCTTCATCGATAATCTCTCTTTGGCAAAAGCTGCTGTTGCTCAAGGGCATCAGATAAAAACATGATTTGGGAAATTAGAAGGCAAGCAATAGAATATCAGAATCTATCTCACCCTCTTCTAGGATCCATCTTCCATATCAAAAGGGAAGTTAATGGGGTAGCTCACAACTGTGCTCAACAGGCAAGAAGATCAATAGGATCTGAGCCTACTTGTTCTTGCAGGAACCCAGCTCATAACAGCCAGTTATGCCCAATCTTGGCTGCTATCGACACGATACGGCAAATTGGGTTTGTAATCCTTGATGTACAATGTTTTTGAGCTGCAATATATTTGGGTGCGTCAGCACCCATTCTCTGTTCAAAAAAAAAAAATCTGGCATTACACGTGACGTGAGCATAGTTAACACTTCACAAGAACAGCAATAAAAATATCCAGGGAGCTTTATGCAAAACAAATCCACTGCTTACTAGTCAACGCCGAGCCACTGCCAGGTGGATCCCACCCTCCCATGTCTTTCTATGCGTAGCTCCATCGTATACGGTGATGGTAGCGTGACCCTGTGTCTTGCATCTTCAGTGATCGTAAAATCAACTTTTCTGAATACAAGCAGGACCAAAGTGATACTATATAGGCACAAGTTCCATGTCCTCTGATGTATTTTACTCTCTAAAATATAACAAGGATAAATGTGCCTGAAAAATATTTACAATGAGACGTCATCTTACCCAGAAGTGCTACTGTTCTGTTGCCTCAAACATAAGCTCCATAACACGTCATAACATGAGCATGTGCCTTGTGCGCTTGCTTCACGTCAACTTAAACTGAGTGGATGAAATGAATTAGAAGAGCGAGGAGTACAACACCCCTTCTCTCCTTGAAGCTCCCCGGTCACCTCCTCCTTCCTTTACTGATGCTGCGGACTCTCGTCTGACGATGCCTCCACACATGTCTCCGGCGTACTCGGTATGGTGGCTACTGCCACCTCTCCGTGCTGCCTCCACTCTCCACCCAAGAAATATCTAATGATATTGTGTCCAGTGATGGCAAAACCTACGAAATCGAAGCAGGTATCAATCAAGATGTTCATCGAGCAAAAAGTTTATGCCAAATGTTGCATGGTAATACCTCGCGAGGCTACATATATTAATCTTGGGCGGAATGCTTTAGTAAGCTGGGCACTAACTAATATAGAATAACACATAGCATTGTGATGATGACCTTCAATTGTTTGTTGATAGATTTTCAGCATGTATCAAAGCAATGAAACTGCCATAGTATACCATTCAATTCTCCCTTTGAGTTCAAAATGACTCCAGCATTGCCTACAAATATGACATCAACCAAACATTAAAACTGAAGTTTAATTCAGTCATTATATCCAAGAATACTTCCATGGGCAAAAGGATGACATATCACAAAGCAAACACACATATTTTCAGATATCGTGAAGACTAAAAATTACTCACATGAAAGAGAATAAATGTCCCACTTTATAAGCTGAACTGCTTATAACACAAAGCAATAGCAAGAAAGATGGAGGGGCATACATAACGATTTCTATTTTCTGAATCATGCGGTCAGAACTTCACTTCTAATAGGACCGTGGATCTGTAGTTTAGCATAAATTCTATTTAACTCATTCTTCAAGAGGTTTCTCATGATTAGAATGGTAACAAAACGGAACATCAACTTTAGACTGCAAACTGTGGAGACACAAAATCACAAAATCGAATATAACCACGGGAACAACGGTTTGATACATTTTCAGGGCTGTCTATAGCTACCAATTAATCCATGGTAGAAAAATTGATACATTACCAAAATACAATTGTACAAGCATGCCATGACTATAGTGATTATAACGCTAGATATCAGAATGACTTGAATCATCATAAGAATTTATTAGTACCTTCAAAGTGTCAGGAATATGCAACTTGTATTCCTCTGGGGGCCAAAGGCCACAATATATAGTACAGTTATAGGTGCAAATATGCAGGAAGCCCCCTAACATATGGGGAAAATACAATATACAATATACATCTAACACCCCCCCCTCAAACTCATGGTGGATCAACAACACTGAGTTTGGAGAGTAAGAAATCATGTTGCGCTCTGGTCTGTGCCTTCGTAAAGAAATCCGCCAACTGTAAATCTGAAGGCACATACTGAAGCGCAACAACCCGAGCCTGCACCTGAGCACGTGTATAGAAAGCATCAACACCAATATGCTTGGTAAGCTCATGCTTGACCGGATCACGTGCAACACTAATAGCACCTGTACTATCAGACAAAACCAGAGTAGGTGTGGTAATAGAGACCCCAAAATCCGCAAGTAACCACCGTAACCAGGTCACCTCAGCAGTCAACAAGGCCATAGCACGCAACTCAGCCTCAACACTCGAACGGGAAACCGCTGTCTGTTTCTTCGTCTTCCAAGCAATGAGCGAACCACCAAGAAACACACGATGGCGAGAAGGAACGGCGATCCGAAGGATCACTCGCCCACGTAGCATCCGAGTAGCACTGGAGCTGGAGGGAGCTAGAACGAGGAAAGAAAAGGCGACGAGTGATCGTACCCCGAAGATAACGAAGAACACGGAGAAGATGACTATAGTGAACGGTGGTGGGAGCAGAAACAAACTGACTCGGAATATGAACTGGATAAGAGATGTCAGGACGAGTGACAGCAAGATAAACAAGACTCCCAACAAGATGACGATAACGCGTCGGATCAGGAAGGGGATCACCATCAGTAGGTTGAAGCTTAACATTAAGCTCCATAGGGGTCTCAACAGTGCGCTCATCCCCAAGCGCAGCACGAACAAGAAGATCCTGAATGTACTTTTCTTGAGAGATGTAAAAGCCATCAGAAGTGGAGGAGACCTCAATCCCAAGAAAGTAGCGAAGAGGACCAAGATCAGTCATAAGAAACTGATCACGAAGGCGATATACGCAGAATCATCACCAGTAATAATCATATCATCAACATAGAGAAGAAGAAGAGTGCGTCCACGAGGAGAAGTGTGAACAAATAGCGCTGGATCATGAGCACTAGGGGAGAAACCAGCAGCAGTCACTACAGAAGCGAAGCGCTCAAACCAGGCACGGGGGGCCTGTTTGAGGCCATAAAGAGAACGTCGAAGACGACAAACCATCCCCTCGGGAACAGAATACCCAGGAGGAGGCTGCATATAGACCTCCTCACTCAGCTCACCATTGAGAAAGGCGTTCTAAACATCAAGCTAGGACACAGACCAGTGACGAACAGAAGCAACAGCAAGAAGAGTACGCACAGTGGTCATGTGAGCCACAGGAGCAAAGGTCTCATCATAGTCACGACCATGCTCCTGCTGAAAACCACGAGCCACAAGACGCGCTTTGTAGCGCTCAAGAGATCCATCAGAGCGGGTCTTAATCTTATAGACCCACTTACACGTGATAGGACGAATACCGAGAGGGGGAGAAACAAGATCCCAGGTGCCAGTGCGCTCAAGCTCAGCAATCTCCTCAGCCATGGCCAACTGCCATTCAGGATGATGCTCAGCATCCCGATAAGAAGTCGGCTCGGAGGCAACAGAAAGACCATACTGACTGGGAGAGTAACGGTTGGGGGCACGACGCTGACGAACAGGACGAGAAGAGGGAAGCTCATCAGAGGAAGATGACTCAGGAGACGACGACGAAGAAGAAGGGATAGCAGAGGAAGACTCCGGAGAACGAGGAGAACTAGGAGAACTAGACGGAGCAGAGGCAGACGGCGTCGAAGAAGAGACATCAGGGGGAGAAGATCCTGAAGAAGACACAATAGGAGTAGAAGGAGGTGTGTCAGGAAAGAGAAGGAAAGAGATATCTTCCACCGGGTAGGTACCAGCGGTGGGACGAGGATAGAAAGGACGCGTCTCATCAAAAGTAACATCAAGAGAGATACGCATCCGACGACCAACGGGGTCCCAACAGCGATAGCCCTTATGCTCGTCACTGTATCCAAGAAAAACACACTCAACAGACTGAGCAGTCAGTTTGGTGCGTTCGCGAGGAGCAAGAAGAACATAGCAAACACAACCAAACAAGCGAAGCATGGAGTAGTCTGGAGACTGTCCAGATAGGCGCTCAAGAGGGATGCCACCCTGCAGAGCAGCAGAAGGCTGAATATTGATGAGGTAAGCCGATGTAGCGACAGCCTCAGCCCAGAAATGCGGAGGAAGGGAAGAGGCAATCATCATGGCACGAGTAGTCTCAAGAAGATGGCGATGCTTACGCTCAGCAACGCCATTCTGGGCATGTGCGCCAGGACAGGAGAACTGAGCAAGGGTGCCCTGTTCAGCAAGAATACTACGCAACATCTGGGAGATATACTCACCAGCAGAATCAGCACGAAACACGTGAATAGGGGTAGAATATTGAGTGCGGACCATGGCCGCAAAACGCTGATATATGGAGAGCACTTCACTACGAGAGCGCATAAAATACAACCAAGTGTACCGAGAAAAATCATCGATGAATAAAATATAGTAGCGATGGCCCCTTTCGCTTAAAGCGAGCCGGACCCCAAACATCGGAATGAACTAAATCAAAAGGTCATTTGAGATACGAGCGCTAGTAGGGTAGGGAAAGCTGAATCTGTTGCCCAACCTACAGCCCGGCAATGTAAAGACCCATCTCCGAGATGGACCCCGAAGACCACGATGAACTAATGACGACAGCGGAGTCACAAAGGTGACCAAGACGATGATGCCCTTCTTGAAAGGAGCTGGTAGCGAGGCGACGACCGAGAAGAACGAGATGAAGTAGCGGAAGGAACACGAAGCTAGTCTAACTCCCAAAGCCACGAAGAATCACGCCGCGAGGGCCGGCTCAACTGGGCCTGCGAGCGATCTGAACAACACAAGAATCGACATCAAGAATGACGCGACAACTAGAGTCGATGGTGGCTAGCAGAGAACAAATTCATCTTAAGAAGAGGGACATGAGAAATATCGAGACAGAAAAGAAGAAGTAGAAAGGGTGCCCGACTAGAAACAAGAAGAGAGGTACCATCGTGTGAAAACACGGACAGAGAAGGAAGAGAACGAAGAGCGATGTAAAAGAAGACTCGGAGGTCATATGAAAGGAAGCTCCGAATCCGGATACCACGGGACGTACATTGTGTAGAAGATGGTGGTCGCAGGGCTCTGAAGAATCGATCCACGTAACCAGTGCCTGTCGAAGAAGAGCCTATAGCAGCAAGCAGACCGCGAAGACTCCTGATAATGTCCTGATCAGAGAGAGAAACTGCTGAAGACCCGGAAGGAGCCGATCGCCACGAGCTGGTCTGGCGTGGCGGGGTCCGTGTATAACAATTGGCCCAAGTGTGGCCATCCTGTTGCGATGGAAGCGTGTGATGAAGAGAACCACGGCGACCACGACCACGACTTCTGGTGCCGACTCGACCACGAGGCGCTGGTCTTGACCACGCCGACTGGAGGTAGGTAGTATCGGTGGCGTGACAGGGGACCTGGTGAGTCGAGGGAGCGACAAAGAAGCACCACGAGTAGCAAGCCAGACGGAACCGCAAGAAGACCAAAGACCACGAGACGGTCTCCTCACCAAGCTCGAACAACACCTCAGAGAGCGGAACACGACCACGAGCATTCAGCTGAGCACGCCGGGGCTCAAACTCCTGGTGAAGCCGAGACAGAAACTCATAGATACGGTGAAACTCCAAATCCGAGCGCACAATCTGGCAGCACGAGCATGTGCCACAAACAGTAGTACGGAGAGAATCAAGCTGACGCCAGATAGCAGCACTCTGAGTATAGAACTCATCAATAGTGGAATCACCTGGCGAAGAGCATGCTCTGGCGAACCACGACAGTAAAGAGCATCCCAGACGGTGATAACGCGGCGAAGATGTGCCCATCGAGCGGCCAAGAGGGAGACTCATGAACTCAAAGACATCGAGGCGAGAACATCGGAGGTGAGAAGCGGAAAGACGAGCATCCTCATCGACCCAGAGTGTAGGCGGTCAAGTCGCGCGATAGGTCTCGAGAATGCAGTATTGCTTGAAATTTAGGTCATAAGCGGCAAGCATCGCGGCACTCGGCGGCATCCTTGGCCTCTTGAGAAGCATCAGCCGAGAACAATCGGTGTCGGCGGAATAGGAGCCAAGGAGGCGAGGGCACGGACAGAGACCTCACGGAGAGCACACCCCAAAGACGGAGACCGCGCATGTGAACGCGCATAAAAGCAGCGAAATCAGGATAATTCGCGCCATCAAAGATAACCGGACAGCGAGGAATCGCAACATAGCCCGATGCAGAAGACATAGTTCAATTTTTTTTTAATCAATCGCAGATCTGACGAAAAGAAACCTGTGCTCCTGATCCAATCAGGGATGCAGCGCCGGCAGGTGGGAAGAAGCGGCGGGGCGTGGAAGCGTGATGCTGGACGCGTGGGGAGCAGAGAGATGCGAGCCAGCGGCGGCGGCGAAGCGTCCGATGCTGCGATCCCGCGTGGCTCTGATCCTGGCGCGGGCGTCGGGATGGGCATCGCGTCCGGGGGTGGTGAAGCGGTCAGCTGCGTGGAGGCGTCAAGGCGTCCCTGGCAGGCGGGCGGGCGACAGGCAGTTGGAGGCCCTGGCGCGGGCGGGCGTCAAGTGGAGTCCCAGGTGGAGTCCCGCGTCAGATGGAGTCGGACGGGCAGGCACGTGGAGGAGTCCCGCGTCAGGTGGAGGAATCCTGATGAAGGAGTCCCGCGTCAGGTGGAGTCCCGCATGAAAGCGGGCGTCCTGGCAGGCGGGCGACCGGAGGCTCCTCGGGAGCAGTCCCGCATCAGGTAGAGATCGATCCGGATCAAGAACGGATCTGAAGGAGAAGATCTCGATCGAAGGCAGAGCGAACGGCGGCGGCCGTGGCGTTGGCGGCAAGGTCGGCAACAGGGGCGGTGGCGGCGCAGAACGGTTGCAGTAGGAGGAGGCTAACCTAGCTCTGATACCATGTCAGGAATATGCAACTTGTATTCCTTTGGGGGCCAAAGGCCACAATATATAGTACAGGTATAGGTGCAAATATGCAGGAAGCCCCCTAACATATGGGAAAAATACAATATACAATATACATCTAACACAAAGTACATGAAGACAGGGTCTTTCGGCCCCATGGCGTTGTGTCACAACAACTGGCATGACCTTCCTCATGTCAGGCTTCCCTTTCTTCACAGTAGCCATAACCATGTCCCCAACCCAGGCAGAAGGAAGCCTGTTAAGTCTTCCCTTGGTTCCCTTCACCGTAATAATGTGCAGGTTTTTGGCTCCAGGGTTCTCATTACAGTTTATCGTGGCTGCTGCCGCTGGTAGACCCAGCGGCATCCGGAACTTGTTACAAGCAGAACCTCCACGCCCTGCAGTTCAAGAATGAGCATCAGCAATCACATATATAGATAAAAGAATCCCAACTATCTTAACTACAGAAAACCAGTAATATAAAGACGCATGAAAGCCACAGACCAATTATGATGATTGCATGATATCGTGAAAATTCCTTCAACGTTAAAAAGGATTGCATCTATTTACTGAACCAAGTCACCAACACAAGCAATTGAGAAAATTTACAATCTATTAGTTTGCCTGAGAATGCAAATACCCAAAATGTTTCAAGGAAGTTCTAATATAATTACAATAGTTCATGCACCAAAGATAACATTTCAGAACTTAAACAAATCACTGATCTACCATATACGACCTCGCCTAACTGCTGCAGCTCTCCATAGTCACAACTGTCAGGAAAGGATGCACTCTATAGAAACAATAACTTAAAAAATATACTCATGTTTTGTCATTTGTAGTCAGGATTAAATATAGGATACAAAATGTTTGCTTCATCCAAATTCTTCGCTACATACATTAACCTAAGCTACAGAGTTCCCTTACACCTTTATAACATCCAACAAGAAATATCATCCAAAATTTTAGTGAGAAAGGTTGAGAGAGTGAAATACACAAATAGGCGATATATAGAACCTGGTGTTTCTTGTATTTCTCCTTGTTTTTTCTTGTTGATCTCGGATATTTTGTCGGCTGTGTGCATCTCAGTTATGCAGAGGCCCGGTGTAATGCTTAAACCTTTTAAGTAATAAAGCGTCCATTATAAAAAAAAATCTCCAGCGGGGAAGATAACATAATAATATTTATATGATTATATCCTCAGATATTTAGTTAAACCTAACTCAAAAAGGCCCATTTCTCTGCAGAAATACTAACCAAACTTAAATTCAAAACTTAAGTTTATGAGAGAACAAACATTCAAAATACCAGAAGCTTGAATTAACTATCTGGCAACTGTAGCCGTAGGGAGTGATGCCGCCAAAATACCAGAAGCTTGAATTAACATATAGGCAATTGTAGCCGTAGGAACAAACATTCATTAGCAATAGTGTTTCTCAATTGATAGTCATGGCACAACACATCAGGCAAAGAACATGAGAGATGCAAGGACATAGAAACATGAAATTAGTACAGGAATCTCCGGACAATCCAAACCATAGCAGAATAGGAATTAAATTATGGCAAAGGATAGGAAGGAGGATCTCACTCAAGGAGGTGCAGCCAGTAACACGGAGCGTTTCGATGTTGTCCGCCGACGATTCTCCTCTTGATGCTATCACGGGTTGATGGTACTGTTGACAGCCAACGTGCACATGAGAGATCAGGAGCTGATGGGAAGAACCAAAAAGGAACACGATAAGCCTCACCTAGGCGCCATCTGCATCGGTCAAGACCACCGTCGCTTGACGGTCGCACCTCTTCCCAAGCAGCGGTCGACCACTGGAGTCTCGGCCATCGCAAGCCGCCGATGCAGGCAAAACGACTCATGGCCAGAGAAATCAGCAATATTGCCTCTTTTTAGAAAGAAGTAAGGGGAACTACCCTACAGGAGAAAAGTCCAGTCATGGCCAGAGAAATCAAGTAGGAAAACACAAAGGACAAATGGATCCATGGCATGGAAGAAAAAGGAGAGGGCACGTACCATTAGCACCGGGCAACATGGGATCTAGGCCACTGTCTAGGTCTCTGTCAATTGCTTCAACAAAAGGGCAACGAGAGAAGAGCCACAGGGAGCGTGCCATCGCTGGCTAAAAATCATCTAGCACCACAAAAATATATCGGACCTAAGTTGAGTTAACCGCAGGGTTGTGGCACTTCTATTTTGGTAACAACACCAAAAAAAGCTAACTCAAAAACAGGAATCCAACAGAGGTAGCCTGCATCAAACCACACTCGGTCTCAAACATGATTATAGTATTTCACCCAATAATGGGTATATAGGAGAATATGAAGTGCATCACCTGAAAACCATGAAAAGTAAATAGTTGTTGTATTGGAATAGAGGTGTGTGCCATTCCCGCAACTACATGATGAACATCTATATCAAATAAGCATACCTGTAAAAAACAGTGAGACGACATTCAGAAAATCTTGGCCTCACACAGGGTTCAAGATACCTTTAAAACAGAAGTACAGATATATTGTCTGACATAATCATGTTATGCCAAATTGCCAATAAACAGGGAATACAATTGCATATTTGGGTGAAAATATATATTTGTTATATGGCAGCAACAAGAGGAGTCCATGCTGAAAATGAGGCAAATATATCTGCAAATAAAGTGTAGACAATGATAAGGTATGAAGTTCAAAGTACAAAGAAGAATTCCATACACCTAAAAGGAAAATATCTGGAAGCACTTGCACCTGAACAAAATGGCAAGGAATCTGCTACTCCCTCCGACCCATATTAGTTGACTCCAATTTGGATGTATCTAGACAAGTTTTTGTGATAGATACATCCAAATTGGAGTCAACTAATATGGTTTTTGTGATAGATACATCCAAATTGGAGTCAACTAATATGGGTCGGAGGGAGTACTAAATGATGAGAACAAATAGCACGGTTAAACTACAGCTCATGTTTTCTGTTGGGAAATTGATTGCATATTAAGCAAAAAGGGTGGATATGGGACGGTGATACCTCGGAGAGAGATGAATCTGGAGGAGTAGGGACGGTGGGGAAACCCCTGCAAGTAGGCAGTGACCCAGCAGCGCTCCTATCGTCCCAATAGCTCCAACTGCCACCTCCTAGTTGCGATTAAGTAGGGTAGTCAAAATACCATGTATGAGAAACTCCACTGAATTATTCAAGGAAATCCAAAAGTGAACGTGAGAGCCTCAATCACACACTCACTTGCAAGCTAGGGAAAAAATCTGTAAAGAGAATCATAGACTGTAAATATCTCCAAATCTACATAAGAAAGCTGAGCCTGTAACCCAGCGTATGAACTTTTTTTGTACTTGATTCAAGTTTATAAATAAATAAAAAGAGCCCCCACGGTAACTTAAAGAAAAGGAACTGAACCCGATGCAGTCCACTACTCGATCGTAGGCTACTCAAATAAGAAAGTAAACCCAATGTCGCAGCTTTAGGAAAGGGAGGTGTAATGATCAGGTTAAATTGCAGTCCACTACACCATGCAGCAACTGAACCTAATGCAGAATAAATTAGAATACATAGAAAATGGGCATAGACTAAAGATTTACCTGTCCACTTCCTTCTGATCAAAGTGGCCAAAGAATATCCTAGAATTGGTAGGCCACTCAAATAAGCAACTAATACACGGGGAGAGCTTTAGAGTCAGCAAGTTACGAGCTGCAGATACAGTGATACACTCTTGTTGCAGAAAAAGAGAATGCACATACCCAAAAAACTGCAGGTTCATGCCTGCAATCCTCTCTTGGTAGTCAGGAAACAGAAGAAAAAGAACCAATCAAGACCTGCAGAAGACCGTCCTCGAAATAGGCTTTCGCCCCGCTATATTAATATAGCACACACTGATACACAAGTTCGAACAAAGAAAAGCTGGGGCAACAGCACAAACATGCCCAAAGAAAAAGAAATGAAGACAATGGTGAATTGACAGAAGATGATGACTCGCGATCGCTGCGCCCTCCAACTTATGCCCACCACACTCCCAAGCACCCCGTAGCGCCGAGTATCAAGCAACACCTTCAAGAAGGGGAGCACCGTCGACGGAGCTGCTGCCCAGACGCTGGCCCTAGGGTTTCCCGACACTCGAGTAAAGTGGATGAGGCTTCCCAAGACGCCCTCAGGAAGGAATGGTGCCACTCGAAGCGGCACAGCGTCGAGGTCAGACGAGCCGACAGAGATTTCTCCCGCCCCCTGTCCACAAAAAAACCCTGGCACAACGGCGCACCACCACCAAACTTCGACGCCCACCAACACGCGCCACCACGATCAGGAAGTCACCAACACCGTCGCTTCGTGAACGCTGGCACGCGACCTGAAGGACGAAGACACACGACATCGCCGGACCGGGAGAGAGCAGCCTCGCAGCCGCGCGGGAGGAGCCCACCTCCACCGCCAAGAGACGGTCGTCGACCGGACAGAGCAGCGAGGGCACGCCAGGCCTTGGCAGGGCCCGGCCGGGCCACGAAGGGCCCGTAAAGCCCTGGCCGCCCTGCAGCAACAAGCGGGGCACGACGCCGTCGTCCCCAGTCTAGCACCGTCGCTGCCTCCACCTCCAGCGAGCACAGCCGCCGCCGTGCCCGGCCCGCCCAAGCCCATCTGGACCCGCCCGAAGATGGCCAGATCTGGGCCGGGACAGCCGCCGGCGGAGCTCGGACCATGGCGCCCCGCCTTGCCGACGTCACCATGCCGACGCCGCCACCAGCCATCACCCGGCCACGCCGGACCAGCACCTCCCGAGCTGCACCGCCGCCTAGGGTTACAGAGCCCCGACTCGCTCACCATGGCGCGGGGAAGGACAAGCCGCCGCCGCCGGCGTCGCCCGGGCTTCGCCCGGCGACCCTTGCCGGCGGCGGCGACGGAGGGGAGGGGTGGATGGAGGGAGGGAGGCGGCAGGGGCTGGGGGCGAGCCCGTCGCCCTCGGGGGGGCGAGAGCTCGCGAAACCAACTGATCCCCGCCGTTGATGGAGAACGAGATCTCGAGCCCCAGGTGGCGCACTGCCCTGGCGCCGTAGACTCCACTGGCAGGCAGCCGCCTCCCTCCGCGCCGCCGTCCTCCTTCGGGACGCACTCCTACAGTGCCGCCTCCCTCCGCGCCATAGCGACCGTCCACTCCCGCTCCATCCTCTTACCCTCCGCGCAGCTGCCCTCCTCCGGGATGTGCTCCTGCAGCCATGGACTCCACTGGCAGGCCGCCGCGGCCCTCCGCACCGCAGTCCTCCTTCAGGATGCGCTCATGCGCTCCTACAGCGCCGCCTCCGCCCACCACCGCGACCGTCCGCTCCGGCTCCGCCCTCTCACCCTCCGCGCCTTTGTCCTCCTCCGGACGTGCTCCTGCGCGTCGCCTCCCTCCCGCCACCGCAGTCATCCTGTCCGTCTATGGCCTCGCAGCTCGACATCGCGTTGAAGTTTGCTGAGCAGGAGGCGCTCGCGTGGGAGGGAGGAGTGGAGAGCGCACGAGCTCGAGAGAGGAGGCGGACTTTGTACATCGGAAATACGAAATTAGGATCATCACTCATGCTCACCGCGGGCGCTCTAAAGATGTATTTGACGACGTGGCGCTGAGTGGATCCACTGTTAGTCTCTATGTGTGTTTTATTTGCAGAAATGCCACTCACATTTGTTTTTTATCCCAGGCCTATTGATAACTCAGTCAGACTGACCGGTGGGACCCACTTGTCAGTCCCACCTGCCCATCTCTGAGGTCTTGGCTAGCGGAGGTCGGCGGCGGTCTCCCGGCCGCCTCTGCCCATTGTAGCCAGAGTTGGGTACTGTAACTCTTCTCCGGTTCAGCTACAGCGTGCTGAAGAAACCACCCCCGAGCCCGATGTCCCCGCGAGTGTGGCCGTGGCCATGACCCCGCGCGCTGTCGGACGCGAGGCTCGCGACGGCGGCCGACAGCGACGCCACGCAGAGGCCCTGCCGGCGCAGGCTCGTGGCCGGTTCTTCTCCTCCGGTATCCTGCGACGACAACGGCGAGGAGCAGCTTATGCCAGGGATGGGCGCCGCCAAAATCTGCAGCAACAGATAGGGTAGAAAGTTCAGGCAATGCAGTCTGTATATACCTGTAATAGTAACATCAAGCGTGTAGCAAGCATAGGGAAATGCAGCGCGCGTGGTCATCTCACCTGGATTTGCCCGTGGAGGCTCCTGATGCAGGCGGCTGCCTCGTGCAGGACCGACGCGGTGTCCGTCTGCAGACACACATGGATCATCGGGTTCATAACCGTTTTTTCTTCAGAAACACAAGCAGGAATACGCATGTTTTACCTTGCCATAAGGAGAAACCAGCTGCTGAAGCGCTGTGATCTTGTCCCCCAGCTTTTGGCTCCTCTTGCACGGTGCCTGCATACATCGTGTTACGGTCGATGTGATTATTTCTGAAACTAACTGCATAAGTAATTTTTGTGCAGTTGCTGGTTAAGCACTTCAAGTGTATGCAACTATCGACCACGACCATGTTAATTACTCCCTTCGTCCTGATTTACTCTACATCTTAAAAAATATCAGACAAATTAGTGTTGCATTTATTAGTACTACTTAGATATCTGAACAACCAATCAAAGCTACCTTGAAAATAGTAACATCCAATAGAGAGAGTAGGACCACTTTGTTTTCTGTGTTTTTATTGACTAAAAGCTAGAATGTAGATTATTTCAGAACAAATTTTGGGGCTAGAATGTAGCCAAGGAAATTCGGCGAGCCATGGAAGAGCAGACGACCCAACGTCACCTTGGCAGCATGAGTCCTTGGCTTGGCGCTGTGGACCCTGCGCCGTCGACGTCGTCGTCGCGGCGCTCCTTGTCTTGAGCCTCTTCGAACTGCTTCCGTAGCCACCCATTGGCTCACCGCCGCCGACCTCCGCTAGCCAAGACCTCAGAGATGGGCAGAAGCGCATCGGGTTGGGACGGGGAAGAGAGGAGAGAGAGGGGAGGACGAGAGGGTCTGGGTGGGACTGACAAGTGGGTCCCACCGGTCAGTCTGACTGAGTTATCAATGGACCAAATAATTAAGCATTTGACTGGAATAAAAAACAAATGTGAGGGGCTTTTCTGCAAATGAAACACGCATAGAGGCTGACAGTGGGTCCACTCAGCGCCATGTCGTCAAATACATCTCTACGGCGCCCGTAGTGACCATGAGTGATGCTCTGACGCGAGTTCGATGACCGTAAATTCGTATTTTTGATGTATAATGACTGTATTGACTTTGCTAAGCAAGTCCAATGACTAACCATGGATTTAACCCAGATATTTTCAGCAAAACGAGATCTAGGCTTAGTTTGGCAATAAAGTTTTTCCAAAACTGAAATATATCAATACCATAGTATTCTAATGCCTAGCAATGTAATACTTCAGTTTTTCTCTTTTCTCAGTTTTAGGAGAAAGAGGGTCAATATTTCAAAAAACCATAATTTTAGAGAATACTTCATTTTTAAAACCACATTATTTGTTAGATCCAAACATCTCAAAGTATTTAATACTTCAATTTTTTTCGAAACCTTTCAATACTTTAAAAATACTTTGATGCCAAACGGAGCCCTAGGTTTTACTATGGGATGTGCGCAACGTGCGTGACGAGGACATGGTGATTATGCTGGCTCGCTGACTGAAACGATGGCCCCTCGCGTCGCGTACATGGGACTAGATGTCATGGACTGTTCAGCTGAACAAACAAGAAGTGAAAAGAATAACAACTGTATTAATTCAACGGTGGTAAAACGAGGTGGAGGTGAAAACCACATTTTTTGGGTGAATCCAACAGATCTCAAGGGTGGGCGCACGGGATACACCTCAGGCTAGATGTCATGGACTGGTTCAGCTGAACAAGAAGTGAAAAAAATAACAACTGCATTCAACGGTGGTAAAACAAGGTGGAGGTGAAAACCACACTTTTTGGATGAATCCAACGGATCTCAATGGTGGGTGCACGGGGATGCACCCGAGGAGGCGGGTAGTCTTCCAAAAATGAAGTGCATCGAGATTGGTGGACCATTTTGCTTATCATATCCAACGATTTCTACTATGTGCGTGTAGGTAGCCGCGCGCTTGTAAAATCCGTGTCCGTATATTATAGTAGGCTACTTACCCGTCTAGTTATGCATACATACAACACCGTAGGATAAAAAGACGAGAGCATAATCTGATTAACGGATGTGATATAAACCTATTAGAGAAACTAACATTTAACGTTTGTTGTATCGGGAGCATGAGTTTGATTTCTTAAGTGAATGGAGTATGTCATCCATACACATGAGTTCCTCACACAGTGTTATCCACGCCATCCACACACACACATGAGCTTTCCCCACGGTGTTATCATCCATACACAAATGTTCTCTTTATCTGGCTTCGAAATTTACCACGACAATATGTGTTGTTTTGCATGTCACACAATAAAACACACAACCAAGGACATGCGGCATGTCACGCATGTTATAGGCCACAGAGCCGAGAACATGTGTCTTCACACGAACCAAGAACATAAGCTTTTTTTCAAAATGAAATAGGGCGTCCTCTCGTCCTATGTTCACTTGGCGAGATTTTTTACGTGCAAGCTGCATGTCGTGAGCAATGGTGCAGGCGAGGTGTTTGTTAGTCTTTTTGTGGTGCCCCATGTTCATTTGATGCCTATATATAATGTCATGTAGCTTTCGCGGGAACGGAGGATAGAAAGCGCAATAAAAATAACGATGCTAGTTGGCCGGACAAGCCACAAACAAATGTACTTGGTATCTGAGCGTACGATCCTCTAAAAATCACAAAACAGCTGATTGCGGTGCACATGTCAAAAACCACGACGATGTGACGATGGTATCTAAGACCCAAAGGAAAACCATAACGATGTGAGGATGGTGGCTAATACACAATTGAAAGAACAAAGGACATCTCCTTCGGCCTATTCTTAGCAGAATTTTGACGGATGGGAAAAGAACGCCGTTAGCAAAATAATGCCAGCAATGTGGAAATTGCAGGATCATATGGTGGCTATATCGAATGACAGCGCATGCATGCACATGTAGCATGGTGGATAGCAAATCTGCGTTGATATATATATATAGTTTTGATCCCTCGCCTAAATTGTGTGCCATGATACGAAATTCAGGATTTCAAGTGGTTCAACTCCTATCTATGAAAATCTATGCTTTGCTATTTTCCAAATCTATGTGTAAATTTATTTAATAATAAATAGAGAGATAAGATGTAGTGCTAGATACATCCATTTTAATGACAAGTAATATGGATCGAAGAGAGTATTTTTTTTTCAATTTTTCGGATATTGGAAAGGTTAAAGCTAAACCACATATAGTGTGGACGAATTATATAGTGAATAATTGCTCTATAGTTAATAAATGTTCATCGCTTGATGATTACAGTTGAACTTGTTAGATGTATATATTTGGATATTGTAGTTTCCTCATATATTAGGGGCTTCCTGCATATTTGCACCTGTATTTGTATTATATATTGTGGCCTTTGGCCTCCAGAGAAATACAAGTTGTCTATTCCTAACATGGTACCGTCCCTGGCCTTGCCGGCGCCGCCCGCATGCCGCCTTTGTCTCGTGAGTTCTGGCCGTCTGCACTGCGAGATCGGGCTCCGTGTTTTGCTCGGGCTGCCTGCAAGCCGTGATCTACTTCCTGATCCAGATCCCGGTCGGTCTCCAGCCCGTGATCTCACTGGCCGACGACGACGCACCTGCAGACGCCTCCAAGCCGCACACACGCCTCACCGCAAGTCGCAGCCACGACGCCCGCCCGCCTCGGCGCGGGGCGTGCTCACGTCTAGGACGTGTCGCCTGCTGCCTCCCGCCCGAGTGTTCTGGCCGCCCGCCTTCTCTTCCAATCTCGATTTCCCCTAGAATAGGTTCGCGCCGCCCCGATCTAGCTTATCCCAGTGCTCAGATCACCGGTGGTGCCCTGTTCTAGGAGGAATTGGCTGGAGATTGCTGCTCGCGAGCGTTGACTTTCAGCAGCCAGATCTAGATCTAGATTAAAAAAAAGATAAAAAAGAGAGAGAGATATCTTCTTTATCGGGTTATGTTGCGATTTCTCGCTGCCCGGTGATCTTCGATGGCGCGAATTACCCTGATTTCGCTGCCTTTATGCACGTTCACATGCGTGGTCTCCGTCTTTGGGGTGTGCTCTCCGGCGAGGTCTCCTGTCTGCCATGCCCCTGCTCCTGTGGCTCCTCTTCCGCCGACACCGATTGTTCTCGGCGCTGATGCTTCTCAGAGTGCTGATGATAGTGTTGTTGCTGCTTATGACCTGAAATTTAAGCAGTACTTTTCTGATCTCGAGGCCTATCGCCACGCTCTGACTGCCTACACTCAGTGGATCGATGAGGATGCTCGTGCTGCTGCTGTTCTCACCTCCAGTGTTTTGTCCCAGTATGCTGCTGAGTTCATGAGTCTCCCTACTGTTGCCGCTCAGTGGGCACATCTTCGTCGCTTCTCGGCCGCTGGGATGCTCTTTACTGTCGTGGTTCGCCAGAGCATGCTCTCCATGAGTGATTCCACTATTGATGAGTTCTATACTCGAGTCTTTGCTATCTGGCGTCGACTTAATTCTCTCTGTCTTGCTTTGTGGCACATGCTCGTCTTTGCTAGATTGTCTTCAGTTTGGAGTTTCACCGCATCTATGAGTTTCTATCTCGGCTCCGCCAGGAGTTTGAGCCCCGGCGTGCTCAGCTTAATGCTCGTGGTCGTGTTCCGCTCTCTGAGGTATTGTCTGAGTTTCGGGCTAAGGAGACCCGTCTCCGTGGTGCTGGTCTTCTTGCGGTTCCATCTGTGCTTGCTACTCGTGGTCCTCCTATGCCGTCTGCTCCCTCGAATCAGCCGCGGTCCTCTGTGCCACCGCCGATACTATCCACTCCTCCGGTCGAGTCGGCTGTGATCTCGGTGGTCGGCTCGGCAGCTCGTGGTCAGGGTCGTCGTGGTTCTCTTCGTCACTGGATTCTGGAGCTTCCTTTCATATGACCTCTGAGTCTTCTTTTCTGTCCGCTCTTCTTTCTCTCCCTTCTCTTGTCCGTGTTTTCACGACTGATGGTACCTCTCTTCCTGTTTCTAGTCGGGGCACCCTTTCTACTTCCTCTTTTTCTGTTCCTGATATTTCTCATGTCCCTCTTCTTAAGATGAATCTGTTCTCTGCTAGCTAGCTTACTGACTCTGGTTGTCGCGTCATTCTTGATGTTGATTCTTGTGTTGTCCAGGACCGTCGCACACAGGCCCTGGTTGGAGCTGGCCCTCGCAGCCGTGACTCTTCAGGACTCTGGGAGTTAGACTGGCTTCATGTTCCTTTCGTTACTACTTCATCTGCCAGTTCTTCTCCGGTCGTCGCCTCTTCTACCAACTCCTTTCAGCAGTGGCATCATAGTCTTGGTCACCTTTGTGACTCTCGCCTGTCGTCATTAGTTCATCGTGGTCTTCTGGGGTATGTCTCAGGAGATGGGTCTTTACATTGTCAGGGCTGTAGGTTGGGTAAACAGATTCAGCTTCCCTATCCTACTAGCGCGTCTGTATCTCAGCGACCTTTTGATTTAGTTCATTCCGATGTTTGGGGTCCGGCTCCTTTTGCTTCGAAAGGGGGCCATCGCTACTATATTTTATTCATTGATGATTTTTCTCGGTACACTTGGTTGTATTTGAAGGGAATATGCCCTGAGAGGCAATAATAAAGTGTTTATTATGTGTATTCCAAGTATATGATAGATGTTTATTTTGCATGCTATAATTGTATTAATACGGAAACGTTAATACATGTGTGTTTAATAAACAAACAGAAAGTTCCTAGTTATACCTCTCTCATAAACTAGCTCGTTGATTAACAAGATGATCAAGGTTTCCTGATCATGGACATTGGATGTTGTTAATAACGGGATCACAACATTAGTGTAATGGTGTGATGAACATTCATCCGAAGTATAGCATTACGATCAAAGTCATTGAGTTTATATTGCTATAACAACTTACGAAGTGATCCTAATCCTTAGACCATGAGATCATGTCAATCACTAACACGGAAGAGTTTCTTGATAACATCAAACGTCACACCGTAATGTGGGTGATTATAAAGATGGATTCGAACTAATAAAGTATTATGTTGAGGCTCATGGATCGAGAGTGGAATTTGTTCATCCCGATGGCGGATAGATATACTCTAGGCCCTCTCGGTGATATCACATTGATTAGCTTGCAAGCAAGTGATTTGATCACTAGAATGTTATATCACAGAACGAGAAAAGAGTGCATGTCGAACGAGATCAAACTAGGTATGGAGATACCGATGATCGAATCTCGGACATGTAATATATCGTGAAACAAAGGGATTAAGATACTAGCGTAAAGGTTCCGACGATCACAAGAAAGTCATCGTTGAATGTGTGGAGTCGATGGGTCTCCGGATCCGCTTCGATTATTGATCCAGAGGGTCTCGATCATGTCCGCATTATTCACGAACCGTAGGGTGACACACTTAAGAGACACCGACATCCAATTGGAGCAAATTTTTCATGCGAAAGAATGAACAAGCAGGAATTTATTTCACTAGATACCAAAACAGGTTTTCGGGTGAAATTGCATAAAGTGGTTATGCATGTGAAATAGAATTCTAGCAAGGTTATTTGTGAATGTTTGTCATTAAAGTAATTGACAAAATTCTGAATAAAATAAAAGAGTTTTATTTAATGAGAGTTTGCATTAAATTTGGTGGAAATTTAATGGGAATTTGAGTGGACTTTTGAGTGGAGGGATTTTAAAGGGCATTTTGTGAGTGGAGTGTCCACCCACATGAATGAAGGAGGGAGGGCAGCCCCATGGCCGCGGCCACCCCTTGGGTTCCCCTCCTCCTATAAAAGGAGCCCCTCCTCACTTGTCTCTCACACCTCCTCGTGAAGGATCTCTCTCCTCTAGAATTTATCCCCATGGTCTCAGACTAGCGAGATACATGTTCCGGTGGCTATTCGGCAAGAAAGAGTTGTGCTTCTGCTGCATCGCTGGAGCGAGGAGGCGGAGGTTGCTCGGTGCCTCGAACGTGTGTGCGAGCACGGATGCGCTGCTGATTTGCGGCGCTAGGACTTCCTCTCGATCTTGAGATCGGCAAGAGATCGTCTACATCAACCACGAGTTGAACTCGTTAAGCTTTGTCGGTCTTCAAGGGTATGTTCTCTACGGATATACATCCGCCCGTTGTTTGTATCTAGTAGATAGATCTTGGTATATAGTTCACATCGTAGGAAAATTTTTGTTTTCTATGCTGCGAACCCTACAGTATTTTATGCGCTCTCGCAGTGAAGTGCTCTCCATATATCAGCGTTTTGCGGCTGGTGGTTTGCCTCGTGCGCCGCATGCCGTAAATCAGCTAAGCACGATGGTCATCAGTATAGATGCTCAGATGATTCCTGCTCCTCTATTGAAGCAGACTTAACGTAGGTGCTCCTCTAGCGCCACCTTGTCTGGTCTGCATGTTTTAGTGGCTGTCTAATAACAGATCCTTCTGTGTTGTCTTTCATAAGTTGGTTTGGTTGAGTTCCAAAGCTTGGACAAACATTTCCAAAAACAAAATATAGTTTAAAACCATTTTCATATCTTTATCAAATCTTGTGCTAAGGCACTGTTTTATTTTAAAACTCCAATGGAACCAAAAAAGTCTGGTGAGACAACATAGTTTTGTACTAAAAAATGTGCAGGTTTCTTTTTACAAAAGTCTAGAACAAGTTTGAAATCAAACACATTTGAAAACATTTGAATTTGATTCCTGGAAAATCAATCAGAAAAAGAAAAAGATAAAAGAATAGGAAAAGGGCCGGCGCCACTCTTCCAGCCCAACAGCAGATGCCGCCTGCAAAGCCCACCCGGCCATTTCCCTTTCCCCCTCTTTATCACGCGCGCAACTCTACCCACGGTCGCTGGCGCGCTGGCCCCACACGCCAAGTCATCATCTTCCCCGAAATCACGCACCCGCGACCAACTCCGGCCGTTTCCTCCCCCGTCACTGCCATTGAATTCGCGAGTTAAATGTCGTTGATTCGTCAGTAACACCCTGTCCAGCTTCGGCTACTTAACCCCCTCCCCTCTCCGCTCATTTCCCCTCACTCGGCACACCATCTCCGCCACCAGGCTGCCGGCAATTCAAGTTGCAACGCCGCTGCCCGACGCTCTCCGGCGATCGATTCCGGTGAGAACTCCCTGCCCCTGGCCCTCTCGACCTTGCTTTCATGTTTTCCACACTCCTGCGCATCTAACACTGCTCGCGGACCTCCTTTTTGTGGCTTACAGCGTCGCCTTCGTCGACGACCGCGCGTGTCCGACGACGTGCTCTACTCCGACGAGTGACTACGGTAAACCTAGCCCTTCCCCATCTCTCTGGTTCACGCTCGCACTCACACTGTTCCAGTGCATGTCTAACGCCACCTTTCACTTGCCTTCCTGTGCCTTTTAGCGCCGCCAACAACGACGCCCGAGCACACCCGAAGCCGCCCTCAACTCCGGCGAGGAATTCACGACGGTCTCGCACGCCCGCGTCTTCGCCATGTCGACCATCGTCATCACCTCGTCTCCACGCTTCGGTAATGACCCGTACCTTCCCCATTTTCCCCCTAGCGCCGCCAGTTCACCGCCGACAGAAACGTCGCCGCCGCTCTGGCCATTCGCGCCGCCACTCGTTGGTCAAAGCAGCGTGCGCCGTTAGATATGTATCGAAGGGTTTAGATTAGATCTGGATCGAACCATTTTCTTTAGATCTGGCGTGTTGGATCTAACTTGATCCAACGGCGCGGAAGCGTGATCCTGAGTGAAGCGGTATCGTCCAATCAGGAAGCGTCGTGTGGCTAGGATTTAAAATTAAAATCTGGAATTAGATCTATTAGTTGTTCAAACTTGCAAAATTCATAACTTTTGATCCACATGTTCAAATTTTGCAAATTTTATATCATTGGAATCAGGATAAAGAATTCTATCTGTTTATGCAATGTGTTTAATGTTTTGCCTCTGTAAAAATGGTTATTTTTGCAGAGACATTTGTAGGCTTAATTTGAGTGTGGTAGTTATTTGAAAAATGTTTTAAAGACCAAATAAAGTTTATTTTGAGTATCTTGGACTTGTTTATGTTTTAGTACTATATACTTGTCTTGTTTGGTGTAGAAAAATCATCACATGGCATTTGCATGCATTCATTTATTTTTGTTTGTATATTTTGTTATGTGATTTTGGTACCATTATTTTATGTGTAGATTTTGGTGCTAATAGTGATTGTGGTTGTGAAGATTGTTGCTACTCCCCAAACTACCAAGGAAAGTGGTGCTTCATGTTTTTATCCCTATATTTTCACCTATGCATTAGAAATATTTTGTATAGGACTTGCATGAATATTTTTGCTAAATATCTATATGCTATGCTCGGGAAATCCTAGTAGTTGTAGAATTGTTAGAATTTCCTCTAAGTTAGGATGATTACTATTGCCATGCTTAGCCTAGATAATAGCAACCAAGGGTGGATTATATATTCATGCTATGTGAAATATTTCTAAGTCATTGACTTATGTTTTTGCTAATAAAACAACTAAGTGAATGAAACACCTGGGTGGAATAGAAAGAATGGTTTGTGTTGAGTGGTTACACAAGGCCCATTTCTATGGTTTACCTTGCGTATCTCACTTGTGGAAAGCCACCCAGGAACAAAGGGAGTTGAGATGCCAAATGTTAAGAAGCTTCTAGTGCATCCACATGGCATTATGGGCTCTGTCTGGATCATATAGGTTGCAATAACTTAGCCATTTGGACAGTTGGTAGTAGTGGGATGATAGGTTTGGAGCGCGTCCATTTGGTCTAAGGGAAGGCTTATGAAAGGTCATGTCTTGGTGAAAATCAAGTTTTGTGGGGAAAGTGCACAACCTCTGCAGATGGAAGAATCTAAGTACTTAGCCATGTCCCTAGTATTGGACAACTTGAGCATCAAGACATGTAATCTATCAAGAATCTCCTCATCCCAATTTTCTAAGTTAAAACTTGTGGGTGAACAAGGGTGAAGGCTCACAAATTTCCATTGGTGTTCCTTGGAAAATTTTATCAAAGAAAAACTTAGTGTTTTCAACTGATAGGAAAAACCTATTTTGAGCAAAGCAAGCCTAAGCTACACTTAGCCAAATTCATGTAGTATCTGGATGCTAATATTCTACTAAGGTATCACTTGCCAATACTATTCCAATGTATTGACCCACTATGGCTGTAACTTGTGATGTTGTAGGTTATTCTGATGATGATTAGGGGTTATGAGTCTACACTCAACATGATTGCCTGTGGCACATGAAGATGAAGACTTATTTATATTGTTATGGTTAAACTCTTGTATTAGGCCTATGGCCATGGAGTTGTAAAAGACTATGTTTGTCTCTGGAATGATATGTAATAATGACCTTTGTTTCTGTGTACTTCATCTTAAACTGTGGATGCTAGCATTGATCCAGGGACTAGCATTGCAATCACAGGGATCCTTACCTTTATAAGGGAGGGATCTTACAATGCTGCTCCCCATCTCAATAACTTTGTTGAACTTTGTGAGATGCAAAAGTATAAGGATGTAGATGGAGATATTATTAATATCAAGTTATTTCCTTTATCCTTGAGAGGAAAAGCTAAAGAATGGTTGCTATCCTTGCCTAGAAATAGTATTGATTCTTGGATTAAGTGCAAAAATGCTTTTGTTGGAAAGTACTACCCTCCTACTAAGATTATATCTATCAGAAGTGACATTATGAAATTTAAACAACTTGATAATGAACATGTTGCTCAAGCTTGGAAAAGAATGAAATATTTGGTTAAGAATTGTCCCACTCATGGACTTACTGCTTGGATGATTATCCAGACTTTTTATGCAGGTTTGAACCTCTCTTCAAGAAACCTGTTGGATTTAGCTGCTGGAGGTACCTTTATGACCATCACCTTGGGTGCTGCAACAAAATTCCTTGATAATATGATGGTTAATTATTCTGAATGGCACACTGAGAGAGATCCACATGGTAAGAAGGTAAATTCTGTCGAAGAAACCTCCTCTTTGAGTGATAATATTGATGTTATCATGTCTATGCTTGTTAATGGGAAAGCTCCTTTAGATCCAAATAATGTTCCCTGAGCCTCTTTGGTTTCTCAAGAAGAGCAAGTTGATGTGAACTTCATTAGAAACAACAATTTCAACAACAATGCCTATAGGAATAATTTTGGAAGTAACAACAGTTATAGGCCTTATCCTCCTAATAATGGCAATACCTATGGAAACTCCTACAACAATGCTAGAAGTGCCCCCTCTGAACTTGAAGTCATGCTCAAAGACTTTATTAGTAAACAAACCAATTTCAACGCTATGGAGGAAAATCTTTTAAATGTTGAGAAAAATATTTCCTCTTTGTCTGAAGCACAATCCTCTTTGATTAATAAAATGGCTGCTAAAACTGAAACCATGGAAAGTACCTTTGCTGCTACTCATGCCATACAAGTTACTATTGATGAAAATGTTAGACGGTTAGCCCAACTTCATGCTAAGTGGGAAAGGGAAGCTGAAATTGGTAGAAACAATAGTGTGTGCACCATCACCACCCATATGGATGACACTAAACCACAAGGAGTCCCTATTCCTCCTCCTATAATGCCTACTACTAGTTTGATTTTGAGTCTACTACTAGTGATTCTAAGTTTGATTTTGATCTTGATGGTTGCAATATTTCTGAAGTGATTATGTTCCTGCAAAAACTTGCTAGAAGTCCTGATGCTAGTGATATGCATGTTGCTTTCACCAAACACATTACATATGCTCTTGTTAAGATTAAGGAAGAGAAGTTAAAACACAAAGCTTCTATTCCTAGGAAAGTAGAAGATAGGGAAACCATTATTAATATGCAAGTGAATGACTTTAATCTCAAAGCTTCATGTGATCTTGGTTCTAGTGTCTCTATTATGCCTAGGAAGATTTATGAAATGCTTGATTTGCCACCTTTGGAAGATTGTTATTTGGATGTCCCACTTAATGAATATGCTAAGAATAAACTCATGGAGAGTATTAATGATGTTCTAATTATGGTTAACAATGCTTATGTCCCTATTTATTTCTATGTTTTGGATGTTGAATACAATGCTTATTGTCCTATTACTTTGGGAAGACCTTTTCTTAGAACTGTTGGTGCCATCATTGATATGAAAGAAGGCACCATTAAATATCAATTTCCATTCAAGAAAGGTATTGAACACTTCCCTATGAGGAGAGAGAAGTTCCTTTTTGCTCCTCCTTTGAAAGCAAGGTTTGATGTTAATGCTTCTTCATTTGAAAATACTTGATTTCTTGCTTCTTGTGCCTAACTTAAAGGTGTTAAAGAAAAGTACTTGTTGGGAGATAACCCAAGAGTTTTCTTGAGTCTTGGAAGTTATTACTTAAGTAATTACCTCTCCTTATCCTTTTTGTTTGCTTTTTGTGCCAAGAATGACCTCTAATGAGAGGGACGTAAGATTTGGGGAGTTGCTGTCCCGAAACGGATTTCTGTCCTCCACCATAAAAATTCGTGAGGAGTCTCTGTAAGTAGGATTGAGCTGAAAATTTACGAATAAATCACCTAGTATGTTATCTAACTTTTGTAGTTCAACACTTTTTGATTTGAGCAACATAAGGTCTTCGAAAAAATCGGTTTCTACCTGCTGGTCTGTTTTGACAGATTTCTGTCATTATTTGCATTTGCTTCTTATTGATTCCTTTTTGGGTTCTTTTTGGGAAATTGAGCCTTTTGAAGGAGTTGCTACAGTAGATTATGTTTTTAGTGAATGTTTTGCTGTTCTAAAGCTAAACCCAAGGGTCTATTATATTTTGAATACACTAATGTTGCTAATGAAGATTGTGTGAAGTTTTGTATGAAAGAAAAATTTCAGGTGTAGAGAGAGAATGATGTAATGAGATGAAGAATGAACAAAATCTCAATCTTGGGGATGCCACCCCGGTGTCACCCCAAGAAATATCCAAGAGGTACAAGTGTCAAATCTTGGGGATGCCCAAGGCATCCCCTTCTTCATCAATAAAAATCTTAGGTCTTTCTAGACACTTCGTTTTTATTATTTCATGCATTGTTGTGTTGTACTTGGAGCATCTTAGTTTTCGTTTGCTTTGCTTAGTTTGTTTAGTTTTGTTGAATAAAGTAGTTTGGACCCCTGTTCTCGCTGTGTTGTTTCAAATAAGTTGATTGGTGTTGGAAAGGAGTAGAAAGTTCTTGCTTGAAAGTGCAAGAAGAGCTTGCATTGACTGTGACTTAGACTTTAGCATGTCATGCTAGATGTTGTTTTGACCTTATGCTTAGTGATTATTGCTATAGCATGACTTGTTCCAAACAATTGGGATTGCTTAGTATGCCTTGAAGGAATCATGCATTGTTTTAGCATGCAAAAGCATAGTATTGTGGTATTCTCCTTTGATGCTTTGTTTGGGTTGATTTGGCACATGCTCACACCATGTTATGACTATGAACAAGTCACCATAGCCTCTATGATCATTTAGTCCTTGCCTTGTTGTACCACTCTATGCTTTGATTAGTAATTTTTGACGCTCTGCATGATTATGGCCATTATTGCTCTCTTAGTTGGTTGCTCCAAGTCTTTTGCTAGCCTCCACTTGTATGAGTAAGCTCTACTCATGCTTCCAACTCCCAAGAAACCTAGTTATTCTAAAGTATCCACTATAAATTCCTATGCATGGTGTGTTATACCATTCTAAGTATATTCTTGTTTTCAGCTATCTTCTAATTAAAAAGTATTTTGTTATGTGAAAACTTAGTGATTAAAGCCCTCACGAACTTGATGGCATACTTTATATTCCTTGCCCCTAATAAACTTGAACCATTGTGTCATCTAAGTTGTATATGCTTGCTCTTATACATTGGAATTAGCAGAACCATGTTTTCATGGGTAACGTTTTCAGCATTGCACTTGTACTTTGTACACAGTTGATATCATGCTCTTTTGTCTATGGATGTTGCCGGTGTGAAATAAAAAGGGAGCTTGTAAGTCCATGGAGTTATGTATTTTTTGTTAGAAAAATGCTTGGGCCGCTAGCCTAAGCCATGCCTAATCATGGTGGAAACTTGCAGCATCACCATAATGAGCAATTTGTAAAGCATCCTCAATAAAAACTTATGTAAATAGCAAATAAAAGATCGCTAAGATGCTCATTGTCTGCTTGCCTTGTCATTTTGGTTATGGGATAGCTCATGTACCATGTGCAAGGGGTACCCCGTTGGTGGTTCTCTATGATACACATGTACTTACTATGACAAGAACTTACAGGTGACCAAAGTTGAGTAGCATGAGGTGCGGCCCTCGTATTCAAGGGACATGAGATTGCCAACTTATACTTTGTCAAGCATATACTCCATAGTTTGTTCACTTTAACCTTAATCACTTCAAGATGCTTCTGATAGGGGCAATGAGGGCTGAAAGCTAACCAGTACCATAATTTTTGGAAGCTCTTTTTGAAACTTGAAAGCCCTGCTTCCATTTATGAAGGGCCTTTCTTCCACTATTATATTGAGTCTCCACCTTCTACCTTTAGGCACCAGTTAAGAGAGCATAGTTGCCATTCTTAATTCTATGTGCAGTGTCCCAAAACTTATTGATTGATGCATATTGTTGATATTGCTTGTTCTTGTGATATTTGTATCTAGTCAATCTTATGAACTTTGAAGGTGTCCTATGCATCTATTTGCTACTCCATGAGGGACAAGCTGAATGCCACTATGCCATGTTTTCTGTATGTGAAACAAACAAACAGTTTTCAATGCATGTTATTCATGATCTTTGTTTGTAGCCTTTCATGTTGCATGCATAGTTACTTTGTCTTATTGTTAGAACTCCATCTTTCATGCACATGTTTAGAGTTCTTTGATCCTAGCTTTTAATGCTTGCAAATGGTTTGATCTTGGTTTTGATGGTGCATGTCACCTCAAAAATTATTATTTTATCACTTACCTACTCGAGGACGAGTAGGAGTTAAGCTTGGGGATGCTTGATACGTCGGAAATGTATCTATAATTTTTTATGTTCCATGCTTGTTTAGTATCTACTTTGCTTTGCTTTGTCCACACTTTGAGGTGCTTTTCATATGTTTTCTGGTACTAACCTATTAACAAGTTGCCATAGTGTCAGTTACCTGTTTTCTGCTATTTTTGGTTCCAGAAAAGCTAGTAAGAAAATATTCTCGGAATTGGAAGGGACAAAATCCAAAGTCAATATTTCACCGAGGAGAACACGGAGTCCAGAGGAGAGACGGAGGGGCGCCACAGGGCAGCTGCACCCCCCGATGCCTAAACCCTAAGCACCCGATCAATATTCCACGAAACCGTCTATAGCCGCCGCCACCATCGTCCCTAGATCGGGGGATCTGAAGCTCTTATCGGCACCCTACCGGAGGGGAGATCATCTTCTTATTCATCTTTCCATCCTCCGGTATGAAGCGTGAGTAGTTCTACCTTAGACTACGGGTCCATGTAGTAGCTAGATGGTTGTATCTCCTCCTTGTGCTTTCATGTCTAGATCTTATGAGCTCCGTTCATGATCAAGATGTCATCTATTTGTAATCATGCATGTTGTTTTTGCGGGGATCCGATGGATATTGAGATTACTATGTCAGAATGATTAATGGTTTTGTCTTATTGATTCTATCATGTCTGTGTTGTTTGTGATCTTGCATGCTCTCCGTTGTTAGTAGCTATCTTGGCCGAGTAGTTGCTAGTGACTCCAAGAGGGGGTATTTATGCTCGATGGTGGGTTCATGCCTCTATTTGATCAAGGGAAGTGACAGAAATCTCTAAGGTTGTAGATGTGTTGATGCCACTAGGGAGAAAACAACGGTCTCTTGTTCATGGAACAAGTGGATTGTTTAACTTACATACTTTGCTTAAAGCAGTTGTCTGTTGCTTGCAACTTAATACTGGAGGGGGTTCGGATGATAACCCAAAGGTGGACTTCTAGTCATAGATGCAGTTGGATGGCGGTCTATGTATCTTGTTGTATTTCCCAATCGAATCTCATAGGATCTTTATGTCTAGTATTGCATTGTTATGCCTTGCTCAGTCCTGTCAATTGCCATGCTGTAATTTGTTTACCCAGCATGCCATGTTTGTTTATCTAAGGAGAACACCTCTAGTGAACTATGGACCCCGGTCCAATATTTACCATTGATACATCTTCCACTGTTACTGTTTACTTGCTGCAAACCATCATCACCTTCCACACCATACATTTAATCCTTTGTTACAGCAACCGATGAGATTGACAACCTCACTGTTAGTTGGGCCAAAGTCTTGAGTTTGTGTTGTGAAGGTTTCCACGTTGCTTGCAACACCTTTGAGGCGTTTCCTTCCTCCTCCTGGTTTGATAACCTCGGTTTCTTACTAAGGGAAGACTTTCTGCTGTGCTGCATCATACCTTGCTCTTGGGGTTTCCCGACGATGCGCTCCACGTTGACCACGCGCCATCAAGAGGTATGTCCTATCTCTTCCACTTTTGAATTTTGAGTTGTTTATCTTAGTTAGTCAATTTTCTAAGATGCTATGCATGTGGGAGTAATTTAATTTAGTTAAAGTAAAGCTTTTTATTAGTATGATGGTTAGTTGTTGAAGCTCTTGCTCTAGTTCTCTTAGCTAACCGAGTCTTTCCTTGGAAATAATAATGCCAAACAAGTACAATCAGAAAAATTCTAAAATTTACGACTTGTTTGATGAATGATTGTCTTGAGATTATACCCTTGAAGATACTTAACCCCATAGATATTTTGATAGTCTTAACGGCACTCTTGAAAGGAGTTTTTTGATTGAAATAAAGTCTAGTGGTAGTTTTGATACATGCCGAAGCTAAATTTGTGGATCAAACCGTGGTACTAGCTCATAAAAAAGAGAAAGAAAAATTCTACTATTTATGTTTCTAGTGCACACCTTTGAGATGCCAACAACTCCGCTAGCTTTTGAACGATCTATGGTATAACCCCAGATTTTGGCTATGAGTTGATGACATGATTGGCATCAGTGTCAATGTATGGGCAAAAGTAACGGTATTATCGAAGGTTGTGCAAGCACTTGAAAAATAAATAGCCAATCAATCCGTGAAAAGAATTAAAATAAAAATATATCTTTTGAAGATCCACATAACAAGTCCTTGGCATGGTCTCATTACTTCTCTACGAGTTTTTCTTGAAAAGCAATGATTGGATTAGAAGTGTTTTTGATAGACTTGATTTATTGATGTGGTTGTAAATAAGACACATCATTGTTATACTACTTAGGACATGAAACTCTCTTACTCAATCATACCATTTAAACATCTTAGTGTTCCTTGGAAAGTTGAGAGTTAACTAGAGAATTGGTTTAATTGCTACACTTATAGTTGCTCATATTGCTATTAAACTCTATTTTTATTGTTTTGAATTACCGAAGCTTGTATAGTACTCTTGTCATCTCTCTAACTTTCATAAGCCTCGCAAATGAATGAAGTATTATGCACATATGACTACCAACCGTAAGTGAATTCTTATTCTCGTTGTTTCAAGTTTAAAAGCTGAATTCCCTATAGTTCTTTTGTTTCTTCTTGCTCGAGGGCGGTTGATGGCTACGTCCGCATTTAAACTAGATATTGTTCATATATTTGATGAAATATCTCTCTAAAACCTACCACTAATGCCTAATGATCAAAGGGGTATGCAATCCTTTCTTGATATTTTTGCATGCGCAGATAATGACGTATTATGAAGGGAATCACTACATAAATGACAAAGATATAAGATTTCCAACATGCCAAAGAAACCAGGAGCCGTGAGGAGGCAACTGCAAGTTTAACGACCAACTATACGGCCTGCCGCTGTATAGTTGTTGCCGTATAGTTTGCACTGACCTCCTTAGGTCAAACAGAACAACTTTCGTGAAGGGACCCCTATATAAAGAGGCTTCAGGCGACGAGAAACAAGCCCCCGACTCCACAACAACCATATGGTGTATTCTGCTACACGAAGGTGCCTTTTGACCTAAAAACGCGGGTGCTACGTACCAGGGGATGATGCAAAGTTGCCTCAGAAGCCAAATTGGCAACAATGTCCAAGTCTACATCGACGACGTCATCGTCACCACCAAGAAAGAGTCGACTTTTATTAATGACCTACGAGAAACATTTGATAATCTCGACAAGTACCACATTAAACTCAACCCGCTAAAGTGTTCCCTTGGAGTCCCAACGGGGCAACTCCTCGAATACCTAGTGTCAGCAAGAGGAATAGAGACAAACCCTGAGAAGATACAAGCAGTATTGATGATGAAGAAGCCAATGAATCTCTATGGTGTCCAGCAATTGGCTAGACGCATGGCATCATTGAGCAGATTCATCGCTCGACTCGGAGAAAAGGCGCTCCCCTTCTATGCCCTCATGAAGAAATCAGAACAATTCGAGTGGACTAATGAAGCTTAGCAAGCATTCGAAGCACTCAAGAAAACGCTTTCGACATCGCCCATCGTTGTGTCACCTAAGGAAAAAGAACCTCTACTGCTCTACATAGCCGCCACAAATCAGGTGGTCGGTTCAGTTTTGGTTGTCGAGAGACCCGACGAGGAGAAAACTCATGGCGTCCAGATGCCGGTATATTATCTCAGCGAGTTTCTATCGCCTTCCAATCAAAGGTACCCGCATTATCAGAAACTCGCATACGGCATCTTCATGACAGTGCGCAAGCTGCGCCATTATTTTTTGGAGCACCCGATAGTGGTCGTCAATGAGGCCCCTCTCTCCAACATACTCAACAATCCAGAAGCCACATGGCATTTCTCTCTTTGGGGCATCGAATTATCCCCTCAAGATATGACGTACGAGAAGCGAAAGGCAATAAATCCATAGTGTTGCCTTACTTTATCACGGAGTGGAGATAACTCCAATATGCGGGTCCCCCAGACCTATCCAGCGCATGGACAATGAACTTCGACGGGTCCAAGCGGACAGAAGGATCATGAGCTGGCGTAATTTTGATTTCACTAAAAAGCGACAAGATGCGGTACATTTTGCGAATGAGCTTCCCCAACACGTCAAATAACAAAGCCGAATATGGGGCCTATTGCACAACATGCGTATGGCTGGAGCCTCCGGCGCAATTCGCCTCAAGACCTTTGGTGACTCAAATCTTGTGGCGCGACAAGTGTGACGTTGTCAGCGATAATATGATAGCTATAGGGACCTGTACAACATTATGGAGGCCCACTTCGAAGGGTGCGAGGTGTCCCATGTTAGCCGAGCAAGCACCGAGGAAGCCGACAATCTGGCAAGCATTGGATCTCTGTGCCTCCTCCTCGTACCACCTCGCATATTTTGTGAGGAAAAAGTGGAGCACTCCATCAAACCCGAAAAAGTTGCGGAATATACCGTAAAACCTATGGACAAGAAAGCCAAACCAGCAAAGGGCTCGGGGGCTGCGCTGATACGTCGGAAACGTATCTATAATTTTTTATGCTCCATTCTTATTTAGTATCTACTTTGCTTTGCTTTTTCTACACTTTGAGGTGTTTTTATATGTTTTCTGGAACTAACCTATTAACAAGTTGCCACAGTGCCAATTGCCTATTTTCTTCTGTTTTTGGTTCCAGAAAGGCAAAAAATCAATATACTCGGAATTGGACGGGACAAAATCCAAAGTCAATATTTTACCATGGGCAACACGAAGCCAGAAGACGAGAAGGAGAATGCTCACCAGGGGGGCCACACCTCCTGGCCACACGGGTGGGCCCACCCCACGCCTAGGGGGGGTGCAGCCGCCCTGGTGGCCCTCCTGGCTCACCCCTTCGCCTATAAGAATCCCCCAATGCAGAAACCCTAAGCACCAGATCAAAACTCCACGAAACCGTCTATAGCCGTCGCCACCATCGTCCCTAGATCGGGGGGGGGGCTGAAGTTCTTCCCGGCACCCTGACGGAGGGGAGATCATCCCGGAGGCCTTCTTCTTCATCATGCCAGCCTCCGGTATGAAGCGTGAGTAGTTCCACCTTGGACTACGGGTCCATGTAGTAGCTAGATGGTTGTATCTCCTCCTTGTGCTTTCATGTATAGATCTTGTGAGCTCCGTTCATGATCAAGATCTAATATATTTGTAATCATGCATGTTATGTTTGCGGGGATCCGATGGATATTGAGATTACTATGTCAGATTTGTCGTGGTGGTGTCACGACAGATGCCATGGGTAGGCTTAAGTTGGGGGCCGAATGGACGCTTGAGGTAACCGGGAAGGGAGTGCATGGTCTAGCCGCGCACGAAGAACAAGATGAACTCTCCATACTTAGGAATTTTATTGATACAAGAAGTTTACAAGTGCTCCTTGAGCTATTTTAACAAAGCCTTAGGGCACTAGTTTCCTACTTGGTCCAACCTCCTCAAACCGCAGCTATGCCCCTCCTTATATAGGCGAGGGCTAGCTAGGTTACACCCCTTTGGGTCCTAGGGTTACTCTGTGGATCTTGGTCCTCACTGTACGTGCTGGGTCATGAGCTTGCCCTGATCCCCTTGACCTAGTCCACAAAGCTAGACAGCTAACGGTCTTCTCATACGTAGCCTCCAGTTCTTTTGACATCACGCAGTAACTTTGTACGTCAGCCCTTGCTTTAGGCGTCACCCGACTCCTTTCGTGTCACCTGGCGTCGCCATTCTCTTTTGATCGTGCTTTACCATGGTCCCTCCTGAACCGCACTTGGAAAGTTGCCACGCGTCCTATCTGACTCGGCCTTTCCTCGTGAGACTCGGCCTGTTGCTTCCTGCAAGGTTAATAAATTTATCTTATACGGGCCGGCATAATTCACATGTTAGCCATACTTGATCTTCTTATCCGGCCGTTGTTACCCGGCCAGGTTTATTCCTAGCTCGGCATAAGCCAAGCTAGGCAATGTTTTACCCCTTATGACCCTACCGGGGGTTAACCCCCCTACATTAGTCCCCGAAGCTGGTGAGGCCTAGCAGTTCTTGCTGTTAGGTGTCTCCAGGTTCCTTTAATGTGCTTGGAACTTCTCTTTCTCCCAACATTTACTGCTTAGGGCGCACTGTTTGGCGTAACCTCGACCTTTGCCGAGTCTATCTTGCTCTTTCTAAGTCTCATCTTTGACTTTCTAGCCCGTTTTTGCCTCGTTCCGAGTCATTTTGGACGCTGCCGAGTCATTTTTGGTTTGCCTTAGTCACTGACAGCTTGTAATCATGATGACTTGCCTCAAATTTTCTCCCAAATCCTAACCGCACAGTGACGGCAGGGCAGTAACTCCCCATCACTGTGGCAGTCCCATCGCTCAGCGCCTCGTGTCTTCCGTAGCGTGACGTGGCAATGGATTTTCCGTTTATCTCCTACACGTGGCGTTCGCTGACTGGATCAGTCGGCCGAATACACGACCACACGCTGGCCACACGGAGCAGGAGGATCCCACGCTTGGGGTTTTTTACTCCCCTTAAGTAGGGGTGAGGGGAACTTAACTTTCCTCGCCCGTTAAGTTTCCCTTTGCCATCTTCTTCCTCCTTGTGCTCCCAAATCCTAACTTCTCCCCTGCAGTTCTTCTTCTCCACAACTTCTTCCCTGCGATTTCTCTTTTCCCCTTTCTATTCCATTACGGGTCCTCACTCCTCCAAGCCTCTTCCAGCAACGGAAGAGCCAGAAGCCAGTGAGATCATGGACGCACGCGACCGAGGGAGAAGAGGAACAGGAGGTCGCCGCCGGTGAGCGTGGTGGCTGGGAGGGCTCAGAGGTTTCCGCGGAGGAAGTTGAGTGGCTACGCTCCACCAGGCGCATCCCGCTCGAGGTTGATTGCGGCGTCCCGTTAGGTGAGATTTGTCCCAAGCCTGATGCTAACGAGAGGGTAGTTTCCCTCTCGCATTTCGAGCGTGGTTTTGCCTTGCCAGTGAGCAACTTCTTCGTTTCTTTTCTCTCCACCTTCCATCTTCAAACTCACCACCTTCCTGCCAATGTGATTGGCTCCTTGTCTTGTTTTATTTCCTCCTACTAGGGCTATCTCGGCATATGGCCCACTGTTATTCTTTGGGCTAAGTACTTGAACTTTAGAATCCAAGTAGTGCCAGATCCCAGCGTTCCCTGTGCCAAGAAAAGGCCCACTAGGTGTGGTGCCGCTAGCATCACACCCATGAAAGAGTCAATCTTTCCTCGGGTCACCGACATAGACTCTTGCAAGAAATGGCATAGAACTTTCTTCTATGTCAAAAACAGCGGGTCCAATGACTACATCCGGCTCCCCCTTTCTCGGACGAAGTTCCCAACAAGGAGTTCTGGAAGCCTGACCCGCGCGACAAGAATGCCGTGGTGAACGAGGCCCATAGGATTCTAGAGAGGTTGCTCTCGCCGGATGAGAACTTCCACTTAACTGAGGAAGATCTCATGTGTGCTTTCATTGCACGCCGGGTCATCCCCATCCAAGACAGGAGCCACAAGATGTGCTTCATGAGCGACACACAGGACCCTACTTGGCACTCCACGTTGGAGCTCACCCACGACTCTGTGGCCCGCCGAGTCAGCTCGATCTTCAAGCTGACTTTGGCAGAGGATTGGGCCTGGAGCTTCCCCCTTTTAGCCGGGATAGGCCTGTCCCCTGGGTAAGTTTCCGAGTTAACTTTAAGCCGACATAGCTCTTCTTTTGTTCACTTGTTGTTCCGTTCGCTTATAGATTTTATTCTGTTTGTCTTTCGAAGAATCTCGTTCACCAGGTTGATGACAGTACTGTCCCTCCTGGTGGCTATTACGAGGATCGCTCCGACTCTGATGAAGTCGAGTTTGACTTGGAGTGCTTCATGCTTATACCGCATGCTGCTGCTTCCTCGACTCCGGTAAGACCTTTACTCGAAACCCCTTACGAGACTGGTATGACGATGATGATGATGATGATTGTGAAATTCTGGAGGTACTTGCCTTTTGACCTTAACCTCCTGACTTATTCAAATGAGCTCGTCATTTACTTATGCAGCTGGCCAAGTACATGACACCCCCCTCTTGCTGTGGGCAGAGTCGGCAACATCCCTGCCCCCAAGCCGGGTAAGCGGCGTGGGGCCTCCTCCAGCACTCATCCCGCCAAGAAGCGCTGAGTCGATCCTATCGCTCCTCCTGTTGTCCCTTTGTCTCAGACTCGCAAAGCCGCAGGACGCAAGGTCACTCGTTGCATCCCATGCGACCCGACCGTATCCGGGTAAGTTTCTGTGCTTGTTACTTCTCATTCTTATTTTCATGTATTGTTTTCTTATAGGCCATTTTTCTTATTTCAGCACGGCTCCTTTGTCTGCCAGCCAAGTTGCACCAAGCATGGCCTCTTTGCCACTGAGGCCCGTTTATCCTCCTCGTGCTGACACTGCAGTGCAGAGCCCTGTCCGGGTCACTGCTTCCACTACTGAGACCCACGCGTCTCAGAGTGAGGCCGACCCGGTGGTGCACCCGTCAGAGGAGACTCGGCCTAGTTCTCCTGTTGTTTTGCCAGAACAGACCCCTGATCCCGGCGCTAGCAATATCGGCGCCGAGAAGACCTCAGACATTAGTTCTCCAGCTCCTAGTGTATCAGTTGACCCTGTTGTTGCTCCCTAGAATGTTGTTGAGCCTTCTCACTCGGCTCCTGCTCCTTCCAGTCCCAGACCTGCTCACTCTCCTCCTCTGTCAAAAGATCAGACCTGGCCTGCTGCTCCAGGCCAGGCTCGCTCCACATCGGGAAAGCCCTCCGCGAGCAAGAAGTTGACTTGGTCCACGCCCCAGGCACAGCACCACAGATTCGGCCCACAACAACAACAACAACGACACCCTCTCCGGCGGGTAAATTGGGCGAATCTGCAGCTGCCGGATCTGGCAGGGCTTCTAGAGCTGGAGGCTTGCACACCAGCGCTGCTGCTACCCGCGCCAAGGTGGGAACTACCCTGAAAAAAAGGGCAAGTCCTCACTCGGATTCTTAGCGGGAATGTCCTTGGTTCTTCAGAGCGTTATGCTATGGCTTGGAACGCTGCTGACGAGCAAGAGGTCAGCTCTAGTGCTGGCAAAAAGATGAAGCTGGGCCCCAAGGCCGCTTCTGATATGACCCAGCAGGCCATCACCTTGATGGACAGAGCAGATGAAGTGAACGAGGTATGTAATCTTTTTACTCTTTTGCGTACTGAGTATCTTTTATTATATATGATCCCTAGTCCCCGAGGTTACTGCCGAGTAAGGAACTTAGTCGGGTGTAAGCTCTAAGTTAGAAACCAACTCTTATTCGGCTGTAAGCTTGACCACACATCTTCTGATTACCTCTTTTTTGTGTAGCTTACGCACAATGAGCGCACCAAGGTGTATCAGGCTCTCCTCTTGGAGTATCGCAAGCTTGAGCTCGCTCACCAAAATCTGCAAGCCGAGGCTAAGGGCCAAGGTACTTTTCTGACTCGTCCTGCTTTTATTCCGCACACCTTCTTTGTTTCATCTCGCTGATTTTATCCTTTGTTCTTCCGCATCTTCTGCCCAATCCACCATCGATGCCTTGCACTTACAGATCAGTGAAGCTGAAAGTAAGTTCCTAGCAATTTTGTGATTGCCCTATACTTTTGCTTATTCCTTTCTCATTTTTAGCTCGACGGATCCGAGATAGCTTTGTTGTCGCTGACGATTCACATGCTCCGAATAAGTAGAGAAGCACCGGATCGAGTTCCAAAAGGAGCGAGACGAGGTGACTCGGCTGAAGAAGCAGATGGCGGATATGGAGCAGAAGCACCAGTCCGAGGTGAAGGGCTGCGGGAGGAGCTTGCCGAGAAAGATGGCCAACACGCTGCCAGTGCCGATAAAGCCAACCAGCTGCTCAAAGAGGCCGAGTCGACGGTTGAGTCGGCTCATCAGGATCTGGACGCTCTTCAAGCCAAGGCTAGAATTTGGCAAAGCAAGCTAGGCGCCATCAACTCTTTCCTCGGTAGTGAGTTCTTACCCTTTTCACTATACTCATTTCTTTGTCTCCTTTTTCCTGTTTTGTTAATGTTATTTTATGCTTGCAGAAAATTTTCCCGAGGCCGAGATGTTCGCGATACGGGCCATGAAGAAAATCAGAGCCGAGTCTGGATCTCCTGCTGATGGTGAGGTCACCATCGACGAGCACCTTGCAGCGCTGTCAGAACGCGCAATGACCCTCAGATCATGCGGCGTCGACTTGCTTAAGTCGGTGATCCACGTGTTCAGGATGCTCTGGCCGGATGAAGACGCACCCACACTCATCGATCCTTTGGTTGCCAAGCTGCTTCAGACTGAAGATAGGTTGGATCAGTGGCATGAGTCGGCCGACCGAGATGCAGCAGACAAGGCTCTTTCCTTTGTGCTCTCGTGGTATGAGGACATCAACCTTGATGTTCTCGCGCGCATGAGGGTTGAAGGCAAGTGGATCCTCGACCCCGAGCTCATCAAGAAGCGCTAGGAGCGAGCTTACGCCATGGTCGAATATGCTTTTGTGCATGCTTGGTGTGATGGGCCTAGCTTCCTTGACCTTGATGAGCCACTAGCCGAGACTATCAACGACGAAGGTGCTGACAGCGAGGCCACTGAGTCAGATGGTCCAGTAGACTCGGCCACCTATGCACCTGACTCGGCAGACGCTTCATATGATGCTCCCACTTCGGGTACCAAGGACACTCCTCCTAGCCCAGCTGCTTCATAGGCTGGTTAAAAACACTTAACTTTTATGAGATCCCCGGTATGTTGGGTGCAGATGTAAGATACAATGCACTTATTTTGGGTGTGTGCCTTCTGACAAGGCTTAAACTTTTATCCTGCTCTGAATGTGAATCATCCAGGGGCAAGTCCTCGAGTTTCATTTTGTCGTTCCCCTTTTCCTTGAATTTGGCTCTTCTCTACCTTTTTCGGCGTTCGACATTAGTGTCTCAAAGTTCTAAGGATTGAGTTAGCAGATATGAAACTAGACTACTTGACCTAGGATCATTCGACATACAGAGCAACATAACCTGCAGTGGGTTAGTTAAAAACATACATAGGGTCAACTAGCGTTTTTCCCTTTACTTATTAGGTGTTCATGTTTACTCATCATTGATCTTTTCCTCTTGCTTGCCATGAAACTATGTTTTTGGACAACAACATAGTCAAAGAGTTGATTCTATCCGAGTAAACATTATTTGTTCCAAGATAAGTCTTAAGTGTCAACGCCAGCCGACATAGAATTGTCAAAGGATAAACATAAGGGGTAGTCCCCAAGTCAATTTTTCGAGTCATACCATTTTATTATCAGCACATAGCCGACATAACCGTCCGACATATGAGAGTTCGAGAGATACATACACTGCTTCAACTAAGTGTGGAAAGGACGTAGCAGTGCCACATTCCATGGCCTTTTGGTTTCATCACCTGATTTGTCCGCCTTGTTCTTTTGTGCTTCGCGAGCATCTATTAGGTAATATGAATCATTGTGCAATGCTTTGCTTACAATGAATGGTCCTTCCCATGGGGGTGATAGTTTATGCATTCCAGTTGTGCGTTGCACTAGTCTGAGCACCATATCCCCTTCTCGGAAAACACGAGGTTGAACTTTCCGGCTATGATAGCGTCAGAGACTTTGTTGGTATATGGCGGATCTGGACAATGCCAATTCCCTTGCTTCTTCGAGTAAATCAACTCCATCTTCTCGGGCCTCTTTTACCTCGGCTTCCGAGTATTATCTTACCCTTGGCGAGTCATACTCTATGTTGACAGGCAAAACTTCTTCGGCCCCATACACAAGGAAGAACGACGTATAGCCTGTTGATCGATTTGGAGTTGTCCTTAAACTCCACAACACTGAGGGTAATTCCTCTATCCAAGAACCAGGTGACCTCTGGAGTGGTTCCATTAGGCGGAGTTTTATCCCGGATAGAACTAAGCCGTTAGCTCATTCAACTTGTCCATTTGATTCTGGATGAGCGAATTATGCTACATCAAGTCTTATTCGGTTTTTCCCACAGAAGTGAGCGAAAGCTCCTTCGACAAAGTTTGTGCCATTATCTGTGATCACACTGTGCGGGTAACCGTATCTCAAGATTATATCTTTTAGGAATGTGACAGCTATTTTTCCATCCAATTTTTTGATGGGCTTCACTTCTATCCATTTGGTGAACTTGTCAACCTATTACGAGTATGTGAGTCATGCCACCCCTCGCTGGTTTGAATGGTCCTACCATATCCAGGCACCATACTGCAAATGGCCAAGTGATTGGTATAGTTTTTAACTCAGATGCTGGTAAGTGTTACTTTGACGCGTAACGCTGGAAACCGTTGCATTTTCTCACAAGCTCTTGTTCTTCTGCCAATGCACTTGGACAATAAAATCCATGTCGGAATGCCTTGGCTACCAACGCTCTTGATGATGCATGGTGTCCACACTCCCCTTGATGAATTTCTAATATTATTTCTTGACCTTTCTCTGGACTTATGCAACACTGCAATACACTTGTCACGCTTCTTTTGTACAACTCCTTGTTGATTATTGTGTATGCTTTTGCTCTTCTTTCTGTTTGTCTTGCCAATATCTCATCATCTGGGAAAGTTCTATCTTTCAAGTAGTTGAATATTGGTTGCGCCCATGCTAGTATCAGCGGTGCCGGATCTGTTTCTTCATCAATTTCCATTGGCTTAACCAACATATGTTATGCCGACATAACTTGAGGAGTCCTCGAGTGTGATTAGGCAACCCCTGAGGTGAGTGGGATAGTCCCCGAGTTACTCGAACCTGCCCCTGAGTCGATGTCCATTGGCACAGCGTCTAACTCCTGATTTGCGGGGTGAGTCTGATTGACTCAGATTCTGGTGATGGCTTGATCGATGGTTTTCTAAGATGCTCCAACGCTACTCTTGGTGGGATTGCTTGCCGAGATGAGCCTAATTTGGATAATACATCCGCTGCCTCATTCTCTGCTCTAGGTACGTGATGAAATTCACACCCGTCAAAGTATCCCGAAATCTGTTGCACATGAAAACGATACAGTGCCATGTTTGCATCCAACACGTACCAATGGCCAGATACTTGCTGGATAACCAAATTTGAGTCACTAAAACACATGATCCTTTTGATGCCAATTCCTTGGCCACTTTTATGCCGTGAACCAGTGCTTCATACTCGGCTACATTATTGGATGCAGTGAAGTGGATCTGCAACACATATTTTAGCTGATCCCTCTATGGTGATGTGAGCACTATCCCGGCACCCAGACCCATTTTTGTCTTGGATCCGACAAAGTGCATCTTCCAGTAATTCAGATCTGGCAGTGGTGGCTCGTATTGCATTTCCATCCAATCCACGAAATAATCAGCTACGGGTTGAGATTTTATTGCATCCCGCCGATCATATTGTGGAGTGTACGGTGCCAGCTCTATAGCCCATTTTGTGACTCGGTCAGTGGCATATTTGCTGCCCAATATATCCGAGATAGGTTTCTCGCATATTACCCAGATTGGGTGTTCTTTGAAATAATGCTTCAGCTTCTTTGCTGCCATATATACCCCATACGCCATTTTTTGGTAATGAGGGTAATTTTGCTTTGATATAGCAAGCACTTCGCTCAAGTAATAAACTGGACTTTGGACTGATTTGCCCTCTTCTTCGTGTTCTACCACTATCACTGCATTTACAACTCTATTGGTTGCGGCGACATAGAGCAGCATTGCCTCTTTGGATAATGGTGATGCTAATATTGGTGATGTTGCCAACATCTTTTTGAGTTCATGGAAAGCGCTATCATCTTGCTGTGTCCATGTGAATTTGTGTGATTTTCTCATCAGTTGATATAGTGGTAAGGCTTTTTCGCCTAGCCGATTGATAAATCTACCCAACGAGGCCAGGCATCCTGTGAACTTCTAGACATCGTTGAGGGTTTTTGGCAATTCCATCCTTTCGATGGCCCTGATCTTTATCGGGTTAGCCTCAATTCCTCGGCTGGATACAAGGAATCCGAGTAGCTTTCCAGCCGGGACACCAAATGTGCATTTTTCCGGGTTAAGTTTCATCCAGAATCTTCTTAAGTTTGCGAATGTTTGACGCAAGTCCTCAATTAGATTATGACTTTGTTTGGTTTTTATCACCACGTCATCGACGAACATTTTTGTCCAATTGATCTTGCAAGCATTTTTGCATGCATCTTTGGTATGTTGCACCTGCATTTCTCAATCCAAACGGCATAGTGAGATAACAATAAGCCACATACGGGGTGCTAAAAGCTGTATTTATTTGATCATTCAGATTCAGTGGTATCTGGTGGAAACCAGAATACGCGTCCACAAATGACAACAACTCACACCTGGTAGTAGAGTCTATGACTTGATCGATCCGTGGTAGGGGAAATGGAACTTTTGGACACGCCTTATTGAGGTTCGTGTAATCAATACACATGCACCACACCACTGCCACGTTCAGGTCATCTTTCTTCTTCTCGACCAAGACTGGTTTGACAACCAATCTAGATGCAGTACTTCCATGATAAACCTGGCAGCCAAGAGCCTGGCTATCTCGGCGGCTATCACTTTCCTGGGGCGGAGGGGTTGCTTCACCGGCTTGGAATCTGGCCTTACATGAAGAGAGTGCTCAGCCAGCTCCCTCGGAACTCCTTGCAAATACTGTGTGGACCATGCAAAGATATCCCAATTCTCACGGAGGAAGCTGGTGAGCTCGCTTTCCTATTTATCAGTCAGCCCATCACCAATGGTAACTGTGCGCTCTGGTAAAGTCTCATCTACTTGTATCTTATTTGTTTCCTTGGTAGCTTGGAATGATACACTACCATGCGGATTAGTAAGTGCTGGCATGGAAATTGGTGCTGCCTTGGCCAATGCTGCCACTTCCATCATTTGATGCTTTTCCTGCGCTATGAACAGTGACTTGGCCAGAGAAGATCCAGCTGAGGCGCAAGCAATAGATCATTTGTAATCTCCTTCGACTATGATAACTCCACATGGGCCTGGCATTTTCATCTTTAAGTAAGCAATGTGAGGAGTAGCCATAAACTTTGCCATAGACGGCCTGCCGAGTAAGGCATGGTATGAGCTGACCAGGTCAACCACCACGAACTCTATGGCTTCAGTGCGACAATTTTCTCTATTGCCGAATAAGACGTTGACCCAGATCTTGCCAATTGGCTCACAGGACAATCCCGACACAATTCCATGGAAAGTTGTCTTAGTCGGCTCCAACATGTTCATAGTGATGCCTAACTTGAGCATGTTATCCTTGTACATGATGTTGATGCTACTGCCATTGATGTCTACGCACTTCTATTCTTGTAGATAGTTGTTGGGCTCCAAGTGCAGAGGTTTTTAGAACAGCAGCAAGTTTCCCTTAAGTGGATTACCCAAGGTGTATCGAACTCAGGGAGGAAGTGGTCAAAGGTATTCCCTCTCAAGTAACCCTGCAATCAAGATACAAGAAGTCTCTTGTGTCCCCAACACACCCAATACACTTGTCAGTTGTATAGGTGCACTAACTCGGCGAAGATATAATGAAATACAAGTGGTAACGGTGCCAGAAAATAGCTTGACAGTGGGGTAAAGACTAAAGGCAAAAAGATAGAAGCAAGTAAACATGCAACAAATCTAGTTGAGAATGGTGTTTCAATGTTTAGAAACAAGGCCTAGGGATCATACTTTCACTAGTGAACACTCTCTCATATAAATATCCTCTCTTCATGATACTACTCTTAACTACTCTCTGGTTGGACACTCTAATCATCGGTAGGGCTATAACAGCACTCCTCAAAGTCTGCCTTACCCAATCTAGATAACCCCACACTGTCACCTTGAGCACTAGATGGTTCCAACAAACACCACAATTTCATATAGACATCCAACTCCAAATATAACTCATAACAAATATTCAATCTAGCCAAAGTTCCACACATGGTATGCACGTTGTCACTTTCACACACGTGGGGAAAAGCATAGATCTATTAAAGCACAAAGAGTATTTATGTAGACTCAAACCTAAATGCCACCATGGCATGCACGCTATCACTTTCACACACATGGGGAGAGCAGAGATCTATGAAAGCACTTGAGTAGCAAGGTAGATCTACTTGATTACAAAGCTCATGACCACAATAAGATCATGCATAGAGAGAGAGATGAACACATAGCTACCGGTAGAGCCCTTAGCCTCGAGGAAGAACTACTCCCTCCTCATCATGGTAATCAGCAACGGTGATGAATATGGCGATGGAAATCGATGGAGATGGCTCCGGGGGCACTTCCCCGTCCCGGCAAGGTGCCGGAACAGAGACTTTCTGTCCTCTGAATCTTCCCGTTGGTGGTGGCGGCACAGCGGAACTTTTTCTAGAAGTATAATGGATGATTTAGAGTTTTCTCCCCGGGGGCTTCTTATAGGCAAAGGAGGCAAGGTCGGTGGAGGGCCAGGGGGCCCACACCCCCTGTAGACTCCACCAGGGCTTGCCCACGCCTGGGGGGTGCGGCCACTGTGGCATCCCGCAAAACCACTACTAGAAAATCGTGTTGAATTTGTGCATTGCATCGTCATCATCATGCATTGTTTGCCAAAACTATTCTCGCAACACCCGTTTTGTTTTCTAAAACGCCCCAACTGTTAATCAAACGCCAAACCCCCCGGAAGTTCCGGATATTTTGTTTGTCGAAAACTATTTGTAAAAGTTATTTGAAGACAAATAAAAACATTAAATTATTTTTGCGGGGCAGTCGAACGGGCCGTAGCGACCCGAACGACCACCCCATATTTTAAATCGGCCTACCCCAGCCAATCCTATATCTACCTAAAACTCTACCCTCTCTCCCTGGCCACCTCACTCCCCCCAATCATCTGCCGCCACCTCACCCTCTTCCCTCACCCCCTCCACTCACATGCTGCCACGTGGTCCCTCTCTCTCTCTCTCTCTCAAACTCTCCCAGCCCACCCCACATGCCACACACGCCAACCACAGCCCCACCTGCCCGGTCAACACCCCACCTGCCTCCCCGCTGGGCCCTTTGCCCACCAGCTCTCTCTCCCTTCCTTTCTTCCTCGCGACTGCATGCCCCGCGACGAACCGCCCGCCCGGACCCCTTTGCCCAGCGCGTCTACCACCGCCTGGCCGTGCTCTTCGCCACCAGCCGCCCAGTCCCCTTCCCTACTTACGTCCCGGCGGCCTTGAGCCCCTCTCTCGCCCGGCAACATGATCGCCCTCCGCCATCGGAACCCGCTGGCCGAGCGAGCCCTTGAACCCGAGATCCAGCGCCTCGGCGTCCCTTCCACCTTCGCTCCTTCCGCCCCTCGCTCACCACCACTGCTGCTCGCCGTTTCAGCCCCGCCACCAACCTCACGCTGGCCCGATAACCGCCGCCCGCCGCAGCCCTCCTCGACGCCGCGGCTCCTCCAGCCCTCGCCTCCCGCGCTGCGGCCGCCCTGGCCTCCACCGCCCGCCCTGCCCGGCAGCCAGCCTGACGCCAGCCGCCTTCAAGCTCGCCGCCGCCTGATACCTCCGCCCAGCGCTCCGCCTCGGCGAAGCCTCCCGCGTCGCGGCGGCGTCCCATTCGCAAGCCTCCTGCCCCGACCCGTTCCCGCCGTGGCTTTGCCTCTCCTCGGGCCCGCGCCACGGAGCTGCAGGCTCGCCGCCGTGCAGCGCCGTCTTCGCCTTCTCAGGCGTCCGACCCGTCAACCTCGCCGGACCAGGCCGCCTGCGCTGCGCCCTCTCGCCCGCAAGCTATCCTGCCGCTCGATCTCGAGTTCCACCGCTGCTTTCGGATCGCCACTTTGGTGCTGTAGTGTTCGGAAGAAGATGGTGGGGTATGGATATTCTTTGTGGGCGTGGTTACGGTAAAGGATGAACAGGGCATATGATCCGGACCCGACAAGATCTTGATGCGGAGACCCCGTGCAGCACCGACAAGACCTTCAAGCGGAAACAACAACAACTCCTCGGACCAAAGGCCCGATCTCGCGGATCCGCAACCCGAGCCATGATCTCCTTCCGGATCGATGGCGAACCCCGACGCCAAGTACTTCACCCGAGCCAAGACCAACTCGATGGCGCGGCGAAGACCTCGCAGCGGCAAGACCCGACCGAGGATCCGGAGACCGATCCGACCGAAGACCGAACCGGCGTCAAGCTCTCCTTCCCGAATGCCAAGGTCATCGACGGATCGTAAGTACCCCGAAGACCGTTCCGCTGAAACCCCAAGATCATCAACGGCACCCGAGCTCGACACCGGCAACTAAGATGGCCCCACGAGACCGTCGACAAGAAACCGCGAACCGGAACCCTGAGTTCTCCATCAAGGACGCCAGGACTGTCGCCATGACCCGAAGACCGCGTATGCGACAAGAACGACACCAAACCAAGTCCTCCCCGGAGCCGAGAACGCATCCGTCGGACCCCGAACCCCAGACCCGTCGAACCCTGGACCCTGAGACCGAACCCCGGACCCCAAGGTCGTCGATCCCCCTCTAATGTGTGACCCTTTTCCTCGAACCCTATTTTATAACATAACAACTTGTTGCATATTTAATTGTCATTCTCTCATGCATATCATCGGTTTGGGGGCATTATGCCGAATTCACCTCATAATTAAATATGGGGCCCATATGCGGGCAAATCTAGTCTCATATCGGCCTCATTTAAACTTGTGTAACGAACCGGTGCTATCTTTTGTCTTGATAAACAACATTTAAATTGCGGGGTAGCTAAATAACTTGAACCATATAATTAATTGTCGGGACCCCGGTTCCACTTAATATGACCTAATTGCATCGCACTTTTGCCATGTCATCCATCATACATGCATCATGCCGATCTTCTGTCGTTTTATTAAATAGCGCATCCGGTGTTTCTTCTAGTGTTTTGCTTCTTCGCGGATTGGACCGTTGAGTTGATGTGAGCTTCGCCCCGATCTTTGGATGAACCTTTCGACAACGTTTTCAGGCGAGCATCTCCCTCTTTCTACCTATCTTACTTTTATAGTCTTTATTCCCTCCTGTTGATCTATTGCTATCTGTGTTGCGATGCTCTAGTTTTCGTACCCGTGATATACCGTGCAGCCCTATATTGCCTTGGACACACCCTATTACCTGTTGTTTGGTAGATAGTTGGACTTATGCTAGTAGTTGCTTGCTCAAGTCTTGATGTGTGTCGTCATATGCCACAGCTTGCGATGTATTGCCGCATGTTGTTGATGGAGATGATTCTAGTTTTACTTATCGTCACTTTACTTTCTGTTTAACAACTAAAATTGAATAAGCGAGGCATCGGTGGGTGATAGATAATATTTGGTTTTCGAGCCCACTTGTGTCCCGTAAGACCCAGTACTTGATTCCTGTTCCTTGTTTTATCGCGCTATCCACATCCGGGAGGTATATGGGACCCCTCACCGAGCTTGATTCCGTCTTATTTCTTGGGGCCACAAACTAGTTTGAGGTTTTATTTACGATCTGTACTTATGCCATGTTTCTTCGCTTTATTTACGATTGTGCGACGATAGCACATCTTTGTTTAGGTAAGCGGAGTGATTACGCGTGTCGACAAGCCCGTTGGGGTTCCTATCGCTCACAGCCATTGACGCAGACCTTGAGGCCGTCTCGAGCTTGCCTACCCGTTATGGTTCCACTCAAAGGGTGGCCTGAAATATTTCTGAATCTTGTGATTCTGTCGTGAAAGCCTCGTTGGGTTTTGATTTGGTTTTTCCGAGGTTGATCGAGTGTGTGTTGCTATTGGTGCACCCCGGCCGGGTAAAACTTTCTGAAAGCCGTGTCCGCGGATATGGCCGACTTGGAGCACAGTTTCTCGATCATAGACAAGCATAACTAAAGTTTACTGCTATTAATTTGACTTATAATGACTAGTAATCAGTTTCACTATAACGGAATGTCTAATTAATACTGCCCACCATTGCTTGTTTGGTTGTCGCTTGCGACAATTGTACCTGACTAGTAAGTATTGCAACTACAACGAATTGGCTGAATAAAAGTACCAACAACTGCTGGGTTTTGGGTTATCTCATGCTATTCCTATCTGATTAGTAATTGCTGCAACTAGCGGAATGATTAACTAAAAGTGCCCATTTATTTTTTATCGACGATTATCTAAACTTGACTAGTAAAGTGCAACTATAATCGAATAAGTAAGCGCCAAGCGTGTGAGTTCCTCGGTTGACTTCCTCGTTTGGTCTCGAGAAACGCCAGGATGGGTTTGTTTGGTGTTAGCCAGGTTGGATCCGGATAGGTCATTCTCACCCCCTTCGATAACCGCCGGTTGTATCGAGTCTCTATAGGTTGTTTAGTGCATCTTTGCCGCCGCTCGATCCACCATACCTATGTAGGCGAGGACCGCCAATCTAGCCTCGCTGTCTTGGCCTCGATCTTGACGCTCCTTCTTTTCCTTTTCCCTTTGCGGCACCCCTTTTGTTTAAGCAGGTTTTGAGATCGACGCCGTTAGCGGGGTTACCCTTCCGGCTTGGCACAGGGGTTATGGGCGCCATTGGTTATTCTTGGGCTCTTAGCCCCATTTGCTTCTTGTCCGTAGTCGGACGCTCTACCGTTTTCAAGGTGATTTGGATCTTGTATATTATATTTGTATTCTTGACTCACAGAGTCATTGTCATATATATCTCTGCTCATGGGTCCCATCGAGGACTGTTGTAATGTTATTACTTCGTTTCCACCCGCACGAAAGTGCTGGTGAGCACCTTTGAATCGTTTCTATGCGGGTTTGGCGAATTTTGTTCAAACTTGCATAGGTCCGATTCTCGAGGGTGTTCTGAGTGGTATCGAGCTTCGGTTGCGATACCCCACAAGTCCAGCCTGTAGGATAACCTAGCTAACGGCCGAAGTAGAGTGTCAAAACTATTTTGCGAAATCGGTTGGATAGTTCTGACTAGGTCTGAATTTTACTCCTTACCCCTCTGCTATTCTCCTCTTATCTCGACGTGTTTTGGATCTGCTCTCTTCTCTCTCTTCGAGTCCAGGGATTCTCGTGGTTGGGTTTCCGTCGTACCTTTAGGGCTTCGCTTTCTTCCTTCTGTAACGGAGGTGCTGCGATCATCAATCTGCAACTTGTCTGTTGAACCTTCATCCGATCTCTTGTTCTTGAGCTCTTTATCCTTATGTGTTCCTTGCCGGATGTCAGTGTCGTTGAAAAACATATGAGAAGGACGAGCTTTGGTGAAGTTGGGGTTAACCTTGAGCATGTGTTGTTCATGCCAATGGAACCACCGCGAAACCTAATCAGTGTGTCTTTCATACGATTTCTGCTGGCAGCATCCCTTTGTTCCGGATACCACCTATGAAGATCTTCAGTCTAAATCTTGAGAGTTGAGTTGCCTGATTCTCCTACCCATGTATAGCGTGATAGTTTGGGTCCGGGATGGACTGATCAACCTAACCGACTCTTACTGTTCGCTATGTACATCGAACTGGTGGATCAATGCAACTTCTCCCTCGTCTAACGGAAGTTAGGGGTGGCTTTATTGCGATACCTCTACCTTCGACCTTTTGTTCCCGGAGTGCTCTCGCGACGATCAGGAGCAACGACCCTTTGTTGGTGGTGTCGCAGATTTCAAGATGGAGGATGAACCCTTGCTAGTGGTGTCGCGAGGATCTACACGAAGCGCGAAGGATCAGATCGCCGATCTTCCTTCCGGTACCATGAGGCGGATCTCGAGGGCGAGATCCATTGTTAGTGGTGTCGAATTGTGGCATCCCGCAAAACCACTACTAGAAAATCGCGTTGAATTTGTGCATTGCATCGTCATCATCATGCATTGTTTGCCAAAACTATTCTCGCAACACCCGTTTTGTTTTCTAAAACGCCCCAACTGTTAATCAAACGCCAAACCCCCCGGAAGTTCCGGATATTTTGTTTGTCGAAAACTATTTGTAGAAGTTATTTGAAGACAAATAAAAACATTAAATTATTTTTGCGGGGCAGTCGAACGGGCCGTAGCGACCCGAACGACCACCCCATATTTTAAATCGGCCTACCCCAGCCAATCCTATATCTACCTAAAACTCTACCCTCTCTCCCTGGCCACCTCACTCCCCCCAATCATCTGCCGCCACCTCACCCTCTTCCCTCACCCCCTCCACTCACATGCTGCCACGTGGTCCCTCTCTCTCTCTCAAACTCTCCCAGCCCACCCCACATGCCACACACGCCAACCACAGCCCCACCTGCCCGGTCAACACCCCACCCAGACCCAGCCTCCCCCTTCCTTTCTTCCTCGCGCCCGCGCTCCTTGACGCCGCCTCGGACCCGCCTTTGCCCTTGCCCGCGTCTACCACCCGCCCGTGGTGCTCCTCTTTGCCACCAGCCGCCCAGCCCTTCCCCTATCGCGTCCCCGCGCCCGAGCCCCTTCCTCGCCCGGCGGCATGGTCGCCCTCCTCCGCCACGGAACCCGGCGAGCCAGGCCGCCAGACCCGCAGGATCCAGCGCCTCAAGCGTCCTCCTGCCACCTTCGCTCCTTCCCACCCGCCACCGCTCCTCACCACCCGCGCGCTCGCCGCCAGCGCTGCCTTCGCCCGCCAGCCCTCCCTCGCCGCGGCTCCTCAGCGCCCTCCGCCGCCCGCTGCCGCCCGTACCACTGGCCTCCACCGCCCGCCTTCCAGCGGCAGCGGTCGCGGCCCACGCCGCCGCCTTCAAGCTCCGCCGCCCGGTACCTCGCCGCCCGGCGCTCGCCTCCGGCGAGCCTCACGCCCGGCGGCGTCCCATTCGCAGCCTCCCGCCCGACCCGTTCGCCCGGGCTGCCTCTCCTCTGGGCCCCGCCGCCACGAGCTGCGGGCTCGCCAGCGTGGCAGCGCCGTCTTCGCCTTCTCGCGGCGTCCGGCCGTCAACCTCGCCGGACCAGGCCGCCTCGCCTGCGCGGCCCTCTCGCCTGCAAGCTATCCTGCCGCTCTCGATCTCGAGTTCCACCGCGCTGCACGGACTGCCACTTTGGTGCTGTAGTGTTCGGAAGAAGATGGTGGGGTATGGATATTCTTTGTTGTGGACGTGGTTATTACAAAAGGATGAACAGGGCATATGATCCGGACCCGACAAGATCTTCGATGCGGAGACCCCCGTACCGGCACCGACAAGACCTTCTCGAAGCGGAAACAACAACAACTCCTCGGACCAAAGGCCCCGATCTCGCGGATCCGCAACCCCGAGCCATGATCTCCTTCCCGGATGCGATGGCCGAACCCCCCGGACGCCAAGTACTTCACCCCGAAGCCAAGACCAACTCGATGGCGCGGGCCCGACAAGACCCTCGCAACGGCAAGACCCGACCCTGAGGATCCGGAGACCGATCCCGGCACCGAAGACCGAACCCCGGCGCGTCAAGCTCTCCTTCCCGAACGCCAAGGTCATCGACCCGGATACGCCAAGTACCCCGAAGACCGTTCCGCTGAAACCCCAAGATCATCAACGGCACCCGAGCTCGACACCGGCAACTAAGATGGCCCCACGAGACCGTCGACAAGAAACCGCGAACCGGAACCCTGAGTTCTCCATCAAGGACGCCAGATCGCCGCCATGACCGAAGACGTGTCACGACAAGAACGACACCAAACCAAGTCCTCCCGGGCCGAACGCATCCGTCGGACCGAACCCAGACGTCGAACCACGGACCACGAGACCGAACCCCGGACCCCAAGGTCGTCGATCCCCCTCTAATGTGTGACCCTTTTCCTCGAACCCTATTTTATAACATAACAACTTGTTGCATATTTAATTGTCATTCTCTCATGCATATCATCGGTTTGGGGGCATTATGCCGAATTCACCTCATAATTAAATATGGGGCCCATATGCGGGCAAATCTAGTCTCATATCGGCCTCATTTAAACTTGTGTAACGAACCGGTGCTATCTTTTGTCTGGATAAACAACATTTAAATTGCGGGGTAGCTAAATAACTTGAACCATATAATTAATTGTCGGGACCCCGGTTCCACTTAATATGACCTAATTGCATCGCACTTTTGCCATGTCATCCATCATACATGCATCATGCCGATCTTCTGTCGTTTTATTAAATAGCGCATCCGGTGTTTCTTCTAGTGTTTTGCTTCTTCGCGGATTGGACCGTTGAGTTGATGTGAGCTTCGCCCCGATCTTTGGATGAACCTTTCGACAACGTTTTCAGGCGAGCATCTCCCTCTTTCTACCTATCTTACTTTTATAGTCTTTATTCCCTCCTGTTGATCTATTTCTATCTGTGTTGCGATGCTCTAGTTTTCGTACCCGTGATATACCGTGCAGCCCTATATTGCCTTGGACACACCCTATTACCTGTTGTTTGGTAGATAGTTGGACTTGCGCGCCGTAGTTGCTTGCTCAAGTGCTGATGTGTGTCGTCATATGCCACAGTTGCTGATGTATTGCCGCATGTTGTTGATGGAGATGATTCTAGTTTTACTTATCGTCACTTTACTTTCTGTTTAACAACTAAAATTGAATAAGCAGAGGCATCGGTGGGTGATAGATAATATTTGGTTTTCCGAACGCCCACTTGTGTCCCGTAAGACCCCGAGTACTTGATTCCTGTTCCTTGTTTTATCGCGCTATCCACATCCGGGAGGTATATGGGACCCTCGCCGAGCTTGATTCCGTCTTATTTCTTGGGGCCACAAACTAGTTTGAGGTTTTATTTACGATCTGTACTTATGCCATGTTTCTTTGCTTTATTTACGATTGTCGACGGATAGCACACTGCATCGCTTTAGGTAAGCGGAGTGATTACGCGTGTCGACAAGCCCGTTTGGGGTTCCCGGTCCACGACCATTGACGCAGACCTTGAGGCCGTCTCGGAGCTTGCCTACTCCGTTGCGGGTTCCACTCAAAGGGGTGGCCCCCTGAAATATTTCTGAATCTTGTGATTGCTGTGTCGTGAAAGCCTCGTTGGGTTTTGATTTGGTTTTTCCGAGGTTGATCGAGTGTGTGTTGCTATTGGTGCACCCCGGCCGGGTAAAACTTTCTGAAAGCCGTGTCCGCGGATATGGACGACTTGGAGCACAGTTTCTCGATCATAGACAAGCATAACTAAAGTTTACTGCTATTAATTTGACTTATAATGACTAGTAATCAGTTTCACTATAACGGAATGTCTAATTAATACTGCCCACCATTGCTTGTTTGGTTGTCGCTTGCGACAATTGTACCTGACTAGTAAGTATTGCAACTACAACGAATTGGCTGAATAAAAGTACCAACAACTGCTGGGTTTTGGGTTATCTCATGCTATTCCTATCTGATTAGTAATTGCTGCAACTACAACGGAATGATTAACTAAAAGTGCCCACTGTTTATTTTATCAGGACGATTATCTAAACCTGACTAGTAAAGTGCCGCAACTATAACTGAATAAGTAAAACTGCCAACTGTGTGAGTTCCTCGGTTGACTTCCTCGTTTGGTCTCGAGGGGGAAACGCCAGGATGGGTTTGTTTGGTGTTAGCTTCAGGTTGGATCCGGATAGGTCATTCTCACCCCCCCTTCTGATAACCGCCAGTTGTATCGAGTCTCTATAGGTTGTTTAGTGCATGCTGCCGCTGCCGCTCAGTCCACCATACCTATGTAGGCGAGGACCGCCGAATTCTAGCCTCGCCGTGTCTTGGCCTCGATCGACGCCTCCTTCTTTTTCCTTTGCCTTTGCCGCACCCCTTTGTTTAAGCAGGTTTTGAGATCGTATTGTTAGCAGGTGGTTACCCTTCCGCTTGGCACGGCAGGTTATGGACGCCATTGGTTATTCTTCGGGCTCTTAGCCCCATTTGCTTCTTGTCCGTAGTGACGCCTACCGCTTTCAAGGTGATTTGGATCTTGTATATTATATTTGTATTCTTGACTCTGGAGTCGCCATATATATCTCTGCTCATGGGTCCCATCGAGGACTGTTGTGTAATGTTATTACTTCGTTTTCCACCCGCACGAAAGTGCCTGGTGGGCACCTTTGAATCGTTTCTATGCGGGTTTGGCGAATTTTGTTCAAACTTGCATAGGTCCGATTCTGAGGGTGTTACAGCCACCCTGGTGCCCTACTTCGTCTCTGCTTCATGGTTTCGTGTTGGTCCGGAAAAAATAACGACTTTGGCTTTTGTCCCGTCCAATTCCAAGAATATTGATTTTCTGCCTTTCTGGAACCAAAAACAGAAGAAAACAGGAAACTAGCATTGTGGCATCTTGTTAATAGTTAGTCCAGAAAAACATATAAAAACACCTCAAAGTGTAGAGAAAGCATAGGACAACTTATACAAAACAAGCATGGAGCATCAAAAATTATAGATACGTTTCCGACGTATCAAGCATCCCCAAGCTTAACTCCTTCTCGTCCTCGAGTAGGTAAGTGATAAAAAGAATAAATTTTGAGGTGACATACACCATCAAAATCAAGATCAAACCATTTGTAAGAATTGAAAGCTGGGATCAAAGAACTCTAAACATGAGCATGAAATATGGAGTTCTAGCAGTAAGACAAAGTAACTATGCATGCAACATGAAAGGCTACTGAAAGGACTATATCTTCCCATGATGTTTTTGGTGTTAATGATAATCCCAACTGTGTTTTTAACTGTGCGCTTGAGTTTTAGGGGAAACATTGTTGATGTCTCCTTCTATAGTGGTGGATTCTCTCTTGGGATCTCATGAAGACGGTGGCCTTTTAGTCTTCTCCTAGTTTCTCTCTGGTTGTTGTTTTTAGGTCACCGTACTATTAAGAGGGGGTCCATTTTGGAATGCTGTGGGATATCACTTGTTCTTGCACAAACCTATATGCACCGCCACAGCCATCCCATTATCCCGTGAGGGAGCGTTTTCCTGTTCTGTTGGAGCCTTTTGTGTCTCATCGGAACTTCCGGCCTAGGCCGAAAGTTCCGCTTAGATTCTTTTCTGCGGGCTGTTCTACACTTTGTTCCGACGCTACTTCCGCCCCAAGTTCCGATGGTGAATCAGTAACCTTCTGTATGAAGTGTTATATTTGCCGGAACTTGGGCGGGAACTTGCATCGGAACTTGTCCTGCCAAAAGATCCTGAGCGGAACTTACGCCCAGACGCCGGAACTTCCGGCCAGATTCGGTTCGCGACCCAGAAGTTCTGCCCCTTGTTCCGCTCTAAGTTCCGGTGGTGGCTCAGTAACCTTCTGTTTTGAAGCGTTCTATTTGCCGGAACTTGGTCGGAACTAGCATCGGAAGTTCACCGGAACTTCTGGTCTGTTTTGACCGGAACTTCCGGTTGCGCTTCTAGAGCGGGTGTCAACGGTCTGATGACCGTTGGAGCCAGGCTGGCGGAACTTCCGGTGAGGTCGCGGGGGCTGTAACGGTTTAGCACGAGGGGGCCTATTTAAGGCACCCCTCTTCTTCCTCCCACTCTTTCTCAAATTTTTCTCTCTCCTCCATTAATGCTTGAGCTTCACCTCACTATATCTCTCTCTCTCTAGCCACTCAAATGACTTGATCTTTTGAGAGGTGAGGGAGGTGACCTAGATCTACACTTCCACCAAAGAAGATTTGATTTCCCCCACCCATCCTTTGTGGATCTTGTTGCTCTTGGGTTTCTTGGAACCCTAGACGGTGTAGGGCATCCTCGGAGCTAAGGCGTGCGTTGTAAAGCTTCGAGGTGTCGTTGAGGGCCTCCAATTGAGTTGTGGAGCCTCCCCCTCAACCTTGGTGTAAAGGTTTCGGTTGGCGCCTTCAAGGTCACCGGTTAGTGGATTGTGAGGCCTCCTTTGTGGGGGAGCTCACCGAAGAAGAAGGTGAGGCCTTTGTGGCGCTCGGGTGACCTTGTGTGGCCCCGACACCTCTCCAACGTAGACGTAGCTCCTTGGGAGTGAACTACGGGAATTACATCTCCGTGTCCCCTCTCCGGTTACTTCGTTCCCCTCCTTTACTCCTTGCTATTTACTGTTTTTGTTGTTGGTGTTTGTTGTCTTGCATTTAGGTTGTTCACTTAGTTGCATCTCTAGATAACTTCCTTTCTCGTTGAGCCTAAAAGTGAGAAACAAATTAAAATTGGGTAGACGCCTATTCACCCCCCTCTAGTCGTATCAAGTCGGTACTTTCAATTGGTATCAGAGCCAAGGTTCTTATTTCGGGATTTACCACCTAAGAGATTATGGCCGACGAAGGGGGTGGTGAAACCGAAAAATCCAAGAACTTGGCCACTATGGATGACCTCAAGCAATTGGATTCATCCATGATGTCCAAATTCGAGGAAATGATGACTCTCTTGCAGTCTCTCAAGCCTAACCCCATGGTTGCTATTGACACACCCCAACCCAACGAGGTTCCTCCCACCGTTACGGTGTCCGCCTGGGTAACTCCATGCTGCCACCACTCACTTGGGACTTGGTTTTGTTGCTCAAACCTCTACCAAAGTTCCAAGTGAGAACATCGAGGCAGAACCCAACTTCAAAGAGTAAAATGGAGGAAAGGACTACTCGGGTACCCCACCCAAGTACACTCCGGATCCACCCATCCCCATGCCACACATTATACCTCAAGGAGCACCACCCATGCTAGATACTTCTAATTTCGCCAATTGGCAATATCTAATGCGCTCACATATTTCCAGCTCGTCTATTGAGTTAATGAGGATTGTGGAGGATGGATTCTCTCCATATGACCCAAAGAATTTGACACGAGGTGAAGTGGTGGACAAGCAACTCAATGCCACAGCTTTGGGAATGATTCAAAAGGCCTTGAATCCAAAGGATTTTGCTCACATTCGCCAATTTGACACCGCCAAGGAAGCTTGGGATCAACTCACCGAGCTCTTTGTTGGTAATGCAAGCATCCAAAGCTCCATGTTTGATGAGATCAACAACGAGTGCGATGGTTTCGCAATGCAAGATGATGAGACCCCCGAAGACATGTATATGCGCCTTAAGGTCCTTTGTTCCACTATGAGGGACCTTGGGGCTCACTATGTTGATGACAAGTTTATGAAGAGGAAGTTCATTCAAGCTCTCCTCCCATTTGAAGAACAAAAGCTCAACTCTATCAAGGGAAGAACCAACTTTCACCTAATGACCTCCCAAGAAGTCTTGAGTGAAGTAATTGCCATGACTATTGCCAAGAAGAATTCGGAGTCCGCTCGAGCTAGAGCCATTGGGTCAACCAAAGGGAATCTTGCTTTGAAGGCCAAGGCTATTGAAGTTGATGATACATCAAGTGAGTGGTCTCAAGAGGAACTCAAATGTGCCTTCAACAAACATCTTGCTCTCGCTTCAAGGGCCTTTTGTAACAAGTCCGGATTCAAGTCAATATCAAAGGACAAATCAAGATTCAACTCACCCAACAAGTCTCCCAAGGCAAGGTCGTGCTACAATTGCAACGACAAGAGTCACTTCGTGGCCAAGTGTCCCTTTGAGAATCGTGAAGACAATGGTGGTCGTCTCATTCTCAAGATCAAGTCAAGACCTCCTCATCCCTTGAACAAGAACTACGCCGTCAAGAATGCCACTAAGAAGGAACAAGCAATTGTGGTCCATGAAGAATATCTTTCGGGCACGGATGAAGATGATGATGATGAAGTTCATGGTGGAGAGATTGTGGGAGTTGCTGCTATTGCCACTACCTCAACTCCATGTCTATCCCTCTTCGACTCGCCAAATGAAAATGTCATCTTCTCCAACCAAAAGTGATTCATGGCCAAGGCCACCGAGGTAACACCGAAACCCACTCCTCAACCTATCTCTAGTGAGCCTTCCTCTCTTGATCTTGTTGGTCTAGTGGTGAAGAAAGAGATGATTGAAATGTGTGAATTTGTTGCTACCTTAGATGAAGAAACTAAAAACTGCTTTGAGTCCTTACTTGCACAACTTGACAATGCTAGAGATGCCTTAGATGAAAAGGAAGAACTTCTTGACTTGCTAAGTAAAAATGAAAGAGATGCTGCCGATGAAATTGCCTCTCTCACTCAAAGTCTTGAGGATGAACAAAATATGAGAATTAATCTTGAAGAAAATGTGTCTAAGCTTGTAGATGATCATAACAACACTTTGTGCTCTACAATTAAAGAACGTGACCATGCTCTTGCTTTAGTTAAGGTTCTCAAGAAAGAAAATGCTGAGTTTGTGGGTGGTCATGATAGGACTCAAAAGGATCTTGAGAAACTCAAAGAGGAACACAAAGCCTTGGAGAGTAAATTCTCAAATCTTTTTGAAGCCCATGAACAGCTTCAAACTCAATTAACTTGTGATCTCTCTAAGTCTTCCGCTGTGCAAATTATAGACTTGTCTAGATCTCCTAACCCTTGTTGCAAGCATGAGCATCTCATAGAGGAAGTCAAGGTGTTGAAGGATCAACTTGACAAGACTAATAAGAAGAATAAGAAGAAGAAGAAAAAGAACAAGGGCATGGCCCAAGGGGTACCAAATGGCCTAACCCTCTTGCAAAGTGACAACTTTGCCGGAAAGAACAATCCCTCTTATATTCTTTGCAAATCTTATGATGGTCATGTATATGCTAGATATGTGGGAACGTCTTACACACATGATTATCATTGGGCCATTTGGGTGCCAAAGGCTCTTGTCACTAACAAAAGGGGACCCATTGCAAAATGGGTACCTAAAACCAAGGCTTGATTTTCTTGTAGGACTATGCTTCTGGTGGATCAAAATGGGTGCTTGATAGTGGTGCCACTAGTCATATGACCGGAAGCAAGTCTATCATGACCAAATTGAGGCCCAATATTGCCAACACCATGGTCTCCTACGGTGACAAAACAAGCTCTCAGGTTTTGGGTTTTGGCAAAGTGGTGGTAACCCCAGATGTATCCTTGGTTGACGTCATGCTTATCAAAACTCTTGGTTACAACTTACTCTCAGTTCATGCTCTTGCTCTTATGGGTCTTTCTTCTTTCTTTAATTCTCATACCGTGGTCCTCATGTGGAGCAAGTCTCTCAAGGTGGCTTTTGTAGGATATGTAGAACATGACTTGTATGTGGTGGACTTTTCAGGGACCACTACTCCTCATGTCTATGTCTCTATGCTAAAGCCGACAAGGGCTGGTTGTGGCATCGCCGCCTAGCCCATGTTAACATGAGAACTTTCCAAAGACTTCACTCTGAGGGCCACATCCTTGGAATTAACGATGTTTCTTTTGCCAAAGATCGTGTTTGCAGGTCTTGTATTGAAGGGAAGATGCATGAAAATCCTCACAAAGCACTCAATCAGATCACTACCGAGAGGTGTTTGGAGCTCTTGCATATGGATCTCTTTGGTCCTCCCTCTCATGATAGCCTTGGAGGCAAGAAGTATTGCTTGGTTATTATGGATGATTTCTCAAGGTACACTTGGGTGTTCTTTTTCAAGTACAAGAGTGAGACTCAACAAACCGTCATTGACTTTGCTAATGAGGTTCAACGGAAGCACAATGCAACTATTCTCTCAATTCGAAGTGACAATGGCACCGAGTTCAAAAACTATACCTTGGACGAGTTTCTCAGTGATGAAGGAATCAAGCATCAATACTCCACTCCCTACACCCCTCAACAAAATGGAGTTGCCGAAAGGAAGAATCGCACATTGATGGATGCGGCTCGGTCTATGCTAGCTGAGTTCAAGTCTCCATACAACTTTTGGGCCGAGGCCATCTCCACCGCTTGCCATGCAACCAACCGGCTTTATCTCCGCAAGAAAAAGAACAAGACCCCCTATGAACTTATCACCGGGAAAAAGCCTAATGTTAGCTACTTTCGGGTGTTTGGTTGCAAGTGCTACATTCTCAAGAAAGGAGTTCATTTGTCCAAGTTTGAATCCAAGGCTCAAGAAGGAATTTTCGTTGGCTACTCAAATCAGTCCCATGCTTATAGAGTCTACAAAAAAGCCAATGGAAGAGTTGAAGAAACGAGCAACGTGAAGTTTGATGAAAATCATGAGTCTCTTGTTAGGAAAGATGGTGTTTGTAATCCAAGTGATGAAATTCCTACCAAGGCCATAAGAAGAATGGGTGTGGGCTTCCACCTCCCCATTGAGGATCCCCTTATGGACGAAGGAGAAGGACCAAGCTATACTCAAGTGGAGCCCTCACTTTCACAAGATCATCTTGCCCCTCAAGGACCTACTTTCTTGGCACAAGCTCCCTCAAGCTCTTCCGAAGCTTCCCATGCTCATGACTCTCCAAGCTCCAAAGAACAAGCTCTTCATCAACAACATCAACCTCCCCACGATGGGGCTCCTCGTCAAGGCACCTCCCACGGACAAGCTCTTCATCAACCTCATCAACCTCCCCAAGATGGGGCTCCTCCTCAAGGTCACGGCTCTCCCCAAGGTCAAGATCGTCGAGATCAAGAGCAAGTCAATGATCCTCAAGGATCCTCTCCAAGTGATGACTCCCCCGAAGTGGAAATTGATGAAGATGAGCCTCGTGTTCGTGATTATAGTCAAGGCGATGACTCAATTGGTGGCAATGACCAAGTGGTAGCTCAAGAATCTTGAGTTGAAGCACAAGCCCGCCGTCAACCCTATCGTCTCGCCAAGCTTGTTTGAGATGGCCATATCCTTGATAATGTCTATGGATATTTCAATAAAGGTTCCACTACTAGGAGGCAACTAGCTTCCTTTAGCTCTCACCATGCGTTTATCTCTCTTGTGGAACCACAGAAAGTCTTCGAAGCTCTTGAAGATGATGATTGACTTGATGCTATGAACGAGGAACTTCACAACTTCAAGAGGAACGATGTTTGTGTAGGGTTTCGTAGCATGGAAAACAAAAATTTTCTATCGCATACAAACAAACAAGCCAAGATCTATCTACTAGATTGTAGCAACGAGTCGATGGAATAACTTACCCTCGAAGATTCCGAAGTGTTTAACGAGAGCGGATTCTCGTGGGTGATGTAGTCGTACTCTTCCCGATCTCAAGATCGTGTAGACGATCCTTCGGCCGTTAAAGCGCTCCATGATCGGTCACACGTTAAATTACTCGAAGACCTTCCTCTCCTTGTTCCAAAGAAAATGGAGGTTGTAGCACTCTCCTCGTGATTCCGGCTGACAACGGCGTGGTACAGGAAGTAGAGGGAGATCTCAGAGGCTTCGCCTTAAGCCGGAGCGAGTATGGTGGAGTATGAGAGAGCCTCGGCGATCTAGGGTTTAGACACACCAAGGAGGAGGGATAGAGCCAGGCTAGGGATTAGGGACCCCCAAGTCGGCGGCTAGGGCAAAACCCTAGGTGGTGGCGGCGGCTATGGAGGGCTGGAGCTTTCTAGGGTTTGAGGTGAGGGACTTGTGTGTCTAAAGGAGGGAGCCCTGCCCCTCCTTATATAGGTGGAGGGGCCGGCGGCCAAGGGGAGGGAGGGGAGTCCCTCCCCAACTCGGCTTGGAGGAGGCGCCGCCGGTTGGAGGAGGGATTCCCTCCCCAACTCGGTTTCCCTCTCCTTCCTCTTTCCCTCTTTCCAATTTTAGCCGTTTGACTTTTCAAACTAGCTATTTGACTTTTCAATTTAGGATTCAATTTAATCCTTTATTTGGAACAGCGAGGACACTTAGTACATGATGCAATCATTCCAATATGCAATGGCACATTCATGTACCCCTTCCTCCAGTCTTGGACATTCCGGAACCTTCTAGAACATTCCCGATGAAAACAGGAATCATTCCCGAACTCAAACGGGACTTTCCTTATATGAATCTTATTCTCCGGACTATTCGGATCACCTCGTGATATCCGGATCCCATGCGAGACTCGAACAACATTCGGTCTCTTTCTTATAATACCATAACTACTCAAACAACGTCGAATCCTTAAGTGTGTCTCCTACGGTTCGTGAATTATGCGGACATGATCGAGACACTTCTAAACAATAACCAATAGAGGAATCTGGAAATTCATATGGCTCCACATATTTCTCGATTACTTTGCGATCGAATGAACCACTTACATACGATACCAATTTCCCTTTGTCTCACGATAGTTTACTTATCCGAGGTTATGATCGTCGGTATCTGCATACCTAGTTCAACCTCGCACGATAAGTACTCTTTTCTCGTTCTAGTGATATGTGATCCCTTGTGAGCCACCACATGCTTGCAAGCTAATTGGATGACATTCCACCGAGAGGGCCCATAGTATATCTATCTGTCATATGGATGGACAAATCCCACTCTTGATCCATGTGTCTCAACCAATACTTTCCGAACACTCAATGCCACCTTTATAACCACCCGATTCACGGTGGTGTTTGATGTCATCAAAGCATCCATCCGGTAAAGGTGATATGCATGATCTCATGGTCGAAGGAATTAGGTTACTATGTATCAGAAAGCAGATAGCAATTGAACTATTGAAATGACTTGATCTTTATGCTACGCTTATCTATAGGAGTATGTCCACATATCATTCTCCTAACGATATGATCTTGTTGTTGATAACATCTCAATGTTCATGATAGGGAAACCACAATCATTTATCAACCAACAAGCTAGTGATGTATAGAGGCTATACTAGGGACTTCAAATTAAGTTTACAAATCACACAAGTATCAATGTTTCCTTGTTAATACTATTATAGCATTAATGTAAACATTTATCATAAACACAAAGATATAATAATAACTACATTTATTATTGCCTCTAGGGCATATCTCCAACAGTTTGGACATTGGTTGAGCGGCCCAAAGACTGTCAAAACGTTATTGGAACCAAGTGGGTCTTCAAGAACAAGTGCGATGCGAATGGAATTGTCGTGCGCAACAAGGCAAGGTTAGTTGCCCAAGGATACTCACAAGTTGAGGGCATCGACTACGGTGAGACTTACGCCCCCGTTGCTCGCCTTGAATCCATTCGTATGCTTCTTGCCTTCGCTACCCATCATAACTTTAAGTTGCATCAAATGGATGTTAAGAGTGCTTTTATTAATGGTCCTTTGAAAGAGTTGGTATACGTCAAGCAACCTCCGGGTTTTGAGGATCCACTTTTTCCGAACCATGTCTACAAGCTCAATAAGGAACTCTATGGCCTCAAGCAAGCCCCACGTGCGTGGTATGATTGCCTTAGGGAGCTCTTGTTAGACCGTGGCTTCGAAGTGGGCCTCATTGATCCCACTCTTTTTACTAAGAAAGTTGGAGGCCACTTGTTCGTATGCCAAATCTATGTTGATGACATTATCTTTGGGTCTATTAACAAAACTTTTTATGAGGATTTTTCCAAGCTCATAACCGATCGCTTCGAGATGTCCATGATGGGGGAGTTGAAGTTTTTCCTTGGGTTTGAAGTCAAGCAATTGAGGAAAGGGACTTTCATCAACCAAGCCAAGTACATCCAAGACATGCTCAAGAAGTTCAAGTTTGATCAAGTCAAAGGTGCCAAGACTCCCATGCCAACTAAGGTTAATCTTGATCTCGATCCCAAGGGTAAGGAGGTGGATCAAAAACTCTATCGATCTATGATTGGATTCGTGACAACTGCCACTGGTCCGAGGATGAGCCTGAGGAGGAGGTCACTGGTCCGTCGCCTGAGTGGGGTCCTTGGGTCCCTGAGTCTGCTCCTTCTCCCTCTCATGGCTAGGACGATTAGCTTGATCTTCTCTTCCTTTTTGGTGTCTCGATGCCAAAGGGGGAGAAAGATGTCTATTAGGTTGTCTACGGGATTTGCATGGGTTGAGTCGCGAGCCTGTTCTTGCCTTTGATCTTTTCTTGCTCGCGAACTCTCTAGTTTATTTGTGTGCTTGTGGTTTTATGTCCGTGAACTTATGTGTGCTTGTGGACCATGTGGTATGTTATGTTTGAGACTATGTGGTATCTTTGTGGTATCTTATACAATGCCGTGAGTGTGGTATCTTGTTGTCATCTTATGAGCTCATGATATGGTGGTGGAGCCTCATTGCTCTTATTGTTATTATTAATCCTTTTGTCTCCACCACATTTGGTTGGTTCTGGTATGATCTCTATCCTTTCTTGTACCTTTCACTTGTGCTATCTTTGCAATTGGTAGGGGGAGCCTCCGTGTATGTGTGCCAGTCTTGTCCTTAGAGTTCTTTTCTCTACCTTGCACACATACAGGGGGAGCTTGTCCTGTCCATTGCAAAGATTGCTTTGATTCTATGCAAATCTTTGGGATTGTCATCTAACACCAAAAAGGGGGAGATTGAAAGGACTATATCTTCCCATGATGTTTTTGGTGTTAATGATAATCCCAACCGTGTTTTTAACTGTGCGCTTGAGTTTCAGGGGAAACATTGTTGATGTCTCCTTCTATAGTGGTGGATGCTCTCTTGGGATCTCATGAAGACGGTGGCCTTTTAGTCTTCTCCTAGTTTTTCTCCGGTTGTTGTTTTTAGGTCACCATACTATTAAGAGGGGGTCCATTTTGGAAGGCTGTGGGAAAACACTTGTTCTTGCACAAACCTATATGCACCGCCACAGCCATCCCATTATCCCGTGAGAGAGCGTTTTCCTATTCTGTTGGAGCCTTTTGTGTCTCACCGGAACTTCCGGCCTAGTAGGAAGTTCCTTCATTCTTTCTGGGCTGTTCTACACTTTGTTCGGCGCTAGTTCGCCCCAAGTTCGATGGTGAATCGGTAACCTTACGTATGAAGTGTTCTATTTGCGGAACTTGGGCTTTCATCGAACTGTCTAAAAAGATCTGGCGGAACTTCCTTGACGCCAAAAACTTTCGACCAGATTTGATTCGCGACCGGAGATTCGCCCTGTTCCGCTCCAAGTTCCGGTGGTGGCTCAGTAACCTTCTGTTTTGAAGCGTTCTATTTGCCGGAACTTGGTCGGAACTAGCATCGGAAGTTCACTGGAACTTCCGGTCTGTTTTGACCGGAATTTCCGGTTACACTTCTGGAGCGGGCGTCAACGGTCTGATGACCGTTGGAGCCAGGCTGGGCGGAACTTCCGGCCTCTCACCGGAACTTCCGGTGAGGTCGGCGGGGCTGTAACGGTTCAGCGCAAGGGGGCCTATTTAAGGAACCCCTCTTCTTCCTCCCACTCTTTCTCGAATTTTTCTCTCTCCTCCATTAATGCTTGAGCTTCACCTCACTAGATCTCTCTCTCTAGCCACTCAAATTACTTGATCTTTTGAGAGGTGAGGGAGGTGACCTAGATCTACACTTCCACCAAAGAAGATTTGATTTCCCCCACCCATCCTTTGTGGATCTTGTTGCTCTTGGGTTTCTTGGAACCCTAGACGGTGTAGGGCATCCTCGGAGCTAAGGCGTGCATTGTAAAGCTTCGAGGTGTCGTTGAGGGCCTCCAATTGAGTTGTGGAGCCTCCCCCTCAACCTTGGTGTAAAGGTTTCAGTTGGCGCCTTCAAGGTCACCGGTTAGTGGATTGTGAGGCCTCATTTGTGGGGGAGCTCACCGGAGAAGAAGGTGAGGCCTTTGTGGCGCTCGGGTGACCTTGTGTGGCCCCGACACCTCTCCAACGTTGACGTAGCTCCTTGGGAGTGAACTACGGGAATTACATCTCCGTGTCCCCTATCTGGTTACTTCGTTCCCCTCCTTTACTCCTTGCTATTTACTGTTTTTGTTGTTGGTGTTTGTTGTCTTGCATTTAGGTTGTTCACTTAGTTGCATCTCTAGATAACTTCCTTTCTCGTTGAGCCTAGAAGTGAGAAACAAATTAAAATTGGGTAGACGCCTATTCACCCCCCTCTAGTCGTATCAAGTCGGTACTTTCAGCTACAAACAAAGATCATGAATAACATGCACTGAAAAACGTTTGTTTGTTTCACATACAGAAAACATGGCATAGTGGCATTCAGCTTGTCCCTCATATGGTAGCAAATATATGCATAATACACCTTCAAAGTTCATAAGAGTGACTAGATACAAATAGCACGAGAACAAGTAATATAAACAATATGCATCAATCAATAAGTTTTGGGTAATTGCACACATAATGGCAACTATGCTCTCTTAATGGTGCCTAAAAGTAGAAGGTGGAGACCCAAATAATGGTGGAAGAAAGGCCTTTCTCAAGGGAAGCACGGATTTCATGTTTCAAAAAGAGCTTCCAAAAATTATTGTACTTGTTAGCTTTCAGCCCTCATTTCCCCTATCATAAGCATATTGAAGTGATTAAGGTTAAAGTGAACAAACTATGGAGTATATGCTTGACAAAGTATAAGTTGGCAATCTCAAGTCCCTTGAATACGAGGGCCACACCTCATGCTACTCAACTTCAGTCACCTGTAAGTTCTTGTCATTGTAAGTACATGCGTATCATAGAGAACCGCCAACGGGGTACCCCTTGCACATGGTACATGAGCTATCCCATAACCAAAATGACAAGGCAAACATACAATGAGCATCTCAACGATCTTTTTATTTACTATGTGCATAGCTTTTTATTGAGGATGCTTCACAGATAGCTCATTATGGTGATGCTGCAAGTTTCCACCATGAATAGGCATGGCTTAGGCTAGCGGCACAGGCGTTTCTCTAACACAAAATACATAACTCCATGGACTTACAAGCTTCCTATTTATTTCACACCGGTGACATCCATAGAAAAAAGAGCATGGTATCAACTGTGTACAAAGTACAAGTGCAATGTTGAAAACGTTCCCCGTGACAGCACGGTTCTGCTAATTCCAACATATAAGTGCAAGAATATACAACATAGATGACGCAATGGTTCAAGTTTATTAGGGGCAAAGAATATAAAGTGTGCCATCAAGTTTGTGAGGGCTTTAATCACTAAGTTTTCACATAACAAAATACTTTTTAATTGGAAGATAGATGAAAACAAGAATAAACTTGGAATGGTGTAACACACCATGCATAGGAATTTATAGTGGACACTTTGGAATAAATTGGTTTATTGGGAGTTGAAAGCATGAGTAGAGCTTACTCATACAAGTGGAGGCTAGCAAAAGACTGGGAGCAACCAACTACGAGAGCATTAATGGCCATAATCATGCAGAGCAACAAAACATTACTAATCAAAGCATAGAGTGGTACTACAAGTCAAGGACTAGATGATCAAAGAGGATATGGTGACTTGTTCATAGTCATAACATGGTGTGAGCATGTGCCAAGTCAACCCAAACAAAGCATCAAAGGAGAATACCACAATACTATGCTTTTGTAATGTAAAACAACGCATGATTCCTTCAAGGCACATTAAACAATCCTAATTGTTGGGAACAAGTCATGCTACAACAATAATCACTAAGTATAAGGTCAAAACAAGATCTAGCATGAAATGATAAAGTCTACGCCATAGTCAAAACAAGCTCCCTTTTGTACCACTATAAGCATGAAACTTTGTATTCTTTTCAAACACCAAACAACTTATTTGAAACAACTCACAAAGATAATAATCAATAAAGATCAATGAGCTTCTCACAAATCCACAAAGAAGAACTAAAAATTTCTAAGCTAAAAGCACAGGAAAACTAAGGCTGAACGCAGTGCTAGCAAAAGAGAACACTCACAAGACAATAAAAATGAAAACTAGAGTGTTCTAGGTAGTGAAAACAAAGTGTGTATCTCTCCAAAATAAGTGTGGTGTAACCAACCAACTTACTCAAGAAAACTAAGCAAACGAAAACCAAAAACAAAAACTAAGACGCTCCAAGAACAACACAACAATGCATGAAACAATAAAAACGAAGTGTCTAGAAAGACCTGGGATTTTTATTGATGAAGAAGGGGATGCCTTGGGAATCCCCAAGCTTTGACGTTTGTACATCTTGAATATTTCATGGGGTGACACGGGGTGGAATCCCCAAGCTTGATATTTTTTCCACTCTTCATCTAATTACATCATTCTTTCTCTACACCTGCAAATTTTCCTTCATACAAAACTTCACACAATCTTCATTAGCAACATTAGTGTATTCAAAAAATAATAGACTTTTGGGTTTAGCTTTGGAACAGTAAAACTTTCACGAAAAACACAAGCTACTGTAGCAATTCCCTCAAAAATCTCAATTTCCCAAATATAACCCAAAAAGGAATCAATAAGAAGCAAATGCAAATAATGGCAGAAATCTGTCAAAACAGACCAACAGGTAGAAACCGATTTTTTCGAAGACCTTATGTTGCTCAAATCAAAAAGTGTTGAACTAACGAAAGTTATCTAACATACTGGGGGATTTATTAGTAAATTTTAAGCTCAATACGACTTACATAGACTCCTCACGAATTTTTATGGTGGAGGACAGAAATCTGTTTTGGGATAGCAACTCCCCAAATCTTACTTCCCTCTCATTAGAGGTTATTTTTGGCACAAAAAACAAAAAAAAAGGGATAAGGAGAGGTCATTACAGAAGTAATAACTTCCAAGACTCAAGAAAACTCTTGGGTTATCTCCCAACAAGTACTTTTCTTTAACGCCTTTAAGTTATGCTTGATAGTTTGAGAAGATGCTCGCATAAGAAATATGAATTGAAGTAAAAGAGAGCATCAAGAACCAAATTCAAAACACATTTAAGTCTAACCCACTTCCTATGCATAGTAATCTTGTAAATAAATAAGTCATGAAAGCACAAAGCATCAAGCATAGGAAAGCAAAACAAGTGCAACTTCAAGACTTTCAACATAAAGAGGGGAAACTTAATATTATTGAGATGCATAAGACCATGTTTCCCTATCTCATAATAACTTTCAGTAGCAACATGAACAAAATTAACAATATAACTATCACATAAAACATTCTTATCATGATCCACATGCATAAAATGATTATTACTCTCCACATAAGAATATCCATTCTTATTAATTGTAGTGGGAGCAAATTCAACAAAATAGCTATCTTCCCAAGTGTGTTCATTTGGAAACATATCATCATTGGAAAGAACATGGATAGCACTAATAGAACAACAATTATTGATATTATCATTTTCAGAATTGGTGCCAAAGAGATTTTCAATATCAAAATTAGTGTGCTTTTCCCAATCATGATCACTAATATACATAACAGGCATAGGAACATCATCTAGTTCAGAATCATCAGAAAAAACTATGATAGGAGCAACATGCTTAGGGGAAGATACCGTTTACCCACTCCATCTACTCCTCTTCTTCTTCTTCTTCTTCTTATCCTCTTTAGGAGGGAGAGGCTTGAAAGGAAGCTTCTCCACATACCCTGGTTTATTGTTAGAGAGAATAGAAGAAACTTTGCAGGATTCCTCCTTTTCATTAATAAGAACAAAACTCATATCAGTCCTGTCATATTTTGGTAAAATATCATCTTTTATAAAATTTTGTATGTAAGTATTCGCGTGGCAATTATCAACACAATAAAGATGACACCCATGTATGACGCAATTCATACCAAAAGCACTCATGTCTACAAAAGAAGTTTTTCTTGATAACTCTTCACACCCCAAAAACAATGTAAGTTTATCATGTTGATTATCAGTGATCACATTATCACAATACAAGCTTGTAGTACTCATTGGATTAGAAAGGTCATTAGTATGGCCTGAGCATTCAAAATTGAAATGACCCACTTCATAGCAGAGTTCACAAATAAAATGATATAGGGCACAATTTTTTTATCAAGATCATTTAAAGCCTTATACCACGTTCTGGTTTTTTCATTCCAGTGTGTGATACAATATTCTTCTTCTATTTGATTATTCTCACAAGGTCTATGCATACCACAAAAATTAACATGCTTATAAGAAATAGTACTTTTAGAAGTTTGAGCATGTTTATTGCAATCATTAATAACATTTTAATTTTCCATGGAAGTTTCTTTAAAAGTTTCATGATACATGTCCCACTTTTCTTTAGGAGCATTAATATGGGAAGCAAAGGCTCTATAATATTTAACTAGAATTTGGGGATCAATACCATATCTAGCACTAAGCTCTTGAAAATTAGCAGTTCCAGCGAAAGACTTAATGCAATCATACTCATAGTTTATACCTGGTTTTTTTTACCTTTGTCGTTATCCCAACCTTCGGTATTACTTTGAATTGTTTCGATAAGATCCCACTTAGCCTTGACCTCCTTACTTGTGAAGGATCCCTCTAAACAGGTATCCAGATAGTCCTTGTAATGTCCTGAAAGCCTTGCATAAAAATTATTGATAACAACATTACTAGGGAGCTCATGAATGGGACATTTGAGCATTAGTGACTTCAATCTCCCCCAAGCTTGGGCAATAATTTCTCCCTCATGATGATGAAAATTATAAATATAATTCCTATCTTTATGAATTTCATGAGGAGGATAAAATTTAGAATAAAAGAGAGATTCAAGTTCCTTCCACTCCAAATGATGAGGATCATCTAGTAGCTCATACCACTCCCTTGCTTTGTACCTAAGTGAGAAAGGGAATAGCTTCCTCTTAACTTGGTCCATTGATATACCTGCACACTTGAACAACTCGCATAATTCATGTATAAATAGTAAATGATCACTAGTATGGACAGTTCCATCTCCAAATAGCAGTTATTCATAACACGTTCAACAATTTCAATAGGTATTTTAAAAGGGACACTTTTAGTATGTGGATTTAAAATATCACAAGTATCATTAGAATTACCACATATGGGAGATAAAGTATCATCAGAGCAAATTTTCTTCCCTAATGCTGGGGAACTAAAAATATCTTTCTCATAAAAACTAGCTTCCCCAAGCTTAGACGTTTCCATACCATTAGTAACAATGGTGTTCAAAAAATTCATACTAATAACATTGCTATTAGCATGCAAAGAAAGTTCCATAGGCTTTTTAATTTTCTTTACAAACCACTCAGATTCTAACTTAGGAAAAATACTAAAAAGCTCTCTAATTTTGTTGTTGTTTTCCATTAAGCCTAACTAGTGAAAACAAGAAACAAAAAGACAAAATTGCAGAATCTAAAGGAAATAACTTCGAGCACTCACACACCAAGAGGATGTGAGTACCTTTTACCTTACCTCCCCGGCAACAGCACCAGAAAATAGCTTTTCGGCTTGCTGTTGCAGTGAGGTAACGTGTGTGAGTGCCTTTTACCTTTCCTCCTCGGCAACGGCGCCAGAAAATAGCTTGATGTCTACGCATTTATATTCTTGTAGACAGTTGTTGGGCCTCCAAGTGTAGAGGTTTGTAGAACAGCAGCAAGTTTCCCTTAAGTGGATTACCCAAGGTTTATTAAACTCAGGGAGGAAGTGGTCAAAGGTATTCCCTCTCAAGCAACCCTGCAATCAAGATACAAGAAGTCTCTTGTGTCCCCAACACACCTAATACACTTGTCAGGTGTATAGGTGCACTAGTTCGGCGAAGAGATAGTGAAATACAAGTGGTAACAGTGCCAGAAAATAGCTTGACGGTGAGGTAAAGACTAAAGGCAAAAAGATAGAAGAAAGCAAACATGCAACAGATCTAGTTGATAATGGTGCTTCAATGTTTAGAAACAAGGCCTAGGGATCATACTTTCACTAGTGAACACTCTCTCATATAAATATCCTCTCTTCATGATACTACTCTTAACTACTCTCCGGTTGGACACTCTAATCATCGGTAGGGCTATAATATCACTCCTCAAAGTCCGCCTTCCCCAATCTAGATAACCCACACTATCACCTTGAGCTCTAGATGGTTCCAACAAACACCACAATTTCATAGAGACATCCAACTCCAAATATAACTCATAACAAATATTCAATCTAGCCAAAGTTCCACACACGGTATGCACACTGTCACTTTCACACACGTGGGGAAAAGCATAGATCTATTAAAGCACAAAGAGTATTTATGTAGACTCAAACCTAAGTGCCACCATGGCGTGCACGCTGTCACTTTCACACACATGGGGAGAGCAGAGATCTATTAAAGCACTTAAGTAGCAAGGTAGATCTACTTGATTACAAAGCTCATGACCACAACAAGATCATGCATAGAGAGAGATGAACACATAGCTACCGGTAGAGCCCTTAGCCTCGAGGAAGAACTACTCCCTCCTCATCATGGGAATCAGCAACGGTGCTGAAGATGGCGATGGAGATCGATGGATATGGCTCCGGGGGCACTTACCCGTCTCGGCAGGGTGCCGAAACAGAGACTTTCTGTCCCCTAAATCTCCCCTTTGGTGGCGGCGGTGCAGCAGAACTTTTTCTAGAAGTATGATGGATGAATTAGGTTTTTCTCCCTGGGGGCTTCTTATAGGCGAAGGAGGCAAGGTTGGTGGAGGGCCAGGGGGCCCACACCCCCTATAGGAGCCACTAGGGCTTGCCCGCGCCTAGGGGGTGCGCCCACCCTGGTGCCCTACTTCGTCTATGCTTCATGGTTCCGTGTTGGTCCGGGAAAAATAATGACTATGGCTTTTGTCCCGTCCAATTCCGAGAATATTGATTTTCTGCCTTTCTAGAACCAAAAACAGAAGAAAACAGGCAACTGGCACTATGGCATCTTGTTAATAGGTTAGTCCAGAAAAACATATAAAAACACCTCAAAGTGTAGAAAAAGCATAAGACAAATGATACAAAACAAGCATGGAGCATACAAAATTATAGATACTTTTCCGACGTATCAGCCATCATTAATTAGTACCTTGGAGAATTTCACATTGATATCAAGGACCATGAAATTTGGATCCAAGACAAGAGCATAACCTCCTGGGGTTGGCATGATCTTGGGGTGATACTTTATGCTCCAAGTTATCTCTTGTTCAGACCAACACATGTACTTTGGAATTGCCGGCATTGTGGCATTCATTTCCATCATCCGTCTCTACTGACTCTTTTTGTCATTCAGCTCTGTGACAAATATGACATTGCTCTGATGATGCTCTTTGTACTCATTTCTGGTTCCATGGCCGACATGAGCGTCATGACCTCTTGGGTTATACACTTGATGCACAACCTCTCTTCTTTCTTGGTTATGATATCTCAGCTGCCTGTTCTCATATCTATGCTCAGCTCCAACAACTTGAGCATTTCCTCCTGTGAGCGGTGGAGGGGGAGGTGGCGGCAATTGCTTAGTCGGCGAATCCACTCTGTCTCCCTTCTGAAACCAAGTGCACTGTCTTGTTGTGTGATTTGCTAGCTTACTTGGACTTGGCATATGGAACTTGCACGGTTGGTCCAACATCATTTCATAAGTGTATTTCTGTCTGTCTTGGTATGGCTTTCTTTGTTCATATGGATTTTTGCCATCATTCTTTGGTATGCACTTCTGTTGCCCATTTGTCCTTTGACGTTGGCTACTTCCAGCATCTGGATGATCCTGACTCATAGCCGCAACTTGGGTCGAACCATACCTGTAGTCTGGTCTCTCGTCTCTTCTTTTGTTTCTATACTCGGACCTTTCTTGGCGCCTTTGCAACCCGACTACGTCATAGATCTGAGTCTCAGTCATCCCATCTGCCGACATAAGCAGAGGCTGAGTCGGATCTCCTAACATATACGAGTCAGCAATTCTTATCGTTTCTGCCAAGCTTGCTGGCATATCTCTCTGCAACCTTTGCCACAGTACACTTCCATGTCTACATCCTTGTGCAAACCATGCGATGGCCTGAGACTCGATTACCCCTTCACAATAAATGCGCATTGTGCACCGCCTTGTAAGAGAATTCCCTGTCTGTTTCATTTGGCCTTTGCTTGCACATAGCCAACTGTTGTGGGTGATTCGTCCTCTTGTATGTGCTTGCGAAATTGCTCACAAAAGCATCCTGGAAATCAACCCAGCTATTGATACTTCCGGGTGGCAAGTTATTCAACCAAACCCTTGCTGGTCCTTCTAGCATCTGTGGCACATATCGCACTGCCCATCTCAAATTTCCCTGCGCGATTTTTACAGAAGTTCCATAATCTATGATCTAGTCTTCTAGCTTTGTGCTTCCATCATAGGTCTTTGTCCCTCTTTCTAGCTGAAAGTTTGGCACTAGCGGCTCCTTCATGATCCTTGGGCCAAAACATGGTGGACCCTATGGACCTTGTGACTCGATTAGTTATGCCATCTTTATGCGATCGAGCTTTAGCCTTGCATCATCCGGCTGAAGATTTTTGCCTCCGAGTCCGTCTCCCATTTCTTGGTATGCATGATCCGGCAACTCATACCCGTCATTTACCATCACCGAGTAACCATCATTATATATGTTCGCGTTCGGGTCTGCAGGCTGCTGAACTGCTTTTCCCGCGCTTTGTTGTATCTTTTAGGGTTGAGCTGGTGCATGATTCGGAGATGGGTTTCCTCCTCCTACCGAGTGAGTTCCTCGCCTAGGTTGAGGTGCAAAATTTTGCCCCCCATTGTCATTTCTTTGTCATGCTTGCCTTTCTCGTCCAGCATTTTCCTGATTCTCATTTCCCTGAACAATATTACTTCTTGTTCCATGTGCACGTGCTGGGTTTCCTTGAACCATTGCCGGGTCATAGGCAACCATTTGCTTGTTCCTTCTTGAATCCACACTCTTTTCTTTTCTTTGTCTCGGTGCTACTCCTGGTGAGGAAGCTGTATGACCTGCTGATCTTGCCGGGATTGGAGTTGCCGAGTGTACCAGTTGTGACCTCCCAGCTATACCCGGATTCGCCCTATAGTATGCCTCATTCAGCATCCCTGCTTCTCTTACCAATTCATTGACTCGTTCTTGTTGTTTCCTCTTTGCTTCACCCGTCAAATGGGGGAGCTCAGCCATCGCTGCCTTTGCCGCTCTCAGATTTGCTGCCGTAGTGTTGTATGTCGGCCGCATGACTGTTTCGTTTCTGTTTTCTGGTGTTATCTTTGAAGTTGCGTCCGCCAATTCTTCATTGAGGTTTCTCCCTCTCAACCTTGTTGCATCAAGCCGGGTCTTGGCGCCCTTGACTCAATTTGCCGAGTTGAACTCTCGAATTGTGATATCCAAATCTTGTTGTAACTGCGCTAGTTCCTTTGCCTTTTCCAATACTTTTATCCTAGCCTCCTCTAACTCGGCCTGCACGCGTGCCGGATCAGCAGCTGGCGCTACTGGCTCTGCTTACTTCTCTATTGCTTCTTGCAATTCTTTGGCTCTCTTACTCCTAGCTATATTCTCTGGTTTTTCCAACGGTGCCTTTGCCGTTCTTGCCGCCCTTGGCGTTTCCTCTTGATTTCCTCCCTCAACATCTTCATTCGCCATAGGAATCACTGGAGGTGCTGGTGGGGCATTTGGAGCTTTCATCATTACCTCAACGGAGACAAGCTGATGAAGCTTTCCTGCGGCAGAAATCGCAGGTGGATCCGGCGCCAGCACGATGCGCTCCGGGTATGCGCGCCGAACTTGGTGAAGCGACCGCCCCTAGGGAACGGCTTGGTCCTGAAGCAGCCTGCTATGTCGTTGACGAAGTTGAGTGCTCCAAACCTATAGATGAGGCCAGAGTAGACGCGTTCGCCGGTCCTGGCGATGATGTTGCCCATCCGGATGATCACTCCAGCAAGCGCCTGCTTCTACCCCATGGTGGGTGCCAACTATCATGGTGGTGTCACGATAGATGCCATGGGTAGGCTTTAGTTGGGGCCGAATGGACGCTTGAGGTAACCGGGGAGGGAGTGCACGGTCTAGCTGTGCACGAAGAACAATATGAACTCTCCACACTTAGGAATTTTATTGGTACAAGAAGTTTACAAGTGCTCCTTGAGCTGTTTTAACAAAGCCTCAGGGCACTAGTTTCCTACTTGGTCAAACCTCCTCGAACCCTAGCTATGCCCCTCCTTATATAGGCGAGGGCTAGCTAGGTTACACCACTTTGGGTCCTAGGGTTACTGTTTGGATCCTTGTCCTCACTGTACGGGCCGGATCATGGGCTTGCCCTGAGCCCCTTGACCTAGTCCACAAAGCTAGACATCTAACGCTCTTGTTGTACGTAGCCTCCAGTTTTTTGGCATCACGCAGTAACTTTGTACGTCAGCCCTTGCTTTAGGCATCACCCAGCTCCTTTCGTGTCACCCGGTGTCGCCCTTCTCTTTTGACCATGCTTTACCATGGTCCCTCCTAAACCGCACTCGGAAAGTTGCCACGCGTCCTATCTGACTCAGCCTTCCCTCGTGAGACTCGACCCGTTGCTTCCTGCAAGGTTAATAAATTTATCTTATACGGGCCGACATAATTCACATGTCGGCCGTACTTGATCTTCTTATCCGGCCGTTGTTACCCGACCAGGTTTATTCTTCACTCGGCATAAGCCAAGCTAGGCAATGTTTTACCCCTTATGACCCTACCGGGGGTTAATCCCCCGACATTAGTCCCCGAAGCTGGTGAGGCCTAGCAGTTCTTACTGTTAGGCGTCTCTAGGTGGACTTCTAGTCATAGATGCAGTTGGATGGCGGTCTATGTATCTTGTTGTATTGCCCAATCGAATCTCATAGGATCTTTATGTCTAGTATTGCATTGTTATGCCTTGCTCAGTCCTATCAATTGCCCTACTATAATTTGTTTACCCAGCATGCCATGTTTGTTTATCTAAGGAGAACACCTCTAGTGAACTATGGACCCCGGTCCAATCTTTACCATTGATACATCTTCCACTGTTATTGTTTACTTGCTGCAAACCATTATCACTTTCCACACCATACAGTTAATCCTTTGTTACAGCAACCGGTGAGATTGACACCCTCACTGTTAGTTGGGGCGAAGTCTTGAGTTTGTGTTGTGCAGGTCTCCTTGTTGCTTGCAGCACCTTTGGGATGTTTCCTTCCTCCTACTGGTTCGATACCCTCAATTTCTTATCGAGGGAAACTTGCCTGCTGTACTGCATCATACCTTCCGCTTGGGGTTTTCCAACAAAGTGCTGCTGCACTCATCAAGGCTTTTTCTAGCGCTGTTGCCAGGGAGGCTAAGGACGTCTTCACAAGGGGAGTCCTCCTCAACCCTTCTCTTTTCTTTGTTTTTAGTTTGCTTAGTTTCTTTTTCTTGGTTTTGTTTGCCTCTTTTTATCAAAAACTCCAAAAAAATAGTCTAGTTTGGTTTGCTTTCTCTTAAAAAACACACAAAAAATAGTTCCTACTCTAGTTGTCGCCTTGCTCTAGCTCACCATGTTGTTCCCCAAGTTCACCCTAAAGGACCTTTCGATAGGTAGTGGCTCTATAATTCGGAAAGAAATTATTGAAGAATTCGTTAACCATGTTAGCAAGCATGAGGATATTGAGGATAGATCTATAGCAGAACTTGCTCCTAATTATGAAATTGCTGCAGCTTATTTAGTTCATATGTTGGAGGCTAGGTTTGTTAGCCTTAACCCCATGATGCAAATTTTTTTTCCTAAAACTAAAAGAAGAAAAGAATGCTGAAAAGAGAGAATTTATTCTTGAAACTTTACTCAAAGAGTTCCATGATGTTGCTAAGGAAGCCAAAAAGGTCTTTGAGCATTTTAATATGCTAGGCTCATGTGTAGATGTTGTGGGTGCTTCATATAAAACCAAGCCTAGAGAGGAATTTAAGATACCTATACCCTTTAAGCTTGTTGGGATGCATGAGGCTTTTGAAAAGAATTTTTATTAGATTGTTCCTGA